>JAZGTL010000007.1:31165000-33565000 GCA_037349345.1 Oemleria cerasiformis | reverse complement strand
CCATTAAAATTACAAGTACGGGTCTAAACCCAAAATCATGGACTCAATATCCATCACGTCAAAATGACATAAATATAGAGTCCAAAAACCAGGCTACATCCCAAAACATCACTTTCACTGAAATATTTAAACCCGTGTCCAGTAATAATTTATTAGCACAATTTCTAAATTCCTGAAATTTACCAAATAATACGTAACAATACGTAGTAAGCAATTATATCAAAATACCTTTATGCATGCATTATACTTTACAAAACCAAAGTCCACTCACCAGCAACATCGAAACCTACCTCACCCATGCATCACATGACTCCCATCTCTCCGCCTCCCTCAGTTCTAGGTCACTGAAGAGACAAACGTCTAGGAGGCATCTTGTTGACAAGAATCCTTAAATAATTTGTACACAAGTGTGCGGTTTGCAGGAAGTTAAACATGGCGCTCTGATACCAAATTGACAGGACCCCTCCCGAATTTCGTCTCGAAATCCGCAAAAAGGCTTGCTCCCGTCTAACAGCCTTTAACCACAAAAGTTATTACCTGAGTTATCCTTAATCTTTGGACACATAAAAAAAAAACTTTACAGTGGTTCCAATAGAACCTCCTCAGTACTTGACTGACTTTACCTACCTGTCAGACGCATAATAGGTCAGACACTGCTGAAGCCTCAGATCAGTGGTGGCCCTATAGGGTAACCTCACGAACTTGTTTTATGCCCCAACCTCTCAACTGAGCAACCGCACCGGTGGCTAATCGGCCTGGTCATGTCAGGGTAGGAGCAAATGCTTCGCCACATATCACAATGTGAGAACCCCTGATCATGTTTCGAAGTTTATAGACCTCTGGTAACAAGCTCTGATACCAAGTTTACAATAGGTCACAACCTACCTCGGAGGACCTACTCCGCAATCAAGCAAGACAACTGACGTGTCACCCTCGTGTGAACTGTCAACAACTCGTCAATCTGGGTCACCGCCCACACCAACCCACTGACCCGGATGACGAAGGTACTAGACTCGGTTGAATTGAGTCTCGTTGACTTATCCCAAGTCGTACCCGATATCCCGGCTCTTCCTGAGCACCCCGAGTGGTAACTAGATATCTCGGCTCATCTTGAGCACCTTGAGTGGGAACTCGATATCTCGGCTCATCATGAGTACCTTGAGTGGTAAATCGATATCCCGACTCATCCTGAGCACCTTGAGTGGTAACTCGATACTCCAGCTCATCCTGAGCACCTCGAGTGGTAACTCGATATCCCGGCTCATCCTGAACACCCCGAATGGTAACTCGATATCCATCTAATCCTGAGAGTATGATGGAATCCCTCAATATCTGGCGGAGACGTACCCTCTAACGCCAGTTAGAGAACCTTCAACAATATAGCGGAGAAAGACCCCTCGTGTAACGACCCAGACCAGAAATTAAAATTATTCTGAGAATTGGACGATTTTACCCTCGATTTTGGACGGGTTCGGGAGTCACTTTTTGACTGGCAGTACTTTTTGGAATTTTTCTTGGGTCGTTGCGTAGGTCTCGAACTCACGAGTTCGTAGACAGGCGGCACGCGGAAAACGGAGACCCGGTGAGTTTGTTACGGGTCTAGAAGCTTCAAGGGCAGTTTGGTAATTTTGGAAAAGTTGGAACTATATATCATATATTTTTCTCTCTCTTCGGGGGATTTGGTCCATTCAGTCTCTCTCTCCTACCCGAAATTCTCCCCGTGCAAACACTGAACAACCCTTTTCATCAGACAGATTTCGGTCCGATTCGACCGAAACCAAGGTCGGGAAGATCTTCCCCGGAGCCCCACGAGCATTTAGGGGTATTTATCAGAGCGGGAGCACCACCGTAGGTGACGGACGAAGAAGGGAGGTGGACCGAATCTTCTCGGCCGTTTTGCGGCCATACCATGTACGATCTCGGAACTTTGACCTCATATTTAGATTCCTGGTGAAAAGTAGATGAATTTACATGTGTGGATCGTGAAAAACGGTCAAGAAATGAAGAAGTTAGAAGACCTTGAAAATCGACCGAAAATGGCAATTTCCGGCGAACCAGACGGCGGCGGAGGCGGCGGTTCGATCGTCTTCTCCGGTAGGTTACTGGTGATTAGTTGGGTCGGGTTGGACCGGGTCGTGTTGAGTGAACCGATCGGGTTGAGTTGGATCGGGTCAGGTCGAGTTGGGTCGGGTTGGATCGGTCCAGGTGCGTGAGTCACTGTAGCAGCGCGTGACGGCGCGTGTTCTGACCCTCCGGTGGCACCTGGCGGCGCGTGACTAGGTTTTTGGGACGTTCTGGATCAGATTTTGTTGGTTTCGAGGCCATAGGAGTTCGTTTAGGGCCCGATTGGGAAATCCCAACAGTAATGGTTGATCGTGGAGCGGGTTTTGAGCTCGGAAAGTCAAGGTAGTTGGGTCATTATTATGCATGTGTTCCTTGGGCTAGAGCGTCCATGAATTTTGGGTTCGATGGTGTTTTTGAGTAGACTTTTGGTTTATAAATTGTAGTGCATGCATCAATATCTTTGATTTAAATACTGTTGTGTATGGTTGTAATGACTTCCTGGAATTTATAAATGATTGCTGGACATTTGTTTTTCCAATATTTCAGTGAAAGTGTGTTGTGAGAAATGGCATAGTTGTTGGATTCGGTTTTGATATTGTTTTGACGTGGTACTTATTAGAGTCAATGATTTTGAGTTGAAACTGTATTTGTGATTATAAAAAACTTTATTTTGGATCCAATACTGTTTTGAGGGGGCCCAGGAGCCGGGGTTAGGATCCGCTGAGACGGAGAACCCGGTGAACCTCCAATATAAACAATACGGTTTTGAGGGGGCCCAGGAGCCGGGTTAGGATCCGCTGAGACGGAGAACCCAGTGAACCTCCAATATAAACAATACGGTTTTGAGGGGGCCCAGGAGCCGGGGTTAGGATCCGCTGAGACGGATAACCTGGTGAACCTCCAATATAAACAATACGGTTTTGATGGGGCCCATGAGCCGGGGTTAGGATCCACTGAGACAGAGAACCTGGTGAACCTCCAATAGAAACAATATCGATTTGAGGGGGCCTAGGAGCTGGGGCTAGGATATGCTGTTGGAGGTGAACCCGGTGAACCTCCGAGATAAACATTGATTTGAGGGGGCCCAGGAGCCGGGGCTAGGATCCGCTGTTGGCGGTGAACCCGGTGAACCTCCGAGATAAACATTGATTTGAGGGAGGCCAGGACCCGGGGCCAGGATCCGTTATTCACGGTGAACTCGGTGAACCTTCAATATAATTGGTTACTGTTTCTTCGACTAGCGTCGAGAGTTTTACTCCGTTGGTTCGTTGAGTGCTCTGACTCTGGCATCGAGGAGTTTTGGCTCCGCCGGGTCGCGAGGCTGTCTATGCTTAGTACAGAGAGTTGTGGTACAGAACTAGCACACCCCAAGGGATACCCTGGTGGCTAGAGATATGCCAGTCGAGGGATATGCCGACTGATGTGATATGATAGTCGAATGCTATTCCAGCTGAGGATACTTGTCGATTTATATGATATGGTAGCCGAGGATATTTTCGGCTCTAATATGGTTTGACGACGATTGTCATGTGATTAATCAGCCTATGAAAATACTTCGTCATCCGGGTCTGTGGGTTGGTGTGGACGGTGACCCAGAGTGATGAATTATTGTTGGTTCACAAGTATCTGACTAGTCGGTTGTCTTGTGGTATTCCAGTAGAGGTGTCAGCAGTGTTTGACCTATTGACATTTGGTGTCAGAGGGTATTCCTATTTGGACCACAACTATTACGAGGTCTTGGCTTTGATCTGTATGCTATCCTACATTTGATAGGTAAGAGTGGTAAGTAAGTATAGAGGTTCTGTCGGGAACCCTATAAGGTTTACTAAAAATTATTTAAAGATAAAGGGTATTCTTAGTATAAACTTTTGAGGTAAATAGCTGTCAGACGGGATAAGGGTTCTTTCCGGGTTTCGAAGAGAAATTCGGGAAGGGTATTTACACCTCGAACGCCAACATCGAAGAACCCCTCAACAATGTAGTGGAGAAGACCCCTCGAACACGAACATCGAAGAACCCACCAACGATCGGGCGGAGACGTACCCTCTGACGCCAGTCGGAGAACCCTTAACAATGTAGCGGAGAAAGACACCCTCCATGGCAATCATCAAAGAACCCCGTGGTATAACATTATACCTAGAAGTACACATGGAACATAATCTCGGAAACCCAGTCCATTCACAGTACATCCAAAGTACTAACTCAAGGAAACCTTAGCCTCAAGGAACCCTCTGACATACCAATAACCCAGCCCTCTTGACCTCCCTAGCTAAAACCCACTCTGTGGTCATCCATTACCGTTGTGATTACTCAAACGGGGCTTTAAACAAACTCTAGCGGCCTCGAAACTGTCAAAATCCGATCTGGAATGTCCCAAATCCCTGGACACGCATCGATGTGGGTCAGAAAATAGTCCTACGCATCGAAAGAAGGCCGGACCACCCGTCACTCGTCGGCCACGTGCCCCCACGCTCTATGTACTGTTCATGACGAAATATTTTGTCGCTCTAATGGAATATTCCGTCATGTTTGACGGAATATCCTAACGAAATCGAAATATTTCGTCGAAACTAACGATGTTAGTGTTCATCCATAACACCATTACCTTTTGACGGAATATGCTCATGCCGTCAGCATATTCCGTCACACCCTGGTGACGTCAGTTGACTTAACGGTCAACAGACTGCTGACTGGATGCTGACTCTGTTGCCACGTGGCTCCACCTGGCAGCTGAGTCAGTCGTTGACTGGTCGCCACATGCTACCACGTCAGCCCCCGCTGTTCGAACCAGTCACCGGAGCTTATTGGGGACAATGACCAGATGACCGTCGTCACCACCGTTTGCGGTGGCTGGAGTTAGGAAATTTATGCTGGAATCACCATTTCCGGTGAGCTTCCAACTTCTTAATTTCTCGACCATTTTTCACGTTCCACACATGTAAATGCATCTAATTTTCACTAGGAACACGAATCTGAAATAAAAACTTCGAAACCATACCTGATTTGGCCGAAAGACGACCAAGAAGCTTCGAACAAATTCTCCCTTCGATCCGCCACCTACGGCGATGCTCGCGCCTCGAAAATGGACTCCACTAGTTTGAAATCTCAAGAGGAAGCTGCATCTGGGCTCAATTTGGCTCAATTCGGTCTTAACATGGGACGATGAAGGTGAGGTTGTGCGTGATTGCACGGGAAGAGAGAGAGCTGTCAGGGGAGGAGAGTGAGAGCTGTCGAGGGAAGAGAGAGAGAGTGTGTGTCCAGTCTGTCCGGGTAGAGTCTGAAAAGAGAGAAAAAACCCCCCAAAATCTAGACTTTTTCCAAAATGACCAAACTACCCCTGAAGCTTCTAGACCCACAACGATCTCACCGGGTCTCCATTTTTCGCGTGTCGCCCGTCTACGAACTCGTGAGGTCAAGACCTACGCAACGACCTAAGAAATGTTTTCAAAAGCACTGCCATTCAAAAAGGGACTCCCGAACCCTTTCGAACCTGAGGGTAAAATCGTCATTTTTTAAATTAAATTCTCAAATTTCTTACATTCTGGTCCTTGTCGTTAGATCGCGAGAGAAATTGCGTCTTTTTTGCTTGACCGATTTATGATTTGGATTGACGTGAAGCTAATGGCAAGCGATTACGGGATCAATTCCAAGCATATCGGATGGCTACCAAGCAAAAATGTCTTTGTGCTCACGCAGAAATGCGGTGAGTTCTTCCCTCTCCTCGTCACTTAGGCATGCGCTGAGGCGGGCATGCCTTTTTGGGATTTGTGGGTCAAGTTGAATGAGAATCACGTCATCTTTCGGTTGCCAACCCTCGAGCTTAGGGGGTTCTTCGAAGACTTCGGGATCTTGATCCACAATTAATTGCCATTTAGGGAGCGAAATGGGAGTTTTTTCCGCACCAATGGAATCAACTGGGGGGATGAATTCTGCTCATTTGACTTCCTTCAGTGAGGCACCGTCGGGCCATGGCTTGATCTCCCTTTATCTCTCCAATTCCTCCTCTAGGGATTGAGAATCGGATTTTTTGATAAAGACTAAAAGAGTTAGCCAAGATTTTATGCATCCATGGTCATCCCAAAATACAGTTGTAGGGCGAGTATTCATCCACTACATAGAGCATTTGAGATGAGGCAATGGGTGGCTAGTGGACGTCAAGTTGGAGTTCCAACGGTCATGCTGGTGGAGCCATTGAAACCCCGCAATGGGATTGCCTTTTTCGTAATGAAGTTTTCCAATCCCATTTTGCGCACTATTTCCAAATTAAGGAGATTTGCAGCACTTCCTTCGTCCATGTGAATTCGTTCAACGTACGCTTGGGCGATCTGGATCGAAATGACGAGTGCGTCGTCGTGGGGCCAATCGAGGCCGGCCTTGTCCTTGAGGGAGAATTCGATGGAGATGTCGTTGTCCACTCTAGAGGTGGTGGCAGCGTGGGAGACTTGGGCGATGGCCAAAGAGTCCCGAAATTTCCTCTTCTTCTACTTGGAAGTGGTTCTTAGCAGCTCCGATTCAGCGACGATCGTGTTTATGCAAATCATCTTAGTGGGCGGCTGCTTAGGGCTCTTGTCCCCAACGCGTTTTGCAGCTTTTCTGATGACGTACTCGGTGCAGTGGCTCTCCTTGATGAGATTTAGGAGGAATTTTTTGAAGGTTTTACAATTGTTAACGGTATGACCATAACAATCATGGTAGAAACATCATTTTGTCTTGTCTACCTTCTCCTGATCGCCTTTGACGGGTCCTGGTCTCTTGAACCAGTGTTTGTCCTTGATCTCGTTGTAGATCTGGCTGACGGGCACACCGAAGTATGGATTTAGCCTTCCCGTGGATGGGGCACTGGAAGATCGATTAGCTTTTCGCTTGTTGGATTTCCCGAAGGGTGCTTTGAAGGTGGCGTCACCCTTGGGTGGTGCCGTGCCCTTGGTAGATTTTTCGCCCAGCTTGGCGTTCTCCGTGGCGCATGCTGATACCTATTCATCTTCCCAAGAGGCATGCCGCTCCACTAGGGAAAGCATCTTGGTAAAAGTGCGGGCGCTGTTCATCACAATGTCGCCGTAGAGTTGGCTATCCAGGGGTAGCCCTTATTTGAAAGCCAATGCATCAACGAGGTCACTACAACCAACGATGCGGGATTTCTCCTCGCAAAACCTTCAGTTGTATTGACGAAAGGACTCCTTGGATCTCTTTCTCACGGAGAAGAGATGATCGTCTTTTACTTCGACAGTGCGAAGTAGTGAATACTCCTTCACAAACGCGAGTGCTAGTTCCTTGAAGAAGGCAATGGATCTCTGGGGGAGATGGTTAAACCAAGTCATTGCCTGTCCTTGAAGCGAAGCTTGAAAAACTTTGCACATAAGTGCTTCGTTGTGCCGATGTGGCACCATTATGCCGCGATAATAGTCAATGTGTTTTACCAGGTTCGAAGTTCCTTTAAACTGAGTAAAGTTCAGAGTAGAGAATCGTTGCGGGAATGGTTCATTCTCAATTCGTGGAATGAACGGAGAAGTTGAAGAAGCTCTAAGTTAACAGCGCATGTCCTCCTCCAAATTTCCGTCGCGCCTGAAGTCGTTGGTCCAACATTCTTCTTACGTCGTTGGTCTAACATTCGTCTTACGTTGTTGGCGTGAAGTTAATCTTGACGAGGGGGAGGAATTCGGCAGCCATGGTGGCTCCGACTTCCCTGCGTCGTGGAGTCCTAGGTGGAACGTGAAGGGTGTATATCCTGTCCTCGCTGCTTTGGGTCGTCGATCTCTCAGAGTTAGCATCGACTCGTCTGTTTGAACAAGTTTGAGTACTCCAAGGGTTTGCTAGTCCGGAAGAGTTTTGGTGGGGGATTCTATCTTAAGAATAGCCTTCGACTTGTCCTCCCAATCGGTCTTGAATCTATTACCTCCGGTGGTGACGATAGTTGTCATCGGGCGAATAACTTTCGTCAGTAGAATCATCAAGGGTGACGCCTCGCCACACAGAATGGCTTCGGACAGGGTCCTTGCTGTTAGGATTTCGTGACTTGGCACGTATTCCCACCGTTTGCGAAGTGCTTCGTTCGCCTAAGTATTCTTGCAGCAGTTTTGCTTGAATTTGAACTTGGTTGCAGAAATCGTCCGGATAGAAATTGACCTTTCAATCTCTACACACACATTAAACATCTGAGGTTAAGGTTGAATCCCAAGCTTTTGGTGTGTTGGGGGGTGGGGTGTTCAACTAAGGACGCTCCGATGCCCAAGTCAGCTCAATCTAGAGAGAAAACTAAAAAGCAATTATGAGGAATAATTGTGAGGTACCTGAATTGTGAGGAGATGTCCTCTATTTATAGTGGAGACCTGAGAGTCTTCGGAGCTTCTGATTGGTTGAAGAAATTTGCAATCAATAAGTAATCCTAGTTAGGAAAGACTTAAGATTGACTTTTAATAATAAATAATTCGTAAGGAAGTTATTTATTATAAGTAGGAAAATGAGTTCTAATTGAATAAGTAATCCTTTTTGAAATGAAGTTTACTTATTAATTGAATCCTCATTGAATAAGGATCTCAATGTGACATTTTATTATGAAGATATAATTACTTATTAATTAATATATTCGGCTGGTAAATATACTTAAATAATATGTAGTAATTATATTTCAATAATGACTTCACCATGGACAAAGTTGTTATTATGTAAATTATGGATCACATGTCAACTTCATAATTTTTGGACGAATTATGGTTCCACATACAACAACAATTTATTTTCTACATAAAGATAATTTGAAATCTTCTACCATATAGCATCAATTTATTTATTTTTATTTTTAAAATGATCGTTGTATGAAAAAATCAAAATTTATAATCTAGAATAATAGAGCATCTAGATGTATATAATCAATCATACATGACTGAATTGTTGGTTATAGACTTATAGTACACGTATCTTATTAGCTAAATAAAAGTAAACAAGACATGATTAAGATAATTTTATTGGATTTAATTACATGATAATGAGGGGGTCCCTCACATTACTGGCAGCTTACTAAAAGACCGAACCACTAAGGATTATCACACATCCAAATATTAAAATAAACATTTTCAAATGTTCCAAATTTCAAACCAACAAAACTGCCCAAGATGTCGATCGAATATCACAACATTTATTCTACTCACGATATTTTATAAATTGAATTTAAAAATAAATGTGGATTGAGTGAGTCCCATTCCTTGATGTACATTACCAAGTAGACAAACTTAATAGATATTTGAATGACTAAAATATGTATTATTTTATTATCATATAAAAGCTGCTTGATTAGTAAAAGACATGTGATGAAATGTTATTATTAGTTAATTATGATTGATTTTTATGAAGAACCTTAACACAGTTGACACTTGACTTTTATTTACATGATTGAAATCTTATCAATATACTTACCATTGGTTTAGTTGTACGTGTACTCAATTTACTATATACAGTAAGATATTTTAAATTTAATTCTCGTGAAAAAGAAGATTAATAAACAATCCGTTCAAGCTCCTGCGCTTAAAGAATATTGGTATTACTCAATCACCTTTCCTTTTTATTCCCATGCTCAAGTAGATTTAGCTTCCTATCCTCGACCTCTAGCGTTCATTTTGTCAAATTCTCGTTTATTTAATATCCTTCTATATATACACAATCAATTCAAACTCTAAAAAATGAAGCTCTATGTTAATCAATTTGTTGTTATTTTATAATTTTAATTAAATACATAATATTAATTTTTATCTACTTTGACACATTCAATTCATTATAGATTATAGTCTACGTGAACTTTAAAATGGAGGCGCATGCTGTCGACACTTGGATGTGCTTAATTTCCACACCAATCATGAAGAACCAACTAGTTTATACTTTACATAGATATTTTTTAAAACTCATGTTACCATTCTTTATAAGATAATGAGAATATTAACATATAAATAAAACATGATTATGTATGTTACTTGATTTAGCGCAATAGAAACTTCATCGAGACAAGAATTGGATAATTAAAAATCCAATATTTGAGCAAAAGCGCTGCTTAATTTTAACAGTGGGATATGTTGAATATTAATGTGTTTTACAAATTTAATTTAAAAAATAAACAATTCTAATTTCGATTATATAATAAATGTATATTAATGAATTTGTTCATGAGAATGATAGTAACGAGAAGGCAATCCTAAAATCTTCTTTTAAATATTTCTGTTGTTTTGTGCGAGTCTTGAGTGTAATCGACCCTCATGCCATGGGGTTTGGTCGAGCTTCATGCCAGTTAGACCTTAATCGAGTCGCGCACATGATCGCTTGTCATGTTGTTTGACATCGTAATTTGGATGGAGGAAGATCCTGTGTGGCTTTCATCTATTTTATAGGGTTATTTAGTTTCTTTATTGTAATGTTTTCTTTTGATGGTACGTGGTACTCTTTTTCCTTCGTCGGGTTGAAATTCTCAAATTTTTTTTTTTTTGAGGAAAGTACGATATTATTAAGCAACGGATGAATAATAACGTACATAGAGGATATGGTGCACATACGATTTAATGAGACTACACAATGCACCCATATAATTCTTTCATTCAAATAATTATCAATGAGAATTATGCTCTGATTGTTTTTTTTTTTAAAAAGGGAAAAAAATACAAGTATAATTTGATGTACTTCTTTTCTTTCTACTGGATTGAATATTCGGCAAGATTTATTTGAGAATTCAATGACTGACTTTGAAGATAAGAAGCAATGACCAACAATGTTCATGCCGCATGAATAACAATTTGCCATTATATAATCATGTTTAACCAACGGTCCAAATATGACAAATTATTTTATTGTTACCACAATCAATGGAACAAAGTGGGACAAAGCTTAGTCCTTTGTAGACCCCATAATATATTAATCACCAAAAATAAATCAAGTCACAAGGGACACTTATGCAATAATTAACTTTCTTTAATTATGCAATAATTAACTTTTTTAATTCATTAATAATCAAAATTTCACTATACGTTGTTGATAATAGGGAATTTTGATTCTCATCCCTTTATGATTAGTACAAGATGTAAAATATTAACTAAAAGGATATATATGCTCATATGATTTACACTAATCAAGAAAAATTATATCTTAATTGTAATTAATTATCTGGGAGATTTTAATGAGTCGACTTGGGATTTGCCTCTAGGGCCATTCAATCTTATGTAAAGTCTGTATTCGTTGAAGGTCATCGGAGAATATAGGGCAGGTTTCTCCGGCGACACAAGCTCCTTTGCCGGCTCTAAAGGTATGTCACTTTTCGGATTGTAGAAGAAGGCTAGCGAGAGCCGCTCTTTTGACGGGTTTACGATCACTCTGTGCTCTACGCTTTTGTACGTTGCATTACTCAAGACCTAATATAAAATAGAGAACTTGATGTCAATAATTACTCATTGATTTACGTTACATAAACATTTAACCAAAAGACATTAATTAGGTATTTTGCTGTGTGACAAAACACTATTAGAAAGTATTTTATTATATATACCTGCATATTTAAACACGATAATCTGATATCATAAGATATCAAATTAGAGACTAAATTAAGAATACTAAAAACTATATTTAGACTTTATGTGATTGTCAGATGATTGCTAATGCGGAACATGAGTGTGTACGTTTTGTAAGCACGTATGGCATGTCCTTATAACAAGCAAGAAACATACGGGAACTAAATTGTAATACATCCATCTTTCCTAGAACTTCTGAACTAAGTGTAATTAGAATCGTTGATTTGTTCGATACATATAGATGATTAAATGATTATTAGTTTAGTTGAGTTTTTGTAAATATGATTGTAAAATGTTGATTTAGAAGATGAACGGTTTCGATAATAACAAACATGCAAGACTTATAATGAACGGTTCCGCATAGGTGAGATCGATGTAAGTGTTTTCTTTTTCGTGATATACGAATTAAAAATGTAAGTTTCCTTCAATATTGGACATATGCTAGGTGTGACTTATATTTCTAAGGATATTTCAATAATTAAAATTAGAGCTCTAGGTATGAAATAATTTATATGTTAGTAAATGTATAAGAAGTTAGAAATGGATTATTTTCATGGTTTTTTATTCATATTACTTGTACACAAAAATTCCTTAAGAACTAGTTGGTTTTTCCCTTACTATTTCAAAAAGGGGACATCTTGATGCCAAAGATTCCCCATGACGAAATAATTGAAGGGGTCTTAAATTTCATTTTCAACTAGTAAATTGAGCAATATAGTGTCTATATATATATATATATATTTTTTTTTTTTTTGGTCATCCATTATAGTATATTTCTAGTTAAACTAGCCTTATTTCATGTAGGATTATTAATTTATTTTGGCATAGTTTTGTTTTAATTTTATTTATTACGATAATTTTATTCTAAAATGACGGATTTGAACTAAACTATATATACTACTAGCAGACTATTAGGTAAATAGGCGGACATAATATAAGTTGATTATGAATCATTTTTTATAACAATCGAAGAAGAATACCATTAAAATATAATCAGTTTTATATAACAATTTTGCTATTTTTAGATAGAAAACTTGTAGTGTTCCATTTATTTTGTAAATAGTTAGATAATGTGTGTTGCTTATTAGGTGCCAAACTAGGATTTTCTTTTGGAAACTTGTTCATGCACCCTACTGTCTTTGAGGCATCAGAATATGACTCCATAACATGGATTAATTAAAACACCCACGTTTTGACCAAAACTCACTTGGACTTGGTTAATTAGGTGCCCACCAAAACATGACCCCTCCATGTGCCTATGGTTCATGCATGTTCTTCTTCTTACCCCAAACATTTTTCTTAGAAAACAAAATGCTAACAACATAATCTAGAGGCCAAAAAAGTTCCAAATTTTTTTTAACGATATCCTATAACTGATCGATTAATTAAATTGAATACTTATTTACCTGAATTTGATCACCAATGTTAACAATAAACGCGTGTGGAGCTGGTTTCACGGTGATCCAAGAGTCGTCTTTTCGAACCTGAAGACCGGCAACATGTTGATCGGGGAGGAGTATGGTCATTCCGCCGGGGTCTGAGTGCGACGAGAGGCCGAGGGTGAGATCAGGCTTAGGGCATTTGGGATAAAAATTGACCCTTAAGCATGCCCCAATGTCTTCACCACCAAAGGCATTTTGAAGAAAGTTTTCTTCTAACCCAAGGTTTAGTGATAAAACCTTCATTATCCTCCCACATACCTTCACTACCTCCTTCCCATACTCATCTATTACCTCCCTGTAATTAAATAAAAATTCAAAATACACAACTCAATTATCTGGCTAATAAAAAACGGCGGGAAAATTCGAATTCTGACATTTGTTGTACGAGTGAATACTTTGAACTATTCAAGTCACAAAATTGTGATTCTCTTTTTTACTTTTGAATTAACTATTAACAGTTATTAAGATGGGTCTCACCTAGCTTACCATATATGTTTCTTTTTTTAGATATTTAATTATATATTACCATGTAGAAGAATAGATAGGGCATCAACCAAGAAAAGTACAAATTATTAGCAACTAGGGTTATGGGCTTATCATGATGAATAAGCAAGAAACTAAGAGCATAGAGTCCATTGGTTAAAAATTGAATTTTACCAGCAGACGCAAAATTACACTGTTTTTAATCTAGTGATATTTCTGTTTCCAATGTTGTGAAAGTACCTTCCATATTCGGGAAGGGGGGGCCACTTGTTGTAGTCCTTCAAGCACAATGGAAGATAGTGAAGGAAATAATAATCACTCCAGTCAAGAATGGCACCTCTCTCAACCCCAAGCCGGCTTCCATACCCTTCATAAGTCTTTGGCGAGTTGGCATACACTTGCTTCGATTCCATCGGCAAATGAAAAAAATCCCGCCAAACCTGCTGGCTCCGCTCCATCAGCTCCGGCCTAACACCGTGATTCACAATTTGGAAGAACCCCCAGTCCCGGCAGGCCTCCGAGATTTGGTTAAGAATTGCGGCATGGACACGATTATCGTCTCCGAATAAGCCTTGGAAGTCGATAATCGGGATGTTGGCGTAGGCGGAGGGTTTATCGACGGAGACTGCGGTGGGTCTTTGGCGTGGCGGCTTGATGTAGCGGTCCGGGAAAAGGCCGCTCTCGGAGAGGGATTGTACTCGGACTATTGGCTCCGGCCAATCCTGTGGGCAACTCATGATGTTAAAAGTCTGACAATTGTGTACATATAATGAGCCTATGAAAAATTAGTATAAAGAAAATAATTAACTTTAATTTTCAATGTATTTTGGGAGCTAGAGAGAAATGGAGGGGGGAGGGAGTGGTAGTTAAAAGGTAGGGGGGGATGTGTTGTAGTGGGGAGTGAAATGGACGTGAAAGAGAAACGTGAAATATATGAGGGTTTTATAAGAAAGTTTCAATCAGTATATTACGGGTGTGTCTCTCTGACTAATACTAGAAGGAATAAAGTTTTGGATTATATTAGTGAGCCATGTATGTGAGGGGTGGGGTCCATTTGCAATTAAATTATTTTCATGATTTAATAATTAATATATTATCCGATTTCGTAATAACATGTGTAATTAATAACTCTATAATCACTTACGTTTTTTATACATTCTTGGCTTCCAATTCTAGTCTTTTGCTAAATTTAATTTTGAGTCAAATTTGTTGCATTTTACTTAATTTGTGCTAGATGTGCAAATTCATAGTCTTTAGGAGCCATTGGAGCTAATAGAACTCAAAGTATTTTAAAATCAAAGAGAACTTGTTAAGAATGAAAAAAATGTAACTAAAACTAGTTTGATAGTCCATAATGATATGAAGATTTTGGCGAAAGAACAAATTAAATCGGGATTAAAAGACGTTACTTGGTCAACAAGAAAAATACTTGAGCATCGAGGAAGAAATAACTTGGGGAGAAAGTACTATTCATGTGGGTATTGTTCATGCTGATACTATTCACGCAGGGGTATTGTTCATGCGTGAACAGTGCAAATGGTTACTGTTCATGGACAAAATTGCCCCTCTTATTCTCTTCATTCAACAACACCTCACAAAAATATGACAGTCTCCTTCTAACACTACTCTTCATTCTACAACACCTAAAACACAATCTAACCTGACCTCCACCTTCTACCATTTCTCTTTATTACACAACACCTAAAACACAATTTGACATAGCCTCCACCTTCTACCACTTTTCTTCATTCCATACAATCCTAAACAGATCCCTCAATTTCCCTTAACTCTTCTCAATTCATTCAAATCCCCAGCAGCTTCTCATTCAACCCTTGCACGGATCATTATCCTCATTGAAGAATAGAAGTTCTCAGGAGTACAAGTCAAGGCTTGATTGTGGCTTTCTTCAAGGGTTCTTCTAATTTTTACCTTTCGTTCATGTGTAATTCATCTGCTGTGATTTCTATGATCATTTCTAGTGGCTAAGTAATTCATCCTAAGGGCTATGATGTAACCAAACATGATTATTTAAAGTTAATAAGATTATCAGTCATTCAAGTTCTAAATCTGATTTATGTTTCTGTTTATTGTGCATAATTGAATATGCTTGTTTTGATACTTGATCACCATTGGAACATGCATATCTAGATTAGGATTAAGGACACATACCATGCTTTAGTTCTAATAGATATGTAAACAAAATGACTAATTAAGGTTCAATGGCACATACCATGCATAAGAGACTTAGTTGATTAGTTGAAATTCTTTTGAGCTTAATGGATTTCTGGTGCTTAGTCTAAGTTACATACCATGACTAGATTAGGTTTTAAATCAAAGATACAAGGTTAAGATCACATACCATAATTTAATCATAACTTAGAGAGAAGTAATCCTGGAATCAAATTAGACTTTGTTAGGTTGATTACTTAGAGAGTTTGAATTAGATTGTTTAGGTGAAATCACTGTCCTAGGTCCCCATAACTCGTTCACATCCGAAAACTTTGTCTTTTCCATTCCGTGTTAATTTTTCCTTGACTCTTGGTGTGAAACTTGAGTTTAGTTTGTTTGTTTAATTTCATTTTCTCACATTTCAAAACATTCAAACAACTCCTTTTACATTTTGCTTTAGTATACTTTTGAAGTGTCAAGAATTGGGTTGCCAAGCACTTGACTGAAGAAGATGTTCTTCAGTCCATGTGGGATCGACTTTGCACTTACCTAGCTGTACTATCGTATGGTCTTGTTCTATTGCAAGCATATCATTTACCACCATATACTTTTTAAAACATTACAACTTTGACCATTTGTTAACTATTCAATTAAAATGTGGACATAGTGAGACTTACCATTTAGTTTAAGTGGTGACAAAGAGGCGCCATGTGGCAAAAATAGGGTAAATGGTTGCAACCGTCCCTGAACTTTACTATAATTTTTGCAACCGTCAATATTCTTCAATATTAGTGTTCCCCGTCCCTGAACTTTACCATAATGTTGTTGTTAGTCCCTCTGTCTATTTTTCTAACGATTTCCGTTAAAAAAAGTCACGTAACAGGCACATGAATTGACAATTTTTGCCATTTTTTAAACGGAATTCGTTTGAAAAATAGGATGAGGAACTAACGGAACCATTAGGGTAAAGTTCAGAGACGGCAGACACTAATATTGAAGTATAGGGAAAGTTTCCAAAATTATGGTAAAATTCAGAGACAATTGCAATTATTTACCCGATAAAAATAATACTAAATTAATTTTAGAAGTTCAAAATTAATTTATTGAAAAAGAAACTCAACAAATTATCTTTTTCATTGCTCGAAATTATCAATATTCAAAATTCAAGTTAAGAGACCGGTTTGTTGATCTTTGGGGGGCTGCGAATTAGGGGATGGTTACTGGGTATAGTTCCACCATCCCAACTGATATTAATGGGTAACTCATTTTACAAATCCAGTCAATCAGGCACAGGAGAAAGAAGTCTATAGTTTGGGAGCACTTAAGGGTTGTGGTTGTGTACGGACATGAGGAGTTGCTCATTTGAAACTTCTCCTATGTCCCTCCATTTTCGCAAACAAAATTACAAAATAAATAAGCAGAATTTGTACATGGATTTAACAGAAACTAAATGGTTGGCCTATTATTTCCACATCAGCATTTAATAAAAATTTAACGGAATAATTAACGGATGGTCTAAGCTGTGTAACGTTTTTAAAGAATACATAATAATAAATGTAACTTTTGAAAATACATATATGAAAATATTATACAGTATAAATTACATAATAATTGTTTACACCCAAACAAAGTCAAGTATAATTTGCTATTTTAAAAAAAAAAAATACTCTCTGCTTAAAGTCTTAAATGGCGAGTTCCGTGCCAATTGATCAGTTTAATACAAGATATTTTATGTATTATGTATCTAAGTAAAGCGGAATGGTTTATCCACATTATGTGATTCTTAATTTACTACTAGTTTCAATTATGAAGAAATTAAAAAAAAAATGCGATTCCTTAATTTTGAACATTATTGATTGATTGAAGATATATTTATGGAGGTGGACAGCGGGACAGGCCGACATGGATGAGGAAATGAATCCACGTAAAGCATAAATTAAATTGGGGCACCTGTAACTCATGGGCTAAATGCGACTGAGAAGGACTGGTCCCCGCCGTTTCGGCACCGTGAGCAACTTGATTTCCACCCCACACCCTCATTTCCCTCCTTTCTTTTTCACCACCTTGTCTTCTCCTTGCCCACAACAACGAAGATGACAAGGACGATGCTGACATACATTTTCAAAAAAAAATATATATATATATATATATATATATATATGTATAGCTATTTGTCTAGTTCGATCACTAGTTGTAGTTCCACGGGATGCACCATCATTATTCTTCTTCTTACGACAACCATCTTTACTATAACCAATTTTTTTATCCACGTGGAGACGGGTTCGAGAATTCTTTCGACGTGGAGATGAGAAATTTAAAACACTAGTGGACTAGAAGTTAGTGTTGATTATTGATCCGACCAATAGCTTAACTTTTGATTTATTAATTGTATTGTATAAGTATCTCAGAAGAATTATTAGCCGTAAAAAAAAGATTGGGAGTAGGATTAAGATACACAGTAAATCAACAATATGAAGTATCGAATTCACATAATATAATTAATTATATATTCTCGTCATCCACATAAAACAATATTGCGGAGGAGTTGATTTCATTTCAAGTTTATATATATATTATACATGTATGTGAAATTAAATCTAAATTTTTTAGAAGAGAAATATACTCGACCATTATAGCAGTAGGGTTCTAGATTCTTTAAATAAGAAAAGTCCAAGAACCCAAAAATTAATCTTAAGTGATTAGGATTAATCTGACTTTAAATATAGTCCATCGGACGTTTTTGGACTCTGTGAAAAGGCCCTTTAATTGACCATATGTGATTAGGAACTTTTCCCAAAATTTTCTGAATTGTCTGGAATATATGGTCTTCTTATGAATTGTCCGTCGCTAAAGGCTCACGACCCTTTTAGTGACGGAATCCACATGAACACCGTCGAAGAAGGTAGCAAACGTAACGGTTTTCTGGAAAATTCCAGAAAAATTCTGCGCTCTTTTTCAACTTCTTAATCCCCAAATACTTCCATGCGGCTCTTGACATGAAAATTATAGCGACGACATCAGCTTCACACACTCAACCTCGCTTTATCATGTCTTAATTTGTGTCAAAATCCAAATAAATTTGGTTCTATTATCCAAACCTTGGATGTATTCCATGATACAATATTGTTGAAGTCATATGCAAGAGATGCTTGACCCACTTTTTATTTATAAAAATTGATGTTGTGCGCTAGCTTCTTGTTCTATGAAGAAAATCGTTTTCTTTGTCTCTCAAATTTGATGAAGAATGGTGGAAGTCTTGAAGATGAAGGATGTTGATGTCAAAAATGGACCAACTTAGAGTTATCTCACTGAGCTCGCTTGACTCGCTCTCCTCGGAGATAGGAAGACCTGCAGGGAGAAGGTAAGAGCAAAGGAGCACCGGTGGGGTGCCGGGCTAACAGCCTCCGATGCTTAAGTCAGTTAAGTGTAGAGGGTACTGTAGTAATTAGGCAGCGTAAAGGCAATGTTGTCATTACTTTTTTGAGAGAAGGTGCCTTTGTATTTATAGTGGCATTGAATGTTGTAGGTGAAACATTTCGATGTGGGATAAATATCCTTGATCCTAGAGCTGACACTTGTCCTAGTGGTCCAGAGTCCCGTGATTGTGTTGACTCGGTCGACCGAAGGACGGGTAGGCCGATCAGATCTGGTCGGCCTAGTGGCTTTTGGTATCTTTTGTCCAAGGTTGCGTTGGTAGGATGCACCTGATTTTACAGATTTGTATTATTGTACTCTTGTTGATCGGCCTTGACTAGGTTGACCAAATTAGGTACGAATAGAAGTCCCCCAAGTCGTTGACTGAGATGGATTTCCTCGGTTGAGGGCTTGTCGTCACTTGTCAGCCTGTACGGATATTTTTTCTATACCAGTCCCCCAAGCCCTTGGCTGAGGCGAGACGTCGTGGTCAATCTTTGCTAAAAAAAAGTTGGTGAAAGAGGATGGTCAGTCTTAAATTTTGGCATATGGTCGAGTGCCATCTTGTACGGCTCGCAGGAGCGGAACTTCGCACGATCATGTGACCGGTCGGCTAGGAATGTCCATGGCCGATCGTGAAACGACCCGGACCAGAAATTAAACTATTTTGAGGATTGGACAATTTTACCCTCAGTTTTGGACGGGTTCGGAAGTCACTTTTTTGACTGGCAATACTTTTGGGAAGTTTTCTAGGGTCGTTGCGTAGGTCTCGAACTCACGAGTTCGTAGACAGGCGGCACGCGGAAAACGGAGACCCGGTGAGTTCGTTACGGGTCTAGAAGCTTCAGGGGCAGTTTGGTAATTTTGGAGAAGTTGGAACTATATAGTAGATATTTTTCTCTCTCCTAGGGAGATTGTCAATTCGGTCTCTCTCTCTCTCTCTCCTACCCGAAACCACCCCGCCCCCCCCCCCCCCCCCCCCCCCCGTGTGAACAAGGAAAATTGATTTTCATCGGATGGATTTCGATCCGATTTGAGCGAAACCAAGGTCGGGAGGATCTTCTCCGGGACCCCACGAGCATTTTGGGGTAGCTATTGGAGTGGGAGCACCGCCGTAGGCGACGGACGGAGGAGGGAGGTGAACCGAACCTTCTCGGCCGTTTTCCGGCCAAACCAGGTACGATCTCGGAACTTTGACCTCATATTTGGATTCCTGGTGAAACGTAGACAAATTTTCATGTGTAGATCGTGAAAAACGGTTAAGAAATGAAGAAGTTAGAAAACCTGGAAGTTTCGCCCGGAAATGGGGGATTCCGGCGAACCAGACGGCGGCGGAGGTGGAGGTCCGGTCATCTTCTCCGGCCAGCCTCCGGCGACGGTGACGGCAGTCCGGTCGTCTTCTCCGGCGAGTCACCGGTGACCGGTCGGGTCGAGCGAACCGGTCGGGTCGAGTTGGACCGGGTCAGGTTGAGCCGGACCGGGTTGGACCGGTACAGGCGCGTGAACACTGTAGCAGGCGCGTGACCGGTGCGTGTGACCGGCGCGTGAGAGCGCGTGGGCACGTGTGCCAACCTTCCGGCGGCGTGTGGCGGCGCGTGGAGCCGAGACTGAGGTCACGGCGACGCGTGGTAACTAGTTTTCGACGTTCCGAATCTGTTGGTACAGGTTTGAGGTTGATCGGACGTCGTTTAGAGGTTGTTTTGGGCAATCCCAGTGGTAATAGTTGACCGTATTAGCGGGTTTTGAGCTCGGGAAGTCAAGGTAGTTGGGACATTATTGTGCATGTGTTGCTTGAGCTAGAGCGTCCATGAATTAAGGGTTGGTTGATGTGTGTGAGTGGACTTTTGTTTTATGAACTGAAATACATGCATCCAAATATCCTTGTTTAAATACTGTTATGTATTGTGGCATTGAATTTCTGTATTTTGAGAAATGATTACTGTATACATGTTTTCCACTATGACTGTGAAAGTGTGATTTGAGAAACATCATGGTTTTAGACTCGATTTTGATATCGTTTTGACGAGGAAATTATAGAATCAATGATTTGGGTTTTGACCCTGTTGCATGAGTTTATCGGATTTGGTCATATTGAAGGAGGCTAGGACTCGGGACGAGGATCCGTTATTAACGGTGAACCCGGTGAACCTCCGATATGATACGATGGTCGAGGATACTTACCGACCGATATGATATGATATGATAGTCTAGAGATGCCGACTGATATGATATGATAGTCGAGATATATGCCGACTGATATGATATGATACATGACTAGCACACCCCAAGGGATACCCTGGTGGCTAGGGATATGATAGTCGAGAGATGCCGACTGATACGTTATGATAGTCGAGAGATGCCGACTGATATGTTATGATAGTCGAGAGATGCCGACTGATATGTTATGATAGTCGAGAGATGCCGGCTGATATGATATGATAGTCGAGAGATGCCGACTGATATGATATGATAGTCGAGATATATGCCGACTGATATGATATGATACATGACTAGCACACCCCAAGGGATACCCTGGTGGCTAGGGATATGATAGTCGAGAGATGCCGACTGATATGATATGATAGTCTAGAGATGCCGACTGATATGTTATGATAGTCGAGAGATGCCGACTGATATGATATGATAGTCTAGAGATGCAGACTGATATGATATGATAGTCGAGATATATGCCGACTGATATGATATGATACATGACTAGCACACCCCAAGGGATACCCTGGTGGCTAGGGATATGATAGTCGAGAGATATGCCGACTAATATGTTATGATAGCCGAAGGTTATACCGGCTGATGATACAATATGATAGCCGAGGATATATCCGGCTCTAATATGAACCAGACGACAATTGTCCTGGGCTTAATCAACCTATGAAAATACTTCGTCAGCCGGGTCAGTGGGTTGGTGTGGGCGGAGACCCAGAGGGACGAATTATGGTTGGTTCACAAGTATTTGACTAGTCTGTTGTCTTGTGGTATTCCAGTAGAGATGTCAGTAGTGTCTGACCTACCGACTTTGGTGTCAGAGGGTGTTCCTATTTGAACCACCACTATTCCGAGGTCATGGCTTCGACCTGTATACTATCCTGCGTCTGACAGGTAGGAGTGATCAGTAAGTACAGAGGTTTTGTCGGGAACCCTGTAAGGTTTAACAAAAATTTTTCCAGAACAAAGGGTATTTCTGGTGTTTAAATTTTGAAGTAAAGAGCTGTCAGACGGGATAAGGGTTCTTTCCGGGTTTCGAGGGAAAATTCGGGAAGGGTCCTTACAGATCAAGTGCCACTTGCAAGATGAGTGTATGTCATCTTGTAAGGCCCGCATGAGCGGAACCTCGCACGATTATTGGGCCGATCGGCTAGGAATGTTCATGGTCGATCGAGTGCCACTTGCAAGATGAGTGTATGTCATCTTGTACGGCCCGCAAGAGCGGAACCTCGCACGATCATGTGGCCGATCGGATAGGAATGTCCATGGACGATTGGGTAGGAATGTCCATGGTCGATCGAGTGCTACTTGCAGGATGAGTGTATGTCATCTTGTACGGCCTGCAGGAGTGGAACCTCGCACGATCATGTGGCCGATCGGGTAGGAATGTCCATGACCGATCGAGTGTCACTTACAAGATGAGTATGTCATCTTGTATGGCCCGCAGGAGCGGAACCTTGCACGATCATATGGCCGATCAACTAGGAATGTCCATGGCCGTTCGAGTGCTACTTGCAAGATGAGTGTATGTCATCTTGTACAGCTCGCAGGAGCGGAACCTCGCACGATCATGTGGCCGATCGGCTAGGAATGTCCATAGCCGATCGAGTCCCACTTGCAAGATGAGTGTATGCCATCTTGTATGGCCCGCATGAGTGGATCCTCGCACCATCATGTGGCCGATCGGCTAGGAATGTCCATGGCCGATCGAGTACCACTTGCAAGATGAGTGTATGTCATCTTGTACGGCCCGCATGAGCGAAACCTCTCATGATCATGTGGCCGATCGGCTAGGAATGTCCATGGCCGATCGAGTGCCACTTATAAGATGAGTGTATGTCATCTTGTACGGCCCGCAGGAGCGAAATCTCGCACGATCATGTGGTCGATCGGGTAGGAATGTCCATGGCCGATCGAGTGCCACTTTCAAGATAAGTGTATGTCATCTTATACAACCCACATGAGCGGAACCTCGCACGATAATGTGGCTGATCAGCTAGGAATGACCATGGATGATCGAGTGCCACTTGCAAGATGAGTGTATTTCATCTTGTACGGCCCGTAGGAGCCGAATCTCGCACGATCATGTGGCTGGGAATGTCCTTGGCCGATCGAGTGCCACTTGCATGGATTCAATTATGTGCATCCTGACATGATGTAAGTGTTCTGACAAGGTTTGAGTGGGGTGCCACATGTCATACTTACATTGCCTTGGGTTATGTGTGCGACCCTTTGACTGGCCGAAGTGGGTTTGTAACGGTCGACTTTGGGGCACCTATAAAATCTCGAATCCTTCCTCATTTATCACTTTGGCTTTTGAGAGAAATTCTTGAAAATTTGAAGGCGATTTTCAGTGACTTAGAATCTTGTTTAGGCGATTTCCGACGAGCACTTTGTGGAGGAGTTTATGGCATAATTCCCATAAAAAGGTATTGCC
Organism: Oemleria cerasiformis; assembly: GCA_037349345.1. Taxonomy (NCBI): domain Eukaryota; kingdom Viridiplantae; phylum Streptophyta; class Magnoliopsida; order Rosales; family Rosaceae; genus Oemleria; species Oemleria cerasiformis. The sequence goes on along the minus strand of JAZGTL010000007.1, from coordinate 33,541,229 downwards.
CTATTCTTCCTTTGCTTTTTCGATTGAATGTGTGACTTTTGCATGAACTAGTGATGAACTTGATGAATGTGTTTGTTTGATCGTCCATGTGTCTAGTTGTTATGTCTTGCATGCTTCCCTTCATAGATCTTCCTTGTATGTTGTAGATGTCAAGTTCAGTGGGTGATTCAGAAGGATCTGAGGAATGGTCCTATCTTTCGTTTGACGGTGAATCAGAAGCTAGCTCGACTAGCTATGATTCACGGCTAAACGTTTCTGAATCGACCTCTAGTTCCCCTCGGACAAATCCTAGGGTTGAGCTAGAGGTGGATAGGAACATAGGTGGACCGATCCTTTGGCATCTCAAGGACAATTAGCCCAGGAACTGCAAAGGGGGACTTCCCCTTGGTACCTATAAGATGTAGTGAATAAACTGGATAATCCAACCGGTCTTTGTGTCGATTTAACCGAAGTTTGTTCGTCTTCAAGCTTCATTTTCTCGTCTATCGTCATGGTATCAATCATAATCACTGATTTCGGCGTCCTGATGAGTCAGGTTACCGGTGAAACTCTTGTTCCGGTGAAACTCTTGGTGGTGTCAATGACGATGGATTGATACATCTGTGATATGGATTGATACATCTGTGATATTCAACTAACTAGAGAAAAACAAAAACAAAACAAAAAAGTTCATTTTTTTTTTTAGAATATATGAAATTTAATTGATTAAACAAAGATACAAAGTAAAGACAAATTAGATTATAGTTTGATGACAAACATGGATAAATATCTACAGTGATCAGGTTCGATATCTGTCGAAACGATCTAAAGGGAATAACGCGCAAAGTAATATAACTTGAATCTCATAAGTATCATCAAGATCATTACTGTCCGAACAACTAATTTTTGTAATCCTACAAAAGGGAAAACCTAATACAGCTAACCCGAAAAAAAAAGGTTCATTAGATTCTTCAGTTGACTGCTTGTATTTTGAATTAAAAATTAACTAATATCATTAATATTATAATCTCAAAATCTCAATTTATATTAAACAATGACAAATAATTTATATGTATGTTAACTTTAATATATGTATATATATAATTAAGAATTTAAAATTGATACATTATATAATTGAACTCAAATCCACAGCTGTTAGCAATAATATTCTACATTAAAAAAAAACAAAATCTTCTTACTAATATTATGGTAGTACAATTTGATGGTATTCCTATTCATTATACAGTTAATGATGTCATGTAAATTTAAGGCCTATCCATTGATAAGTCATTGACAACATAAATGTTTATTCAAAACTCCTTGACCATATTTTTGAAACTTTTCAATCCCTAACTACCATAATAATTACTCAAACAATGAAATTGACCATTTAAAGTTTTTTAATCCTTATTTATTAGTTTTTTTTTTTTGCCTTTCTATTTTTTGAAAACATTACTCCCACTTATAATCTTTTTTCTTTTTTACTTGTTCATTTTAAGAAGTAATGTAAAGACAATCCAACTTAAAACAAGATAATTAAGAACAATAATTCTTCAAAAATACTTTTAAACTTCAAATTTGAAAAATCTTTATTATCTGATATTAAAAGATTAGGTTAATCGCTTATGAATTAGGATTTAGTTCTTGGATTTTGTGCCCAAAATCCAAGTATTAAACCCTAAATTCAAAGTCATAAGATCTTCCACTACCACCTCTACCTAAACACCCCCAACCCCCTCCTTAAAACTTTCTATACCCTACCGTTAAAACCCCAAACAACACAAATTTCATTTTTTTGTTTCAAAGAAAAAAAAATCAATTGTAATATATAATTTTAATTATAAAAGTGTTTTAAATTTAATTATAAAATAGGGGATAAAAGAATCCTAATCATGCATTGTACAAGAAAATGACAATAAACATGCATGAGTAAAAATAATGGAGGGACCTAAGACTAAAAAATTATTATATTCCAACTTTTAAGTAAAAATACAATCTTGTCAATGATTAATTAGTAGTTTATCCTAAATTTAATGAGATGGACACCCAATATAACAACATAAACACAAGTATAACAAGAGGGATAAACTACTAACTCATCATTGACAAGATTGTATTTTACTTAAAAGTTGGAATATGACAATTCTTTATTCTTAGGTTCCTCCACAATTTTTTAGCCATGCATGTTTATTGTCATCTTTTTGTACAATGCATGATTAGGATTCTAACCCCTATTTTATAATTAAACTTAAAACACTTTTATAATTAAAATTATACATTACAATTAATTTTTTTTCTTTGAAACCAAGAATGAAATCCGTGTTGTTTGAGGTTTAACAGTAGGGTATAAAAAGTTTTAGGGAGGGGGTGGGGGTGTTTAGGTAGAGGTGGTGGTTGAAGAGCTTATGACTTAGGATTTAGGGTTTAATTATTGGAAACCCTAAACTATAAGCGATTAAACTAATATTTTAATATCGGATAATAAAGATTTTTCAAATTTGAAGTGTAAAAGTATTTTTGAAGGATTCTTGCTCTTAATTATCTTATTTTAAGTTGGATTGTCCTTACATTACTCCTTAAAATGAACAAGTGAAAAAGAAAAAAGATTATAAGTGAGAGTAATATTTTCATAAAATAGAAAGGAAAAAAAAACTACTAAATAGAGATTAAAAGCTTTAAAGGTTGTTTGAGTAATTATTACGGTGGTTAGAGATTGAAAAGCTTCAAAAATATAATTAAGGGAGTTTTGAATAAATATTGATGTTATTAAGGACTCATCAATGCATAGCTCTAACAAGAATCATTTTGGTGCAATTGCGGAGTGAGTTGTTGTGTCAATGTGTCATATATGTCCAAATAGGACACCTCTAAATAAAATTCCTATTTGAAACAAAGACGGCAATAACATACTCATTGAAAGACCTCTAATCCGATAGACTTGGATGGATTTAGTGTTCCACTAATTTTGATTGCTTTGCTAGGATGCCCGTGCTTATTGACTAATCTCATAATACAGTTCAAGCAAACAAAAGAATTTGTTTCCCCTATTAATTGGCCGCCACCACCAGTTGTATATTAAATTATGTCTAATACACATTTAATTTTAGTTCTTAATTATCACTCACATTATAGTTAAATAGCATCGGTTTATTTTTATTAGAAGATTTCAAATTCGACGTACATGAATAATAGTGACGACTATATTATTTACATTGGTGAGGTCAATGTCTAATTATAGCCGATTCATTGTATATTATCACTTTTCCCAAATTCACCTTCCTTCCTTAAGGTAACGTATCGTTTTATAAAAAATTAAAATTAACAAGCTTACCTATCTTCCTTTTGTCTTGGCTTATTATTATTACCTATTACTTGAATATTAGGGTTGATTCTATTGTATGAGCAAAGAATTAAGTAAGATTCGATATGAAGGCCCTATGTACATTCCCAACCTTTTCCGATGGCCATTGAGTTTCTCTTTTAGAAAAAAAGAAGGCCCGTGCAACCAGCCAAACATCAAAACCATTTTCAAAGAATAATGAATAGATCTTAGAATTAAAGAACAACTATATATTTGCAAGAAACAATCATATGTGGGGTTGTTTGATCGATATGTAGTTCACTAAAAGTTGGTAAATCACAATCGGTCCTACATTATTCCTACCTTGTTTGTTTTAAAGGGAACATATATTTTTATAGTTTTTTACTCAAAGTGGCCCTGAATTTTAATTTTAATTTTAATCTCAATATGGACCATAAACTCGATTTTAAAACAAAATACTCTCTGAAATCCAATTTTCGTCTCAAAATATCCATTTATCGTCATATTTGTTAACTTACCGTCAAGTTGAAAGCCAAAATGGTCACATTGGAAGTTTCCAAGTACGCAATCTCCCTTCCTCTGCCTTATCCTCTAGCGCACATCGTCTTCCTCGATTGCCTCTGGATATGCCGCCGCGTTTTCACCGGAGCGCGGACAACACATCATGCAACCTTCGTCAAATCAGATAACCACCTAATCGATCTTCTCTATATACCCATACCCACAATCCCATTTAAATTTGACATGCACAACCTTCAAATCCCACAGCCAGCTAATTGATCTTTTCTACCCACCCACACCCTCAATCCCACCATCACAACCACCTAATACAGCCAGTCCCTAGAAGGCGACAATTCCGAGGATAAAATCGTTTTTTACTTTTTGACAAAATAAAAAGAGGAAGAAGAAGCAGATTTATGTAAACTTACGAACATCAGGATATTTATGGTCCATTTGAATAGCTATGGATTTGAATTTAGATTTAAATATTCAAATTTAAATTTATCTGTTTGGATAATTATTTGTTGTGAGGATATGGATTTGCCCCAAATCCTCTATGAATTTCATAACACCAAATTTTAAAATTTCAAATCCATTTTGCAACTAGTCATTTGACAAATCCACATCTTATTTTTCATTTCTTTATTTTCAGAAGAAAAAAAACATCTTTATTTTTATTTTTATTTTTTTTTCATCCTTTTTTCCATGCTCTATTTTTTTTCTAGCATCTTTTGGCCAAAAATATTTTTTTTTTTCATTTTTTTCATCCTTTTTTTTTCCATCCTTCCATTTTTTTTTCTCTTCCTTTCAGCATTTTGTTTTTTTTTTCATCCTTTTTTTTCATCATTTTTTTTTCATATTTATTTTTTTCATCATTTTTTTTTCCATCATTCTATTTTTTTTTCTTTTTTTTTCCATCAATCTGTTTTTTTTTTCATCCTATTTCATCATTTTTTTTTTCATATTCTCTTCCCCTCATATTTCTCTCTTCTCCACCTTTGTCACCAATTTCTCTCCTCCTCATCCTCTACCACCCATATTTCTCTTTTCTCCACCTCTACTCGCCCATTTTCTCTCCATTAATCCTTATGTAGGTTATAAACCTTCACGTGATGTTCACAAACCACCACTTTCTTCAAATTTTTTGATCTTATTGTTCTAACGGACTAATAATTGAATTAGCACAAGATTTTGATGGCCTTTAATTAAACAATAATTGAATTAACAAAAGATTTTGGTGCCCCTTAATTACCTAAGAATCGTCCAAAAGCTTGCTTACCAAGATTGGTAACTTGCAATGCCAATTTGTCAAGAGTCGCCAACAATTTCAGCACTGAGCCACTGGTACTAAAATTGATGTAACGCACCCTAGAAAACTCAAAATTATGGGCCATAAAATTCTCCAGAAACTAGACTTACATATCTTTCCAATCAAATATGGCTTATTGTCTGGTTCTTTCTGAGCATGTACAGTTCAATCTGTAAAATTGACACATTTGCATTAACAGTTTTATTGATAACACCGAGCTACTAGTACTAAAACAAATGAAACTCCTTCTAAAAACTCGAAATTATGAACCATAAAAATCATATAACCTTTAGGGGTAATTTCTCACAAAAATTGCTCACAACATGTTAAAACGAACAATTCTACTTAAAAAAAAAAACGAGTGCAAAACATTGGAATAAGGTATGGAAAGTAAACGTAAATATTATCATGCTTCAGTTTCAATTTATATTATTATATTTAGTTTACTTAATCTTTAAAAAAAATTAAAACGAAAAAAAAAGTATTTACGCGGTTAACTACGTATTAATGGTTATGATTATTAATAATATTCATATAGCTAAATAAATAATGAGTCATTTTGAAATTATTATTTTCAATTTGTGTAATGAAATTACTTATTTGAAATCCTCAATTCAAATCCTTACAAATAAAAAGTTGGTCAAATAATTGATTTTAAATGAAGAAATTTCAAATCCACAAACAAATATTTATGTTGCCAAACAAAAGAATTTCAAATGAATTAATTTTAAATGAAGGGATTTCAAATCCCTTCATTTGAAATCTAAATACAAATTCAAATCCTTGTTCCCAAACAGACCTAGAGACGCTCAGCCATCCTTCAAGCTCTTCTGATTTGTTCCATTTTTAGTTTTATCTGCTGGCAGGAGTGATTAATTCAACTTGATTATATTCAAAGAGGCCAAAAGCATCGATGAGAGAGGTATAATTCTTGGGGTTTTTTTGGGCAACCAAACAGATAGTGGGGGATGAATTAGATTAAATAAGATAGAGAGTGATACTGACGATTGTCGGTGTACCAAGAACCAGCATGCGATGCTTTCCGGACTTTGGCCATATATGCAAATCCCTAAATAATTTGGGATGCCATAGCGTCGAATGACCCCAATCCGATTTCGACTTGGGATTCTATTGTCCCCGTGAAACGGCATCACATTTGAAGAGAATTTATGGTATTTGTCCAACGTAACTATTTTGTCCTTCAATTTGACGGTAAGTTAACAAACATGATGAAAAAATGGTATTTTGAAACGAAAAGTGGATTTCATAGAGTATTTTATTACAAAATCGAGTTTAAGGTTCAACTTGAGATTAAAGTTAAAATTCATAGAGCAATTTGAGTAAAAAGTCTATTATTATTGTAGATCATCAAAAGCAAGTACTTCCTGAGACTGATCGATCTAACAAAGAAATTGTGAAGCAATTTAAGGTTTGCTTAATTAAGGAATTAAAGCTCTTGAGTTTTATTAATCATCGTGATCATGCCCATCTATCCGCATTTTGTGACATTTTGATATATTATGTCAAAATATTTGAATACGTTATGATATATAAGATTATAGATTCAAAATTTATCAAAAATATCGCTCGTAATTATAAAAATTAGACATGTGATGGAGTGAGATATGGAAAGGGGCATATGTAGAGTTGTGATGATGGATCCATATGCATGTTTTATGCTTACGCAAAGCCAAATAATTAGTATTTCCCACATGAGTTAGCAACTATATAACGTGCATGAATTAAGATCATATATATCACGTGGATGTGGTAATCAAAGTGCATGTTGGACTTATGATGTCATGAATCATGATGATCATTTTGGTTCTATATATGCTAGGTCTAATCAGTAATAAGAGTGGCTAGAGAATATATTAGCCGTGAGATTTTATTTCAAATTGCATTAATAATTATATCTTATCGGGGCTAATTTATATAAACATATAGGGGATAAAACAAATTTATAGGGTGGAAGCTATAGGAATGGACAAAAAAATAGTTGGTGATTAACCGCGGTTATTTAGTTAAATGGTTATTAATTATAACCATAACCTGATAACCATTAATATACAGTTCACCGCGAAAATAATTTATATGTTCAATTTTTATTGTTTTTATTTTTTAAAAAGACTAAAATAACTAAAATTAATATTTAACAAACAAATTAAAAAAAAACCAACAATAATAAAAATAGGTAGAATTGCAAGGGATAATCAATCATCTCGGATATCAAAAAAAATTTATATCACCACGTAGAGCTCGACGAATAGACTAACTTTAATACTTGGGTCAACGGCCAAAAGTGGTCAAAGGTGATCGAAAAATATGAAAAACACATAAATTATGAAACTTTTCAAATTAGATCCATAAAAATGGACTAGGATATTAGAAATGCAAAAACATAGGCTTGTTATACTCGAAGAGAGGAACAAATACTTATCAAGAGCGCCCCGCCTGAGGTGGCCGAAAATGGCCAGAAAAGTCAGGCCGACCCGCGAGCGTCGCGAGTCGCCCACGGATCTGTAGTAGATTTTTTTTTTTTTTTAATTGTGTCAATTTTTTTTTCAAATGTGTTTATTTTAAAAACACTATATAAATGATTAAATAAATATGACCAAAAAGGAGTTGTATGGTTATCTAATAAATGGTTAAATTGTTTATCCATTTGTTTAATTGTTTATCCATTGGTTAAACGGTTTCCTTTGATTAAACGGTTTATCCATTGGTTAAATGGTTAATAACCATAACCAATTCATTTAATTGTGGACCTAAATAGTTATAATCATAATCAACCATTTAGATAAATTCTTAAATCATAATCACCCAATTTAATATAAATGGTTACAGTAACTGCAGTTAACCATAACCGCATTTTTTTTGCACATCCCTGGTGGAAGCCATCGTGCCACGAGATCCTCAACTATCCATTATAATTTTAATTCAGTATAGCTATATATGCTAGCTAGGTCTAATTGAGAGGGGTTAGAAAGCTTTTTAAAGTGTCAGATTTTATTTCAAATAGCAATAATAATTATATCACTAAGGTCGGGCTAATCTATATTCACATAGAATAATACTTGCATTTAATCGTCGTGATAGCTCTTTTTACATCTAGTTTTATTTATCTAATTGTTGTTATATATATATATATCACAATTGAAATTATTAACTCTTAAATCATCATTACACAAAACCAATGAAATTTAAGTTCATTTAGTCATTCATATGTCTCAATTAAATGGATGGTTCGCTATTAGGACCTTAATTATTACCAAAATTATTGATTTAATTGATACATATGAATGACTAAGCGACCAAGGTGGTACAAAAAGGTATCACCAGGGTACGTTGGATGCAAGTATTATCCATTCGTACCGCTATTTCAATTTATCGAATTGAGTTTGTACATATATCATAATTAGAACCATTCATTCTTTAAATCATCATTTCAAGACCATGTCAATGAAAGTCAGCAAGATTGGAGGTCATTTGATCATTCAAATGTATAAAATAAATGAACGTTTTTTGTAACAATTAAGATTTTTATGGTGAACCGTCCATTTAATTTATATACATATTAATGGCTAGATGCGATCTCCAATTTCGTTGATTTTTTGCGTGAATAATCTTGAAATAATGATTTAGGAGTTGAACAGTTTCGATTATGATATATTTATAACGACAATTAAATAAATCGAAATAGTAATATTATCCTTAACATATAGGAGACAAAACACACTTATAGGATAAATAAATATAAGTTTTTTTTACCGTTCTACATAAGTAGTAAGGTGACATGAAATTCTTATTCATTAACTTCTTGGATTTTGTCCATTAATTTTGCGAGTAGTAGTATTTTTATGCACCGTATATGGGAAATCTTATATCTCAAGTTTAACACTTATAAAGAACTAATTTGATATGTAATATATATATATATATATCCCTAATTTATATCCATCTTTCTGATATATCTCAACGTTGTATCAAAAACTTTTGGTAAATTCTGAGTTGCTTCCATATCTTGCGATGCATGAAAATGTATGTAAAAATCTTGTATGGAGAGACAAGTTTAAAACGTCTAGCTATTGTTGTCAGTAAAATTCTGCGGTCCTTCTTCTAGGGTTTTTGTTTTTTATTTTCTCTTAATTAAAGTGGGCTGAGTTTTCCTGAAAACGATGATTGCATGCAAAAACAAATTAGAGGCATATGAACACTTCCAATAATAATGCATGTACTATAATATATTTAATATTGTGCACCATATTCTTAATTTTGTGCAATTTCTTCCTACATATTCATGGGCGGAGGGAGACGGGGTCCAGGGGGTCCAGGGGGTCCTGGGCCCCACTAACTTTTATATATATATATATATATATTATATAATATTATATATTCTTAAAGTTAGTATTAATTTTTTTTTTTAGAAAATAAGTATTAAATTGATTCTAATTTAAATAAGTATTTTTTTCTTTGCAATTTTAAATTTATAATTAATTTATTTATTAATCGTTGTACTGTGACCTTTGTGTTTCTTATTTTTCACATTGATTATATAAATTTCTATTAAAAATGTTTGAATTTATATTTAATCAATATGCTTTTACTTATGAAAAAACATCATAAAAGAAAATCAAATATTAGTCGAGATATAACGATTTCAAAAGATGAAAATTCATTAAAGACAACTATGAATGTAATAAATTAGTATTATGACTATGATATTTCAGATTTTTTAGCTAGTTTGATATATATACATATATATATATATATTATGTTGGTTGGAACCATAAGATTATTTTGATATAGATTATGATTTTTTTTTTATACATAAAGAAAACAAAGATTACTTTGGCAGATTATGATTTGTATTATATTAGAAGTTTAATTTTATTTTTAGAAGTATTTTATGAAAAATCACCTCTTAGTTTATAACCTGACTACGCCAGTAACCATAATCTTAAGTGGGTTTGGTGGTTGGAAAATCCGTATATATATAAATTGGAAGTGAATCAATCATCATTCATTCCATCCATGAGGTACATAAGCAATGACATGCAATCGACATCACTCTCAATTAATTTTATTTATTTACTTCAATTTTCATTAAATATTAATTCAATAATTGCACCATATATATACACTATCAATCCACATAAATCATTATCCTATAAAACACGTGTTGTCCTGGCCATTAATTCATTGTATTTTCTATATATAAATAAACTCACATAAAAAATAAAAAATTAATAATTAAAAAAAAAAACTATTGTCGATTATTTGATGATGAACTAAATCTGGCTGTCCCCCCCGGCTTAAGAAATTATTTTGGTATCCGTCACTGCTTAGGTCAGTTATCCTTACTTTGATTAGTATTGTAGTACAATTGTACATTTGTACTTCTGCTTTTGTTTCCGTCTATGAATTGATCTTTTCTTTTGAGAATGTTGAGAATGTGAACCTCCCGTCCGGAGATTCTGATTTATTTGTTGTGAAAGAGGTCTTGCGTTTCATTCTTATAAAACGTGATATCAATAATTAATATGTATAATGGACTAGTATCCCCTGTACCATTGGATAATTTATTTTTTATTTTTTATATACATCTCATTATTAATTAGTTTTGAGTTGGATTTTCTCACTCAAATATCGTGTATCAGAGCAACTATTTGCATATTAAGCTAAATGCTTACCTGCTCCCACATCATGGGAAAACGAACTCGTTTTAGTTTGGTTTAATTTCTGCCTTTTTTTTACTAATTCAATTCGATTTAGCCTATTATTTTAAGTTTGGAAAAATTACATAAAGTTCCCCAAACTATAACTGTTACACCCCACCTCGAATATCCACAAAGATATCGTCAATCTCGAGTACTGGCCGATACCTGGATGTCGAGTCCATGTGATAAAAGCCAAACTAAAACGCTGCGGTTGAGGAAGCTTAGTGAAAGGTAAAATAGTAAACACTAAATTACTATTTCCCCGCGACAACGGACAACCCAGAGCATAATTAAAGAGAGTAATGATCAAAATTAAAGCGTCAAAAGCTTAAACCGATTGTTACTTTGTTACACCCTTCACGGGTGGTGTCAGCGCAGTCACCACGTGACTCCCTCCTCGTATCCACGAAACTTCTTCTAAAACCTGAGGGGTGCAAACAAATAAAGTGAAATAACCCCGCAAGGCTGACAACCACACAGACAGTCATACTCAACCTAATCACATAAAGATTTACCGACTAACATTCACAGTTGAATCTTCACACATTGAAGATGATACATCCATTACTCATGGATAACATGAATGACAATATCCCGATATCGTCGTCTCTTTATGCAAGATATCGATCATCTCCCCTGTCACATCATACACACAACATAATCTCGTCAATCGGAGTCAACGCCCACACCATACCCACTGACCTCGATAACGAAACGTACCTTCACTAGTAACTCAACTCTGATCACTAGTCGTGACACCCGTCGTCATATAGTATAAGCCGGCAAGTCCTTCGGCTATCGTATCTCATCAGAGCGTATATCATCTCGTAACAGCCGGCATAATCCTCGGCTATCATCGTATCGTATATAAGCCGGCATATCCTTCAGCTATCATCATATCGCATATAAGCCGGAATATCACTCGGCTATCATCATATCATAAGCCGGCAAGTTACCTCGACTGTCATATCACATAAGCTGACATGTTACCTCGGTTATCATATCACATAAGTCAGCATATTACCTCGGCTATCATATCACATAAGCCGACATGTTACCTCGGCTATCATATCACATAAGCCGGCATTTTACCTCGGCTATCATATCACATAAGTCGGCATGTTACCTCGGCTATCATATCACATAAGTCGGCCTGTTACCTCGGCTATCATATCATGACTCAATCATCATCTCAGGCATCCCAATGGCACTGTAGTTGCACGAGTCACGTGCACGTGACAGGATTGGGTGTCTTCGCTCATACCACGACCACGTGAAGGACTGGGTGCAAGCACCATCACCACGAGTCCCCCTAGGAGCTCTGGGACCACAAATACACATAAGAGATCGGGGACAAGACTGGCGCTGTTTAACTAGTATAGAGCGAGCAAAGGTGAACGATCACGTGGAAGAATGGTCTATGACTTACAGACAGGTACGACACCAGCGCCACCAAATGGGTATTACCATGACTCAACATATGCTAAGTCACCATGTCCCTCGACTGTAGCATCTCAACCTGACTTGTACATGACACATGACGCTGACACATGACACATGTACTAGGCCGGCATGCCTCGACCGTAGTATCTCATCACTGACCCATGTGCTAAGTCGGCATGACTCCTCGACGATAGCATCTCAATCAAATAGATGTTCTTCCTCAAGTATGGTAACTATCGTACTCTTTATTTCACATCGATATCCACCCTTACTCGTGATTCAACTATCGCCTTTCGTATCTCGGAATCAACCCTCGAGATAATCCCTATTGCATTAGTTTATACTCATTTCAAAGTATTTACCTTTCATAGGATTCACAACCCTCAAAATATTACAATAGATAGATGACGGGTCCTAAAGTTAACCCTTGGCATATTCTATGTTTATTTCCTATCATCAACACAATTCCATAGGGATTACTACCCTCAATTCATCATATCAATCACATGCCAGGCTCTAACTCTAACTCGTGGCATCGTCTATGATTTCTAATTTCATCATAACACAAATAATTAATTCAACATCCCTAAACATCACAATCATCATAAACAATATATAATCATAGGTTTAGGAAAGGGGATCCACTCACAGTACGTATGGGAGAAATCATCCGACAGGATCCACTATTACACGTACTTCGAGATGCTCGTTCCTAAAACTCCCCACGAGATTCGTCTCGATCCATACGGCCCTTCGAGCTCACCAACACCATAACGCCTCGCGAATAGGGCAATTAATGTCAATAATCATAACTTAGACCCTTAAGTCCAAAAGCCCTAACCCCCGAGGCTATACATGCTTTAAACAATAATTAAGAAAACTTAGAACGTCCAAAATAGTCCCTAAATGAATCCCGATGGACCCGAAACCTATACTACCCCATGCGCCTACCACACGCGACTGTGGCTGGTACTCGCACCGTTGGCATTTAATGGAATATGCCAACAATGTTAGCATATTCCGTCAAATGCTGACAGCGTTTGTCCACTAACAGCATCATCGCTGACAGACGAAATATTTCGTCGTCGATGGAATATTCCATCGCCGGCGCATCAGTCATCGGTCGGAAAACGCCATTTAAGGTCGATTTTCAAGCTTTTCCAATTTCTTCCCAACTCAACCAAAAATCACAAACTTATAGCCTATATCTATCTACTCAATCCCAGGAATCCAAATCCGAAGTCCAAATTTGAAGATCGTACTTGAAGTCCTTCGCGCACTCATTCCGCCGCGTACTGTGGGCATCAGGCCCGATCGTTGGTACGGTTGGGTTCGTGGGAGTAAGGCGAAGCGATTGGTGGTGGTTGGGAGGTTTGGATCGCCATCGTTTGGCGGCGGCGATAATGGCTTCGCCGGGAAGCTTTTCGCGGGAGAGAGAGAGAGAGAGAGAATGTGAGAGGAGAAAGAGAGAGAGTTGGTGACCAATGCAGAGAGGAGAGAGTGTGTGCTCCTTATCTAATTTAAACTTTTCTAAAATTACCGATATATCCCGACCGTTTTAGACCTATAACTTTCTCGTTCGAATTTTGATTTCCACGTGCCACCTGTCTACGTACTCGTATGCTCAAGAGCTACATAATGGTGCAAAGAGAATTCTCAAAGCTTCAAGCTTGGCCCAAATTTATCCTTTGCTTTAACCCGTAAATTCCCGATTAATTAATTAATTTTAATTTTCTATTTTATTTTCCGGGATGAATCGTGTCAATAACAGTAATTTCAAGTTTCATACTCAAGCTATTAAATATTTCAATTGCATACCTAAACTATTAAAACACATCATCTAAATACTATCCGTTAGTCAATGTGTTAAATGATGAGCTAGCAATTCAAAACACTACACCACATTGTCTTATTAATAGCATTACATTATAACATTTTTGCACAAGTGCTATACAATGTGATGTTAAAAAAAATAATAAAATCAACTAAACGCTGTAGATTTGAAGCGCAGCAAAACGCGCGGTATATCCAAAATTTTAAGCAGCACGCTTCTATCTTGAAGAAAACGAAAAGGCGCCCCTTTGCCATCTCATTAATCTGAAGAAAATGTATTCTCATAGTCTCTCTCAGTCTCTCACTATTTCGAAGAAAAATTGGAAGGAGATCTCTCTTCCTCTTCGTTCTTCTTCTTCCTTCCCTCAGATCTGCTCTCTTTGGTGACAGGTTATCAACTCTCCCTCCTCTTTCCCTCATGCTCACCTCTCTTTTTTGATAGATGAATTGGATTTTCGTTTAGGGTTAACGTCAATTTGGGAGCGGTTAACAACGCATCTAGATGTTTGTTCTTTCAGAATTCATTGAAGTAACTCATGTGGAAGAAATTTTTAATCGCCTTACCAAACTCTTCAAGAGCTGAACCATCTCTCTTCACATTCCTATCCTCACTGCCTCCTTTATCACCGTCGTTGTCTTCATCTTCCTATGCTTCAGAGCAATTTTAATTGCACTGATTCATTTTTCTTATTTGTTTGCTTTGGTTCTGTTTTTAATTTTTCCGTTTGGTTGCTAGGAAAGTCAACTACGAGCAGCTTGTAGCAATTTATTATACGAAATCTTGGTTCTCGTAACAGCTGCTCATACAATGGCTTTGTTAGTGTAGTTGATTAGACAGAATTTCCAAAGACATGGACGCCGCTTTTGTGCCTAAATATGTCGTTTTGATCAGCATGCATATGACTTAAGACTTAAGACTAGTATTCTAGGATTGGAAGTTAAGTGTTTGAATATTTTTGTTGAAAAATGGAAAATTGGCAAACTTTTGTTGCGTTAATGTGTTTCAGTGCTTGTGTTCTTCTGAAACGCTATAGCACTCTCATGGATTAGTATTTATAGCTTTTTGGAGCTGCTATAAGAAATTTTTCTATAACACTTCAGAAATGCTATAAATAGAGACTTTTTATAGCACTTCAGAAACGCTATGATAGGGGTACTACCTACCATAGCGTCGGCTGTTACAGCGTTTTCTATAACGCTATGGTAGGCTATTATAGTGTTTTTTGAGTGCTATCGATGTTGATTTGTGGCGTAGTAAAACTTTTTTTTGTTTTGCTGATTTGGATTCCATGTAGTTTTCTTTTTGCTGATGTGGATATTTTTGGAATTAGGAAAGTTTCAATAAATCAACGAAAAAAAAAGTTCAAAATTGTCAGCTCACCATTTAACATCTTGACTAACGGATTGACTAACGGAGGATACTTAGATGATATGTTTTTATAGTTTAGGTATACAATTGAAATATTTTATAATTTGTGCATGAACTTGAAATTATCCCTATAATTTTTTTTTATACGAAAGGAGAAATTACAACACAAACCCTCTAGAACAACCACCACCATAAAGTCTAATAGCCACGCACATCTAGCATCAGCCGGGAGAGAAGAAGACCAACGCATGCCCTCATTGCAACCATGTCCCAACTTGGCAATAGTATCCGCGATAAAATTCACCTCCCTGTACACATGCTTGAAAGAAATAAATCGAAACCTCCTTATCAACTTCTTAATGTTAGAATCAGAGGAATCAGAGGAAAAGTTAGGGTTTGTAGACAAGGAAGATGAAGAGCCTAAAGAGAGTAGAGAGAATCTCAGAGAAAGAAAACAGTTGTTATTTCTTAACTTTCAGCAGATACAACATTAGCTATATATCGTCTACTAAAAATCGTAATAACTAACTAACAGTTTTACAGTTGTATCAATCAGTAGTAACTGTCTACAGCTGTAACTAGCTACTAAGGGCTAATAGCTAAGAGCGAGCTATGTTAACACCCTCCCTCAAGCTCAGCTAGGGTAACCAGTCTGAGATTGACACAATGAGACCGAAAAAGAGGAGAAGGCAGTCCCTTGGTCAAGATATCAGTTGTTTGTTCTGTGGTAGAGACATATTCCAAGCAAAGATCATTGTGTTGGACACGTTCTCGAACAAAGTGAAAATCATTATCCAAATGTTTGATTCTGGAATGGAAAACAGGATTAGAGGCCAAAGCTAAGGCAGACAAATTGTCACATTTCAGCAGAGGGGCTTGAGGAATATGAACTTGCAGATCACATAACAAATGGTGAATCCAACTAATCTCAGCAGCTGTATTAGCCAAGCTCATGTACTCTGATTCAATAGAGCTTCTAGACACTGTTCCCTGTTTCTTTGATTGCCAGGACACCGGACATAGACCAAGATAAACAACAAAACCAGTAGTTGATCGTTTTTGAATAACCTCACCAGCCCAATCAACATCACAATAGGCCTTGACATGAGCAGCATTTGTTAGAGCACTAGCAAAGCTAAAAAATAACCCTTTCTGTAAAGAGCCTTGTAAATACCTCAGAATACGTTTGACAGCAGCATAATGCACATCAGTAGGACTTGTCATGAATTGAAACACTCTATTGACAGCATAGGCAATATTTGGACGAGTGAAAGTAAAATACTGTAGAGCCCCAACAATGCTTCTATACAAAGAAGGATCTCTGAGAGGGATACCTTGATCTTTTGTCATTTGAGAATGAGGAAGACAAGGAGAACTGCAAGTTCGAAGAGTAGTCATTCTTGTCCTGTCAAGCAAATCAGTGGCATACTTGGTTTGACTCAGGAAAATGCCTCCTTTAACCTTAGTAACCTGTAAGCCAAGAAAGTAAGACAAGGTGCCAAGGTCCTTCATGTCAAAAACCATACTTAGCTCATAGATAACCTCATGAATACCAGAAGTATCAGACCCAGTAATGACAATATCATCAACATACAGTAATAATGCAACAATGCCTCTAGAAGAATGTCTAATGAACAAACTTGGATCAGAATGAGAGAAAACAAACCCCAAACTGGGCAGGAAACTAGTAAATTTCTCATTCCAGGCTCTAGGTGCCTGCTTTAGGTCGTAGAGAGACTTTCAGAGAGAACACACATAATCAGGATGAGCAGGATCGACAAAACCCTGTGGTTGAGCCATGAACACCTCTTCTTTCAAGTCACCATGCAAGAAGGCATTCTTAACATCTAGCTGTCGCAGTTCCCAGTTATTCATGGCAGAAAGAGCTAAAATAACCCTCATAGTGCTATGTCTCACAACTGGACTAAAGGTTTCATCATAGTCCAGACCTTTGGATTGACTAAACCCTTGAACCACCAATCTAGCCTTGTATCTGGATATAGAACCAGCGGGATGCTTCTTTATTTTGTAAATCCATTTGCTTCCAACTATATTTCTGTCCTTGGGGCATGGAACCAAAGACCACGTACCTTGTTTTTGTAAAGCTTCTATTTCCTCAAGCATGGCATGATCCCATTCAGGTGTGCCAGTAGCAACCTTGAATGATTTGGGTTCAATCACATCACTAATGTCAGTTATGGCAGTGAATCCACTAAAGAAAGGAAAATCAGCATAGAGCTTCTGTTGAGAGATAGCCGAAAAACAATAGAAGTCTTCAAAACTCTTCTGTTTGATGATGCCATTCTTAGCTCTGGTCATCATGGAATGAGCATCATAGTTTTGACGTGCAATAAACTCCAACTCCTGAGGAAGATTATGAGCATCAATGCTGCCACCAAACTGCAAGACATTAGTCACATCGACATTAAGACCAGCAACATGGCTGTCTGTAGACACTCTATTCACCTCAGCATGAGTAGGAATGATCTCATCAGAAGTGGCGGCATGAGGCTCAGGAACTACAGCACATTCAAGGTCACCTCTAGGCTCATTATCAGTGACAACCATAAGGTCATTAGTAGGTACAGTAGCTGATGCAACATTATGAGAACCTGCAAGACTATTGTCATCATTGTACCCTTCCAATACAGTGAGACTCTCACTTGAAGGACTAGAAGCATGAACAGGCATCTGAGGAGGAGGAGTAGTGAGATGGACAGAAGAGGGAAATAATACAGTAGGCTCAACAAGAGAGGATTGAGGTTGAGAAGATGACAAAAAAGGATAACAGGTTTCATCATGGACAACATGCCGAGAGACCCAAAGCTTAGTCTGAGAGATGCTGTAGCACAAAACTCCCTTGTAGCCTAAGACATAACCTAGGAAAACACATTGAGTTGTTCGAGGATCGAACTTGTCATGATTATATGGTCTAAGATATGGATAGCAAGAGGAACCAAAGATCTTAAGCTATAAGATATCATGAGGTTTATGAAACAAAGCAGCATAAGGAGAAAGCATATGTAAGGACCGACACGGCATTCTATTAATAAGGTAGCATGAGTGAGCAACTGCATGGAACCAAAATGGTTTAGGAACACCAGTAGTAGAGAGCAAAGAAATAGCAGTTTCAACAATGTGTCTATGCTTTCTCTTAGCAACCCCATTCTGCTAAGGAGTATATGGACAAGTGATGTGATGTAATATACCTTTCGAAGCAAGAAAGTTATGAAAAGCTTTGCTATTAAATCCCCCACCCCCATCTGTTTGGAAAGTCTTAATTGAAGAATCAAATTGTGTGTGAACAAAGGCACAAAATTTCACAAAATGAGCAAGAACGTCTGATTTATTGACAAGTGGGAAAATCCACACAAATTTGGTACACTCATCAATGAAAGTAACATAGCATTTGTATCCTTCTATGGACAAACATGGAGCAGGACCCCACACATCAGAATGAACTTTATGAAATGGCACAGAAGAATTGGAGACAGATTCAGAAAAAGGTAATCTATGCATCTTGCATTCTAAACAATGAGTACAAACTAGATTAGGTAATGAACTAGACATCTTTATTTGAGAGTTAGACAACATTTTAGACACGATATAGTGAGTAGGATGACCTAAATGTTGATGCCAAATAGGGTATGTAGAAGTAGGACTAACCAAGGCAGAATGAGATAAATGTGGGATGGAAGATAAATGTGGTGTGTGGAAAAGAAACAAGCCTTCCTCACTACTCCTTCCTTGGTACATAATTGTTTTGGATGCCTTGTCCTGCACAACAATTTTAGATTCATCAAGTGTAATGAAGCAGTTGTTATCCCGACAAAGTTTGGTGAAAGACAACAGATTCATAGCAAGAGTAGGAACATGTAGAACTTTGTGCAGGCTTAAAACATGATTAGCATGTTTAATATAGCTAGAACCAGTATGAGCAATATGCAAACCTGTTCAATTACCAATGGTGATTGTGTTATCTGAAGTATATGGTTGAGCAATGGTCAAATTACGAAGATCTGAATTCATGTGATGAGTGGCACCATAATCACCTATCCACACTTCATTATTGACGTGAGCATTGGAAGAGGGAGCACCATTTGATGTAGAAGCACCATTACTCGGATTAAAACCACCAGAAAAGCTTGAGTTAGAGGCACCACCAGTGGAAACATAGTATGTACCACGAGAGACACCATTACTATAAGGTGTAGTTGTGTGAGCAGATAAAGCTGTGAGGGAAGCTGGTGGCTCAGATCCTTGATAAGCAAAGTTTGTTCTGTGTGAGCAGTTCAATGCAACATGACCTTTAAGTCCATAAATCTGATAGGTAGGGATAGAAAGTGAGGGGTGATCAGCAGGTATATCTGTTCTGTAAAAACAATTGGCAGTTGTATGCCTTTTCTTCGAACAAATTTGGCACTCAGGGGATGGTCCAGTGACCACTTGTCTAGGTTGTGATGGTGTTCCAGATTTGTACTCAGGGTTCTGATAACATTTGCTTGTAAGATGACCATGTTTACCACAAATCTGACATTTATGAATACGAAAGCAGGTGTCAACAGAATGACCTTTCTTTTCACATGCAGGGCATTCAATACTAGTATTTCCAATTTTGAGGCCTCTTTCTTTCCCTACACTTCCAGTCATCCAGTCTGGACTATCACCATTGCTTGCACCTGGTCTTGTCTCCCCTTTAGCCACCATAGCACTCATAGGTGAATGAAGAGAAAAACTTCCTTCAATACGTCTCTCAGGAGCTAGCATTTGAGATCTCAAATCACGAAGAGTGATTGAGATTTCCCATCCTTCAACAACCGTCCTCATTGTAGAATACTCTTCTGGTAGTCCATTCAGAATAACAATAATGACATCCTCATCTGGTTTATAAGTAGCAGTTTCTTCATTAAGAACTTCTCCTTCAGGATTAAGAACATATTGAGGTGGTGCAACCTTAGTGCCATCAAAATAACCGAAGAGGCCATTTCCCGCAAGAGTAGACTGGAACTGAAAGCTCCATTTTATGAAATTCCTTTCTCCAAGTCGAATGGTAATAACACTCATCAATGAATGAACATCATTGTGAGTCAGAGCAGATGTTGAGTTTCTAAACGGCATTACTAAAGATTCTGCAGACACACACACTGTTTGGCCAATTTATGGATAACAAGAGCGCCTCAAAAGCTCCTCGAGAAACAGATATTCTTATACACAATTTTCCACTCGACATACGATTTTACTCAATACTCTCCAATTTAGCTCAGGACCAATTTTGGATAATAAGAACACCTCAAAAGTACCTCAATACTGACATTCTTATACACAATTTTACTCGATACTCTTCGATTTTGCTCAGGATTAGCTCAACTATGTTTTATACACAAATATCACTCTTCATATAGAACACATACACAATGAACTAGTCAAGATCCGTGATTCACCTATAAAAGGAGTGAATACGATAAACTCCGACGTGAGATCCAAAGGAAGATTCGGCGAATTGAACCGTGAAGTTGAAGCCGAAGCTGAAATCGGGAAACGAAGCCGTGAACCAGTACACAACAAGCGTCTCAAACACCCATCATATGCGGAAGTGTATATGTAGGTCCAGGATCTATGGATGCTTTGATACCATGTTAGAATCAGAGGAATCAGAGGAAAAGTTAGGGTTTGTAGACAAGGAAGATGAAGAGACTAAAGAGAGTAGATAGAATCTCAGAGAAAGAAAACAGTTGTTATTTCTTAACTTTCATCAGATACAACATTAGCTATATATCGTCTACTAAAAACCGTAATAACTAACTAACAGTTTTACAATTGTATCAATCAGTAGTAACTGTCTACAGCTGTAACTAGCTACTAAGGACTAATAGCTAAGAGCGAGCTATGTTAACACTTAACATGCCAGACGACTCTGTGAAACCACCAAGGGATGGTAATTTTTTAGGGGGGTTTTTATTTTGTTTGGGGGGGTTTTTTATTGTCTATCCTTTAATTTTTTATTTTGTTTTTACGTTCTTTGTCTCTTCTTTCTAAAACTAATTGAAAAGTATACACAATCGTCCATAAACTATTTCGTATAATTCATGGAAGGATACTTCCCATTCACACTAGGCTATCACAATCTTCTTTGGCACAATAAAACAGCTAAAATTATTACCATTGAGGTTTAATTCTAACCCACTAGTACTACTATTATGATCTTATTTTACTCAATCTAATGGGAGGTCTCGATTTTGACTCTTGCCTCATCAAGAATGAGGTCGATATCCAATATGTATAATTTTACTCCTCAATATCTTTATATAATAAACCTTATAAGTTTAAAACATGAATCCCGAATTTGGTTCGATTCGATATTTCCGAAGTTTGAAAAATAAAATCAAAACTCAGGCGATATGATTGAAAGCGTTTTGGTTTTCTTTGTTGAGTTTCAATTTTTAATCAATTTGATTCGACTTCTTTTGGTCGGTTTTATCCAATCATATTCTCACATGCCAAAATATATGTTAATATACGTTAACAACGTGTTAGATTTAAACGACTCTATAAGTGAAAGGTCATGTAAAACTTTAATTTCCAATTCATTTTGGGATTGAATACTGAGAGAGTCTCCATCATAATGTGAAATGGAGAATGTATTTGGAAATTGCAAGTAGATGTCTTGTAGCGTTTTTGTCTTTGAACTCCATGATAGGGACTAAATTAAGCAACTGGTGCTGCGCCTGACAATAACAAATTAAGATAAAGCAAGCAAGCAATGCAATGCCCCCAACTTGTTATATTTTCTTATTTTGTTTTGTGGATGTCAATTTTTCAACACTCACAATCCCATCACAACATAAAAAACGTGAACAATTTGATGATAAAAAGTTGGATTTTTTCTTTTTTCTGGGTCACTTTGTGCCAAGTGAGCCCACGGTTTCCTGTAGGCGTCCTGATTAATGAATTGGCCTCTAAGCCCAACAACAGCCTTGAGTCTTTGTCTCCGAAGCATGCCAACTTTAAGCAAGGGTCACAAAACCCAGGTCCAAGAAGCTAGCATGGGTCTTCAGCACTCACGTATGGGCCAATGAGACTTGCCAGTTGCCACCCAATAGATAGGATAAGAGCCCATATGGTTGTTAATTTCATCTCTTTTCTGCTGGTCATTGAGATGAGGCCATATTGATATTTGCTTCTATATCTGTTATATGTTTGCGTCAGTCGTGCTCGGACATGCATGAATTCAAAGCATTCATACAATATTTGATAGCTTCACTTTAATAAATGATTGTGACCAGCTTTGACAACGTTGTACATCCACGCAAAAATGAAACTAATACAACTCTTAATTATATTCGATAATTGGCTATCCCTCTTCCAAGAGAAGGTTTCGATTTATTTCTTATGATTTTATGGAAGTTTTGGCAGGAAAGAAATAGCTTGGTGTGGTCTGGGAGTCACTTGCCGCTGCATGAAATCCCATGGAGTGCTGCATCCTGGTTAGCTAATTTCCACCAATATCATTGGCGTTCGAAGGGTACCTCCCGACGTGTTCCTTTGGTGTGGAAGAAACCTTTGCAGGGATGGCATAAGTGTAATGTGGACGGATCCTTTGTGAAGTCAGATCAAGGTGGGGGTTTTGGCGTTGTGATTCCCGACTGGCATGGAAACTTTGTGGCTGCGGTAGCTGGGCAGGTTGCAGGGGCTCTATCGGCGCTTCATGTGGAGGCGGCTGCTGCCAGACTAGGAATTCAGCTGGGACTCTCGCCTGTTGAGATCGAAGGTGACTATTCCTTGGTTATGGCTGCCTTGTCGCAGGGTCGTGAGGACCTCTCGGAGGTGAGGCATGTTCTTGACGATGTTCGCTTCATCGCGAGTGATTTGGGCAATATCCAATTTAAGTTCACCAAGAAGGAGGCCAATGCGGTTGCTGACATATTAGCTAGACTAGGAGTCCATTTGGATCAAGAGGTCCTGTGGATTGAGGAACCCCTGATTTAATTGTTGATTTGCTTATAGAGACTCTTTGAATTTGTAGTTTACGTATGTCTGATACTTTTTTTCTTTTGATCAGGTTGAAATCGTCGGTAAAGTTTTAATGAGGCCATATAATTTTGCACAGTTAAGCTCTGTACGATTTAATGATTTAATGAATTATCATACTTCCTCTATAAAAAAAGTTATATTTGATCATTTGTTCTCATTAACCATTACCAATTAACTCGACATTTTGGAAATAACCATAAAAATTGTCTATATGTAAACTAATGATTATTCTTTTACTTAACAAAAGTAGAAAGTTTTTAACTCTTATTTTTGTCGTATTTATTTTTTAAACATTGAAAAATCTCATAAATTTGATTTCTTTACTTTCATTAACAAAAGCTTGCTCTTAATATATCGTATCTATCTTTCTTTTGTTGAAAGAGTTTTTAAATTTGATAAAAACAAAAAGCCATTATATTTTGATCTAGTTGAATTTCTACTTATGCATGCTAAAAGGGTTTCTAATTCCGAATTACTTTTGATCTATTGAACTGTATTATTCTTACCAATAATAAAAAAAAAAATCAAAATTCGAATTTCTCTAATTTCTATTAATAAATTTTCAAACAAAAATATGTGTTTATTCATCAAAAAAGGGTCACCCACTCTGCCTGCATCCAACCAATCCTCAAGAAGCACTTGTCAAACACATATAGGAAGCATTTCTCTGACGTTTTGTGAGCATCAAGGGGTAGAATGGTATATAAATATAATAGCAACTCCAACGAATGCAGAGTCTAATTTTAATTCATTTATTTTCCTAAAATATTTGAGACTTTAATTCAATTCAATTTAGAGGGAGAATTGAGAATCGTTGATAGTGGAAGGCTGAGTCAGAGATTCCATTAATGAAATGGGTGTCTCCCACCTAAGCTCCAAACACAATTAATCAGAAGCACAATAGAACGCGCTTTAGACCAAACCTGTCACGCGCTAAAAAATCCCAATTGGTCACAGTTGGTCCAACCTCTTCACACATTTGTTGACCACAATTAAATAAACTTAGAATGAAAAAAATCTTCAAATGTTTTCATTAAATTGAAATCATACCGTTTCGGATCAAACCATATCGAAACAAATACCGAATAATTAAATCGATGGAAGATTAGTACGGTATCCAAATTGAACCGGTTTGATTAAATACAGTTTCGGTTTCAATGTTTTGAAAAACTATCCAATACCAATACCGAACCGAATAGAAATTATATTTATATTTTTCTTATATATAATTAAAAACCGAATACTATTAGAAATTTTATTTATTTATTTTTTCCAACTATCAACTATGTGATGCCGTCAAGCGAAAGCATGCATATTGGACTTTCTTGCTGCTGCCGTTCATGAAGCTTCAACGAATAGCTGTTTTACAGTTTTTTATAATCCAAGGTGGGAAAGAGTCTTCAGATTTTTGTTTCCCTGCAATACTTGTATTTACCTATCTGCTTATATGTTTATGATGTCCAGGGCTACCCTATCAAAATACATTAAAGCAATGTTTCACACACGTGTGTTTCAATTGGGATGCGGTTTCCGATGCTATTCGAGACTGAGGAGTCAAGTGTAAGAAGGTATTATACCGATTCATGATCAACCATGATCTTCGTATTGCTATTCTTATTATCTCTTGTGAGATTTGTACAAGTTTATTTCCAATCTTAATTGCTCAGTAATAACATATAAATATAGATGTTGTGTTTTGGCAGATTGGATTGACATAGAAGGTTGTTGAATTGTATATGTTACTCTATTGATGTTGTTGATGTGTAGAATTGTATTATGTGTTATATATATGTTGATCGCAGATTGGTAGAGAAAAGGTATTGAAAATGATATTTCACAATTCCATAAAATTTTGGCTCAAAATTGAAACCATACCAAACACAATCTGTATGGTACGATCTGATTTCACTTTTAAATAGTGAAATACCAAACTGGTTAAAATTAAACGGTATAATTCTGGTATCGACCTAATACCGAACTATACCGAACCGTACCCATGGCTAGTTTTCATTCCAAGCCCTCCGGTCCCAAAACCACTTGAAATTGACCAAATATGCAAAACATCAAATTAAGGGTCTTATAGTATAGTGTGCAACATTAGTATAGATAGTACCCATATTTGGGTAACTTAATGAGCATTGTGAATTTGTGTATATATGTTGTTATACAGGTTGTTTTGTGTCTATATGTTATTATACAGGATGTTTTGTGTCTATATGTTGTTATACAAGTTGTGGGTTTTATTCTTCAAGAACTTATATCCATATTAAAAAGAGAGATCGTGACAGTGGATTGTTGTATTAATTTTCTTAAAATTGTATCTGACAAACATTAAATTTAATGTAACTATACCTTAAAAGGGTTGACTCGTTAAAAAGAAAATGAAAAAAAATATTGATATGCATGTTAAAGATTAGAGATTATGATATAAAATCAACATTTGTATTGGTCTACCAATGTATGGATCATTAACTCTCATCCCATGAGAGTTTATGAGTTTTTATTTCATGTTGAATTGTTTAGAATCTCTTCAATAATTGTCTATCTTAGATATACATGTGTAACATTGTATTATTATCCATACACAATCATTATGACAATATTTATCATTATAAAACCATATCTATTTCTTAAGAAACAATAATTGGGGTATGAATTTCCACAAGGACACTCGAGTGGTTAGAAATTCCAAAGAAAAAAGTTTGTATCTATATGGCATGCCACTAAACTTTTTTTTATTTTTTTTATACAAGTATATTGGGAAAGCGAGATTACATTATATAAATATTGAATATTGATCTCACACAACGAGAGTTGAATCCGAGACCTCACACATAATAAGTATTTATTCACAATGTGAATATGTTTTTCTTTAAAGATAAATGAAATAGGAATAACAATAACAAGTAGCAATACTTGGACTTACTTTATTAATTTTTTCCTTGGAATTATGTTTTGATTTAATAGAGGACAGTAGTTTCTAATTTTTTTTTAGAAGATACAAAATTTCATTGATATAACAAATATACAAAATAAAGACAAGTTCGATTGCAATAGTTTGACAAAAAACATGGATAAATAACTCTAGTGATCATCTGTCGAAACGATCTAGAGGGGAATAACGCACAAAACAATATAACTTGAATTCCTTAAGCATCATCAAGCCCATTACTACCCAAACAACCAATCTTTGCAATCCACAAAAGCGAAAACCTAACACAGCCAACCTGATATAAAAGTCGTTGGACTTATTTGCACAAAGCAAACCTAAAAATAAAAAAAATAAAACCCAACAAAAGGCATAAATGAGCCACCACCACTATTGTTGCTACCTATCAGTACTGTTATTGCAGCCTCCGTAGAATTCAGAAAATGACGAGGAATATCGTCCACCACCATATCGTAGATGCTCCGATCCACCGTGATTGACACCACCATCACCAATGGAGGATTGTAATCGCTCGATCAAAATCCACAAGGCCGCATCACGAGGAAAAACCCTGTGAAGGCAGATCAAGCTCCTGAAGACAAGAGCTTCACCGACAACCTGACCCGTTGGGACGCTGAAACCCGTGACAACGATCGACACCTTGATGATAAGACGAGAAAATGAAGCTTGAAGACGAACAAATTTTGGTGAATTCGACCCAAGACCAATCATATTATTCAGCTTATTCACTACATCCCTACGGGTACCAGGGAGGAAGCCCCATTGGATCCGAAGAAGATAAGTTGAATGTTTTTTTTGGGGCCAGATATTTTTGTAGGGGTTTTCTACGAAATTCTTTTGATCAATTATTTATTTTGTTTCTAGTTTTTTAATTGGTGCGTATTATTCTATTTTCTTCATTCTAGCTAAAAGTTCTTACAAAGTTTTAATGAGGTCATATTATAGCATTCTATCCCCTTTGTCTGATTTCTCCAATTTTATCAATGTGTCCAAAGATGGACCAACTTAGAAGGGGGTAGGAAGACCTGCTGTCAGGACCCGTTCCGAATTTCCCCTCGAAACCCGGGAAGAACCCTGATCCCGTCTGACAACCTAAGGAAAGGTTCCCAAAATACCCTTCAATCCTTGCAAAATATAATAATAATAAATACTTCCACTTGTCAGACAAGGGATTCAAGCACTCAACAATTCCCGTAATTAATGACCAATCAAATACAATATAATATCAGAGCGTCTAAGTAGGATCAAGAGTAAAATTTAGATATCCTACTCAAATATAATTACAGAGCGCAGTCGAAGTACTAATGCCTCTGCCTTGAGATCAATGTTCGCGTCAACTCTACTCAACTGCCTGAAGGGGGTTTAAACACAAAAGTTGTGAGTGGACAAAAATAATCATTTATAAATTGTTTTCCAAGAAATACCTTTCTTCCCCTCCGTTTATAAAATCATGCATGCATAACATAAAACAATTTATAATATAAACACATCATATGTAAATCACCAAAATTTCCATTTCTCTTTAAAACCACTTAGTTGTAATCAAATAAAGTCTGTATAATGAAATACCTCGTAATCCAAAGTTTGGTTTGAAAACTCTTTCCAAAGGAGTTTAAAATCATTTTATTCGATCTGTACACATAATATCTCAAATTCACTATTCCCGACATATCCACAACACACCAGGGTATCCCTTGAGATGTGTTAAAATCTGTGTTACTTGGCCTCGACCACAATCTCTGCAAAATCACCTTTTATATTGGAGGTTCACCGGGTTCACCGTCTCAGCGGATCCTAGCCCGGATCCTGGCCCCCCTCAAATCGGTATTGTTTATTTTGGAGGTTCACCGGGTTCACCGTCTCAACGGATCCTAGCCCCGGATCCTGGCCCCCTCAAAACGGTATTGGATCCAAAATCAAGTATTTTATAGTCACAAATACGGTTTCAACTCAAAATCATGGACCCAAATAATCACCACGTCAAAACAATATCAAAACCGAATTCAACAACCATATCATTTCCTACAACACACTTTCACTGAAATATTGGAAAAACAAATGTCTAGCAATCAATTATAAATTCCAGGAAATCATTGCACCCATACATTTATGAATTTAAATCAAAGATACATTTATGCATGCATTATAGTTTATAAACCAAAAGTCCACTCACAAACCTGTTGAAGCAAGCTCAATCCCGAACTGTATGCTCCCCTGAAGTTCCTGGAGCAGTATCGCCTGTCCAAATTAATAATCGGAATTACCAGCTAATAATAAGAACCTTAAATATAAACCCCCTAAACCCCGGGAGTCTAACTATGCTGGCCTAGAAAACGCAGCAACTTTAAAACGCCCAAAACAACCCCTAAACGACGTCCGATCAACTCAAAACCTGCGCCAACAGGTCCGAAACGTCAAAAACTACTTGTCACGCGTCACCGTGACCTCAGACTCGGCCCCACGCGCCGCCACGCGTCGACGGAAGGTCGGAACACGGGCACACGCGTCGGTCACGCGCCTGCTACAGTGCCCACGCGCCTGGACCGGTCCAACCCGGTCTAACTCGGCCTGACCCGGTCCAACTCGACCCGACCGGTTCACTCG
Source organism: Oemleria cerasiformis (assembly GCA_037349345.1). NCBI lineage: Eukaryota > Viridiplantae > Streptophyta > Magnoliopsida > Rosales > Rosaceae > Oemleria > Oemleria cerasiformis. Next base: position 33,512,168 of record JAZGTL010000007.1, on the reverse strand, counting down.
ACCCGACCAGTTTCACTCGACCCGACCAATTTACTCGACCCGACCGGTCACCGGCGACTCGCCAGAGAAGACGACCGGTTGCCGGCGCCGCCGTCTGGTTTCCGCCGGAATCCTCCATTTCCGGCCGAAACTTCAAGCTTTCCTAACTTCCTCAAAACTCAACCATTTTTCACAAATTTTATGTCTAAATCTATCTACTCGAACCCAGGAATCCAAATATGACCTCAAAACCACAAACACGTACCTGTGCTAGCCGGAAAATCGATCGGAAGATCCGAAACTTCCCACACTCGATTCGGCTTCCCCCGTGGTCCTCTCCTTCGATGGTTGGTACGGTTGTGATCGTGGGAAGGAGTAGAATACGATTAGTTGATCAAAACATGAAGTTCGAGCCTTGAATCAAACTTGGAATTTATGGGTTTTTGGGTTAGTTTTCGCACGGGTTCGATGTTTGGGAGTGTTTGTCACAGAGTGAGAAAGTGAGATGATGATAAGATGAAGATGAAATGAAGTGGATCAGATAATATCTGATTTGGGGGGGTTAAAAAAATATCTACCCCAAGTCAAAAATTACCAAAATGCCCCTAACAATCTAGACCCGTAACTTTCGTCCACGAACTCCGTTTCCTGTGTGCCGTCTGTCTACGAACTCGTGAGTTCGAGACCTACGCAACGGTATCCAAAACACCACCAAAAATGTCTCGAAACAAAATTTGATTTTCACGCCCCTTAACAAGCAAGGGTAAAATCATCATTTTACATAAATAATTTACGTAAATCCAATAATGAAATTCCGGGTTGTTACACCTGCATGGAGAAGGTATGAGCAAAGGAGCACCGGTGTGGTGCTGATCTAACAGTCTCCGAGTCTTAAGTCAGTTAAGTGTGGAGGGTATTGTAATAATTTAGGCAGCGTAAGGCAAGATTGTCATTACCTTTTTCAGGGGAGGTGCCCTTGTATTTATAGTGGCATTGAATGTTGTAGGTGAAACATTTTGATGTGGGATCCCTAATCCTGGAGCTGACACGTGTCATGGTGGTTCTGAGTCCTATAGTTATGTTGACTCGGTCGGTCGAGGGATAGGTAGGCTGACCAGATCTGGTCGGCCTAGTGGTTTTTGGTGTCTTTGTCCAAGGCTGGGTTGGTGGGATGCACCTTGTGGATTTGTGTTATTGTATTCTTGTTGAGCTGAGGGCCAAGTATGGTTTTGGCGGGAGTGATCGGCCTTTGTTAAGTTGACCAAATTAGGTATGAACAGAAGTCCCCCAAGTCGTTGACTGAGGTGGATTTCCTCGGTCGAGGGTTTGTCACTTGTCAACCTGTACGAATGTTTGTCCTATACCAGTCCCCAGTCCTCCAAGCTCTTGGATGAGGTGAGATGTCGTGGTCAACTTCTATGTGAAAAGGTGATGATGAGAATGACTAGTCGGCCTTGTATGATGTCTATGGCCGATCAAATACTAAACGGTGTGTACATGATTAGGGTGATGTGGTGGCCGATCGGTTAGAAGGATGTCCATGGTCGATCGAGTGCCACTTGAGGTGAGTGTTTGTCACCTCTTAGGGCTCGCAGGAGCGGAACCTTGCACGATTATGTGGCCGATCGGCTAAGAGGATGTACATGGCTGATAGAGAGCCACTCGAGGTGAGTGTATGTCACCTTGTACGGCCTGATGGAGCGGAACCTCGCACAATTATATGGTTGATCGGCTAGGAGGATGTCCATGGCCGATCGAGAGACACTCGAGGTGAGTGTATGTCACCTCGTACGGCAATAGCGGAACCTCGCACGATTATGTGGTTGATCAGCTAGGAGGACGTCCATGGCCGATCGAGAACCACTCGAGGTGAGTGTATGTCACCTCGTACAGTCCGCAGGTGCGAAATCTCGCATGATTATTTGACCGATCAGCTAGGAGGACGTCCATGGTCGATCGTGAGCCACTCGAGGTGAGTGTATTTCACCTCGCACGGCCCACAGAAGTGGAACCTCGCACGATTACGTGGTCGATCGGCTAGGAGGACGTTCGTGGCCGATCAAGAGCCACTCAAGGTGAGTGTATGTCACCTTGCACGACCCGCAGGAGCGGAACCTCGCATGATTATGTGGCCGATTGGCTAGGAGGATGTTTATGCCGATCAAGAGCCACTCGAGGTGAGTGTATGTCACCTCGTATGGCACATAGGAGCGGAACCTCATATGAGCGAAACCTCGCACGATTATGTAGCCGATCGACTAGGAGGATATCCATGGCCGATCGAGAGTCACTCGCATGACTTCGGTGATGTACCTTCTGGCATGATGTGAGTGATCTGCCACTATATGAGTGGGGTGCCACATATCATGCTTGCATTGCCTTGGGTTGTGCGCACGACCCTTCGACTGGCCGAAGTAGATTTGTAACGGTCGATTTTTTGTATCTTATAAAAGCTTTAATCTTCCTTCATTTGTCACTTTGGCATTTGAGAGAAGTTTTGAGAGATTTCAAGGCAATTTCCGCCGACTTTGAATCCGATTAAGGCAATTTTTGGCAAGAGATTTGTGGCGGTTTTTTTGATAAACAAGGTATGGCCTCATTCCTCCTTGCTTTTTCTGTTGAATGTGTTTTTTTTGCATGAACTGGTGATGAACATGACGGGTGTGCTTGTTTGATTGTCCTTATGTTTAGTTGTTATGTCTTGCATGTTTCCCTTCTTAGATCTTCCTTGTATGTTGTAGATGTCAAGTTCAGTCGATGATTCAAAAGGATATGGGGATCGGTCCTATGATGCATTTGACGGTGAATCAGAAGCTAGCTTGACTAGCTCTGATTCACTGCTAAATGTTTCTGAATCGGCCTCTGGTTCCCCTCGGCCAAAACCCTAGGGTTGAGCCAGAGGTGGATAGGAACATAAATGGACCGATCCTTGAGGCATCTCAAGGACAATCGGCCCAGGAACTGCAGGAAGAGCTTTATAAAGCTTTTGAATAAATTGACACCCGTTATGTGTCGACTGGTGATGTGGCCGAGACCTCTAACGTTGAGGTGTCATTTGTTAACTAGAATGAGTTGTTGAGGTCTCCTACTGATAAGGGTAAAAGTGTAACATCGAGTTCAAAGCCGATGGAGGTTTAGGTGGAGGAGGCCATTGAATTGGTAACTGTGGCTAGCTTGGCCTACGAGGTTGATTGGTAGATCAACACCCTAGACAACGGTGATCTGATTGCTTACCGTAGTGTGTTTAGCATTCCAGATTCCGTGAAGATGCATCTACTTGGGAAAAGAGAAAGGCCGAGTAATCCTCCAATCAGCTGGGTAACCTTCCATCCAGATAACTTCAGTCATGGGGTGATGCTTCCTCTCTATCCGTGGCTGCAGAAGTTGGTCGTTGAAGTTGGGGTTGTTGTTGGTCAGCTTAATCCAAATTGTTGGATTATGTTAACTGGTGTCTATACAACCTTCAAAATGTGTGGGAAGGGTGAGCCGACTTGGGGGCAAATCAACCATTTGTACAAATTTGTTAGAGATATGACTAGTTGGGTATATGTAGAGTCCAAGAATAAGAAGAAGAGTCATTGAGGACATGCCGACCTCCCAAAAGGCTTGGAAACACAAATTTTTCTATGTTTCTAGGGATTGGGAGAGGTGGACTTGCCTTTCTTCAGCCGACACATGCCACGCGAGTATCATTCGAAAGGTGGTAACCTTAGGGTTTGTGTTTCACTTGTTTTTGTGTGTGTGCTTGTTTTCTGCATAGCCGACTGGTTTTGACTTGTGTCAATTTTGCAGACGTTTTCAAGCAACCTTCCATCCCTGACCAGGAAAAGGCCGACTGCATAGAAGTCTGGACGAAGCTTGAGCGAGTGCAAATGAGCAAGGATTATATGTTTCTGCCTGCTCACCTGCTCAAAGCCAGTCTGATATCCGTTGTTCGTAAGTGTATATCGGCCTTGGATTTGTTTAGGATTCTTGTATGTGTTTATTTACAAACTATTCTTTGTTGCAGCTCATTTGGATTTCGTTGTTGCTGCGACCGAACAGCTTAAAGCTTGGATGAAGAGAATTGAAGAGGCGCTAAAGAATTCCGAAGCAACCAAGGTAGGAGTTGAGAAGGTCAGGGCTTCGATGAAGAAGGTTGATTTTCGTAAGCCGATCAAGACCAGGTCTATGAAAAAGGTTATTGGAAGGGTTAGCCTACGGGTTGATGATGATTCGGCCGAGCAGAGGGAAACTGTGTTTCGGCTTATCAGGGGTTGATGCCACTACTGGGGATACCTTGGTTCCTCTTTTTCCAACTGCTTCTAGGTCGGCCTCTGCTCAACCGACCGTTGGTTCTAGACCATCTGTGAATCAGCCTCCTATTCTTCTCTTCATCGATCTTGATGATGAAGCTGAGGAGCGTCGCTAGATGGTGGCCGAGGAAAGGAAGAGGAAAATGAAGCTCAAGGGATCGGCCAGTGACTCTGAGGATGTGCTTCAACATAAGAAGTAGGGTGAGGTTGAGGCCCTTGAGACGGCTCGTAAGATCATATGTCCCAACATCGGCTCAGACCTGGAAGGCCGTAAGGTCCCCAAGAAGATCAAGAAACCGTACCTCAATGCTTCTATTCGGTCTTACTTCGTGAATGCCGATGGGGAGGTCGATATGGTGAGAACCCAGGAGGTGGATGAGACTTGGAGGCAGCTCTATACGACCTTCCATCCTTCTCAGTTGGACTTCACGAACACTGTTGTTCGTGGGTCCCAATATGAGCTGGATGATATCGCGGCCTTGAAGGCGAAGGATTTTGTTGACCGATGCGACAAAACCATGCCAGCTAGGGCATATGTAAGTTCCTTATGTTCGGCCTACATTTATTTTTTGCATCTTTTTATTGTTTTTGCTTGTAAGTGTTCATTGGTGTGTTTGCAGTTCCTTGGTGAGGTTTTCACCACCTTTAGGCATGCTAGTCAGGCCAGGGAGAAGGCGACCGAAGAGCGTCAAGCTCTGAAGGGGAAGATGGACTCCTTGGCCAAGAAGAAGAGGATGGTCGAGAGGTCAATTTAGGCTAAGACTGATGTTGAGCTCAAGGTCAAGAAGCTGGAAAGGAGGCTAGCTGCCCAGGAGGGTGAAGCAAAGGCAAAGGTGACCAAGCTGGAGGGTAAGGTTACGGAGGTCGAGTCAGCCAATGCTAGGCTGGCCGATCAACTTATCTCGGCCAAGAATGTGGGTGCTGAAGAGTACAAGGTATCCCAAGCTCATCATCAGGACCTTCAGCGGTATGGTTCCAAGCTAGAGGACGATCTTTTCAGACGTATCATGTTGGGCAACACTGACTTTCCTGTCTGTTTCCCATGGTTGAAGAATCCACCAAGGTTGGAGGATTACCTTGAGGACGAGGGAGATGATGCCGATGGGGATGATGTTGACACTGATGCAGATGATGAAGCCGAAGCATCAAAAGATGGTGAAGCAAATGTCCCAAAGGATAACGATCAGGAGGCTGCCCCATAGTTAACTTTCTTTTAATCGACCTTGTGGCCTTGTATGCATATTTGAACAAGCAATTTTGGTGGGACCATGGGGTCTCACCTATATTTATATATACTTATTTTCCTTCTCGTACTTTATCTGTTTCAAGCTTGATTTTTTTTTGTGAATGTCTTGAATTTGTATGGCCGTTAAAAGTAAACTTGCATGACTTCATGATAGGTCTGTAAAGGCCGATTTAATAGGTGACTAGTGTATGTTGTGTGAAGCCGTTCTGGATGAGGCATGATATAAGATTTTGTGCTTTGAAAGGTGGTAAGGCCGTTCAGAGTGAGTGTTTATGAATTCCAAAATAGGATAAGATCGTTTAACTTGAGATTGACTCACTAACTCAAACAATGTCGTTGAGGGTGAAGTAAGGCCGTTTAAAATGGTGTTGGGCTTCATAATGGAATAAGGTTGTCCAAAATGAAGCATTTGTCACTAAATGCTATAAGGTTGTTTGATATGTTGTAAGGCCATTTGAAATGCTGTAAGGCCATTCAAAATAAGGTTTGTAACTCGAATTGAAAGAAAAATGTTTAGAAAGAAATAGGGTCGTTCAAGGTGAGGTGTTGCCTCGTAATGAAATAGGGGCGATAAGGATAACATGAGGCCGTTCAAGATGAGGTTGTGCCTCATAATGAAAAAAGGCCGATTACCTGATAGAATGACATATTGTCAAAAAAAGATAAGAAAAAGAGGTTTTGCCTCATTGTAAAATTCATTCACTGATAATGTCAACTGGGTATGCCAAGAATGATTACAAAAAATTCGGTCATTGGCTGATCATGTTTGGGGTCGTGAGCCTATCTACTTGTAGTAGAACTTGAGATGGTCTGCATTCCATGGGTGTGGAAGTGTCTTTCCTCTCGAGTCTTAGAGCTCATAGGTCCCCTATCTGCATACCTTGGAGACTTTGTAGGGTCCTTCCCATGTGGGTACAAATGTGCCAGCAAATCGTTCCTTGGTTGCAAGGCTGACCTTCCTCAGGACTAGATCTCCTATCTTGAAGCTTCTGTGGCGAACCCTTGAGTCGTAATATCTTGCAACTCGTTGGTTGTATGCAATGTTCTTTAGGTTGGCTTTCTCTCTGCGTTCTTCGATTAGATCGAAGCTGAGTGATATTTGGTGATTGTTTTGTTCTGGGTCGTAGGAGATGACTCGATAGGATGTCTCACCAATCTCCACTGGTACGACTGCTTATGTGCCGAATGCCAAGGCAAAATGAGTCTCATATGTGGCTGTCTTGTATGAGGTTCTGTGGGACCATAACACGTCATCGATAATGTCGGATCATTTGCCTTTGTCCTCGTCTAGTCTTTTCTTCAAGTTGTACTTGTTGTTCTTGTTAACTGCTTCCACCTATCCGTTGGACTGTGGGTGAGATGGTGAATCAAAAAGGAGTTTGATGTCGTAGATTTCGCAGAATGGCCTGAAGTGATTGCAATCAAATTGCTTCCCATTATTAGTGACAATGGTGTGTGGGATCTCGAAGCGGCAGATAATGTGTTGCTAAACGAAGTGCTCAATCGGGGTTACTGTGATGGTTGATAATGGTTTCGCTTCTGCCCATTTTGTGAAGTCGTCCACAGCTACGACTATGTAGTTGACCTTTCCCTTGCCTTCAAGCATTTGGCCGATCAGATTTAGTCCCCATTGGGAGAATGGCCAATGACTAAGCATGGAGGTTAAGTTCTCTGTTAAGAGGTGACGGAGTTGTGCATATCACTGGCACTTGTCACATTTTTGCGTGAGCTCAATTGCATCTGAGAGCATGGTGGGCCAATAGTATCCTTGCCTAAAATCCTTATGTGCCAAAGTTCTTGGTCCAGAGTGATCTTCGAAAATGCCTTTGTGCCTTTCCCTTAGCACGTAATCACCCATGTCTGGTATCAGGCACTTCAGTAGTGGGGTAGTGAAACCACGCTTGGTCATACTGGATAGTGTATCGAGCTGATTGTCTCTTGATTTTCTTGGCCTCCATCTTGTCCTCTGGTAGAATGTCATCCTGGAGGAAAGCCTTGATGGGGTCCATCCAGGTGGGACTGGTGTTGATGGTGTATACCGAGCGTGGTCTCATGTTGGGAACATGTTGGACTTTCTCATCCAAGAAGGATGCAAGTCTTGCCAAGGCATCGACATGACTATTTTCCGATCTTGGAATTTTGTTCATTTCATAGGCCGAGAAACTATGAAGGAGTTGTTTTGCCAGGACCAAGTAGAGGGACATGGACACATCCTTGGCTTCAAAGTCATTATTGATTTGGCTAACCACTAATTGTGAATCGCTGTAGTTCTCAACTATTGGCCTCTAGGTCTTTGGCTAAGCGTATGCCAGCCAACAGTGCTTCATACTCAGCCTCATTGTTGGATGTCTTGAAGCTGAAGCGTAGGGCATATTCTAACTTGACTTGTTCTGGGGAAGTGAGAACTAGTCATGCTCCTCACCCACTGTGGCAAGCGGATCCATCCACGTATAGTGTCCAATATGGGCGCTGCAAATCAATTGAGAGTGCCTTGATTGATTCTGAGGTTTGCTTGGTGGTGGTTTCTTGCGGAGGGGTTTCCTCCGGTGGTATGTATTGTGTAGGTTGGTAGGAGTATTCGGCGATGAAATCAGCTACTGCTTGTCCTTTCTCAGCTATCTTGGTGACATAGGAGATGTCAAATTTACTCAACTCGATTGCCCATTTGGTGAGACAGCCAGAGATGTCTGGCTTTTGTAAAACTTGTCTCAAGGGTTTTTTGTTGACGACTTTGATCTCATGTGCTTGGAAGTATGGCTTGAGCCTCCGTGCTGTGATTACTAGAGCAAGAGCAAGTTTCTCTAGGTCAGGGTACCTGGTCTCAACGTCCTGGAATGCTTTGTTGACGTAGTAGACGGGATATTCTACCCATTCTCGTCTTGTGATAAGAACAGAGCTCACTACTGAGGTCGATACTGATAGGTATACGAAGATATGTTCTCCGATTTCTGGTCTTTATAGGAGTGGGGCTCTGCTCATGTATTGCTTGAGCTCGACATATGCCTTGTTGCATTCCTCCGTCCAATCAATCTGTTTGCTCTTGCCTTTTAGAGCTTTGAAGAATGGGGCGCATCTGCCCGTTGCTTTAGATACGAAGCGAGTGAGAGCTGTCACTCGTCCCGTCAAGCTTTGGATGTCCCTATGAGTTTGTGGAGGTTGCATGTCAAGGATTGCCTTGATCTTTTCAGGGTTTGCCTCAATGCCTCTCTGGCTGATCATATATCCTAGGAATTTGCATGATCCCACTCCAAAGACTTATTTGGTGGGGTTGAGGCGCATCTTGTATTCCTTGAGAACTTTGAACATCCTAGCCAAGTTGGGAATATGTTTGTCATCTGTTTTTCTCTTGACAAGCATGTCGTCCACATAGACCTCTAATGTTTTACCAATTTGATAGGTGAACATGAAGTTGACCAACCTCTAGTATGTTGCTCCTGCATTCTTTAGACCGAAAGGCAAAACATTGTAGCAACAGACACCTAGGTTAGTTCGAAAACTTGTATGGATTTGATGACCTGGATTCATGAGGATCTGATTGTAGCCTGAGTAAGCATCCATGAAACTGAGTAGTTCATGTCCCGTTGTGGCATCCACGAGCATATCAATCTTAGGCAATGGGAAACTGTCCTTGGGACAAGCCTTGTTGAGATCAGTGAAGTCGATGCACATACGCTAGGACCCGGATGGTTTCTTGATGAGCACCACATTTAATACCCAGGTGGCATATATGGATTTTCGAACAAAGTGTATGGTGCTTAGCTTTGTGATTTCGGTTTGCATGGCTGCTTGTCTTTCGGCGTGATAGCTTCACTATTTATGTGTGACCGGCTTGAATGATGGATTGATTGTGAGCCTATGGCAGATTACATCAGTGGAGATACCGGTCATGTCTGCGTAAGACCATGCAAAGACTTCGGCATTTTCCTTTAGGAATTCTACAAGGGCTGCTCGTATGGTGGGTTTCATCTTAGATCCTATCTGGACCATGTGATCCTTGTGTTGATCAGATAGAGGTATTGTCTCTGTCTCTTCCACAGGTTCTGCCAGTGGCATATTTGTGAGGTCTCGTGGATCTTTCGGGGGGCTATCCTGGAATTCTTTCATGAGCTTTGGGTCGATGGGGTCATTTCCCAGGGCGATTTCGGTGACTGATAGAGTCTCTGTTTGATCTGGTTGATCCTGCTTGCTTGTCTTGGTTAAGGCCGTGGCATAACATGTTCTTCCGGAGAGCTAGTCTCCTCGCACATGTCCCGTCCCCATAGCTGTTGTGAATTTCATATATAGTAGGTGGGTTTCCACGATGGCCTTCATTTGATTGAGTAATCCCCTTCCAATAATGGCGTTGTAAGTCGTGGGACAATCGACCACAAGAAATGTTGTGATGGTGGTGGTTATCTTCAGGGTAGTGCCCATTGATACTGGTAGATAGATGATGCCTTTGGGTAAGACTGAGTCCCCCGAGAAGCCCAATAGTGGCGTGACCTTTCGATCGAGCTCCTTCTCATCTATGCCCATCTGTTTGAAAGCATCCCAGAAAAGTACATTGACCGAGCTCCCAGTGTCAATGAGTATTCTTCCTACGTCGTAGTTGGAAATTTGGGTCTTGATGATGAATGGGTCGTCGTGCGTGAACACGATGCCCTTTTCCTCTTCCTTTGAGAACGTGATGGTTTCCCATCCCTTCTTGGCTACCTTGGATGCTCAACTGGAGTCGATGCTGAGTACCTGGTGGTTGGCTTGGCCAGCCCGAAGGAAGTTCTTCTTCGCTCGGTTAGAAGTGATTGAGGAGGATAGGGTTGGTTATCCGATGATGGTGTTGATCTGCTGTTGTGCCATGGGCAATGGGGGATGTTGTAGCAACTGAATGAGTCTGCCTTCACGGACCAGCTGCTAGACAATGTCCTTGAATGCAATGCATTCTTCAATGGTGTGGCCATTGTACTTGTGGTATTGGTAGAAAGCTTCTTTGTTGTGGATGGGGCGATAGTTGGGGTTCCTTGGTTTGGCCTTAGGGATCATACCTTCCACATTTAGCAGCACATGATCTAGAGAGGTGTTCAATACTGTGTATGTTTCGAAGCGACGTTTTGGCCCGGAGTTGTCTCCCATCAAGCCTCGTCCCCCTTGGTGATGGTTTTCACCTCGCTTGAATCCTTTGTTATCGTAGTTTGGTCGACCCTTCTTGTCATAATGATGTCCGTCATAGGTGAGTTTCCTTTTTCCTTGATGAGATTGGTTGGAGCCCAAATTGTAGCCTCCCGAGTTGTGGTTGGTCTTATCATGCCTAATGTTGTTGCCTGGGGGAGCTGAGTACGACGATGCTCTGGTCTCCTTGGGAGGAGTGTGGAAGAATTTTGCTTTGGCGTGGATTGCCGCCCTTCGCATGATCTCATTGTAGTCCTTCCAAACTTCAGTATGGGCTGCATACTTGAAGGGTGATTCCCTGAGACTGCTTCGGAAAACGTTGAATGCAGCCTTGTCATCCGTGTCCCGACAGCAGGAGTATTCGAGGCTAAACCTGGCGGGATATTTTTGAAGTGTTTCATCTTCTTCCTGCCTGAGGGAGAAAAGATCTTCCATGGAGACCAACCTATCCGTCTGGATCATGAACTGGTTGAGGAAGGTTGTCTGTAATTCATCGAAGGAGTTGATGGTATTGGGAGCCAGGCGATAGAACCAGTTAAGAGCTGCGTCATTAAGAGTAGAGCTGAATATAAGGCACTGGACCTCGTCTGTCACGTTCTTGTATGCAAGGGCAGAGACATAATTGTTCAAGTGGGTGATGGGATTGCCTTTTCCCGTGTAGAGAGCTATTTTCAGAGGCTTGACCTCTGATCTATGTCTTGACCGAAGGATTCGGTTGGTGAAAGGACCAGTGCTAGTCTTCCCCCAGGCTGGTGCTTTACCCTTGTCCTTCTCTGCCTCGAGATTGAGCACTCGACGTAAGAGACTTTCCACCGGGGCCCTGTTGAGGTGGAGGTGGATTTGGTTAGTTTCCTCTTAACCATTGCTTCTCTCTCGGTGATTTATATTTCTCCTTCGGCCATGGGAGTTGCCCCCAACAGTTGAGCCAGTCTCATCTTGCATTTCTCAGGTGTTTACCCTTTGTCGTGGTTTAAGACCTCTCATCCTTTGATCTTCATGGCCATTGGCCATGCCGGAAGCATGTCTCATCGTCTGTCAGCCTGCCGCAGTTAAGATGAGCAAGGGAGGTTGTCCCACAGCTCTAGGGTCTAATGTAGCATAAGTTAGACGGAGGGGCTCTAACTCAACTTGGTTGTCTTCTAATAGTTTACGGGCGTCCCGGTAGATCCTTGGTTGAGAGGGACCGGCACCGCTGGGTGGTTGGATGAGCAGTCGCCCTCCGGATGAGGTGGGGTTTACCCTAGACTGCTGTTTCTTATGCATGTCCCAGGAAATTCGCTCGATGACAGGTTGATCGACTAGGGTGCGGTCGGTCACAATCTGGTCGGCCAGGACTTGGTCAGATTGTCCCTTGTCTTGCCCTTGATTGCACTGGTACATCCTTACAAGGGCGAGTGTGCTCTCATATTGCTCAGACATGACCTGATTCTTAGCGTCTATCTTGGCGTTGTGAGCCCTGAGCTCTATTACTTCTTGTTGGAGGTCATCCAACGTTTGTCTCAGCGCATCATGGATGTTTTCCCTTTGAGCTCCTTTTTAGGAAATGAGCGTTGTTTAGTTCTTCTTCATCTTGATCGTCCAACATGATGCCCGAAGGGTGTTGGGACGGCCTAGGTGGTAAGTGAGTTCGTGGGAGGTTGTTTCAGATTTCCCACATATGGCGCCAAACTGTTGATGCAAAAAATGGACCAACTTAGAGTTGTCTCACTGAGCTCGCTTGACTCGCTCTCCTTGGGGGTAGGAAGACCTGCAAGGAAAATGTATAAGAGCTAAGGAGCACCGGTGTGGTGCCGGCCTAACAGTCTCCGATGCTTAAGTCAGTTAAGTGTGGAGGGTACTGTAGTAATTTAGGCAGCATGGCAAGATTGTCATTACCTTTTTTAGGGGAGGTGTCATTTTATTTATATTGGCATTGAATGTTGTAGGTGAAACCTTTCAATGTGAGATAAATGTTCCTGATCCTAGAGCTGACACATGTCCTGGTGGTTCCGAGTCCTACGGTTGTGTTGACTCGGTCGGCCGAGGGACAGGTAGGCCGACCAGATCCGGTCGGCCTAGTGGTTTTTGGTGTCTTTGTCCAAGGCTAGGTTGGTGGGATGCACCTTGTGGATTTGTGTTGTTGTATTCTTGTTAAACTGAGGGTCAAGTATGATCTTGGCGGGACTGATCGGCTTTTATCAGGTTGACCATATTAGGTACGAATACAATGAATTTCATACTATTTTAAAAAATATATATCTAATTTAGATTTACTAAATATGATTATATTTCACGTTTATATATCATGTGTAAACTACATCTTCATTGTAAATAAACGCTACTTATATTCATGAAATCTATTTAGAACGAAGCTATAATTTACAAATATAGTCGTCCACCATGTCATTATAGCACAACAGAAAACCAAGGAAAGTAGAAAAAAGAATAATGGAAAAGAAAAGTATTTAAAAGCTAGCCTAATATATTCTCAAAGAAAAGAGTGGGAGACTCTGGCTACTTTGCACAGGTGCAAACTAGATTAAGAAACCCTGAAACCCAACCACACGTGGCGTACAACTCCACTTTAGACTTGGGCGGTTCGCAAATCCTCAGGCGATGAAGAGACTAGAGTATCGAAAATAGTTGTCCGATCACATTATTTATGTAGTTGTTTTTAATAAAAATATATATATATATATATATATAAGACAATGTAACAGAGGATTCCTTTTAGTTCATATATAACATACTCGGACTGTTTTTATCTTACATAACAATGTGATCGAACTACAGCTTTACATAATAATGTGATCGAACTAAGCACCCAAGACATGTCTAAAGTCAATTTGCTCAGTCCATGTCGCATTTAAGGTGAATTTGGGGTTCATTTGCGTTTGATTTCATTTAGCAAAAATCTTGTTGCTGATAGGATGGTCATAAAGAAGAGGCCCTCGTTTTGAAGATTTGACTTTGACCGAATTCCAAAAGAAAGCGCTGTGAAAGAAGGAAAGTCACACTTTCCTACTCCCTTCTTCATTTGAGCCACAGCAAGAATATAAATCCCTCGCCGCCCTTCTCCTCATAGCCTCAAGCTCCTCTTAACTCGAGGTCCTCAAACCATTTTTCTCTCTAACAAACACACAAAGCTCCTCCTACTCTCTCACTATCTACCCTCTGACGATTTAACTACAACTTGAAGGGCTCTTTAAAAGTAAGAAATTTTTTGATTGTTTGAGTTCTTGTATTCTTAAATTTTGATGCTTTATAGGTTTAGATTGAATTTTCTGGCGCTATTTTAATGGGTTTGTGAAAAGATTTATGGGATTTGAGTTTTTTTGTGCAAAGTTTGATATTTTGGATCTGGGTTTGTTTGGTGTGAAAGAAAAATATAGGAATTTGCCAAGTTTTTTGATGATTTGATGGAATTTGTAAAGTTCATCTCAATTAATAAGCGTATAGTTTTCAAGATGTAAAATTTTGGGTTGTTTTTTAGGAGATGAGTTGAATTTTTCTACTTTTCCAATATATTTAAAATCTTAGATTCAATAATTTTTCAGCTGTAAAAGTCCTTTTGTTTACTTTATTTGATGAAGTAAACAACTTTACAAAGCAACAGCTAAGAATTGTCCAATATTGAGTGGAATACTGAATGTTTATTGTTACAATGATGCAGGACTTGTAATATGTGCAAGGGTTCCAAGGATAAACTTATCCACTCAAATTTCATCATGGAAAGCGAATTTCAGAAGCTAAATTTGGTGTTGGTGGAATTGTCTGCTTCAGACAATCTTGATGCTTTCAGGGCTGAAGTAGAAGAGAAGGGATGCCATGTTGACGAGGCCGGTTTTTGGTATGGAAGAAGAATTGGGTCAAAGAAGATGGGGTTCGAAGAGAGGACACCGCTGATGATCGCCGCCATGTTCGGTAGCACTAGGGTGTTGAAGTACATAATTCAGTCTGGAATGGTGGATGTCAATAGGTCTTGTGGTACAGATAGGGTCACTGCCCTTCACTGTGCCGCTGCTGGCGGTTCTGCTACTTCCATCGAGGTGGTGAAGCTCTTGCTTGATGCATCAGCTGACGCTGATTGCGTTAATGCTAATGGAAGCAAGCCCGTTGACTTGATTGCCCCGGCTTTGAAGTCACCGTGCAGCTCGAGAAGAAAGGCTATGGAAATGTTGTTGAGAGGTGAGAAGTCAGTGATGGAAAGTGATCAGCTTGAGGGAGACCAGCAGAAGGTTTCAAGCCCTCAGTTGTCCAAAGAGGGAAGCGAGAAGAAAGAGTATCCTATTGACATTTCATTGCCTGACATCAACAACGGGGTATACGGATCAGATGAGTTCAGGATGTACACTTTCAAGGTGAAGCCATGCTCCAGGGCTTACTCTCATGACTGGACAGAGTGCCCTTTTGTTCACCCCGGGGAGAATGCAAGGAGGAGAGACCCAAGAAAGTACCCATATAGCTGTGTTCCCTGCCCTGAGTTTCGCAAAGGGTCGTGCCAGAAGGGAGATGTCTGCGAGTATGCTCATGGTGTCTTTGAGTCCTGGCTTCATCCTGCTCAGTACAGAACCCGCCTTTGTAAGGATGAAACCGGGTGCACAAGGAAAGTGTGCTTCTTTGCTCACAGGCCTGAAGAATTACGCCCTGTCTATGCTTCCACCGGTTCAGCCATGCCTTCACCGAGGTCTATGTCAGCCAGCTCAGCAGATATGGCTGCCTTGAGCCCATTAGCTCTTGGTTCGTCAGCTATGTCTATGCCTGCCACGTCAACACCACCCATGTCGCCATTGGCAGCCTCCTCTTCTCCTAAGAATGGAGGTCTGTGGCAGAGCAAAGTTACTCTCACGCCGCCCACCTTGCAGCTTCCCGGTAGCAGGCTAAAGAGCGCGCTGAGTGCCAGAGATATGAATTTGGAAAGGGAATTTCTTGGAATAGAGCAACTACAACAGCAACAGAATCTGTGGGATGAGATATCTCGTCTCTCCTCGCCATCCTTCAGCAGAATGGGAGAATTGAAGCCCACGAACCTCGAAGATGCTTTTGGATCCTTTGATCCTTCTCTGTTGTCTCAATTGCAGGGACACTCTCTACAGCCTTCTACACCAACCCAAATCCGCCAAAACATGAACCAGCTTCGTTCAAGCTACCCAACCAACAACATGCCATCATCCTCCCCGGTGAGGAAGCCCTCATCATATGGGCTCGACTCACCCAATGCTCTTGCAGCAGCAGTTATGAATTCCAGGTCTGCTGCATTTGCACAGAGGAGCCAGAGTTTCATTGACCGCGGAGCAATGACCCACCTGTCCGGGCTTAATACCAATTCCTCCATGATGCAGCAGTCCTCGGATTGGAGCTCACCTGGAGGGAAGCTGGATTGGGGTATGCAAGGAGATGAGCTGAACAAGCTGAAAAAGTCTGCTTCTTTCGGGTTCCGAAGCAACAATGCTTCTGGAACACCAACCAACTTTAGATCATCAGGTTTGGATGAGCCAGATGTGTCTTGGGTCAATTCCTTGGTTAGAGATGTTTCTTCCGAGAGGTCTGAGCTGTATGGTTCCGAGAACCGGCAAAATTATCACCACCTCAACAAGGGGGTTCACGAAATGCTTCCCTCCTGGGCGGAGCAGATGTACATAGAACAGGAGCAGAGGGCATAAACATCAAGCGACACTTGTGTGCTCCTCCTAGCTTCACGTCGAAACTGCAGAATTTTTATTAGCATTCGATAAATTATAGTTTAAAGCTACAAGAAACCAATTCAATTCAATCAAGGCCGGCCCTGAAGTTCTGGGCAGCAGAAAGGAGATGAAGCTGAGTTAGAATCTGGGGAAATCGGATAGAAGAAAACTGCTATATTTTTTCATTAATATTGTATTTATTTATTTTTTGTCCTCCCCCTCCATCTGGGAGATGTTAATTACTAGTTCTCCACACGGATGATAAATGCATCAGTGGCTGGAACATGTATTTTTATTCAATCTGATCAAATCTTTGCAACTCATATTGAAAATAAACCTTTCTTTAGTACATGGTCTTGATTCTTTGTCCATTAGGGTTTTCTTTTTTTTTACCAAAGTCCATTAGGGTTTTCTGATTCATGAAATTCTCACAGAAACACGTCTCTAACCACCATTGCTGGAAAAAGAAGGTGAATTTATAACATGTTTACTTATCTGAAATGAATACTAGATTAAAACCCAACTCATTATTTCACATGAATATCACAAGATGCAAACCCAGTTCACTATTCGAGAACTCATCATCTTTTAACTAAATTACTTTGTTATATAGTCAATCTGACACTTGACAAGAACAATCCTAGACGAGTTTTTCTTCATTGGGACTTAAATTAAGCCATTTTGGCTGGTAATGGAAGTTGGGTGGTCTTTTTCAAACATCAACATCTTCATCCTTGGGTTGCTTTGCTGGATTGTTGAGTGCCAGGGAAGGTCCTACTCAGCTAAGCTTTAATGGAGTGCCACTAAAGAAAGGAAGATGCAGCGTTCTGCCTTTGTTTATGAAAAAGAATTTTGGAGCCAAATGCTGTGTGTGGGACCCAATGCTTTGGACGTTTGTCCTTGCCAAGGAAAATTTTGGGTTTTGGGGTTCCACCCAGCCGCCCATGAGCTAGTTTTTCTTCTTCGCAACCCAACAATGTGAAATTGAAATTGTGAGGTGTCAAAAGTCCCCAATAAATGAAGCTTCCTCTTGCCTTCTCTTCTCCTGTAGAGAGGAGAGGATGAGACACCCGCTCCTTTTTTGTTTTATTGTTTTCTTGATAATGCGTGACAATGATATGGTTGAAGAGGTCATTTATGGTTCTCATGCGTTTACTAATTTGTAATCTGGTCGGAAAGACTTAGACTTATAAATTAACAAAATTTCATTAAAATTATTGATTGAAATATAATTATTTAAGAGTCCAATTTATCAATAGTCAAATGTAAAATTCTTTATATGTCTAAATTTTTAAATTGTTTATTTACTGTATCTAATTAAATTGTATAAATTATTAAATCCGCATCATTTTTAAATTAAAAGTGAATTTTTTCTATTGTAATAAAAACCATAGAAAAACTTACGTTTTTAAATTTTATGAAAAGAATTGTATTGGAAAAGTTTCTTTATGTGTTTAATTTCATCTAATTCATATATTTTGTGAATTCTACAATTCAATCCAATACGGTTGTCCGAACAAACCATATAATCCAAAAATTGTTTCTGCCAACTTGTAAATAACAAACTGTAAGTCGTCGCAAACTATGAGGAAAGGCTCGTTAACAAGTACTTTCTGACGAGAACAACCTTCCCTTGCATTCTGCTAAATTCTTAAAATAATTGGTCGACCCAAATTCTTATGACTTGACGGTTTGGGTCAAATATCATGAGCCCAATATGTTGGGTCGTTTTGGGCGAAAATTATAGAAAGACAGCCCATACTTAAAGCGGTCCATCCTTCCGGGTACCAACTACCAACCCAAACCCGTTATAAAAGATCAAAACTATTGCCTCAATCCCGCCTTGCACAGTAGACAGAACTTCGCCCCCTTCGTATGAAACTTTGCACGAACTGATTGGAGCTTCAGTTCTGTTCATTTCAACGTTCTTCTGTACATTTCTTCGGTATCTGCCGTAGAAATATGTTTACAGGTTTGTCTTTGTTTCTGGGGTTGTGTGTTTAATTGAAGTGCTTTCAAAGTGTTCGGCGAAATGCCCCAGTGAGATTCTTTTGTCAATATGATTGTTAATGCTGTATGTTTTCTTACAGTACCCATTGTGAATCAGTTTATTAATGATATCAAATCTTGGAAAACATTGTTTCTTACATTGATAGACGATTGGGATCATGAATAATTCTTGGCATTGGGATTTTTGAATTTTCGTACCGTTTTCTTTGTTTTCAGGATTGGCTACTGGAAGCCACTTCCAGCCTGAAGTAGTCAGGTTCTGTCACAAAAGGAAAATTCCGGGTATTTTCTACTGCATAATTATAATCAGACTTGAGCTTATGTTAAACTCAACCTGTCTTTGCTTGCTTGACATATCCATGATGAGTACATCTTAATCCAATTCATTCCTTCTATGCATGATTTTGACATTTCGAAATGTTGTTGTGCATTTGTAGGTTTGAAGAATGACCCATTGTGCTTTTCAAGTGCCAAGTTGCACAGAAAGAAAAAAGTTACTTGCAGAGCTATCAAGGCAGTAGATGTCTCTTATAAGCCCGAGGAACGTGAAAAGAATGGACCTTTGGTGAAGATGTGTGGCATTACATCCGCTAGAGATGCAGCTATGGCAGCAGAAGCAGGTGCTCATTTTATTGGGATGATTATGTGGCCCAACTCTAAACGTTCTGTTTCACTTTCGGTCGCAAAGGAGATTTCAAGAGTGGCAAGAGATTATGGGGCTCAGCCCGTTGGGGTGTTTGTGGACGATGATGCAGACACAATATTAAGAGCCGCTGATGCATCTGACCTTGAACTTGTTCAGGTATACACATCTTGGCCCTTGATTAGCTTGCACGTGTTAACAACCAAATGCTTGGGATTGTAAATTTGTAATGGTTTGAGTTTCCACAGCTTCACGGAGATGGTTCCCGAGCAGCTTTTCCAGCCGTAGTCCAGGAGCATCGTCTAATATACGTTCTCCACGCTAACCAAAATGGAACTCTTCTGAACCAGATTTCCCCTGAACATTGCTCTCTAGTTGATTGGGTTCTTGTGGATAGTGCAAAGGGTGGCAGGTAAGGAAACATTTTTTGGTTCTTCATAATGTATGTATCATATGAGGCTTGTGTTGATTCATGATGTCGGGCTGAAATGGCTGCTGCAGTGGCAAGGGATTTGATTGGACCCGGTTTAAGCTACCAACCATCGGAAGCAAACATGGGTGGCTGTTGGCCGGAGGGATAAAGCCTGAGAATGCCGGTGAGGCTCTTTCTATTCTTCAACCTCAGGGCATTGATGTTAGTAGTGGCATTTGTGCTGCAGACTGCATCCGGAAGGATCAGTTGCGAATTTCTTCCTTCATGAGTGCAGTTCATTCAGTAAGCTACTGATTGTATGAATTGATTAAAAATTTCAAGCCTCCACCACAGCTTGGCGTAAATCTGTCAATGTGAGGTTGATTTATGTCCATTTAGGTATGTAACGGCACTGTTGTGTGCCTTCTGTATTGTTTGTTGTAAGAAAGTCAAATAAAACTAACTACCCAAGGTGTTCCAGTGGTGGGGGAAAAAGACTAGGATGTCCTAGGTCTTGCGTTTGAATCCTATTGGGCCATTCTTGTGTGGTCTCCTTTTAGGGGCATAGAGGAGTTGGTTCGAGGGGAGCCTCATCTTGCCCTGTGAAGCCAAGGCACGAGGCAGGGTTTTCGTGCTTGAGTGGTGCTTTTTAGGTATATTTCCCTAGTTGACAAAAAGAAGTCGAATAAAACAGATGAAATTGATATAATGAAACAGATTCTCGTATTTCTATGCAAAGTGGAATGCTGATAATGAAATTAACTATATTTAGATTATGAAACTGGTGTTTTCTATTTAGTCAACTAGTTTACAGAATTAGGGATGCCCATACTCATATACTCGGCAACTTTAAAGATTCATTATTCGGTAATGGTGTTTTGGATGAGGGAAAAAAACATGGAATTTAGCCAAAATTCAAAATTTTGAAATTCCCACCCACATTTCTATTTGATCTTGCCGATTGAAGAATGAATTATGATTTTTAACTGTTTTTAGTTCGATTTACCATAGTAAGGTTGACGTGAACCAAGGTTCATATGAAGTCTAGTGCTTGATATTACGGATTGGAGAAAGAATTTTTAATTTTTTCCATTTTGAGTTTGGTTTTTTATGGTAAGGTTAATGTGAACTCTTACAATATGTGATTAGGGTTTTGAAGTTTAATTTTTTTTTCTTCAAAAATTTGAGGTTTGATTTTGGAATTAAAATGTTCATATGAACTCTAGCGTTTGATATTACAGGTTGGAAAAAGAATTTTATATATTCTCTATTTGAGTTTTGTTTTGCTATGGTAAGGTTGATGTGAATTCTCACAATATGAGAATGGTGTTTCTAAGTTTTTTTTTCTTTTCCAAATTTCGAATTTGGATTTTAGAGTTATAAGGTTCATATGAATTTTAGCGTTTGATATTACGGGTTAGAGATTTTTTTTTAATATTCTTCAGTTTGGGTTTAATTTTTCTACGTTAAGATTGATGTAAACTCGCACAATATGAGATTATGGTTTCGAAGTTCAATTTTTCTTTTTCAAAATTTCGTGGTTTGATTTTGGAATTATAAGGTTCATAGGAACTCTAACGTTTGATATTACAGTGTTGGAGAAAGAATTTTGAGTTTGATTTTTCTAGGTAAGGTTGATGTCAACTCTCACAATATGAGATTAGGGTTTCAAATTTCTTTTTTTTTTTCTTCAAAATTTCGAGTTTGAATTTTGGAATGATATGGTTCATATAAACGATAATGTTTGATATTACGGATTGGGGAAAGAATTTTAAACTTTCTCTGTTTTGAATTTCATTTTTCTATGGTAAGGTTGATGCGAACTCTCACAATATGAGATTAGGATTTCGAAGTTCAATTTTTTATTTTCAAAATTTCGAGTTTGGATTTTGGAGTTATAAGGTTTATATGACCTCTCGCGCTTGATATTACGGATTGGTGAAATAATTTTGAACTTTTTCCGTTTTGAGTTTAGTTTTTCTATAATTAAGGTTGATTTGAATTCTCACAATAAAATATTGGGGTTTTGAAGTTCAAATTTATTTCCAAAATTTCGAGCTTTGATTTTGGAATTATAAGGTTCATATGAACTCTAGTGTTTAATATTACGGATTGGAGAAAAAAATGTTGAAATTTTTCCATCTTGTAGTTGGTTTTTCTATTATAAAGTTGATGCGAACTTTAACAATATGATTGGTGTTTCGAAATAAAATTATTATTTTAATCTAAATATAGGATTGGGGTTTTAAAATTCATTCTCCAATCTACAATATCAAATATTAGAATTCATATCAACCCCATAATTCTAAAATTCAAACGGAAAATTTTGGAACAAAAAAAAAATTGAACTTTGAAACCATGATATCATATTGTGAGAGTTCATATCAAGCTTGCCATAGAAGCATTAAACCCAAAACAGAGAATTCAAAATTCATTCTCCAATCCGTAATATCAAACCTTAGAGTTCATATACTTTATAACTCCAAAATCCAAACTCAAAATTTGAAGAAAAAAAATTAATTTCGAAACCCAAATTTCATATTATAAGAGTTCACATTGACCTTAATTACAATAGAAAAACCAACCTCAAAATGGAGAAATTCAAAATTCTTTCTTCAACCCGTAATATCAAACGTTAGAGTTCCTTCCTATAAACCTTATAATTCCAAAATCTAACTTCGAAATTTTGTAAAAATAAAAATGAACTCCGGAACCCTAATCTCATATTGTGAGAGTTCATATCAACCTTAACATAGAAAAACCAAACTCAATGGAAAAATTCAAAATTCTTTCTTCAATACGTAATGTCAAATGGTAAAATTCATATAAACCTTATAATTCAAAAATCCAAACTCGAAATTTTGAAGAAAAATAATTGAACTTCGAAACCTAATCTCATATTGTGATTCACATGAACCTTACCATAGAAAAACCAAATTCAAAATGGAAAAAATTCAAAATTTTTTCTCCAATACGGAATATCAAACGGTAAAGCTCATATCAACCTTATAATTCAAAAATTCAAACTCGAAATTTTGAAGAAAGAAAATTGAACTTCAAAACCTCAATTTCATATTGTGAGAGTTCACATCAACCTTACCATAGAAAAACCAAACTCAAAAGGGGGAAATTTCAAAATTATTTCTCCAATACGTAATATCAAACGCTAGAGTTCACATTAACCTTATAATTCCAAAATCAAACCTCGAAAGTTTGAAAAAGTAAAATTTAACTTTGAAACCCTAATCTCATATTATGAGAGTACACGTTAACCTTATCATAGAAAAACCATACTCAAAATGGAAATATTCAAAATTTCTTCTTCAATCCGTAATATCAAACCCAGAGTTTATATGAACCTTATAATTCCAAAATCCAAACTCGAAATTTTGAAGAATAAAAACTTGAACTTCGAAACCTCAATCTCATGTTGTGAGAGTGCACATCAACCATACCATAGAAAAAACAAATTCAAAAGGTAGAAAACTCAAATTCTTTCTCTAACCCGTAAAATCAAACTCTAGAGTTTATTGATACCTTCTAATTCCAAAATCAAACCTCGAAATTTTGAAATAATTAAATTAAACTTCGAAACTCTAATCTGTGAGAGCTCACATCAATTTTACCATAGAAAATCAAACTCAAAATAGAAAAACTTCAAAATTCGTTCTCCAATCAATAATATGAAACGCTAGTGTTCAGATGAACTTTATAATTCTAAAATCCAAGCTAGAATTTTGAAGAAAATAAATTGAACTTTGAAACCCCAATCTCATATTGTTAGAGTTCACATCATCCTCACTATAGAAAAACCAAACTAAAATGGAAAAAAAAATTCAAAATTCATTTTTTAATCAACAATATCAAACGCTAGAGTTTATAAAAATCTCATAATTCCAAAATCCAAACTTGATATTTTAGTAAAAAATTATAATTTGAACTTCGAAACTTCAATCTTATTTGGATAGTTCACATCAACCTTATTATGGTCAAATCTAACTTAAAACGGTTAAAATTCACAATTCATTCTTCAATCCCCAATGTCAAACATTCAAATGCTATAGTTCATATAAACCTCATAATTTCACTACCCAAACTTGAAATTTTGGAAAAAAATAATAATTGAACTTCGAAACACCAATCTCATTTGTCGGAACTCACATAAATCATACTAAGATATAACCAAAACTTATCATCATTCTCCTTTTGATCTTCACCATCTCCATCTTTCCTCCTTAACCAAAACTAGAGCCAAGTAAAGGTCTAGTTTGTATATACTTGGCTCTAGTTTGTTTATTAGAACACTTTCTAATGATCAAGTGCAGCTCAACTAAAGTTCATAATTTTATTTATGGAAGACAAATACCTTAAAATTGTCGGTTTCTGTGCACAAACACATGAGGAATAAGTCTAAAGATCAAGAGACCTAACAAATGTAACCTCAACCGAACCGAACAGTGTTTAAATTTAATTTTGGGTGATATCTGTTTCAATTAAACCGTGTTCCTCACATTCTAATTACGAATTATTTATGTCAAAAAAAGTAACTCGTTGGTATAAATTGCAACAGTTTCCTTTAGAAGACGTGGCCATATATTTGACTTGAAAATTCATCATATCTAATTTGCTATCTCTTTTTTGGTCAAAATGTCAAAATATCCTCATTCCTTGCTGAGAAATTGCCACACAAACGTCAACATTTGTAGCAAAAAAAGAAGTGGTTTTTCTTTCACAATTAAATCATATAATTTTCACTTGACCATCAGAAAAAAAATCATATAATTTTTCACTATATATGCCCACGTTACAATTTAACACCTCTATGCAAGGTAATGTGAGAACAGAAAATAACTGGTCATAAAAAAAATGAACTCTTTTGGTAGGCTTCAATTAGTGCACCGGAAAATTTCCCCGGCTTCATTCTGATGCCGCTGATCCGGCGAGTTTCTTATCGGTTTGGTAATATACTACGTCCCCGGTATCACTCACGTAATGATCTCGTTTCATGCTCTTTATAAGGACTCCTAATAAGTGAAGTGGAAGAGGCCCGGATTTCTTCGGTTCTCTATAGTACTTCCCAAGCACAGGCTTAGCTGCCTCCGTCTGAAAATATTCAAATCAACACGAATGCAATCAAAATGAGATACAAAAATTGAAATTTGAGTAGATTTTCTCAGCTTAAGAATTTGATGTACTCACTGCATCTATTAAGTTGTAGTGTGGGATTTGAGGGAACAGATGATGTATGACATGGGTTCCGATGTCATGATGGATGTTGTTGATCCATCCGTAGTCGCGATCAATGGTTGTCAATCCTCCTCTTAGATAGCTCCATTCCTGGTTTGATGAATTCAGAACCCAAATATTAGTCACATACATTGGCATTGCTTCGATAGGTGATAAAATCGGACACTATACCTTGCCGCGGTACCATGGAAGCTTGTCCTCGTGGCCATGGTGATGCAAGTAAGTCACTAAGTCCAACCACACCACAAACATCTGCATTTGAAACAAAACGAAGAGAAACAAATGTGAGATCGAGGATTTTGAAGCAAGCACATCAAGCGTGAGGAAGTAGATTCAATTTACCCAGTATGGAACACCGTAGAGCTTAAGAACTTGCACCGGACCCATTGCAAAAGAGAGTCCGACGAGCAGGGCAGCCATTGCTGTCCAGCAGGCAGTTGAGGTGATGATATCTTTTCTTTCGGTTGGGAGAAACAATTCGCTGTTCGGATTGTAATGAGAGCCCTTCTTTCCGGGACTTCGAATCCACTGTAGTTGAGATCAACAATTCAGCATCATACAACCGAAAATATCAGAACAAGGCATCCCAATCTCATTGCTAATATTTTGAAAACTGAGAAGCAAAAGGCTCACCAGATAGAAAGGGTAAGCAAGCATAGGGAAAGGCAAGGTGAACCTTGCTATCTGAGTAGCCATATCCAGTGACTTAAAAAGTTTCTCAGGTATCTGCAAAATCAATGGATAATTGGATATTGTAATTCAATGACTAAAAAGAAAAAAGAAAAAAAAGACTCTAGTTTTTCGTAGTTATGAATTAAAAAGTAAAAAGCTCAACAAGATGAACAATTTGCTATGCTGAAATAAATAGAAACTCACCGGATGCCAAGACTCGTCGTTTTCAACATGTCCATGGTTCTGATGGTGAGTTCTGTGGCTTATTCTCCTATGGTAGGAATTGATGGCACGTGTTAATTAATTGTTTATTATGAAAATTAAATTACAATGGCATGTTATCTGAACTGGACAAAAAATTTCAGAAAAACTAACCATCCATGGTAAGGGACAAGGATTGAAGAATGAAGAAGATGACCGACAACACTATTTAGCTTCCGGTTATTAGAGAAACTTCCATGTCCACTGCAAAAACAAAACAACAAACAATCCACATCAACATGAAAGCAATCAAATCCTCAATAAATTCAACATAAAAATGGAAGTTAAAACTTTCCAATTTGATATAAAAATAAAAGAGAGAGAGTTTATTTTTATTTACCAGTCATGGCCAAGAACAAAGAGAGCCCAGAACATGGTACCCTGAGCAACCCAGTAAAGAGGCCAAACAAGCCAGTTGTTGAAGTAAGCTGCAACCGCCGCCAACCCGAAAACCACTGCCACATCTCTCACAACATAGCTCATGGACCTCCATGGATCCTTAACCCAACAATGCTTCGGAATGGCTGCTCTGATATCACCCAAATTGAAAGGAGGAGGGGCACCAGGGTCAAATCCACTTCCATCTTCAACCCCACTCACGCCCACTCTCCCATTATCTTCTCCATCCACAGAGGGGACTCTCAGTGGAGCACTCACATTGAGTGCCCAATTTTCCCCTCGGAACCCGCCATTTGAGGCCCTGAAGGAAGAGCTGAGAGTCTTTGCTTTGCAGAGCGGCAATGGCCTGATATTGGAAGGGATGGTACCCTTAGATGTTGGGGCAGTTCTGACTTGAGGGTAGACTCTGGGGAAAGGCTTTAGGCCACATTCTGAGAGGACCCAACTCGCCATGAGAGAGACCCAGATTCAGCAAATGCAAAAGATTTGAGCTTTGCTGTGTTTCTCAGGCTTCAGAGATATCGTGTGGTGAAAGGAGAGAAATTTAGGAGATAACACAAGGGGCTCTCTCCTCCACCACTTGCAACAACTTGTATTTTCGCTTCGTCTAAATTTCTTTTTTTTTTTGGGTTTCAAACTTTGAAGACTAGGTTTATTTATAGGATTTTTGGTGCGCGTAGAATTATAGAAAGAACCAAACTTTAGTTGCCGCCAGATAATAGTTGAATTAGACCAGAATTATGGAACGCGAGTCCAAACCAAATGTGAAATTACGTGGTCAAAATCTGGCTTGTAGAGTTGGTCTCATTTGAAAAATAATTAGCCCACCCTAAAATTATCAGGTAATGTTATTTGAAAGTTCATGAAAGGATAAAGTAGATGAATTTTTCTATTATCACATATTACTTATTTACTTTACGTTAGGCCATAACATATTAATTTTATTGTCAACTTATATTAGTAATGTTATTGATCAAAAGGAAAAAAAATGCTAGTAACGTCACATAACAGTGTGATTTTAGCATCAATTTCAAAAATTTTAATTATATATTAATAAATAAGTACAGATATTAATGAAATAATAACATTATGTGACGGTATTATTAAAGCGTGAAAATTTTAAAAACAATTCAATCAAGTAATTGTCATAAGAAAAACATGGATACACAGTAGTGAATCATATGGATGATTGACTCAAATGCCGACCAAATCAAAGGTTCAACCGCACGTGGTCCATGCAAATATTTCATCTACTCGTTTTGGTCGGAAGAAAGAAAGACTGCTAAAAATTAAGCCCACTTATACAACAACTGAGGACTTTATATTTTATACAGAGACAACCAATAAAAGAACAAGACTCAAATATTTCAGCAATTTTTTTATTCGCTTTTATAAAGTACATATTTTAGCAAGTTAATATGCTATAATTTCGGAATTTCGGGAACCCAGAAAAATAAAGACAGAATATATACCATTAATGCAATTATGTACAATAAATAACCATTATGTCAATGGAGGATCAAATGCATAAGTAAAATGTAAGAAAATAAATAAAATGTACAGTAAAATCTTCAATCAGGACCAGTTATGGACAACTCAACCGGGTTACCTTTCTGATGTTCTTCTGCCGGAAGAAGTGCAAGGTTCGGCCGATTTAATGACTACATATATAAGCATTACGAAATGATTTTGATGTCAACTTGTCATATTTGCCACCATTTACGATTTTCCATTCTCTTCGCGAGTTCCTTTGCCATTGACGCAAAGTCCTCAGCCCCGGTTTTCAGTTCTTCTGAATTTAAGCTGAGCTTCTGATATATGCAATGAAGACATAAGCACATCAGCATATGAATCACAAATTGTCTAGTATTGGAAAATAAATTACACAACACACAGATTCTCAATGCCATCAAATGTGAAAGCATCCATGTTGTAAATTGTGATCTGAGGCATTTATTCATTAAAGTTGTACCTCAAGTTTTTCCTGGCGTTCTGCAAGCTTATCTCTCGCCTGTGCAGCTACTGCAGCGACATTCTGAAACCATCAACCATGCAAATATGATCATTACAAAAAAAAAATCAAAATAACTGTTAAACCTAATGAAAATATGTAATTTATTTTCATGGAAAAATTAGTGAATTACCCCAGTGTCTCTATATTTAGCCTTGATTTCCTCAGCTGTCCTCATCTTTGGTTTTGTATCACTAGTTGTTCCCCCTTCAAATAATTTTTCCATCACTGCAAAGTAAATATGCAGGCATCAGAGCACTCAAAACACGCATACTGATAAATAGTTATATATAATATACATGTATATATATATATGTGTGTGTACATATATTTACCTTTCTTTTCGTTCTTGTTCTTTTGAAAAGAAGGTGAGATAGCAGCAGGTTCATCAATTACAAGATCATCTGCACCACAACAATTAGATTGCAATCACAAAGGGAAGGTAGGAAGAAAGAAGGACGACTAAAACAAAAGATACTTAACCTATATTGAGGTTCAGAATTTTTTTATCATCCTTCACATACTTCGCAACTTTGGAAGGTTTTAAGAATGGGGGACTTGAAAACAAGTTCTCTAAATTTTCACAATAGCTCATATGGTTTCCAGCTGGTTCCGTGCTTTGCTCCATTTTACCCGCTTTTAAGCCCTTAATGATACCTCCTAAAATTCCAGGAGCAGCAACCTGTAGATAAACATATACAGGTTCAGCAATAAAAAATTACATTTTCACCACAAAAAATGATAATGGAGGCTTGAAGTAACGCACTGTCTGTTTCTGGCTAAGAGATATGGCGATGAGATCTGTAGCAGCTTCAATTACTTTATCATGAAGACAAGGCAAGGACTGCGGAATCCTGAGCCAACCAAAAAACCCATTTAGGTCTGATTCATAAAAACTGTTTTAACTCTGCGATGAAGTTATTATCCGCAAAAACACACATGAGAGAAGGAGGAGAGACCTGACGTCATTTTCAAGGGACAAAAAAGATACACAAGCAAATTCACACCCATTTACCTGAAAAGATAAAAAAGGAGTTTGAAGGTTAGAGAGTGCAACAGAAAGTTATATCTTGGAGGTGCAGAATACAAGCACCTAGTACTAGGAGACTGATTGCATTCTGTTTCAATTAAAGAAAGTTTGGATTGTTAATTAGTTGCTTCCCAGTGGCATATATTACGTGCTTATACAAAACAAACAAAGAAAACGAACCAGAATAATTTGCCCATGATCAGAAGAGCTGATTGTCTTGTCCATGTTGGTCTTGAAGTCCCATCTCAGAATTGACATTAACGACAATTCTCCCACCACTTCAAGATTTGGAAAAGACCTGTTGAAAGATGGCCTTAACTCCCATTTTAACAACTATTACTACTTGAATAATTTATGATACAAATATGGTCCAAATACAATGATCAAACAAATTGGTGCCAAAATGCATAAAACTTCTCCACTTAGTCTATGTATTCAATGATCAAAGATAACCCAGAAAAACAAATCAGAGAAACAAGTGCATTACGTGCTTCACCTTATTTCAAAAACTCCTGTCTGATAGAATACAACCAGTCCACCATATTTCCCATCTTTCTTGAAGACTGTAGTCCAACAACATGGTTTTACAAGATCCACCTTGTGCGCGGAGTTACTGTCACCCTAGAATTAAGGCAGTTTCACTTATTGGTAAAAAGAGACATGCAAAATGTTCAAAATTAAGAAGATAGCATAAAGGTACCTCAATCACAGACTTCAATGAGCACAACTGTATTGCAATATCACAACAAAGTAAAACAGATGTGTTCATCAATCTCTGCTCAAAATATACAGTTTTGATGGAGTTGTCTTGTTCAACTTCAAGCTGTGTGCTTCCAGAGTCGGCATTAATTTGTGCAAGATCATTTTTAGCTTCACTTATCTGAGATACGTCTGACGCATGCTTTGCACTCGACACATCATGTAAAACTTCGTCATCCTCTGCATAAAGACAGTTCTCAGAAAGCCAAATCTATGTATTTGTCTAGCATAAAAACAAAAACAGGAGAAAAGTATATGTTTCGATTAATATTGCTTACCAATAATGTACATTGAAATTGCAGTGGACTCCTTTTTAGAATGCATAGGCCACGAGCTAATGATATTGCCAGAAGCACTGTCTATAACAGCAATATGTGCATTTCTGGTCATAATGAATGTCAACCCATTTCCAGGATCACCCAAATTCTTGGACTCAGAGTCACTCTGTGATGAGTTACTAGTATCTGAAAAGGATTTCACAGCCAGACAGGTGACTGGAGAACTAGAGTTGGACACACTGTCTGTAAGAAACAAAACTGACAATGTACTAATATCAAGCATGGCAACCTGTATTATGAAATCAAAAAAATGAATTCTTGAATTTATTAATTTGCTATAAACATCTCAATCTAAGAACATAACTGTATAATAAATTTGAAAAGATGATTCTCACCCGGCCACATTCAAACCCCACAGCAAGTCTGCCTCCAAAGTTTGCAAATTGTAGGATGCATATAGGTGAGTCAAGAATAGAAAACATGGCCGTGCAGTGAGGTCCCTTTCCTTCTTGTAGATCGTAAACTGTAACCAGCACCGCTCTTATTAGAAAATGAAACCGGCCCACTTAATTTTAAAACCAATAAGGTCCACTGACAAGTTGAAACTGTTAAAACTACTGATGAGAAAACTAACTTCAATCATTATACCGGAATGAAGTCTTGTGTAAAACTTGAAACTAATAACCTAATAAGTTGAAGATAAAAAGCCATGCTCTTTACATGAAGTTCATGGTGGTTTTATTCTTTCTTGTCAAAGATATATCCCATAGTCTTACAAACAGAATCCCTTTCGAGAAAAACCCAGGAATAACATGAGTTTAGAAAAACCACTAGCTTAACTTTTGAAGAATATAAAAACTAACAGTTGGAAAGACGAACTCATAAATGTGCAAGAAGGCACAACCCAAGTACACCTAAGTAAACGTTAAAAGCCCCCGACAGAAATTTATCTACTAATATATCTTATAAATTTTATATCTCAACCAAGCTCTCAAATGCACACCTTGCGTGTCCTGCTTTGCATGTGCAATTAGTGTCAAGATTCTATGTAAATATAAAGCCTCTCTGCCATTTTAAAGGAATATATAGAGACACTTGTATGCAGACTGAATATGTATATAGCCCAACCTTCCTTCTCAGTTTTTGTCACAAAGTGCAATTTTGTCTCGTTTGAACCCCCTATTAGCTTATAAAGACGAACCTGCAAATCTCAAACAAGAATGGAATCAGTATATTATAAAATCATGATCACCTAAGAAAACAACAACTGTGAGGTCAATAAATCTTACCAGACCACATTCATCACCAACAGCTAATTCTAAAGTAACAGAACAGAAATCCAATGCCGATACTGTTGCACTTGCACCCGTAGATCTGATGCCTTTTACCTTCCATTCACATTAAAAAAGATAAATTGACTTTCTTAAGTTTATTCTCTGAGTACACTGTCAAATGAATACAAATCAATATGATGATGTAAGATCTTCTATAAAAAGATAACATAAACTGTAATAGCATACAAACCTCAGGTCCTAAAACACAGATAAGTGACAGAGCTGGACATGTGGCATCCCATATTCGAATGGATCCATCTTGGTATCCTGCCACATATAATCTTTCAACATGATAATTTCCAGCATCATTAAGCTGGCTGGGAACACCACCAGTCAAAGGCCACTTTGTACTGTCAGTCGTTGAAGTGCCTTCCACATTAATCTTTCTAACTACGGCATCCTTAATCACCAAAGAAAGAAAATTAACTGAGGCAGAAACAGCGAAAAGAAAACGGAGTTGAATTGTGTTCAGCAATTCAGGCCTAAATACCACTTGAAGTTTCCCATTTGAGACAATCTCATTAAACCTAAAATAACCTAGGTCACTAGATGGTTGATGGTGGTAGTCAAATACAATGTATCTAGAGTTGCTTATGATGCAAGTGTACAGTACCTTAGACAGAAGTGAGGAGTACTCCTCCTCTCTATACACCAGAGCAAGCTTTGCCACTGTCAGGCATGGTCCGATAGTAGGTATGAACATAGGATACTGCACTGGTGGAATAGCAGTATTTTCCTTTTCCTGAGGCACTAAGGCAGACAAGCAAGCCTTATCATAGACATGTAGTTGTCCCTGATTTGTCAAAATGAATAGCAAAGTGTCACTACTCTCCATTACACCAGCAGTCGGTGATAGAACCATGTCCGCAAAAGAACCGTCAAGTGTAATGTTTGTACGGCTTATGCACTTCAGACTTTCTATTCCCGAAGACCAATCAAGGCTCAGAACCTGTAAAATGAGAGCAGACAGATAAATGCAAGGCTGACATGAATTCTGCATGATCCAGGACTAGAAGGGTCTACATTCAGTGTCATATTCACCATCCTAGAGAGTATCAACCTACTCTCATATACAGTCTTCCATCTTAAAAAGGACACATTCTTCAAATTGCATTAAGTCGCAAAAACAACCAAAATATTGTAAAATACAACATCTGGTTTCATTTATGACTCGATATTAATCAAACCATTCTCACTTGTACCCACAATCGAAGTTTAACACAGAGAACAAACATCTTGCGTCAGCTTATGATCTCATATATTTTATCTCATGTCAGAGTTCATATCATGCTAACAGCCAAAATAATCCAAGACATGCAGAAGCATATCAAATGAGATTTATTTTGATTATTTTTGCCACTAAACAAATTGTTAGTCAAAAATTTTGCTAATGTTATATACTGTATAGAGAATGAGAGAATCTATGCGGGTAGTCTCAACTCAATAAAGGTATACGATAACACATCAAATGAGATTTATACTCATTTCATAACCTCTTTTAATTATAGCAGAGTACACGACAGCTTGTTTTACATGAACTCAGAAGGCACTATTTCTAACAATAAACGTGAACCTCAAAAGCATGTATTTGTAACTAACAACTAAATGAAAAAAACTTATCTGAACTGAAATCATACCGTCACAACTTCTTGAGACCCAATTTCACCACCACCATAGACAAACAGTTGGCCCCTATGATGATTATGTAACCTATTTGCAGTCCAGTGTAAAACAATGACAGGGAGTCTTCTATCACCTGATGATAACTGTAGCTTTGCTATATTGTTATCTAACTTTTGAGATTTCTGATCCATGGTAGAGGCAGCAGCTGATAAGTCCCAAAACATTAAATCACCATCTACATAGCCAACAGCAAGAATGGATCCAACATCAGATACCCAGCAAAGAGAGCTTATCTCTTTCTCCACCTGTTTGCTTTCTTCTGTAGCATCAGAAAGCTCATTTCCCATGTCTTTTGGAGAGTTAGTGACTGGTTTTTCCTTCACTTTCAGGTCCTTGGAACCTCTAACAAGAACAACTCGATCTTCTGAAGCATCCCAGAGGATGATCAACCCATTCTCAAACGCAATCAGCAGTCTGTAAAAGGACTCATTCTTTAAAATGCTATAAGTAGTGAAAATAACTAAGTAAGATATAGAATGCAATAGCTGATGTCATCTATGAATACATATTTTAATTAATGAAGTCATAGCTTGTATATACATGTGATTATGTGCGTTTGTGTGCGTGTATCCATGTGTAGCCAAGTGTATGTCCCAACATAGATGATCAACTTGCATCAAGCTTATTCAATAGTCAATCCCTTGCAAAATTTGATGAATGTCAAAGAGAGTCCATGACCACTCATAAACCACTAAATTAACAACCATGCACCTAAAAACATTTTCTGGGCGTCCAACCCTTCCTCTGTCAATTTGATTTTAGATCCGGAGCATTATAATTTTAAAAAGCAACCAAGTTTGCGGCTAGTAGAAGATAACATTTTACAGACATATGCATTTCATTGGAATCAATACCCAGGACCATGCATAGTATTTTCACAAGATTTGTCTTGCCTGTTTCCCAGAGAACTAGGTTGATGGAGAACTCCAACAACAGGAAGATGATCAGGTAATGACATTCCAGATGCTTCTGCAAAATAATTAAATAAATTACCATTAAAATGTAGTAGACATTACATGGACATAAATATGAGTTTTGCATTACAACAAAGTATGGCATCAGCCAATTAAAGTTATTAAGAAATTACCGGCTACGAAATCAGCAGTAATATAATATGGAAGTAATTTTATGTTTTCATCTTTAATATCATACTTCAATACAGAGACCATTGCATATTCGCTTCCAATATACCTGGCAGTAATGACAATGTAACGTTATATTCCATTGCATTTGCAGCCAATGAATTCAACTGAAGATGAAATACAAGAACAAGTGTTACAAGTACTATACATGTAATTGGTGCCATAAATAACAGAGAAAGCCGTTATATTGCATTCCCACTTTAAAGAAGAAGCTATTCGCCTCTGTTCTAAATCCCAAACCTGCCAACATCAATAACCTATTAAACCAATCAATGTTGTTAGTATGTAAATACAACAAAGTAGCAGATATAATTCTAAGGATAAAACTACATAAAAGTACCCAAATTATAGGGGTAATTTCAAGTTCATACCCGAATTATGAAAATTTTCATCTAGATACACAAACTATCAAAACACAACATCTAGGTATTCACCGTTAGCATAAATATATTCAAAATTTATTATTATTATTTTTATTTATAGGAAGTCCTAGTCAGCATAAAAAAGGGCCCCATAAGTGCCACTTGTGTTTTGATAGTTTTGGTACCTAGATGAAAATTTTCATAGTTCGAGTATGAATTTGAAATTTTCATAGTTTTAGTACTTTTATGTAGTTTATCCTAATTCTAAATATGAACTTGCATAGCTTAAGAAAAAAAATACCTGAATTTCATTTTCACTTGAGACGCTGACTAGAAAACCTTGATTTTGTAAGAACTGCAAAGATACACAATAAATACAAACTATAACTTGTAAGAGAAAGAAAAAGAGGAGTTTCCACCAAGTTATACACAGAGCATTTGCACAAACGATATCCCAAAAACATTCTAAACAATTTTTCTTGGGTAACTAGGCCACTTGAAAAATGAGCAATGCTTGCCCAGAGAAATCATCTACAGCCAATCTCCAACGTCAAATTCATAGCACGAGGGGGTGCATGAAGTATAATTGGACAAGCATGAAAAATAAAACTGACAGAAAAACTCAGGCACAGAGACATTTTAAATTATGATTGGATGTGGAAACCATTTTGAAGTCCAATAACTCAAGTCTGTATGAGCAAGGCAGAGAAGAAACTGCAAAAGAAGGCAACAGTAGTGCACCAAACAGAAGATAACTAAGGGGGAAGGAAAACAATATACTAATTACTAATTACTAATTACTAATCTTATCTGAATTTACTAACCTCTAGGTTTTTAAAGGGCAATGGCTTAGGGGATTGAAGAAGCCCTTCGATATTATCACCACCGATCACTTTTATCCTACCATCCCTGCATTCGGGGAAGAATAAAGTCAACTTGAAGTTAACTAGTTCCCAATTTTGAATATAACACTCAATTATAGCTTCTCTAGATTGGTAAGACCACCTCATCGGTTATGATCTTCTATCATTTTGAAGGCAGACACTAAGGCCTAAAGCACAATTATTGAGTTTTAAAGTAAACCAGAAAATTGAAGGGCTAACGAAATGTACAATGGTTAATCTAGATGTAACTAAGGTTGAAGTTGCACAAAGGACATTGATAACACATAATAGAGCTCACAGTGTTCCGATTGCCAGCAGGCTTTGCGTGTGATCCAGTGCGAGAATGGATGCCGTCGATGGGATTCCACAGTGAAAAGTGACTCGCGGATCCAAATCCGCTTGTGTAACCCTTCCCTGATACAGACATTGTGCCAGTGCAAAAATGTCAGAAATGTTTCAGCACAACAATTACAATTAACACAAATACCAGTAAACAAGGAAACAAAATTAGTTTTGGCTTTCATTTCAATCTGTTAAACACTTTCACTAAAATGACCAATTAACAACTCTATCAATTTTGATCGACAGTGACCTCCATACGAGCATTATTTCTCATTCAAATTATTTTCTTTTTATTTTCCGTGTTAAAAACGTAAAATGCAGATGTAATTCTTATTCGATCGGCTTCCATTGAAGCAAAATAAAAAATAACTTCAAGCATTCGATCAGTGTCAATTACCGATCATCTTTTTTTGACGAAATGTGATTGAGAAAAATGAAAATTCAAACAAATAACAGTGAAAGCGCATGAATGAAGAGAGTACCTGAGGGTGCTGTGGTGATAATTTGTTGAGGAGCTTAGCGATGAACATTGTGATTCAACGACGAGGTTGGGTTGAGCCTCAGCTGTTTGTATTTCTTCGTCTGCTTCTGCTGGAAAATTGAGAAAAAGAAAATTGTATTTCGTTCCGGCTTTTTTTTTTTTTTTTAAGGTGTGGTACGGACGACGATGATAGCGCGCCACCTAGGGAATGTTTATTGGAATTTGTGCTATGTAATGAACGGTGATGCGAGGACGGAGGAGTGTTTACTGTCCGTCGGATTCAGTTCGAGTTGTGCTTGATTGGAAAAACTCTATAAAATGCTAATTTGATGGTAAAAGTGGCACTACATTTATTTTTCATGAAATCATACTAATTTAAGCACAATCTCCATACATAATTAATTTTTTCGCTTAATAATCACTTCCTTAATTCATAACTTTTTTCTTATCATATTCATAATTTCTCTCATTCTAAAATCATTCACTCCCTTTATCCATTTCCAAAAGGTAAACATCATGATATGCTATATCTTCTTAGTAATCATCAAATTTGTGCTCTATTTGAACATCATCTCTTACTTCTTACCCAAGTAATAAGATGCTAATCTATATGTCAATGTCCAATTGATAAAGTTGACTGTTCACCTTACTTGAATAGTTGAGTTGTTGGTTCTATTTTGAAAAACTAAATTATGATATGATATTTCACTTTAAAATGAAAAATTAAAATTAAAATTAATTAAATTAAAAAGGCCAATCATCTTTGCAATTTGTTAAATTTAAAATCTATTATCTATAAATAAATAATTACCTCTAAATTTACCGTATTATACTTATTATTTAAATTATTAATTTGATTGATGAGTTGATTACATGAGCAGGTGTCAATAATATTATATTTATGAAATTATGAAACATATACATGTGAACATATAGGCTTGCTCTAGCTTTAGCCAGCAAGTTAAATAAATAAAAATACAATATTAATAATAAGAAGTGAACCAACAATGTCCCTTTTGGCAAAAAAGAACAACAATGTTCCTTTTGGCAAAAAAGAACAACAATATCCCAGTCCAAGTACTGTGTTAACTCGAGATATACGGCTGACAAGCTAATATATTACATTATTTAATAAAAAAATTTATAACATTAGACGAACAAGGTATCTTACATGTATTTACATAATATTTACATGTATTTGTTATCGTAAAGAGTAAAATTAATACAATAATTTTCTTAATATTCTTGTATAAAAAATCTTCGACCTAAAATTAGATTTTTTTTTTTGATAAAAAATGATATCATTGTATATCATAAAAAAATGGTACAATCATACCATTAAAATCAAGATATGATAACAAGATTCACAAACCAATATGTCAATACTAACGAAGACAAAATCACACTAACAACTAACAAATTCACATCACTAAAATTATACAAAATTACAAATCAAACTCACAAAATCCAAAACAATCATAACCCTAATGACCTAAAACTAGATTAATTAGTTACAAAAAGGTTATAACAAAATGTAACATATAGAACTCAACAAACATATATGTTATAATTGAAAATGATTAGTTATTGTGCTTACGATAACAATGCAAATACCATTTACGTATTATAATTAATACATCAATGACATGTTTGATATATCCTAAATACATCACATTATACGAAATCATCTAACTAATAATTAATTATAATATTTCCTACACCTATATACATGTATGTATCCCCTAGAAGTCATAACTTTCATTATTTCATATAAAGGCCACCTTAGCACACAGGCAACAACAAAAGCTACCAGCCATGCACGGCGGCGCCACCTCAGCACCACCCCCCAACACCGTCAACACAGTCCAACAACCTCTGTTCTATACCAGATGTCACGGCAGTGGACGCCCTCTCTAGGCCCCTCCACCGTCTTCCACCCACTCTCTCCCTGCCCACGCGCCGTGCACCGCCACCCACATGCCCACCAGTAATCTCTCTCTGCGACCTTCGAGCCAACCCTGCCCTCCTCTCCTCCTCTTCCCAACTCGGCTTCTTCCAACTCACCAACCACTCCATCCCTTCCCAACTCGCCAACTGGGCCGAATCGGAAGCACTCGCTCTATTTGACCTTCCAAGAGACAAAAAAGAATCATGCTTCCCCAAGAGCTGGCCTCTGGGGTTTGAAGCTGATGACGCCGACGAGGATGACGTCATCTGAGAGGGAATCGGGGAGTCATTTTGTTTGGACGCGGCGTGCTCTACCGAGTCAACCGAGTTGCGTTTATCCTCCATGAGCGAGTTCTCTCGTGCTGTGGAGAAAGTGGGTCTGGAGATTATTGAGCTGCTTTGTAGCTCAGTGGGGTTTCAGAATCCATTAGGGAAAGACGACCCGACCCGGTTTTCATCAATGATGTGGATCTCAGAGGGTTTACTGGGTAAAAGAATGTCACCAGTGGCGGGTTGGTTTTACCCGTTATAGTCGGGTTACAGCGCCAAATCCGGAGTAGTCAGAAACACTCTTTGTTGGCAGATTCTGGTTGGGTTTCGGTTTTACCACAGGTGGAGTCAATCATGGTTACCATTGGTGACGTTGCTCAAGTAAGTTTTCTAATTGGCATTTTTTCCTTTTTTATAGATGGTATTGGAGCAAGGGAATTACACATATCTCTAAATCTTACTAGTGGCAATTAAGTAATATTTAAACAATAATGTTCCTAGGTAAATCTAATTCATCGAATAACATAAATTTAAATATGAAATTTCTGGTGGAGAATGGTGGAACTCAACTAACGAGTTTATCACGATTCGATATTATATATAGCAATAATGTTAAGTGTCACTAGATTTATTAATAAAAATTTATCTATTTATATGAAATGGATGGGTTATACATCTTATTATTTTATTTATCAGATATAATAAGAGATTTGAAGTTAATTTTATGATGAGCTTATACTTTAAAGAAAATTTTATGAGAAACGATTGATTGGAATCGAATTCATTATAACTTTTTTAGAAAAATGAAGATGTTTGTCAATAAACTAAATATGTATTAATCATGAGAGCATTAAAAGCTTAATTTTGAATAAATGAAATATTATCGTGTCATTTGATAATTAGTTTGATGATTCTGAAAGTATATCGTTACTAACTTAATATTAGCATAATTAATTTTAGTTTTTATACTTACTTGGAAAAAAATTAAAATGACGAAATATGTGTAGGTATGGAGCAATGGAAAACTGAAAAAGGCGAGAGGAAGGCCGGTGGTAAGTTTGGAAGAAAGTAGTAGCAATCGTTGCATATCGATGTCAATGTTGGTGACTCTTCCGATAGATAGTAGAGTGTGCCCTCGTCTTCCAGTTACAACCATCAATGGTGGTCTTGAATCTCTTGATCATGATGAAGGTGGAAATGAAAGAGATGATGATGATGGAAGTAAGGGTGGTCGTGATAAGAGAGGAGAAGGAAGGTTGTTTATGTCTTTTTGTTTGGAAGACTATGCTTGGAGAGTGTATCATGAGCGCCTCTTTCTCAAAGACCCATTGGATAGACACCATTTTTAGAATTTTTGTTCCGTATCGTATTACCCTCTAATTTCTTATTACTTTTTTTGTTGTTAATTTCTAGTTAATCACTCGATGTTTTGAGAAGATCACTCCACAAAATAATAGTGAAATGGAGTTTGTCACAACAACATATCCTACCTCAAGAAGAAAAAAAAATCTTATATATGTTGAAGCTTTGATTAATCAAGCTAAAGCTAGTAATTCGTTTGATAATTATTTCGTTTTGTAATTCCAGTTTTAATTTTGGGTGTACGAGGCATGTAGAAAGTATAAAAGAGGTAGAATTAATGAACAAAAGTGGTGGTATTTAGTTTTCATTTTGTCCATCATTTCTTCTACATTTGCTTTTCATCTTCATCTCTTCCACGGTTCCACCATATCATTCCTTCATCCTTTTTTATCCCTCAACTCATAGCATAAAAAGTGCAAATTAAAAATTTTGAAACTGAAAGATTATCAAATAGCTATTTAAGTACAACAAAATAATCATTGAGTTTTCTTTTCAAATTGTCACAAGCTCTTTATATATTTTTCATTGTCTAATTAGCACTAAAGTTTAGTTAATGGTACTTTTTTTCACTGGTTAGAAAATTAAGTTATAATCCAAATTCGACTCTCAAAAGAAAAATAGAATATGCATGTACAGTATCATGTGGGGAAGAACCTATAATAACGGGCATGAGCCCCATACATGAGGGTTTTATAGGAGCAAGAATGATCGTACATTCGCCTAATTAAATGTTTTATGATCAGTTAGATCATGAGGGTTTTGTAGAAAGTGTGATGTCTCAACTTATTGGTCAAATATATTGTCTCTCTTCAACTTATCAACAAATCCGCTGTAGCAAAACAACACAAGGTTAATTTGTAATCCGGGTTCGACCCCTGGCAGCGGAATAACTATTTTATTTTGAGTAGAATGACTGATGGATCATGGGCCGTCGGATAGGAGGTAGAATGACTGATGGGTCATGGGTCCTAGGATAGGAGATGTCCATTTACATAAATTACTTATTGTACTCTATTTTTTTATTTTAATATTTTCTTATTTTTTCAAGAATCAAACTTTCAAATTTGTCCTTTATCTCTTAATTTACGTTAGTTTATAAAAATTTAAAAATTCACAATAATTTAATAACCTAACAATAAACCATCACCAAATATTACTATTTACTATCATCTATGCGCCTTTCTATCATATTGTAACAATTTTTTTGATCACGTACATATGTAGTAAAATGTTCATATAATTCAAGCAACCTTCTAACCAAAAAAAAAACCCAAGCAACCTAGAACTATCATTATATAATACTTGTTGATATCATTACTGACCAAGCAACATACTTAACTGAAGACTCATAAGATCACTCGGACTAAGACTAGGCCCATCAACAAGGTCTATGTCCAAAACTCAACATTGTGGTCCATAACTTAAAACTAGGTGTTTACTATATAAAGGGAGTCTTCCTCCCTCATAAATTTATCTTGACTTTCTCTATGGACTTAGATCTTCTCACTTCTCTCTACATTCTTAGTTTTCCCTTAAGGTTCAAGGCCTCTGTAACATATACAAACATATTATTACTAATGAGAAGACCGTAACACAAAGCGGGAGGGTAGGGTTTTTCGAGAAAAAAAAGAAGTCCAAATATTTTATATAAACAAAAAAAATAAAAATAAAAAATATTAAATTCAAAAGAAATAGGGGTAAGTTTGAAAATTTGATTCATGAAAAAATAAGAAAGCATTAGAGTAAAAAAAATAGAGTGCATCAAGTAATTTATGAAGTGCCAAACTATTGAGCTTAACGTTTATATAATTTTTCTCTCCTACTAAAACAACAAATCCGCTGTAGCAAATAATACATGAAAATTTTGTAATGGGCTGGTGTTGGCTTGGAACAAGGGATATCGGGTTCTGAGTGTTGAGACGGATTCTGCGGTGGCTTTCCATCTGATGTCCAAACCAATGGGGCCTATGCATCCTCTTGCCGCCTTGATTCTGGGCTACAAGGGATTGTTAAGCAGAGATTGGCAGTGCAGTGTTCATATTGGAAGTATTGAACATATTGGTGGATTGGTGGATATCGAGTAGGATGTGTGACTGCTAGCTGTGCTAGTTGTGTCTAGTGATTAGCCGTGATGGCTAGGAATGACTGCTAGGAGAGTAGGGTAGCCGTTTGTCCCTGCTACAAGTTTCCTCCTTGCTTGTAATTTGTTGCTTCCTATAATGGAGGTTAAGGCTGTAATGTAAGGACCAGCAGGTCTTAGGGTAGCAGCTGGTTCTTAGAGAGGTCTGTGGTTTCTTAGTTTCCTTACATGTATGCTTATATACTGATGTAATGTAAAACTGATAGACAAGAAATAGAAAACTTTCTCTCCATTGTTTTCTACATGGTATCAGAGCAGGAACATTAACAGGCATGTCTCCATTATTCCTCGTATCTCTGCACATTCAACTTGATCAATGGCAGAAGAAAATTTATTCGGCTCTGATGCAGAAAGCTTCACTGCCCCTCACTCCAACTTTCCCGAAGTTGAAGTCAACCCAAACCAACGATTGTGCTCAGTGGTGTTAAATGAATTTAACTACCTCCCATGGTCTAGAGCTGTATCTCTTGCCCTTGGAGGAAGATCCAAACTCGGATATGTCAATGGAAGCATTGAGGCACCTATCTCCTCTTCTCCGGAGTATGAAGCATGGTTGTGCAAAGACCAACTGGTCATGTCATGGCTTCTCAACTCCATGGATCCTAAGCTGTCCGAAATCTTTAGTTTTTCGGAATCCTCTTGTTCTCTTTGGAATGCAGTCAAGGAGATGTATGGAAATCAAAACAACGATGCTTGAGTGTTCCAGCTCAAGAGAAATCTGGCAAGTCTTCAACAAGGTGACAAATCTTTTGTTCATCATCTCGGTTGCATGAAAAATATGTGGAACGAACTAGATATGTATTGACCACATACTATCGAGGCTGCTGCACTACTAAAAAGATCCGAGGAAGATAAAATCTTTCAGTTGCTTGCAAGTTTGGGGTCTGAATATGAAGATCTTAGAAGCCATATTCTAATGAACCCCGAACTTCCATCATT
This sequence comes from Oemleria cerasiformis, assembly GCA_037349345.1. Taxonomy (NCBI): domain Eukaryota; kingdom Viridiplantae; phylum Streptophyta; class Magnoliopsida; order Rosales; family Rosaceae; genus Oemleria; species Oemleria cerasiformis. The sequence goes on along the minus strand of JAZGTL010000007.1, from coordinate 33,469,232 downwards.
TGCAAGTGTTTGCACCACAATTTAGCGAGAAGAAGTTCGTAGGAAAGTCATGAATGTTGACATAAAATCTAGAATGTCTGAAGCTCGAGGCTTTGTGGCAAATCACAAGTCTTCTGGAGAAAAAGTGTACAAGGGAAAGAGGCCAGACCTGAAGTGTTTACACTGCAACAATTTTGGACATCTAGTAGATCGATGTTGGATATTACATCCTGAGTTGAAGCCAAAGTTTGAAAACAAAGCTTCAAGAGACTACAAGGGCACACAAACCAGACCACATACAAATAAAAACTATGGTGCTACTGCTTCATCAACAGACGGGCTGATGAACTCCACAGCAAATCCAGCTGACTTGATAAATGAGTTCTCAGCTTATCTTCAAACCAAAAAAGGAGGCGCAGGCGACGTATTGACTGGTGGAAATAAAACTGCTCTCCTTGGACGGTTTGCAGGATTCTTAGCTGAGTCGAATCAGGAGCATCAAACCGACACTCCAGGTATTATGTGTACTCCTTCAACTGATCTAAATGTAAGTCATCCTCATGATTTTTGGATTATAGACTCTGGTGCCACAGATCACATGACAAACCAACACTCAAAGTTAGACAAGTTTGAAAGCTATCCTAAACCATCAGTAGTTTCTATAGCAAATGGTAGTGATGTACCCGTACTAGGTAGAGGCAAAGTCAAATTAATGTCAGAAAGAGTTGAGTCCACAGCATTATATGTTCCATCCTTTCCTTTTCAATTATTGTCCATAGGACGGATTACAAATTCTCTCAACTGCCGTGCAATTTTCTCTCCTCACAATGTTGTTTTTCAGGATCTAGTCACCAAGAAGCTGATTGGTGAAGGTCACTACCTAAATGGGCTCTACTATTTGTCAAAAGACCCTAATCTTTCAAAGGGATTCCAAGTCAGTTCAAATCTAGAGCATCAGTTGTGGCATCAACGTCTAGCACATCCTTCAGAATTCGTTTTATCTACCTTATTTCCTAATCTGTGCAAGTCCTCACTTGTATGTGAAATTTGTCATCTGTCAAAATTTGCAAGGCTTCCATTTAATTCATCCATATCTAGAACTAGCAAGCTGTTTGAGATGGTGCACTCCAATGTTTGGGGACCAGCACCTCTCGAGTCATTTGATGGTTATAGGTACTATGTTACGTTTGTTGATGATTTTTCAAGAGTCACTTGGTTGTACCTTCTAAAATTCAAAAATGAAGTCATGGATGCTTTCAAAAACTTTCATAACCTTGTCATGAACAATTTTTCATCCCAAATCCACATACTAAGATCTGATAATGGCACTGAATGTACATCCAAAAATATGACTAACTATTTGAGCACACATGGCATCATACATCAAACAAGTTGTGTAGGTACCCCACAACAAAATGGGATTGCCGAGAGAAAGAATCGGGATCTACTTGAAAAAACCAGGGCTCTCATGCTTCAAATGAATGTGCCAAAGAGGTTCTGGTCTCAAGGAGTGCTTGCAGCAGTTTACCTCATCAACCGACTACCTAGTCGGGTTCTGAATTCCAAATCTCCATATGAAGTCTTGAAAAACAAAAAAATTAACCTTTCCCATCTGAGAATTTTTGGATGCACTTGCTTTGCTCACATTCAATCTCATCACCGAGACAACTTGATCCCAAATCAGTCAAGTGTGTGTTTATGGGTTACTCTTCCACTCAAAAAGGATACAAGTGTTACAATCCTCATTCCAGGAAGGTATTTGTCTCCAGAGATGTAAGGTTTGATGAGATCAAACCATACTTCACCAAACCAACAGATGAAAACCGTCAGGGGGAGGACTTGCAGTACCTTTTTCCATTACCAAGTCCAGCCAACCCAAGTAATTGTGCTCAAGTTTTTGCTCCCACTAGCGACTCCCATGCAACCGGTGATGACTGCGTAATCATTGAAGACGAAATTGAAGCGTCTGGAGTGGTTCCTCATGACTATGACGCACCATCCATAGACGAGAGGATGGTTGAACCATCAGCAGTGGTGCCTCAACCCCGACGGAACCCAACTTACGACAGACAACTACCACCCAGGCTGCATGATTATGTAACGTACGCTGCAAGGTATCCAATCCACAAGTTTGTAAATTACTCCAAGGTGTCTCCCGCTCATTCCACTTTTCTCAGCAAGCTGTCACATGAAATTGAACCAAGGACCTTTCAAGAAGCAAATCTTCAAGAGGTTTGGAAGCTTGCCATGGCCGAAGAGCTCAAGGCGTTGGATGAAAATAAAACCTGGAGCGTCGTACGGCTTCCAAAGGGTAAGAAAGTGGTTGGCAGTCGATGGATTTACAAAATCAAGTTTAATTCTGATGGTTTGATTGAAAGACACAAGGCACGATTGGTGGCCCGGGGTTTTACTCAAACCTTTGGAGTGGACTACAAGGAAACCTTTGCTCCCGTGGCTAAAATGAGTACAGTGCGGGTGTTGTTGTCCCTTGCAGTTAACCATGAGTGGCCGTTGTACCAAATGGATGTAAAAAATGCTTTTTTACATGGAGATCTTGAAGAGGAAGTCTACATGCAGTTACCTCCTGGTCACTCCCAAGCACAGAATCCAGATATGGTTTGCAAGCTTCACAAGTCCATTTATGGATTAAAACAATCACCACGTGCCTGGTATGCCAAGCTGAGCCTAGTCCTTGAAAAGTTTGGTTTCCGGAGAAGTCATGCTGATTCATCCCTGTTTGTTCGAACTGGATTAGCTGGTAAATTAGTGGTTCTTATTTATGTTGATGATCTCATCATCACAGGTGATAATCTTGATGAGATTCACACCCTTAAGCAATCTCTTCATCATCAATTTGCCATCAAAGACTTAGGAGTGTTGAAATACTTTCTTGGGATTGAAATGGCTACTTCTCCCAAGGGCCTTTTTTTAAGTCAACGCAAATATATACTTGATTTGCTTCAAGAAGTGAAGATGATGGATTGCAAACCGGCTCGTACTCCTCTTGATAGCAAATTGAAGTTGGACTTGGCAGGTGCGCCTCTCCGTGATATCAGTTACTATCAACGGTTGGTGGGTAAACTCATCTATCTCACCATTACTAGACATGATATAACCTATGCAGTCAGTCTTATCAGCCAATTCATGCATGCACCCACGGAGACCCATCTCAACGTTGTCAAACGAATTCTCCGATACCTCAAAGGCTCCATTAGTCGGGGAATTGTCATGAAGAAGAATGGTCATACTCAGATTCTAGCATACACTGATGCTGACTGGGCAGGAAATATTGTTGATCGGAAATCCACTATAGGTTACTGCACGTTCGTTGGAGGTAACCTCGTCACATGGAAGAGCAAAAAAAAAATGTCATTGCTCGTTCTAGTGCAAAAGCTGAGTACAGGGCCATGGCATCCACAGCCTGCGAACTCATTTGGCTCAAGGGCCTTCTCTCGGACCTGGGGTTTTCCAGCCACAACCCTATGTCCCTTTTTTGTGACAATCAGGCGGCTATGCACATTGCCTCTAATCCTGTGTTCCATGAACGCACCAAACACATTGAAGTTGATTGTCACTATGTCCGTGAACAAGTTCAAAACAAGGTAATTCAAACAATCTTCACTCGGAGTCATGATCAACTTGCCGACGTCTTCACAAAGTCTCTTGCTTGCACTCAGTTTCATCGTCTGCTCTCCAAGCTTGGATCAATTAATCCCCTTGATCCAGCTTGAGGGGGAGTATTGGAAGTATTGAACATATTGGTGGATTGGTGGATATCGAGTAGGATGTGTGACTGCTAGCTGTGCTCGTTGTGTCTAGTGATTAGCCGTGATGGCTAGGAATGACTGCTAGGAGATTAGGGTAGCCATTTGTCCCTGCTACAAGTTTCCTCCTTGCTTGTAATTTGTTGCTTCCTATAATGGAGGTTAAGGCTGTAATGTAAGGACCAGCAGGTTTTAGGGTAGCAGCTGGTTCTTAGAGAGGTCTGTGGTTTCTTAGTTTCCTTACATGTATGCTTATATACTGATGTAATGTAAAACTGATAGACAAGAAATAGAAAACTTTCTCTCCATTGTTTTCTACAGTTCATCATGTCTACCGTGAGTGTAATAAGGTGGCAGATAGAATGGCTAGTCTGGGTCATGTTGGGGAACCTGGTGAGGTTCTGGTTTTTTTGCATCCGCCTATTGGACTTGATGCGGTATTGCTTGATGATCAATTAGGGGTCAGCTCTGTTAGGAGCATTGTTTAGTTGGTGGTTGGGTTCTGTTTGTCTCTCTTCACTAAAAAAATAAAAAAAAATTGTAATCTGAATTTAAATTTAAATTATGTCAAAAAATGAGGAGGTAATTCCAATTTCTCCATTATAATTAAAATTTTAGAGTGGAGTTATTTACATTTACACCTCTTTAAATTTTTTGTGTTTTTACACAATCCTCTAAGGTTCTAGAAATTAAACGAACACATCTTCATGTTTCAAAAGCATTACGCATAACCCCTTAATATTCTAAAAATTACACAAACACTCCCTTTAGGTTACAAAAACATTTCACCTAAACCCATTTTATTACGTGATCAACATATATGTTTTTAAATCACATGTATCAATGGTCAAAGATAATATACTATGTGAGAAGAAAGATTATTAGATCACTCTATTTCATAAGATTACTCCACAAAAAATAATAGTGTAGAATTAATCAAGCTAAAGCGACTTGTAATTTAAGGGGCTATTTGATAACTAATGTGTTTTTGGTTTTTCTGTTTTCATTTTCTAGGCATGTAACAAGTAGAAAGTGTAAGAGTGGTAAAATAGATGAACAAGAGTAGTGGTATGAAGATAAAGAAATAATTAATGAAGAATGAGGGAAAAGAAAACCAAAAGTGGTTTTAGTTTCTTAGTTTTAATTTTGTCCACGTGCTACTTCTATTTTTGTTCTCTATCTTTTTCATTATACCCTTCCTCCATCATTTTTCATCGATCATTTCCTCACATTTCAAGTATAAAAAACAAAAAAAATTGACTATCAAACGGCACCTAAATATAATATCACAATTATAGAGTTTTTTTTTTTTCAACTTGTCACAAACTCTTTATAGATTGTTTCCTTGTCTAACTAGCATTAACGTTACCAAGAACAATACAATTTAGTGATATTTTGTTTTCACGATTGAGAAGCTTCGGTTGTAATTCGAATTATTCCCAACAGAAATATGGTATGTACAGTATCACAAGTTGAAGAAGTGAAGAAGCTGTACACGGGCCCCGTCCAAGCCCAAGGTAGACAAGGCTTGTGCCTTAGGCCACACTTTGAAGAAAGACCTCAATTTTGCCTATATATATATATATATATATATATATATATATATAATTTTTTAAAAAAATTTAAAACTAAAAAAAAAAAAATTTATATTAGGCTATGTACATGTAGATGTTAGAGGCCTCAAAAAAATTTCCAACTTTTATACTGACCTTTGTGCATGGAGATTATGGAGGCCTCAAATAAATTTCCTCTTTCTTTCATTTCCTTACATTTTGATCCATATATTTTAGGCCTAGATTTTACTCCCCTTGTCAATTTATATATTCTAAATTTTTAATAATTTGTTTTAAATCTCACTTCCCAAATTTCAATCTCTAATTTCTATAATTTATTTTATATAAAAGAAAGTTTCAATTTAAATTTGAGATCCCCTCATTTTGTTAGAATTATTTTTGTAGCTATAATTGTTTGGAAAAAGTATATGACGCATTTGATTTTTCTAGATTAATTTTACTCTATTTTCTTTTATTCTCAAAATTGTTATTTTATTTCTTTAAAAATAAATTGACATTCTTCCAAAATTATCAAGCAAGCAACTGAAGTGCAAACATTAAAAGGAAATTTTGCATTCTAAAAATAAAATTTATGAATAATATTTCAAACTAAATTAATTTAAAAAAAATATTAAACTAAAAAGTCTCATTTTTTATTTTGCCTTAGGCCTCCATTTGTCTTGGGCCGGCCCTGCTGTACATTGAGCCCAACTGGAGCGTGAGGGTTTTAAATCAGCTGTTTACTTGTTTATATAATTGTTTCTCCTCTGCTGTAGCAAACAACAAAAGGCTAATTTGTAATCCGGGTTCGACTCCTGGCAGCGGAATATTTTTAATTTTATTTTTTACTACAATAGCTCTCATGGGCCAATGGGCCGTACGATAAGAGGCGGCCAATGGGCCGTACGATAAGAGGCGGCCGATGGCCATGTTGAATGTCCCTACATATTCAGCTTTACATTTTTATACTGTTCTTCTCCTAATTATATTAACCAATCCGCTGTAGCAAATCACGCAAGGATATCGACTCCTGGCAGCGGAATAATTTATTTTTTTAATTTTTTCTTACTACAATCTGCTAGTTGTTATCCTACCTACAATAATAGTTCAGTGTCTTAATTGATGATGTTTACATTACATAAAATATTTATTTTTAATCAGATAATACAAAAAGGTGATATAAAAAATATTACTACCGTTCCATCAAATATTCAAACATATAAAGTTTCAATAATAAAAATTGGTTGATTAGAGAGGTAATCCTAATTTACATATCGTAATTAAACATAATAACATTATAGTGTTGTTATTTCAACACACTTAATTGATTACATTATTTAACACATTTGATATGGTAGTTGACCTAACATTCCACTTGATGAAGCATTTAACGTAGCATTTCACTTGCTCACAAAAAATAAATAATTTAAAAAATCATCATTATAAGGTCATCGCTCATTAACTGCCACATAAAATGTATCGGTAAATGTGATCAATTAAGTGTACTCAAATATCAATATTCATAATTTATAATAATAATAATAAAATTACAATTGGGTGATATATTATACATTATGCTATCCTCGGTCTCTCTTTTTTTTTTTGTTGGTCTCATTTTGCTATCCTCCCTATAATCTCAATCACTTCCAAATATATACGTTAGTGTACATTTCCTCCCTATTCAATATACATTGTACATATTTTTCTTTTCAAATACAAAATTTCAGGTTCTCAAGTAAATGCTCTTATTTAAAACATAATTTATTTCAAAATTTAAAGTAATTATATCCTACAATACATATTCGTGTATATTTCCTCCCTATTCAACATACATGATACATTTTTTTTGCTTTTTCAGACACAAAACTTCGAATACAAAATACAACCATTCTTATGTAAAGTTCCTTCAAAAAAGCCAATATTTTTTTCTTAAAACAAAGTTGGTACACCTAAAATCTTCAATGGGTTACACATCGTTATAATTTCCTTTTCCAATTACACCCATTCTAAGTTTGTATTTAGTCTAAACTTCCACCAAAACTTTGTATTTAGAAGCAATATATTTATTTATTTTTCAACCACATACCTCCTGTCTCCCTCAGTTTTTTTGTTAGAAAAATATTACTATCACCATTTTTTTCCCATGTAAGCACAATTTTTTCTTTGTATTTATCATGTATTTTAATTTTATTTCCTTTAACCTTCTCTTTTGAACTTTCTTATTTAACGTATTATGTTTTTGAAGAGATGATCTTTAAATGGTGAAGCGATGATCTTTAAATGGCGATCGGCTTAAAAAAAAGGCTTAGATCATCTAAAGTCGAAAGGAGAACGTTGCTAGCGTTGGCTTAAGCAGTTGGGTACTTGGCTTGGCTTGGAAAATAAGCAAAAATCTCCCACCCATCAAACTACCACAGGGACAATGAAGAGGAGAGGAAGTACAGAAAGCAGAGAGAATGTTGGTATACTCACTACATGAAATAAAAAGCTTTCCTTTCCTTAGTCTTTACTTTTCTGAAACATAAAGTTATTAATAATTATTAAGATCTGTTGCTGTAAAACAAATCATTATGAAGAGAAGCCTTGATGATGCATCAACTCTACACGTACTTCAGCAGTTGAAGCTTTTTCTGTTGGAGACAAAGATGGCTCACATGCATGCTAGGAGCGCTAGTCCATTCACAATTCATTATCTCAAAGTTTAATCTATGATTATATGATTATACACCAGTTAATTGAATTTAATCTTAATTCATTATCTCAACTTTTCTAAATATATTAAAACTTTAGTTAATCTTAACTTTGTTGAGCTTATTAGATTGACATTTCACATGCAAAATAATTTACACCTTTTGTTGGATCCCGAAATGGACCTAACGGAATACGCTAGTGCTTGATGTTGGTATGTCTTCTTCTCGTCTGCTGGGTGACCTACGAGACAACAAGAAGAGTACTTGATACCGGTGGGGTGCCGGCCTAACAGACTCCGATGCTTAAGTTAGTAAGCGAGAGGGAGATCTGGCATGAAGTAGGCAACATCGAGGCAAAGAGTGTGTCGAGTGGTTGTGTTACCTTTGTGAGAGGGTTTGACTTGTATTTATAGTGGTAATGAATGTAGTGGTTGAACCCTAATGGTGTGGGGTTCAAACCACCTCATGAGATGCTGCCACGTGTCTTGAGGATTCGGGATGATGAGCAGTTGGGAGTGGGCCTCTTGGTGTGTCAGAGAGTTACTGATGTCATTTGTCAGGGGGTGCCGACCGAGGGTGCCGATTAGTGTGGCCTTGGATCCTTACGGATTGGCTTTGAGGGTAGACATATAGGGGCCGACCAGCAGGGAACCGACCGAGGCGGACCTAGTTGATTGTTGCGATATATCGAGAGATGTGATAGTGCTGGTCTTCTTTCTTGTGGTCGGTCGATATGGTATCAACACATTTTTGAAATGAATATGATTAGGTGACTTCTAGCAAACTAATTATAAATAATTTTATAATCATCATTATTTGGTTACCCCTACACAAATTTTAAAAACAATGTCTATTCGAAATTTACTTTGAGTACTTTATAGTCAAAGACAAGTTGCACCATGAGCAGAAATTAGATCCACTATTCAGGTGTGCGAAAACCTCGTAATATTTACCAAAAAAGAAAATTGCACATGGGGCATTATAGTTGGAAGTATTATTAGTTTAGTCAGTTCATTAGTAAATGTTTAATTTAGTTTATTTGGTTGAAACTTTCTATTGGTTCCTATAGACCCCCCACTCCATTATTCATGGCATAGGTAGACACACATACTAAGATTATGAGATTGTAGTTATATACAATTATCAGAATATTATCTACAAAGGTTTAGAAGGTAAATATTTATACGCTCATTGATACTGTGAAATATATGTCAATATATTTTTTTTATCACAATAAAATTTATACATTAATAATTAAATATTAATAAAATAGTTTATTAAGAGTCGAACGTTCATGTACAAAAATTATCCTAAAATACAAATCTTACTTCCTTATAATTTCTAATCTAATATATATATATATATATATATATATATATTTTAATTTCTAATCTAATATTGACTATTTACCTTTTGAAAAGAAAAAAAAATTGACTATCTACCTTATCAAACATTACTATATGAGCATAATACAATATTTATTCAATGCCATTGAGTGAGGCAGTGACTAACATGAGCTACATGCATGGACATATTCAATAATAGCTATTTGAGATTGGGTTGTCAATTGATAATATCAATATTTATTCAAAACTCTCTTAATTATATTTTTGAAATTTTCTAATCCCTAATCACCATAATAATTACTCAAACAACTTTTAAAGCTTTTAATCCATATTTAGTAGTTTGTTTTTTCCTTTCTATTTTATGAAAACATTACTCCCAATTATAATTTATTTTTTTTCACTTGTTCATTTTAATGAGTAATGTAAGGACAATATGACTTAAAACATGATAATTAAGAGTAAGAATTCTTCAAAAATATTTTTAAACTTCAAATTTATAAAATATTTATTATTCGATATTAAAATATTAAGTTAATCGCTTATGATTTAGAATTTAGTTCTTGGATTTTGCACCCAAAATCCCGCAAAATCTAAGAATTTGACTCTAAACCCTAAGTCATAATAAGCTCTTCCCCCACCACCCCCACCCTAAAATTTTCTATACCCTACTGTTAAATTCTAAATAACACGAATTTCATTTTTGGTTTCAAAGAAAAAAAGATAATTTTAATTATAAAAGTGTTTTAAGTTTAATTATAAAATAGATGTTATAATTCTAATTTTACATTGTACAAGAAAATGACAATAAATACGCCTGACTAAAAAATGATGAATGAATTTAAGAATAAAAAATTATCATATTTTAATTTTTTAATAAAATATAATATCATTAAAGATTAGTTAGTAGTTTATTATATGTGATTTTGAGCGCCCATCAAATCTACAAAGACAAAGCTCATCAATGCCAAAGTTCACACCTCCTAAAATAATTTTCAAACAAAAGCTAAGCATTTGGATTGAAAATGGACAATGCCCATGAACAAGAAGAATTCATCAACACTGGATTAGAACAATCCATCCTCCAAACAGTGTTTGACCAAAAACCTCATATCCCCTTTGACCCTAGAAAATTCTCTCTTTCTTACAGACCCCCCCTCGCTCTCTCTCTCTCTCTCTTTCTCGCATCACTGGGCCCCACACGATTGAAACTGTATATGATGACTGTTGAAGCTTCCCCATCAGAATCTGTATCCAGAAACAGACTGTCTGCCTTTGGAGTTGAGATCCTCCATGGTCATCCTTCATCCACCACCTCCTGCAGTCTCTCCTCATCTAACTCAGACTGAGACCAACTTGGCAAAGCTTTGAGATTACTTCTCTCTCTCTCTTGGGGGGAATTAGTTAGAATTGGGTTATGATAGAAATAAGCAAAGCAAACTGAGAAAGACAATTCTCCCTACACCAAAAGCCAAAACCATTTCTTCAAGACAAACCCATTTCACCAAACACCCAATTAAACAAAACCATAAATCACAAAATTAAATAATCCTTAAAAAAATCCATAAAAACTCAAGCTTTCATGGTGTTCTTTTCTTTCTTATATTTCCTTCTCTCTCCCATTTCTCTCTCACTACCACCTCTTCTTCTTCCTCCTCATGCATCCATTTCGGAGAAAAACAGCTTTCTCCCCTGAATCAGTGTCCATGAAGGTACGTAAGAACAACAACCTCTCCATCTTCGCCGTCGTCTTCTCCGTCTTCCTCTTCGGAATTTTCATGTACAATGAGGACGTCAAAACCATCGCCGAATTCCCCTTCTCGACCTCCAAAGCTCAAGAACTCCAAGAAGACGGGTCGAAACAGAGCAACCCAGTTGAAGAATCGACCCAGAAAATCGACCCTGTTTTCGAAGCCAAAGAACAGAGCGGCGGCGGCGGCGGCGGCGACTCTGTTCTTGAAGCCACGAAACAGAGCGAGGGAGACTCTATTTCGGAAACCCAAAACAGAGTCTCACTGAGTTCAAGGGCCAAATTGGAAGAAACCCAGTTGGAGAGCAGCTCGGAGGAGACCCAAGAGGCGGTTGATTTGAAATCCATCGTCGGAAAAGACGAAGACGAGCAGAAGATCGAACTGTTGGGCTCTCCACACGAAGAGGAAGAGGAGGAAGAAGAAGAGATTGAATTGCCGCCAGAAGATTGTGATTTGTTTAATGGCGACTGGGTTTTCGACCCTGTGACCCACCCACTGTACAAAGAAGATGAATGCGAGTTTCTCACGGCCCAAGTGACTTGCATGAGAAATGGAAGAAAGGACTCTCTTTATCAACACTGGAGATGGCAACCCAGAGATTGCAATATGCCAAAGTATGAATCTTTCTTGTCCAATTTTGATTTTTAATTTCTGGGTTTTTGTTAAATTTGTGTGTTGACGATGAATTTGATTGTGTTTTTAAGGTTCAATGCGAGATTGTTGCTTGAGAAATTGAGGAACAAGAGGCTCATGTTTGTTGGCGACTCATTGAATCGAAACCAGTGGGAATCGATGATCTGTTTTGCTCAGTCTGTCGTTCCTCCAGGCAGGAAGAGTTTGGTGAAGAATGGGTCTCTCTCTGTTTTCAGAATTGAGGTACACTACACTTTTTACTTTTCCTTCAATTTTACGCAAGTAAGAATTGTTCATCCATGGCCCACTACCTTTGTAATCATTTGAAACTTAAAAAGTTTGGGGTGAAGCGGTCCGACTAAAATTCCGACCGCGCCACAAAATGTAAGAGTTGAGAGTGATATGATCGGACCGCGCCACTCAAAATGCAAAGGGGTGTGGCATTTCCAGCAGCTTAACACATCTAGTGGTTAAGAATTGGCATATTTATGAGAAGATGATGGTGATGTGGGGTTTTTTGATACAATGGTGATGTGGGTTTTTTTAATACAATCGTGATGTAGGTTGCTTGGCAGACAATATTTTAGGAAATGGGCTTATGATGTTTTTTTCTATTATTAATTTTCAAATCTATTTTATGTGTATTTTAGGACTATAATGCCACAGTGGAGTTTTACTGGGCTCCATTTCTGGTGGAGTCAAATTCAGATGATCCAAATATGCACAGCATATTGAATCGGATAATAATGCCCAAATCAATTAAAAAGCATGGTGAAAATTGGAAGGGCGTGGATTTTCTCATTTTCAACACATACATTTGGTGGATGAACACTTTCAAAATGAAAGTTCTGTAAGTTCCTAATTTCCTCCCCAAAAAAAATCTGAATTTTAAATTCCCATTTTAATTAAATATTGATTCGAAGAAATTGATTTTTTTTTTGTTTCTTTGTCAAAAAGACGTGGATCGTTCGATCGAGGGGCGACGGAGTATGATGAGATCGAACGGCCTGTAGCGTACCGGAGGGTTATGTGGACATGGGCAAAATGGGTGGACAAGAACATCGACCCCAATCGCACCACTGTCTTCTTCACCAGCATGTCTCCTCTTCACATCAAGTAATTTTCACACCCTTAATAAATAAACTATTTTCTTTTGCTTCAAAGTCGGGGAACATTTTATTTTATTTTGTTGGCGAAATTTATATTTTTTAAAAAGATAACGTAGAACAAAATCGTCGATGATTTATTTTATAATCGAAGTCATTGTCTCACTACTTAAATGACAGGAAATAATGTGAAGTATTAGGTCCGGTTGGGGCCTTAATTAGCTAATTTGTATTTGTTTAAGTTTATAAAGTTAAAGAACTTTTATGCCAGATTTTTAAGGTAATTTTAACCTAATTTTTCTTTCAATTATTCGATTGTGAGACAAAGTTCTAGTAGATTGGTTGAGAAAGTGTTCCTCAACTAATAAACATATATGTTTTCTTATTGTCATGAGGTTATTTGAAAATGAAACAAAGAATATAATAATATGAACATCCAAAATTAGGTGAGCATGAGCTATGGAGGTTGATAGTGGGGCTAAGAAACTCAAAGCTTGATTAAGCCCTAATCTTTGGTTGGTTAACCACTACATTATACATATTTCAAATGGAATATCATTAACATAGACACTTAGTCTATTAAGATTTAGCTGTAATTTTGTCTTATTGTATAGCAGGTGGTCTCAAATTTGATTATTATAAATGACGAAATCGATACATAATGCGTATAATTTTATTCCCCCAATATTATTGTCACAAAAAAAAAACATATGAATCTCATTTCTTTCTAACAAGACCCTGATATCCGTCCATACACATCACTAAAATTGTCTATTAGTTTGTCATCATTCAACTTCGGACACAATCTGAATATCATTTATTTCTAACACGTAAGACGTTGATATGTATCCACACTTATTTAACGAAGAGATTTAATGAACACATGCATCGCGTCTAGTATTTTTTTCCCTAACCCTATTTAACTAACTTATGTACATGAAATGTTGTTATAGGAGCTTGGATTGGGACAACCCTGATGGCATAAAATGTGCAAAAGAGACGACACCAGTTTTGAACATGACAACTCCATTGGAAGTTGGCACAGACAGAAGACTCTTTGTGATTTCGAGCAACATAACTAAATCAATGAAAGTGCCCGTATATTTCCTCAATATTACAACTCTGTCCGAGTTTAGAAAAGATGCACATACCTCAGTCTACACCATCAGGCAAGGCAAGATGCTAACACCAGAGCAGCAAGCAGACCCAGCAACTTATGCAGATTGCATCCACTGGTGTCTCCCAGGCTTGCCCGACACGTGGAACGAGTTCCTTTACACACGTATCATCTCCAAATCTTGACACATAGGAATTATTCATATTTGCCCTTGTTCTTATAATTTTGATTTTTGTTTTTCCTTTTTTGGGGTTTCATCAATGCCCCAGTTCATGTAATCTTCCTTTTCCTCAGTTTCTTTAATTTCATAGGGTTCCAATTTTTTTTTTTAATTTTTTGGTTCTTTTATTCAGCCAAATTGACTGAGGGTGAGAGCTGAGTGAGAATGCTATTTTTCTGGCAAGTCTCACAATTTGCTTAGGCTGAAAAAAGGGGACTATATGATACCACCACCACCACCTGAATTGTATAATTCATATTGGAAAGGAAAATAAAGAAAATGCAAAACTGCATCTCTTTGTTCAATTTTCTTTTTTTTGAGTAATTACATAACACACATTAATTAAAGCAGATGTACTCTCAAAAATTTCTCCTATTTTTATTGCTTGAGAGGACAGCTTTGACAAATAACAAACAGGGCTCTCAGAGTTGAGTGATTGCTTGCTTCCCAAGCAAATAGAACATCCTAGATCTATATTCTACCTTTGACCAAATGCTTGCTTGCACATAACCTCTAATACTCCGACCGGAACAAAGACTTTCAGGTGAGAGTTAGGTAAATGAGTTCCTAAGTAAAATTGTGGAGAGAATGTCCAAAAGTTCAACTCCAACCATACTAGCTATTCACCTCCTAAAATAACTTCATTTGAAAAGAAAGAAGGAGCTCCTAGTGACTCCTTAACATTAAATGCCACCAATTTACTACTTTACTCTTAATTTTAAACTTATATTATAGTTTTTATTATTATTTTAATGTATTAACATTAATGACTTTGCTAAAAAAAGTATTAATAAACCTCTAAATTAAGGAATGGTTGGAGTAAAAAAGTTTTATGGGAGCTCCTAAATAACATTTTATTATTTTGACTTCAAATTTAACTTGAAAATAAGTAACATGGTTGGAGATGCTCTTACTGCATAGGATATGTGAAATATGGCAAGCAGAATTTTCAGTTATTTTTGTCTTTCCATTTTGTCCTCATATATCTTAACTTTAAAATTTGCTTAAGATCCTACTACTATCAAGATTAATACAAGGTCTCATATACATATATCTGATAACCTAGTTTAAACAATATATATATATATAGAGAGAGAGAGAGAGAGGATAGGGTCGATATTTTGGAGATGGATGTGATTTGAACCCGAGCGGGAGGCAGAGAATCATACCACATGAACGTTCTGCAACAAATCTTCAGGGTACTTTACCATCCAAGCCTCATCTGCTGTCGTTAGATGTAAAGAGCTTATCTATCTCAGCAATAGCACTGATGTGAGTTCTTGGAAATAGTAAATGCAACAATGGGATCAAAGATGGTGACTTGAGCTTGGGCTTGATTTTCTCCACGGCCATCTTGATTACAGATGGAGCTGGTACACCAAACCACTGAAGGTACCAAGAAAGAAGTATTGCACGCTGGGATTCCCCGCTTGGCCACCTCCCGGAATGAATATAATTACGAAGATCATTCCTCAAGTCCTGAGAACAGTTTAGGAGTTCTTCCACCTGCTTCCTAAGACATGCTATAAAGTTGGATTGAACGATGCCGCCTTTTGAAGAGGTCAATCTTCTGCTCAACAATGTCTCATTGTACGCTAGTGCAAGCTGCAAGCAGAAGGGAGTGGATGAAAAATACAGTTGAACAATTTGTGTAAATCAACAAAGCGCCTATGTTTTCCATATCACGAAACAGAACATACACCACTAAGACATGCTTTGGCACGCCATTGGCAGTCCTTGGCAGCCATTGACATGTCTTGGCACACTTTTGACACGTTTTGGTTATCACTTCCATGTCAGAGACATGCTAGCTGCCTACCCTTGCTAAGAAAGTCCTGTCTTAGTGAGTTTAGACAGCTGGCCTGTCTTGACATGTCTTTGACCTGGAGTGACAGCCAAAACGTGTCAAAGTTGTGCCTAGACGTGTCAATGGAATGCCAAGGCCGTGCCAGGGGCAAGGCTACAACTACTACCCGGGTCCTGAAACTCAAGATCAGAGAAGAATAAACTGGAATTTCTTGTTCTTGTGTTTCCAGAATGTTAGATGTGCCTTGGTGTAAAGTGACTTAAAACCCCATCCTTATGAAATGGCTTCGTAGTCGAAGTTTCACACAGGCACCAGCAAGATGATACCAATGTTTAAATCTAACTTACGACTTCATTTTGGCAACATAGTAATGTGAATAAATTGTAACGAAAGTTATAACTAGGACAAATTGAAAGGCCAAGAGAATACTACCTTAAGATTAGAGATGGCAAGTGAGTCGCATAAAACAACAGTTTCACTGGTAACTTGACCTGCCATTGATCCAATTGTCGTGTATAATGACAAATAAACCTGCAGAATTTTCAGGAGATCGCATAATCAATAAGCAATCATTAAACGGAACTCAGCTGTACATTCAATAAAATGAAATGTATAATCTACTTGCACATTGAATAAAATGAAAAGTAGGAGTCAGTCGTATTTGAATGTATCCCATCTAAATCATGTCAATTTATACCTCTCGGAAGGTACATGCATAAATAGTCCTTTTGGAATCCAACCATAATCGAAGAACCCACTCAGTAATACAAATTCAACGTCCGTTTAAATTGAAATCACACAAAATAAGCTCATCCTTGCACAGTTTACGGTTACCTGTAAAAGAGCAGGTCTGTCCTTGCTCACACACTCAAATAATACTTGCAAGCAGAATTCTTGGAAATCAATGTCAGATCTGCATATATATATATCTTAAGACTGGTTATTTCAGAGAATGGAAAAGAAGAAAACAAACAAAAATCAATTCGTGTAATAATATTTTTCCTTTATTCGGAAACATAAATTCTTTCCAAAAGGAAATGGAATACAGGAAATAAATGGACGACCCATGGTCGAACATAACATACCAGAAAAATGACCCAGCATATGCTAAAGTATGTCTTTACACAAGGGATAAATAACTAAGCAGTAAGCACTACATACCTTTAGTAATATCATAAAATGCGTCAAGAAAGTAGGTATCATAATATAACAAAAAATAGGAAACCTAAAATAAATGAATCATGACAAGGCAAGGCATAAGTAATTCTGAAGAGTCTTTTCGATCTACAAAAAAGAATATTGTGAAGACATGGGAGAGAGACTAGAACCATTACCACATATATCTAAAATTCCAATATCAATAGCAAGAACATTAATAGTGGTCTTTATGAAGTTTGTGACACCAGAATGTGTCAAATACTAGCAAGGAATTTTACAGACACCAAATGACCTTCAGATGTCGGCATTACCAAAAAGAGCCAAGGCACATTTAAATGGAAAAAGTGATCTGAAACCCATAGTGCTTCAATGATGATAGAAAGAATTAAAAACTATGGATAATCTCCAAACGTAACACAACTCACGACCACATATTTTAAAATGAGAAAAGGTCAAAGAGCAAACTGAGAAGATAGCACATGTGACGCTCACACACGCACACAAAAACCCTGCATACTTGCCTGCTCTTCCAGGAAGGGTCGCAGCAGAGTTGTGCAAAAGCAATTAAGCTAGGGTCAGATGAGAAGGTACCAACCAACTGGTCAATAGTAACAGAACCAGGTCCATTGTCCCCAGTGGAGCATGGATCACTTGCTCTTAAGCTCGTCAAACCAAACACCTGGATCAAGAACACTTTGTTATCCACTAACATCCAAGATAGATAGCGATAACCAGTGGTAGAGAAACTCTAACCTTGTGCATTGCCCGTGACAGTAGTGACTGGCACCCTATGGGATCATCAATATACGAACAAGCTCCAACCTTTCTCTTGATATACACAACACCAGAATTAAGTGGGCTATTCTTGTCCCCAGAACTCCACCAAGGTTTATCTGTAATAGGTTAAAAGTATAGCTAAACATCACAAAGCAATGAAATAAAAAAATAGAGTAAAAAAAAACAGAAACAGCATAAACTAGCAAAAACAAGTAAAAAGTATACCTTCAGGAACAAGATCTATTACTTGAGGCCAATACCGAGGGCCACAAATGCGTATTGCCTTCAACTGCAAACAGCAGAAATTCAAATAATCTGTTAACCTCAAACCTTTAAGTTTTCTATTAAACTTATATAAGACAGCATCCATATTCATTCGAAAGTAACTAACTGGCCACTTAAAATCACAAAGGAACAATAAATCTAATATAAATATACTGTACTTAGTGGTTCATAGAAGCTCCAGAAAACCAAAACCATCATTGTGTCAAAAGCTGATATATTCTATAGTACAACTTCAAATAAGTAATTTTGAAACTTCAAAAGGAGGAAAATTTCCATGCGGAGCTAGCAACAAATTTTCCCAAATAGACATCTCATATCTATTTCAATTAGAAGGGGAAAAAAAGGGAAGATGGAGGTGGGCATTTACTGACCACCTATCTAATAGAGGTGGGCATCACCCATATATGTGGGACCCACTTGTATTTGAGAGGCAGTCAGTAAATGTGGTCCAAATCACAGCACTCTATTGACTTCCTACAGAGTTTTTTCTTAACCGCTGAAACTTACAATGGCACGTTCCGGAAGAAGGCAAGGCGTAACCTCACAAAAACTTGTTTCTGCATAATGTTCAGTTTCCCTAATAGTAACTTCAAGAGGGGCATACACAGGTAGACCAGTGTCAACATCAACTGTCTGGATCCAACGAGCTTCTGTTGCAAGTACATACAAGTGCCGAAACGCCTGAAAATACACTTCAGAAAATCAGGATACTAAAAAACAGAAATCAGATGTCATTGGGTCAAGAAGCAAGCCATTTCATGGGCATGACAAAGTAAGGACATTAGGCTCTGCAAAGCTACCAGACTGAAAAGAAAATCTATATCAAAAATTTTTCCCTCTAGCGATTTTATTCAAAATCCAGACAAGGACAGCTCTTCACATTTTCAGTAGCCGTCAAAATGTAGCAATATAACTAATATTGCTTATTGGCCCATTAGTATTACGAAATAAACCAATTGACTGTATTTTCGGACCCAATTATAGATGCATTTGATGCCTGAGAACCTTATAAATGTTACTAAATTTACTGTACCTGGAGGTGGGAACGATTATCATTTGGTCCAGTAGGCAACCGTGGATAGAGAGTAATCAGCAAAGCAGCAACTGAACTGTTGCTTGTTGAAAAAGTTTGTGTTCCTCCCCCAAGGAACAAGAAACCAATGGCTAGGCTTACCTAGAATCACCAGAAAAAAATGCAGCAAAACTTAATTCATGATATAATACAGTCCTATAAACATAGTTGCTTTCAAATTTAAAGTGTATCTTTCAAATATAGTGACACTTCAACCAAAAAAACATATGATCCATTCATTTGAGGAATAAAAACTTAGTGCATGTTCACTTCATCTCAAATTGCTAATTTCATGCCCCGAGGCCTGAGCAACTCAAACACGACTTAGAGGATGGAGCTTTCGACACATTTCACATTACTTTTTAATATTGAGGATTCTTCTTGCATATTACATGAGACTATGAGAGAACAAACCAACTTTTCTCATAAACCTATGTTCTAGATAACATGATTATAAAAAAAAAAATTAGTACGAAAAAGTTCTTCAGCTGCTCAACTCAATGAATTGGTAGGGCATTACAACTGTGTGAACATGATAGAAAGCATGGTTGAAGCACAATGCAACGAGCCATATATATTTGCATAGTGTGATATGCCCAAACACACAACCAAATAAACTTGTCTAATCTGTTCATAATCACCAAAAAACGAAACAACAGCCCAATGATGGGTCAGCCATGGAAATTTTCAAGCAAAAGTATTTAGAAGAAACATATGATTGGACAATAAGCAGTGGAAGACTTACAGCCATCTGAACACCATAATTAACATGTCCATCGGTAGAATTTCTATTGCGGAGAAATCTCAAGAGCTTAAAGGTTTTTAAATGTCCAGAACCAGCCATAATCTGCTCTCAGAGTATAAGCACAAGAAGCTTAATTGCATTTAAGAGAAAACAACAGAAGATAAAGCAAAAAAGAATTAAAATATCCATTTACCACAGACAGGGAAAGAACAATGAGATGAAGGCATATCTCCAATGTTCCCCTATCGACATAGTGAGATAACCCCTTTGGGAAGGTCCCACTTGCAGCAGAAAATGGCTTGATCTGCAAACATTAAAAAAGTGTTTACTGCTAATGCAGTAATGCATGGATATTATAAGTTAAGCAACACCATGATAAATGGCTGACCTCATTTAGAAAGTAAACTGCATAGTTGTAAAGTAACTCTTGAGCTTTTCCATCCTTTGTACCAGCAAATCTCAACCCTGTCCATGATAATGGACTTCAAGATAAAAACAACACAGTGAATTTGTGCTGAATTTATGAAAATCACATCTTACCGAGAGAGATGCAGGCTCCAGCCACTATATTGACATATGCCTGCACAAATGCTTCAGCATCCATTTCATCAATATCGTCAGAATCATCCCCAAGGCATTTGACACCACTTTTGACAATATCAGGAATCTGAGACTGTATCCATTCTTCGGAAGGATGAACCCTACAACAAATTATTGTCAAATTATGCCTAACAAGTAGCTATATAGATCTGGATTAAAACGCAAGTTGTACCTGCTCCACAATATCAGATTACGGGCAATGACACGAAGCATGATGAAATCAGGCCTCACATATTGTAACTCAAACTGCGTTTGAGGAATAGAGAGCTTAGACACAATTGCCTGCGATTCTGTCTGTTACAAAGATAGAGCTGCATGAAAAAATCTTCATGCAGACAGATACGCAAGTGGAAGTAAGATTATTCATATCAGCGTCATCTTTACTGGAAATTACCTTCAAAAACATTAAAGCAAGAGCAATCATGGCTCCAGATGCAGTTGTATCAATATTGACTGCAGTTCCATCCATCATCTACAAGACAATATTAACATGGGGAAACGAATGTCCATATCAGCTGCTAAAAAGCTACACACAAGTAGGTTAAAAAAGACTGTTACGTAATGGGAAGATTACACAAAGTTAGTTTGAAAAATCAACCTGCGCAGCAGCGCGGTTGTGTTCATCTACTGATATTTTTGATGAAACGGATCTATCCTATAGTAGATGAACAGTTAACTTTCATGTTAGAAAAGTCAAAAATTGAATATAAAGGTACAATGAAATTCTCGTGCAAGACTTTTGAGGCATAATAGTAATAAAATACTAACGTTCAAACATTCCAGATCATACATAACCGAAAGTTAACACAGAGCAATGAAAGAAATATGGATTCAACAGCATACATTCTGAACTTCTTTTCCACCAATATAATGGAACAATTTATCAACCATAGTGTCCATGAAACCAAGAGAATCTTCTCCCCGACCTTCATCAAACATCAATAGTATCAATCGTTATGACCCAATTTCAAAATAATCGATATAAACCGTCTAACTGTACATACCCAATCCAACAAGACCCAATGCAAATCCTGCAGAGACAGTATAACCCTCCCTTTCAAGTACATTATCCCCTGCACTTCTACGCCCTATTTCAGCCTGTAAATGGTGCACATAACATACAAAGTCAGATACAAGGCGTCTTACAAGCCAGAAAGCAAGGATCCAGTAAAAACTTCTTTCAAGGACTGGGTCCGATCATTAGGTTACTAGGTTATAGAAACTTTACTAGTGGACCAATTAAAAATATAAGAACAGAACAAACCAAGAGAGTCTGCATTGTATGTGGATGTGCTGATCCTTCATAAAGAATCCCAATTGACATTGCAGCTGCTGACTGTAATACCAAGAAAGAACCAAAAAAGGATGAAGATGGCATGGTAGGAAACAAAGCATCAATCTCTTCATTAATATATGCAGGCACGGGAAAGGGAGGTACAGAAATACAATAAATGAATCTTTGCCAGTGGCCAAGTAGAAATTGAGGTTTGACAAATATCCTAAGGATACATAAGAGTAATATAATAACAATAGCATGATGGTTACCTGCAGAACGGTCGCGAACTCTAATTCATATGAAGGTGGATGTCGAGCAGGGATATGAACATAAAGACACTGTCATGAAATTGTAATAAGAAACAATAGACAATGTACGCATATGGATAAAACATGAAGCAAAAGGAATTCAAGAAACAACTTATAAGGCAATTATCGAAAGATTCATACATGCTTACAAATTGTAATGAAATAATTTAACCACACAACTTCATCTTAAGTCCTGGTCAACTAGTAGTAAATTAAATAAATTTATGTTCTGGAATGTCTACAATATGCTCAATGTTTTTGTATGCGAAAGCATAACGCGAGGCGTTTTGGGTCTCACAAGGTGAGCCTTAAAACTTTTGTGACTCATCTTATTATAATATTATATATAAATATATATATGTATATATATGTGTGTGTGTGAATTATTATTATAATTACAATTTTAATTAGCTAATAACAACATAATAGCCATAGAAGCATACAAACATTCATCCCACATATGAAACACCACAAACTCAGTGTTCTTCGGGACAAAGACAGCCAAGGAATTGAGAGGGGTTAAAGAAAAAACGTAACTAAGTACCTTCTGAAAGATTACGAATTAGACCCTTCACCAACTTACGAAACAATAATGACAATCAACCCAGTTTTAACATGAATCATATTTATAGAATTTGAGTATGTGTGTGTGAGAGAGAGAGAGACAGAGAGAGAGATAGGATTGTAACTTCAACTTTCAACTGAAAAGGCAACAAAGTTGAACTCGGTTTTTAAAGGCATATGTAATTACATTAGATATTTCTTGTTGCATAGTCCCTCTGTAAGAAGCTGACAGCCCAAGCATCAGACCAACCATAGTGGCTTCATGTTCCTACGAAATTGAAATGTCAAGCAAATCAAACACTAACTGGAGAACTATTACATAAGAAACAAAAAATAACAATGATGGCAATCAAGACATATCCGCCTTTCATGAAAAGATATCCCTGGATAAAGAGTTATATGAATTCTCTAGACAAATCTAGTGAAGTCCCCACAAGTCAAACAAATCCAAGAACCATCAGTAAGATACCTATGGGATATGATAGCGATACAATAATGCACAATTGTTGAAAAGAATATTTGAGACACACAAAACTTTACTGAGTTTAAAATGTTTGAAATTAGGCAGGTTTAATTAGGAGGCATCAAAAGCAGGTAAACAGCAACTCAAAGAACTGAAAGGCAATGAAAATGAAGATAATAAAGAACTGAAAGTCAAGGAATACCACACCTGACAAAAATACTGAAATATGTCACTAAGTGTTAAAACACGCAGATACCCATGTAATCCTAATGCAAGCATAAGTCCAGCATGAATAGCATTTGGCTCCTGTGGTCTGTTGTATAAAATCCACATCCTTGACACTTTTCCCTGGAATAAAAAGACAAGACATGACACAAAACTCATGAAAGACCATATAAATATTAAAATTACATATATAAAAGGTATATTGGGAGGGAGGGGGACACAGAGAGAGAGAACCTGAAGAGGAGCCAGCCTTAGTCCAGCAGCAACAGCATTGTTGAATTCAGGCCAGGATCTGATTTCTTGTATATTCCTTACATTTGGATCCAGATTAACCTTTTGTAGGAAAAACAAAATCATATATATATGGAAGAAAATACCAAAATGGTATAGTTTTATTTAATTTATAAGAACCAACATATGATAAATATGAGAACGTGATGTTAGAAAGAAGAAAAACAAAAACAAATTATAGAAAAAGTCAAATCACTGCCATATTTTGTACCTGAGATAACAAGAAAATATATGGCTTATCTTAACTATGAACTACATTTTGTAGAAAACAAATTTCTAGACTTATCTTCAATAACCTAATTATGTGCTTTGATAAATATAAGTTCATATTAGTGATTTAAAGCCAAATATAAGTTAATAAAGTGTCATGGCTCATATAAGTTGACTTTTGATTCAACTTACTCAATTGCTATGAGACTATAAGTAAAGTAAGGCAAAGATTATGATTATCTGGCTATAAGACTTTGTGCCATGGAAAGAATATGTTCCTAGTAAATACATTCTAATATGAATATTTCGATGTCAAAACAGGGATTCAACGCTCATCAGATGCAACTGAATATATTGTTTTGGATTTTATAACTGCTACAGCATTTAATGTCTTATAGTTTACTTTCATTACTAGAGCAACCCTTAATTTATGCTTTTCAGAATTTTTATTTCACTTGGGTACTATAACTAAAGCCTCCTCTTGTCAAAAAATGTAATTAACACTTGATGATTTTATGATTAGATCAGAACTTCTAGGTCTTGCTGCAGAGAAGATAGAGCAAATCCCAAATGACATAACCCTACCAATTTCAAATCAGTAACACTATATAGATATAACATTTCATGAACAAGTATTTTATTAAGAACAAAAACGACTTAACAGATGAGACAAAAAACAACGAAAGAAAGATAGAATTCCATAGAATATGGAATAAAAGAAACACAACATATTTAAGAGAGCAAATTTGAACATACAGTTGCATTTTGCTGGGCAGGCAACCGACCTGCTAAAACAAGCTTTGGGAGTACAAAAGCCTAGAAAATGGAAGTGGGGGAAGGAGAATCTGTTAGTTCACATTAAGCAGACAATCTAATAAAACACGGACAGAAAATAATAGGGGTACCTCAGTCAGAAGTGTATATATGGTTGCAAGGGTGAATGCCCCACGACCGAAAGGAAGGGCAGTGGTTCTTTGTGCAAGGTCCCATAGCCGCGCCTTCAAACAAATGAAGAACAATAAAATAGGAAGAGATATATTAAGAAAAAATCGTAGGCCCACTAAGCAGGAAACAAAAGGGATATCAAAGTCATCAGGATTCACAAAATGAAGTAAATATTGTCCAATCCTGTACTCTGACAAAATGATTTTGTTAAATGTACGACGTAATCATGAATTACACCTGAAATCCCAACCTGCATTTATCAGTAAACGTTTTTCAATCCTGTAAGCTTATTACCAGCAATTAAAAGTACACCTGAAATCCCAACCCACGTCACAAAAAATGAAAGATCATTACCACTCTACAGACAACACACAGGTCTGCAGAAAACAGAAGCTCTTTGAACCACTTGGCCTCCATTGTTACCTTTTTGTTTCTGTACATTTTAACTATTAAAAGGCTCAACCTAGCTAAAGTTTCAAATTGCAAGGTGGCGAATGTGATCAACACAGTTCATGGTAGATATCATTGCTGGATAAACAGTTATGATGTAGCAGCACTTCAGCACAAAACAATGTCAACAAAAAACCCTAAGAATCTCAAAAGTTTCAAACTACATGAAGTTAACATTCATTTATCTCTTAACAGTTTTTTATCTTGAAAGTGTCCTTTTAACAAGCCAAAAGAAGCCGATGCTATTAGATTAATGGATGGTCAAATTGTCCCAGCCTAAAAATAGTTTACCATCGATGCCTAGGAACAACCATAAATACAAAAGATTCCCCAAATCGAACACAATGTTAAACAAAAAAGTAAACAGTTGAGTGTCCGAAAACATATATTTTGGGGGGAACTTTGATAGATTAAAACACCAAACACTCTTACCTCCTTATATAAATGAATTAATTACTTCTATAAATTAGATTGTGTGTTAAGAATACACCACTAAATTTCAATAACTATTTTAAGCATGTAATCATTCACCATTCCAGTTAATAGAACAGCAACCTATCATATAATGAATTGAAAGTTCAACATAAATAATGGATAAACAGTAAGGTGCACCTGTTGGAGGTCCTGATCAGAGGCACTAGGATTAACAGATGTTTGAATTGCCACAGGCCTTGCTGAGCACAGGAGTCGTCTAACCTGGTAAAAGTAAAAGTTGCTTTCAAACACACATAGTATTGGTACTACTGAATACATTAATATGAGAAAATGGGAAGTCTTTAAAAAGTTCTATTATGAACTTTATACGTCAACAATTTCCGTTAGGAACTTTATACATCCACATGCACTACGCACTCACAAGTAGGTGAAAGGGAAAAATCACAAATACACATACATTACAATATTTACTATAATTGCAAGAGCAAGCACTCTGATACAATAATGTGAGCCAAGTTAAAGAACCAAAATTCACCTCATTCAACCGCAAATCGCGGCCATAGCGCAACTGTGTGCTAGAGTTGAAGATATGTTCCATACCATCTGTCGTAGACCCATCAACAGTATCTGCATCCTCAAACTTAGTATTTTCCAATCTAATTGTATCAGAAACTGCAGAAGGAATTGTGACTGGATGCAAAGGTAGCATGTAAGGTGCAGACATAGATATCAAATTCACATTATTTTGGGTTTCAAGTTCCTTAGATTTGCAAGATCGTGCTAGACATGACAAAGCCAAATCTTCCCGACCAAGAAGCACATATGCAGCTGCAGGCCAACCAGAGGGAGGAGACTCCCGGCAATTACCCAGTGCCTATAGAACACAGAAGCAAAGGATTTTATTGATATAAAATTGAAAGAAACAACGAGAGCCAAGTAATATTGCAACACTGACGCAGAAATGAACAAAAGTAAAACTGCATTCTTCCACATAGAAGTAAAAGAAAATAAAAGCAAATCATCATTTTATATTTTCAAGAGATCCATAAATTCAATAAGTGATGCTTCAGTACATGAATGTAATGTTACTTACATGTCGCAAAGGAAGGGACACGCCAGAAGGCAGGGAGTCAAGCTGTCGCAGTCCAAACTTTTCCCCAACCATTGCGAGAACTGTGAGTTCCTCATTTGTGTTATATGATCCGGTGGCAATATTACAGTAAACACCAGACGAGAGTTTCTTCCCTATATGTTTAGCACCAGATAACAAACTATAAAATGAGACTATCTTCCGGGCCCAGCTGACAACAGAATTTCCATCTTTACAAATCAACGGAGGAAGATCATTGATATCAGCGGAATTAAATCCATGTATTAAACAGTTTTCAAGCCATCTGTATAAACTTGGAGGATTTTCCTGTGAAAAGGATGTCCCACATATACCAACACTTCCAGAAAGGCCAGGAAAGTCCCGAATGTAATGGTCCACATAACTTTCTTCACCCAGAAACTTAGCAATATAACATAACAGAAACCCCAGAAGCTCCAAGTCCCTAAAAAATAACTAGGGGTAGAGCGTAAGCCAAATTTCACAAAAAATACAGAAGTCAATAACTATGCCTTTGCAAGGTTAAATCATGACAGGTTGCCATTTATTTAATATAAAAAGCTCGATTTGAAATGCCCACAGGAACAGATCAAGTATCAATAGCAGTACATATCTAATGCAGCCTTGCAATAAACAATTAGAAAGAACCCTAGACATTTATTTTAGTGCTGAAAATCTGAAGGATTCTACATCACCTAGCATGAAGACCATAAAGAAGGGCCTTAAAAGTAACACAACAAAAGAGGCACTCCACCTATGCTATCAACTTTCACAAAAACTTTATGAAGGTTCATCCAAGTCACTCAATTGGCAAGCTCACTGCATCTCAAGCGAATGCAATGTCATGCTTGAAAGACAATGCACACAACTGATTATAAAAACAAGAAGAAGATTACAAAGGATAACACGCACCTTCTGCGAAGACTATTCAGTTTCAGGCTCTCATATACTGCATGCAAACAATGTAAACTCTCCATCAATAGCTCAGAGTACAATGTTTTTTGTAGCCTTTGTGTACTGTCTGAATTTGAATGAGAGGAGTCCAGTCTTCGCACATCCAATGGCATTACAGAAAAAATTTGAGTAAAAAAGTTATCTTTGCAGAAATTCTTGTGAAAATTACTGCAAATGAGAAACTCCCAAGAAGACTGAGCCATTGGGTTTGAAATCTTCTTAGAAGTAGCGTTTGATCCACACATTTCCATAATAATGCTACAAAAAGATTCCCATTCTGATTGGACACTACAATCAGCTTCTGATAAATAAGCTAAGTCGCCATCTTTCCAAAGCAGACTGAGAAAATGGCTATAGAAACTCGAACTTAGTCCCTCAGCCATAGCTGTGATGCAATCATTTGCCAGGGCAGATGTCGGGGTTCTACGTAATACACACCGAAACATCTAGACAATAATGAATAAACAAGACCATAAAATAAGCTGTGATAGCAAGCAACATAAATTGATAAACATGTCAGAAGTCACTACAAATATCAAGAATAGACAAGATTATATTTTACGATAAAGGAATGGACAGCAGATTGACTTTACAGAACAAACATATGAAACCAAGAAGTGATGAAAACAAAAACATGCAAGCCACATTACCTGCCCATTATTCACGGTAACATTGATACGCCCACCAACAGCATCAGCCAGTCCTATAATCTTCAGGCCCTGGGAAGCAGATGTTGTTTCTGGAAACTCTGAATTATGTGAAAATCGGACTTTTCCCAAACAATGAGGCAACATATACCTACAGAGGCAGTGCTTCCCTGACTGAAAAAACAGAAAGAAAAGAAAAATTGATTGTACAACTGTTGCAAACTTATACAAGAGAAAATGAACATAAGAAACATACTACTTATACGAAAGAAAATAAAAAATCTTTTGTCAGAAACTCTAAACTGAAAATGAAAAAATTCTGCAGTATCTGAATTCATCAAGTCATTAGTACTAGAATAGAAATTAATTCCATTTTCAGTTCCAGGCACTAATTGAACCATTAGAGAGAATCTCAACAATACTATTACTATGAGTAACTCAATCAATATAAGCTACCAAGTTGGTATAGCTTACATAGAGAAGAAGGACATTTTCAGGAGCCAAAACAAGCATGTCTGAATATGGCAGCAGTCCCACTGTCACTCTGGAAAATTAAAAGGAGAAAATCATGTCGATAGTCAAGCAGACTTGAAAAAATAAAAGGAAAATGAAACATGAAATGCAACCATACCTAGGGCGTGTAACAATCACAGGTGCTGCTGCAACTGCAGGTATACTCCAGCTCATGTCAGGTTTAATGTCAAAGAGAATCTCATTATTTATCTCGACACTTTGAAGCCTTACACAGAGCAACTTCTTTTGTTCGTGGTGAAGAAAACAAATAATAGGGGCCGCATCATCGTCAGTCGCAAGAAAAACCTGGAATTCATTTTACATTCAAAATCAAAAACAAACAAAAAAGGGGAAATTCACAACTACTTATGTAAGATAAATAAATAAATAAAAGGCACCTTACAAGCTGCTGTATGAGCACCCTTGCTTTGCCATATTCTACAGAATGAGAATTGTTTTGATAGAACACCAGCAGGAACTGCATCCAAGAAATTAGCACTTGCCATTTCATGGTTAGAATTACTACTTTCCACCACCCACACAGAGTGTTGCATCTTTCCTGCATAAAATGTGACGAAGTTATATAAGAATGTGACCCAAAAAAACAAAGGGAGAAATCAACTCTGAATTCACGATGCACGCAACTAAGAGACCTGCATTATAAGATGCCATCAGAGGAATTCGCTCGCTCGTCCAAATAGTTGTTTCATCAAATTCCTTCATTACGTTCAATTTTCCTCTTTCTTCAATATAAGCCAACTGAAACATTTTGAGTCCATCAACCACATGAAAATGAAAAAACAAAAAATGGAGAAGCTAAGCGCAAATTTCAATAGCATACATGAGGTTCTTCCAGGGGATCTTTCAGAACTAGATGCGAGGACACTAAACTTGTTTCTCCCTTGCCAGCATGGTCAAGTGCAGTAACAAAACTGACACTGTTCTGTGGACTAATACTATGTCCACTTTCTCTTCTAAGGCGGGCGAGATCTCGTGTAGCAAACAAAGGAGTTGAAGATGAAGAAGGAATATGTGGGGTTGAATTCACTTCAGCTCCTTGCTGAAGCAGCAAACCACACGGAAGGGGCCATATTGATGTGACAGTCGGAGGGACAGGGACAGGGACCAGTTCCCCTATTAAATTACAAATCAAGCTTGTTACAATCAGCATTTCGTTTATTTTTTCAGGGAAAATTCTTTAAATTTGATCTGTATCATCATCGAACATCTACTAGTTTGCTCACCGGATGTGTTGCAGATTGTTAAAGAAGCAACTTCTAAAACGCATAGAAGAGCTTCGGTCATATCACCCAGACGACACCAGGAGGCCTGGAATTTATATACAGATAGTTTTCAAAACAAAAGCTTTACCAGTTTAACTATAAGCAATCAAAAGCAAGCAAATTCAAGTACCATGATCACTGGAGATGGCAATGTGAAACGCTTGAACACTCGTGGACCTGTTGACCATATTATCCTGTTACAAACAGTAAGGTAAGTCAATTTGACAATTTCAAATCCCACTGCATTTTCAACTTTCATTTTTTATTTTCCACTCCATTTTCCGAGCAACCAAACAGCAAAGGAAATTTGAGGAAATTACCGATTTCCTCGAATGAAAAGCTCGTGATCGCACTGGTCACTAAGGGCGGAGACGGATGCTTCGTGGTCGTCAGTTTCGTCTCTTTCTCGAACGGTTTCGGGGTCGAAGAGGAAGTAATCGTACTTGTCAGTGACATTATCGGCCGGCTTCCCGTCGAGAGCTTCGGCGATTAAGCCGAAGGGCTTGAACTCGCCAAGCACTGTGAGATGGCGAACGCCCAAAGGTAACATTGTGTACGGTTAGAGAGAGAAATGGAGCTCAGTGGAGTGAGAGACTGTCTCTCCCGCTCTTTTTCTTGCTATGTTTGATGCATAAACGGGTGGGAATGGGGGGTGAGTTTAAACCCTAAATTTTGATCCGTTTGGTTGCGTGGACTAGTCTGTTCCTATCAGGAATTAAATTGTCCCAGCTCTGTTTAATTTAATTCGCGAAATGGTAATGGGTGGTTTAGTGAGACATTCAAAATAATCTTTAAGTGATAACTATCTTGGTTAATAAAAATTCAAAATGAACCAACAGGCAACAGCATTGCGGTCTCCCTCATGTGATTTTGCATTCTCCTTGATAAAGCTGCACTTCCTCCACTAAATATTCTTTTAATTTTTTATTTTAATTTAAAATATATGCTTTTATTAATTTGTCCCTATTTATTACATTTAAAAAAAATCCATAATGTAAGGATTTATTTTGGCGAAACCTGTAACACCAAACTCACCCTCTTAGATTTAGGGGGATTAGGAGCATATGGCTGTTTATTGTCGAGCGAGCTTGTTGGTGCGATCTAGCAAAAATTGGGGATTTTTTCTCGATTGCTTCAATAGTGCGTGACTTATCGATTGCAAGATTTTGCGAGATATGCATATTGCGATCATCACTTCTAGAAGTATGGGCTCTCGTTCGAGGCTAGAAAGTTTCTGGGTTGGGTTTTGGAGTCGATGGCGTCCTGGTGGTCGCATCTCCTTCGCCAGGTTCGATCTCTCATATCCAATGGGGATAATTTTGGGTATTTCCTCTTGATGGTTTTGAGAGGAGATGTGATTCATACTGATTGGATTTCTAGGAGAAGCGATCAAGACGTTATGTGCAATAGAGGTAAGAGGATTTCGTTTAAAGATTGGGCTTCTCTGGTGTGGACTCTAGGTTCGATGGCCACTCGTTGGATGCACCTCGATCATCATCTGCGATTGCCCTGGTGCAATTTGGTTTCTGTGGGGGTTCCTGTTTGATGATTCCGAAAGGTGGCGTGGATCATCGTGAGTAGGGATTTGGGAGAATTGATAGGGATAAGGCTGGTGGGTCTTCGTTAGGTGCTTGGGCTTCTCTGGTTTGGCCATTGGATTTGTTGGATTCTCAATGGGAGCCTATCGATCTCCTGCTGAGTTCGATCAGCTACAAAGCCTTTGATATGAATAGAATTGGGACGTTTTCTTCGACAGGTTCGAGAGAAAGAGCGATTTTTCATGTGGGGCAAGGCTTTGTTCCCTATTGGGCTCTCTGGGGAATGGATACTAGTTCATTTCCTATCAAAGACTCTATACAGTGGTACTTATATGGCATGAGGTGCAAGAATACAAATGATTGCTCTGTTTTTAAGTGTTTTCTTTGTATCATTAAACTTTCCCGCTGCGGTTATTTCCCCATGAATTCTTTCCATAAATTGTTTGCTGGTAAAAATGCCCTATGGGAAGTCACAGGCTATTTTGGTGCTAGGTTTGTGTGCACTAGGTTTATGTCACAGATGATGTTCGTTGAAGAAATGGGGAGAACCCCAAGAAAGATAATTAGAGAGAACAGGAAGGTCTCATATGGGACCAATGCAACCCCATTTTCTAAGCCAAGCTATTACCTATAATAAATTAATGACGCTAGACATCTTCTGTTTGTTGGACACTAGAGCCAATTTAGATCAGGCTAATAGTATTGAGAGTAAACTTCCGTTTGATTGTCACCATGTTGTGCCTTCTAGAGGTCAATGTGGTGGCTTGTTGCTTCTTTGGAACTCTAGAACTATTTTTGTGACTGTTTTGGTTTCTCATCCTAGATTCATACATTGTAGACTTGTTGATAAGTTTATTGGTGCTAGTTGGGTGACTACTTTTGTTTATATGGTGCCTCAAAAGGAGTTGCAAGCCGCAGTGTGGAATGCTATCTCTTTCCTAAATCCCGCTAATGAGACTTGGACAGTTATGGGGGATCTTAATAATATTCTGAGTCTAAGTGAGAAAGTCTGGTATGTAACGACCCATACCTAAATTTAAGTGAAATTGTTAAATTATTTAGCAAAGGACGATTTTACCCTCGACTTAGGAGGGGTTCAAAACTTACATTTTGTTTAGAAGTTTTTTTGGAAGTTTTCATTGAATCGATGCATAGGTCTCGAACTCACGAATTTGTAGACAGACGGCACGTGGAAAATAGAGTCAATTTGAGAAAGTTCTTGGTCTAGATGTTGAGGGGCATTTTGGTAATTTTGGGAGGAAAGATATGTCAGGACCCTTCCCGAATTTCCCCTCGAAAACCGGGAAGAACCCTGATTCTGCCTGACACCCTAAGGAAAAGTTCCCAAAATACCCTTCAATCCTTACAAATATAATATGAGATTTCTGCCAAAAGTTCGGCAGAATCTCTTCTTAAGGATTAATTAACTGGTTTCCACCTGTCAGACAAGGGATTCAAAGCACTCCAAAATTCCAACAGAAAATAACCATCCAAAATATATTATCAGAGCATCTAGGTAGGATAAATAATACATAATTAGGTATTCTACTCGAAGTTTAGGTACAATGCGCAACTGAAATACTACTAATGCCTCCGCCTCAGAAAGTGTCCACGTCAACTCAACATCCTTTAGGGGATTTAAAACACAAAGTTGTGAGTGGACAAAAATAATAATTTATAAATCATTTTTCCGAGGAAATCTTACCTTTTTCCCCTCCACGAATAAAACCATGCATGCATCACATAAAACAGCTTATGATAATAAAAACATCATCTGAAAACTATTGGATTTTCCCTTTCTCTTTAAAACCACTTGGTTGGAACCACGCAAAATCTGTAATATGAAAACACATCGTGGTCCACATTTTGGTTTGAAAACCCTCCTCAAAGGAGTTTAAAATCATTTAACTTTCCCTGGACACATAATATATCAAAACCACAGTTCCCGTGTCAGGACCCGTCCCGAATTTCCCCTCGAAACCCGGGAAGAACCCTGATCCCGTATGACAACCTGAGAAAAGGTTCCCAAAATACCCTTCAATCCTTACAAAATATAATAACAATAATAAATACTTCCTCTTGTCAGACAAGGGACTTAAGCACTCAATAATTCCCGTAATTAATGACCAATCAAATACCATATAATATCAGAGCGTCTAAGTAGGATCAAGAGTAAAATTTAGATATCCTACTCAAATATAATTACACAGCGCAGTCGAAGTACTAATGCCTCTGCCTCGAGATCAATGTTCGCGTCAACTTTACTCAACTGCCTGAAGGGGGTTTAAACACAAAAGTTGTGAGTGGACAAAAATAATCATTTATAAATTCCTTTTCGAAGAAATACCTTTCTTCCCCTCCATTTATAAAATCATGCATGCATAACATAAAACAATTTATCAATAAAAACATCATATGTAAATCACCAAAAATTCTCATTTCTCTTTAAAACCATTTAGTTGGACTCACATAAAATCTATATAATAAAAATACCTCGTGATCCACAATTTGGTTTGAAAACTCTCTTCAAAGGAGTTTAAAATCATTTAATTCAATATGGACACAAATTATCTCAAATTCAAATCATTTCGTTCCATCTGCCACATAATATCTCAAATTTTCACTGTTCCCGACAAATCCATAACACACCAGGGTATCCCTTGAGATGTATTCAAATCTGTACAACTCTGTGTACCATCTGTACTATCTGTACTCTCTGTACTATGCATAGACAGTCTCGCGACCCGGCGGAGCAAGGCCCCTCAACACCTAAGGTCCGAACCCTCAACAACTAGTAGAGCAAGGCCCCTCAACACCAGTCAGAGCAACAATAACCATCGGGACGGGAACCAGTGAATAAAATCCATACTTCGAAATCTTTGTTTCTTGGCCTAAGCCAAATTCTTTGCAATATCATTTTATGGCCAAAATCAATAAATCATAATTATGGGTCTAATCCCCAAATCACATACTCAAATAGTTACCACTTCAAAACGATATCAAAATCAAGTACAAAAACCAGGCCATTTCTCAAAATACACTTTCACTGAAATATTATAAAACATGTGTCCAGCATCATTTCTAAAATCCAGAAATTCATTGCACCCATACATAACAGTATTTAAAATCAAAGATACATTTATGCATGCATTACAGTTTATAAATCAAAGTCCACTCACAAACCTGTTCAAGCAAGCTCAATCCCGAACTGTACGCTCCCCTGAAGCTCCTGGAGCAGTATCGCCTGTCCAAATTAATAATCGGGATTACCAGCTAATCATAAGAACCTTAAATATAAACCCCCTAAACCCCGGGACTCTAACTATGATGGCCTAGAAAACGCAGCAACTTTAAAACGTCCGAAACAACCCCTAAACGACATCCGATCGACTCGAAACCTGCGCCAACAGGTCTGAAACGTCAAAAACTACTTGTCACGCGCCACCGTGACCTCAGAATCGGCCCCACGCGCCGCCACGCGCCGACGGAAGGTCGGAACACGCGCCCACGCGCCGCCACGCGCCGGCCACTCGCCTGCTACAGTGTTCACGCGCCTGAACCGGTCCAACCCGGTTCGGCTCAACCTGACCCGGTCCAACTCGACCCGACCGGTTCACTCAACCCGACCGGTTCAACTCGACCCGACCGATTCAACTCGACCCAACCGGTTCAACTCGACCCGACCGGTCACCGGAGACTCACCGGAGAAGACGACCGGCTGCCGTCGTCGTCGCCGGAAGTTGGCCGGAGAAGATGACCGGCAGCGCCGGAGCCGCCGTCTGGTTTCGCCAGAATCTTCCATTTCCGGTCGAAACTTCAAGCTTTCCTAACTTCCTCAAAACTCAACCATTTTTCACAAATTTTATGTCTAAATCTATCTACTCGAACCCAGGAATCCAAATATGACCTCAAAACCACAAACACGTACCTGTGCTAGCCGAAAAATCGATCGGAAGGTCCGAAACTTCCTATCCTCGGTTCGGCTTCCTCGGTGGTCCTCTCCTTCGATGGTTGGTACGGTTGTGATCGTGGGAAGGAGTAGAATATGATTAGTTGATCAAAACTGGAAGTTGGAGCCTTGAAATCAAAGTTGACTTTTGGTTTCTCTTCGGTGAGTTTTCGCACGGGTTGGGTTCGATGGTTTGTGTATTTTTGTCCCAGAGAGAAAGAAGGAGGTGAAGATGAAATGAAGATGAGGATGAGGTGGATCAGATAATATCTGATTTGGGGGTTAAAAATATCTACCCCCAAGTCAAAAATTACCAAAATGCCCTTGCACATCTAGACCCATAACTTTCGTCCACGAACTCCGTTTTTCGCTTGCCGCCTGTCTACGAACTCGTGAGTTCGAGACCTACGCAACGGTATCGAAAACACCACCAAAAATGTTTCGAAACAAAACTTGATTTCCATGCCCTTTACCAAACAAGGGTAAAATCGTCATTTTACAAAAATAATTTACTTAAATCCAATAATTGAAAATCCGGGTTGTTACAATCTACCCCCCTTAAGAAATTTCGTCCCCGAAATTCAACTCTACCCTTGGAACAAATAAGGATACTGCGCCCGCATTAGTTCCTCAGTTTCCCACGTGGCTTCCTCCACGTTATGATTCCACCACAACACTTTAACTAGAGGAATACTCTTTCTGCGCAATACCTTCTCTTTCCAATCCAAAATTTGCACCGGTTGCTCCTCAAAGGTCAAATCATCCTTCAGCTCAAGTGGCTGCTCTCCCAATACGTGAGATTCATCAAACATATATTTCTGGAGCAAGGATACATGAAAAACATTATGAACTCTGGATAATTCCGATGGTAAAGCAAGACGATATGCCACTGGTCCTATCCTCTCCAGAATCTCATACGGACCAATGTAGCGAGGACTCAGTTTTCCTCGTCTACCAAAACGTACCACTCCCATCCAAGGAGATAGTTTCAAGAATACCCAGTCACCTACCTCAAACTCAAGGTCTCTGGTTCTACGGTCTGCATAGCTCTTCTGGCGATCCTGAGATGTCTTCAACCTTTCTCTGATGATCCTTATTTTTTTCTCAGTCGTATCAACCAACTCTGGTGTTAACAGTTTCCTTTCACCCACTTCGTTCCAACATAATGGTGTCCTGCACTGCCTCCCATACAGTGCCTCGAAAGGAGACATCTCAATACTCGACTGATAACTATTATTATAAGCAAATTCCATCAGAGCCAGGTGTGAATCCCAGTTCCCTTTAAACTGTAGTACACAAGCTCTCATCATATCCTCCAAAACCTGGATTGTCCTCTCAGACTGACCATCCGTCTGAGGATGAAAAGCTGTACTAAAATGCAAGGTAGTGCCAAAAGCCTTCTGCAAACTCCGCCAAAACCTGGAGGTAAATCTAGGATCCCTGTCCGAAACAATGGACTCTGGAGTCCCATGTAGCCGTATGATCTCATCAATAAACAATTTGGCATACCGACTCATCCGAAAATCTTCCCGCACTGGCAAGAAATGTGCAGACTTCGTGAGTCTATCAACAATTACCCATATCCCATCATGTCCCTGCTGTGTCCTTGGAAGTTTATACACAAAATCCATCGTAATGTGATCCCACTTCCATTCCGGAATAGGTAATGGTTGAAGTGCCCCATATGGTTTTGCCTCTCTGCTTTCACTTGCTGACACGTCAGACATCTACTCACAAACTCAACAATTTCCCTTTTCATTCCATTCCACCAATAGTATTTCCTTAGGGTATGATACATCTTGGTACCTCCTGGATGCATAGCGTAAGCCGAACTATGAGCCTCATCAAAAATTTCCCTCTTTAGCTCCAACTCATTCGGTACGCACAACCGGCCATCCCTAACCAAGGCTCCATCATCCCTAAGCGCAGAGTCCTGCCTGTTTCCAGCCTCCAACTCCATCATGATAATGCACAATGTAGGATCCTGGAGTTGAGCCTCAATAATCCGATCAATCAGAACAGGCTTCACATGGAAACTAGCCAACAAAGCCCCCTGGCTATCCATGTCCAGTACTATCCCTGCTCTATGGAACTCTACCAGTAATGGTAGGTAGACTGTATGCAAATGGGCCAACGAACCCATGGATTTCCTGCTCAATTCATCCGCCACAACATTGGCTTTCCCTGGATGGTACTCTATAGTACAATCATAATCCTTTATTAGCTCAAGCCATCTTCTCTGCCTCAGATTCAGGTCCTTTTGGGTGAACAAGTACTTTAAACTCTTATGGTCGGTGAAGATCCGACACGTCTCCCCGTACAAATAATGTCGCCAGATTTTCAATGCATGCATCACTGCAGCTAACTCCAAATCATGTGTGGGGTAATTCAACTCATGGGATTTAAGTTGTCTAGAAGCATACGTTATCACTTTTCCATGCTGCATCAACACACAGCCTATACCCCGCAATGAGACATCACTATACACCTCGAATCCCCCAGTATCATCAGGAAGGGTCAATACTGGAGCAGAAGTCAACCTCCTCTTCAGCTCCTGAAATCCCTGTTCACAATCAGCTCCCCAGTCAAACTTGACTCCTTTCCTCGTCAACCGAGTCAACGGCCCTGCTATCGTAGAAAATCCTTCTACAAACCGTCGATAATATCCTGCCAAACCCAAAAAACTCCTCACCTCTGTCACTGTCCTCGGTTGCTCCCAGTTTGCCACTGCCTCAACCTTTTGGGGATCTATGCTGATACCCTCAGCCGAAATCACATGACCTAAGAATCCAACTTCGGTCAACCAAAACTGGCATTTACTGAATTTGGCAAACAAATGCTTTTTCCTAAGCATATTCAGCACCAACCTTAAGTGTTTCTCATGTGCCTTAGCACTCCTCGAATACACCAAGATGTCATCGATGAACACAATCACAAACCGATCCAAATACTTTTGGAACACCCTGTTCATCAAATCCATAAATGCTGCTGGGGCATTAGTCAACCCGAAAGGCATCACCAGGAACTCATAATGACCATAACGAGTCCTGAAAGCTGTTTTCTCAACATCCCCTTCTCTGATCCTCAACTGATGGTACCCGGATCGAAGGTCAATTTTCGAAAAATATCTTGCCCCCTTAAGTTGATCAAACAAATCATCTATCCTTGGCAAAGGATACTTATTCCTCACCGTAGCCCTATTTAGCTTCCGGTAGTCAATACACAATCTCATACCACCATCCTTTTTCCTCACAAATAACACTGGTGCACCCCATGGTGAAACACTTGGGCGAATAAATCCCATATTCACCAAGTCCTGCAACTGAGTCTTTAACTCTCGCAATTCTGCCGGTGCCATTCTATACGGTGCCGGTGAGATAGGTTGAGTACCTGGTAAAAGCTCGATGGTGAACTCAATCTCCCGGTGAGGTGGCAATCCCGGAAGATCATCTGGAAACACATCAGAGAACTCACTCACCACTGGAATATCCTCCACTCTCATCGGAGTATCCCGAGAGTCAAACACATGAGCCAAGTAACCCTCACAACCTTTCCTCAACAATTTCTCAGCGGTTAAAGTTGATATCACTCCACAGGGTAGTACCCTACGATCTCCCCTGAATGTAAGTTCCGGTAAACCTGGACTCCGGAAATCCACTCTCTTGTCATAACAATCAATAGAGGCATGGTGCA
Organism: Oemleria cerasiformis; assembly: GCA_037349345.1. Taxonomy (NCBI): domain Eukaryota; kingdom Viridiplantae; phylum Streptophyta; class Magnoliopsida; order Rosales; family Rosaceae; genus Oemleria; species Oemleria cerasiformis. The sequence goes on along the minus strand of JAZGTL010000007.1, from coordinate 33,429,780 downwards.
TAGTCAACCAATCCATCCCCAGAATCACATCAAAATCAAAAATATCTAAGGGGATTAAATCTGCCTCTAATGCATGACCTTCCACTAACACTGGACAACTACGAATTACGAGATTCGCCACTAACATATTCCTAGTAGGAGTACTAATACCCATGTCCCCCTGAGGACATCTCATAACCGAGAACACTCGCTCTAAACGAGTAATCCACTCTATTGCATCATCTGGGCTAGAGTCGCCCATAAATATTGTAGCCCCTAATCTCTGGGCTCTATCAATGTCTGAACCTTCAGTAGCAGTCCTACTCTGAAGTACAGAAGTCAACGTATGACCCAATTGTTCCAGTGTTTGCCTCATATCAGGCTCCACTGCAGGTTCAGGTGTGTCCCCAATATTTTTCGACTGTTGACGAAACTCGCGTCTCGGAGGCATTACGTTGTTAAGAACTATAACTCATCAATACCAAAATAATTGTACACATAGTGTACAGTCTACAGGAATTTAACCTAGTGCTCTGATACCAATTGTCAGGACCCGTCCCGAATTTCCCCTCGAAACCCAGGAAGAACCCTGATCCCGTCTGACAACCTGAGAAAAGGTTCCCAAAATACCCTTCAATCCTTACAAAATATAATAACAATAATAAATACTTCCTCTTGTCAGACAAGGGACTTAAGCACTCAATAATTCCCGTAATTAATGACCAATCAAATACTATATAATACCAGAGCGTCTAAGTAGGATCAAGAGTAAAATTTAGATATCCTACTCAAATATAATTACACAGCGCAGTCGAAGTACTAATGCCTCTGCCTCGAGATCAATGTTCGCGTCAACTCTACTCAACTGTCTGAAGGGGGTTTAAACACAAAAGTTGTGAGTGGACAAAAATAATCATTTATAAATTCCTTTTCGAATAAATACCTTTCTTCCCCTCCATTTATAAAATCATGCATGCATAACATAAAACAATTTATCAATAAAAACATCATATGTAAATCACCAAAAATTCTCATTTCTCTTTAAAACCATTTAGTTGGACTCACATAAAATCTATATAATAAAAATACCTCGTGATCCACAATTTGGTTTGAAAACTCTCTTCAAAGGAGTTTAAAATCATTTAATTCAATCTGGACACAAATTATCTCAAATTCAAATCATTTCGTTCCATCTGCCACATAATATCTCAAATTTTCACTGTTCCCGACAAATCCATAACACACCAGGGTATCCCTTGAGATGTATTCAAATCTGTACAACTCTGAGTACCATCTGTACTATCTGTACTCTCTGTACTATGCATAGACAGTCTCGCGACCCGGCGGAGCAAGGCCCCTCAACACCTAAGGTCCGAACCCTCAACAACTGGTAGAGCAAGGCCCCTCAACACCAGTCAGAGCAACAATAACCATCGGGACGGGAACCAGTGAATCGAATCCATACTTCGAAATCTTTGTTTCTTGGCCTAAGCCAAATTCTTTGCAATATCATTTTATGGCCAAAATCAATAAATCATAATTATGGGTCTAATCCCCAAATCACATACTCAAATAGTTACCACTTCAAAACGATATCAAAATCAAGTACAAAAACCAGGCCATTTCTAAAAATACACTTTCACTGAAATATTATAAAACATGTGTCCAACATCATTTCTAAAATCCAGAAATTCATTGCACCCATACATAACAGTATTTAAAATCAAAGATACATTTATGCATGCATTACAGTTTATAAATCAAAAGTCCACTCACCACTCATCTAAGCAAGCTCAATCTAGAAACGTACGCTCCTCTGAAGTACCTAGAGCAGTATCGCCTGTCAATATTAATAATCGGGATTACCGGCTAATAATAAAACCTTATATATAAACTCCCTAAACCTCGGGAGATCCGCCTACGTCGCCCTAAAAACGCAGCAACTTCGGACACCCAAAACTACCTCTAAACGACGTCCGATCAACCTGAAACCTGCGCCAACAGATCCGGAACGTCGAAAACTAGCTGGCATACGACACCGTGAGCTCAGAATAGGCCCCACGCGTCGTCACGCGCGCCCACGCTCCTGCTACAGCACTCACGCGCCTGACCCGGTCCACTCGACTCAACCCCAGTCCACTCGACCCGATCGATCCACTCAGTCTGACCTGGTCCAACTCAACCTGACCCGGTCCAACTCAACCCGACCGGTCGCCGATGACTCACCGGAGAACACAACGAAACACCGTCATCGTCACCGGAGTTTGGCCGGAGAAGACGACCAGACCGCCGCAGCGCCGCCGTCTCTGTCGCCGGAATCCTCCATTTCCGGCCGTCTTGAGCTTTTTCCTAACTTCTTCAAAACTCAACCATTTTTCACGAATTTTACGTCTAAATCTATCTACTCGAACCTAGGAATCCAAATATGACCTCAAAACATTAAACCCGTACCTGTGCTAGCTGAAAAATCGATCGAAAGGTTCGATTCTTCCTTTACTCGGTCTAACGCCTCCCGGGGGTATCTCCTTCAGTGGTTTGTATGGTTGTGATCGTGGGAAGGAGTAGATTCTGATTAGTGGAACAAAAATGGAAGTCTAGGCCTTGAATCAAACTTGGAATTCATAGGTTTTGTGTGTATTGGGGTCGCATGGGTTCAGGTAGTTTTAGGGAGAAAATGGGTGGTTCAGAATGAATGAGTGTGAAATGAAGATGAAATAATGGTTTGGGGGTTAAAAATATCTATCCCAAGCCAAATTACCAAAATGACCTTGACAATCTAGACCTGTAACTTTCGTACACGAACTCCGTTTTCCGCGTGCCGCTTGTCTACGAACTCGTGAGTTCGAGACCCACGCCATGTTATCCAAAACATAGCCTAATAAGTTCCGAAACAAAACTTGATTTCCACGCCCCTAAACAACCAAGGGTAAAATTGTCTTTTTATAAAAATAACTTACATAAATTCAATAATTAAATTTTCGGGTTGTTACAAGATATTTTGGGAAGATTATTTCTTCCTTTTTCCAGATTTTTCCCTCAGTCTCTCTCTTCCCTTCGCGAACTCCTCTCTCTCTCATTTCCCCGTGAAAGCACAAAAAACCCCAAATGGGGTGATTCCGATGGAGGCCATCTCGAGCCAAACTGAGGTCGTAGGTCGACTCCTCTCGACTCCATGAGCCAGATGATGGTGATTTTGAGGTGCGAACACCACCATAGACGGCGAATCGAAGAGGGACTTTGGGCCTAGTCTTTTCAATGGTTTTTCGATCGACCGAGGTAAGTTTTCTTGATTTTAAACTTGGATATGAGTTCCTGGCGTTGAGTAGACGATTCTACATGTGTAGATCGTGGAAAATGGCGAAGGAATGACTGAGCTAGGAGCTCGTCGGAGATGGCGGATTACGGTCGTCTTCTCCAGCGAGTTCCAGCGTGCTAGTTCGATACAGAGGCTGACGTGGCAGTCTGGTCAGCTCCTAACTCAGTTGACACGTGGTGCCACGTGGCAGCCTAGTCAGCGCTGACTCAGAGGACACGTAGAGCCACGTGTAATCACATGGTGCCACTTAGCAGCCACGTGGCGGTATAGTCAGTAGCACAGTTAGCGGTTAGTCAATCGTTAGGACAACTGACTCCGTTGGAGTTTGACAGAATATGCTGACGGCATCAGCATATTCCGTGAAAAGCTAACGGCGTTATAACGGAACCCTAACGCCATTAATGTGGATGAAATATTCCGATTTCGTCATAATATTCTGTCAGATTTGATGGTTGCCGATCTTCTGGTATACTAATTGGATGTATTTTGAATGGGCTTTGGACTTACACCAGGGTTTTTAATAGGTATACCATCCCCGGGTGTCAGGGTACTTCTCCGACACATGAAGTTGAGGTGTTCTCCGTCAAGGGATCGTTGAGATTTCTCCAATGTTGGTGTTGAGGTGTTCTCCACCACATCGTTGAGGTTATCTACGCGTTGTACAGAGTTCCGCATATCTTGAGGTATATTCGAATATGTGGAGGGGTTTCTCCAATGCTGGCGTCGAGGTGTTTTCTGTAAGGACCCTTCCCGAATTTTTCCTCGAAACCCGGAAAGAACCCTTATCCCGTCTAACAGCACTTTTACCACAACATTTAATTACCAGAAATACCCTTTATTCTTAAATAATTTTTATTAAACTTTACATGGTTCCCAACAGAAATCTCTGTACTTACTGATCACTCCTACTGTCAGACGCAGGATAAAATACCGGTCAAAACCAAAACCTCGGAATAGTGGTGGTTCAATAGAAAGACTCTCTGATACCAAACGTCAGTAGTCAGACATTGCTGACATCTCTACTAGAAAATCACAAGACAACAAACTAGTCAGATACTAATGAACCAATAATAATTCGTCCATCTGGGTCACCGCCCACACCAACCCACTGACCCGGATGACGACGTATTTTCATATGTTGATTAGGCCCATAACAATTGTCGTCTGGTTCATATTAGAGCCGAAAATATCCTCGGCTATCATATTGTATCATCAGCCGGTATAACCTTCGGCTATCATAACATATCAGTCGACATCTCTCTCGACTATCATATTCCTAGCCACCAGGGTATCCCTTGGGGTGTACTAGAATATGTATCATATCATATTGGTCGGCATATATCTCGACTATCATAACATATCAGTCGGAATATATCTCTGCTATCATATTCCTAGCCACCAGGGTATCCCTTGGGGTGTGCTAGAATATGTACTACTTGGACTCGACCACAATTTCTGCAAAATCACCTTTTATATTGGGGTTCACCAGGAGTCCGCCAACACGGAACCAAGGCCCGACTTCTAGGCCCCATCAAATCGGTTTTGTTTAATTTAGGGGTTCACCGGGAGTCCGCCAACACGGAACCAAGGCCCGGCTTCTAGGCCCCATCAAATCGATTTTGTTTATATTAGGGGTTCACCGGGAGTCCGCCAACACGGAACCAAGGCCCGGCTTCTAGGCCCCTTCAAATCAGTTTTGTATCCAAAATCAAGTATATATTTTGTTTATCACTTATCACAAATACGGTTTCAACTCAAAATCATGTACCCAAATAATTACCACGTCCAAACACTATCAAAACCAAATCCAACAATCATATCGTTTCTCGCAACGCACTTCCACTGAAATATTGGAACAACAATTATCCAGCCATCATTGCACCCATACACAACATTTTTAAATCGAGGATATTAATACATGCGTTACAATTTATAATTTACCACCATACACAACAGTAATTAAATCGAGGATATTAATACATGCATCACAATTTATAAATACAACCATACACAACAGTGATGAAATCGAAGATATTTATACATACATTACAATTTATATATCAAAGTCCTCTTACCATCATCATTTAACCCAAAATTCATGTACGCTCTAGCCTCAGAACATCTATACCATAATGACCCAACTACTTTGACTTTCCAAACTCAAACCCTCTCCACGGTCAATCCTTACCGCTGGGATTGCCCAACCGAGCTCTAAATGAACTCCTATGGCCTCGAAACCAACAAATTCTTATCCGGAACGTCCCAAAACCTCAGTCACGCGCCGCCGTGACTTCGGGAACAATCCCACGCGCCACCGGAAAGTCAGAACACGCGCCCACGCGCTGCCACGCGCCGGTCACTCGCCTGCTACAGTGTTCACGCGCCTGGACCGGTCCAACCCTGCCCGGCTCGACCTGACCCGGTCCAACTCGACCGGTTCACTCGACTCGGCCGGTTCACTCGACTCGACCGGTTACCGGTGACTCGCCGGAGAAGACGACCGGACGGCCCTCACCGTCGCCGGAGGCAGGCCGGAGAAGATGATCGGACCGCCACCTCCGCCGCCGTCTGGTTCACCGGAATCCCCCATTTCCGGCCGAACTTCAAGGTTTTCTAATTTCTTCATTTCTTAACCGTTTTTCACGATCTACACATGTAAATTCATCTACTTTTCACCAGGAATCCAAATATGAGGTCAAAGTTCCGAGATCGTACCTGGTTTGGCCGGAAAACGGCCGAGAAGGTTCGGTTCACCTCCCTCCTCCGTCCGTCACCCACGGAGGTGCTCCCACTCCGATGATTACACCAAAAGACTCGTGGGGTCACGGGGAAGATCCTCCCGACCTTGGTTTTGTTCGAATCGGACCGAAACCCATCCGATGAAAACGGGTCTTCGATGTTCACACGGGGAGGTCTTCGGGTGGAGTGAGATTGCACAGGCCAATCTCCCGAGGAGAGAGAAAAATATCATCTATATAATTCCAACTTTTCCAAAATTACCAAATTGCCCCTGAAGCTTCTAGACCCGTAACGAACTCATCGGGTCTCCGTTTTCCGCGTGCCGCCTGTCTACGAACTGGTGAGTTCGAGACCTACGCAACAACCCAAGAAAAATTCCCAAAAGTACTGCCAGTCAAAAAGTGACTCCCGAACCCATCCAAAACTGAGGGTAAAATTGTCCAATTCTCAAAATAATTTAATTTCTGGTCCGGGTCGTTACATTTTCCCCCAGATCATCGAGGTTGTCTACGTGTAGTATAGGGATCCGCACACCTTTAGAGGTAATATCAGGTGGGTGGGGAGTAGGTCCCCGGGTTGGACCTCTCGGGCTCTAGCCATTGCTTTAAAGGTAATATCGGCGATGGTTAGGAGGGCTTATCCCCGTGTTGGACGGCCCGGAGATCGAGACGTGGCTCGGGATTATACTCAAGGGATTGTAGGACGTTGTAGGTAAGATAGTCGGGGGACATGCCGACTGGTATTTGATATGCCGAGGGTGGTGCTAGCGGATAGGGTAGGATATAGACTGATGAGACGTGTTAGCCGAGGGTCATATCAGCGAGTCTCAATTCAACCAAGTCTTGAACATTGAATTAAATCAATCATTGAGGCATGTGTGGGCTCCTATTCAAGTTCGGGGAAACAGAAGCCTGGCCAGATTGTCATATTCAGGGAATAGCGGAATTGACTTTAGGATAGCCGAAGAACATACCATCTTATATTATTTGTTGATTACAGTCACAGATGTGACAGTGTTTGAGACATTTGGTGAGGATACTTTCGTCATCGAGGTCAGTGAGTAGTGTGGGCGGTGACCCGATTGACAAGTTGTGGATGGTTCATACAAGAGCGGCATTTCAGTTATTTTGTATTGCTTGCTGAGGAGGTCCTCAGGGGTAGTTTTGTGAACTACTATGGTATCCTTTGTCTGACAAGTGGTTGATGGTCAACTAGGTACGAGGGAGGTTCTACCGAGTCTCCAGTAAGATTTCTTACGATGTTTTTGAGGCAGTAAGGGTAGTTTTGGTTTTAACTGAGGTGTTAGAGGTTGTCAGACGGGAGCAGGGCCTTTCTCAGGTTTCGAGGGGAAATTTAGGAGGGGTCATGTCACGGTGGTAGGCAGATTACCTCAGTCTACATGAATAAGTTCGCTGCGTTCATCAATGGTAATAATCTAACCTCTTTGCCAGCCATAGGGAATCCTTTTACTTGGACCAATGGATATAAGGACAATACCATTGTGTTTGAAAGACTGGATAGAGTTTTAGCTAATGCCGATTGGATTAATTTATTTCCCAATTCCAACTTGCATAACTTCCCGATCCAGGGTTCGGATCATAAAGCCATTTGTCTTACCCTTAGGCCCTATCAAGCTAAGAAACAAAAATCATTCAAGTTGGAGGCTATCTGCTTTGATAAACCGGGCTTTGATACTCTGGTCAAGAAGGCTTGTAGTAATGTTCTCAATGGTTCTCCTTGTCAACAATTCTCTACTGTTTGCAACAGCATATCCCACTTGGCAAAGCTTTGGAGTAAAACTGAAGTTGGGAATATTCTTAACAGAGTTAAGGACCTTCAAGATGAGCTGGGAGAGATTCAAGTTCAGCTGATGTCCAATCCAAACTCCCATTTCCTCATCAATAAGGAATCGAAAATTGAAGCTAGTCTTCATAAGATTCACTCTTATGAGGAACTTTATTGGGCTCAAAGAGCCAAGGTGAATTGATTTCAGCTAGGAGATAGAAATACCAAGTTCTTTCACACTCAAGCATCCATTTGAAGGAAAAGAAATTTCATTAAAAAAATTCGAGATATCTTTAGAATCTGGCACACTTGTGAAGAGAATATGGGTCAAGTCTTTGTTTCTGAATTCAAAAAGAGATTCTCACAATCTAACCCTCCTTCAAGACACTCAATTGAAGATTTTGTTTCGATCTTGGATCCTTGCATTACTAATGCTCAAAATGATATGCTTACTGCGCACGTTTCGATGGAAGAGATTGAGATTGTTGTCCACAATATTGGAACTTTCGAAGCACCAGGTCCTGATGGAATTCATGTTGGACTCTACCACAAATACTGGAATGAAGTTAAGCACCATGTCTTCAGGTATGTGAACGATTACTTTGCTAATGGAACTTCTTTGAAGAACCTAAATCATACTAATATCGCACTAATACCAAAAATTGAAAACCCATAGACTACAAACCATTTTAGACCCATTAGTCTCTGCAATGTGTCTAATAAAATAATTACCAAAATTATTATCAATCAACTTAGACCAATTCTTAAGCATTGTATCTCTCCTAACCAAGGAGCTTTTGCTCCTAGACGCTCAATTTATGATAATATCCTTGTAGCCAATGAGATTTTTAGTGATTTCCAGAGAAAGAAAGGTAGAACAGGCTCTATGGCTGTAAAAATTGACCTTGAGAAATCTTACGATTTGCTTGATTGTTCTTATATAGAGAATTGTTTACTCAGTTTTGGATTTTCACTTAAATGGACTAAGCTTGTTTTGGAATGTATATCTTCAACTTCCTTTTCTATGTTAGTTAATGTATGTCTTGAAGGCTTCTTTACCCCCTCTAGGGGGATAAGACAAGGAGATCCGTTATCTCCCTATATTTTTATTCTATGTATGGAACCATTCATTAGACACCTTAATGAGCTAGCACAAATTACTAAGAACCAGGTTGGCATCCTGTCCTCCCCTTATGGATTTCGAGTTTCGAATCTAGTTTTTACAGATGATTGCTTGATCTTTGGTAAATCTTCTTCTTCAGCTGCAAGAAATATTTTGAAAGTTCTAGAGAAGTTTGCAATGGCCTCTGGCCAACATATAAACTTCCATAAATCTTCAATATATTTCTCTCCTAATGTTACTTTGCAGGCAAAAAACTCAATAGTTAATATTCTTAATATTCAACATAGAGCAACCATTGGTAAGTATCTTGGGATTCATAACATAGTCTTTTGGAAACACCCTTTTTGGAAAAACCCTAGCAATTCTAGAGAAATGATCTTGAAAATCTAGCAAAAGTTGGCCGGCTGGAAAAGAAATACTCTTTCGAGAGCATGTAAGCTAACTCTTCTGAAGTCAAGCATTTCAAGTACTCCTAATCATGTTTTTTCTTGTTTTCCTTGTCCTAGGAAAACTTCTAAAGAAATCAACAAAGAATGCATGAATTTTTTCTGGGGTTCGCAGAACGTTTGCCCTATTGCTTGGAAAGATGTTTGTAAGCCTATTGATAAAGGAGGTCTTGGCCTTAGATTGGTTGAACAATTCAATTTGGCTGCTCTTACCAAGCTAGGTTGGAGAATTCTTACTGAGCACAAAAATTGGTGGGTGAAGATCATGAGAGCTAAGTACCTTCGTCACAATCCTTTATTTCTCTGCAGAAAAAGATCTAATCATTCTATGGCATGGAAAGGAATTTTAGATGCCAAGTGTCACCTTTATAAAGGTATCAGGTAGATCGTTGGTAATGGGAAAAACATAAGTTTATGGGCTTGCAACTAGGTTTTGCATGTTCCCTTGGCCAACCTTGTTGATGCTCAAATTCGTAGCAATATGGATTGGGGTTTAACTGTGGACAAATTTATTAAAGATGATAAATGGAATATCCCAACACTGATGACTCTTGTACCTTTGGAAATTGTCTAGCTCATTAAGGCTATTCCTTTACCTTTTCCTGGTGAAGTAGTTAATGATAAATTTGTTTGGGGCCCTGACCCCAAAGGCAGATTCTCTATCAAGTCTACTACGAAGTTGTTGAATGAGGACACAGTGGAGCACCGTCAAGCTAAGCTGCTCATGAAAATGTGGAAGTTAAAGATTCCCTTAAAGATTAAAATTTTTGGTTGGATGCTCATTAGACAGAGGGTCAATGCTAAAGATAGACTTAGAAGGTTCCCCCCAAGTACTGATTGCAGGTGTGGAATTTGTGGAGCCCATGATGAGTCGATTGAGCACTTATTTTGTGAATGCTCATTTGCCCAACAGGTGTGGGTGAATTCTGAGATTGCTATCAAACCTACCCATGGATCGTTGATTGATTGGCTTGCTTCTTTGAGCAATTTAGAGAAAAACAAACTTTCCTATCTCAGTCAAAGTCTGATGACCTACTGGAAAATTTGGGAAGCAAGAAATAAAGCAATTTTCTCATATGTTACACCTCATTGTGCAAGGACAGTGGCAATTGCTAAAATGGTTGGATCCAGGTTTTTTGAAGCCAATATGAAGCCTAGTCGGGATCATAGTTCTCACTCCATTATAAAATGGACTCGGTTGGATACTGGGTGCTTTAAACTAAATTTTGACGACTCTATTAAATCTGACAATAATGATGTAGTGGGTTTTGTTATTAGAGATTCTAATGGTCTTCCGATTGTTGCTGGGGTTAAGATTGTTGGCAAAATTAACAGTCTGGTAGCTGAAGGGCTAGTGTTACTGGAAGGTCTCAAAGCAGCTTATGATCTTGGTTGCCACAATCTAATCGTGGAACGTGACTCTAAATTTCTTATTGACTTTATCCACTCTAATATTGAACCTCCTTGGAGAGTCAAAAGTATTATAAGGACGGTAAAGAAATGGAGGAATCTCTTTCACTCTATTGTATTCTCTCATGTTTTTATAGAGGCTAATTTTGTTGCGGACGCTTTAGCTAATCTTGGTCAGCATGATGGTATGGATCAGCTCTAGAATAACACTGTGCCCTTCTCGGCGTCTATGGCTTAGAGATTTGATTTCTTTGGTTGTGGTTGTTCTAGGGGTTGTTCTCTTGTTTAAGTTTATTTGTAATTAAAAAAATGTAACAACCCGGAATTTCAATTATTGGATTTACATAAATTATTTATGTAAAATGACGATTTTACCCTTGCTTGTTAAGGGGCGTGAAAGTCAAATTTTTTTTGAGACACTTTTGGTGGTGTTATGGATACCGTTGCGTAGGTCTCGAACTTACGAGTTCGTAGACAGGCGACACGCGGGAAACGGAGTTCGTGTACGAAAGTTATGGGTCTAGACGTGTAAGGGCAGTTTGGTAATTTTCCATAGAAGGGAGATATTTTTAACCCCCCAAATCAGATTAATCTGATCCACATCATTTCATCTTCATCTAATTATCATCTCCCTTTCTCTCTGTGAAACACCCACACCGAACCCGAGCGAAAAAACACCCAAAAACCCACAAAGTCAACTTTTGATTCAAGGCTCTAACTTCCATTTTTGATCAACTAATCGTATTCTACTCCTTCCCACGATCACAACCGTACCAACCATCGAAGGAGAGGACCACGGGGGAAGTCGAATCGAGTGTAGGAAGTTTCGGATCTTCCGATCGATTTTTCGGATTACACAAGTACGTGTTCGATGTTTTAAGGTCATATTTGGATTCCTGGGTTCGAGTAGATAGATTTAGGCGTAAAATTTGTGAAAAATGGTTGAGTTTTGAGGAAGTTACAAAAGCTGGAAGTTTCGGCTGGAAATGGGGGATTCTGGCGGAAACCAGACGGCGGCGCCGACAGCCGGTCGTCTTCTCCGGTGAGTCACCGGTGACCGGTCGGGTTGAGTAAATCGGTCAGGTTGAGTGAACCGGTCAGGCCGAGTTAGATCGGGTCAGGCCGAGTTGGATCGAGTCAGGCCGAGTTGGGCCGGGTTGGACCGGACCAGGTGCGTGGGCACTGTAGCAGGCGCGTGACCGTCGCGTGAGGGCGCGTGGCGGCGCGTGGGTGCGTGTTCCGACTGGGGCCGAGTCTGAGGTCACGATGGCGCGTGACAACTACTTTTCGACGTTTTGGACCAGTTGGCACAGTTTTTGAGTCGATTGGACGTGGTTTAGGGGTTGTTTTGGGCGTTTGAAGTTGCTGCGTTTTCTAGGCCATCATAGGTAGACCTCGCGGGGTTTAGGGGGTTTATATTTAAGGTTCTTATTATTAGCTGATAATCCCGATTATTAATTTGGACAGGCGATACTGCTCCAGGAACTTCAGGGGAGCGTACAATTCGGGATTGAACTTGCTTGGACAGGTTTGTGAGTGGACTTTTGGTGTATAAACTATAATGCATGCATAAATGTATCTTTGATTTAAATATTGTTATGTATGGGTGCAATGAATTTCTGGAATTTAGAAATGATGTTGGACACATGTTTTCCAATATTTCAGTGAAAGTGTGTTTTGAGAAATGGCCTGGTTTTTGTACTTGATTTTGATATCGTTTTGAAGTGGTAACTATTTGAGCATGTGATTTGGATTGAGACCCGTAATTATGATTTTACCGATTTTGGCCGTAAATGATATTTCAAAGAATTTGGCTTAGGCCAAGAAACAAAGATTTCAAAATACGGATTTGGTTCATTGGTTTTCTGTCCCGATGGTTACAGTTGCTCTGACTGGTGTTGAGGGGTTTTGCTCCGCTGGTTATTGAGGGTTCGGACTTTGGTGTTGAGGGTTCGGACTTTGGTGTTGAGGGGTCTTGCTCCACCGGGTCGCGAAGCTGTCTACGCGTAGTACAGATTTTAACACATCTCAAGGGATACCATGGTGTGTTGTGGATATGTCGGGAACAGTGAATTTGAGATATTATGTGTCCAGGCTGAATTAAATGAATTTTAACTCCTTTGAAGAGAGTTTTCAAACCAAACTGTGGATCACGAGATATTTTCATTATACAGATTTTATGTGAGTCCAACTAAGTGGTTTTAAAGAGAAATGGAAATTTTGGTGATTTACATATAATGTTTTTATATCATAAACTGTTTTATGTGATGCATGCATGGTTTTATAAATGGAGGGGGGAAAAGGTAATATTTCATTGGAAAACAATTTATAAATGATTATTTTTGTCCACTCACAACTTTTGTGTTTAAACCCCCTTCAGGTAGTTGAGTTGACGAGGACACTTATCTCGAGGCAGAGGCATTAGTACTTTCGGCTGCGCTGTGTAGTTATATTTGAGTAGGATATCTAAATTATACTCTTGATCCTACTTAGATGCTCTGATATTATATTGTATTTGGTTGGTCATTATTTTTGGGAATTATTGAGTGCTTGAATCCCTTGTCTGACAAGTGAAAGTATTTATTAATATTATAATTTGTAAGGATTGAAAGGTATTTTGGGAACCTTTCCTTAGGTTGTCAGACGGGATCAGGGTTCTTCCCGAGTTTCGAGGGGAAATTTGGGACGGGTCCTGACAATTGGTATCAGAGCACTAGGTTTAAATTCCTGTAGACCGTACACTTAGTGTACAATTATTTTGGTATTGATGAGTTATAGTTCTTTTCAGCATAATGCCTCCGAGACGCGAGTCTCGTCAACAGTCTGGAAACAGTGGGGACACACATGAACCTGCAGTGGAGCCTGATATGAGGCAAACACTGGAACAATTGGGTCATACTTTGTCTTCTGTACTTCAGAGTAGGGCTGCTACTGAAGGTTCGAACATTAAGAAAGCCCAGAGATTAGGGGCTACAATATTTATGGGCGACTCTAGCCCAGATGATGCAGCAGAGTGGATTACTCGTTTAGAGCGAGTGTTCTCAATTGTGAGATGTCCTCAGGGGGACAGGGTGCTGTTAGCCACTTTTCTGCTAGGTGGTTCCGCTTATCATTGGTGGAACGCATTAGAACTATCAGGCTGGGATGTCAGTACAATTACCTGGGACGACTCATTCTTTCATTTCTCGGGGTTTTACATTATTTGCTGATATAGAATTATCTCCGATTGGTTGGGACATGGGTATTAGTACTCCTACTGGGAATATGTTAGTGGCGAATCTCGTGATTCGTAGTTGTCCAGTGTTAGTGGAGGGTCATGCATTAGAGGCAGATTTAATCCCCTTAGATATTTTTGATTTTGATGTGATTATGGGGATGGATTGGTTGACTATGCACCATGCCTCTATTGATTGTTATGACAAGAGAGTGGATTTCTGGAGTCTAGGTTTACCGGAACTTACGTTTAGGGGAGATCGTAGGGTACTACCCTGTGGAGTGATATCAGCTTTGACCGCTGAGAGATTGTTGAGGAAAGGTTGTGAGGGTTACTTGGCTCATGTGTTTGATTCTCGGAATACTCTGAAGAGAGTGGAGGATATTCCAGTGGTGAGTGAGTTCTCTGATGTTCCAGATGATCTTCCGGGATTGCCACCTCACCGGGAGATTGAATTCACCATAGAGTTTATACCATGTACTCAACCTATCTCACAGGCACCGTACAGAATGGCACCGGCAGAATTGCGAAAGTTGAAGACTCAGTTGCAGGACTTGGTGAATATGGGATTTATTCGCCCCAAGTGTTTCACCTTGGGGTGCACCAATGTTATTTGTGAGGAAAAATGATGGTGGTCTGAGGTTGTGTATCGACTACCGACAGCTAAACAGGGCTACGGTGCGGAATAAGTATCATCTGCCAAGGATAGATGATTTATTTGATCTACTTAAGGGGGCAAGATATTTTTCGAAAATTGACCTTCGATCCTGGTACCATCAATTGAGGATCAGGGAAGGGGATGTTCAGAAAACAGCTTTCAGTACTCGGTATGGTCATTATGAATTCCTGGTGATGCCTTTCGGGTTGACTAATGCCCCAGCAGCATTTATGGATTTGATGAACAGGGTGTTCCAAAAGTATTTGGATCGGTTTGTGATTGTGTTCATTGATGACATCTTGGTTTATTCGAGGAGTGCTAAGGCACATGAGAAGCACTTAAGGTTGGTACTGAATATTCTTATGAAAAAGCATTTGTTTGCCAAGTTCAGTAAATACCAGTTTTGGTTGACAGAAGTGGGGTTCTTAGGTCATGTGATTTCGCTGATGGTATCAGCGTAGATCCCCAAAAGGTTGAGAAAGTGGCAAACTGGGAGCAACTGAGGACAGTGACAAAGGTGAGGAGCTTTCTGGGTTTGGCAGGATATTATCGACGGTTCGTAGAAGGATTTTCTACGATAGCAGGCCCGTTGACTCGGTTGACTAGGAAATGAGTCAAGTTTGAGTGGGATGCCGATTGTGAACAGGGATTTCAGGAGCTGAAGAGGAGGTTGACTTCTGCTCCAGTATTAACCCTTCCTGATGATACTAGGGGATTCGAGGAGTATAGTGATGCATCATTGTGGGGTATAGGCTGCGTGTTGATGCAGCATGGGAAGGTGATAGTGTATGCTTCTATCAACTTAAACCCCATGAGTTGAATTACCCCACGCATGATTTGGAGTTAGCTGCAGTGGTGCATGCACTGAAAATTTGGCGATATTATTTGTACGGGGAGACATGTCGGATCTTCACCGACCATAAGAGTTTAAATTACTTGTTCACCCAAAAGGACCTGAATCTGAGGCAGACAAGATGGCTTGACTAATAAAGGATTATGATTGTACTATAGAGTACCATCCAGAGAAAGCCAATGTTGTGGCGGATGCCTTGAGCAGGAAATTCATGGGTTCTTTGGCCCATTTGCACACAATCTACCTACCATTGTTGTTAGAGTTCCGTAGAGCGGGGATTGTATTTGACATGGATAACCAGGGGGATTTATTGGCTAGTTTCCATGTGAGACCTGTTCTGATTGATAGGATTATTGAGGCTCTAACTCCAGGACCCTACATTGTGCATTATCAGGATGGAGTTGGAGGCTGGAAACAGGCAGGACTATGCGCTTAGGGATGATAGAGCCTTGGTTAGGGATGGCCGGTTGTGCGTACCGAATGAGCTGGAGCTAAAGAGGGAAATTCTTGATGAGGCTCATAGTTCGGCTTACGCTATGCATCCAGGAGGTACCATGGGACTGGGATGAAAAGGGAAATTGCTGAGTTTGTGAGTAGATGTCTGACATGTCAGCAAGTGAAAGCAGAGAGGCATAAACCATATGGGGCACTTCAACCATTACCTATTCCGGAATGGAAGTGGGATCACATTACGATGGATTTTGTGTATAAACTTCCAAGGACACAGAAGGGACATGATGGGATATGGGTAATTGTTGATAGACTCACGAAGTCTGCACATTTCTTGCCAGTGCGAGAAGATTTTCGGATGAGTCGGTATGCCAAATTGTTTGTTGATGAGATCATACGGCTACATGGGACTCCAGAGTCAATTGTTTCAGACAGAGATCCAAGATTTACCTCCAGGTTTTGGCGGAGTTTGTAGAAGGCTTTTGGCACTACCTTGCATTTTAGTACAGCCTTTCATCCTCAGACGGATGGTCAGTCTGAGAGGACAATCCAGGTTTTGGAGGATATGATGAGAGCTTGTGTACTGCAGTTTCAAGGGAATTGGGATTCACACCTGGCTCTGATGGAATTGGCTTATAATAATAGTTATCAGTCGAGTATTGGGATGTCTCCTTTCTAGGCACTGTATGGGAGGCAGTGCAGGACACCGTTATGCTGGAACGAAGTGGGTGAAAGGAAACTGTTAACACCAGAGTTGGTGGATACGACTGAGGAAAAGATAAGGATCATCAGAGAAAGGTTGAAGACAGCTCAGGATCGCCAGAAGAGCTATGCAGACCGTCGAACCAGAGATCTTGAGTTTGAGGTAGGTGACTAGGTGTTCTTGAAACTATCTTCTTGGAAGGGAGTGGTATGTTTTGGTAGACGAGGGAAACTGAGTCCTCACTACATTGGTCCGTATGAGATTTTGGAGAGGATAGGACCAGTGGCATATCGTCTTGCTTTACCATCGGAATTATCTAGAGTTCATAATGTTTTCCATGTATCTTTGCTCCGGAAATATCTGTTTGATGAGTCTCACGTATTGGAATAGCAGCCACTTGAGCTGAAGGATGATTTGACTTTTGAGGAGCAACCAGTGCAAATTTTGGATTGGAAGGAGAAGGTACTGCGCAAAAAGAGTATTCCTCTAGTTAAAGTGTTGTGGAGGAATCATAACGTGGAGGAAGCCACGTGGGAAACTACGACTTTAATGCGGGCGCAGTATCCTCATTTGTTCCAAGGGTAGAGTTGAATTTCGAGGACGAAATTTCTTAAGGGGGGTGGATTGCAACAACCCGGAATTTCAATTATTGGATTTACGTAAATTATTTATGTAAAATGACGATTTTACCCTTGCTTGTTAAGGGGCGTGAAAGTCAAATTTTGTTTTGAGACACTTTTGGTGGTGTTTTGAATACTGTTGCGTAGGTCTCGAACTCACGAGTTCGTAGACAGGCAGCACGCGGGAAACGGAGTTCGTGTACGAAAGTTATGGGTCTAGATGTGTTAGGGCAGTTTGGTAATTTTCCATAGAAGGGAGATATTTTTAACCCCCCAAATCAGATTAATCTGATCCACATCATTTCATCTTAATCTCATTATCATCTCCCTTTCTCTCTGTGAAACACCCACACCGAACCCGTGCGAAAAAACACCCAAAAACCCACAAAGTCAACTTTTGATTCAAGGCTCTAACTTCCATTTTTGATCAACTAATCGTATTCTACTCCTTCTCACGATCACAACCGTACCAACCATCGAATGAGAGGACCACGGGGGAAGCCAAACCGAGTGTAGGAAGTTTCGGATCTTCCGATCGATTTTCCAGCTTACACAAGTACGTGTTTGATGTTTTAAGGTCATATTTGGATTCCTGGGTTCGAGTAGATAGATTTAGATGTAAAATTTGTGAAAAATGGTTGAGTTTTGAGGAAGTTACAAAAGCTGGAAGTTTCGGCCGGAAATGGGGGATTCCGGCGGAAACCAGACGGCGGCGCCGGCAGCCAGTCGTCTTCTCCGGTGAGTCACCAGTGATCGGTCGGGTTGAGTGAATCGGTCGAGTTGAGTGAACCGGTCAGGCCGAGTTGGATCGAGTCAGGCTGAATTGGGCTGGGTTGGACCGGTCCAGGCGCGTGGGCACTGTAGCAGACGCGTGACCGGCGCGTGAGGGCGCGTGGGCGCGTGTTTCGACCTTCCGTTGGCGCGTGGTGGCGCATGGGGCCGAGTCTGAGGTCACGGTGGCGCGTGACAGCTAGTTTTCGACGTTTCGGACCTGTTGGCGCAGGTTTTGAGTCGATCGGACGTCGTTTAAGGGTTGTTTTGTGCATTTGAAGTTGCTGCATTTTCTAGGCCAGCATAGGTAGACCTCCCGAGGTTTAAGGGGTTTATATTTAAGGTTCTTATTATTAGCTGATAATCCCGATTATTAATTTGGACAGGCGATACTGCTCCAGGAACTTCAGGGGAGCGTACAATTCGGGATTGAGCTTGCTTGGACAGGTTTGTGAATGGACTTTTGGTTTATAAACTATAATGCATGCATAAATGTATATTTGATTAAAATACTGTTATGTATGGGTGCAATGAATTTCTGGAATTTAGAAATGATGCTGGACACATGTTTTCCAATATTTCAGTGAAAGTGTGTTTTGAGAAATGGCCTGGTTTTTGTACTTGATTTTGATATCGTTTTGAAGTGGTAACTATTTGAGCATGCGATTTGGATTGAGACCCGTAATTATGATTTTACCGATTTTGGCCGTAAATGATATTTCAAAGAATTTGGCTTAGGCCAAGAAACAAAGATTTCAAAATACGAATTTGGTTCACTGGTTTTCTGTCCCGATGGTTACAGTTGTTCTGACTAGTGTTGAGGGGTTTTGCTCCTCTGGTTGTTGAGGGTTCGGACTGTGGTGTTGTGGGTTCGGACTTTGGTGTTGAGGGGTCTTGCTCCGTCGGGTCGCGAAGCTATCTACGCGTAGTACTGATTTTAACACACCTCAAGGGATACCATGGTGTGTTGTGGATATGTCGGGAACAATGAATTTGACATATTATGTGTCCAGGCTGAATTAAATGAATTTTAACTCCTTTGAAGAGAGTTTTCAAACCAAACTGTGGATCACAAGGTATTTTCATTATACAGATTTAATTGAGTCCAACTAAGTGGTTTTAAAGAGAAATGGAAATTTTGGTGATTTACATATAATGTTTTTATATCATAAACTGTTTTATGTGATGCATGCATGGTTTTATAAATGGAGGGGGAAAAGGTAATATTTCCTTGGAAAACGATTTATAAATGATAATTTTTGTCCACTCACAACTTTTGTGTTTAAACCCCCTTCAGGTAGTTGAGTTGACGCGGACACTTATCTCGAGGCAGAGGCATTAGTACTTTCGGCTGCTCTGTGTAGTTATATTTGAGTAGGGTATCTAAATTATACTCTTGATCCTACTTAGACGCTCTGATATTATATTGTATTTGGTTGGTCATTATTTTTGGGAATTATTGAGTGCTTGAATCCCTTATCTGACAAGTGAAAGTATTTATTATTATTATTATTTGTAAGGATTGAAGGGTATTTTGGGAACCTTTCCTTAGGTTGTCAGACGGGATCAGGGTTCTTCTCGAGTTTCGAGGGGAAATTCGGGACGGGTCCTGACAAAAAATCACCCTCTTAGTTTTATAAAAATTAGTCTCACTGCGAGAAACATCTCGAAGTGCTATGCACGGCTTCATGTGCAACATACATTTATTTTTGGCTTCTTATTTATTACAACTATAATGTTCCAATGTTGAGACATTACATCAAAGAATAAATCATTATTAACATCTCATTTTTAGTTTCCATAGTTTTTGAAGTTTCAAATGATCAAATTTAATAAAGCACACACACTTCTTGTTTTTTCACACTTTTGAAAAAAAAAATGGGAAAAAAAACGAAAGTTACAACCCATGAATTCATTTCTATTTCTACTATTTTAAAATCAGGATGGTCAAAAAGCTTCATTAAAACACTACAAGAAAATCTTAGTTCCCCGATTAGTTTTTGCTCGACGCATACTATCTCGCGGGGTAATCTAATTTTGCCCAACAGATATGAATACTCGTCGGGTAACATTTTGGCGGGAAGAAAAAGCCTTTGGCGCGCAAAATTAGAAGTTGTTACCCGACGATTTGAATCCCCCGTCGGGTAACATTATCAACAACGACGACCAATCGCCGTCTGGTAACACTGGGCGTTGACTCTATATTGCCCGACGAATCATTAAAGATTGCTCTGCGAATTTTGTTCGTCGGGCAAAAGTCTAACACACTTAATACCCGAGACTCTCTGTTTTCTTCTTCTTCTTCTTCCTCCTCTCTGCTTCATCCTCCGTCTTGCTCTCTCTCTCCCTCTCACTCACTCACTCTCTTTCTCTACCTATTGTTATCATCTCATCACCAATTTTACTACCAATCAACTCTTTTTTCTCTATCAATCATAAAATATCAAATATTAAGGTATGAAAATTTTATTTTTTTGAAATTTTGATTTTTGATTAGGAATTAATTATGTTTTGTGTTGTAGGAATTTTGTAGTTGATTTGAAGGAATACTTATAAAAAGGTATGTGTGTTTACCTCTCTATTTAATTTTGTTAAGAATGTTGGATATAATTATGTTAGAAATTTTTGTATTTATTGTGGAAAATGTGAAGAAATTGTTTAGAATTTGTGGAAATTAGAAATTAGAAAATTTGTTAGGAAAATATGAAAATAGAAAAAATGTTATGAAATTAGGAAAATATGAAAATAGAAAATACGTTATGAAATTAGGAAATTTTGTTGTTAAATATGAAAATAAAAAATATGTAATGAAATGATTGAAATTAGAAAATATGTTTGGAAATTAAGAAAAATGTTAGGAAATTAGGGAAATATAAAATATGTTAGGAAATTAAAAAAATTTGTTAGAAAATAGGAAAAATAAAAAAATATGTAATGAAATTATTGAAATTAGAAAATATATTAGGAAAATAAGGAAATAGAAAATATTTTAGGAAATTGGGAAATTAAAAAACATTTTAGGAAAATAAAAAATATGTAATGAAATTATTAAAATTCGAAATTATGTTTGGAAATTAGAAATGGGGATTCGGCCTAATTTGTGGCCAAAAGTCGTCAATGGCAAATACATCATGGCTCATCCAAGTTATACATTTACGCCGGACAATAAGAAAAAATTCCTGAAGTGGTTGCAAGGTGTGAAATTTCCCGACGGGTACGCCGGCAATATATCCCGGAGTGTTAGCACGGACGGTGGGACCATTTCTGGTATGAAGAGCCATGACTATCATCTCTTGCTACAACGAATTATTCCGATTGGTATTCGACCCTTCTTGGAGGCTGGTGTTGTTGAGACGATAGTTTATTTGTCTCAATTCTTCCAGATACTATGTGTCAGGTCATTGGTTAAGGCGGACCTTCAAGCAATTAACGAGGATATTGTGTACATCATATGCCGGCTTGAGCAAATATATCCACCTGCATTCTTTGATATAATGGTGCACCTACTAATACATCTGCCGGATGAGGCAAAGCTAGCTGGCCCGGTGCATTATCGTTGGATGTACACAATCGAGAGGTATAACTTATCCATGCTATTTGATAATTTTTCCTTACTATCATGTATATATGTGAATCTTAATGTAACTTTCCTTGCAGAATGTTAGGTACGTATAAGCGGTACATTCGGAACAAGACACGTCCCGAAGACTCTATAGCCGAGGCGTACATTGCAAATGAGGCACTCATATTTTGTGCAATGTACCTTCGAAATATTGAAACTGCCTTCAATAGGGCGTCTCGCAACGACGATGGTGGTCAACGTCCCGAGACCCTATCTGTATTTACCCAACCTGCACGACCATTCGGCACTGGTCCAATCTCGGAGTCGTTCATCAATATCGACATGGAGATGGCTCATTGGTTCATTCTCAACAACTGTGATGAAGTCTAGCCCTTTCACGAGCATCACGAGACGTTGATGAAGGCCCAATTTCCTTCTAATTGGGAAGAAATGGACAAACAACTGTTTCCACGTTGGCTTTCCTAGCATGTAAGTCAAATATTTTATTTCCAAATTTTTTAAATTGGTTTTAAGCTTACCTATTTCGTTTCTTGTGTGTATCTTACCAGATGGCACAGTTGAAAGATGTCAACTCGCCAAAATTCAATAAAGAATTAATGCAGCTAGCCATTGGCCCATTTCGAGGAGAAACGTACGTTGGTTGTCATGTTAACGGAGTTAAGTTCGTGTGCACAGAACGAGACGACAAGTTGTCTACGCAAAACAGCGGGGTCTTCGTGCCGGGGGATGGGGAAAATGTTGAGACAGGTTTCTACGGAAAATTGTTAACTGTGGTTAAGGTGTTATACGCTGATCGCAAGGAAGTCGTCTTGTTCCAGTGTCATTGGTTTGATACGAACCCAAGTATCCCAGGCAGTATCATCAAAGATCAGTTATATACTTCTATAAACACAAACACTCGGTGGTTTGAGAGTGATCCCTACATCCTTGCTAGTACGGCGAAACAAGTATTCTATTTGGATGATCCAAAAGCTGGTGGTGGATGGAGAGTAGCTGAGATGGTGAATCATAGAAACATTTGGGACTTGGATGACCGATACCATGAAGAAGATGGGGAAATAAACGATGACCAAATCATTTACCAGGTGGATTCATCGGCATCCACCCATAACGTGGATGGAGTTTGGACCAATGACATCATCCCACCAATTGCAATTGATGACATTTTTATTGATCTGGGGGAATTAGAACAAATTGAAAGTGATTCGGAGGAATCAAGTACGGTACACATGTCGGATGACGAGCGTGATTGGGAGGGGGAAAGCGATTCCGAATGAAAGTTGTAAAATCTAAATTTCATTCATATATCTAATATCCATCTTCAAATCAATATATTTGATTTATATGTATGTTGTATGATTTCATTCAAAAAATTAGTTTTTTTACTTTCTTAATGTGAGGAGACCATACATGCACTCCACAAAATACGCAACTTCAAAATAAATGAAGATAAAAGATTTTGTCAAATATTTTGATGATAAGTCATGAAGGTCAAAGTGATAAAAAGAACCCAATATATATTCATATTAAACCAAATAAGATACAACAATTTTTTTTCAAAATAATTGTCTATAAAATGTGCTTTGATAATTTTTTTATAAACAATTATTTACCCGACGAATATTGTACGGGTGACCCGACGACCGCCTGCTCTTATACTTACCCGACGCCTAGGGTACATGTTACCCGACGAAGGCCTCCGCATATAATTACCCAACGTATTGATATATGAATATCCGTCAGGTATCATTTAGCATATTATATTTACAATTTTTAACAACACATGTTACCCGACGGATACGGTACAGGTTACCCGATGTCAACCTCCGCTTATAATTACCCGACGAGTATAAATGACAATCTGTCGGGTATGATTTAGCAGATTATATTTACAATTTTTTTAACGCTTGTTACCCGACGGATAGGTTACCGGTTACCCAACGTCTACCTCCTCCTATGATTACCTGACGGGTATAGATATATAAATATCCGTCGGGTAATTATAAGCATATTATATTTACAATTTTTTATTCCACATGTTACCCGATGGGTTTGTATTTAATTAATCGTCGGGTATGATGGTTTTAGCGGATTAAAAACTTAAATTAAAAATTTTACCCAAAGTTTTTAAAAACTTAAAAATTGAAAATGACCGATCTAACCGTCCACATTTATGGTAGGTACCCATAGATCGCCTACGCGAAAAATTTCCCAAATTGGAAATCCCAGGATTAGCAAACGGTGCGCGACGATTCAACGGTTACACAACATTTCTTCAAGATCGGACGGCTTGAAATCTTCAAAACATCAAAATTTTCGACGTGCGAGATCTAGGCACGTAAAACCACAAAGTGAACGGTTAGATCGCTCAAATTCAATCGTTTGAATATCAATAGGATCCAAAATTCGAAAAATGTATTGAAGTTTCCTTGAAAAGTTTAAACTCCTTGGGCGATATGGTTGATTTCTGATTTTTAAAACTTAAAAATTGAAAATGACCGATCTAACCGTCCACATTTATGGTAGGTACCCATAGATCGCCTACACGAAAAATTTCCCAAATTGGAAATCCCAGGATTAGGAAACGGTGCGCGACGATTCAACGGCGACACAATGTTTCTTCACGATCATACGGCTTGAAATCTTCAAAACATCAAGATTTTCGACGGGCGAGATCTAGGCACGTAAAACCACAAAGTGAACGGTTAGATCGCTCAAATTCAATCGTTTGAATATCAATAGGATCCAAAATTCAAAAAATGTATTGAAGTTTCCTTGAAGAGTTTAAACTCCTTGGGCAATATGGTTGATTTCTGATTTTCAAAAACTTAAAAATTGAAAATGACCGATCTAACCGTCCACATTTATGGTAGGTACCCATAGATCGCCTACGCGAAAAATATCCCAAATTGGGAATCCCAGGATTAGGAAACGGTGCGCGACGATTCAACGGTTACACAACGTTTCTTCACGATCGGACGACTTGAAATCCTCAAAACAACACGATAACGATAAATGGGGCTTTAGGTATGTAAAACCAAATTTTGAATGGTCCCGAAGTTGCTTATACTTTCGCCGGACTTGGTTTTCCGATTAAGGCCAAAAATGACTTCAGAACGGTCATGCCCGACAGATATGTGAAAACCTTCGTCGGGTAACTTTAATAAAACGGCCAGTTTTCAAAAATTCCAAATTTTCGCCTAATTTTTGGCGAAATCTCAAATTTCCCGCGTGGTGTTACCCGACGGACATTTTAACTCTTACCCGACGGACTACCGACCGGGTATATTACCCGGCGGATATTGTAAATGTTACCCGACGGACCTTGCGCCTAAATTTTCGCGGATTCTCAAAAGTCCCGCGTTTTGTGGCCCGACGGGTGTGTGGGATGTTACCCGACGGGCTTCCTACCTAAATATTCGCGGATTTTGAAATTTACCGCTTAATCTTGCCCGACGGAAATGTAAAATAACCCGACGGAGTTCATAGAGTTTACCCAACGGTAACTAAAACGTTACTCGACGATATGATTGAATCGTGACCCGACGCATGTTGAACACAAATACCGGATGAATAAGCACTGGTTTCTAATACTCGACGGGTCATTAAAGGGTTACCCGACGGATGTATGCGTCGGGCCACAGACAGTCTGATACTTAAATCAGGTAGACTCTTCTTCTTCTTCCTTCTTCTTCATTTTCTGAAATTTCTCATCTCCGAAAACTACCGACCCATTCTTCCTCTTGCTCTCCGACCCGAAAACTTCGTCATTTTCTACCTTTCCAAGCTGCCAACTTGTCTTGCTATCCCTCAAGCTGCCAGCCAAGCAGTCAAGGACACCGTCTCCCCTCACCGTGGTATGTCGTCGCCGCCGCTTCCCTTGTTAATGTTAATGTTAATGTTAGTTTCAATATATTGTTTATTGTTAATTTGGATATATTTGTTTATATTGGTTGATATTGGATATATTGGTTTATTGGTTTATATTGGTTGATATTGGATATATTGGTTTTGTGTTAATTTTTAGTTGGAAAAAGAATTTATGAAATAAGATATTGTTTTTGTTAATGTTAATGTTAATGTTAGTTTCAATATTTTGTTTATTGTTAATTTGGATATATTTGTTTATATTGGTTTATATTGGTTGATATTGGATATATTGGTTTATTGGTTGATATTGGATATATTGGTTTAGTGTTAATTTTTATTTGGAAAAATAATTTATGAAATTCGATATTGTTTTTGTTAATGTTTATGTATATATATTTGGATATATATTTGTTATTGGTTTATTGTTATTGTTAATGTATATATAATAGTTGAAGATTTGTTGAAATTTGGATGTTTGGTATAATGTTGGAATTGATATAATGTTATGTTTTTTGTTATGCTTTTGGATATGAAATTTATGTGAATTTTGGATATGTGAAATTTATGAATTTTGGGTAATTGAATTTTAAAAACAATTTTGGGAAATTTTTATATGGTGTAGTATAAGTGAATTTTGGAAATGTGAGTTTTAAAAATTTTTAATTTGTGAATTTTAGGATTTGGATATTATATGTTTGGATTAATATGTAAGTTAGATTTTGGTCCCGAAATTTGGATTTAGAAATTTAGGTATAATATTGTGAATTTTGAGTTTAGTACGTTTGGATTAATTAGTTTTTTAAGTTAATTTTTCGTTTGTGTTGGATTTATTTAAAAAAAAATTAGAATTTGGTGGTTTTAGTTTTTAGATACCAATTTACTAATTATTACTAAAAACAATTATTGCTTTATTTTTTTAAGTTTATTGGAATTATAAAATGTTGGTTAATTTTAAATGTGATTTTGTTTTTATTTTTTTAATTTAATATTTAATATTAAAAATGTTTGGTTTTTTTTATTTAATTAAAAATGTGATGGTTAATTTTATATTAATTAATTTATATTTGTTATTGTAGATGTCGCATCGCACCTTCATCACGTCTAGGTTTCGCCCTTGCCCTGATCTAATTAATGATCATGAGCCGGAGGAGGAAGCCCCGGACTCGGTTGCCTCAACAGCGGCGTCCGTTCACGCACCGCTGTCGATTTATATGCGACCCGGTGCCCGATCGACTCGTCGACAACATAGTAAGAAACGGGGGGAACCCCGTACCGACCCCCAGCCCTCACAGGACGTCGTCGGAGCCGACGAAACAGGCTCTAATGTCGGATCACTCCCTAAGGGTAAGCTCATTATTTTGTTTATTTAACCAACCGTTTTTATTTGCTACTCATTTTATTTACTAATGTTCATCGAATTTGCAGGTAGGTCGGTGAACGTGCGCGGGATAAACCGAGGTTTGACATCCCAGCGGATTTGCAGGACAACAAATGCAAAGATACTGGTGGTGTACGTGCAGCGCCTCCGGTTCGCGCCGTTAAAAATTCACAGCCTCCTGGTTCATGATATTGGTGCGATTCTTCGCACCAAGTCACTGATGATTGGGGAGACTTTTCGAACCTAAACCCCAGAGGAGATCACGCGTTGTTGGGGCGAGTTATCGGTATATTGTTTTCCCATTTTTAACATTAATTTCATATTTTTTAATTATTTTACTAACTTTAATAATTGATTCCAGATTACTTTTGAGTTCGACTTGGAGAACGTCAAGCTCAGTACATACATGTGCCACTACTAGCAGTTACGGTACGCCGACTGGAAGTACGAGCTCCACGAGTACTTCTTGTCTTTGCCTTCTCCAGAGGAAGCTCGGTCAAATCCTCCGGAGGAGTTGGACGGGGCGAAACGGCCAGGGTGGTTGTGGTTGTGCGACCATTTCGTGTCCCCCACCTATTTGGTACGTATTATCTATTTAATTAATTTAATTATTTAATTTTTATGTTATTTTCCATTTTAAAATCTAATTTTTGGTTTTACGAATGAATAGCGGAAATCGATTGCCAACAAATTGAATCAAGGAGCGAAAAAATTCAACCACCACGGGGGGTCGCGATCCTTATCGGCCCGGCAGGAGGATCGGCGCATCGTCGGGTCGTTGTTCCCAGAGGTGGATGCCTGGGGGCAGGTGTACGCTGGACGGGGGGATCAAGAGGCTGATCGAATTCACGTAAGTATATTTTTTGAAGATTAAACATTTTTCCTGAATTTGATAATTATATTTCTAATTAATATTTATTCGAATTTGTAGGATGCGATGCAGCAAGACGTCCAGCAGACACAAGCTGAGCTCACCCAACAGCATCCGGATGTTCTGTTGGAGCAGCAGCTCCCTAATGTCGATATGTCGATCGCTATTCTGGAGCGACAACTTGGGAGGCGCCTAGGGAGGGTCGTTCGGGGGCTGGCGACGGGATTGTGCGGGCTGTCTCTCAGTCGTCGTTTTCATCTTGGATAGGCAATACCCAGGAGACGTCGGACCTAAGGAGAAACTCTGATATCCTCCAGGCCGAAAATGCTCAGCTCAAAGCCCAATTTGCGGAGATGCAAGTCCAAAACCAACAAATCAAGAGCATCCTTGACAGCATCTTTCAACGTATGGGTGACCGTGGATTGGATGCCATTTTCTCACCGCCCACCCAACAGCCCCCTCAGGATCCCGGCTACTTTGACCCCTCGACTAATTGTTAGAGTGTACTATATATACAATATTTTTATAGTTTTAATGATGTCAAAATATTACATTCATTTTTTTAATATTAATTTAATTTTGATTCTTTTTATTAAAAAAATTTAATTATATTTTGTAATTAAATTTTTTATTAAAAAATATATTAAATATGGAACGCTTTCCCGACGCACAGTCATTCCATCGGGCATAAAAATGGGATTTTTTAAAACTGTACCCGATGAAAGGGGGAAATGTTACCCGACGGGTGTGTAACACGTTACCCGACAGACATATATAACGTTACCCGACGGGTTTTGTAACACTTTACCCGACAGACATATATGACGTTATCCAACGGGTTTTCCAACACGTTACTCGACGAACATATATAACGTTACCTGACGGGTGTATATAACGTTACCCGACGGTTGTTTATAACGTTACCCGACAGATTGTATTAACCTAAACCGACGGATTGTATGAACCTTACCCGACGGTAATAAGATGTTGACTTTAGTTGCTCGACGACAGTATCAACGACGAACACTAACGCCGGGCATTGTGAAATTGCTCGACGAGGACACTGTGCTCGTCGAGTAATATGAAAGTCCGACTACAATAGCCCAACGCCTATTGCCCGACGGTGAGTCGCCGTTGTCAGTGTTACTCGACGGATGTCTTACGTTGCGCGACGACGTCATTCAGTCGGACAACTTATGATTTCTTGTAGTGAAAATTTCTTACAAAACTACACCTTAAATTATTTAATAGTTAAAATTACAATAGTAAAATAGTTTCTCAATATCGAAGTAAGCATTTTTTATATATAAAGTACACTACCACTTAAAGTAGTAGTGATTGATTGAAAAAAGCTTATTTATATTTCTCTTCATGCATGTGTAACGCAGGCCACGTTTTTTTCATGCATAATTACAACTCGATCATTATCCGCGTTTAGTATTTGAAAACGACTGAACTAAATATTCGTTAGCCATGATCAAACCACTTCATAGTTCATATTCATATATATAACTCAAACCAGTCTTTTTTGCTGAAAAAGAAGATGAAAAAAAAAGTCAAAACACGTATTCGATGCACGATGTGTTCAAAGTTACATCAATAATGAGAATAGTTTTGCATCAATAATATGACATATATATAACTCAAACAAGTCTTTTTTGCTCCAATAAAAAAAAAAAAAAAGTCTTTTTTGCTGAAAAATAAAATGAAAAAAGAAATCAAATCGCGTATTTGATGCACGCTGTGTTCATAGTTATGTCAATAATGAGACTAATTTTGCATCAATAACATGACATACAGATAGCTGTATACTATTTTCGGAAAGGATGATCGTACTCATAAAAGAATTTACTCTTAATTGGTTGGATCATGGGTGCAAGGGCTTCCATATGGAGGATGAAGTCTAAGGCGATTCTTCATTCAATTTATTTATCGTTTTAAGAAGAAATTAATTGCAAATGAGAAATTATTTCATAAGTAAAAAAAACTTCTTAAATAAATCGTCTCGGCATTCTAAAATTCAAAATTATAATCTAATTAATTCAAATAATAAACTTTATAGCATATTTTTTTTCTACAAATTGAAATCAATGTCATAAAATGAGAGAGCAAATGCAGTTCTCATGAGTTTTTATCCAATTAATTTCTATGTTAACAACAATAAAGGTCAAACCACGTACTATACGAATGATCTTCTTTGCATTAATTATGAGACTAGTTTTGTATCAATAACTTCTTCTTTTTTTGCCATTGAAACGTAGTATCCCAAAGCTGACAACCAAAAACTAATCTGCGATGGGAACCGGGAAGACTCACATACGCGTTGCAGCGCAACCCTGACCACAATCAGGATATAACCTGAGAGAATCGAACCCAGGACTAGCCGAGAGCATACCGGGCCTGAGAACGCCCTAACTACTGGGCCAACCTGTTGTGGTTAAATAACTTGAACATACATTAAGTTGTTTGCTACATTCAGAAAGGATGAATCACACCCATAAAGGAATTTATAAGTTATAGAACAAATTACATTTTACTAACATGTGGTTTACATAAAGTAATATTTGTATACTTATATTTTCAAATGTTGCAATTACCTTCCTATACGCTTTAAAACGTTATAACTTGAACCCTCCTTTAACTATTCCGTTAATTTTCTGTTAAATTATTATGTGAAAAAAATGGACCAACATTTTAATTTAAAAGAATGACATATAAGCGCCACATGGAAATATTTAATAAGAAATTAATTAAAAATGTTAAAAACTACTTTATTAGAAAAAAAAAAAACAAATTTCTTCCTACATCTTCTTCTAACCCGACCCACCACCATAGCATTCTCTCCTCATCTTCTTCCAACCATCACCACCACGATCCACATCTTCCTCTTCCTCATAGACCTCCTCATCCTCTTTCCTTCTTCACAATTGACCTGGTATAAAAGGAATATAAATAAATTTAAAATAAAAAATTAAAAAGGAAAAAGTGCCCAACGAAGAACCCAAAAATTAATCCTAAGTGATTAGGATTAGTAAGACTTTGGATTTGGTCCTTCAAAAATATTTGGATTGTGAGGAACGCCCTTTAATTGACCCTAAGTGATTAGGAATTTTACCAAAATCTTCTGAATCTTTTTCTGAAATTTTCTGGAATTTATGGTCTTCTTACGAATTTTTTGTCGCTAAAGGCTGACGAACACTTTTAGTGACGGATTTCCAAATGAACACCGTCGAATAAGGTAGCAAAAGTGACGATTTTCTGGAAAATTCCAGAAATTTCTTCGAAGTTTTAAGTTTCTTTTGGAGACCTTTTTCAACTTCTTGATCCCCAAATAATCCCTGAGGCGCTTGACTTGAAAATTCTGGCGACGACAACAACTTACACACACTCAACCTCGCTTTATCATGTCTTGATTTATGTTCAAATCCAAATAAATTTTTGGGATTATGGGTTTGAGTCTATTATCCAAACCTTGGATGTATTCCATGATAAACTATTGTTGAAGTCATATGCAAAAGATGATTCACCCAATTTTTATTCATAAAGATTGATGCTTAGTTGGTGCGCTGCCTTCTTGTTGTATGAAGAAGATTTTCTTTTTTTTGTCAGTCAACCTTGATGAACCAAGTCTTAAGATGAAGGATATAGACCTAATTGGGGACGGCTAGGTTTATGATTTTTTAACACATGGCTGTTTATTTATTTATTTTTTTTCTGTTTTAATTTTAAAAAAATTAGTTTTAAATTTTTGAAAATTTATTTATTAATAATTTTACTACATGGCACCTATATGTTACACAATTAAATTAATATTTGATTTCATTTTATCCATATCAACATTTAACAGAAATTTTAACGGAATAGTTAACGGAGAGTTCATGTTGTAACGTTTTAAAGAGTACAAGGGGATAATTGCAACATATGAAAATATATGTACATAAATGTTACTTGGTGTAAAATACAGAATAGCAAAGTGTAATTTGCCTTAAATTATATTTCGCTTGATTGGACCTAGGCACAAACCCAATAATTAAAAATGAGGTAGGCCAAATTTTATGGTAAATTTTTTTTATCAAATTTTGACGATATTAAGTGAATTTCATTGATTGAAAAAATACACCTAGTAAAAATACATATTATATGCAAAGAAGCAACAAATAATCATGCAACAAAATACAATACAAAATATTTAAATTCCAACAAACTCTTTTTTTACGTGAATAAGATATCATATAATCTCTAAAAGTGTAGAATAAATTAATAAAGTGGGCTATATTAATGTAAGTAGTATTCCTCTCCACATATTATACGGGAGATCTCGAGTTTGATTTTCATCATACGATGTCGATACCAATGTATATATAATGTAATCCTTTTTCTCCTAATATACTTGCAAAAACAAAAAACATTACAAAATTTTTTCCTTTGATCATCAATCTCAGGCGCCCTGGAGCACACTCCAGCCCTACACATCAGCCCCAGCCTGATTGGACCGTATATGCTATTGCTTACTTCACATGCGAAGTCTCTTATTCAAGTTCATAATAACCCAGCCGCGCTAAAGAAAAGAATAAAAGAACCATTTGACTCATTCATGACTCATGCACATATTCTTATGTTTTTTTTGTCAAACAAGTTTTATATATTACTAATTTACATTTAACGAATAAGAACTTCAATGGTATATTTTATTCATTAGCTATTAAGAAATCGAGGAGGCCGAAATCCCTTTTTTGTTTCCCAAATATATATATATATATATATATATATATATATATATTTCATATTATAGTTACATCAATAAATATTATAATTGCTTGGCAAAAAAAATGAATATTATAATTGCATGGAAAAAAAAATATCATGATTGAATTTATAATATCATATAACTCAATTACAATCACAATCGAAAAAGAACAATGTTGATATCCAATATGTATATAATGTAATTTCCCCTGCTCCAATATAATTGTATCAAAAATTCAATCACAATCACATAAAAAAACCACTCTTATAATACTACATGATAGGTGTAGCCGTACAATAGCTACTATAACGGCATTGTGATGACCAAGTCCTATTTTCACACCCCTAAATTGACAACATACGTGTTTTTTCTTTTCTTTTCATTTCTTTCTACATTTTCGAAATCAATTTTTGGTGTGTTAGCAATTTTGCATACACAGTCAAATGGTATAACGTTAAAAAATAATTATAAAACCATTTATATCACGATCAGTCTATGACTTTGCATCTTTGTTGGTTTTCCAAACATTGCAATCATCGATTGTAAATTCATATCACTAATTTGAGCTCTGCACAACTTTCAAGGATTTTCGAACTGCATTTTTTAATTTTTTTTATAAGTGATATTTTTTATTCAAATTAGTACAAAGTGTAAGAAAAATAATTAGATGAATTATATAAAAGTACCCAAACTATAAAAGTTATTTCAAGTTTATATCTCAATTATGAAAATTTTCATCTAGGTACTCAAACTATCAAAACACAACATTTAATTACTCACCATTAGCAATATGTTAAAAAAAACTGTTAAGTGCCCAAGTGGCACTTGTGAGGTCATTTTTCATGCTGACATGGACGTCATGTAGACAAAAATAAAAGAAATTTTGAATATTTTAAAAATAATTAATAAAATATTAAAATAAATAAATTTAAAAAAAACAAAAACAAAACAAAAATCAAAACCCTCTTAGCTCTGTCACCCACTCTCTCTCTCTCTCTCTCTTTCCCTTTCTCTATCTCGCATCCGTCCAAGACACAACATGTCGTTTTGGGGAGACCGACGAGGATTTGTTCACCCTCGAGATCTGCATGACTGAGCTCGATCGCGACCTGGCGCGAACTTCTTCTGCTGTCTCGGAGACAACAAGAACGACGATTTCGCTGGCAAAGAGATGACGGAGCTCAGCGAAATTTCCCAAATCAACCCTCGAGCTCTGATCTGCGACTTCACCTTCGACCCCTACGGCTACTCCATGAATGGCATTGATGGCGACTGCCACTCCACCATCCACGTCACCTCAGAGGACGACTTCAGCTACGCGAGCTTCGAGTGTGTGGGTTCAGTGTATGATGACCGCAACGACGTCGTCTGGATGTTGAAGCAACCATGGAGATGGTCTCAAAGCTCTCCCAACCGGATCGTCCTATGATTCCCAAAATTTACCCGATTGTACAAATTGGGCCTCGTCCGGACTGCCCTTTCATCCTTGGATTTACCACTGGAGACTGATATGGAGACGTTCGGCGATTGTGGTGGTTTTGCATCCGGTGTAAGGTGGTGGATGGTGGAGTGCAGGGATGATGATGTGGAGGTATAAGTGTTATTGAATATATTTAAGATTTGTTTTTGTTTTTGTTTTTTTTTAATTTTTGTTTATTTATTTTAAGATTTTATTAATTACTTAATATATTTAAATTTTATTATTTATTTTATCTACATGACATCCATGTCAGCATAAAAAATGGCCCCACAAATGCCACTTAAGCACTTAACATATTTTTTTAACAGATTGCTAACAATGAGTACCTAGATGTTGTGTTTTGATAGTTTGTGTATCTAGATGAAAATTTTCATAGTTGGAGTATGAACTTGAAATGACCTCTATAGTTTGGATACTTTTATGTAGCTTATCCAAAATAATTTGAATTTTCAGGTCTAAGATCAAATTTTAGTACTTTTATTTGGTTACATTTAAATCGACATGCATTTTAAATTACGTTATACATAGGGTTGCACTTGGGTTGGGTCAACCCAAATTAACTAGCTCGCGCCTAATCTGATTGGGTGAGTTTAAATTAGGAAGAAACTCATCCGAACCTAACTCGACTTCAAGCCAACGATTTGTTCAAGCCAACCATTTGTTCAAGCCAACCATTTGTCGTGTTGGGTTTAGTTGAAGTTCTAATTTGTCCGAACCTGACCTAATCCAACCCGAAATTTGCCTAGTCTAGTAATTTTTATTTTTACATTGCACGAGGTATTCTACGCCCATATGAGGTTGATATCAGACCAGAGTCACCCCTTAGTCCTCTGATGTACACAAGAAATTGTCATGGAAATTTGAACACTAGACCTAGGAGCAAACCATACTAGTGTTTAACCACTAGGCCACCCCTCCCGTAGTCTCTTGTTGGTCACAAGAAACAGTCTGTGAGATTCGAACATTAGACTTGCGAGTAAATCAGACTAGTTCTTGAACTACTAATTGAATTATATATTTTGAATTATTGGGTTGAATTCGTTACCCACCAAAAAAATCATAATAATCCGAATTAACTAGATTTCGAATTGTGAAAGCTAAATTAAGGTTGAATTGACCTTCAAACCTTCCTGAGTTGAACCCTTTGTACATGAATTTAAATTCATAAAATTACAGTTTAATTTATAATTTCAACTGAAATGTATTGGTATTTGGGTCATAATTAATGTTAACAAAATAGAAAATTGTGAAAAAGAAAACGAGTCATGCAGAAAACAATCAAGGGCATTATATTATTGGTGCGCACGCCACCGACTATGGACTGCAGTTGCAATCTTGTCTGTAACAGATAGCTTGTAGCTGGAAACAGAGGAACTCCGAAAAACCCAAACCACCGACAATAGCCAACCAGAATCTGCCATGTGCAAGTCAAAAATCCTTTTTCCTTTTTCAAAAGTAAAATAATGAAAGCTTCGACCAAAGAAAAAAGAAAAGAAAAGAAAAATAATGAAAGGAAGAATAATACTTCTTTTAGAAGGTAGAAGAAGTACACCTCATTCCGCACTCAGGTAGGCATTATAAACGAATATTCACTGCATGATTGAAGAATTACTCATTTTCAAACTAATCAAATTAGGTATCGATTAGACGTCATTTACATATGTAGAAGAAATGAACGAAATGTAAACAACAAAATAAAATTTTACCACAAATAATCAAATTAAACATGTGTATAACTAAGACTTTATTGATAACGATTTTATTTTTATTTTCGCTATTTTTAACGCCCAAAATTAAAAAGAAGCATATGAAAGAAATAAGAGATATAGAAGAGTGAACAATGGACGATAAAAGAAATGTATTGTTTTTCATTTTTAAGATTTTATTTTCATCCATTTTTTAAATTTATTGCCATTCCAACGCACCACCCTTTTTTATCTGTTATTTTCTCCCATATGTTTTTCTTTGGTTTCTCAAAACATCGTGTGAATATTATTGCTAAGAAAATCAACTATATTGGAAATATGTTGGTTATCTACCTATGTATCAAGGGTTAGAATTAAAAGACACTTATATTTACATATAAATTTACACTCTTTTTGGGTCTTTAGATTTGGGATCAATCAATGGCTCTGATTAGAAATTATGTGGAACCTCATTAATGTTTAAATTACAAGGATTTTAATTAATAATTTATTTTTTCAATTAAAAACTTATTTTTTTGTTTTAATTAAAAATTCTTTTTAGATTTAAAAACAAAATTCTATCAAAAAATTAGTTAAAAAGAAAATCCTAAAAAAAGAAAAAGAAACACATAACACAGTTTGGAGGTGTCGCCGAGCGCGGGACTAGCTAGTAGAGGTGTCACCGAGGCTTCCTTCTCCTTCCTTGGTAATTCACTCATACAGTCATACCCGCCCCCAAAGAATTCATCCAAATATTTGTTCGTTCATCTTTTAAGACTGCTTTTTGATGCGAAATTTTTTGTTCTTGATTACGTTGCAGACGAGTTTGGAAGTAGAGTTGTAGCCTTGGGCTGTTGAGGCTGGACTTTGGTCTTATGAGCTGTGGTGTTTCTCCGGATGAGGTAAGAAAGCCGAATTGAATTTGTAAAGTTCTGTTCCATTTGTTTTGTGATGTGAGAACTTTCATCCTTATGTATATTATTCTTGGTGGAATGGATTTTGTTTTTCATACTTTGATTGTAAACCTGTGTCATTATAATCTTTAAGATGGTAACGGTAAATTTTGGGGTTAATAGTAACCAATTTAGCTGATTAGGTGTTTGGTGGATACTGAGTCTTGGATTAATCTTGGATGGGAACGATTGATTGAGAATGGTTAAGGATATTCATTATATGTTTCTCGAATATTTTTTACTTGGTATGAGTGTATCTTTTAAAGATGATGAATGGTAGGATGTGAGGAAGAAAATTTAAAGAGATTGCTAAATAGAACCCAAGACATTCAAATTCATAAATAGATTGCTAATTCTTGATGACAAGAAACGAGAAAGCTTTTTTTAATGCTAATGAGGATAAGAAGTTGGCTCAGGCATTCGAAGCAGTTGACAATGATTGTTGTATACCACTATAAGAGTGAGATGTGTAATACTTACTTAGGAGTCGTCTGTATCTTTAGTATCCGTCTGTTGGCCACAGACCAGCATCCACGTGATCAATCACCCGCGCTCGATCAAATACTAGTTAAATAGTATCAGTTTGTCCCCGAGCTCTAGGGGACATGAGGTGACGGTGCTTAGCACCTAGCCTTCACGTGGTCGAAGTACATGAGCATTCCATAGATACCCAGTCTGTCATGTGCGCATGACTCTAGCGACTCAAGAGCATAATAAATAGTGAGTTATACGTTCTACACTTATTGCTTCGGGATGATCTTTTGATTACTTGTTATATTATAATTATTACTCGTTGAACGTGCATGTTCGTCGTTTATGCCTTGTTGGTATCCTTTGAACTTCTTCTCAAATTAAGGGGTTAAATTATGTTTTAAACTTGTTGTTTTACACTGAAAGAACTTGCATGGTCCACCCACCCTTATGTTTTTGTACCTCTCAGTTCTTAGTGGTACTTAAAGGAGGAGTTCTCAGTTGATGCTCTGACTTTCACATAGGTGCCTTTGGTTGTGACTATTCGGAAATCGGGATAACTCAGGAAATTGTTTAACCTTTATGATCATCAAAATAGTGTACTATGCTCTATACTTGCACTATCGTGCTGAATTGTCAATTGGTTTTTCTACCAATTACCTTTCACGCGACCTCCTAAAACGCACATTTTCAACTTTTGGCTTTCGTCATCTGGACGTCATCGTTTGGATGTCGGCCAACATATCTCGATTTCGATGTCCATGTAGACTATCCAGGTAGGAATGTATCAAGAAAAGTGAAAATTAAATATAAAATCTAATGGGACCTTCAATGAATCAATTTGATTAATTTCTTGTAAATAAAAGAGAAAAAAAAAGGAAAAAGATGGGATGCCGAATATAGACAGGGTTGTTGCAAATAAGAACCAGACGAAGTAAGCGTGTTTGACCGTTGAACCCTTACTGGTCTTAAAAATAGCCTTCACCCACTCCACAAGAAAATTTCACCAATTTTTATTTTTCTATTATATTTTTTTATCAACTATTTTCGATTTTGTAGAGATACGGCAGGCTGCACAGTCAAACCATAGTCAATTCAATTCCCAAATAACCGAATTAAGAGTTAAGACCGCGTCGCTTCCGTAGCTACTTTATATATATAAAGTCCCATCCCCGCCGTCGACCATATCACACACCAATAAACTCGCTCCCTCGCAACCACGGAAGCAAATTGAAACATTCATAAATCAATCAAAATCGGCCAGAGAGGAAAACCGAAGCCAACAGAATCCAAAAATGCCTTGCGCTTTGGTGGTGCCAAATTCTCCGATTTTTTCCCCTAAAATTTCGTCCATTTTTCGCCGATCTTCACCTTCGACGTGTTCTTCGCCTCGGATCCTCCACGGCGGGCCTCCCACGCCGTCTTCTCGGATCCTACACGGCGGGCCTCCCACGCCGTCTTCGTCTTCGGGTCCGGGGTTTGAGTCTCGGTTTCAGAGGCATGTGATCAATGGATGCACGGAGGCTTCGGGTTTGGCTTTGAAGAGGAAGAGGCCGATGATGATTGATATTCCGGTAGCGTCGTTGAGTTTCAAGGTGGACTCACCTAAGGCTGGGGAGAGAGTGGAGGTGGTGGAGGTTGAAGAGGACGGTTACTCTGTTTATTGTAAGAGAGGGAAGAGGGGTCTCATGGAGGATCGCTATTCCGCCGTTGTTGATCTTCACGGTGATTCGCGACAGGTAATTTCATTTCCTTTTATATGTTCGTTTGTTTGCTGAGAAAATTTAGTTTGTTAGTAAAAAATTTGCTGAGAAGGAAAATCTTGCATCCATTACTGGATGAACCTAGGGAGACGTTGATTTCTTAAAACTTCATGTAAGATTATTCTTGAGTTATTTGGTAATTAGTATGTATCATAACGATCTAAGATCCTTATAAAGAAGGGTCAAATTAACCGAGTCCTATGGATGATAAACAATATCCAGTTTGTTGATTTTTTTTGTAGGCATGATTGATAATTTTTAAGAAATTAACGGTCAAGATTACCAGAGAAAATTCGATAATCAATCCTAGGAAGATTTGATCTACTAAAATTTATATGAGGAAGATTAAGAATTAGGGTTGTTATAGATTGATCTGTTTAATTTGCCATTCGAATTTCTAACTTGTGCTGATGATTTTGTGTGATCACAGGCATTTTTTGGTGTGTTTGATGGGCATGGAGGGGCAAAAGCAGCTGAATTTGCAGCCAAGAATATGGATAAAAACATTGTGGATCGTTTAACCAGTGGAAGTGAAGAGCTAATCGTGGAAGCAGTCAAAGATGGATATCTAGCCACCGATGTCGAATTTCTGAAGGAGGATGTTAGTGGTGGTGCATGCTGTGTGACCGCCTTGATACAAAAGGGCAACCTTGTGGTCTCAAACGCCGGTGATTGTCGCGCAGTCATGAGCCGGGGAGGGGTTGCAGAGGCCCTCACATCTGATCACCATCCTTCTAGAATAGATGAAAGAGATAGGATTGAAACCACGGTAAGCAACTAAGCATTCAAATTTGTGCAAATAGGCCTGAAAATTTAGCCTTGTCATTCATGGACCTTGTCATTGATTGAAATTTGCGACTTTTTGGTTTGTAGGGTGGATATGTTGATTGTTGCCGCGGTGTTTGGAGAATACAAGGCTCGCTTGCTGTTTCAAGATCAATCGGAGACCGAAACCTTAAGCAATGGGTGATTGCAGAGCCGGAGACCAAAGTCTTACAAATGAGCCCTGAATGCGAGTTTTTAATGTTGGCTTCTGATGGTCTTTGGGACAAGGTAATTATTTTACAATTTTACAACGAAATCTCATTGCCGTTGTGTTGAACCACCTACCTTAAAGTTGTTCGAATCTAAACATGAACTTTTGATTTCGTCCAGGTTACGAATCAGGAGGCCGTGGATGTAGTCCGCCCTCTATGCGTTGGGGTTGAAAAGCCGGAGTTGTTTTCTGCCTGTAAAAAGCTTGTTGATCTGTCGATAAGGAGAGGCTCCATGGATGATACAAGTGTCATGATAATCCAATTAGGTCGTTTCATCTCATGATCGGCTTCTAGGTTAATAGAAATTCAAACCATGACAATTGATTATTGACCTTTTCTTCCACTGCAAGTAATTTTTCATAGAAGCTTGCGGCTCTAGAAAAGAAGCTTTAGGAAGACGATTCTTCTGTACCTGCATTAGGAGGCATAGAGAAGCCATGTAAATGACAATTTTTAAGCTCCATTGAATTTTGTCCGGGCAGTAGGAACAGATTATACCGGAAGCACAGTGAACATTATGGTCTTGTAACTCTGTAATTTACCCCTGAATTATCAAACGCTTACCCTTTTGTTTCTTCAATTTCTGTTTTACTGCTGGAGTAATAAGAGCGGTTTTAATGGAATCGGTTATGAGCAGAATTGCTTTGTACAAACGCAATTCGGAACGATCGTTGTCTTGTGATGTTGCACTCTGTTTTGCCTTTGTCTTGTGAGTGGAACAGGTCAGTCTTGTTTGGCAGCTGCAGCTTCTTATTCTTATATGCATTATTACACTCGTCAAGAATTGATGTGTGAATTGTGAATCATGACGCATTCTCCACCCGTCCTATTGCAATTCACTTTTGCCCTAAAATCACCGTGCAAGTCAAACCCTAAATTATCCGGTGTCGTAGTTGAGTACATGGTCTTTGTCTTTTGCCCATCACTGTCATATTTTGTACCTTCTATTCTCGCCAGTTACGGTGTTAGAAATTGGGTAGAGAATAACAATGATCAAAACCCCGCTAGGCACTTCCAGGGTGGTTAGGCGGGGCCTAAGTAGTTTTTTTTTTAAAGATAAAAATTAATAAATTAATAATATAATAAATACTACCTAATAATTCTAAAATAAAAATTTAACCTGAACACAAATAAAAAACATAAACATATACCTAAACATATACATAAATATAAACGAGGCCTCTAAGAAGACAATTGCAAATTCTCTTAATAGTTAATTTAACTCATTTGGATTGGTCCACCGTCCACTACCCATGTGATGTCTTAATTAATTCAATAATTCCAATATGGCAATAACCAATTAATTCTCATTCAGTCATTTGAATACCAAAGGTTGTTGACTTTTCTAACCCTCCCAAGATAAAGTCTCACGGTAAGAGAGTGAGAAACAGAGACCAGTGAGTCTCAAAGACTCAAAAGTCGTGAGAGAGTGAGAGACAGAGACCAGAGAGAGACCAATTCCTTTCCACCACCCATTTCTTCCTCATGAGTCCTCGAGGAAGTTGTGAAGACTGAAGAGTCTGAGAGACAGTCATGCTCCATCTCCAATCCAAGGATTCCAGAGAGACGGAGAAATCGATAATAAAGACTCGAGGGAGACGAGATATCGATTGATCGACCTGAGATGGAGGCGTCCTCAAGGCGATGGTGATGTCGTGATGAAGAAGACGATGCTGCTGCGATGGTGAGTGGTCTCGACTCTCGAATTCAAAGTTGGGTTCTTCTGCGAATCGGGGGTTGGAACTTGGGTGAGTTGAGTTCTAATTTGGGTGAAATCGGGGGTTGGAACTTGGGTAAGTTGAGTTCTAATTCGGGTGAAATTTTGGGTGAAATTTTTAGTCTCGAAAAAAATATTTCAAGACCAATTCCAGTCGCCCTGTAGCGCCCAGGAGCCGCCAAGCCCGCATAGGCGCCGAGGAATCTCCCTGCTGCGTTTCTCTGCCGCATAGCCTATATTAGGCGCTGCTCTGCCTAGGCGGCCGCCTAGCCCGCCATTTAGAACATATTTTCTTTGAGGCACGTTGGAATGCTTTCCTTAACATGATATTTGCCTATCTACTCGAGATTGAGTTTGCTAATAGGTCTAGACAAATTTTAGTTATTGCTAAAGTTATTTTAGTTTAGCAATAACTAATACGACAAAATTTGGAATTTTTAGTTTATCAATAACTGAAATTCTCCTATAATTTCAAAAGGAAACACTATGTGAGGGAGGGATAAAGATGTATATGAAATATACTAGTTTTTGATGATTATTCAACTCCCACATTGTGGGTTTTATATAGATTTTGAATGGATGCTTGGTGCTTTGGCATCCTTTTGATATTTGCTGAAGTGGTACCAACAATCCGTCTTTTGTTGAAAATATGCAAATCTTCATTTAAAGAACTGTTTAATCCAAATGATGCAACTTGTTGATGTCAAAAATTGACTAATTAGACCGTGAAGACTACGCATAAACATCAAGACATAAGTACATATGTGGTTCACCCGAATCAGAGTACATTCACGGGACTAACTTTCTGTATATTATTATTGATAATATTTGTATTACATAATTGGTTTTAGAGCCTTGAGAGAATAAGAGAGAGTTATGTGTTGTTTGAGATGTTGTCTCAAATGAAAGAGATATGTCCTTTTAAATAAACAAAAGGCCTATGGTTCCTTCGGTTTGTGGGTTTCGTATTGGGTTTAGGTTCGATCCAAGTGGATGGTGAAATCCCACACTAACACAACTAGTTAGTTTAAATGTTTTCATCAAAAGATGCAACCCTTTTTAAAAAAATTGTTTAATCCAAATGTTGCATCTATTGAGTTCAAATGTTTCACATATGCAGTATCCTAAGAAAAATTATCTCTAGTATATTTATATTTTGAATATATAACACATGGTATCTCTAGTATATTTATATTTTGAATATATAACACATGGTATCTCTAGTATATTTATATTTTGAAATATATAACACATGGTACAAAGAGAACCAACACAACGAGAATAACTATGGTTCTATATGCTAATCAAAAGATTCAAAACAACGTTTAGTCCATCTTTGAAAATAAAAATTAGTATTGTCCAAGGATAAGCTACTGAGGACTTTAGAAGTCTCGTGTTGGTTGTCTTTGGGCCTTTGCTTCCTCTTTTGGTTGCATTGCTTGTGGATTTGTTGTGGTTTTGATTGTGAAAGTGGACCAAAGGGCAAAAAGTAGGACAAATTATACTTTACAGCATGTGATTTACACCAAGCTACATGATTATACTTATATTTTAAAATATTGCATTTTACTATCCTATATTTTTAAAAACGTTACACCCAACACCCTCCGTCACATTTTCTGTCTTCTCTTCAGTTAAGTGTTATCATGGAGTATTTGGGTTCCATCAAATAACTATTTTAAGCATCATTTAATGTCAACAGACAAAATTACCCTTGACCCATCATCTCCTTCCCAACACACTCGACCCTAATCGTAAAAGGTTTTTTACCTTAAATGCACCATGAACTCGCATAGAAGTTTCACTTTGCACCTTATTCTCAAAATTCACTCAAAATGCACCATAAAACTCTCGAGTTGTTCG
Organism: Oemleria cerasiformis; assembly: GCA_037349345.1. NCBI lineage: Eukaryota > Viridiplantae > Streptophyta > Magnoliopsida > Rosales > Rosaceae > Oemleria > Oemleria cerasiformis. The sequence goes on along the minus strand of JAZGTL010000007.1, from coordinate 33,386,295 downwards.
ACTTAGCACATTTTCTGTTAAATCCATCAATTTGCCATCAATTTTAAGGATAATTTTGGAATTTACCATCCCCAACCCAGAACACCCATCTTTCTCTCTCTTAGTGTTGGTTAACCGTAGTCTTGTCTTTCACTACCAAATCTCTTTACCAACAACAAACCCATTATCCCATTTGTAGATATTTTGCTTTCAATGGCAACCAAATAGCACCCACCAAAAATTTCAAAACTTTTCCGACATTTTCCAGCAATGCTCCCATGGTAGAGGTCTGAAAACAGGAAAACAAGCCCACGGTTGCGCGATCGTTTCTGGGTTCGAGCCCGATGTCTTTGTTACAAACTATTTGGTCCATATGTATGTAAAGTGTCGCAATTTGAAATATGCATGCAAGGTGTTTGATGAAATACCACAGAGGGACACGCTCTCTTGGAACACCATGATTTTCGGGTATGCTGACAGTGGAAACATGGGTTTTGCGAAGTGGTATTTTGATGCTATGCTCAAGAGAGATGTGGTTTCTTAAAATTATTTGATGTCGGGGTACTTGCAGAATGGTGAGTATCAGATTCGATATGTTTATCTTAAAATGAGGAGTATGGGTGTGGAATTTGATTGTACTACATCTGCTTTTTTTCTGAAAGCATGTTCTTTATTGGAAGATTTTGGATGGGGGATTCAAAATCACTGTGTTGCAGTCAAGTTGGGTCTTGACATTGATGTGGTTACTGGAAGTGCTTTAGTAGATATGTATGGGAAGTGAAAAAAGTTAGATTGTTCACTTCAGGTTTTCGGTGAATTGGCTGAGAAGAAATGGGCTTCGTGGAGCGCTGCGATTGCAAGTTCTGTTCAGAATGATCAATTTGTTAAGAGTATAGAATTGTTCAACAACATGCAAAAGGCGGAGTTGGGGTGAGCTAATCTAACTCCACCATTTGCCGTCAATTGAAGAATAATACAAATTCAGTATTAACATTTTAGTTAATTTAGAGTAAAAACTTGCTTACAGATAATAAATACAAAAGATTGGAGAAATCAAACTCCTGGGTTTGCACCGAGCATACCCTGAGACAACGACCTCGAGTGTAACGACTCGGAAATTTAATTATTGAAATTTTCATAAATTATTTTGCAAAAAGACGAATTTAACCTTGGTTGTTAAGGGGCGTGAAAGTCAATTTTTATTTCAAGACACTTTTGAAGGTGTTTCGGGTACCGTTCCATAGGTCTCGAACTCACGAGTTCGTAGACAGGCGGCACGCGTAAAACAAAGTTCGTGTGAGAGAGTTGTGCGTCTAGATTGTTCAGGGGCAGTTTGGTAATCTGCCATGGGGAGATATTTTTTTTTTAACCCCAATCAGATTAGTTCAGGATTTTTCACTCTCTCACTTCGACTCACACCCCACACCCGTGCACTTTGTACCCAAAAACCCAAAATCAAAACTTCAAACCGAGGCAAGATCCTTCATTCCTATTCAACTAATCGGATTCTCCTCTTTCCCGTGATCACAAATGTACCAACCATTGTTGGAGGAAGACGCGGGAGACGCCGGACCGAGGAAAAGAAAAATTGGAAGTTTCGATCGATTTTCCGGGCAACATAGGTATGAGATTCGTGTTTAGAGGTCATTTTTGAGTTCATGGGTTCGAGTAGATAGATTTAAACATAAAATTCGTGAAATATGGTCGAGATTTGAAGAAGTTAGGAAAAACTCAAGGTCGGCCGGAAATGGGGTTTTCCAGCGACGGTGGACGGCGGCATATGGCGGCGCGGTCGTCTTCTCCGAAAAGACTCCGGCGAGGCTCCGACAAGACTTCGACGAGGCTCCGACGACTGGGTCGGTCAGACGGGGCTGACGTGGCATGCCACGTGAATGCCACCTGGCAGCCACGTGGGTGCCACCTGGCCACACAGTCAGCAGTCAGTTGACTTAACGGTTAACTGACGCCGTCAGGGTTTGACGGAATATGCTGACGACGTTAGGATATTCCATCAAAAGGTAATGGGGTTATGACGGAACCCTAACACCGTTAGTCTAGACGGAATATTCCATCAGAGTGACGAAATATTCTACCGTGAACAATACCGGGCGTGTGGGGACGCGTGACGACGTGTGAGGGCGTGTGGTCTGACCTTCTGACAGCGCGTGGGGCTATTTTTCGGCCCACGACGACGCGTGGCTAGGTTTTTGGGACATTCCGAATCGAATTTTGGCGATTTTGAGGCCATTGGAGTTCGTTTTAGCCCCGTTTGAGTAATCCCAGCGGTAATGGTTGACCATGGAGCGGGTTTTGGCTCGAGAGGTCAAGGAAGTTGGGTCATTAATGTAACAACCCGTCCCAGTCCCCCTGACACGAATTGTTATGGCCGCTGGGTCCCCCCCAGCGCAGCCCCTGGCTCCCCGCCAGCACAAAGGTATTGTTCCCAAGTCCCCCATCCAAAAATCCCCTAGTTGCAGCCTTCTAGGGATATTGAGCTCAATTGGTGAAAGGTGTCCACCTTGAGTGGAATAAAAACCCTTGGTCCTTGGTTCGAATCCCTGGAAGGCTGCAGCTAGGGGATTTTTGGATGGGGGCCTTGGGGAACAATACCTTTGTGCTGGCAGGGAGCTAGGGGCTGTGTTGGGGGAGACCCGACGACCATAACAATTCGTGCCGGGGGGATCGGGACGGGTTGTTACAATTAATGTGTCAAGGAATTCCTTAGGGCTAGGGCTTCCTTGATTTGGTATTTTGGATGTACTGAGAACTGACTAGGTTTCCGGGATTGCGTGGCATGTGTACTTTGATGTATTATGTTATACCACCAGGTTCTTCGACTGGCGTTGAGGGTACGTCTCCGCCAGATCGTTGAGGGGTTCTACGATATTGGCGTTCGAGGGGTCTTTCTCCGCCACATTGTTGAGGGTTCTCCGACTGGCGTTGAGGGCACGTCTCCGCCAGATCGTTGAAGGGTTTTCCGATATTGGCGTTCGAGGGATCTTTCTCAGCCATATATTTGAGGTTTGAGGTATGTCATGGAGGATTGCATCATACTCTCAGGATGAATTGAGGTGTGTCATGGAGGATTCCATCATACTCTCACGATGATCTGAGGTATGTCACAGAGGATTCCATCATACTCTCAAGATGATTTGAGGTATGTCATGGAGGATTTCATCATACTCTCAGGATGATATGAGGTATGTCATGGAGGATTCCATTATACTCTCAAGATGATTTGAGGTATGTCATGGAGGATTCCATCATACTCTCAAAATGATTTGCGATATGTCATGGAGGATTCAATCATACTCTTAGGATGATTTGAGGTATGTCATGGAGGATTTCATCAAACTTTCAGGATGAACCGGGATATTAAGCTACGGCTGAGGATGAGCCTGGATACTAAGTTACCACTCAGGGTGCTCAGGATGATTAGGGATATCGAGTTACCACTTGGGGTGCTCAGGATGAGTAGGGATACCGAGTTACCACTCGGAGTGCTCAGGATGAGCCGGGATACCGAGTTGCCACTCGGGGTGCTCAGGATGAGCATGGATATCGAGTTACCACTCGGGGTGCTCAAGATGAGCAGGGATACCGAGTTACCACTCGTGGTGCTCAGGATGAGCCGGGATATCGAGTTACCACTCGGGGTGCTCAAGATGAGCAAGGATACCGAGTTACCACTCGGGGTGCTCATGATGAGTCGAGATATCGAGTTACCACTCGGGGTGCTCAGGATGTGCAGGGATACCAAGTTTCCTCTCGGGGTGCTCAGGATGAGGAGGGATATCGAGTTACCACTCGGGGTGCTCAGGATGAGCAGGGATACCGAGTTACCACTCGGGGTGCTCAGGATGAGTAGGGATACCGACTTACCAATCGGGGTGCTCAGGATGAGCCGGGATATCGAGTTACCACTCGGGGTGCTCAAGATGAGCAGGGATACCGAGTTACCACTCGGGGTGCTCCGGATGAGCCGAGATATCGAGTTACCACTCGGGGTGCTCAGGCTGAGCAGGGATACCGAGTTACCACTCAGGGTGCTCAAGATGAGCCGGGATATCGAGTTACCTCTCGAGGTGCTCAGGATGTGCAGGGATATGAGTTACCACTCGGGGTGCTCAAGATGAGCCGGGATATCGAGTTACAACTCAGGGTAAGTCAGTAAGACTCAATTCAACCAAGTCTTGTACCTTCGTCATCTGGGCCAGTGGGTTTGTGTGGGCGGTGGCCCAGATTAAAGGCTGGTTGAAGGTTCACACGAGGGTGACACATCAGTTGTCTCCTTTTATTTCGGAGGGGGTCCTCCGAGGTAGTTTGTGAACTACTAGGCTATCATGCGTCTGACAGGTAGGTGGGGTCAGTCAAGTACAAAGGAGGTTATATTGGAACCCCTATAAAGTTTATTTAATGTTTCTAATGGTTAAGGATATTTCAGGTATTGAACTTTTGTGTTAAAAGCTGTCAGTCGAGAAGCTGGGGCATAAAACAAGTTCGTGAAGTTACCCTGCAGGGCCACCACTGGTCTGAGGTTTCAGCAGTGTCTGACCTACTGTCAACTTGGTATCAGAGCTTGTTAGCATAGGGCTATAAACTTCGAATCATGATCATGGGTTCTCACATTGTGATATTTGGCGAAGCATTGGCTCTTACCTTGATATGACCATGTCGGTTAGCCACTGGTGCGGTTGCTCAATTGAGAGGCTAAGACGGTTAACCAGTCCTTAAGGGGAGATTCTGCTGGATTTTTTTGGCAGAATTCTCATAATTAATTGCAAGGACTTAGGGGTATTCTGGGAATTTTTTTAGGTTGTCAGACGGGAGCAGGGTTCTTCCGGGGTTTCGAGGGAAAATTCTAGAAGGGTACTGTCAATTTGTTATCAGAGCTCCAGGTTTAACTTCCTGCAGACCGCACACTTGTGTGCAAATTATTAAGGATTCTTGTCAACGAGATGCCTCTGAGATGTTTGTCTCTTTAGCGACCTAGAACTGAGGGAGGCGGAGAGTTGGGAGTCATGTGATGCACGGCGAGGCAGGCGTCATTGTTGCTGGTGAGTCGACTTTGATTTTGTAAACTATATGCATGCATAAAGGTATATTTGAATTAAATATTGTTATATATATATATATATATATATTGTCTTTGGTACATTTCTAGAATTTAGAAATTGTGCTACTAAATGATGGATGGACACTTGTTTTCAATATTATAGTGGAAACAATGTTTTGGGCTGTGGCCTGGTTTTTGGACTCTATTTTTATGTTGTTTTGACGTGATGGATATTGAGTCCATGATTTTGGATTTAGACCCATACTTGAAATTTTAATGAATTTGGCTTAGACCAGGAAATAAGGATTTCAAAACATGGATCTGAATTACTGTCCCCGAGGGTCAATGTTTTCTCCTATGCTGGCGTAGAGGGTCTTTCTCCGCTAGATCATTGAGGTGAGCTATGGCTTGGGAGACCATTCGGGAAGCGGTGAGACGTGTTTATGGTAGTACATGGTTCTGCACAACTCGAGGTATATCGGGTTTGTGGAGGATTTTGAGCTACGGCTCGGGATTTTATTCGGAAACAGTAAGATATGTTTTGATAAATTTTGTGTCCAGGTCGGTTTCCATGATTTAAACTCCTTTGAGGAGGGTTTTCAAAACAAAATTGTGGACCACGGTATATTTTTCATTATTACAGATTTTCGTGGGTCCAACCAAGTGTTTTAGCAAAATATGAAAATTCCGCTGGTTTTTGGATTATCTGTATATATTATGTTATATACAATTGGATTTTATGTTATGCATGCATGGTTTTACTCGTGGAGGGGGAAAAATGTATGTTTTCTCCAGCACTTGATGTGGGGTATTTTCCATCACTTATTCGTCAAGGTTTTCTCCGACTAGCGTTGGAGGGTATTTCTCCCCTAGATCGTTGAGGGGTTCTCCGATGTTGGCATTGCAGGGTAGTTTTTCCACCATATTGTGGAGGATGTTGCTGCGTCGTACATGGACCCGCATATGTTGAGATACTCGGATATGTGGAGGGTTTTTCCTAGACTTGCGTGGTAGGGTTTTACCTCCGCTAGATCGTCGATATTCTCTAATTATGGCGTGGCAGGTAGTTCTCCGCTAGATCGTTGACACTGACTGCACTTGGTACACATGACCCTATCTGACACCTGGCTTCGAGGTATATTCGGTCATGAGATGTCATGACTTGAGGAAATGGTAGTCATGTTTTGAGTAGGACTCGCGATGGACTTATTGGGCTCAAGCCTTGCATTGAGGAAATTTCCGGATTGAATGGATTTTGGTGCTTTAAGGATGTCTCCTAGATGTTGTTCCCGCCTACAATTTGTTATCGAGATTGGAACAGGGAAATGTGCAGAGTGCACAGGTTCAATTGGGAATTGCAGCTGAGGCCCAGTTCATATCGGTGGTGACGAGAGAGTACTTAGAACAGGAGGTTGGTTATTTAACTTGAGTTAAGGGAATTTCGGGGACAAAATTCCTTTAAGGGGGGGAAATTGTAACGACTCGAAAATTTAATTATTGAAATTTTCATAAATTATTTTGCAAAAAGACAAATTTACCCTTGGTTGTTAAGGGGCGAGAAAGTTAATTTTTGTTTCGGGATAGTTTTGATGGTGTTTCAGGTACCGTTCCATAGGTCTCGAACTCACGAGTTCGTAGATTGGTGGCACGTAGAAAATGGAGTTCGTGTGAAAGAGTTGTGGGTCTAGATTGTTCTGGGGTAGTTTGGTAATCTGCCATAGGGAGATATTTTTTTTTTACCCCAATAAGATTAGTTCAGGATTTTTCACTCTCTCACTTCGACTCACACCCCACACCCGTGCACTTTGTACCCAAAAACCCAAAATCAAAACTTCAAATCAAGGCAAGGTCCTCTATTCCTATTCAACTAATCAGATTCTCCTCTTCCCCGTGATCACAAATGTACCAACCATTGTTGGAGGAAGCTGCGGGAGATGCCGGACCGAGGAAAAGAAAAACTGGAAGTTCCGATCGATTTTTCGGCCAACACAGGTATGGGATTCGTGTTTAGAGGTCATTTTTTAGTTCATGGGTTCGAGTAGATAGATTTAGACAAAACATTCGTGAAAAATGGTTGAGATTTGAAGAAGTTAGGAAAAACTCAAGGTCGGTCGGAAATGGGGTATTCCGACGACGGCGGATGGTAGCGCGATCGTCTTCTCCAGCGAGACTTCGGTGAGGCTCTGGCGACTGGGTCGGTCAGACGGGGCTGACATGGCATGCCATATGGAAGCCACGTGGAGGCCACCTAGCAGCCACGTGGGTTCCACTTGGCCACACAGTCAGCAGTCAGTTGACTTAACGGTCAACTAACGCCGTCAGGATATGGCGGCGTGTGGCTAGGGTTTTGGGACATTCCATATCGGATGTTGGTGGCTTTTAGGCCATTGGAGTTCGTTTTTACCCCCGTTTGAGTAATCCCAGCGGTAATGGTTGACCATTGAGCGAGTTTTGGCTTGGTAAGTGAAGGAAGTTGGGTCATTAATGTGTCAAGGAATTCCTTGGGGCTAGCTTCCTTGATTTGGTATTTTTGATGTACTGAGAACGGATTGGGTTTTCGGGATTGCGTGGCATGTGTACTTCGATGTATTATGTTATACCACCAGGTTCTCCGACTGGCATTGAGGGTACGTCTTCGCCAGATCGTTGAGGGGTTCTCCGATGTTGGCGTTCCAGGCCACATTGTTGAGGGTTCTCCGACTGGTGTTGAGGGTACGTCTCTGCCAGATCGTTGAAGGGTTCTCCGATATTGGCGTTTGAGGGATCTTTCTCCACCCTATCATTGAGGTCTGAGGTATGTCATGGAGGATTCCATCATACTCTTAAGATGATATGAGGTATGTCATGGAGGATTCCATCATACTATCAAGATGATATGAGGTATGTCATGGAGGATTCCATCATACTCTCAGGATGATTTGAGGTATGTCATGGAGGATTCCATCATACTCTCAGGATGATTTGAGGTATATCATGGAGGATTCCATCATACTTTCAGGATGATTTGAGGTATGTCATGGAGGATTCCATCATACTCTCAGGATGAACCGGGATATTGAGCTACGACTTAGGATGAGCCGGGATACCGAGTTACCACTCGGGGTGCTCAGGATGATTAGGGATATCGAGTTACCACTCGTGGTGCTCATGATGAGCAGAGATACCGAGTTACCACTTGGGGTGCTCAAGATGAGCCGGCATATCGAGCTACCACTTGGGGTGCTCAAGATGAGCAGGGATACCGAGTTACCACTTGGGGTGCTCAAGATGAACAGGTATATCGAGTTACCACTCAGGGTGCTCAGGATGAGCAGAGTATCGAGTTACCACTCGAGGTGCTCAAGATAAGCCGGGATATCGAGTTACCACTCGGGGTGCTCAGGATGAGCAGGGATACCGAGTTACCACTCGGGGTGCTTAGGATGAGTCGGGATATCGAGTTACCACTCAGGGTGCTTAGGATGAGCAGGGATACTGAGTTACCACTCGAGGTGCTCAAGATGAGCAAGGATATCGAGTTACCACTCGGTGTGCTCAGGATGAGCAGGGATATCGAGTTACCACTCGGGGTGCTCAAGATGAGCCGGGATATCGAGTTACCACTCGGAGTGCTCAGGATGAACAGGGATACCGAGTTATCACTCGGGGTGCTCATGATGAGCCGGGATATTGAGTTACCACTCGGGGTGCTCAGGATGAGCAGGGATACCGAGTTACCACTCGGGGTCCTCAGGATGAGCCTGGATATCGAGTTACCACTCGGGGTGCTCAGGATGAGCAGGGATATCGAGTTACCACTCGGGGTGCTCATGATGACTTGGGATATCGAGTTACCACTCGGGGTGCTCAAGATGAGTAAGGATATCGAGTTACCACTTGTGGTGCTTATGATGAGCCGGGATATCGAGTTACAACTCGGGGTAAGTCAGTGAGACTCAATTCAACCAAGTCTTGTACCTTCGTCATATGGGCCAGTGGGTTGGTGTGGGCGGTGACCTAGATTGACGGGTGGTTTACGGTTCACACGAGGGTGACACGTCTGTTGTCTCGTTTTATTGATGAGGGGGTCCTCCGAGGTAGTTTGTGAACTACTAGGCTATCATGCGTCTGACAGGTATGTGGGGTCAGTCAAGTATAGAGAAGGTTCTGTTGGAACCCATGTAAAGTTTATTTAATGTTTCTAAAGGTTAAGGGTATTTCGGGTATTGAACTTTTGTGTTAAAAGCTGTCAGTCGTGAAGCTGGGGCGTAAAACAAGTTCGTGAGGTTACCCTATAGGGCCACCACTGGTCTGAGGTTTCAGTAGTGTCTGACCTACTGTCAACTTGGTATCACAGCTTGTTAGCAGAGGGCTATAAACTTCGAATCATGATCAGGGGTTCTCACATTGTGATATGTGGCGAAGCATTGGCTCTTACCCTGATATGACCAGGCCGGTTAGCCACTAGTGCAGTTGCTCAGTCGAGAGGCTAAGATGGTTAACCAGTCCTTAAGGGGAGATTCTGCCGGATTTTTTTGGCATAATTCTCATAATTAATTGCAAGGACTTAGGGGTATTCTGGGAATTTCTTTAGGTTGTCAGACGGGAGCAGGGTTCTTCCCTAGTTTTGAGGAGAAATTCGAGTAGGGTCCTGTCATCGAGCTTCTCGAGTCAATGCCGAGGTAAGAAGTGAGCCGAGTTGAAGATACCGCTGTGTGAAATGGAAGCAAAGATTGCAGAGCACCCAACTGAGGAATTGGCCTGAAATCAAAAAGTCCAAAAAAGTCAAGAACTTCACTAATTTGAGGAAATACCCAATTGAAAAAAACGAAATCAACTAGACTACTCAAATGGAAAATTTTCAAAAAGATGAAAATTTTACAAAAAGTGCTTGCTTACCTTGAGAGCGTGAGATAAGGGATGGTGGTGGGGAGAGAAGACATGGGGCTAGGCTTGAAGGTTGGTTTCTTCACGGCAGATTTGAGATGAGAGAAAGCTGGCTTTGAAAAAGATATGCAGCGAGAGGCCATTAGAGTACATGGTAGGGAAATGGTGAAGCAGAGCTAGGGTTTTGAAGGCGTTGGATTGCGTGGAGGAGGATGGGTGTTCTGGGTTGGGGGATGGTAAATTGAAATTACCCTTAAAATTAACGGCAAATAGATGAATTTAATAGAAAATGTGCTAAGTCGAACAACTCGAGAGTTTTAAGGTGTATTTTGAGCAAATTTTGAGAATAAAGTGCAAAGTGGAACATCTATGCTAGTTTATGGTGCATTTAATGTGAAAAATCATTGTAAAAATTGCTGAAGCAAAGGTTTAGAGGCTCAAAGATCAATGGTGGATGGTCATCAGCGTTGTTATAAGTTGTTTCACAGACAAAATTCTAACTCAAATTGCAACGGGCTGTGCATAGGCTTGGTATTGGGATTGGGCAAGGGGTGGAATGGACCATCAATTCGTCTATATTGTTCTCGGAATAGTCGCTACAAGCCTACGAAGTCCGAAAGATCTCCAGGAAAAGGACTAGTAGTAGGAAATGGGTACATGATCATGATAAGTGATTTTAGTGAGCTATAGATTTATGGGTTTTGGATAAGGGTACACTCTTCACATCTAATTTGGCCCCATACCAAGTCGCCTAATTCCTTGTATTCTAGATGACTTGAATCCACAACCTTAGCTACACACCATACCCACCAATTGGAGTGCCAAGGGTATAATAGGCGTATTTTTCCATTCTATAGCATAGATTGGTTCACTGATAATTCGGTTGGTTTCTATATGGATTTGATGACAACATTCTAGATCCACCGACGATGGAGAAGAATGGAGATTGTTTACTTTAAGATTATTTCTTTCTTTAATTTTCAATATTTTAAACATAATTATTTGGTGTAAATTGGCAACAATGCCCTTTAACTTAAGTTTAAAATAGTTAATTGATGGGACCCAAATATGCCATGTCAGCACTTAACTGAAGAGAAGGCGGAAAACATGTCGGAGGGTGCTAGGTGTAACGTTTTTAAAAGTATAGAATAGTAAAGTGCAACATTTTAAAGTACATGATTCTGTAACTTAGTGTAAATCACAAAGTAGTAAAGTGTAATTTGCCAAAAAATATGACAAATTTACCACACCTAAACAAAGTATGCCAAAATTCGTTAAATACAAGCCTACAGTGCACTTGACATTCAGTTTGCATAATAGAAAACCGATGTGCAGCGTTCGGTGATATCGTGTAGATATTGTTAAAAATAATTAATAACATATCGGTACATTTGATATTGTTTATGTGTCAATTTATTCATTGCAGTTCATGAAACATTTTATTCATAATCACAATTCTCCACATAATGAAATCCATAAAACATATTTCTTTATCTTATGATTAAATAATATGTCGAAGAAAGTTAAATGGGCTAACTTTTTTTTTCGATTAGACATTGAGGTGTAGTGAAGTTGTTAATAAACATCCACTTATTGCATGGCCATATACGTTTTGCTTAAAATCCTAGTGCTTTAATTAAAGCACTACGTATATTGTGTAGTAATATTTATCTTCATTTTGTATTATATTTAAAAAAAAGAATTGTCACACTTCATCATAACCATATTTTCACATCTTAAAACAAGTAATTGCAAACATATGGCCTAAACCGAAGTGCTAGTTTTTATTATTAGTGGGGTTATTCTGATACGAGAATATTGGAAGAGGTAATTATATATATTAGGTATAGACATCATCTTATACGAAAGTTACAGCCGAAATCTCCCACTATCTAATGAGAAAAAATACCACTAAATCATAGTGCTAGTGATATTTCGTACCATTAGAAAAAACGAAGGGCGCATTTACTTACAACTAATGGAAGATGTAGGTAATGAGAGAATTAGATAATGAGATAAATAGGTAATCAGAGAAGTGGGTAATCAGAGAAGTGGGTAATCAGAGAAATGGGTAATCAAAGAAGTGGGTAATCATTTTCATTAAGCTGTTTACTAACTATATAAAATTATGACATTAATGAGATTGATTTCATTGTTATTATTTACTAACTCTTATGAATCGGAATAAAAAACTAACTTTAATACTAAAATGTCTTTGCACAAATATATTATATTTTATTTATTTTGATTTTTTTAAGATCGAGATTGAGCCTTACATAGCCAATTGATAACAAGTCCAAAATGTCATATATCTTATTGTGATTATTCACTAATAAATATGAAAAATATGGCCAATTGGTTTTTTAGTAGTATATAACTTATTGATAAATATTGTAAATCATGTTTTTAGTTGTTGATGAATGTGGCTAAGAAAAAAAGGATTTATTCGCAAAAGAACATTATTACTAGCTAGTATTATTGTAATTAATACTTGTAAACTATGTTCATAGTTTTTTTTAAAATATTATGTTGGGGTATTTGAAATTATTATAGAATATTATAGGTTACTTTGGTAAATTAAAATATTGAAAAGAGGTAATGGGAATCATTAACACCCCTCCCCTAGTTAATGAGATTACGAGTTATTTATACAAATACCCCCCGAGGTTTTCTGTGTTTTCACAAACACCCCTAAGGTTTTAGACCTTATACAAACACCCCTTAAGTTCAAAGAACATTACACGTAAACTCATTTGTTAAGTGACTATCAATTAAAAACTGACATCAACCTAAAAATTGACAAAATTAACCTTATACAGTAATATTTTCAGTTAGAATGGTAATGGATCAAAACAACCATAAGGGAATTTTAGTATTTGCATAACTTATTTTACATTTAATTAAAGATTTTTTATACTTTATGGTTTATGTGTAATGTTTTTAGAATCTGATGGGGTGTTTGTATAAGGTCCAAAACCTGAAGAGGTGATTGTGAAAACACAAAAAATCTCAGGGGGTGTTTGTGTAAATAACTCATGAGATTACCCTACAATGGATAATGAGATTACCTATTTTGAACGGATCTTACGTATTTAATGATAATCTAGTTGCAAGTAAACGTAAGATAATTAAGTAATGATTATCATTATCTTTGATTTCATTCCCATTACTAGTAGGGTGGGCACGGTTTGGATCGATGCAGATATCACCAAAATCCAAATTCAAACCGTTAAAATCTTTACGGTTCGATATAATTTGAATTTTCAAAAAATAGAATTAAAACCGTTCCAATCCAAACCGTCATTAACGGTTTGGTTTGGAACGGTTTAGATGGTTTAACATAAAATTTCATATAATTTGTTTAATAAAAAGACCCCTAAAAAGCATAATCTTTTCCAAAACTCCACCATTCTCATTAACATTCATTTATTTACATCAAGATATCATTCATTTACATGAAAGTTTCATTCATACACATCAACAAATTAAAATTTTCAATATTTTAAACTTCAAATATGGTGGGTTATTATTTAAATATAATTTAAATTCGAAAGTAGTACAAAATGGGTAAAGATTAAGTGAGGTAATGTATGTGATGAAAACTTACATTAACATATTATAGGGTGAAAATATTAACTAATAAATAATATAAATAATAACCTTAATGGTTCGGTTTGGATTCCAACGGTTTTCAAGATAAAAATCCAAAACCAAACTGTTCATAATGGAATGGTTTGAATTTTAAACTGTTTGATTTTTATCCGGTCAAATCCAAACCAGAGTGTACCAATAACGATTTGACTCGAATTGGTATCGGTTTCAATGAGTTTATGCCTACCCCTAATTACTAGTAAGTAAACATGCCTTAAGATTGTTCAATTTAATTTTAAGCAACTAACGTGAACACTTTTATTACAAGAAATAAGTTTGCTTAGTAAAAAAGAAATGAACTTTACTATTTTAGTTAAAAAAGTAGAAGGAAAATAAAGATAATTGATTAAGAAAACCTAACAAAAGAAGAGAAAGGGGAATCCTTTATTATTGTGAACTTGTTTTTGGTTAACAAAATTTCAAATGTTCAAAGTGAATCAACGAAAACTACATTTTAGAACTGAACTTTGGGGGATTTATATGAGTTTGTGCTTTGGTGTGGGAGGCTGGTTTCAGAGCTGTTATTGTTGAATGCGATTCCCTTGTCGCTATTTCCCTTATTTTGAACCACATTGATACCTGCCATCCTCTCCTCACCCTTATATGTGATTGTAGAATGATAATGAAGCGCTCTTGGATGTGTGAGCTCCATCATGTTTACCGCGAGAAGAACCACGCTGCGAATTTATTGGCCAATTGGGGCCATGGTCGTGATATTGGTCTGCATTTACTGGAAGCCCCCCTACCTACTGCTTCTGCCTTCCTCAATGCTGACTCTCTGTGTAGAGTCTACTTAAGGGCTGTGTCCATCTAGTTTCCTTTCTGGGCTCTGAACTCCTCTGTACTAAAAAAAAAACTATATTTTATTCAAATCATTCCAGTTTTAGACAAAACTATACTTCGAGAATAAATCTAACATTTTCAGCTGGCTTTTTAATCCAAATAATATTATTTTATTACATTTCCATTTTAGAACAGTCGTTAGAAAAGGCCGGGTTGAACCCGGACCCGCGTAACCCGGCGTCCATATAAAACCGAAGCAAGAAAGAAGCTGCGTAAAGCGCACTACTGAACATTTTAACACGTAATATTATTTTACCATCAGACGACGAGTTTTTTATTTTAGTTTTTTTATTTTAATATTATTGCTCCGGTTGTGGCTTGGATGAGATCTCTGCTTCTCGTTATATATTTTTCGCTCGAAATTCCATTTTATAAAATCCCAAAAAACGCTCGCCATTCTGACCCCCTTTCTCAGATCTCTCTCCTTGTTCGCTTTCGCGGGTCTAAGGGTTTCGCTGCTGTTCTAGATCTCGTAGCGATTCGAATCCTCCGCAGGGTTCGAAACGCTCTCTCTCTACACACATCTCTCTTCGCCGTGGACTCTCACTCCACGGCTTAGTCGCATCCGCAGATCCGAGACTTTGATTCATAGCCGCCGATCTGCGCAGCCATGGCGGCCGCGAACGCTCCGATCACCATGAAGGAGGCCCTAACGGTCAGTTCTATGTTCCTATTCTGTGCTCAATAAGCTCAATTTGAAATTTCACTTGTTTCTGAGCTGAAGTAGTTGCTGTTTGGTCAATTACTGCGCTAAATTCTATGATTTGAACTTTGCTTTACTTTCTTAGTTTATGTGAAGCTTTATCTAGATCTGTTTGTTTGTAAAATCAGTAGTCTCTGATCAGATCTGATAGTCATCTCAGTAGGAACTGCAGACTTTAGCTACTATGATTTTGAACTCCATAACTGTTTACTGCGAGGTTTTGACTAGAATGGAAAAAAAATGACTAATGAGTTTATATGATCTGATCTGATTGCAGCTTCCGAGCGTTGGGATTAATCCGCAATTCATAACATTTACACATGTTACTATGGAATCCGATAAGTACATATGCGTTCGCGAAACTTCACCTCAGAACAGTATTGTTATTATCGATATGAGCATGCCAATGCAACCTCTGAGGAGGCCTATCACCGCGGACTCTGCACTTATGAATCCAAATTCCAAAATCCTTGCATTGAAAGGTAGGTTATAACTACATGTTTGCATTTCAGAAGTAATATATTCTGCATAGACTTACTCTAACCGTTATGATCTTGCTCAGTGTTCTGATCTTATCGTAATCTGCTGTGGATGTACTTGTTTTGCTTCAGAGCCAACTTGTTGAACCTTGATTTACTTAATTAGTACTGCAATAAGTTTAGTCATAGGCTGATATTATCAATTCATCTTGCTTATACCTCTACAGCATGTAGTTAGTTGAACTGAAAGTGAATATCATATACATATACATTTTTTAACGTTATTTCCCTAATGGCTTACTGTCTTTGCGCACTTTAGTATACACTTAATGCTGCCCTGTTTGATTATTTTTTTTGATATTGTCATATCCATTTGTAGCCCAAGTCCAAGGTACTACTCAGGATCACCTTCAAATATTTAACATTGAGATGAAAGCAAAACTGAAATCACATCTTATGCCCGAGCAGGTACTCACTTTATTGGTTTACTAATTAGTACTATTTTATGCATCTTAAAATTGTGTGATATTATTGAGTTCCTGTCGTTTTTTGACACCTCTTAAACAATCTCTCTCATTTATTTCTATTCGTTCATATGTAGATTGTTTTTTGGAAGTGGATAAGCCCAAAGATGTTGGGTTTGGTCACGCAGACTACAGTATATCACTGGCTAATTGAAGGTAATATACCTTAAGCAACTTATGTTAGTATTGCAAAAATCATACTTCTTCAGATTTTTGTTATATGGGAACATTCTAATATACAATACCAAAATGCTTTTTTTCTTAATTTTTTTGATCTTTATGTGTTTTGTCCTCTCTGCATCTCCTTGTAGGTGAATCTGAACCTACTAAGGTGTTTGAGCGAACAGCTAATCTGGCAAACAATCAGATTATAAATTACCGTTGTGATCCTTCTGAGAAGTGGTTGGTTTTGATCGGAATTGCTCCTGGTGCACCAGAGGTATGTTTATATGTCTATTAATTCCAGTCCATCATTCATTTTTTATGTCTGCCATGATATTGTTAGAAACTGCATAACTGGTCTCGTCCTAGTCCTGTTTTCCGTACTCTTGCTTAGGGAGTGTTTGTGCCACCCCTCTAATCGTCTTTAAAACTTCAAAAACTTTTGCATCAAATAATTTTGCTCAATGATTGTTGTGAAACTACTGTATAGTTTTTTCCTTTTCTTTATAGTGTTTCTTCCCTTTTTGTTTATAAAATTTACAATATGCCAGAAGAAATATGCAAACCCTTCTCTTTCAATGTCACTTTTCTGCTGTACTGCTTCTGAATCCTAATCTCGTTCTGTTTCCAGAGGCCTCAATTGGTTAAAGGAAATTTGCAACTCTTCTCTGTGGATCAGCAGCGCAGTCAAGCTCTTGAAGCACATGCTGCATCTTTTGCCCAATACAAGGTGTGCAAATTTCAATGTCCCAATCTCTTTCTCTTTATTTGTTCTGTAACTTCTCTCACTATACACAATCTGTTAATACATATATATACATTTGATTATCTTTTTGACCTTTTTTTCTTTGAAACAGGTTCCTGGGAATGAGAATCCCTCCACTCTTATTTCCTTTGCCACTAAGACCCTAAATTCTGGACAGATAACATCGAAATTACATGTTATTGAGCTCGGTGCCCAGCCAGGTTGATATAAAGATTATATTTAAGTTACTTGTACATAAACACTTTGTTCTGTTTAAACATATATTTTGTCGCTTCTTGACACAAAGTCTCCAACAAATCTGTACAAGGTGATTAAGTTTTTTTGGGATGTAGAAATAGAGTAATCAATTTATTATTTGTGCTACTTAGTCACGGAGTTATTGGTTACATTTGGAATCTCATTTGTAATAGATTAATTGGCTCATAAAATAGTGTTAGGACTTGTATGTATGTAGTCGATCTGTCTGTCTTAAAAAAATATTGCTCAATACTAAGTTTGTAAACAGATGTCATTTTTACTTTGAATTAAATGTTTGGAATGGAAAATAGATTTTTTTTTATGTATTTTACCTTTGATGATTGTAAAGTTAAGCGAGGGAGTTGTGTGCATGAATCTTATTGCAGGGAAGCCGTCTTTTACGAAGAAACAAGCAGATCTTTTCTTTCCTCCAGATTTTGCTGATGATTTCCCGGTTGCCATGCAGGTACTGAATCTGCTAAGGTTTTTATTAATCTTGTAACATACTGTGTTGTACATATGCTAAAAATGAGTTTGTTTATTGGCAGATGTCTCACAAGTACAGCTTGATTTATGTAATTACAAAGCTTGGGCTACTGTTTGTCTATGATTTAGAGACAGCTAGTGCGGTTTACAGAAATAGAATCAGTCCAGATCCAATCTTCTTGACAACAGAGGCTTCATCAGTTGGAGGGTTTTATGCGGTTAATAGGCGGGGCCAGGTCTTGTTGGCTACAATTAATGAACAAACAATTGTTCCTTTTGTCAGTGGACAGGTATGTTTGGAATTTTTTTTTTCAATAGGCAGATTTGGAATTTAAGTTGTAATATTTTTTCTTCTTGTGCTTAAGAATGTTGTCCTGTATAAATTATCAGTTGAACAATTTGGAGCTTGCTGTCAATCTGGCCAAAAGAGGAAATCTTCCGGGTGCAGAGAACCTAGTAAGATATTCTTTATTTTTCTTTGTTAAGCTTGATTTGTAGTAGATTTTCTATGAAAGATATAATTTAGGTATTTATATATCATTGTTTATGGAATTTAGATATGATCAAATGAACATTTGATTGCGTTTCTTGATAAGAAACAAATTAGTTGCTTTTGTTGTATCCAATTTGAAGTTGTCATGATTTGGCACTTTTTAACTGAATGCTCACTGAAAGTGTACTTGTTCGGATAGATATTGCATCCACTTTTACTCATGGAGTTATGAATTTATATCTATTATTTTGGTCTTGTTTTCTTTATTACCTTTTAAATGAACTAATAGAATTCTGGGATAAGGGAGTTTTAGTGAGAGAAGGCCATATTCTATGCGGTGCTAAACAATTTCACCTTGGTTGGTTATTGGCTGGGCTGTTTTGGTTATTTAGTTTGTTATGTTATTGTTGAGAGCTGTTGTCATCTCTAAGTTGCTGATGTGCCTAAATAAACTGAACAGGTTGTCCAGCGTTTCCAAGAACTGTTTGCCCAAACAAAGTACAAAGAAGCTGCTGAACTTGCTGCCGAGTCCCCACAAGGAATTCTCCGCACGCCTGATACAGTTGCAAAATTTCAGGTTTCTTTTGTCTTCTATACTTGTACCCCTCTCTTGACTAGCATTTTTCTATCTTTGATGATTTGTACTGAATCTTCTCACATGCACGATATTTATGTATTCAACTGTTTCATCAAGTTCCTGGTATGAATCTTGTTGTGTTTATGTAGTTCTTGTCCTTTGGTTGTTTGGAATGGTTTTAATCAATCACTTGATTGTAATTGATAAACTTAGATTTAACATTTCGTAAGCTGTAGATATTAATCAGAAGTGTTAGTTTTTGGAGGTGAGGAGAATAACTTGTGAAAGTGACTGTGTATGTCTAAAAACTGTCGAGAAATTGTGAATATTAAATGTGCTATAGAACTCATTTGAGATAAGAGACGCTTGGTAAAATACGTAATGAGCTTGAAAAGTTTAGTCTGAATGTACACTTTTTGAGAGGGTGAGACTTTCAAATTGTTCTCCCTGTTTAAGATGGGAATATATTTATATATGATTTATAGTCTGAATATACAGTTTTTTACTTGATTGAGAGGGTGAGTTGCAAATTGTTCTCCCTGTTTTAGTTGGGAATATAATTTATGTGATTTTTTCTTCTCTGTGTTGCAGAGTGTTCCTGTTCAAACCGGGCAAACACCACCGTTGTTACAGTACTTTGGGACACTCTTGACACGAGGGAAGCTCAATGCATTCGAGTCATTGGAATTGTCACGTCTTGTAGTGAATCAGAACAAGAAGAACCTATTGGAAAACTGGTTGGCAGAGGACAAGCTTGAATGCAGTGAGGAACTGGGAGATCTTGTGAAGGTTTGCTTTGCTATTTGAATTAAGCATGAACATTTTTGTTCTTTACATTTTTGGTGATAAATCTCTCATTTTTTTCTTCTGTAGACTGTTGATAATGATCTGGCTTTGAAAATCTATATTAAAGCCAGAGCAACTCCAAAAGTAGTTGCAGCTTTTGCTGAGCGAAGGGAGTTTGACAAAATACTGATCTACTCAAAGCAGGTGACCAAGTGTCTATGTATTAATGATTTCTAAATGTTTTTGTATTTGTGAAATGGGTGTTTGGTGTTTGACCATATCCATTTTCTTTGTTGCTTTAGGTTGGCTACACACCTGACTATCTGTTCCTTCTGCAAACAATTCTTCGAGCAGATCCCCAGGTATTCAAACAATGCTCTGCAAGCTTATGTTATTTATTTTTGTTCCTTGAAAGCTCAAAGCATAATTGGATTAGACATTGATCCTTTTTCAGTGAATGGTCCATTGAATTTAATTATCCTTCTATTCTTGTATTTTTTAGTTAACACCACTAGTGGCTTGATGCACTGTGTACATTTGGATTGCAATTTTTAGGGGATGAACTCGAATATCTTTTAAGAAGTTGTATCCAAATCAAACTAAATTATGTGACGATGTATTTTTGGATGTAGGGTGCTGTCAATTTTGCGTTGATGATGTCCCAAATGGAGGGCGGTTGTCCGGTTGATTACAACACCATAACAGATCTCTTCCTTCAGGTTTGTTTACTCCCATTATGAGTGAGTTTTATGTTATGCTTATTTTTATTTTAGTGTTATGTGTTATATTATTTCCCAACAATGTACATCATAGATCATAGGTTGTTTTTTTCTTTTATGAAAGAAAATAACGTCTCTTTGCAATTTGTGAAATATTATTACTGAAGAAGGGATTAATATGCTTTTGTTTCTCTTCGTTTATTTTAGAGGAACCTGATTCGTGAAGCGACCGCCTTTCTATTGGATGTTTTGAAGCCAAATCTTCCAGAACATGCTTTCCTGCAAACCAAGGTCTTTCCTTAAAGATATTTATGTATGATCCATACATTACTATTTTCAGTTGGTTGACATTTTTCATCCATGTAGGTCCTTGAGATCAATTTAGTGACTTTTCCAAATGTGGCCGATGCTATTTTAGCCAATGGAATGTTCACTCATTATGATCGTCCTCGAATTGCCCAGCTATGTGAAAAAGCTGGTCTTTATGTGCGAGCTCTGCAAGTAAGATGTCTTCTTGCAGTTCATTTATTTTTCTTAACCTCAGTATTTTCTGATTGACAATTGTATTAAACATTTTACTTCTGATGCAGCATTACGCAGAGTTACCTGATATCAAACGTGTCATTGTGAATACCCATGCAATAGAGCCCCAGGTTGATATCCCCTTTAATATTTACATCAATTTGGTACCATGAACTAGTAGAATTGTTACTCAAATTGTGTCTTTCTACAGTCACTGGTAGAGTTTTTTGGTACTCTGTCGCGGGAATGGGCTTTGGAGTGTATGAAGGATCTTTTATTGGTCAATTTAAGAGGCAATCTCCAGATAATTGTCCAGGTGTCCATTTTCCTCCCTTTTTTTCCTTCCTACTGTGATGTTTAAAAAATATATCTGAGCCGTTAACTGGAGCAATACAATACCTGCACAGGTTGCTAAGGAATACTCAGAGCAGTTAGGTGTTGATCAATGCATGAAGCTTTTTGAACAGTTCAAGTCATATGAAGGGTTGTACTTCTTCCTGGGGTCGTTTCTGAGCTCAAGGTAATCTGTTTGAAAGAGAAGTTTTCATTGTTTTGGATGTCACATACATGTTACTCTTGATTTTCATTGTGCTTAAATATGGGACAGTGAGGATCCTGATATCCACTTCAAGTACATCGAGGCAGCTGCTAAAACTGGGCAAATCAAAGAGGTGGAGCGAGTTACTAGAGAATCAAACTTCTATGACGCCGTGAAAACAAAGAACTTCCTCATGGAAGCTAAGCTTCCAGATGCGCGACCACTGATTAATGTTTGTGATCGTTTTGGATTTGTTCCCGATCTCACCCACTACTTGTACACGAACAACATGCTTCGTTACATTGAAGGTTACGTTCAAAAGGTACTATTCAAGCTCTCTTTGACACTTTGAAATACATTTAAGATTGGTTTTTACTTAATATTGAGAATGCTCTGTTTATTGCATAGGTGAACCCTGGGAATGCTCCTTTAGTGGTGGGACAGTTGCTAGATGATGAGTGCCCTGAAGATTTTATCAAAGGCCTGATTCTTTCTGTCCGTTCATTGCTTCCAGTGGAGCCTCTTGTGGAGGAGTGTGAGAAGAGGTGGTATCCTAATTTATGTCCTTACACCATCTTTGTTCTTCCTCATACTTACTTTTCTTCTTTTTGTCCATCTCATTAGGAATCGACTTCGTTTACTCACTCAGTTCTTGGAGCATCTTGTGAGTGAGGGAAGCCAAGATGTACATGTTCATAATGCTTTGGGTAAAATCATCATTGATAGCGGCAATAATCCAGAGCACTTCCTTACCACGAACCCATATTATGATTCACGTGTTGTTGGTAAATATTGTGAGAAACGTGATCCTACCCTTGCTGTTGTTGCTTACCGCCGTGGACAATGTGATGATGAACTTATTAACGTCACAAACAAGAACTCTTTGTTCAAATTGCAAGCAAGGTTAGTGATTTAGTATCACATGCTTTTTAAATATTTCATTGCAATTTGGTACCTAGAGGTTTACTTACTAATTCTTTGTCTCAGATATGTGGTCGAGAGGATGGATGAAGATCTTTGGGGAAAAGTTCTCGACCCTGAGAATGAGTACAGAAGACAGCTTATTGATCAAGTTGTTTCTACTGCCTTGCCCGAGAGCAAGAGCCCAGAACAAGTATCTGCGGCTGTTAAGGCTTTCATGACCGCTGACTTGCCCCATGAATTAATTGAGCTTCTTGAAAAGATCGTGCTTCAAAACTCTGCCTTCAGTGGGAACTTTAATCTGCAAAACCTACTGATCTTAACAGCCATCAAGGCAGATCCGTCCAGAGTTATGGATTATATTAATAGGCTAGATAATTTTGATGGACCTGCAGTTGGGGAAGTCGCTGTGGATGCCCAATTGTATGAGGAAGCATTTGCAATCTTCAAGAAGTTTAACTTGAATGTCCAAGCTGTTAATGTCTTGCTGGATAACATCCGAAGCATTGATAGGGCTGTGGAGTTTGCATTCCGTGTTGAAGAAGATGCTGTTTGGAGCCAGGTTGCAAAGGCTCAACTCCGGGAGGGGCTGGTCAGCGATGCAATCGAGTCATTCATTCGTGCTGATGATGCCACCCAATTCTTGGATGTTATTAGTGCTTCTGAGGATGCAAATGTCTACCATGACTTGGTTAAGTACCTTCTGATGGTTAGGCAGAAGGCAAGGGAACCCAAGGTGGACAGTGAGCTCATCTATGCATATGCGAAGATTGATAGGCTTGCCGACATTGAAGAGTTTATTCTTATGCCAAATGTTGCTAATCTCCAAAATGTTGGTGATCGCCTATATGATGAGGCCCTCTATGAGGCTGCAAAAATAATATTCGCTTTTATATCCAACTGGGCCAAATTGGCAATCACACTTGTGAAGCTCCAACAATTCCAAGGTGCTGTTGATGCAGCACGAAAAGCCAACAGTGCAAAGACATGGAAGGAGGTTTGCTTTGCTTGTGTTGATGCTGAGGAGTTCCGCTTGGCTCAGATTTGTGGCCTCAACATTATCATACAGGTAATTTGCTGCATCAATTTTTTACTTGTATACTTCCAAGGTGTATTGTTATGCATAAAGTAAAATAACTGTTTTTTGTGCACGGTTCTTACTAATTCTTGGTGCTGGTTTGAATCGTACAGGTTGATGACTTGGAAGAGGTCAGTGAATACTACCAGAATAGAGGATGCTTCAACGAGCTAATATCCCTAATGGAGAGTGGTCTAGGGCTAGAACGTGCTCATATGGGAATCTTTACTGAGTTGGGGGTTCTGTATGCTAGATATCGTCCAGAGAAACTTATGGAGCACATCAAATTATTCGCTAATCGTCTAAATATTCCTAAGCTTATCCGAGCTTGTGATGAGCAGCAACACTGGAAGGAGCTGACCTATTTGTATATTCAATATGATGAGTTCGATAATGCTGCAACTACCATCATGAATCATTCCCCTGAAGCCTGGGATCACATGCAGTTCAAGGATGTGGCTGTTAAAGTTGCTAACGTGGAGCTATACTATAAAGCTGTGCACTTCTACTTGCAAGAGCATCCGGATCTCATTAATGATCTTCTAAATGTGCTTGCACTTCGTGTAGATCATACACGTGTCGTTGACATTATGCGGAAGGTAATTGATTGTGCATGTATTCCCCACCCCACTCCCATCTAACAAATATAGTCGAAGTTTCTTTGTGAGTTTCGGGAATATCCCCATTCTTTTTAGGTTATGAATTTCATTTCCATGGCTCTTATGTTGAGTTTCTTTGCATTTGAAAATGTTAGGCTGGTCACCTGCTTCTTGTGAAGCCATACATGGTTGCAGTTCAGAGCAACAATGTCTCTGCTGTTAATGAGGCTTTGAATGCTATATATGTTGAGGAGGAAGATTATGAAAGATTACGAGAATCAATTGATTTGCACGATAGCTTTGACCAAATTGGCCTTGCTCAAAAGGTATAATCCATTCTATTTCTTTTCTTTTTAATGTTTTCATGTGCAAGAGCCTTAAATTGTTTGTTTGGACAGATTGAGAAACACGAGCTACTGGAAATGAGACGTGTTGCTGCTTATATTTACAAGAAAGCTGGAAGGTGGAAGCAGTCCATTGGATTGTCAAAGAAAGACAAACTTTACAAAGATGCCATGGAGACAGCCTCACAGTCCGGTGACCGTGAACTTGCAGAGGAGTTGCTTGTTTATTTCATTGAACAGGTAAGGAACTTTTTTTTTTCATGGATTGCAATAATCAACCAACTTAGCCTCATTATCAAATCCAAACAGACCTTTATTGTTTATGGTGATGTGAATGTCTCCTTCATCAATATATGCTAAAAGAGGTTCAGTTCATCTAATTACACCATGAGCCTGTCTCTTTCTGTTAGCAATCTTTGGTAATTCTTGATACTGGTTTATGACTATGTTCTCCATCAAATTGCAGGGAAAGAAAGAATGCTTTGCGTCGTGCCTGTTTGTCTGTTATGATTTGATCAGGGCAGATGTCGCCCTTGAACTTGCTTGGATGAACAACATGATTGACTTTGCTTTCCCATATCTGTTACAGGTACTTTTTTTTTAATCATTTTGTTCTGAACTGTTCTTGTGTGTAAAGGGTCTACCTGTCTGTTGTGTTCATGATTCCGAGCATTCTTCTCTCTAACCATTTTTTTTTCATTGAACGTTTGTTACTGCTTTGTGTCAATTGTAATCATTCATCCAGTCTTGCTTAACCAGCAAGCGTTCAGTGACTCTTGGAAGAAGTAAGTTCAACTTTGTTTAACCGTACATAATGATGACACATTCTATGTTTTGCAGTTTATCCGTGAATACACTGGCAAAGTTGATGAACTAGTGAAGGACAGAATTGAAGCTCAGAATGAGGTTAAGGCTAAAGAAAAGGAAGAGAAAGAAGTCATTGCACAACAGGTATTCACTTCAAGATTGCTCTTACACTATTTGCCTTACAGTAGTGTGGCCTTTCAACAGTCGCGTCAATTTCCCCTTCGTAAATTATCTTTCTTTTGCTCAATCATATTTCATTGAATTAATATGTTTTGCAGAACATGTATGCTCAGTTGCTGCCTCTTGCTTTGCCTGCACCACCAATGCCTGGTATGAGCGGCGGTATGGGAGGAGGGTATGGTCCACCACCACCCATGGGTGGAATGCCGCCAATGGGCATGCCACCTTTTGGCATGCCACCAATGGGCAGTAGCTACTGATGAGATGTACTGGAACTATTCTTGTGGGAATTCTTCGATCTTGAATTTGGTGTTTTAGTCAGTAGGGCAACCTATTCGATAGAACGGACCATCTAGTGTAATTTCACAAGGCTTACGGGGCCGTCACTTGGTTTTGTATTTGTTTATTATGGGTTGAAAGGGTGCAGCTTAAATAATTGTCATAGGTTGTGTGGATATATGTCTTGTAATATTCTTTTGTAGCGGAGGCATTTTTTTGGCTGTTGGTTGAGGGCGAGCTTAGAATTATCTCCTATGTATTATTGTTCTCGTTTTTCAAACTTGCCTGAGTATAATACAAAACAGTACACTAATCATTTTGAACTACTTTTGTTCCACTCTTATTTGATGTAGGTTCCTGTAATGATAATCGTTTAATTTTTTTTTTATTACAAGGGCTTGGATTTATATTGTCTCAAGTCTGAACCTTTCATCATCTGCATTTTTGCTAAATAATGGTTTGTGGTTTCTGATTGTACAATTGGAAACTGTTGCTCAGCTTCAGTCAGGCTATGAAGAGCCTCAGTTTGAGTCACGTCGCCAAATCTAATTGTATGTCCCGCGCAGAGCTCGAATAATATGCTTATTGGTCGATTTCTCTTATGACGAGTTATTTCGAGGCAAAAGGATCAAAACAAAGGACGTTAACAAATATTCTCGAATAGTTTACTGGTTAGGATGAGCTGGTGTCTGAGCTGTTCCATCGGGACGTATTGTTTATCAAGTTGTGAATTCAGGTTGTGGGAAGTCGGTCATTCACAAGTTGTGAGTTCAGGTCGTGGGAGGTTAAGCAAGGTTAAAGTAGGATATTGTGGGAGATTAAGCAAGATTTAAGTTGGATGTCGTGAGGTTGATTTCAAGCAGGTTGTAAGTTTGGCATGTTGTAAGTTCCACTCTCTTTGAATGAGTTCAGGTTGCGTGTTCGATGTCGTGTGTTCGTCTAAGATGACTGTTAAAAAGAACATTTAAATCTGAAACGACATCGTGTGACTTCTGTTTCGGGTCTGCTTCAATTACTCGGAAAACCAAGTCGAGTTTCCGAAGTCCACAAGATCAAGCAAAACTCCACATCAAGACCTCTTGACCATTCAATTTCCAATCTCAAACAAATTCAAACGACGCGAATGGCTTTCCAATTCATCATTTGGGGCCTAATCACTGTCCTCTCAGCTTTGATCATCAGATTCTCTCTTCAAATATCCACTTGCAGAAACAACAGTAAACGAGCGGTGGCCTTCTTCCACCCCTACACCAACGACGGCGGCGGCGGCGAAAGGGTCCTCTGGTGCTCCGTCAAAGCAATCCAGGACGAAAATCCCTCTCTCGACTGCCTCGTCTACACCGGCGACCACGACGCCTCCCCTCGGTCCCTGACCGCTCGCTCCATTGACCGCTTCGGCGTCAAGCTCCTTCACCCACCTAAGGTACTCTCTCTCACTCTCTTCTTTCATCCACATTCAATTTTTTTTTTTCATCAAAATTCGGTTGAAATTTGAAGTTAGTATTCGATTGAAATTTGAAGGTGGTGCATTTGAACAAGAGGAAATGGATCGAGGAATCGACGTACCCAAGATTGACCATGATTGGGCAAAGCCTGGGCTCTGTGTACCTCTCATGGGAGGCCTTGACCAAGTTCACTCCCACTTACTATTTCGACACCAGTGGCTATGCCTTCACCTACCCGCTTGCCAGGCTGTTTGGATGCAGAGTTATCTGCTACACCCATTACCCTACAATCAGCTGCGACATGCTCTCTCGTGTTCGTCAGCGCAGCTCCATGTACAACAATGACGACTTCATTGCTCGGAGGTAGGTCCCTTCTTCGTTTTCAACAATTTCTGCAATTTCTGATTGCTGATAATGAATTTATGCATTGTCATCTGTTTAACTGAAAAAAATTGAAGATAAAAAACTGAACTTGATTTTTGTTGCGTTGTTGTAGCAATTGGCTGTCCAGCTGCAAAGTGGTCTATTACAATTTATTTAGCCGAATGTATGGGTTTGTAGGAGCCTGTGCCCATCTTGCTATGGTTAATTCTTCCTGGACTCGGTCTCATATCGAAAAGCTCTGGAAGATACCAGAACGAATTAAGCGGGTCTACCCTCCTTGTGATATATCTGGACTTCAGGTTTTTGAATGTTATGTGTTGTGATGTGCAATTTGCTACAAACGTGCAATCGGGTTTGGTTGTGAGATTTTAACAAGTTTCTGTTGAAATAGGGGCTTCCTTTGGAAA
Source organism: Oemleria cerasiformis (assembly GCA_037349345.1). Lineage (NCBI taxonomy): Eukaryota > Viridiplantae > Streptophyta > Magnoliopsida > Rosales > Rosaceae > Oemleria > Oemleria cerasiformis. The sequence continues at coordinate 33,358,464 of JAZGTL010000007.1, read as the reverse complement.
GGCCAGCTGAACCCGCAAAGATTATATCTGTTGCTCAGTTTCGGCCAGAGAAGGTAGGCATATAAACCTTATGAGCACAAGGTACTAAGAATATTGCGGCTCATTGACCGGGCCTTTATTTGCTGTGGCAACTGGCTAGTCCTTTTTAACTTGGTTATTCCTTTCTCAGGCACATGGTCTGCAACTTGAGGCCTTTGCAGTTGCCATAGGGAAATTAGACGTGCATTTGCCCAGACCTAAGCTTCAGTTTGTGGGTAGCTGTCGGAATAAATCGGATGAGGAAAGATTACAAAAATTGAAAGATAAGGCAATTGACCTGAAGGTGGAAGGGGATGTGGAATTTCATAAAAATGTCATGTACAGGTATGTGGCAAGGATTTCATGTTCTGCATCCCTTTATGCTCATTAGATTGATCTAATCATCTAATCATATGCTTATGTAAAAGTCTAAATTACTTGTTGCTATTGTTCTCTTCCTCTTAAAGCATGCATGGTCTGGCGGTTAAGTAGCCTAACTAACGCATTTTGTATTCCCTCAGTTTCCATTTTGTAGAGTGATATTTCTTAATCTAGGGCTCGTTAATAAACCATTTTGTTGTTAGTTTTTGGTTTTCATTTTGGTGTTGGAGATAGACTGGATGGGAAAGATTACGGATGGGGAAGGATCGTGGAATTTATATGGAAAAAATGTATAGCTTACACAAAATGTGTAATATTAAGTAGTTTTTACTTTCTAGTTTTTGTTTCCTGCATTCTCTTCTTTTCTTCCTCCTCCTCTCACCACCCTTCTTCGTCCCTCCTTTCTCCATGTGCTTTCCCTTTATCCATAGCCAAAAATATTGAAAATAAAAAACAAACAACGAGATGGTTATCAAATGGGCACCTAGTATATAGCAATAATTATTGTTTCCACTTTCTGCCTAAGCTGGACTCAAATAAATCGTTTTTACGTAATATGTAGCGGAATAACTTATGTTCTTGTAATCTAATGACCCCTGTTCCGATTTTTTATTGCTGTCTTAGCTTTGGATACTTTTCGCGTCTACAGGGACTTGGTGGAGCTTTTGGGAGGAGCCATTGCGGGAATCCATTCAATGACAGACGAACACTTTGGAATATGTGTTGTGGAGTATATGGCTGCCGGAGCCATCCCAATTGGTGAGCATCTAAGTTATATGTCGTCTGAAACCAACAAACTTTGCATCTTACCTAGTTTGTTGTTTCCTGCACTGAAATTCCTGACATTTTCATTCTCGCTGTCAGCAAACAATTCTGCTGGTCCAAAAATGGACATTGTTTTGGCCGAAGATGGATTGGAAACAGGATTTCTTGCCCAGACTCTAGACGAATATGCAGATGCCATCCTCAGTGTCATAAAAATGCCAGAAAGAGAGCGGCTCCAGATGGCCGCTGCTGCTAGGAAACGCGCTGGTAGATATTCGGAGCAAAGATTCTATGAAGATTTCAAAGCTGCAGTCTCTCCAATACTTACCCCAGATTCCAAATAACATACTTGACATCGATCTCAATATACTTGTAACCTTATATAGAAGCCCTTTCATAGACCCGCCTTACATTTTTCATAGACCTTTACTTTCAGTACTTCGGCTGCTTCCCCTCCTAACTTATTAAACATTGTTATACCAGTTTTTGACATCCAGAAATTTACCTATTTCATGCCTTTTTTTCATGCTCTTTTCAATGTTATTATGAATGCAAACCGATTATAGTAGATAGGATGAAATATGTTGTAAATTGATGGAGGAAAGTTAAAGGTAGAGTCAACGGAAATAAGTTAGACGTTTCAATCCATAAATCAATTGGCAATAGGGGAGCTGTAGGAAGCAATAGGGGAGTTCCCTTCCTATAAGCCTTGGTAAAATTTCCTAATTTTTTAATGAGACGTATTTCTTCGCATTTTTACAAATCTCGCATTTGCAAGATTGTTAATTTTTTCACATTCTTGTAAGCATCTCGTTTTTACAAAATTTCTTGATATTCCGTTTTAACACATTTCTTTACATTCTTATATGTTTCAAATTAGCAATTGCAAGATTTTCACTTTCCGATGTAACATTTTCTTCACATTCTTATAAATTCGTACCCACCAACTAGCTCTTACTTTATGATATTTTTCTACCCAAATGTTATTTAGGTCCAAGTTATGCAACGGTAACAAGAAACGGCACGTCGTTTTGTAGAATATCAAAATTAAAGGTGGTGCCAAGCACGCGCCAGGATAGGCTTGGGGTGCCGTCAGATTCTCATCCCCTTGCTTGGATTACAGACCATCCACTTTCATTTCAATTTTCATTGCACCACAACGCAGACACACACTCACAGTAATTCTCTGTAATGGTTGGGCCGTAGTCGACGATAAAATGGCTGTTTCATTCTACTCGGTACTAGGCTTCACTTCCACGGTAATTCCATGCACCATTCATTCTCTCTTTTGTCGCTTAGAAATTGCGTTCATACATGTTTACAGTCAGTGAATCACTGGATGGAGCTTCAATTTTTTTTTTTTATTTTGTTAAAAACCCTTCTGGGTTTTTGTTTTTTTGCTAGTTTCTGATAACCACTTCAATATTATGAGTTTCTTCTGAAGTATAATCAACTGGGTTATGAATTTGAGTTTTGAGCTTGGTTTGGGGAACAATTTTCTGGGTTTGTTTGCATTAAAGTAGCTATATTAGTTGGTGTTAAATCTGAACTAGAAAGGAAGAATCTTGGCTGAAGGGTGAAAGAAACTAGACGATTTTGGGGAAATAGTCTCTGTTTTTTGAGCTTAAACCCCAAAATCAAACGATTAGAATAAGGGCTTTCTTTTATTGGTTAAAGTTTTTAACTTCTGAGACCTGATAAATATCTCATATTGATCCGCATTATGCTATATTTGCATTCATTTTAGCCAAATTTCCTGCAACAAACATCTTTTTGGAGTAATCTTCGATACTTATCATCATATAGGTTGGTTCTGCTTAAGCTTAGTTCATTCTTCTGTTTCTACATCTGTGTTTACTGTTTTTTTGCTTACTTGCGCCTCATCTCAGAATTCAAGAGGAAACTTTTTAACCCTTAAGAATCGGTCTGTTTTATGTATTAGACTTGATCTTTTCATGTTTGGTGATTGTTATGATGCATCTGAATTAGACAATGCATGTAGCTTTACAAATTGTGTTCTACTTAGCTGAATAGTTTCATGCCCTCACTCGTAAACGGATCAGTGCAATGTTTGTTTCTAACCAATATACATAATTAGAGATGATAATGTAGCAAATGATTCTAGTTTTAGTCATTTTTTCCAAGAGGGATTACTAGGTTTTTTTCGTTTGTGATGAAAGTATAAAATGAGGGTTTAATATCTTGGCATCCGATTGCTTAAATCCTTAATTTACAAAGATTTTGTGTTCTCCATTAGAAGCTACAAGCCAAGTACCAGAATGTGTCAAAGTTTTCAGCTGGAGCCTCCATACCGGCGGTCACCCATTTCACATCCTCATTCGGAACATCTGTTCCAAGGAGGCAGATAAGCAAACAAAGCTGGGGATTATGTCTTTCAGTTGCAGATAGCAATCGTCTTACCACAGAGATTGACGATAAGGCTTCTGAAAGTACTGCCGGTTCTCCTTCTGATATTCGGTTACCAGCTGCAAATTCTTCATCTTTGGCTTCTTCTGACACAAGTCAGTTCCAAACTAGTGTCCTTGATACCGAGGCTCCCAATGGCTCTTCAGTCTCCTCAAGTCAGAAGGAGGAGGGATCATCACTGTCACCAGACGGGCAATCGAAATCAAAAAGATCGCCCCTAACAGCAAGGGAGAGGCTGAGGGCAGCCAAAGTGCTGAGCCGTTACAACACGGAAACAGCGCCATCAAAACAATCAGCTAGGGGCAAGAATGTGTTAGATGCTCTCAAAGACAGCGAGCGGGGGAAGAAAAGATCCGGACTTCCAGAGGCCCCTACAAACATTTTCGACGATAGCAAGCGCGGGATGCCAAAACAAGGCCTGACTTGGGACTTTCCAGGAGGCGCTGATTTGTTTCTAATTATCTTCTCCTTTGTGTTCATCAGCACTGTGATGTTTGCTACAACTTACGTTGTTTGGAAACTCGGTGCCATCCATTTTAATGAAAACTGAGATGGAATGTGTCAATGTGTTATGCATCCCCGAGTTTTGGACAAGCCAGGCTTGGTGCCATCCATGGACTGAAGTTGTCATCGTCTCCACAGGCGCAAAGACTAGGGTTTGAGGTCGTTTTAGGCAAGATATACAGAGTCAATGTACAAAGATTTGCAGGGTCAATATTTGTATCATCAGTATTCAAACATTTTACTGCTCTTTTGTAGCTTCATTTAAGAGAAAAAACATATGGTAAAAGTAAAAGGTTTTCATGTCCCACTACATGAAATGACAAGGATTCGAATTCAAGATATTTTGTAACGTTAGAAAGAGAAGTGTACTAGGAGACTAAGGACGTGCTGATTCAAGAGTGGGATACGCACTAAGATGAGGCACCTTTTTTATCGTGGGTGTTGCCGACGAATGCATAATTTGGCAGAAATGTTGAAGGCAATGGGACCCGAAAAGACTGCGTTTGAGATATCGATATGTTGAAAATGAAGTAAAGAAGAAGATACGGGAGCTATGAAGACCACACAAAAATGAGAAATTGGGGTAACTCTTGTAAGCTGCAGAGAGGCAGTGGTTGATCAGATGTCGTATCAATCTTGAAAGTCCTCTTTTTATGGTGAGTTACAATGTTGGAGTGAAAAATGGGGGCCCTATATATCCGGGTCTTGTATACACCGCAAATTCACAAGCAAAGCAACCCATGAAAGAAGACAAACCCAGCCACTAAAATTGAGTTTGCAAATTGAAGGTTATGAATGGAGGCATAGACAATAGATCTTGAAAGATTTGGAGGATAAGATGCCATAAAATAAAACAATTCGCTTTGAATATAAATCCATATCATACATTACGATGTGAATATATATATATTCAGTTGATCTGATTGAGTGCTCAGATAGTACTCTAGGGAAGAGGTCAAACCCTGCTACTAAAAACATTGCGGTAATGATTATACATAATAGCTCATTTTGATTAACTGTCTGATAACGTACCATGTCGGATTATACCCTGCGCGAAGAAGACAATCCTAACCACTAAAAATGAGTTTGCAAATTGAAGGTCGTTAATGGAGGCCTAGACAATAGATCTTGTTAGATTTTGCAAATATAGAAATAAGTTATCTCTCTTACGAAACATCAAAACATTGCTACACGAATATGCATAATAATTCAATCTTATTAATTTTTTTCTGATAGTATAACATGTCAGATTGGTGGACAAAACTATTTTATGTCAGATTGGTGGACAAAACTATTTTGAAGATGACCAATACTACATGAACTTGGAAGAAATGGTAGAAGAGAGGTGCATTTTATAAAGAAGTGGAGTGCCACAATTGTCCTTGGTTTAGTTGGGGGAATGCAAAAGCACAAACAATCACAAAAGAGGGATGTGATAGTGGCTTCTGAAAGCAAAACCAAGTCATCTGCCAGCAGCTGTAATTCACTTGAGCAATGGGTGATGTGGCAATCCCCTTTTCAGTCTTGTTAGAATTGCCGAACAGATTGTTTGTTGATTAAGGACTTAAAAAATATATGAGCCTTCAAAAGCATTGTGCTATAATGAGTCAATTCTCATTCAATCCCATAAAACTTCATCTCTAAAGCTTTCCCTAAGAAAGTGGATGATATAAAGAGGATGAAAATAATGTACGGGACGAATACATTGTACTTATCTATTGACTTAATTCACGTCAACATAAGAAATATTCTAATCAACTGATTTAAATCACGTCTGTAGTGGAAATCTTCTGATCAACTAACCTAACTCAAGTCTTCTGTGGAAATCATCAGCCTCTTAAGATATAACAAAGTGGATCATCCTTATCTTACCCTACAACTGTTTCCAAGTCAATGTAAAGCTTAATTAATAACCAAGTGAAATGAAATTTATAGTGCACAAGCAATTTTCATGCTGCTGAGATGACAGGAGAATACAGCCAAAACCCATTTTCATTTGACAAGTTTAAAGGTTTTATGGATAACTACCAATCACCATCAAGAATTGAAGATGTGGATCGTGGAGATATCACACATTATTAGTGCAATGAACAGTAGATCTTGATGAAATGGGATAAAAAGGCCAAAGAGAGGTTGAGAGTGAGGTTTTAGAATGCTTCTCTGATACTTATTTTGGGTTTTATTTGGCCATGGACAATTGTTATTATGCTGGTCCTCAAGGGGCAAACTGGTCACAGTACAGTTCTTCTTCTGTAACTGTAAGCAATGAGTCTTCTTCAAGCTTTCTGGTTCCATGGAAGCCTCCCCCTCCTCATCACCATGTCTCCAACTCTACCCAGTTCAAGTTTGATGGGTTTCCGAATTCGTGGTCTTCGACAGCGTTTGAAGATGACAGAGCTGCAACTGCCTCAAAGAGCCACAGCCAGGCTGAGAAAAGGAGAAGAGATAGAATCAATGCACAGCTTGCAGCTCTTAGGAAGCTAATTCCAAAGTCCGAAAAGGTACATACATATATTCCGATCGACAATCTTACAACATAAGAGATATATATATATATATATTAATATCAAAAAATTAATTTTTAATTAATTAACAGTCCGGTAACATAATATTTTTAACTGATATTGGCCGACTTTTGATTTCTCAGATGGACAAGGCAGCCCTATTGGGAAGCGTGATTGATCAAGTGAAGGATCTAAAGAGAAAAGCAATGGAAGTGAGCAATGCCTTCATAGTTCCAACTGAAGTTGATGAAGTAACAATTGAATGTGATGGGGGTGGTGGAGTTTTGAGCGGCGTAAACTCCACCACCTCCGATACTAGTGTTCTCATAAGGGCATCGGTTTGCTGCGACGATCGTCCGGAGCTCTTCTCGGAGCTCATTCAAGTCCTCGAAGGCCTAAAATTGACCGCCGTGAGAGTTGACATGGCAAGCGTTGGAGGCAGGATCAAAAGCGTTTTGGTGCTTTGTTCTAAAGCCGGCGAAGAAGCTCTTTGCATAAGCACTCTCAAACAGGCTCTTAAATTCGTTTTGAGTAAAATCGCTGCGTCATCCACGGCCCCGAATTGTCGAATTAGAAGCAAGAGGCAGAGATTTTTCTTGCCATTTCATTACCCAAACTAAATGGATCGATCTTCTCAGAGATTTTGTTGCAAGTCTTTTTTTGAGTACTTAATTAGTCTCTATTCTTTTCTGGTGTTCTTCCCTTGGGAGACATGCTTCAATCATGTATTGGTGTATTGACATGTAACAAAGGCAGTTGGTTTACTTCGTGTGGCCTCCTACCGCACATGAAGACGTGGAGTTCCTTGTATGACCACTTCTTTTGCTTCATTCATAGTAACAATAATTTTTCGAGTGCTATTATTTGAATTATATTTTTGTTGGTCCGTCGTGATCATAATGAGATTACATTCAACTGTGATGTTTTTGGCCTTTTCTTCTAATTGGTTGTGCAAGTGTTAAGCTGATCATTATCTGACATCTTGTGATAATTAGGAATTGGGTAACAAATGATTCCATTATTAATTACTACTTTGGCCTAGTTTCTCACTAAATTGAACTATAGTTTAGAAAACTCTACACCATTCTAATGCTTTTTTCATTTGAATCTAGAGTCCAACATATACACTCAAAGAGAAAATATTGAATAAAGAGTCGAACATTTTTACTTTCGTACTTTTGTGCGGGTTGAAATAAATATTCAATATATGGCCAATTCAATCTTAAAAATATGATCGTTTAAAAATATTTGAATGCTACGCATAGCGTAACAGATTGGCTTAAACATCTCACTCTAATGAATGACACTTAAAATTTGACGAGTCTAATACAAAACTAAGAATAACAATTTTAAATTTAACGTGAAGTCTTATGTTCAATTCATGTACTTTTCCAATGTGTCTCAAGTTTATCCTACCTCCTAACTAAACAAATCTTGGTTCAAAACAAAAAAAAGACTAAACAAATCTAGCCTCCTTGTGTACCTCTTTCAATTTGATGCCGTACATATCTAAATAGTTTTTACTTTATATAAGAATATTAAGGTGCGTTGTAGAATTAAGGATAAACTACATAAGAGTACCAAAATTATATGGGTCATTTCAAGTTCGTACCCCAACTATGAAAATTGGCATCTAGATACCCAAATTATCAAAACACAACATCTAAGTACTCACCGTTATCAATCTGTTAAAAAAATATGTTAAGTGTCCAAGTGGTACTTGTGGGACCTTTTATCATGCTAACATGGACTTCAAACTATTATTTTACTTTTATTTTTATTATTTCTATTTTTTACTCTCTCTCCTACCTAGCCCTTCTATCTCCCCGACTCCCTCTCTCTGCGACAACCTCTCCCAGATTCACCCTCGATTTCCTCCCATTCCGCTCCCCATACCTTGTCGCCTCCTCACTCGGCCTCATCTACCTCTAGGCCAAATCTACCCAATCTCCCGACTCCACCAAGTCACTCATCGTCTGCAAGCCTCTTAATCGCCAATTCCGAGTCATGCCTCAGCTCGGCTAGGCCTGGTCGCGCCACGGTTCGGTCCTCGTTGACTCCCAAACTCGAGTTATGGTCCTCACCTTGTAAGGACCTTTCCCGAATTTCGCCTCGAAATTCACGAAAAGCCCTTATCCCGTCTGACAACTCTTTTTTCCTCAAAATTTAATACCAAGAATACCCTTTATCCTTAAATATATTAAATAAACCAGCTTAGTTGGTGAAAGGTGTCCTCCTTGAGAGGAATAAAAAGGCTTGGTCTATGATTCGAATCCTCAAAGATGGTGCAGCTAGGGGATTTTCGAACGGGAGCCAGGCTAACAATACATTTATGCCGGTGTTGGCTGGGTGGTAGGGGGATGCCACTAACGATGTCCATCCATCAGCTGGTGAGGTCGAGGTGGGTCGTTACACACCGAGTTCACCGCGCTCTATTTCTCATATTCAGATCAGTGGTTCAAGTGCTCTTCCAACCTCCCTTCAAAACCCAGAAGCCCAATTTTGGTCTTTGACTCGGTTTAAGCTCAGTTCACGAACACCTCAACCCACACCTTCGTCGTATCGATCCTCACTCTAATCCCCACCATCCACGCCGTCTGATCTCATTCTACCAGCCTCATCTCTCTTTCTCTCTCTTCATCCTTTCGAATTCTTCACTCAGTCACAGTCATGGTGATCGCAGTGGTACGGCCTATCAAATTCAGATCATCCCTGAATGAGAGCCTAGGTCGATAATGACAACGTCAGTGTGGGTAAGGGGTGGGGTTGGATGTTCATAATTCAATTAGTATTCGTGAACTGGGCTTAAACCGAGTCAAAGACCAAAATTGGGCTTCTGGGTTTTGAATGGAGATTGGGTAGATTCGATATAGAGGTAGATGAGGCCGAGTGAGGAGGCGACAAGGTGTGGGGAACAGAATGGGAGGAAATCGAGGGTGAATCTAGGAGAGGTTGTCGCATAGATAGGGAGTCGGGGAGATAGAAGGGCTGGGTAGGAGAGAGAGTAAAAAATATAAATAAAAAATAATAATAAAAATAAAAGGAAAATAATTTTTTTTAGTCCATATCAGCATGATAAAGGGTCCCACAAATGCCACTTGAGCACTTAACATATTTTTTTAACAGATTGCTAACGGTTAGTATTTAGATATTGTGTTTTGATAATTTAGATACCTAGATGTCAATTTTCATAATTTTGGTACGAAATTGAAATTACCTTTATAATTTGAATATTTTTATGTAATTTATCCTATAATTAATTATTCTTGTTTACCAACACTTCCGTGGAAAATATAGTTTACTTTTAACTGTTTCACCGAGCTGACAGAAAGTAACAACTCTAACTCTCCCGCATGGCCCACATGTTCTCACCATAATCTCCGTTGGGCAGTTGAGTTGCTTCACACTTGAAAAGATTTCCGTTCAGTTCCACCAAGTAACGGATAGCCTGTTACACAGTTCCTCTTTCAATATCTCTCACTGTCAATTAAATTCTATGGAATATTCAAACCGCATGCACTTCCATTTTTTGTTGGTTTCTCACGTTACATGTTTTTGTTCACTCATCACCACCATCCATTTCAAAATTCAAATGAAAGTCATCAATCTTGATGGATCAGATTGATGATCAATAAAATTGATGAGCTAAGTACTTATATCTAATTTTCTTTTGATTATGGTGCTAATGAATTATTAATTATCCACTAGAGTGTTGGAAGTTATAACCTCCAAGTAACTCATACAAAAAAAAAACCAAAAATCATAACTTAGTGGTTAGGGTGATCTCGTGTCTACGTGTTGTTTTACTGGTCGTGAGGTCGATTTACTCCGGATCAAACTAAGATATTTTTTGTTAGGGAATGATCAAATTAAAATTTAAATCGAAGGTTGTGTCGGTGGGTTGGTATGCTACTTTTCTAATGAGGAGGTCGTGAGTACAATGTGATTTTCCTTTTCGTGAGGTGGGAGACATGAGTCCAATTCGATTCTACTTTGATAGGGTTTGCTTTCGTTAACAAAAAAAAAAACTATCTTGCATTCTAATGATAATGTAAATCATATATCTAATATAAATGAAATGCTTTCATATTAATATTTTAAATTTATATATGTGTCAAAATGTGATTCGTAAATGACTCGAAATACCGAATTTCCAATAAATGTGGCAATATTTCAAACTATAACCCCACTTGTTGGAGTACGTTGTTAAACCCCATAATTCTCTTCCTAATCCAATCTATCTAATTAACTCCTAATTAATCCCCCAATTTGGGCACGAGACATGATCATAAAAAAGTTTCCAAACAAAAAATACGAACTATAAAAACAGAAACAAAAAGAAACGCGTTTGAAGTTAATTTCTGTTATGTGAATCAGAGCGGTTTTACGGTTCATGCATGTCACCAACCCCCCATCATCAAACGGTTAAAAACACTCTCAATCATCTTCATATCTCTTCTCATTCAAAATTTCCAATTCATCCCCACACAATCAACATTTCAATTCTCTCATGTTTCTCCATCTCTCTCGAGATCGATCATGGGTTTGATGAATTACGATGATGATCGAGTGAAGGGGTCGTGGAGCCCACAGGAGGACGCTACTCTCGTCAAATTGGTGGCCCAGCATGGCCCACGCAACTGGTCCCTCATCAGCACCGGAATTCCTGGCCGCTCCGGCAAGTCCTGCCGCCTCCGCTGGTGCAACCAGCTCAGCCCCACCGTCCAGCATAAGCCTTTTACTCCCCAGGAGGATTCCATTATAATCCGGGCCCACGCCCTCCACGGCAACAAGTGGGCCACCATCGCCCGCCTCCTCCCGGGCCGAACCGACAATGCCATCAAGAATCACTGGAACTCCACGCTGCGCCGCCGCCGCCAACTCGCCGAGTTCCCGTCCGCGTCGTCGGAATCCAACTCGACCTCGCTGGTGAGGGATGAGCCGGAGTTCAAGCGGCAGTGCTTTCGCGCGTCGGCGGAGGATGAGAGTTTGCTGAAAGTGGAGACGGCGGTGGAGACGGCGCTGTCGCTGAAGCTGTCGCCGCCCGGCGAGAAGGTGGAGAACGAGAAGGAGGAGGGCGTTATGAAAAATGAGGAGGATGAGGATCACGATACTCATGAGGCGGTGGTTAATGACGTGGAGAAATTGACGGTGGAGATGGAAGAGACGTGTTTGCTGAGGATCATGCAGCGGATGATAGCGCAGGAGGTCAGGAACTACATTGATGGGCTACGGGCGGAGGCTTCTGGGCCTACTTTTGGGCTTCAGTTTCAGTCATCAATGCTCCAAAACGACCCATAACGTCTGATGTCTTTTCTTTCGATCATAAATTAGGGCTTAAATTTCAGTTGTACTAGTTTGGTCAAGTATTAATGGTTTTTTTTTTTTTCAATCTAGTCAACAGCATGTAATGTACAATGTCCAATAAAATTAAGAGCATATGGAGTTTACTTCGATGATAGCGATTTTTTTTTTCTTACGTCCTTAGAATTGCTCATTTATCAAAATTTACATGTCACATGTCACATATCACGGATACGGAAACAAAAAAAAATGGACAAAGGAAACAGTACCCCAAATTATCTGTTCATCATTTGTGCAGGGATCTATATTTAAGTCCTGTTACCAGAGGCAGTCAATGGGGACCTTTATACAGCCAACCAACCCAAGATATTGCCACTAATGTTTAGGCTTTCTAAAGTATCTTATAATTTCTGTTCTACATACATAAATTAGGTTATTTTGTGCGAGTCTTATCTATTAATTGTTAAATACGATTTTTTTTATGAATACTATTACGAGCATCAACTCAAATACCAAATTTTAGTTACTAACTGATATAACACGCTAACGTGTATCTTCTACGTCATCAAATTATTTTGAGTCAATATTTTACAGGCCTAGTTTTTTTTTTTTTCTTAAATGAGATTATATTCCAATTTTTTTTATGGATGTGAAGAAGGTGGGTTAGCCACCGCTCCAACCACCATCCCCTACCTCAACCCAATTCTCTCTCCAACCAGACTAAAAACCCAGTAAGTAATAGCTATCCAGTCCAGTCCCATGGTTTATAGATCATATATCTCAGACTTTCAAGGTAAGTCAATCCGAAATTTCCCATATATAGCTTTAATTTCTGATGTAGATCCAAAGAATATATTGGGTTGCTATACATTGCCTTCGTATTGTATATCAATACGAAATTTCTAATAAAAATCTAGTTGACTGATGCATATCAATGCCTTCCGAGCCCTTCGTTCTCAGGGAAGGTTGATGTGATTGGGTGTATTGATGCCAAAAATTGACCAACTTAGAATTGTCCATTCAAGTTCGCTTCACTCACTCTTCCTGGGGGTAGGGAGACCTGAACAGGGAAAGTAGAAGTAAAGGAGCACCGGCGGGGTGCCGGCCTAATAGTCTCCGATGCTTAAGTTAGTTAAGTGTGGAGGGATTTAGGTAGTGTAAAAGCAAATATGTCATTACCTTTTTTCAGGGGAGGTGCCCTTGTATTTATAGTGGCATTAAATATTATTGGTGGAATATTTCGATGTGGGATAAATATCCCTATCGTTGGAGCTGACGCGTGTCCTGGTGGTACCAAGCTTTGTGGTCATGTTGACACGGTCGGCCTAGTGGGTTTTTGTCTTTTGCCCAGGACTGTGTTGGTGGGGGTGCACTTGGTGTTTGGGGATTTGCATTGTTGTGCTTTTTGTTGAGCCAAGGCCAAGTATGGTTCTGGAGGTCTTTGGTCGGCCTTGACCAGGTTGTTCAAATTAGGTACAAACAGGAGTCCCCAAGTCATTGACTGAGGTGGATTTCCTCAGTTGAGGGCTTGTTCTTATTTGGTCAACCTGTGGGGATTCGTACCCTACTAGTCCCCAGTCCCCCAAGCCCTTGGCCGAGGCGATGTGCCGTAGGTTAATCGTTCAACAAGGATATTCCCCTATTTTTTATTTATTTAATTTTTTTTTTGACGATTTCTTGGTCGACCGGCATGTGCGGAATTACGCATGGTCACGTGGCCGATCGGCTTGGAGGGTCTCTTCTGCCGAACAAGTACCACGCCAGGATTTATTGGGTGTCACCTTAGTCGGCCTGCTTGCGCGGAACCTCGCACGATCACGTGGCCGATCGGCTTGGAGGGTGTCCTTGGCCGATCGAGTGCCACTCCAAGGTTGAGTGTATGTCACCTTTGGTCGGCCCGCTTGCGCGGAAGCTCACACAATCACGTGGCCGATCGGCTTGGAGGGTATCCTTGGTCGATCGAGTGCCACTCTAAGGTTGATTGTATGTCACCTTGGTCGGCCCGCTTACGCGGAACCTCACACGATCACATGACCGATCGGTTTGGAGAATGTCCTTGGCCGATCGAGTTCTATTCCAGGGTGATTGTATGTCAACTTGGTCTGCCTGCTTGCGCGAAACCTCGCACGATCACGTGGCCGATCGGCTTGGAGGGTGTCCTTGGCCGATCGAGTGCCACTCCAAGGTTGAGTGTATGTCACCTTTGGTCGGCCTGCTTGCGCAGAACCTCACACGATCACGTGGCCGATCGGCTTGGAGGGTGTCCTTGGTCGATCGAGTGCCACTCCAAGGTTGATTGTATGTCACCTTGGTCGGCCCGCTTGCGCGGAACCTCGCACGATCACATGGCCGATCGATTTGGAGGATGTCCTTGGATGATCGAGTTCTATTCCAGGGTGATTGTATGTCAACTTGGTCGGCCCGCTTGAGTGGAACCTCGCACGATCACGTGGCCGATCGGCTTGGAGGGTGTCCTTGGCCGATCGAGTGCCACTCCAAGGTTGATTGTATGCCACCTTAGTCGGTCCGCTTGTGCGGAACCTCGCACGATCACATAGCCGATCGGCTTGGAGGGTGTCCTTGGCCGATCGAGTGCCACTCCAAGGTTGATTGTATGTCACCTTGGTAGGCCCCCTTGCGGGGAACCTCGCACGATCACGTGGCCGATCGGCTTGGAGGGTGTCCTTGGCCGATCGAGTGCCACTCCAAGGTTGATTGTATGCCACCTTAGTCGGTCCGCTTGCGCGGAACCTCGCATGATCACGTGGCCGCTCGGCTTGGAGGGTGTCCTTGGCCGATCGAGTGCCACTCCAAGGTTGATTGTATGTCACCTTGGTCTGCTCGCTTGGGCGGAACCTTGCATGATCACGTGGCCGCTCGGCTTGGAGGGTGTCCTTGGCCGATTGAGTGCCACTCCAAAGTTGATTATATGTCACTTTGGTATGAGTGTGTGCCACGCATCATGTAATAACTGCCTTGGGTTTTGTACGAGACCTTTCGTCTAGCCGAATGGGTCTTATAAGTTGTTGAATTCATCCCATGCTAGTCATTTTTTGCTTTCGAGAGAGTATATCGAAAATTTTGAAGCGATTTTCGGTGGTTCCTAACCCCTGTTTAGGCGATTCCTGGCGAGTGATTTGTGGCGGTGTTCACGGCGGAAATTCTATAAACAAGGTATGAACGCTGTTCTCCGTAATTTTTTCGATTGAATATGTACTTTAGTATAAACTGGGGATGAACTCGATTTATGCTTTTGGTTGGATCTTCTGTTTGTCTATAGTAGTCGTGGCAAGCATCTTTCCCTTCTTAGAATTTCTGTATTGTCTGTAAATGTCAAGTTCTCGTCGTGGTTCAGAAGGATCCAAGGATCGGTCCTATTATGCATTTGATGGTGAATCAGATGCTAGCTCGGCTAACTCTTATTCTCGGTTAAATGCGTCTGAATCGGCCTCTAGCTCCCCTCGGCCAAACCCTATGGTAGAGCTAGAGATGGATCCATAGACCGATCCTTGAGGCGTCTCAAGGGCTGTCCGGCCAAGAATTAGAAGATGAGCTGGAGAAAGCTTTCAGATTCATTGATACCCGTTATGTCTCAGCCGTTGACGGGGCCGAGACCTCTAACACCGAGGTGTCATCAGTCGGACAGAGTGAGTTGTTGAGGTCACCAGTCGACAAGTGTACGATGGTGGCTTCAACTTCAAAGTTCATGGAAATCGCGTCGGCGTCTAGGCCGATGGAAATAGATGTTGAAGAGGCCATGGAGTTGTTGACAGTAGCCAGTTCGGCCTACGAAGTTGACCGACAAACAACCACTCTGGATGAGGATGACCTTCTGGCTTACCGAAGGGTATTCAATATTCCAGATTCCGTGAAGATGAGGCTTCTCGGCAGAATGGAGATGCGAGTAATCCTCCGGTTGGTTGGGCCACATTCCACCCAGATAACTTCAGTAATGGAGTGGGTTGCCTCTTCACCCGTGGCTGCAGAGGATGGCCGTGGAGGTAGGTATTGCCCTTGGTTAGTTAAACCCCAACTGTTGGATCATGTTGACTGGGGTATACACTGCCTTCAGGCTATGTGGGAAGGGAGAGCCGAGCTGGGGTCACGTCTACCACCTGTACAAATTTGTGAGAAACAAGACTGACTGGGTGTACGTGGAATCCAGGACGAAATGGGAAAGCGGGCCCTTTATTGAAGATATGTCGACCTCCCAAGAGGCCTAGAAACACAAGTTCATGTTTGTATTGGGAAATTGGGAAGGTGTAGAGTTGCCATTGTTCGGCTGACGCATGCCCCGCGTGTATCAGTCGAAAGGTGGTGGCCGTAGGACAATCTTGTTTACTTTGCTTATTTTTGGTTAATAATATGGCCGATCGAGCTGAGCCTTACTATTTGTGTAGAGGTGTTTAAGCGGCCGAACATCAGTGAGCAGGAGATTGCGGATTGTGCAGAAGTTTTCCGAAGGCTTGACCAAGTGGAAAGGAGTAGGGACTACTTGCGGTTGCCTGCTCACCTTCTGCAAGTTGGTCTAATATCCTCTATGTGTAAGTGTCCCTCACTCGTACCCTTTACTAGAATATTTTAGGTGATTAATATGTTGGCGTGATGCAGCCGATCCTAACTTCATCGTAGCTGCAACCGAGCAACTCAAAAAAAGGATGGACAAGATCGCCGAAGTGTTGAAGAAGGCGACCGAGATGTAGGCCGAGGCGGAGAAGGCAAGGGCCTCGACGGGCAAGGGAGACTATCGAAAGCTGATCCATACAAGGTCGTTGGCAAAGGTCACGATGCAGGTAGAATTACCCACTGTTGAGCAGGGTGGTGAGGAAGCTGGCGATCCGATGACTGGGGAGCCTTTGGTCATGCTCTTCCCTAGTGCCTCGGAGTCGGTCGTTGTATGGCCTATGGATGCATCTGCGTCCTCCGTAAGCCAGCCACCCGCGGCCACCGTCACTAACGTGGATGATGAGGCCGACGAGCGATGCCGCATCATTGCTGAGGAGAGGAGAAGGAAAGGGAAGAAGTGAAATGTGGTGGCCTCTGATGCGAATGAAGCATTGCAGCAGAAGAAGTAGGCTCAGGTTGAAGTCCTCGAGACCGTGCGTCAAATTGTTTGGCCCAATATCAGCTCGGACTTGGAGGGCCGAAGGGTTCCCAAGAAGATGAGGAAGTCGTATTTGGATTCCTCCTTCCGGTCGTATTTTTTTAGGACTATTGGAGAGCCGGATATGGCGAGGACTCATGAGCCGGATGAGACGTGGCGACAGTTGTCGACGACCTTCCGTCCTTCTCAGCTGGACTTCATGAACACAATTCTTCGTGGGTCCTAGTACGAGGTGGATGAGATAGCGGCCTTGAAGGCGAGGGACTTCGCAGATCGTTAAGACAAAACCATACGGGCTGGGCACATGTAAGTGCCTTCTTGCTGTAAGTTCTCTGTTTATCATAGTTTATTCGGCTTCTGAGCATAATTTGTTTTGTTTTTTTGTTTTTTGTAGTTTCTTGGTGAGGTCTTCACCACCGTCCGGTATGCCAGCCAGGCCAAGGAGAAGGTAGCCGAAGAGCATCATGCGCTGAAGGCAAAAATGGATGCAGCGGCCGAGAAGGAGAAAATGGTCGAAAGGTCAATCCAAGCCAAAGTTGATGCCAAGCTCAAGGTGAAGAAGCTTGAGAGGCAGCTGGTTGCTCAGCGTGAGGAAGTCGAAGCTCAGCGCGGTGTGGCTGAAGCAAGGATGGCCGAGCTGGAGGGTAGAGTGCAACAGGTAGAGTCGGCTAATACGCTGTTGACCGACCAGCTTGTCTCGGCCAAAAAAGTGGGTGCGGAGGAATACAAGGCCTCCCCTGCGCATCGTCATGATCTGCAACGGTTCGGGGCCAGGCTGGAGGATGGATTGTATAGGCGAATCCTGCTAGCTAACACCGGCGTGGCTATCCAGTTCCCATGGCTGAACCATCCTCCCCAACTGGAAGATTACCTAGACGGAGATGGGGCTGCGCTGCTAGAAGATGAGGAGGACGATGAAGCCGACGGGCAAGCCGAGGTGCCGACAGATGGTGGAGACGTCGCTGAAGATCAGGGGAATGCCCCTTAGTGTTGTGATTAATTTGTACCCATTGTTTGGCCGAATGGCCTGTTAATGAACGAGTATTGTTGTTTATTGTAAGGATTTATTTTGTTTGTTGCATTTGTGTGATTGTGGCTTTGTGGTGATAAGGTTTGCTTGTAGTTCAAAAATAGGCTGCATCCGATATGTTGAGTGAGGTGAGGCCGTTTGAAGTAAAGTTCACCCAAGGGTGTTTAAAATGTGAAAGTTTGTTCGAAGAGAAATTAACGCCGTTTAGAGGTGAGGTGCCCCATCGTGAATAGTTTTGCATGCCTTTATAAACCGAAAGGTTGTTAGGGATGAAAATTAAGAGGGATTGCCTCGTAAATTTATTCATTGATAAAGTCTCTAGTGATGCCAGGAATGTGTACAAAAGTTGGTCGGCCAGGGCCAAATATGGTTGTGGTCAGTGGCCGGTTCTAGTTGTAGTAGAATTTAAGATGGTCCACATTCCAAGGATGTGGTAGTGTCTTGCCATTCAAATCTTTGAGTTCATAGGTCCCCTCTCTGCATATTCGGGAGACTATGTAGGGTCCTTCCCACGTATGGGCGAAGGTGTCGGCCAATCTCTCCATGGTTGCAAGGCTGACGTTCCTTAGGACTAGATCGCCTATCCTGAAGCTCCTATGGCGGACTCTCGAGTCGTAGTATCATGCGACTCGTTGGCGTATGCTATTTGCATGAGGTTGGTCATTTCCTTGCGTTCCTGCAGTAGGTCCAGGCTAAGAGCTAGTTGGTGATTATTTTGTTCTAGGTCGAAGGAGATAACACGATATGATGTCTCACCGATCTCCACTAGCACGACCGCCTCGGTGCCGAAAGTTAAGGCAAAAGGAGTCTCATTGGTGGCCATCTTGAAAGAGGTTATGTGGGACCATAGCACGCCTGTGATGATGTCGGACCATTTGCCTTTGTCTTCGTCGAGTCTCTTCTTCAAGTTGTACTTGATGCTCTTATTGACAGCTTCTACTTGTCTGTTTGACTAGGGGTGTGAGGGTGAAGCAAAAAGGAGCTTGATATCGTAGGACCTGAAGCAATTGCAATCAAATTGCTTCCCATTATCAGTGACGATTGTGTGGGGGATCCCAAAGTGACAGATGATGTGTTGATAGACGAAATGCTCGATCTGGGCTGCAGTGATAGTTTCTAATGGTTTTGCTTCGGCCCATTTGGTGAAGTAGTCTATTGCGACGACTGCGTAGTTAACCATTCCCCTTCCCTCGAGCATTTGACCGATCAGATCGAGTCCCCATTGGGAGAATGTCCATGAACTGAGCATAGATGTGAGGGGCTGGGCTGGGAGGTAAGGGATTTGTGCATGTCGCTGGCACTTGTCACATTTTTGTGTGAGCGCAACGGCGTCAGAGAGCATGGTGGTCCAATAGTATCCATGTTTGAAGGCTTTATGTGCCAAGGTGCGTGCTCCAGAGTGATCTCTGCAAATGCCCTCGTGTATTTCCCTGAGGACGTAATCGCCCATATCTAGTGTTAGGCATTTCAATAGTGGGGTTGTGAAGCCGCGCTTGTAGACATGGTCGTGCTGGATGGTGTACCGAGCTGATTGTCTCTTGATTTTCTTGGTCTCCATCTTGTCGCCTGGGAAAGTGTCGTCTCGGAGGTAGGCCTTAATGGGATCCATCCAGGTCGAGCTGGTGTTGATGGTGTATATCGGTCGTCGCCTCGTGCTGGGCGCGTCCTAGACTTCCACGAGTACCTGCCGTTGTTTCTTTTCATCCAGGGAGGATGTGAGTCGTGCCAGGGCGTCGACATGGTTGTTCTCTGATCTTGGGATTTTGTTTATTTCGTAAGACGAGAAGCTTTGAAGGAGTTGTTTTTCCAGGGCCAAGTATAGTGACATGGACAGGTCCTTGGCCTCAAAATCATTGTTGATTTGGCTAACTACCAATTGCGAATCGCTATAGATGCTTAACTGGTTGGCCTCAAGGTCTTTGGCTAAGCGTAGGCCGGCCAACATGGCTTCATATTCGGCCTCGTTGTTGGAGGCTTTGAAACTGAAGCGTAGGGCGTATTCTAGCTTGACTAGTTATGGGGAGGTGAGAACTAATCTTGCCCCTGACCCACTGTGGCAAGCTGATCCATCCACGTATAGTGTCCAGCAAGGGCTTGTAGGTCAATCGGGGGTGCCATGGTGGACTTTTGGATTTCTTCGGTCCGTGGTGCTTGTGGAGGGGTTGCCTCCGGTGGCATGTATTGTATAGGTTTGTACGAGTACTCTGCTATGAAGTCCGCCACAGCTTGTCCCTTCTCAGCTGTTCTGGCCACGTAGGATATGTCGAACTCGCTTAGCTCAATTGCCCATTCGGTGAGACGGCCAGATATGTCTAGCTTCTGCAAAACTTGTATCAAAGGCATGTTGGTGATGATCTTGATCTCATGTGCCTGGAAGTACGGTCGGAGCCTTCGGGCTGTGACTACAAGGGCTAATGCAAGTTTTTCTAGGTCGGGGTACCGTGTCTCGACATCTTGAAAAGCTTTACTGACATAATATACGGGATGCTCCACCCCGTCCCGTCGTGTGATGAGAACAGAGTTGACAGCCAAGATCGATACCGATAGGTAGACAAATAGTGGCTCGTCGTTTTCAGGTCTAGCTAGCAATGGTGCTCAGCCCATGTAATGTTTTAGCTCGTCGAATGCCTAGGCGCACTCCTCCGTCCAATCGATGTGTTTGCCTTTGCCTTTGAGGACTTTGAAAAGTCGGTGGCTTTGGAAATAAAGCACGTTAGAGCTGCCACCCGTCTCGTTAGGCGTTGAATTTCTTTGTGATTTTGTAGGGCATGCATGTCAAGGATTGCCTTGATTTTCTCGGGATTCACCTCGATCCCCCTCTAGCTGATCATGTAGCCCAAGAATTTGCATGATCTCACCCCGAAGACGCATTTAATGGGATTGAGGCGCATCTTGTACTTCTTGAGGACGTTGAACATGTTAGTCAGGTTAGGAATGTGCTTGTCGGCCGTTTTGCTCTTGACGAGCATGTCGTCAACGTAGACCTCCGTCATTTTGCCTATCTAATTGGCGAACATGAAGTTTACCAGTCTATGGTATGTAGCTCCTGCATTCTTTAGGCCGAAAGGCATAACATTGTAGCAGTAGATACCCAGGTTAGTTCTAAAACTCGTATGGATTTGATCACCTAGATTCATGAGTATTTGGTTGTAGCCGGAGTATGCATCCATGAAGCTGAGTAACTCGTGTCCCGCGGTGGTATCTACAAGCATGTCGATCTTAGGCAGCGGGAAGCTGTCCTTGGGACATGCCTTGTTGAGATCGGTGAAGTCGAGGCACATGCGCCAGGATCCGGATGGTTTCTTGAAAAGTACCACATTGGCTACCCAAGCGGCATAGATGGCTTTCCGGATGAAGTGGATGGTGCTCAGCTTAGTGATTTCAGCTTGCATGGCCAACTGCCTTTCGGTGTCATGGCCACGCTGCTTCCGGTTGATCGGTCATAATGATGGGTCGATGGTGAACTGATGGCAAATCACATCCATGGAGATGTCGGGCATGTCCGCGTAAGTCCATGCGAAGACCTCGGCATTTGCTTTTAAGAATTCGACAAGGGCTGCTCGTATGGAGGGCTTGAGTTTCGACCCTATCCGGACCGTGCGATCTTTGTGTAGATCGGAAAGAGGTATTGCCTCTGTTTCTTCCACAGGTTCTGCCTGTGGCATACTCGCAAGGTCTCGTGGATCTTCCGGGGTGCTATTCCAGAATTCCTGTATGAGCTCATGATGGATGGGGTCATCCCCTAGGGCAGTTTCGGCGACGGATAGGGTTTCTATGTGATCTGGCCGATCTTGCCTGCTTGTCTTGGTTAGGGTCGTGGTGTAGCATGTTCGCCCAGAGAGTTGATCTCCTTTTACCTGTCATGTTCCCATGGGAGTTGGGAATTTCATTCAAAGTAGGTGGGTTGCCACGATAGCTTTCATCTGGTTGAGCAGTCATCTTCCAATAATGGCGTTGTAGGCCGTGGGGTAGTCTACCACTAGGAAGGTTGTGATAGACGTAGTGATTGTTGGGGTGGTGCCCATTGATACCGGTAAGGAAATGATGCCCTTAGGTAAGACCGAGTCCTCGGAGAAGTTGAGGAGGGGTGTGACCTTGCGGTCGAGCATCCTCTCGTCGATGCCCATCTATGTGAAAGCATCCCAAAAGAGTACATTGATCGAGCTCCCAGTGTCAATGAGTATTCTCCCTATGTCAAATTCAGACATTTGGGCTCAGATGATGAAAGGGTCGTCGTGCGGGAACACGATGCCTTTCTCCTCTTCCTCTGAAAATGTGATGGGTTGCCATCCATTTTTGGATATCTTGGTTGCTCTCCCAGAGCCGATGCTGAGGATTTGGCGGCTAGCCTAGGTTGCGCGAAGGAAGCACTTATTTCCTCTGTTGGAGGTGATGGAGGAGGATAGGAAGGGTCCGTCGTTGATGGTATTGATTTTCGGATGCGGGATTTGTAAGGGGGATGTTGTAGAAACTGATTGAGTGTGCCTTGTTAAGGTGGGGGCGGATTCGGCTGGTGTTCACCATGATCGTCACCTCTCACTCGGCGATCTTGATTTCTCCTTTGGCCGTGGGAGTAACTCCCCGCAGTTGAGCCGGTCTCATCTTGAGTTTCTCGGTCGCTTGCCCTTGGCTGTTGTTCGGGACCTCTAGTCCTTTGATCTTCTTGGTTATGAACCATACCAGAGGCGTGTCCCGCGTTTTGCCGGCCGACCGTGGTTAGGATAGGCAGGGGGGCTGTCCTATCGCCCTGGGGTCCGATGTGGCATAAGTCAAGCGAAGAGGTTCTAACTCGATTTGTCGATCGTCTAGCAGTTATCGAGCATCCCGGTAGATTCTCGGTTGAGAAGGTCCGACGCCGCTTTGTGGCTGGATGAGTAATCGACTCCCGGATGAGCTAGGTCGAACCCTAGCCTGCGGCCTCTTGTGTTTGTCCGAAGGAATTCGCTCGAGGACAGGTTGATCGATTAGGATCTGGTCAGTTGTGATCTGGTCGGCTTGTACATGGTCAACTGGTCTTTTGTCTCGCGGCCCATTACGCTGGGACATCCTTACAAGGGCGAGTGTGCTCTCATACTGTTATGACAAGACCTGGTTCTTGGCATCCATCTTGGCGTTGTGAGCCCTGAGCTCTGCGATTTCTCGTTGGAGATCGTCCAACGTCTGTCTTAGTATGTCCGGGATGTTGTCCCTAGAGCTCCTTTGTAGGAAATGAGGGGTGTTGTTGAGTTCTCATTCGTCTTGATCGCCCAACATGATTCCGGAGAGTGTTTCGGACGGCCCTTGCGGCAAGTGACGTGGGGGTTGTTTCAGATTTCCCACAGACAGCGCCAAACTGTTGATGCAAAAAATGGACCAACTTATAATTGTCCCTTCGAGTTCGCTTCACTCACTCTTCCTGGGGGTAGGGAGACCTGCACAGGGAAAGTAGAAGTAAATGAGCACCGGTGGGGTGCCGGCCTAGTAGTCTTCAATGCTTAAGTTAGTTAAGTGTGGAGGGATTTAGGTAGTGTAAGGGCAAATATGTCATTATCTTTTTTGAGGGGAGGTGTCCTTGTATTTATAGTGGCATTAAATGTTGTTAGTGAAATATTTCGATGTAGGATAAATGTCTCTATCCCTGGAGCTGACGCGTGTCCTGGTGGTACCGAGCTGCGTGGTCATGCTGACATCGGCCTAGTGGGTTTTTGTCTTTTGCCCATGACTGTGTTGGTGGGGTGCACTTGGTGTTTGGGGATTTGCATTGTTGTGCATTCTGTTGAGCCGATGCCAAGTATGATTCTGGAGGGCCTTGGTCGGCTTTGACCAGGTTGATCAAATTAGGTACAAACATGGTGTATTGAGTAGGGGTTCTTAGATTAATATGGCTCAAAGGTGTTTTTTTTTGTCGATGAGGGTCCTGGGGATCTATTGATTTCGGCTAAACTAGGGCTGGAGAAGGGGGAAAGTTTACTCTTATGGGAGTGGGAGTGGGCGTTGGGGGGGGACTTGCCACTAGAATCTGATAAAGACGGAGCAGTTGCTAAGGTAAAGTCGGAGTAATTATTTGACCTAAAAATGAGTTAATAAAATAAGTTGTGTCAAACGACATAGATTGCCATGTGCCACATCAGTCGGAGGATTTAACAGCATTATTGCTCTTTGATTCATTATCTATTTCTACTTTTTTCATCAATCGATATGGTTACTTTGTAAGAATTGAATTCATCGAACTAGCGCCAGCAATTTATTAGAATTTAAATTCAATTTTTCCAACAAGTGGTCATGGGACTCGTGATATTCCTCACTGCTTACTCCATACTAAGCAAAGCTCTTTCAGAACCTCACGGCCAAGAGTGTACTAGAGCCTTGAAAAAGGATCACAAATAAGGATCACTTTTGAAAAACTAAAATCAAACTCATATTACTCTCTCAAATAAGAACGAGGAATCACTCTTGAATCAAATTCATATTGCCATCTCAAATAAGAATTACTCTTGTGAGATTCAAATTTTCCTGCCCTAGAGGGGACAATGAAAATCTACCAACCCCTAGAGGGCTTTAGTGCCAGCGAACTCGTCTAGAATTTTGTTACCTCCAGCTGTAAACGAGAAAGCTCAAGGGTGTTGCATAAATCTTACGACCCCACCTTTCACTCCCGTGACCAGGAAACATAGCCCTTCATTCAAAATAGACTCAAGATTGACATATAGAGGAGAGGAGAACAATGAACAAAGCTAAGAGGAAAGATTTTTTAGTTGAATGGACAAAGCACATTGATAAACTTAGATGCAGTTAAATGTTTCTTAAGAAAGAGAACCTCCTTTTTTACTTCGTTTAGGAGGGCTTGTATGCAAATTAGGATCACTGGTCGACAAATACAAAAACCATCCAGTCTAAACTATATACAAGTTCCCGAGAAAAAAAAAATACTTGGGCACAGCAAGGCTTGATTCATAACTAAACCCACCTAAGGTGTAATGTAGAAAAACAATAACAAAATGGTTGATGAAGAATAAAGCATACAAAAAAAGAAGGCGCACAGCACTGCAACATATGAATCAACTTTGCAACAATTTGATAGCCAAAAGAAATTTCCAACTGAAAGATAATTGACATAGAAAGCCTGACTACTATTGTTATACTCGAACCACCCGCCAACAAAACAACACATGTTATTTCAACCACATTTCTAAATTTGAGACCCCCATGTCAAAAGGACTTAGATGGGCATACAACTAAATGCCATCAACTCTAATTCCAATATGGAATTCATAAACTAATCGTCATCGCAATACAGAGCACATTGGTTCACAAGCATCAAGGATTTCACATGTCTAACCAAGTCCCCGATACATATGTCACGAGCAACATAAAGCAACCATGAATGTTATAAACTAATACTTGCCAGTTGCAACACGAGCACGATGGCTCATAAACATAAGCAACGCCTAGTAATCAAGACTATCCAATAACAGTTGCCAAGTTACCAGCAAGCAAATAAAGCAACCACTGACAATAGCAACTGCTCAATCAAAGCCCTATATGCTCTTCCAAAAGTGCAGTAACAATTAACAGATGAATCCTCAGTCCATACCGATTATAAAACAACCAATCTGGCATTCCCAGCTATATAGAAATTATGTATTCAATATTTCTAATCATTAACGAAATCATAAGATTCACACCCATCAAGCTCAGAATTGATAGTGTAACGAAACAAACAACAAATAATAAAGGAAATCAACATAATGAGAACTTTAAATCGTCACACAAGGCTCAGATAAGAAATCAGTTATTATAAAGCTCATAAAGGTTCAAAATCTCACTGAATTAAGCAAAAAATTGTTCAAACTGAGAACGCAAAAGTACAAGAACTAGAAACTGCCTAATCGGTACTAATTACCTGATTAGAAAAAGAAAAAAACAAGCACGGAGATGGGTGAAGGAGATGATCGGTGTTGAAGACGTCGATTGATGGATGATGGCGGAAAGCTACTTGGATCTCTGCCTCATCTTTCGGCGCTTCCTCTTCAGCCTCCTCATGCGCTTCTTCTTCCACTGCCACGACACAAAACTCAAACAAAGCAAATCAATAAAACGAAAAAAAATCAATACTAACAGAAACCACAGGTTTGGCAGAGAGAGAGAGAGCTCTTTCTTACCTTTGCTCTCATGGTGTCCCTGAAACCTTACTGGAATGCCAAAACCCTAATCGTCAGAAAAAAGCTGCGGAGAAGGGATAAAGTACCGTAACCTGAGAGGGTTTGGATTTTAGAGCATCGCGAGTATTTATAGTAGAGGAACAAAGAAACCCTAATGTCAAGTCGGTTTTTACATTTGGGCTGGGCCGCTCTTTACTATCATCAAAATTTGGGCTTAAAAGTTTTTAAACTGGCAGCGGAGAATATTAATGTTTGGGCCGATGAGCACAATTTGCTGGGCTATGAAATTGGTATAGCATGTTCCTTGTAACCTTTTTGAGCTGCCCATTTCCTGGTGATTAAAAATTAAAAAAATAAGATGGATAAAGCACGTTTCTTGTAGGCCTCTGTTTTGCAGCTTGGACATGGTTAGGTGCTTACCGGAGAGCTTGTCGGATCACGTAAATTATTCGTTCATTTGCATAAAAGAGGCATAAATGATAGTCTTACTCTACTGAATTACTCAAAGTCCTAAGAGACATTACATGAAACAATCGTATTGGTATGCCAGAATTTCTAAACTTACATTTGATAAACTATTTTAATTAAATTAGATTAAAGCCATTTCTCATGTAATCTTGGTGTTAACGAGTGACTTACATGAGCAGTACAAATATATGATAATTAATTTGGTGTAACCTGAATATATTCTCTCGTTAGAAAAACAAGGCCGATTCTTAAAAACTAGAATATATGACCTGCCGCTTTCTCTTTTATGTCCGTGGGAAAAACGTGAATCAGAGGAGAATCAGAAAGCGCGAAAAAACTTTGGAAATGGAAGAAGAAGCAACCCCAAAAAAACAGAGTCCAAACCCAAAAGTACACAGAAAACAGTGCTTGCTTTAATTACAGAAATTTACAAGATAATATGGAATAATAATGAATTATATTTTAAAGTTCAATAATAATAATCAATGAGGTGGCAGCTGAGATCGACAGAGCGGGCAACTGGAGTGAGTCGCAAGCCAATTATCCACACACTCAGAGTGATAACAATGGCGGCAAATTGGCAGAACCTTAACCTTCTCGCCGTCTTCGAACACGCCCAGGCATATGCAGCACTCGCCGCCGTCGCCTGCCTCCAAATCCCGATCCGATTTCTGGAACAATACGATCGGTAAAGCCCGGATGACGGCCGGGTCGCGCCCCTTGGGCTGATTATACGGAGGCGCGTGAGCCGCGTGGGAGGATCTTGGGTGGTTGTGATACCGGCAAACCCAACGCGCGTACAGTAATACGACAGCGATAAGGAGGACGACGATGAAGATGAGTACGACGACCAAGAGCGTGCCGCCCCGCACGTGGAATTGGGCATCGTCGAAGACGGTGAAGTGGCCGTACGGCTGAGAATCGTGGGTCGACATTAAGGAAGATTTGGAGGGGGTTTTGTTGGGTTTAATGGTGTAAGTAGAGATTAGAGTGTGGTTCGTAAAAGAGGGGGTGGATTTATTTATAGAGATCAGGTTGATGGTAGCAGCAATGTTTGCTTACACTTAAAGACACAGTTCTTGGATGATTTTTTTTATTTATTATTATTTTATTCTGATTTTGATTTTGTCTTCATTGAGAATAATATATTTTTATAACCACTGCAAATGGCCTAGTGGTTAGCGTCCAGTTTGGGAACCCCCTTAGACTCACGAAGCTGCAAGTGGCCTAGTGATTAGCGTCCAGTTTGGGAACCCCCTTAGACTCACGAAGCTGTCAAAGTGGCCAGACACTGTGTTGCAACGCACAGTTAAAGCGTTTCACGTGCGCTGGGGGAGTGTCCTTGGGCTTAGGAAGCCTTTGGGATACCCTTGCTTTGACAAAAAAAAAAATTAATAAGAATAATATATTGTTATGGTAAGAAAAAGGCATTGGGCTTCTACGATTCGTGGGTCCACGTTTGACTTGGATTTTTCTATCTTTATCCACAAGACTAATTAATATATGAATTCCTTCCTCTTATTTTCAAAATTAGGATAAGGAATAAAAATGGAATAGTATCTATAAAGATTAAGAGTGTAATATTGAAATCAATGCACGTTTTTACAATAGGAGTAAGTGAATGTTTTTTTTTTGGTTTTTGAGGAAGCACGATGAAATAAATAATACGTATACATGGAATGGAATAATATATTATCCACAATTAACAAAATATATATATATATATATTATCCATATGAAGTCATTAAAATTTTATTCGGATAAAAAATGGTGGAAGTTGAATATGATAAAAGAGATGGAGAACAAATGTATAAGAAAAATAAACACAAAAATAAAAATCTATAACCATATTTTTTGTGTTTCATTGTTTTTTTTTCAATCTTTCTTATTTTTTTTTTAATCATACCTATGGATGAAAATATCCGCGATATTTCCGTTGATATATCCGTATTTTTGAATCTCAGCATAAAAATCTAATTTCAACGATATCCATATTAGTCTTATAAAAATATTATTGGGTGCTTAAGTATGGTGTATTCGATTGAGATTTCAATATGTTGTAATTAATTTAGAGTCGTAATGGATTTTAATTAATTTCTTTTGGTTTTATATTATTTCATCTTATTCAAGTCAAATTTCAATTGATTTTAACTTAAAATTTCAAAAAATTTTGAAGTATTTTAAAGTGTTTGACTTGCTATACATGACTTTCAATCTTGACCCTTCAAACAAATCTAAAGGCTGAAAATTATCCACACCATTTCCTATTTTTTTAATAAGGCAGATATGCCGCCGTTTCCCGATCACCTGCTCCGTTCCTCCCTCTAATCTACCTCCTCAACCGTTTCAATTATTTTCTCCTGCTTTTCTTTTAATGAATTTAGGTTAGCAAAGATATTCATATAATAGATGGAGAAGGTGCACGACCACCCTGTGATTTTCTTGGACTTTTGGTCGGTGAAGGCGGCGACGTCGTAAGAATTAACCTTAAGCTGCGTCGGAGGGGTAATTTCTTCATAAAAATCTTTCACATGATGATCCAAAGCTGCCTTCTTTTCTCATTCCAATCATCTTCCTCAACCCATCTCCACAGTCAACATCCCACAAACTACTCTTCTTCTGACCACCACCTCCACCTTCATCAGCCATAACAAAACCACAGCCAGTGAGCAAGAAACATATGTTGATTCGAAAACTATGAATTGTTGAAGCCGAAAAAATAACATGTGTAAATGAAGAAATACAAGTTCGGGAATTGGGTGGATGCATTTGATGGTGGAGGAGAAGTGACAGTGGACGAGGACGACGGTCATAGAGGTTGGGTGGAGGTGGACGATGGAAAAATATTTTGAGGAAGATGTTTTTTTTTCAAATCCAACGAAATTTTAGGATGAAGATCGGCGATTTGGTGGAGGACTGATATGAATATTTTTCATCATAAAACCCTTCAAAATCCATCCATTTATGAAATCATATAAAATCATGAAATATTTGAATACACATGTATTTTTTCATTGTATTTTAAAATCCTAATTGAATACCTTATATTTTAAAGAGTTTTAAAACAATTCATCAAAAGTTAGATTGAATACACCAAAATTTATATAGAACCCATTAAAATCTTAATTAAATATCCCTGAATTTTAAAACCCCCTTAAATCATTTAAAATCTGCAATTGAATACATCCCCCTAAGTTTTTCCCAAAATTTTGTTCAAAATTTTTAAATTTTTGACTAAATTTCAAATATTTTTTGTTCAGTGTGAATAATATCAATATCGAAATATCCATTGATATTTTTATAACTTTAATTGTCGATATTTTCTTGAAAACGATATTTTCATCCTTGATCATATCACCCCTTTTATAATCCGACTAAGTAGATTAGCATATGTTGTATTTTTACAATGTTTTGAGATGTTAGGGTTTGAAGATTCGCATACTTATTAATCAATTACAGGAGCTAGCATAGACAAGCTGAATACTTAAATGTTAGTGCATAATATTTTCTTTCTTTTTAAGAAAGAACTACGTTAAATTCATATCCGTCGATAAACTTTCAAGAAGATTAGCGCAGCAACCAACAACCTGACTTCACACTTAAATTTTGTTATAATTCTAAAGAAAATCAAGCGCATGACTTGTAGAATACACTAATACAAATCAGTCCAACCACTAAATTACCTAAAACTAAATAAATACTGATATTTTCAATGTTTAAAATATAATATCGATAATTATGCGTTTATATTATAAATTTATAACGTATAAATTAGTTAACACTTTACCGTCATACACTGTTACTCTATACTTACTATAAAAACATATAATATTATAGTAAAATTTACTCGTTTTGCTCTTCTAGGCTGCCAGCAGTTGTAAATTCTAATTTGATTATATATATATATTTTGATACATAATTTGATTATATTAACTATGGTAAAAGATAAGAATATTACCTAGATTTATGTTGTGGATGATTTAACGGGAGACGATCCGTTGTTCCCAATTGGGTGTCCCCTCTCCAATTATTTGCCACATGTCCACCTACTTAACTGCAATGTTAACACTGTCAAACTTTCAATAAAGTTAAATATAAAAAATAAAAAGGGTGGAGAGTTTCATCCCCCACCGACCGGAGCAGCCTACCTCATCGTCTTCCTTGACCTCCTCGTCTTCCTTGACCTCCTTTCTCATACTGCCATAAACACCTACCATAGTATCATGTCATTCAAATTCCCCCAACACACATTCAATTATTCCACAACCAAATTCCTTCAACAACAATCCAATTCTTCCAGATTCACTTACACTCATGGTCGACACCCCCAAATCGAATGACTACAAACTAGCTTCTTCGAGCATCGGCATAATCATATAAAAAAATAAGACCCAATTGAAAACCAGCCAAATTAACACCAGAAACTCAAATTTTGAGGACTGGAGGAGCAAGTGATGATAATTGGAGGAGACCGACGTGGCTGATCGAGGACAGGAGGACAAAGTGGTTGGAAGAGACCGGCGTGTGTTGTGGATTTGATTTAAGGGAAAATCCCCAGGCACCCAATTTCCCAACCCCGATTGGCCACCCCACCTTACCGGCGGCAGCCCTTCATCTCCTCATCGAAGAGGAGCGTGGGGATTACGAACTCAAACTCCCCGACTTATTCCCGACCCCCAATACTCTTCCGTCATTGCTGGTGAAGCCTCTTTTCTCTCTCATCTCTATATCTCTCTTCCGCTCTCTAGCTGACCAAGACCCGATGTTCGAGTTGTATACGTGTCTGCATCGATTCAATTCCGCTCTCTAATCTCATATATAATTCCTCATTCAATGTTCAATGGTTATGTGTTTTTGGCCACGCCATTGATAAAATTATCCATTGATTATCTAATATTTGGTCTTTATCAGCTAGAGAACGGAAGAGAGATATAGAGATGAGAGAGAAGAGGCTTCACCGGCGACGGCGGAAGAGCATTGGTGGTCGGGAAGAAGTCCGGGAGTTTGAGTTCTGCTAGAACTTGGGCTTTTCTTTTTCTTTTTTATAATATTTCGTTTTTATTTTATTTACTCTTATTAAATATGTTAACACGGTTAATATTGGAGTAAAGTTGGAAGGACAGGTGTCAAAAAGTTATGAATGAGACATAAAAAGGGACACCTAAATGGAGAGAGCAGATCTTCTCCCGATTTAACCTTCTCAAGTTGCCGTATTAATGGAGAGTTTTGCATGTTTCTTGTCTCCTATTCTGTCTTTGGTTTTTAATATGAAAATACCTTCTCAAGTTACCGTATTATTGGACAGTTTTGCATATTTCTTGTCTCCTATTCTATCTTTGGTTTTTAATATGAAAATTTAATTGCGTGTTATAAATTATATTATTATTTGAAGTTTATTAATAGATGTGTGAATCACATAATAAAGGAAAACTATCTAATTAACGCATATGGTCAACTGAATTTTCCTTAATATTTTATCTTATGATAGTAAACTTCCAAAATTTCCTACATAAATTGTAACTGATGATCAGTAATTAATCTAGAAGATTCACTCATTTGTCTTAGGACCCTCGTCGGCAGGAAGATTTTTTATTTTTTGATAAATATTACGAGGTGTCCCCACAAAGAGCTCTTAATGAGTTTCGAACTCCCTGTCAGTTAGGCATTAAGAAATTCGTCCTCCATAGGTAGCAGTTTGTCAACTGCACCACACCTTATGGTTAAGAAAATATTATTTAATTACAAGATTTTGAAAGAATAATAAGTTTCGAACTCATGTAAGTTAGACATTGAGAAATTCGCCATCTAGAGATAGTAGTTTTCCAACTGCATCACACCTTGTGGTTAATAAAATATTATTTAATTACAATATTTTGAAAGAAAAATACTTGCATTTACTTTATGGTGGATATACTTCTTCTGATTATTATTAATTATCGAATTTTCTCTGTGCATATGCGGTAATTGGAATAATTTACTCCTTAATTTATATGAAAATATTATGTATATAAAAGTCTATTAAATTGGAGATGTTCTGGTTATCCATATATACGGAAACAAAATTGACGATTTCTTAAACAGTTAACATCTTTATAGTCATCAATAAATTCAATTGTTATATAAATTGATGACTAAACAATCTCCAATTCGTTTGAATATTTACATAATTAATATTTACATAATGTGTTAAGAAATCAAAAATTTAATTACCACGAATTCATATGAAAATTTTGATAATTAACGATAGGATATGTGAACATCCACATATGCAACTACTAATTTTTTTTTTTTTTTCAAACTAAACATAGTCCAACTCATTGAATGGAATGCTCATTTCATGTCCATTAAGGCTCCATTTTACTAATTTTGTTGTTCTTTGATATGTTGCCAATAGCTACAGAGATTTTTAAAGGACACAAGATAACATTAAATAATAATTAATTAATTGTTAGAGCTGTATAATAAGCCAATAAGGACTTCATTATTAGGGGATAGTGTGAATTGTTAGAAATTAACTAAGTTAAGAAGCTATATGCTTTGGCTTTGACGGAAAACATGTGTTACTCGAGACCCCACTTGCGTTGGACCGTTTTAAATACTATTTAGAAAATATACAAATTTTTAGTAGTGTGTTTCCAAATCATAACAATTATAAAAACATTACCTTGGAATATTCGAGCTATAGCTCGGAATATTTGACACGTTTTTATCATTTCCAATATAATTATTACTCATCAAATTTTGAAATGTGTGAAATGAGGGTTTTTGTAGAAAATTCTCTTTGTAATTAATATTTTAATAAATAAATAAATATAAGATGCACATGCAATGCAGTTACGAGTTAAATTGTGAGATTTATCTGTGTTTGGGTTATAAATAGAGCAATAGCAATATACTTGCATCCATCTTACGATCTACTCATTTTTCTTATGATTAATTATTAATATTTTTTATTTAAATATATTTGCTAAAAACGGTTGATTCTTAAAATATCATAAACTATCATTTCTGAGAAAGATTAAATAAATCGGTGATTGTTTAGTCATGTATATGTATTATTAAATTTTTGCTTCTCATAAACATTTTAATTGTTATCAAATCCGTCGATTGTTTTGATACGTTGGAGTACCAAAAATTCTCCAATATATTAAATTTCGATTATTACACTTACATATTAAAAGTTAAAAATTAATTATATTAAATCATGAAAAATAAGCACATATATATACCCTAAAAGATATACAAATATTTTTCTTATTAATATGATTTCGTTTTAGATAATGTCTGTAAATGTTCTTTTGAGCATTAAAGTTAGAGCCCTGTAAGAAGTACACTAAGTGAGTTGGCCTAGTTAGTTTAAAATTACACAATTTAAGGTTAGTGGCAAAACTTAATCCAGCCATCCAGATGGCGAAGGGTCGGCTTTAATATGAAAGGACGTTTTTATCAGGAGGGGTCGATATCCAGTTAGCTCTATATAAATTTGATTTATTATTAAGAGTAAATTACACTTTAATATTTTATATTTTATGTTAAATTTCAGAGTTATATTTGACATTTTAAATTTTATATTTTAGTATCTTGTACTCTTTAAAATGTGACAACTTGGCTCTATTGTTAAATTTTCTATTATAAATATGTTAAGTGTTGATGTGTCACATGTAGGACTTACCTTTTAAAATTTTGATTTTGCATATTGATAAAAAAAAAAATCAAAAATCAAATAAAAAATAGAAACTGAAAATAAGAAATAAAAAAACTCCTTCTCCTTCATTTTTTTCGTCTCCTTCTCCTTCTTCTTCTTCTTCTCTTCCTCTTTCTTCCTATAAACACCGACCCATAGATATTTTGGAATTTCCGAGGCCACAAATTTAATAATTGATTAAAATTAAAAGAAAGAATAAAAAAAAATCTGGAATTTCTGAAATAAATTTGGAAATTTTTTGAATGTATATGCATTTTTAGTCACTAAAGGTGAAAAATACCTTTAGTGACGAATTTTGATGAACATCGTCAAACAAAGATGTTGTTGCTAGTCTGTTCTTCAGACCAATTCGCCACTAATGATGTTATGCAATTTTAGTGACGAAAAATACATAGACATTCAAACGTTTTTTAGATTTTTCCATAAATTTCAAAATTTTTCATAAATTGTTCTTTCTTTTAATTTTAATAAATTATTATATTAATTAGTGGCCTCAGAAATTCCAAATATCCATAGATTCGTGTTTGTGGGAAGAAAGACGAAGAGAAGAAGAAGGAAGAGAAGAAGAAGAAAAAAGGAAGACGGAGAAGAAACAGAGAAGATAAAGGATAAGAAGAAGAAATAAAGAATCAACGGTGGGTCCCAAGTTTTTTATTTTTTATTTGATTTTTTTATTGATTTTTTCATCTACATGATAAATTAAAATTTTATAAAAAATAGGTTTCACGTGTGCCTCATTAATACTTAATAAATTTTATAACGGTGGAGTCAAATTGTCTCGTTTTAAAGAGTTTAGAGTACTAAAATGTAAAATTTTAAAAAGTAGGTCCCGCGTGTGCCACATCAACACTTAACAGATTTTTTAACGGAAAAATTAACGGTAGAGCCAAATTGTCACGTTTTAAAGAGTTCAGAGTATTAAAATGTAAAATTTGAAATATCATATATAATTTTGAAACTTTGTATAAACTACAGGGTACTAATAACTTCATTTACTTTCTAGGATATGCATTTTAACTTCAAAATTCAACCTCCAGAACTCACTCGAAGATTAATTTTGATGTTGGCCCTAACAAAACTCACATTATGTCATTCGGTAATTTTGTGAATTCAACACTAGCGTTAATTTTGCAGTAATTTTTTCTTTTCACAAGGATTGACGATCACTTCATTCATCAACGTTCAAGTACTATATATATTTTTTAGATTAAAACAATATGTTAATGGAAGCCCATAAAAGTTAATTAATTACTATTTAATTTCTAGCTAGTCTATGTGAACACAAAAAATATGAAGATAATTAAGATCATACAAGTCACAAGTGCATGATATGGTCATGTTGCAATGAAATAGTAATGATCATCAGCTTGCATAATATGTTGTAAAAGTTTCAAAACTTGTTGGAATATGTTTAGTAGTGTAAATAAAGCTTTCTTTCAATATGCTAATTGGTTGTATAGACCGATATATATATATATATATATAACTTGGATGACGGGGAAATGGAAAGTTTTACTCTGCATTTCTAAAACAATCCATAAAAGCATTTGAGAAAAATCTATTGTAATTATGTGTCGTAGGAAAATAACACATCAAATCAAAGCATGGAGAATTGCCAAGGGTAAGTGTTTATATTGAAGAGAAAGTTTTAAATCCTTTCAAACTTCATATTCCCTTAAAGGACATGCATCAAATTAATTCTCACAAACTAAAGACAATGAAGGAATTCTAACAACAACTAATCTTTATATATTATATTTTCTTTCGATCAATAAAATATCATATTTCTTTAGAAAAAAATCTTCGTGCATTTCATTTCATAGTGACTATATAATTATGATTCTTGTTAACCAGGTTATTGAAGCACACGACAAATTTGATCACAATCTATGTTGTGAATCATCTATCACATGAATATTTATTGTCATACAATATCTTATTTTATGCCTCCCTCGAATAATAAATATCCCTACTACTATCTAAGTCAAGTACTCGACGGACCCGATCCTATTTCACCCATTTGAAATTGAATTCAAGGATTTTCATCCCCGCACCAAGGAGCGAATTTGTTAGAGCAGAATGAAACAAATATGGATCACGTACGTACCCCACTACACATGTAGGTACGTTCACTAAGGAATTGGATTCATATTTGGAATTCATTTTCTCTACAGTACTCCATTAATGTGTTTAATAAACATGGTTTCAGTTTTTTTTTGGTTTCCTCTGTTATAAATGGAAGTGAACTATTGACGTGGATTGACCTAATTATCCTAGTTGAAGTCATATTTCTAATATTCAACCAAAGAGTTACGTACATACACATATATATATATAATTTTCTAAATTCAACAATATATTGATCTAACCACTCATTTTTGTAATTTCCATTTAATACCATGCATGGATAAATGATGACTTCAATCATCAATTTTCTAGTACGGTCTGCAAGTTAAAATCCTATCTTACTAAAAGTAGTGATATAGTACTTCTGATCATATATATATATATATATATATATATATATATATATATCAAACAAGTCTCTATAACACACAACAAATTAACATGACAAGATGAAAATCATACAAACCCATGCTTTATATATTGAAATATTGATAACCAATTTGCATGATATGTTGCAATAAAATACAATTTTAAACGTTTTCTCTGCTATATGTTAGCTAGGGTAAATAAAGCAGGTTAAAAAATAAAATACACTTTCAAAAAATGATTATTGCTCTAAAAAAAAATTTAGATCAGATTAGATATTGGAGTGAATTAATGGAACAATTGAAATAATACAAGTTCGAAGAAGTTAATTCCAATAGGGAAAAACCTGATCAGAATTAGAGAATTTATGAGTTGTCATGGGTACTTATTTGTATTGAATAATCAAATAGGCAACCAAATAGGGATAAATTAACTTTTGTTTATATGATTACAGAATAATTGAAGTTTAGTTTTGATTCTTGAACTATATTCTGGTGTCGGTAGCATAATATAACTGTAAGTGATTATGGAGTAATAGTGTAGATGTTTTTTTTTATCCAGTAACATCATCCATTAATGAAGAAGTTACAGGATGTGAGAGCCCAAATATAAAAGCAACTCAAGATAAATAAATAGTGCAAATGTCTAATATAAGAAATAGAATAAAATAAAGCATAGATGAGGGCCAAGTATAAAGAAAGTCCAAAATAACACAAAATATGAAACCTAAATCTAAAAACACACCCAGCCGTCTCTTCCGCACCTCAGTTGCGCATCACCATCGCAGGATTACAACCACCAAAGTACAGTACCTTGTAAGCAGACAAACTAAAACCTATACAGAAAATGGGGGTGGGCAAACCACCCGCAAAAACCGCTCCCATAATCCACTAACATGATCAATTAATTTCTCATATAACAGTAGTCAAACTTCTCAATAATAGTTCATTTCCTATAAAAAGAAAAGTGCGGAAGTTTCGCTCTAGAACAGATGAGTATGGGCCTTGAAAAATATTGGTTATGGTGATTAGGTAAATATTGGTCCCAAACTATATGACCATCATCAAATCACTACCACCGTTAAATTTTCCATCCAGATTGCAGTTAAAAGTACACATGATAACTTTTTGGTCCAGTCAACTCATGATTAGGCCAAAATTAGAAGGGTATTTTCGTCCCAAAATTTATTATCTTAATTTTCCTCATAATCTTCATCAATCATCCTCATCATCTTCATCATTCTCATCATCCCCAGATTGAAACCCCTCATCATCGACTTGGATGGAAACCCATCCCCAGATTGAAACTCCTCCGCTTCTCAACCCCAATCTCCTCCTCCCCAATGCACCACCGCCCCTTCATCAAATCTCCACCCTTGATCTTCTCCCCACACCTTCAGCTGCATCGTTGGCTTCATTGTCATCGTCATCGGCGTTCTGGTCTTGGAAGGCAGCGTCGTCCAGCCGGCTTCCTTGCCCGTGATGGAGTTCATCGTCACCGATTTGATGACCGACATCTTGGTCCGGTACAAGGGAGGAATGCCCCAAATTGACACTTCCTCAAGCGGAACAGCCGATTGTGTTTCTTCTTTGGCTACTTCTTCAGCTTCCTTTAATGGGTTTTCTCCGATTTTGAGTTCGTGGGTTAGTTTGGTTTCGGATTCAGAAATGGGTGGACCAAAATTTTGAGTTCGTGGAAGCCTTCTCCCTCTAATATGCTTATGGCTATGAATTGGAATTTATCTGCTTATGGGGTATCAATGGCCGATGTGCAGGCATAAGCTGCTGCTGCTGCTGGTGAAAGCAGTTTCAGATCCTTCATGGTTGTTGTACAACGTTGCGGTAGTAGTGTGGCTATAGTTCAACAAGTACGTTGGCTGGATTTTCATTATCTAAATGCAATAATGTTGCTTTTAATGGGATGACATGATATGTTTTGAGATGATGATGATGGAGATGGTGAGCAGGACAAAGAAAAAGGAAAAGAGTATTTTATTTTATTTTGTTTTTTAATTTTGTTAGATTTAGTTTTATCAAATTAATTTTGGGGCTGGGGGTGTTAGATTAGGGAATTTGAAGACTCAATTTTTTATCACAAAATTGCCCTTTAAATATGGGCCACATCATCAGTTGACTGGAACAAAAACTTGCCACGTGGACATTTAACAACGAATTGGATGGAAAACCTAACAGAGGTAGTGATTTGATGATGGTCATATAGTTTGTGTAACTAGATGAAAATTTTCATAGTTGATGTATGAACTTGAAATGACCCCTATAGTTTGGGTACTTTTATGTAGTTTATCCTTTTTTTTATGGATAAACTACAT
This sequence comes from Oemleria cerasiformis, assembly GCA_037349345.1. NCBI lineage: Eukaryota > Viridiplantae > Streptophyta > Magnoliopsida > Rosales > Rosaceae > Oemleria > Oemleria cerasiformis. The sequence goes on along the minus strand of JAZGTL010000007.1, from coordinate 33,319,291 downwards.
AAAAGTACCCAAACTATAGGGGTCATTTCAAATCGTACCCCAACTATGAAAATTGGATTCTAGGTACCCAAACTATCAAAATATAACATCTAGGTACCAACGGTTAGTAATCTGTTAAGTGCCAAGTGGCATATGTGGACTTTTTTTTTAATGCTGACATGGACTCCATGTCAGATAAAAAATAATAAAATTTGAATATATATTAACAACAATTAATAAAATTTCAAAAAAAACAAAACAAAACAATTACAAAAACCAAAACAATTAAAAGAAACAAAAAGAAAGCAGAAAACTAATATATCGACGTCGGCATATAGAATGACGGAGCTTGGAAGTACTGGAAAGAGAGCTTCTGGAGCAAGTGGCCATCGCCGTTCGGGTCGTTAACCAAGTCTCGGGTAATCTCATTCCGATCAGCGTACAGAGGCGGTGTAAACATGAAATCGCCATTCTTCTGTCGAAAAGGCTTATTCCCATTCTTGGAATGGAGAGCGACATTCTCAGGTGGAGGCGGCGGTGCCGGATCATCGCGGTAGTCGGGGTCAGGCTTGGTGATGAGGTGAAGCTTTTTCAAGGCATCAGCTCAAGTTTGTGAGGAGACTGAGCTGAGCTTGGAGACCAAGGAGTAAGCCGTTCGGAGTTTCACTTCCATTTTGGGGTTTCGATGTCTGGTTGTGTGGGTTTCGGTGTCTGGGTGTTTGGATTTGGTATTGTTTATTTGCAAGGTTTTGGGTATTTTGGGTGGTTAGATTCTGGGTCGTTGGATTTTGGGTGTTTGGATTTGGATTTGGACACCGGATTGGTAGTGGCTGCTCTTGTCGACGTTGAATCAAGTCTTCGACGGAGAAGGCGGAAACGACGCATCTGTAGTGGGAAACGACGTAGCAGCGGCCGACAACCTTGGCGTCGCCGACCTTATTGAAGACCAAGAGAAGAAGGGAGTCCGGGAGGCGATTAAAGTGGTCATCGTCAATGGAGGAGAGGGTAGGTTTTGGGTTACGGGAGGACGAAGAAGACAAAGAAGGATCGAGAAGGAAGTTGGGCTTTGTTTTGGTTTTTTTTAATTTTTTTTATTTATTTTAAGATTTTATTAATATTTCTAATAATATTCAATTTGTTTTTTTGTCTACATGGCATCCATGTCAGTATAAGAAATACCCCACAAATACCACTTGGGCACTTAACAGATTTTTTTAACAAATTGCTAACGGTGGGTACCTAGATGTTGTGTTTTGATACTTTGGGTACCTAGATGAAAATTTTCATAGTTCGGGTATGAACTTGAAATGACCCCTATAGTTTGGGTACTTTTATGTAGTTTATCCTTTTTTTATTGATCTTTTTATATTTGTAATGTTGTTATGTCTTGTATGGTCATTTTTAATAAGGGTAAAATTGCAATTTTATGTTTATTAATCGTTGAGTAAGAAGAGTCTAAAATTGGGTATAAATAGAAGCTTTCTCTTTTTTATACAATAATATTGGGGGAGAGAATATATACATTGAGTATCGATCTTGCTCTTTACGAGGGCCGAACATGAAATCTAAGACCTTCCACTATTCAATGGGAAAAAATACCACTAAACTGGTAGTATTAGTGGCTAAAATTGAGCATTAATGTAGTTATATATTTTTTGGACTAATATGTGATTGGGGTAATAGAGTCTTTCCATAGTAAAACTAATTTAATATTTGTTATTTTGTAAAAAAAACTATCTATGAGCCATTAGAGTTAACCATTGTTTTTTTTTTATCAGAGAATTAAGTATATTCATTATTAGGAGCAAAAACATACAAGGTATTGAAAGCCCAAGAACAAGAACGGCCTAAAAAGACAAATAAATTGCAAAGGCCTAAACCAACAAGGCCCACAATCATAAAATAAACTTAAAATATTAAAAACTAAAAAACCTAGATCTGAAATTAGAAAAACCTCCACATCTCTTGCAGTCACCCCACTAAGCCGCCATAGCCCCCACATCATTACAAACTCACAACCACCAAAGAAGAGAAAACTAAAAGTGAAATCGAAAAACCAAGCAGAAAATGGGGGTGATGTAACGACCCGAAAATTTTATTTGTGAATTTTCGTAAATTAATTTGCAAAATGACAAAATTACCCTTGGTTGTTTAAGGGGCTTGAAAGTCAATTTTTGTTTCGAGACACTCTTGGTTGTGTTTCGGGGATCGTTACGTAGGTCTCGAACTCACGAGTTTGTAGACAGACGGCACGCGAAAAACGGAGTTCGTGTGAGAGAGTTGTGGGTCTAGAATGTTCAGGGGTATTTTGGTAATTTTCCTTGGGTAGATATTTTAAATAAGACCTACTCTAGATTTTTTCTACATTGTTATCCTCTCTCTCCCCATGCTATCTCTTTCTCTCCCATGAACTCGTGTGAAGGCCAAGGGAGAAACCCAAAACTTTTTGGACATTTTAGACCAAACCAAGGACATCATCAGCTTCCTATTCTCCCCACGAGCACAACCATACCCTCCAGGAGCCGAGGGGATCGCCGTGGATGATGGAGCAAAGCTCTAAACATTGACCTGAACTTCTCGGCCAATTTCCGACCACCACAAGTATGGGTTCTCAATTTCGACTTGAGATTTGGATTCCTTGGGTAAAGTAGATAGATTTCCATTATTAGAACATCAAATTTGGTTGAGAATTGAGAGAGATACAGAGGTTTGAAGTTCGGGTGTTCATGGAGGTCCGATGATGGAATATTCCATTGCTCTGGTTAGAACTGACGCCGTTAAGTTTAACGGAATATGCTAACGGCGTTAGCATATTCTGTTAAATCTAACAGACAGAATATTCCTTCACCGTTAGAATATTCCGTCAGGATTTATGAAATATTTTGTTAATAGTGCCATGCGAGTAGGGTGATGCAGTTGCGCGCGGAAAGGCCGCCGGTCATCCATCGGTGCGTGGCAGCGCGTGGAGCTCCTCCTCGAGCTCCAACGAACATGAGTTTCGAAGCTCTCGACGTTCTAGACCTTTTGGCGTAGGTTTCGGGTCAATCAGACATCATTTAGGGGTAATTTTGGGCGTTCGAAGTGGCTGTATTTTTAGTGTGACGCAAGCAGACCTCTTGGGGTTTAGGGAGTCTAAATGTAGGGTTTTAATTATAGCTGGTAATCCCGATTGTTACTTTTGACAAACGATACTGCTCCGGGAACTTCAGAGGAGCGTACAACTCGGGATTGAACTATGTGGACGTGTGGTGAGTGGACTTTGGTTTTGTAAAGTATAGTGCATGCATAAAGGTATATTTGATATAATTGCTTATTACGTATTGGTTTGGCAAATTTCTGGATATTATTAAATTATCACTAGACGTGGGCTTTCAATAATTATTTGGAAATTGACTTTTTGGGCTATGGCCTGGCTTTATGGTTTCAGGTTTTATATGGTTTGACTTGATTGATTTTGGATTTCGGTCGAGTCCACGACTTTGTGTTTAAACCCTATTTTTCAATGAATTTGGCCTAAGCCAAGAAACAAGAATTTCAAAACATGGATTTTGGTTTTCATTGAATTATGGTCTTTGATGGTCAAGGTTATCTCCGACTAGCGTCGAGGGTCTTTCTCCGCCAGATCGTTGAGGGTTCTCCGACACTGGTGTCGAGCGGTACTTTCTCCACCAGGTCGTTGAGGCTGTCAACGCATAGTGTAGGTTTCTACACAACTCGAGGTATATTGGGTGTGTGGAGGGTATCGAGCTACGGCTCGGGATTTCATTCGGGCAGCAGTGAAATATGTTTTGATGTATATTTTGTGTCCAGGTATGTTTACATGATTTTAAACTCCTTTGTGGAGGGTTTTCAAAGCAGGGTTGTGGACCACATAATGTTTTCATTATTCGGGGTTTCGTAGGTCCCACCAAGTGTTTTAACAAAAGATGGATTTTTCGGTAGGTTTTCGGACTATCTATATATTATATTTATATACAAAGAGATTTTATGTTATGCATGCATGATTTTACTCATGGAAGGGGGAAATGTATGTTTTCCTTAGAAATGATTTTTAAATGATTATTTTGTCCACTCACAACTTTCGTGTTTTAAATTCCCTCCATGTCGTTGAGTTGACGTGGGCATATCCAGAGGCGGAGGCATTAAATTTTCAGCTGTGCATTTACCTAGACTATCGAGTAGGATATTTATTTCTGTATTTACTTATCCTACTTAGATGCTCTGATAAGTCTTTTGGACTGATTGTAAAATTGTGGTTACATCGTTGGATGGTTGACCTTATTGGAATTTGGAGTGTTATCTGATCCTTCATCTGACATGTGGAAGATAGTTAGCCAGTCCTTAAGGGGAGATTCTACCGGATTTTTGGCAGAATTCTCATAATCAATTGCAAGGACTTAGGGGTATTTTGGGAATTTCTTTAAGTTGTCAGATGGGAGCATTGGGGGCCTGGTTCTGCATACCTAGACATAAAGGGCATAACACCAACCGTCTATTACGCTATGCACACAAAAATGCCCCAACAAGGGATTAGTCTTAAGTTTTTTGCTATTTACCCTAAATTTGTGGACTAAATTCTAAATTAGAAGCTCTCTTGTGACTACCCATACTCAAACACCTCATCTCCACCCAAATTTAAAACCCTAAATTCTAAACTATTAAACTCCTGATAACACCATTGATTTCGTTATGGGGCAACAAATAAAATCATAATTCTTAAAAAATGAGTTGTTCTTAGTTATAAGAAAAGAATTAATTATCTTTTATCTATGTTAAATTATAATTGTGTTCTTAAATATAATTTTCTCTGGTTCACAACTTACCATTAAATACTACTTACACATGGATAAAGAATCACTTCAATGATCTCAATCATCAATTTTGTAGTACCGTTTGCAAGTGAAGGACCTATCTTACTAAGATTAGTGATAGGGGTAAGGGGTTGATAATATTAAAAAAGTTTGATAACACGCAATAAATATGATAAGAAATACAAGTCATGCTTTCATACATTCAAATACTGATAGTATAACAGTTTGCATGATATGTTGCAATAAAATAAAATTCGTGTGGATCAAAATATGTTAGGGCAAATAAAAGTTTCAATGTGTTGCTTTTATTAGGTAGAAATAATACTTTCACAAAATGTCTATCTATCTAAATTTTAAATTCAGATTAGATATTGGAGTGAACTAATGAAGCCATTGCAAAAAATAAAGATTAGAAAAACATAGAGAAGAAGGATGAGACATAAACATAAAGAAGCGCATTGTTTTCGTTAAATAGACAATATCAACACACACAAAAGAAATGGGACAGCAACGTCTTTGCACAAGCTTCCACAATACTATCATCTCGCGTTATGTAATGTAGGTTGTTTACTTTGCGGTGCCTCCTCGTTGACTCCAAAATTGCGTTTGCGTTTTCATAATTCTAATAGTTTGATTTAAATTTATGCCTTTGCTAATTAACTTGAAAAAAAATATGGTCGTATGCAATGTAGGTTGTAGGTTGTTTGTCTTTATGGCGCCTCTTCGTCGACCCCAAAATTGGGGAATATCGTTTTCTGTAATGTAGGTGGTTTAATTTTGGAATCCACGATAGTTTCTGCAACCTAGGTTGTTTAATTTTGGAGTTGACAATGGACGTTTACCAAAAATTGGGTTTGGGTTAATTAATTTGGGTTTACCTTTGTGGGGCTTCATCGTCTACCCAAAATTGGGTTTGAATTAACTAATTTGAATAAGTTAAATTAATTTTGGGGTGTATTTGGATAGGGCAAAAAATTTGGAATTTGACCAAAATTCATAATTTTTTAATTTTGTATTTATCCATAAATATATAAATATAGAATTTATAAGAGAAAAAAAAAACATGCAATTTAGATAATCAAATCCCAACTTTAAATTCTGTATTAAAATTTCATTGTACGCTTTTATTACTCAAATAAGAAAATTCACAAATTCGAAAAAGTTAGGGCCCGTTTGGTATCGTTTTGCAAAACAGTTTTTCGTTTTTCAAATACAAAAACAGTTGTAAAACGTGTTTGGTAGCTTAGTTTTGAAAAATGAATTTAGAAAATGAAAACACAGGATAAAATAATTTGCTTACATTTTATAAAATAACAAATTATGATTTTATGAATTTTATGATACAACCTAAAAAAAAAAAGGAATAAAACACATATAATATTAAGTAAAAGGTCACCCCAATATTACCATATTCATCATAGCCACCACCACCCCCACAACCACCACCACCACCACCACCACCACCACCACCACCATCACCGCCGCCACCACCATCACCGCCGCCACCACCATCACTACCACCACCACCACAATCGTCGTCGCTACTGCCACCACCACTACCGCCATTATCACCTCCAACACCACCACAACCCCTGCCATAACCACCACCACCACAACCCCTGCCATAACCACCACCACCACGTCTACCACCATCACCACCACCACCAACCCCCACTACAACCTCCTTATCACCACTGCCGCTGCCACTACAACCACTACCGTCGCCGCCACCACAACCATTACCGTCGCCGCCACCACCCCGACACCTTTACCACCATCACAACAATCGTGCACACCACCACCTCCAACACTACCACCACCACCACATCCACCACTACCGCCACCGCCACCACCACCTCCACCATTACCGCCACCATCACCTCCAACATCACCACCACCACCACCACCCCACCACCACCACCACCACCACCACCTCAACCACCATCACCACCACCAACCCCCCATCACAACCACCCCAACCACCACCTCATCACCACCGCCACCACTACCACCACCACCACATCCACCACTACCGCCACCACCACCTCCACCACTGCCGCCACCATCACCTCCAACATCACCACCACCCCTGCTACCACCACCAGCACCACCCCACCACCACCACCACCACCTCAACCACCATTACCACCTCAACCACCATCACTACCACCAACCCCCCATCGCAACCACCCCAACCACTACCTCATCACCACCGCCACCACCACAACCATTGCCGTCGCCGCCACCGCCACCACCACCATCTCCACCACCATCACTAACCCCCACCGCCCCACCACCACCACTAACCCCCACCGCCCCACCACCACCTCATCACCACTGTAATCGCCACTTCCACCACAACCACCACCATTGCCACCCTTGCCCCATCACCATAACCACCACCGTTGACGACACCACCACCACCACCACCACCACCACCACTGCAACCATTCCCACCACCACCCTATCACCGCCGCTGCCACCCCCACCACTAACCCATAACCACCGCCATCACCACCACCTCCACCTCCACCCCACAACCACCACCACCACCACCACCACCACCACCACCACCGCCACCGCCACCTCCTCAAGCCTATAGCCACCATCATCGCCGCCACTCCCGACCATTATCTCCACCTCTACCCATCACACTACCACTATCTCTACTATTACCATTCCCACTATCGTCATCTCAAAATTTATGTTTTGAAATAAATGTTTAATGCGTATTTACTCTTTTTTTAATTTTATATATTTATACCAAATAAGTTTTTCCTTTTTCATTCTTACAAAATCATATTAAAGTAAACTATCAAACGCATTCTCAAATATTAAATACACAAAATCCTATTTGTTTTTTCGCTTTACAAAATAATATTTTAAAAACTATTTTGCAAAACGATAGCAAACGGGCCCTTAGCTTCTATCAATTTCATTTTCGTCCATTTATAAATTCTCGATAATTAAAATTTCTCATCCAAACATACTGTTAGAGAATTTGAGAAAGAAGTATGGTCACAAAATAAATTGGGGTTGGGTTAGTTAAATTAATTTGAGAAAGAATATGGTTTTATCCAGACGGAAGTGTTCAAATGAACATGATTTTTGAGACTAAAATTTGAGACCATTAAGGTAAAAGTCATAAGCCATTTTTAGCAATGTAGTTCAGAGGAACTAGGAACTATCCATGTTAAATTTTTGCCATTTCAAAATTACTATCTCCAGCAATATGGGGCCAGGCCATGTTTAAACTTTAAAAAAATTGTAACTAAGATAAAACAATTGTAAAAATTACCTTACTATCTCTAGCAAAAATTACTCGTATTTTTTTTTGAAAAAAATTGTAACTAAGAGAAAACATCCACTTCAAAGTTTAAACTTTAAATCCCATAAAAAAAAAAGTTTAAACCCTAATAGTCCCACCATTCGCGTCTTCCAGGAGCCGCACGGCCACCATTCTCATTTTCCAGGCGCACACCCTACACTCTCATCTGGATCTCTCGTTCTCCGTCATCTATCTTCTTTTCTCTCTATCATAAACGACACAGATACAGAGAGGGATTTACTCTTTTGAGTTACCCATATACTACACAGAGACACAAAGAGGAGAGGGATGTGGAGGTCTATTTTGACAGCAAGAGCTTCTCTGTCGGCACAGGCGGCACGGAAGTTGTGTGCAACTCAAAATCATAAGGTGATTTGCTCTAATGTCCTAACACTAGCACTAATTAGAGAATCTCCTCATTTTCCGACCAGGTCTTCCCTCTGGGAGAACTCTAGGTTCTTTTCTCAGCTCTCAGAAAACCCTAGCGACCCGAATTTCGATGTACGACAGCAGTTATCAGTGGGCTTTGATGAAAATGGTGAAGCCCAGATGGAAGGGAATGAGGATGTTGGCGAAATTGGAAATGTTGAGATGGAAGTGGTTGGGGAGAAAAGTGGTGTAGAGTTGGGGGAAGAGGAAAAGGTTTATGAGATTGATTTGGAGCAGTTGGAGAGTGTGTTGTCTCTTCTTCAGAGCAGTGCTGATGGGTCTCTTGAGTCTAGTTTTGATGGCTTAAATTTGACTTTGCATCCAGAGTTTGTTGTTAAAGTAATTGAAACCCCATTTCTTTTGGGCGAGAATTTAATTAGGTTTTTCAAATGGGGCTTGAATGAGAAACCCGAGTTTAGACTCAATAGGCATATCCTGGGTGCGCTTGTTCGAGCCACATGTAGTGGCCTTGTTGTTAGGAAGAGAGATTTGTATTCTTTGTCGGATTTGGTTAAGGAGATTGGTGAGAAGGAGAACACTCTGATGCATGTGGAAATTCTCAATGAATTGATATCTTCATTTTCAAAATTGGGTAAAGGTAAAGCTGCATTCGAGGTGTTCAACAAGTTTGATGATTTTGGATGTACCCCTAATGCAGATACATATTACTGTACAATTGAAGCTCTTTGCAGGCGTTCAATTTTTGATTGGGCTCAGTCTGTTTGTGAGAAGATGCTTGATTCGGGAATCTTGCCCGACGCCGTGAAAGTTGGGAGGATCATATCCTGGTTTTGTAAGGGTAAGAAAGCTAAAGATGCCCATTTGGTTTATTTGTCTTCAAAGTTGAAGAAGCAGGACCTGCCTCGCCCGTCGGTTAATTTTTTGATCAGCTCACTCTGTAGGGAGGATGACACTGTCAATTTAGCTCTGGAGATGTTAAATGATTTTGCTGGTGAAGCACGGAAATATGCAGTTAAGCCGTTTTCAGCTGTTGTTCGAGGTTTGTGCAGGGTACAAGATGATGATGGGGCCAAAAAATTGCTTCTTGAGATGACAATGAAGGGCCCACATCCAGGAAATTCGGTTTTTAATATGGTAATCAATGCTTACTCTAAGGCAGGGGATATGCAAGAGGCATTGGAGTTGATGAAGCTAATGGAGAGTAGGGGTTTGAAACCAGACGTATATACTTACACTGTGATTATGAGTGGTTATTCAAAGGGAGGTCAGATGGAGGAGGCATGTGAACTATTAGCAGAAGCCAAAGAGAAGCATGCTAAACTGAGTCCTGTTACATACCACACGCTCATCCGTGGCTTTTGCAAACTGGAAAAGTTTGAGGAGGGTTTAAATTTGTTGAGGGAGATGAAAGATTTTGGTGTCCAGCCTAATGTTGATGAGTACAATAAGTTGATCCAATCTTTTTGCCTTAAGGCTTTGGATTGGGAAACAGCAGAGAAACTGCTTGAAGAAATGAAGGGTAACGGGCTGAACCTCAATGGGATGACAAAGGGTCTTATAAGAGCAGTCAAGGAAATGCAGGAGGGGAACGTAGAGACTGAAAATACAATTGCAGCCTAAAATGGTTATCTGATTTTTGGTTTGAAGTTTCACTTGGATTTGTATGCTAGATACCCTCCCAGCTAAGGCAGAGGTATGTGCCTTAAAATTCGGGACTGGGTCCGTCTCCATGCAGCATGTAATTTTTGAAGCTTTAATTGATTTGGTTTTAGGTCTGCCCATTTGCTCCATCTTGATATCAGTGCTGGAGTTTTTAGTTTCCTTTTTCGTATGAAATTATACCTTTAAAATAAGTATTAAATTCAGGAGATTTTGTTTTGATTTGTTTTGGATCTTTATATAGCCTGCAGGTGAAATTGAACTTGAATGTTGACTAAACATAGTTATAGTCTGTGCTCTTTCCCCGACCATTCTTTGGGCTAGTCTTTTAATGTTCCTTTTACATTTTAGATTGTGATACTAGTAGACTAAGAAAGCCAGCACTGGGTTAGTGGTCTTAAGAAGGGCAGCAATGAAATGTGCACTGGATATGCATAGAAGACCTATATGTAAGCCTGACATGGTAGCTAGTGATGTCAATTTCTGTTTGGAGGAAGTTAATCTAACCACCACACTAATAGAATTTTGGGCTCAAGCAACACTATATAGGCATCAGTTATATTTGCATATGATGCTGTTATTAAATTAGGCATCCTGAAGTCTAAAGATTAGAAATGCATCACCTAAACTGAGTGCTGATGCTATAATGTACTATTTAGCATCCCTTGTTCTAATAACCGATGCTTATAGGAATTCCTTTTTTTTCCAATAACATTAGCATCACTTAGTAAAAACTCATATAGCGATGCCTTTACCAAAATTTAGTCATGGTCCAACCTAAACAATTTCCCTCCCTCAGTTTCCCCCTATTATTTTCATGAGGGTTTAAATTTCCCTTGGCCTTGCTGAACGTTCAGATCTCTAAATATTATTCATAAAAATAAAAATAAAAACGGTTAAAAGAGAAGAAAATCCCTAAGCCGCTCCCTCCCTCCACGAGTCCATGCTCTCAGCTTGCCGCTTGCTCGCCCTCTGCATCTCTATGTGACCATAGTCCCGAAACCCAGATCGATGGGCCGTCCCTTTGAAAGAGGAGAAGGGGATTTGCAGAGAAAGATATAGAGTTTTGTGTCTATATACTTTTCCTTTTCCACCTTGCCTTGTAATTTTTTAGATTTGGTGATTAGGAATTTCTTCTCTATTCGGAGATTTCAAAGCAATTGGAACTTCGAAGAAGCTGGTTTTCAGTCTCTTGCAACTGCAACAAAGTATATAGATTTTTGTGTCTATATACTTTTCCTTTTCCACCTTGCCTTGTAATTTTTCATTTTTGGTGATTGGGAATTTCTTCTCTATTCGGAGACTTCAAAGCAATTGGAACTTTGAAGAAGCTGGCTTTCAGTCTCTTGCAACTGCAACAAAGTATATAGATTTTTGTGTCTATATACTTTTCCTTTTCCAGCTTGCCTTGTGATTTTTCAGATTTGGTGATTGGGAATTTCTTCTCTATTTGGAGACTTCAAAGCAATTGGAACTTCAGCGAAGAAGCTGTTTTTCACTCTCTTGCAACTGCAACAAAGGTAAGATTCTTCTTCCAAACAATTTCTTAAAATTTGTGGCTGTGATGTTGTTTTTTCATTTTCTTAAATTTATTTTACAAATAATGATCTAGGTATTGATATCACGGCATACTTCTTAAATGGTAAAAAATGATTTGCACGATAACTGTCAAAGAATTGGCCTGCTCAAAAGGTATAATGCATTCTATTTATAATCTGTTTTCTGTTTATTGTTTTCATGTGCAAGAGCCTTAGATTTTTGGTTTGGTCAGATTCAGAAACACAAGTTACTGGAAATGAAACGTCTTGCTGGTGTATATTTACATGAAAGCTGGAAGGTGTAACCAGTCCATTGAATTGTCAAACAAAGATAACTTTACGAAGATGCCATGGAGATGAGTTGCTTGTTTATTTATTGAAGAGGTGAGGGATTCTTGAACTTGCTTGTCAAAGAATCCTCTGTGCTGTGCCTGTTTGTCTGTACATAAAATGTTTTGAGCCTTTCACGCTTATAGTGCCCATTTAGTTATTGTTATCCAATATATTAATTTTGTTTGAGTATTTTTTTTATTGACAATTGAATTTTGATCATGTATGTATATATTTCTTCATCTCAGGAATGTTTGCACTGTTTCTATTGGTTTGTAGGCGGCTTTCGATACTTATTATGTGTGAAATGGCTTGTTTGTAACTTGTGAGTTATACATTAGTTCCTGACATCATGTGGACTCTACTGATTTGTTTGGTTTGTTTGGTTTGTTTGTAACTTGTGAGTTATCATAAGTTCGTCTTGGGAAAAAACTTGCATTTAGATTTATTTCGTATGTATTCCCTTTCTTAGCAGTAAATTTACTGCTTTGGTTGGAACATTATGATTGTGGGATCTTTAATACTTCAATAAGAAAAAAAACTTTACTTGTATGTATGCATTTAATTCTGTATTTTCTTATCTTTCATCTGTTGGTTGGAGAGTTTAGTCTTTAATCAATTATTGGCAGTATTCTTTTTGTATTTGTGAAGGAGGATGGTGTTTCTAGTTTTCGTTGATAGTAATTGTGCATTCATGTGTATAATGTGCTGTTATTGTTATTTCTCATCGTCATGTCTATTTCCTTGCAGGTCGTAATTGTTGTGGTCAAGCAACGCAATATATTGATCCTGACACCAGATATTGACACTCTTGTAGAGCTTATTTAGACGCTAAACAATGTTTCTGCTGGAAAGGTAGGCTTGTAGTTCAAATAATAAATTGCTTCTGTTCCATTCGGTAATTTTAATTTATAGGTTCATTTCTACTTTCTCTTGTGGCTGGATAGAGTTTCAGACAAGGCACTCATTCATTTGTCATGAACTAATTTTTTAATCTTTTGAAGTTAGCAATGGGCCTTATAAATAGAAGCACTTGCTCTATTTAATTTTGTTTCCCTCATAATCTAAATAAACAGATTCATTGTTGCCAGAACTTTCTGGTGATATATGTAACCAACTCTTGGTTGCTCCCCAAATGCTCAAATCTTATAGCTATGTCTCATACAAAATTGATTACTTTGGTACTGAAATCTTGATTAGACTACTTGAGCTGGGTGAGGTTTTAATTGTAATCCCGATCTAAATATTTTGCTGTTTTCTGTAGTTTATTTTAGATCCTCCCCCTCTTTCATTTTAATTCATCACAAGAGTACAGGCTCCTCTTGGTTAGTGTAGTTAATAATACTATAGAGAGATTGTTTTCGCTAGTAAAGTAGTCATAAGATTCTACTAATGCTTCTAGTGCCTTTTTGGCGCCTAGGATTGAATTGGATTGGATAACTCATAAGTTCAAGGTATTTTGAAGGGACATTTGGTCATTTTTCACTTGTAAGAGATTAGAGGGATTATAAATGAAGTGGAGATTGGATTAGATAAGTTTTGTTCATGAGTAATCCATCTTCTACCTTCAACTTGAACAAAACGTCTTTACTTCTTCCTAATGTTCAAGTTTTAAACTTTTCTTGGCGTATATGTTGCTAATGTTTATTATTATTTGATGGTTTGTTCTCTCAACACTTGGTGATTCTTGATTCTAGTTTTTACGCTTTAAATTTTATTACTTGTAGCTTCTAGCCTGGAAAATATAGTTTATTTAAATAGTAATTTGATAATCTTATTACATTGATTTTCTCTATGGACTTCCGTTCAATGTGGTATTGCTAGTTTGTATATAGAATTTAATAATCTGAGGGCATGTTATTGCGTACAAATTCTCATAAGCATGCAATCTGATTAAGTAGCCAAACCTGGTGTTAGTGATACCTTGAAGTCGATCATGTCTTTTGCTTTGGTGGCATGTGGAAGTGGAATTAAGTTGATGAATCAAAAATTGTAATCGAATTCAAATTCAATATATCTTGCATTTTTAATTGTAGTAGTATTACCTAATGGTAGCAAAGTAGTATAACCTAGTATTATTTTTAGGATCTTTGGTTGCTGGAAATAATGGTCAAATTCTTATGGCTTATTACTCAAAATGCTCATCGAATCAGACTTCGAGTCTCAATTTGCTCTCTGAATGCGAAATCGTAACAATGTGATCCCCAAACTCCCCTTATGTCAGTTCCGTTACACCAAAAGTTATAGTCTGTTACTAACGACTGTTAGAGTGATGACGTGTCAACAAGGAATTGGATGTAACAAAATGGGTCCAATTCCAAAACTACCGTTCGTCTTCCTCATCGCCACCCTCCTTTTTGTTGCCACATTCACTGGTTTATCCGAATCCAAATCGCAGAACTCATATCCATCCATTGATGTTGGTGGGGTGTTGCGAGATAGCAAGGGGGTGTGAATGGGTGGCTTTGCCGCCTACTTGGGCCGCGGTGAAGTGTTGGAAGCAGAAGAGGCACAAAGATTACGTAAGAGGAATGCTTTTGTGGTGGAAAGCGGTGACCCATGTCCATATCCAATCTCACATGCTTACCCAAACTGCAAGCAAACCTTAAAATAATATACCTTAATTGTATTAACCATAATGAATCAGTTTAATCTCCTGCATCTCTCTTTGCTTAAATATTGCTCCTAAATATTAAATTAAATATTTTCTTTAATACAAAAATATTAATGAGTCAAAAATATTTGATGCGCGCGCACATATGCGTGTCTTGCGGTTCATGCCGGCCCTCCTGCCCCTCCCACGTTGCCCCATCTCTAACCAACTCACCTTATATTTGTTTTTGGGCCAATTCTTCCAAACTGTTACTAATCGCAGCAAAGCCACCCACTCACACCCCCTTGCTATCTCACAACACCCCACCAGCAGCAACGGATGGATAGGAGTTCTGCGATTTGGATTCGGATAACCCAGTGAATGTGGCAACAAAAAGGAGGGTGGCGATGAGGAAGACGAACGATAGTTTTGGAATTGGACTTATTTTGTTACATCCAATCCCTTGCTGACACGTCATCACTCTAACAATCGTTAGTAACAGACTATAACTTTTAGTGCAACGGAGCTGACAGAAGGGGGGTTCAGGGATCACATTGTTACTATTTCGCGTTCGGGGAGCAAATTGAGACTCGAAATCTGGTTCGGGGAGCATTTTGAGTAATAAGCCAATTCTTATTACGGGGAGGTAGGTTTTTATTTTTATTTTTTTCGAGGACTCGTAATTATGGGAAATGTGTAGTTATGACGGACAGTGACCGTTGAAAATAACAATTTCTTATTAGAAATATATTTCGATGCCTAATGTGTCTACGGTGTTGTAAACGCATTATTGGAAAGAAAAAAACGTCAACCTAGAAACAGCATCTACGACAATTCTACGGCTATATACGATGATTGAAATATATCAGCAAGAAAAAAATATTCCTCATTTCAAAAGCAACTTTCCAACGGCACCAAAACGTATCTAACGGAAACATAAGATTGCTCGGAAAGAAACCTTTTGCAAAGATTGCTTTTACGATGGTCATTTGCTTCCGCAAAAACTATTTACTTTTTGGATCGATTTTAGCCTGCAGAAAATGGGGTTTATGTAGTCAATTATGAACAAAAATGATTCATCCAGAAACTGATTCTGATGATCTTGATCTAGTGCTATTACTTGGATATAAATAATCTTGATCTGCTGCCTGACGCTTAGTTCTAATTTTGTATTGGATAAAATGATCTTGATCCACTCCTAGCAGTCATTACCTGCAAGATAAGTTTTTTCTTAATTTCTTACCTAATTATTTAAAGGGTGGTGTTATTGGTACCCCAAAATTGTTCAAACTTAAAACCACCCCCTTCTTTAAAAACCTCTAAAATTTTATTGTAAATTAATTACTAATCCTTGACTAACGTTGCTATTTATTTAAAAACTCTCAAAGGAAGATATAAAGATATTGAAACCCGCAAGGACTTCACCTGTAGATTTCTTAGGTCTATAGTCAAGTGGGTCTAGCTCAGATAGTTCTAGTCTTGACTTGTAGATTAATGGTCTCAAGTTCGAACCCCGACGATATATTATGTGGTAAAATTCCATCTCTGCTATAAATAATAGTGATTAGACTGTTTAAAAAAAAAAATAGTAGTTCCCTATGTCATGTGTAGTACAACTTTGTTGCATGCACATGCTTTTGCGTTCTGTGTTCCTGTGCATGTGATTATGCATTTTACATATTTGCGAAGCTTGTGTGCGATTAGGTGTTGAATTTTATAACTCAACATTCTGAAAATAACCCATAATATCTTATCACATAAATTTTAACTAAAAAAAATAGAATTAATGTTTAAAGTACGTATATTATTGTGTTTTAAAAAGAGAAGACCATATTAGGTTAAAATGATAAAACAACACTTACATACATTTTAGTGAGATAAAATGACATTTTTTATCGTTTAGAAATGTAACAGGGGAATGTGTTATAATATGGATTAACAAAATGGTTGATATATCTCAATTCTATAGTTTTATAATGCTTCTTTGGAGAATGTGGATGGAGCTTATGTGTTAGGGATTAGGATATAGTTATCACTAAATCAAATGTGATTTTAAAATAATATATCCAAGATAAATCAAAATTGTACTGTATGTCCAAAAAAAATTTAACCACTCTAAATGTACAAGATGATTAAAATTGCACTATATGTACAAGATGACTAAAACTGCACTATATGTACAAGATGACTGAAACTACACCATATTTCTAAGATGATTGAAAATTGCACTATACGTCACAGATGACCGAAACTACACTATACGTCCAAGATGACCGAAACTGCACTACACTTCTAAGATGCCCGAAATTGCACTACATGTCTAAGATGACCGAAACTGCATTACACGTCCAAGATGACCGAAACTGCACTACACGTCCAAGATGACCGAAACTGCACTACACGTCCAAGATGACCGAAACTGCACTATACGTCCAAGATGACTGAAATTGCATCATATTTCTAAGACGATTGAAAACTGCATTATACATCCAAGATGACCGAAACTACACTATACGTCCAAGATGACCAAAACTACACTATACGTCCAGATGACCGAAACTGCACTACACTTCCAAGATGACCGAAACTGCACTACACGTCTAAGATGACCGAAACTGCACTACACGTCCAAGATGATCGAAATTGCACTATATGTCTAAGATGACTGAAATTACGTTATTTCGAGTAACATAACAAAAAAATTGCATAATTTTCATAAAAGAATAAAGTAACATAACAAAACAATTACATAATTTTTATAAAGAATAAAAAAATAAAAAATCAAAGTGGGAGTAATAGTAATAAATTTTTTTAAATAAATAAATAAAAAGTGGGTGATTTTTGGGCAGTGGCACTGTAGTTAGTTAGTTAGTTTGTATGTGTATTTATTGTAAGCAGGCAAGGAGAAAGTTTATCTAAGAAGATATGCAGATTGCCTGTTAGCTGAGAAGAGTGTTTTTATCGCCAAAAAGCTCGTGTTCAGGGGATGGAGGAAGGGGATAAAAATTCTGCTTTCTTCCACAAAGTTATCAAAAAGAGGGCAAACAGGAATACGATTTCTATGATCACTCGGGAGGATGGGATTTCGACCAATGATGTTAATGAGATCAAGTGTGAGGCAGTTTCCTTGTTTAAAAATTTGTTTGGTTCTAATCTACCTGTGCAGAATTTTGATTTCCAACAGGTTGTGTCGTCTTGGGTTTCCGATGATCATGCTGAGTCAATGGTGAATGAAGTAACCGAGGAGGAGATTAAGAACACTAGCTTTCACCTTAAGCCCATTAAGGCGCCGGTCCTGACGGCTTCAATGCTTTTTTCTTCTAGAGAACCTGGCATATTGTTGGCCCTCATGTAATTGCTGCTGTCAAGGAGGTGTTCGGATCTTCCAAGCTCCTCGGGAAGACTAACTCTACAATCATTACGTTGGTTCCGAAGATCCCAAATCCGACAACCATGGGGGATTTTAGACCAATCTCATGCTGCAATACTATATATAAGATAGTCTCGAAGATCATTTCTAATCGAATCAAGCCGGTTCTTTCTTCCATTATATCCCCTAATCAATCTGCTTTCATTGGAGGAAGAAGAATCGGAGATAATATTCTTCTTGTTCAAGAAATGTTCAGGGGATATCACTTGAACTCTGGTACTCCTAGATGTGCAGTAAAAGTTGACATCATGAAGGCTTATGATTCCATTTCGTGGGATTTCATCTCTGCAGCTCTTGTGGCATTCAGGTACCCTGCTAAAATTATTGAGTGGATTCGAATCTGCATTTCCAGTGCTCGTTTCTCGGTTGCTGTCAATGGGGAGCTTGCTGGGTTCTTCCTTGGGAAGCGAGGTATTCGCCAAGGTGACCCTCTGTCCCCTTTTATTTTTGTCATTGCCATGGAGGTGTTTTCCCTTATAATGAAGAACAATATATTCTGTAATCCTACTTTTAGGTTTCATTGGCGCTGTGGGAAAGTGATGCTCACACATCTTTCTTTTGTGGATGACTTGATTGTCTTTTCTCACGGGGATGTGAACTCTCTCTCAGTCAGTAAGAATGCCATTGATGTGTTCTCTAGCATTTCGGGTCTTGTTCCTAATCTGGAGAAATGCCATATGTTATTGCGGGTATGGATGAGTTAACCCAGACCCAGTGGTTGTGGTGTTTTAGGGTCCAAGAGGGAGAGCTCGTGTGCTCCGCTCCTTGAGAGGGTCCATAATAAAATAAAGGCGTGGGAACACCGTGCTCTATCCTTTGCAGGTAGATTGCTCCTTATTAATTCAATGTTGAGTAGTATCATGGTGTATTGGGCTTCGCATTTCTTCTTGCCCAAGAAGATCACCCGGGATATTGAGAGAGTTTTCATATGCTTCTTATGGTCAGGTCAGTGTTCCGGGGCTTGTTAAATATTCATGGAAAGAATATTCTTCATATATTTTCTTCTCTCATTTAGTTATATACACAAGGAATCCTATTTTAGTCTACCCTAGAATTCCTTATAGTATGGGATACACGATCCCAATCCAATCAAATCTCCTAGAATTTCTCCTAGAAATTCTCTAATACAACTCACGCCAACACTCCCCCTCAAGTTGGTGCATACAGATCTCTCATGCCCAACTTATCAAGTGAGGTGTAAAAAATCTTGCTGCATACAGCTTTTGTGAGTACATTTGCCAACTGGTCTTCAGACTTAACGAAAGGAAGTCGAATTGTCTTGTTCTCAAGATTTTGTTTGATGAAATGTCGGTCCACCTCCACGTGTTTGGTTCGATCATGCTGGACGGGATTTTGTGAGATATCAATGGTAGCCTTATTGTCACAAAACAGTTCCATTTCACAACTCGGAGCAAAGCCAATTTCTGCTAATAGTCTTTTAAGCCATAGAAGCTCACAAAGACCTTTAGCCATTTCACGGAACTCGACTTCGACGCTTGACAAGGCCACCACATTCTGCTTCTTACTCCTCCACGTCACCAGGTTCCCACCAACGAACATGAAATAACCTGAGGTGGACTTTCGATCTGATATATTTCCTGCCCAGTCTACATCTGTATATCCCTCGACTCTGAGATGTTTATTTTTCACGAACATAATCCCTTTTCCTAGAGATGACTTCAAGTATCGAAGGATTCAGAGTACTGCATCCATGTGATCTTCACTTGGACAATGCATAAATTGACACACTACACTCACCGCATACGGAATGTCTGGGCGAGTGTGTGAGAGATAAATAAGTTTTCCAACCACTCTTTGGTATATTTCCTTGTTTGTTGGCACTTGGTCTGGATATTCTCCTAGTTTGTTGTTTTTGGACAATTGGTGTGTTTGCAGGCTTGCATTCTAGTAGCCCCACCTCTAATAGACAGTCTAGAATATATTTTCGTTGGGAAAGAAATATACCTTGCTTTGATCGGGCAACCTCAATTCCCATAAAATATTTGAGTCCTCCTAGATTCTTCATTTCGAATTCATTTGCTAAATGCTCTTGAAGTTTTGATATCTCTTCTAAATCATCTCCTGTAATAATCATGTCATCTACATAGATTATTAAAGCCGTAACCTTGCCCCGTTGATGTTTTAGGAATAGTGTATGGCCTGAGTGACTTTGTTGGTACCCATATTTCTTCATTGCTAAGCTAAACCGCCCAAACCATGCTCTAGGTGACTGTTTCAAGCCATATAGTGCTCGCTATAACTTGCATACCACGTCAACTTTGGAGGTTGCTGTGTAGCCCGGTGAAACATCCATGTAGACCTCCTCCTCCATATCACCATGGAGAAAGGCATTTTTTACGTCAAACTGATGCAGTGGCCAATCAAGGTTTGCTGTGAGAGATAACAGTAATCTAACCGAGTTCAAATTTGATATCGGTGAGAAGGTCTCTTGATAGTCTACACCATACGTTTGGGTGTAACCCTTTGCAACTAGTCTTGCTTTGTATCTGTCGATCGAGCCATCTGCTTTGTGTTTAACGGAGAACACCCATTTACATCCTACCGTCTTCTTTCCTCTAGGCAAGGGAACAAGAGTCCATGTTTCATTTCTCTGCAGGGCCTCCATTTCGTCCTTCACAGCCTGGGTCCACTTAGGATTTGTCAAGGCTTCTTGAATATTTGTAGGGACACGTCATGAGGAGATTCCATGCACAAGTGTCTTGAGAGGTTCCGAGAGCCTTTTTGTAGACACATAGTTGGCAATTGGATACTTTGCACTGCGTTCGCCAATATCTGGAGAGTATCTATTTGGTGGTTTACCACGATTGAGCCTGAAAGGTAAAGTGTAGCCAACAGGGGTATCTATAGCATTAGAGTTTGAAGTTGTGGTAGGAGAGTTTTCCTCAGGGATATTCTCATCAGGAGGTGGGTCTTCAGGTACTAAGGGGTGGGGTTCCTCTATTTCGGCATCCAGTGATGTAGTCCCTTTGTGATCTGTATCTCCCCCTGAAGACGTACCGTGTTCTGTATTATTGGGTTCCTCATGAACATGAATATCAGTATTGTTGTCGTACCCTAGCCAATTCGGCTCATCACCATTGATCTCCCCCTGACGAGGAGAATGTGGTAATATGGAAGTCAAGAATGTTTCGGATTCCAAAAAGGTGACGTCCATCATCACATAGGTACGTTTGGCGGCTGGATCGTAACACCGATACCCTTTTTGGTGCGTGGCATAGCCCAAGAAGAGACAATGAATAGCGCAAGGATCAAGTTTTGTGCGCTGGTTCTTATGAAGGTGGACAAATGCAACACACCCAAAAATCCAAGGAGGAAGCAATAAAATCGTAGGTAAGGAAACATACGTCGACAGGGTGTGTAATGGAGACTTGAAGTTCAAGAGTTTATAAGGCATCCGATTGAGGAGATGTACATCGGTAGCAACAACATCAGTCCAATGTTGACGGGGCACATAAGCCCCAAGTAACAGGGCCCGAGCAGTTTCAAGAATATGGCGGTTCTTTCTCTCAGCAACACCATTTTGCTGAGGAGTCTGTGGGCATGAGGTTTCATGGAGAAGACCGTGATGCTGAAAATAATCATGAAACTGGTGGTTCACATACTCACCACTATTGTCTGATCTAAGAACTTGAATCTTAGCCGAGAATTGAGTTTGAACCATAGTGTGGAAGGACTGAAATGTTTTCAAAACTTCGTCTTTATGTTTTAACAAATAGAGCCAAGTCATATGAGTACAGTCATCTATAAATACCACAAACCAATGGATACTGGATAATGAAGAGACTAGGGAAGGACCCCACACGTCAGAGTGAATTAAAGCAAAGGGAATATTACTTTTATTCATACTCAAGGATAGGCAGCCCTATGGCTTTTAGCAAGAATACAAGTATCACATTTAAGGTCACATAGATGTTTATGGGAAAATAAGCTAGGGAATAAGTACTTCATATAACCAAAAGACGGGTGTCCTAACCGACGATGCCAAAGCCAAATCTGTCGCTCGGTCTTGTCACTTGGAGGAGACATGTGATGTGCATGACCAATGCTGAAGTCATCCATATAATAGAGATACAACAAACCCCCCCCCCCCCCCCCCCCCCCTTGTAGTACCACGCCCAATGATCTCCTTGGTAAGAATATCCTGAAGGAAACAAAAGGTAGAGTACATTAGGACAACACAATTGAGGGCTTCAGTAACTTGACTCACATATAGCAGTTTATGAGAGAGCGAAGGAACGAGCAAAGTATGAGATAATGACAAAATGGGTGATAGTTGGACAGTGCCAGCTCCTGTAACCGGAGACATGACTCCATTGGCGTTAGCAATGCAGGTGCGCCGTCGCAGAGAGGTTTGCGAGAAGTCTGTGGCAACGAAAGTCATGAGGTCGGTGGCTCCCTAGTCAAGTAACCAAGAACTTCGATCGTCAGTTTCAGAGGAACTACAAAGAGCGGTACAAAGTTTACCTTGATCCAGGATTGGCAAGTTACCCTGGGTGAGTTCCACAGGGGGAGAGAGAGAGAGAGACTGGACTGGGTTGCAGCGACAGTAACCTGACCAGCGTCTCGGTTGGGTATTAGAGAGTGACCTGCGTCTCCACCAGCAGCATCACGACGTTTACGAGTCTGGTAGTCATTCCACCAGTCAGGTATCCATGCAGTTTGAAGCAAGTGTCACGAGTATGTTTCATACTGCCACAGTGAGAGCACTTGGTGCCATCGGAGGGAGAGACTCGTGGCTTGGAGGAGGTTCCGGTCTTCCCAGTGCCCAGAGAGAGATACCGAGTAGAAGAAGGTCCAGTCTTGGGTCCTTTCAAAATGAGAACGGATCCATGAGTATATGTGGAGCCATCGGGAGTCATTACTGCTTGTCAAACAGCTTCCTAACGAACATGAGCAAACGCTTGTTCGACTGTAGAGAGCGGGCGCACCTTTAATATATCACCTCGAACGTTGTCAAGCCTATCATCTAGGCCATCCAAGAAGGCATATACCCGGTCGTCCTGAAGCAGGTCATTATGGTGCTGAATATCAACACCACATTCCTTTGGATTTGGGTGACGAAAATCAATTTCTCACCATAACCCTTGGAGATCAGTGAAGTATTTCTCAAGGGAGCCACCCGCTTGTTTCAGACAAGTCACACGCCGCCGGAGGTCATACACCTGAGATGTATCACTCCCGTCAAAATATGTAGTAGCAATGGAATCCCATACCTGCTTCGCAGTCGGAAACCTAATGAAGTTGCCGATTAGGGTTGGGTCCATGGAGTTGATAAGCCATCCCTTGACAATGGCGTTGTCAGTGCGCCATTTTCGGAAGGATGGGTCAGTCTGTATGGGCTGTGGAATGTCGCCGTTGATGTATCCCAACTTGTCTTTGCCGGAGATGTACATCTCAACAACTTAGGACCAAGGAGCATAGTTAGAGCCGTCCAACTTGATACCGATTGGAGCAGCGCTATCAATGGTCTGGGTAGGAGCCGAGGTCTTATTCAAGACTTCGGTCATTCTGGAGGTTAATTCAGTGATGATAGAAAGGTCGTTGTTTTGGTCGGGTTCAGCCATAGGGGCAGTGGCAAGAGGTGCCGTGTGGTAGGGTTTAGAGAATGGTCTGGGTAGTGTTTAGAGAATGAGAATCGGACCATGCTCTGATACCATGTTAAATATTCATGGAAAGAATATTCTTCATATATTTTCTTCTCTCATTTTACAAGTAATTGGTGTTAGTTATATACACAAGGAGTCCTATTTTAGTCTACCCTAGAATCCCTTATAGTATGGGATACACAATCCCAATCCAATTACATCTCCTAGAATTTCTCCTAGAACTTCTCTAATACAGCTCACGCCAACAGGGCTGACCATGCTAAGGTTGCACGGAGCATTGTTTGTAAACCTAAGGTGGAGGGTGGGCTTGGCATTAGAAATCTGCATCTATGGAATCTAGCATTGATGGCTAAATACATATGGTTCCTCTATGATGATTACAATTCTAATCTCTGGACTCGTTGGGCCAAGGAGTATTTTATTCGCAATCGATGTATGAAACCTCCTTCTACATTTTCGTGGAACTGGAGGAAGTTGTTAAGGATTCGGAGTCTTGTGCGCCCTCTCATTCAAAACTGTGTTGGTAATGGTGATAGAATTTTCATTTGGCATGGTAAGTGGTGTTCTTTGGGGCCGTTGTTGGAAAGGTTTGGCGCTGATTTCAGGGCTTCGCTGGGTATCCATTCTGATGCTAGGCTGAATGCTGCAATTCTCAATGGTAGGTGGTGTTGGCCTTATTCCTCTTGCCCGGTGGTGGAGTCCATTGTTCATGAGTGTGCTTCTATTCATATCCTCCCCTCTCGAGAAGATCATTTTCGATGGAAGCCTACGCCTAATGGGATGTTCTCGACTAGGACTATGTGGAAAGCGTTGGTGGGAGAGGGACCGAAAGCTTTGTGGTCTCATCTTGTGTGGAATAAAGCTTCTATCCCAAGGGCGAGCTTTATTCTTTGGAATGCTATTTTGGGTCGCCTTGCTACCCTTGATAGAGTTCGCCGGTTCTCTGCTCAACCTAACTCCATTTGCGTCCTCGGTAATGGGGCTGAGGAAACTCATGAGCACCTTTTCTTTGAGTGGCCTTTTAGTGGTGGCATATGGCGGAGAGTGTTAGTAATGTGTGGTGTGCTTTGGATGAATCCCCCGTGGCCTGCTTTCCTGGACGCCGGAAGTGTACTATGGCGTGGTAATTCTCTTGCCATGCTTGTCAAAAAGTTAGGCCTTGCTGTGACGGTGTATTGTGTTTGGAGGGAACGCAATAATCGTATATTTCTCCTACGACTATAGTGAAGCTTGTGATTGATATGATTAGGATGCGGCTGTGTTGCATTAAATTTAATGATAATGATTGTAATAGGCAGGTTGCAAGGTCCTGGAACCTCCCTAGTTAGGGCTGCGTGTAGGAATCTATAGCTATTGCTGGTCGGTATCCTTCTGTCTTGTTTTGTCCCAGGTTGCTGTCGCCTGTGGTAGCTCCAGGTTTGTGGTAGTAGCTTCGGTGTTATAGTTTTGGGCTATCTTTGGCTGGGTTCAATTTTTGTAAGTTGCTGTCCCCGGTTGTTTCCGCTTGTGGTTGCACCAGTTTTGTGGTAGTGCTGGTTGGCTCTGCTTTGTTGTTCTTCTTGCTGCCTTATTGAGCTGCTTGTTGAGGCTTTGCCTCTTAATTCAATTTGATTTATCAAAAAAAAAAGAGTACTGAGGAGTTTAACAATAAAGAGGACCGGAGAGTATAAATTGTGACATTCCAAGTTTTTCAATAACACTCAGACTTTGGGCTCTATCGTTCAATAGCCCAAAATTTTATCATCTCTTTATCTACTGAAAAGCGCCCACTAAATACCCTAATTAATCTCACTATACACCCATATTTTAAAATAAAAAATCAAACCAACTCATACTCGGTATTGGAAACCAATAAAGTGAACAACGGAAAACCCTAACCCTTATCCCCTTTTTTATTAGCATTATAAACTCGATGTTTGAATGAGCTAGGGTTTTGGGTATTCGGTAGTGTGCTCATTAATTAATTTTTTATTTAAAAATATCTTTGATCTTATCAGAAATTTCACATATGGGTAAATTAGTCTTTAATAATTAATTTTTTAGGAGTGACCCTTATTTAAAATTTTGAGCTTTATTTTATCATTGGGTTCTTTTGTTTTTTGGTCAAATGTCACTTTTGGTCTTCGTAGTTTACTCAATTTTTCACTTTAGTCCATGCATGTAGTTTCAATTTGACTGATTTTAACTTTGTAGTTTCATATTCATAGCAATTTAAGGACACATCCAAATTTTTATCCAATTATTTAACGAAATATTATTATACTCCACCTATAAAAGGATATTTTCTTCATATTACAATTATATATCTTTTTTTTTTTGTTAGAATACAATTACATATCCTTCGCTCATTTGCACATCTCTCATTTCCTTTCTTTTTTTTTCTTTGTGCACATCCCGTTCAAGCGCCCTGCCTTATTTCATTAGGTGCATCAGAAGCTAATAATGTATGCGGAGATCCGACGCGAAGACGTGTTTACAGCTACGGGCTACCCGCCCAAATTTCTACTTACATATTGCAACACTTCAGGTTTACTTCTTTTGTTAGGTCTCGACTTCTTCGCAATGATCTTCCCAGTAGTTCATATAGGAGCAAGAAAGATAAGCGGGCATAGGCTGCTTTTGACGTTGGGAAATACAGATGAGATAAAAAAGGCCATCAAATGGGGGCTAGCGGGGAATCTAACAAAGACATTACTGCCGAGATTCTAACCGAAAAATTAGACATTCCAATCCTGTTTCCATATTTCCTCTTAGAGTTTACCACTCTTCATAGCTTCTTGAACTTTTATGATGGTATCGCTCTGAGTCGTTTCTTCCACTGCCGCTTTCTCCGGATCTTCCTATCCATAGAGAGAGTGAGCAACCTAATTGGGTTTGGTTGACTTTAATATTTAATAAGTAGGCACATCGAACATATTGGTGGCTTTATTCTTTAATTTTCCTACTACTTGATGCTTGAAAATCGTTTTGTAATTTACGTTGTAACATGAGCATGAAAAAAAAGAATAAACGAAATATAACTCTAACGTAGATGAAATACCACTTTATGAGAGTAGCATATCCTTATTCTGTTAATTAATTGGATAAAATTTTGGATGTGTCATTGAATTGCTATGAATATGAAACTATAAGGTTAAAATTGGTCAAATTAAAATTACATGGACTAAAGTAGGAAATTGAGTGAACTGCAGGGATCACAAGTGACTTTTGACCTTAATTTTTTTTTTATGCAATAATATTGAGGAAGAGAATTATTATATACACATTAGGTATCAACTTCGCATTTTAATAGAGTCGAACCCAATACCTTCCACATAAGGTGTGAAGATGAATATCACTATGACATAATACTAAATGACATAATTGGGGTCTTGTGTTTGAATCTATCCACAGATTAATCCAAATCTTAATTTTCTTTTGTGTCTATCTGCCATGAACACTTCACATTTTCTTCTCGAGGAGGATCTCTTGTTCTCATTGATCACACAAACAGTCTTTGGGGTGCCACTGTGGTTGGCACAATGAGTTTCTATTATTTTCATTAACAATGACTCATATCTAACTGTGAATTCGATATGAGAGGCGCGTTGCACTCTGATTTCTTCGACTAGATTTTTGTGGTTCGATTGAATTTTCCTAATAAGGGTTTTTAGCAAGGCAGCTTCTTTAACATTCAACAATTTCTTCTTCGTTGATGGTGATTATTGCAATTTGAAAGAAATTGTTAGTTAACTTAACTTGTTTTAAATTTCGAGGACGGAGTTTTTTTAAGCAGGGTAGGATATGTGAAGACATGTATAATGACGAGACAACTGTGTCTTCAATTAATATCGCCGAAGACTACCATGGTTCGAGAATCGAGGAAAGAAACGAGAGACGACCTCGAAGCTTTCGATCGAGTTTCGGACAGTTACAGAGCAACGACGGGCGAAGCTTGCCGGGAAACTCGAGATTCAGTGTCCACTGCAACTTTACGGCCGCTTTATGGCCAAACCAGGTTGGAATTGGATAGCGCCTGTCACAACAATTATGGATTGAAATCCCACTTCCAAGTAAAGAGTAAATTAAATTCAAAGTCTCTCTCTCTCTCTCTCCCCCTGAATTCACAATTCTTTGCAAGGCTCAGAGATTATAAACGCTGCCTCCAATTGTCATTTGCAACGCTCACAGTTTTTGGCTTTCTTGAATCTAACTCTTTTTTTGCAGGCTTTGATTTTGTATACTAATCAATCTTCTTGTAGGCTTTTTCATTTTATCTCTGTCTTTTTCTCTCGAGTTCACTTTTATATACAAATATATTCTCTTGTGGATATTAAAATGGATGCAGGATCTATGAGTTCATCTTCTCATCTTAAGTTACAAAGGGGTCCCCTTCGAGATCCGCTTCAGAAAAAGAATTCTGGGGAATCTGTTTCAGAACTAAATAGGGGTTCCAAATTCCACACGCCGCCCACAAGGAAACTCCCTCTATCTCTCTCTCACATGATCTCTATAATAGATGCATGTTTTTCACTTTTAATTTCAACAACTGCGTTTGTTCAACAATATAGTTAATTGTCCGTAATTGTAATAGACACATCCAGATGGCTACATCCCAAATCGTAATAGACATCCAGATGAGTTATCTTCTTTCTTATCCTTTGATGACTGTTAAATCCTTTCTTAGTGTTGGTTTTGTTTGTTTTTAATTTTTTTACTTATAATGAATAATGCTTGCACCATGTTATGATCCCATCTTTGTTTCATTAACAATTCTGATCGCAATTTTATGCAATCTCAAATTTTATGGAATTTTGGAACATACCTAACAATCTAATATCTCCATGATCTGGAAATTTTCTTACTACCATATTTTCGGTACTGCTTCTAGCATGTTCAAGAGTGTAATATCAATTTTGTGAAAGAGTCAAGATGATTCACAAAATTTGATTCCCAAACACCAGTTGATCGGAGGCCGTTGGGGGAATTTGTGGATGTTGTTGGCGTTTAGAGAAAGTTGAGGGTATTTCTCTTGCGGTCATGTTCCCAGGGAAGTTGTTCCACGCTTTTAAAATTCAAGCTATTTATCATTGGTTATTATTATTCTTCCTATAATTCTTATTCTTACTATTATTTTACTATTATTATTTTATTATTGACAGCAAAGTCACCTTTCCATTAGAACCTTGTCTTTGTTTTAATTTAATTATTTGTGGTTTAGTGAGACATACTAGACCGCTAACTATTATCTCTGATTTAGATTCCATTTCAATAAATAGTTTTCTACATGTTACATGACAAATTCTGGTGTAATTAAAATTATTGACAGCTGCTTTGTTTATGATTTGCAGCTCTCCCATAATTGAAGAATGGATTGCCAAAGAGCGACTTCAAATTTATGATAGTCTCAAAAGTATTGCACTCTTTTTCCTATGCCAAGGTTTTTTCCCACTTGATTTTCCGGACAAGGTTTTTTAACGAGGCAGCACGAAGAACATACCCATATCCTCAGTTGATATGGGAAAGAATAAGATCGTTGTACAAACCAGCAATTTGAAGTCATTACTATATTTGTAAAATTTTGCTTAATTGTATTTGTAGAATTTTGCTTAACTGTATTTGTAAGTATTGGTTTTATACCCAGTGAATTAGTCCAGACCGCAAATATTTTTAAGATTTTGCTATTGTTCCGGCTATTCACAATTGGGGTATGCAAGGGACTGTGTCCCTATCCCTGTATCCTTTTCACGATATTTATAAATAAAACTATCTCTTCTATAAAAAAAAGAAATTATTAGTTGTAATTTGAACTTTATTTACATCTTTTCTGAAATTTTATTGTTGTTCATGACATTCATGTTTGAATTCTAATCCGTCTAGTTATTATTCTATGTCTCATTTTAAAGTATTTTGACTAACAATATTAGCATCTAACACAAAAATGGGTAATTATGTAGTTTTGTTGTGGCATCTTTTATTTAGAACTTCAAAGCCCCCGATAAAATTTCTACGTATGTGTTTCATTGGACCGCGAGTCTGCATTTAAGTTCCACGCATTTTACCTCATTTCGCTATATCCCAACCATTAATAAAATCTAATAATTTCAAATATGACACATCAATATACCTATATTTTATTTTATATTTTATTTTCTGATTTTCCTATTATAAATGTTTCTATCATTTCAAATTAACTTTACTCCTAAATTAAAAAAATTAAAAACTTAAAATCAGAGAAAGACATTAATAGTCAATAAAACCAGTGAGTCATGTTCTTCACCTCCCTCCACCGCAAGCCTTCCATTTTTTCTCCTCGTCACCAATTTAATCATCGCACCCAACCCGCCTCTAAAGACCACCATCCACCTTCAAGACAACAACCCCAATCGACCCACCCACCCTTCTATCGATCCACAGAGACACTGCCCCAGACTAGTTCCCCCTCCTCCTCAATGAAGCCCACAATTCAATCTTCCCAATCTGGTGTAGATCGATCGAAAGAGAGAATAGGAGTAGATCGATCGAAAGAGAGAATAGGAGGAGAAGAGCGCAAGAGAAAGAGAGATTAGAATGGTTATGGTGGTGGAGGCGAATGGTGGGAGGTATTGGGGAAGATGGATTGATCGAGTTGAAGATTGGCTCTGCTATTAGTGGGTTTGAGGGTTGAATTTCCTTACATTTTAGAATTTGTTAAGGTTTTTTAGAGTTATATATTTCAATAGTTAATAAGTTCATAAAAAAAAGTTTATAATTTTTTATCTTTTGGGCAAAATTTTAATTTAAGACAGGGAGTGATAAAATAATTAGTAAAAACTGAACAAATAAAGAAACATTAAATTCAAAACCTGCTATGACGTTGTATTTTAAATCGTTAGATTTTATCAACGGTTGAGATACAACAAAATGCGACAAAATGCGTAAAAACTAAATGCAAAGTCTCGCGGTCCGTGTTTCATTATATCAATGAAATGCTATTTTCAAAAACAAATATTAAGTTAATTATAAAGAAAATGATATTTACTTGCCTTTGTTAAATTCCATCCCGCAGCTAGCTAGATAGGCTAACAAACATCAAAATACCAATTCATGCAACTATGCAAGCCTCAATTTTCTTTTTGCTACCATTCACTACCCATTCATTGATCATACCATTCACAACAAACAAAATTGAAAATTAGAAATCGACCCAAATTAAAGAAACTTACCCGAGGGGATATGTTGATCATACCATTCACTACAAACAAAATTGAAAATTAGAAATCGACCCAAATTAAAGAAACTTACCCGAGGGGATATGTTGATCATACCATTCACTACAAACTATATTGAAAATTAGAACCGACCCATAGAAACTTATCCGTTGTGATATGTTGATCATACCATTCACTACAAACTATATTGAAAATTAGAATCGACCCATAGAAACTTACCCGTGGGGATATGTAATGCTAAAGGAGTGTTTAGGCACTGTCAATTGATGTTTTTCTCTTCTTTTCTTTTCCCTTATTTTGTAATACTAAAGGAGTGCTTATGCCGTAATACAGAACCAACTACAGTACTTACTTTCTTTCGGTCCACTCAACCTACAAAGTATTTGCACTTACAATCTAACCGTTCACTTTTGAATCATTCAAAGATCATCTTAATTATAAAAAATAATTCAAATTGATAATCTCTAATTTAACTATTTAAACTACAGCCAAATTCCTAGCTAGATAAAGAATAAAGTCTTGGCTATAGATATATATATATATATATATATATATATATATATATATATATATATAAGACAATAGTGTTCATGATAATAATTGAATGGTAAAATAATTTTCGTTTTGAATCAATTTTTACATGAATAATCTTTAAATGAGGGCTTACAACGTCCATTAATGGTTTGTGATATTCATCCAACATATATGAATGAGCTAGCTTTTACAAGATATAACCGTACGTACTAGAGTAATATATATAGAATCGACGTTACACACATGAAACTATAAGTGAGGATAATATATATATATATAGTCGATGCACATATGTACCTGTAAGTTAATTTGATGATATTGATGTCTTATCGATCTCTTCTGATCAGTTATGAATCACATCCGCTACAAATCATTATTATTTAGCCCTAATAAATTAACCTTACCAAAATATAAGAGAATGAATCGTCTATCAACCAAAAATGGCTGCCAAAGAAGAGAAATGATACAAAATCTCTCTGGTTCAAAAAATAGAAAGAAAAAGAACCCCTCTAAGATATATAATTATACAAATACAGAAGATGATCCATTACATCACAGATCAAACCTTATTAGGAAGTACCACATTAATTCCTCACTGCTCCCCTTGTTCCAACATGTTGAACAGCATTTGATTTTGACCCAAAAAAACATGTTGATGGTTGAGATTAAGAAATTTGAAAATTTGGGCAATGCAAATTAATTAATACAAATAAATATGAATAATTAACCTTTCTTTTCAGATCAAGAAATAAACTTACTAAAATTTATTGATATGTATATATGCTTTAGGCAACTAATATATGTAAGGAAAGGATGAAACAATATTTTCTCATCAATTAACGAAAAATATATAGAGGAGAGAAACGGATCGAACTTCTTCTTTTGCGATCTCAAACGTATTACATCCTAAAAATGAATAATATTTCCTATCTATTAATCTGATAATTAAAAAAAAAACCTAAAGTCATGAAACCATTCCGTCCCAAAACTTCTCCACAAAAGTTTTAATATATTGTGCTTCATGTTAAAATTATCATATAAGTAAATCTAAATAATACCTTAAATCCATGGGTCTTTATATGCGACACAATAATAAGATATTTATTTATCACCTTATTGCCAACCCCTTCAGTTCTGAGAGAACTTTCAGTGTAACAGATTCTTGCGCAGAAGCATTTGCATCAATGATATTCGCAAGCCTCAATCAATTACTATATATTCTCACAATCACTGTGAATCCTTGCATGCAATCCCAGTATATATATGTATATATATATGATATATATATATGAAGCATGAATTTTGAAAGGAATCGAATATCTGCATCCATCTCTTGATCGATCTTCTTGAAATGAGACATGCAGAGATCGAATCGATGACTATATATATCTTGAATTAATAATCTCCATTTTCATGAATCAAATCCTTTAAAATCCAAGAAGAAAGGGTCACCGTAGTCCCAGAGACTCGGAGCACACTCGTCCTCGCTCGTCAGCGGCCACATCAAGGGAGACATGTCCGCCGCCGCTGCCTCCATCGGATCCGAACACCCCGGTGCAGAAACCGCCATCTTACCAGCCGATGACGAGCCCGCCACAATCGAATTCACATCCTCGTACGAACAGCACTCCTGATTATTATCGTTGTTTTGGTGATTAAGTTGTTGCTGGTACTGGTCCTGGCTAGGGTTTCGGTATTGATACGAGGTGGACGTGTTACCACCATTGCCGTCCGATATTGGGTACTGACTATGATGATGATGAAGCTGTTGCACCGGGACTTCTTGTTGCTCTTGATGATGGTGCAAGGGATTTAACAGATTATTATGTTGAGGATGAAGATGATGCTGACTCAGCTGTCCGGAGGAAGTAGTAGCGGTGGCGGCGGCGTTAGAGTAAACTCCTACACCAACGCCAAGACAACCGCCGTAGGGCACAAATCCTGAAGCCATGAGTGGGACCGGGTGAGAGGAGGAGGGGAAGGGAAGAGAGAGACCGAATCCGGAGGGGCGAGGGAGGAGAGGTCTTAGGGTTTGGGTGGAAGAGGTAGAGGAGGAGGAGGAAGAGGAGCCACGTGTCGAGCTCTGGGAGGAGGGGACCGAGGGTTGTAGGTTGAGCTGGGCTCTGGAACCGTAGAGGATGATAGCTGCCCGGTCGTAGGCCCGGGCAGCATCCTCCGCCGTGGCGAAAGTGCCAAGCCACTTGCGAGTCCGCTTGCGTGGCTCGCGGATCTCGGCCACCCATTTGCCCCAGCTCCGCTGGCGCACGCCGCGATATCTGAACTTGTTGTTGTCGGGCCCACCTTTGCCCTTGGACTTCCTGTTGTTGTTGTTATTGGTGGGGGATTCTGCTGTGGTTGGCGGGCTTGTTGGCGTGGTGGTGGTGGAGGCGGTGGAAGTAGAGGTTTTGTTGTGTTGGGGTGGGAGAGGAAGGTGAGGTGGGGCCGGTGACTGGGGTTGTTGGTCTTCTTCCATAGGGTGAGAGGCGAGGCGAGGTTTTAAAGGAGTGTGGAAAAGATGGATGGAGACCACTACCTCGTTCAGTGTTCTGGATTAGTCGATGGAAGAGAGAGTTTCTGTGAAATTGGGTCTGATTTCAATGTCGTTTCTTTTTGTCAATGGTGGATGAGGGCGGTGGTTTCTTTCTCTCTCTTATATTTTTCTTTTCATTTTCAAATATGGAGAGAGAGAGAGAGAGAGAGAGAGATTTATATATAAAGATCGGGTTCGCTGATACGAGTGTCTATGATATTGATGTGCTGTGAAGAAGCAGACCGGGCACAGTGCGCACATTGGTTTTGGAATTTCCAACCACGGCTACTTCATTTTTAATGTTATTTCCTTTCTTTTCTTGCCCTAGCCTTTGCTAGGGTTTCAATTTTTGCTTTTCTTTTCTTTTCTTTGTATTTGTATCCTATAAAGTGAAAATTTTCTCTATAACTCCTTGTAATAAAATATGATTCAGTAAAGTTGTCAGTGGAAAATAACTACGTACTTGCATTCATTTTATTATCGAATTTTTTTTGTGTGAAGTTGTGATAATCGAAACAATTTATTTTTTAAAGTATAATATAAAATAAGAGCAATCATTTTTGAAAAAATTTAAAAAATTGGAGATTGTTTATAGTTATTCATATATATCTATCAATTAATAAATTAATAGTTCACCATAAGACTTTTATTGCTACCGAAATCGTCAACTATTTTGATATGTATGAATGACAAAATGATCTTTAAATTAATTGATTTTTTGTTGAGATGATTTTAACATGATGATCTAAGAATTCAACGTTTCTAGTTATCATACCTACATAGAGAAATTTCAATAATTGATCATAGGAGAAACAAGCTCGTCAACCTAATCAGGTAGATGAAAGTACTTTCTGAGAAGGAATGAATTATCAATTGGAGTGATAAGAAGATAAAGAAATAAAAGGGAATAATAAAAACAAATGTTCAAAATGAAACCATACAAAATAATTTGGTTTTTCATTTTGTGTATTTTCTTTCTACATTTTCTGTTCATTTCTTCCACTACATAAATCAAAAATCAAATAGTTATTAAACAGACTCTAAAAAACTAATTAATTAACTAGCCATCTTCAATTCAAATGTGAAATTATACATTTACTTACATACCTATAATGATTATATACAGATAAATTCACGAAGTCTAAACGCAAGAGTACGTTTCTAGATTCTGGTACAATAAGTACTTATTAATTATTTGCTTGCACTCTTCCTCTATTTTAATTTTTTTTAACTAATTTTCTAAAAAAACTAACATAAAAATTTGATGAGCATATGTTATTATAGGGATCTGATTTCTACATTTCATTTTTTACATTCTGCATTCTATTTTTTCTTTAAAATATAAAAGATAAAATTAAAAATAGAGTGCAAAATGTAAAAAATGGATGTGAATAATCAACTCCCTATTTATAACATGAATGAGAATATTACTGCTGATTTCCATAATTTTCTTTTCATTGTCAAAACATAATAAGTTCATGCCCATGTGTTGATTTCAATGTATATTAGCAAATGTTTTTACTGGTAAATTTCTTTCTTTTTTTAGTTAACTAGGGAATTTTTTGTGGTAATTAAATTTCGTTGCAACCCTCTTCAATTTATGAGTCTTTTGACCCATAAATAGGAACAGACTTTCTGCGGGTGTGTAGTTAATTTGTGTCTTTTGACCAAGAGACAATTTTCATTGCCTCTGCTCTATTTCCCGTGTGAAAAAAACTTGGATTCCTGTTAATTAGTAATTAATTAATTATGAAACAAAATCATCATGAAAATATTAATAACTATATGGTTAAAATCGATTTTAAGCTATGCAAAAAGTTGTTCTGAATAATTATGTCTACATTGCGGAGCGGGAGTGTATATAACTTAATTTGGACTATATTTTTTTCTAACTAATTGCATTTAGACCTATTTGGTTATATTCAAGAACAATTATGTCTACACCTGGTAATGATAAGTTCTGATTGAATTCATAACATAATATAGGAATACACAAGTATACCAATAAAAATTCAAACTATAGAATTCAAATAATTAAATGAAACGTTATAATTGCACAAAATTAAGTGCAGAAAAATCGATGGACTTAGACAAACCTGCTTGCATATATTGGGATCCAACATGAGGAGTCTAGGAGGCATAAGAGGAGATAATTAACTGCACATAAAAATAAAAAATAAAAAAGTTATTCTCTAGGTAAATAAATCTGATTAAAATATAACTCTTAATATTTTTTTCTATTAATTATATATTCAAAGTGCAAACTTTTCCTCTCACCCTAAAAATCTACCGTGTGTAGCACAGCCTAGCCCCACAATCTATTTGTTTTAATCAAAGAACTCATTTAAGATAAAATTATATGCATATGGCACCCATTTTCTTTAGGTAAAATTTCAATAAAACTAAGATAATAATATAGTTAATTATATCCTTTCATTTAAGTCTTCATCTAATTCAAAAATCTAAATTAAAAATCTACAAGTGTAATTCGTCAATGTAAATTTAGCCTAATCAGTACGTACGTAGACTACTCATGACGATCACCAGGATCCGCCCTAATTAATTAATGAATAGACTACTCACTTGCCAGAATAACCACGCGTATTTTCCAGGTCGTCAACGTCGGCCATCTAAATGTAAATAAGTCAGGGTTGACTGGGTTAAAAGCTTAATGGATAAATGGTGGTATTGCTCAAACCTAGAAGCTTAATTAATTATAGTGTATATATCTATATATATATATGCAGCAAGCGCATAATTTGTGTCTATCGACATAGCGTCATACGAATTTATGATACATCCCTATCGAGCATGAGATCACCAAATAAAATATCAAGAATTACATATACACACGATGTCGTATATATGTTCCAAATCTATAAACAATAGATAAACCAAAATGAACAAATTAAGGAAATGAAAAGAAATCATCATAACATTACGATAATTTCGTTAACCTCATACCCAAAACGCTAGCTGTCCTCTCTAAAAGCATCTTACTCTTAAAAAACTTTTTCTTCGGCTATAATCATTTTCGAATTCATGAGAGCTTTCCCTTCGTACTCATGGAGATAATTCAATTATTTTTGGTGTCAAATTCATTTGTTCGTCTTTAAGCTTTCTTTTATCGTTTTATCGTCATGGTGGAAATTATGACCACGGATTTCGGCGTCTCGACATGTTAGGTTGGTGATGAAACTCTTGTCTTCAGGAGCCTGAATTGCCTTCATAGAGTTTTTGCTCGTGATGTGGCCTGATGGGTTTTGATCGAGTGGTCACGGTCATCCATTGGTCGTGGTGGTATTAATCACGGTGAATCAGAGCATCTACAATACAGCGGTGGATGATATTTCTCATAGTTTTCGGAATTCCGTAGAGTTGGCGACAATGGTAGTGATAGGCAGCGAAAACGGTGAAAGTGACCCATTTGTGCCTTTTGCACATCCAACTAATCTATAGACTTATTTGTCGATAGACTTATTGTGCCTTTTCTTTTCAAGTGTACTTTGTGCAAATAAGTCTATCGAATCTTATAACCAATAGGATGTGTTAGATTTTTCTTTTTGTGGGATTGCAAAGATTAGTTGTTTGAGCAGTAATGGCATTGATGATGCTTAGGGGATTCAAGTTATATTAGTTTGTACGTTATTCGATCTAGATCGTTTCGACAAGTGTCAAACTTGTTCATTAGAGGTATATTACCTATATTTGTCGGCAAACTATTACAGTTTAGCTTGTATTTGCTTTATATCTTTTCTATCAATAAAATTTTGTAACTTCTAAAAAAAAAAAACAACTATTTCGTTTGGATCACGAAAGAAAATTATAAAGATGAATCTTTAATGTTATTTGCATTAATTTTTATTGATTATTTTAGTTGATACGACGTCCTTCATATATTAATGGAGATGAGATGCATATGATCATATATATAAACTTGATTGCATAAAAGTTATATATATTAACAATATAAAGCAACATGTAAAGTACGAAACTTTGTATAACAAATCTAGTAGATCGATGCTTCACTATATATATATATATATATATATATATATGAAAGTTTACATAGGTATATAAAGTTCTATGTCATTTTGTGCATGACCTATTTTTTGTAAATTAAAAAAAGTAGTGTTTTCTACTAAAATTTAACAATCAATATAGCCAGCACAAACCCATACAGATACAGATACAGATACAGTAGGTGCTTATCTTGACAAATAACACATATGATGAGTATTAATTCATAGCATGCATAAATAAAATGGTTGTTTTTTCAGTTCCATGTTATGTCTCCTATAAATATTCTAGATAGCACTACTTGTAACCTTCTTCGCATGCTGGTGGATATGTTTGTTCCCTTCTGAATTTTTTTGAATTATGATAATCGAAATTGTACAATTCTTAAATTTTGTTAAAAATTAATTGTATTGGAGATTATTTGAGTACTCATTTAATTCATACATATGTAATAGTAAATTGATGGATCATCATAAACAGAAGCAGGGACGTACGGATCCATAAATCAAAAGTGGTTGGGTAGATTAAAAGTCAAAAGTAAAGTGGGATAAATTAAAAATTAAAAAACAAAAAGGATAAATTTGTAGGGATAAATTTACAAAACAGATAAAAAGAGAAGAAAAAATCAACAAAATTATTCAAAGAGTCTCAAACCAAAACCTAAAAGTCAGATGGTGGCGAGTTTAACGAACAAAACAAGTTAACTCTTTCCACAAAAGTAACCTTATATAATTGAAAATTTCACCTCGGTACATGCCCACTAGCCATGTGCATGGGTTTATTATTGATCATAAAGATCTTAGTTATAAGCATTAGAATATTTTGAAACATAAAAAGACAAAACATTCTCTAAATTAGTTCATTTTTGCTCAAATGATTTTTATGTATTAAGAATCCAATTATCATATTTACATAGAAGAAGATTCAATAATCAATTTTGAAGGAAAGGAGTGGATATATATATATATATATCATATTTTCTTAAGAGAAGGGAACTGATTTTGACACTTTATAAATTACTTAATGCCCTCTATTTTTTATTCTGATATTTTTTTATTTTTTAATGAATCAAATTTCCAAACTTACTCATTATCTCTTAATTGACTTTATTTTATATAAATTTAAAAACTCACAATAAGTTAGTAGCCTAACAATAAACTATCCTCAATCATTACTATTTACTGCCGCCTATGCATCTTTATAAGGTTATATCAAATTGCAATAATTTTTTTTGATCATGTACATGAAAAATGCAGTAAAGTGTCCATATAATTCAAGCAGTCTAAAATTGTCATTATACTTTAATGACAGAACTGCATAAACATAATACTTATAATTGTGAAAATAGAAAGCGAGCGAGATATAAAACCGAAGAATAGGATTTTTTGAGAAAATAAAAAAAGTCCAAATATTTTACATAAAACAAAAGAAACAAAAATAAAATATATTAAATTCGAAAGAAATTTGAGTAAATTTGAAAATTTGATTCATAAAAAAATAAGAAAATATTAAAATAAAAAAGTAGAATGCATCAAGTAATAAATGAATTGTCAAAATTAGCTTTCAAAATCTAACTAATGGATGAAAGTTAATAATGATAGTGAGTGAAATTAGTGAGAAAACAATCAAACATGGTCCCAAAATAAATGAAAAGGTAAAAAAAGAGATGAAGAGGTGGCTGGAAGAGGGATTTGCATGAAGGTAGGACGTGTCCTGAAGGCAGAGGAAGTGCAGGAATGGAATCGTTAGGAGGAGCAGCAGGAAGCATGTGGTGGCCAGCCCACCCACCTTGGAACTCGCAAAGCAGCACCAACAACGACAACAACAACCAGCTTTTTTTTTTTTTTTTTTTCTTTTCTGCTTTTGTCATTTTCACGCAGTATTTCAAAAATTTCAATCAATAATTAATGTGTTAAGGTTCGAAAAGACTCACAGAGTCATTTCAGCCTCTGTTGGTCACAAGTCAAATATCAATTTCGTATCTCGAATCCAAAATCAAGGAGTAAACTTGACTATGAACCCGAATTTTCACCGGATCACTTCCTCATGGTTAACATCAATCAGTTTTTCTTTGCTTTGTACAACAAAGCAAGCTAACGACCCATATACATATAGGAGGAGAGGGACAATTTCTGTCCTCCCCATATACAAATTGTCAAATACCATTTCTGTTGCAGAATAAATATGTAAATATTCGAAAGTATTCAACCACAAATAGCTAGCCTTCTCCTTCGTACATACACTTTCTTTATTCCAACTCTATATATATTATTATCAATTGTAACCCAATCTCTACAAATCAGGTGCCAAGCTGCAGCCTTTTCCATCTTCTTTGATTGGGTACAACGTCATCAAAACTTTCTTACCAATTTAACTTGAGATTCCATTGCAAGAATTATTATTTTTATAATTAATGGGTAAAAATACTTACAACAAAACGGGGTAGATTCCATTTAGAAATCAATTTAACTCCTTAGAACTTACATTTTTTCTTTAATACCATTCGATATTTGGGGAGGAGAATAACACTAACACGTACCCACAAAATATCAACCTTATATATTATATATTATATATTATATATATATATATATATATTTTAGGAATCGATCTTAAAATCTTTCAAGAAACTATTAAGTGTTAGAATTTAAATACAATATAATAATTTAAATGCATATTATTACATGAGGATTATGACTTGAAAATAATAGAGTCGGCGTAATTAAATCATATTGATGGACTCCTTGTTATATATGGGTTATGTTTCATTAATACAATGGATTTGTTACCAATTGGCCCATTAGGGTGCTAATGTGACTATAATAGGAAATACTTTAGAATAAGGGTAATATATAAGTTGGTATCTGCTCTCACTTTTAGTCTGACCTTAAATCAGTTGATTGTGTGACTAGTCATCCTGTTTTTTTGATTTTATTAGTTGATTGTGTTGTGATATTTGAGATTGAGTTAAATTATTACGCAAAATTATTGTTAATTACTTCTTACATGAAGGGCATCTGAAATTTTAAGGCAACACAATATATGCTGGATTTAATTAGAGCAACGTACATATATGCTGGATTCAACACTCAACCGAGGCCATGTTCAGTGCAACATAATCTAAAAAGGCATCCAAAAAGATAAACTACGGCTTTCCATATAAAGCCACTGTATTCTTCCCCCTTACACTTCAATTCGAATTTGCTGTTCTATAAACCGGAATTTCTTAGAATATCAATTTGTCAAAATACGGCTAGCTTGTTTAAAGTAGGAGATTTTTTTTTTGTCACCAATACTACTAATCTAATCTACTACTACTTTTCACTTATTACTTTGAAATTCTTAAATTTCAAATTCAAATATTAAATCAGCTACTTATAAACAACGATATCAATATGAAAAAAAATAATAAAAAATGGGCATTTCGATAAAAATAAAATAAAATAAAAAAAGAAATGACAAGATTTTGGGCCATTAGGCAAAGTTGATTATATCAGAAGTGTTCCAGGCGAAAGCCAGTGAGTGGGCCTGGACTTGTTTAGAAGGGTTGGGGCCCATTATATATCACAACTGCTCGCCCAACTCCATTATACAAGAGTCGGGAAGTTCCACCAAACTCCTACAGGAGGTTTCAGGTGAAAGCCAGACAGCTATCTGAGTCCCGTAGGTTTCAGGTGGATGCCACATCCCTCTTAGCATGTTTGATTTTATGTGTCTATCGTAAATCTCCCGTTATATCTTACAACTTAATTTTGAAAGGAAAAACAGTAATACGTACACACTTGACTCTGTGTATTAATATATTAAACGACGTATTTATAAAAAGATTGAATAAAGGAAATTTAATAGTTTTAAAAAAAACCAAGACGCCTGCTTTCACTCAAATCAACATCATTAAGTATCGGTATCACTTCTCTTCTCCAGAAAAATACACGATCTCCCTTACCCCATTTAATAGTACACATGGTTAATAATCCCTTAATCATCAATAATCTAGTACTGAATGCAAGTTAAGGCCATATGGTACGTACTAGATTAGTGATATATATGTTGATATATATGCAAGTTTGTCCCTTAAATGACACTGTTCATGCATTTTGTCAAAAACTGTTTTTTTGTTGTTTTAATGGAAAGAGGCAAGGGGCAAAAATTGGGGTTGGCAATGGGTCGTGTCGTGTCGGGTCACATACTTTGTTTTACCCATATAAGCCCAACCCAAACCCGACCCATTTATTAATCGTGTCGAGCTATATGAACATGAACCTGAACTATTTATTAAATAGATAACCACCCTGACTTGTATAACTCATTTATTAAACAAGTCGTGTTGAATAACCTAGTATCTGTTTAATCTATTTAACCTGATTAATCTATTTAACATGTTAAAAAGGTTAAACTGTTTAACCTATTTAACAACATGTTAAACATGTTTAACCATATAAATGATATAGCACTTACCTCAAAATAAAATTTTCCACTAAACTATCAAACACCATTAACAAAACTTCATAATTCATAAGTTCATAGCAATAATTTAGAGTAAATAACCACCAATACAACATCATCAATGTAATTCTAAGTTTCAAAATAAAGTAAGCATCACATTTGCTCATTTAGTACATAATATCAAATAAAAATAAGTCAGACTAATTAGCAAACTCCAAAGGAAAAGTTTCAGCAAAAAAAAAGTATTAAACTTGATTGGATCTTCATGAATTGCACACCAAAGCAGCAACTAATCAACACCTACAATAAAACAAAGAAAAAAACATTAGAATCCAACCTCATAATCACTTACTTTCATCAAGAAGAAGCAGCAAAGGACTAAACACAAAACACATATTTTCATGCTAAGTGGAGCATACTTGGAGGTGAAGAAGAGTTCATCACTGCACCAGGTTATTATTACCTACAAGGACTTTGGTTCATAACCTGATTTGACCTTAATTGCAATGGTTATTAACTACAAGGACTTCATTTAAACTTAAAACTATGGGACCAATTGTTCAAAATATATAAAATAAAACTCAGGAAACTAAAGCAAAACATGATCAAGTAAGACCCGACACTACGGGCTCAAGATAAGAACAAAGCAAGGCATCAGTCAAGATGCATTATGTACAACACTATCTTTGTGTCTCTCTGCAACATCACGTTGCTTTGCAGTGAATAAAGAAACTAAATCAACCCTTTTAGCTTTTTCATATCTACGGTTTTATCCTCATGAACAAAAATATGCATAAAAAATACATGATAGAAACTAAATCAAAATTAACAACAAAAAAAGAGAGAAACAAGCTAGAGTATAACCTTTTAGTACCTCT
The DNA here is from genome assembly GCA_037349345.1 of Oemleria cerasiformis. Lineage (NCBI taxonomy): Eukaryota > Viridiplantae > Streptophyta > Magnoliopsida > Rosales > Rosaceae > Oemleria > Oemleria cerasiformis. The sequence continues at coordinate 33,276,008 of JAZGTL010000007.1, read as the reverse complement.
AAGCTGAACCATCAACATAAATGGTATTGGAGCACTCAACAAATTGAGAATTATTTATACTAATTTCTAATTTGCTGATATCCTCAGTGAGATCTTCCAACTTAGGTGTGAGTGCAAAGTCATCTAAAAAATAGAAGATTTGATGAAGTGATCAAGTAGTCTTTCACAATCTTGCAACCAAGAAGCAACTTAAGTAATCAAAAGATTCTAACAAGCTCTGAAACTGAAAACATACCATCAGATTCAAATTTTAAACAAAATAACACCCAATAACGGCTCAAATATTAATAATTTATCGATGCACTAACTAGAATATAAATCATAATAAACAAAATATTTAGATGGAAACATAGGGCAGTTTACAATACACATTCTATTTCACCATCCAACCAAACAAAAATGCATGTATATTGATATTGATTCTAAATAGTATGCTTAAAATCTTAGTGATTGGTATTCAGGCCATGCAATACCTTAGTTGGATTCTCAACACTGTAGGACGCGTGCCAGGATATAAAACTACAGCTACAAAATAATCATAAGACTAGAAAAATCAATAATGGATGGAATTAAATAATAAGACTAGCAAATCACAAACAGTGAAGAGGGGAAAATAGCAAATTAGCAACAATCACATACATAAAATTATCATTGGAGGATCGGGGAAACGGAGAGCAGTACCAGTGAGGATTGAGGACCGTGAGGTACTGAGGTTGTAGCTGCAGCCGCTGGGCTGCTGTTGGAGAGTGGAGGCGTGGAGGTTGGAGGCGTTGGATGGTGGAGGCGTCGGAGTGGAGAGTGGAGGGTGGAGGGTGGATAGTGGAGGGTGGAGAGTGGAAGGTGGAGGCGTTGGAGGGTGGAGACTGGAAAGTGGAGATGTTGGAGCTTGGAGGGTGGAGGCGTGGCCGTCAAGTGGAGTCTGAGAGTGAAAAGTGAGTGTAAATTGTAAAAGAAAATTAGATTAGGTTAGAAACTTTATGTATGTATAGTGAGTCATTCCGAAACCATAGAAGAATAAATAGTGGGCTTGTAAATGGGTTCGCGGGTTAGTAGGTTGTGATTCACTAACCCATTTAATAACCTACTAATCTGTTTAATAAATGTGTTAGTAGGTTATTAAATGGGTTTGCGGGTTGACCTGAAACTCACATGTTTAATAAACGGATTATAGCGAGTTGATTCAAAATTGACCTGAATTTTTATCGAGTTTGGTTGACTCGGGTTAATTTCTTGCGGGTTTCGAGTCGTTTATCGAGTCGTGCCAGAAATTTCCACCCTTAGGAAACATTTAAATTTTTTATGAATTATTTCCTTAAATATAATAATGAAGAAATCTTATATAATATCTCCGAAATACTATTTAATTCAACTTTATCTTATTTGATTTTTTTTTATCCACAATCTAAAATGATATCTTATCTTATCTTATACTAGATTTTCATAGCACAAAGTTGTGACATATGGCATCCTATATGCATCTAAACTTCAATAAATAAACTTATTCTTCATCTTCATATCACAACACTCTTTTCTTCATATCAAAATTCAACATTTTGATACTTCTCTTACAACATTCAGCTATGAAACGTTTGTTGAAAAAAATGAATCAAGATCGCGAGGAAGATGATGAAAGTAGGCGTCAAAGAAACATGCTTATCGTTGGCGTTATGGCAGAAAATCAAAGCTCATATTCCAATCCACCCACCCAACCAGGTTCACAACCTGGTCGCGAAGTCAAGAATCGACGTAGGCATGTACATGCCCCTTTGCACATGGAGGATTACTTTGTGCCACGACCGCTGTATTCCGATCACGATTTTCGTAGGCGCTACAGAATGAAGCATGACCTCTTTGACCGCATATTTCAAGATGTTGTCGCTCATGACAATTACTTCCTACAAAAACAAGATGCCCTCGGCGTACTCGGGTTATCACCTCATCAAAAGATTACATGTGCACTTAGAATGCTACTATATGGCTCATCAGCAGATCAATGTGATGAGATCGGCAGGTTGGGGGTCCAAATAGCAATTGAATCCATGACACTTTTTTGCAAAGAAATTGAAGAACTTTACACCAACGAGTACCTCCGATCTCCGACATACTCGCAATGTTTGCATATCTCTCAACAATGAAGAAACATAAATTATGAATTCATTATTGCTTTATAATAGACCTCTGTTTGTATCATCTAAACATATATTCAAGAATCAATTAATCAATTAAAAAAATAAATTGTGCAAAATGATAATACATTTATAAATTCTCACCTCATCTATCTCATTGGCACCACTGCGATGATAATCCACAATTTTTTTTTGAAGCCCTTTGCCACTCTTTGAGCATGGTTCGCAATTTTTTCCACCTATTTGAAAACCCCTGAACGGTTCGGATATCTTCCATAGGACCCTCCCAATTTTCGACATAGTGGTTTTGAGCATGTGCCCAAAATGCGCTATTTGTTTGATCAGCTCCTTCAATTGCAACAAAAGTGACGGCTGTCTAAGCTTTGCACAACAATACTTCTTCATCATTTGACCATTTCTGGTTTGGTGCCATATTTGAGAATAACAAATTTGAGGAAAATATAAAAAATATAAGTACGAAGAATTTGGGTTTGAATTGGAAAGGATAAAATGTGCGATATTTGATGATTAAATGATGAGTATTTATAGGAGTAAATACTAAGTTAAAAAACAAAAACAAAAACAAAAAACCAACGGCTACACTCAAACGGTTAGAATGAAAATTATAGCTATTTTTCTGACTTAAAAAAACAAAAAAAAACAAAAACCAAACAACTATAGAATTTGTAAAAGGACGTGCCATGTGACACCATCCTATTGGCTGCAACCAAAGAGCCGTTGGGAGTGGCATGCTGCATGTGGGCTGTTAATCAAACTAAGTGGTGGGTCATGAACCCAGCCCGGGTCTAAAGAGAGGCAACCCTAGACTCAAGGCATGCCCAAGTCTGGTCCAAATATAGTGGGTTAGAAACAAAAAAGTCAAGGGCAAAGGGCCAATGTATGCCTTGCCCAGTCTAAATGTTATGAGTTAGATGTGCTCTAATAAAATGATTATCGCCTCATTATGTTTGTGTAATTGTATTTTATCTCATTGCGCGACTTGTTCGATATCTCATTAAAGATGGGGTATTAATTTGACAATTAATATCGCTGACCAAAAGAAATTTTGTGCAAGGAAAAAGGTAATCCAAATATCAGAGTTATTATGGATAGTTATGTGTTCATAATAGACAATTCCAATTCTCTCAATCTCTCATGTCAAATTTGAGTTTTTATAAAAAATAGTCCAAATTTACGTGTATATTTAAAAATGTCATTTATGTTTTTAAAAAATTCATAAATAATTAAAATCCACTTAAATAGACTCAAATACCCTTCAAATTACAAAACCAATAAACCTACAAAACCAAATTACAAAAGGTTCCCCGTCAGACATGTTTATCCAAATGTTTCATCTTGATTCCAACTAATTTCAACAAATTCATCATGACATCCCAATGGCATGCAATTTAAGGTCTCCATATTTCTACCATGACTTATCTGAACAAAAAAACCCATCATGTCACTAGCAAGTGAAGACTAAAGAGAGATGTAGAAAACTAGATTTTGAAAGCTTGAGTTTCATTGATGTATTCAACAGCTTTATATACAAGTGTAAATCTCATCAATATATAAGGAGTTACAAAAGAGAATTCAAAATTCAATTTAGGAAGATCCTAGGATATGGTCAAGAGGGCGGCAGCGCCTTTGGCGCAACAGAGGTATTAGAGTCCAAATGGGTTGAGGACTCTGGTGCTATTCCAACAGCCCCCCGCAAACGAGACGTCAGTGGACGTGCGAGTTTGATTCTCAGAAGCAAAAACCGACTAGAGAGCAGACCTTTGGTTAACAGGTAGGCAGGTTGAGTCTGAGAGGGAATGTAATGAACAAGATGATTACCACCAGCAACACGCTCACGAATAAAATGATAGTCAAGCTCAATATGGCGAGTACGAGCATGAAAGACTGGGATTAGCAGCAAGGTACGTGGCACTGAGGTTGTCACAGTGGAGAAGAATCGGAAAGCGAACATGCACTCCAAGTTCATACAAGAGATAGGACAACCAAGAAGTCTCGGCACAAGCATGTAAAAGAGCACGATACTCTGATTCTGCACTGTAACGGGAAACAGTAGGCTGCTTTTTGGAGCACCATGAAATCAGATTGGTCCCAAGATAAACAAGATAGCCAGTGGCTGATCTCCTAGTGTCTGGGCAGCCTACCCAATCTGCATCAGAGTATGCAAAAATAGACGATGACAGTGGCTGAGGACGAACTGTGATGCCAAAGTTTAAAGAGCCTTTGACATACCTAAGAATTCGCTTAACAGCAACAAGGTGGGGCATGCGTGGAGTACCCATGAACTAGGCTACTGTATTGACTGCATATGAAATATCAGGGCGGGTGAGTGTCAGATACTGCAAACATCTAACCAAGATCCTGTTACTCAGTGGGTGAGGCCAACAAGTTCCCTTCAGACGCAGAAAGAACAGTTTTAGCAGCTGTAGGTGTGGGAACAGATTTGCAGTGAAGCATGTTGGCACGTTTCAAGATGTCAAGAGCATACTTGACTTGGGACATGCGCAACCCATCAGAGAGAGACGTAATTTGGAGACCAAGAAAGTACATTAGGGGCCCATGGTCCTTCAAATCAAACTCCCAACTAAGAGATAAAATGAAGGAAGACAGTGCCATGGAGCAGCTACCTGGGAGTACTATGTCATCAACATAAACCAATAGAACAATAGTCACAGTAGACTGACGAAAAATAAACAGAGAGGAGTCGGCACGAGTCTGATAAAACCCATATTGAATCAAGAAGGTGATAAAACCCATTTCCTCCTCTTCTTCATCAAATGAGAAGGATAGGGTTTTGATTTGTAAGTTATTGGTTTTGTAATTTGGTGGGTATTTAAGGATTGGATTTTTGGCTATATTTTTTAAATTTTTTAGAAAAATGACATTTATTAATTTCAGTGTCAAATTTCGACTATATTTAGTAAAAACTCGTCAAACCTTTATGTCATAATAAATAATATTATAATTAAATACACTTAAATTTTTAATGACATTATAAATCTCTATAAAAATATAAATTAAATATTTCAAACTTTTAAGAACTATTTAAAAATTTTAATTGAATACATCTGAACTTTAAAAATATTTAAACTCCATAAAAATTTCAACTGAATATACTTCTAAATTATATTTACAACTAATATTATTATTTAATAATATTTTCCCCCAATCTCAACGTTATAGTCGAAAATCTCAAATTTCGTGTTCTATATTTATAAACATCGAAGTTTGTACTCAAAATCCTCCCTCCGATATCGACTGTAATTAATGACACGAATGGGATCAAAGCTGATGCTCTCTTTTTCAAACCCTAGGCAAACTTCACACGCATAATTCAACTCAGACAAAATTTGGGACCAAAACACAAAATTTTGCGCGAAAATTGAAGTGCCTTGAATAACCCCGTGATCCAACGGTTCTCCTCACCCATTACATCTCTCCAATCATACAAGTGAAGGCAGAAAATAAAGAAATACATGTCAACGGTTGATGTAAGCAGAGAAAGAGATTCGTGTTCGAGTAGTCCTCACGAGTATGGACTGTTGACCAACATCTCGTACTTGTCAACTGCAGTTGTGGGGACAGCCACCATCACCTTCACAGATTCCCCCTCATCATCACCATCATCTTCATGATCTCGATTATCATCACCGTTATTTTTCTGTACCGGCAAAAACAGGCAATACCTGTCACTGCATATGGGCCCCACGTGTACCGGCTTACCCATCCCAAAGTCAACCCTTTCCAGTCCTAGCCTTGACCATTGTGACACGATCAGGACCCCAACCGAGTCCGGACACGCCTTCGACTCGCTCACCGCCTCCGCCACCCTCCGCACGTGCTCCTCCCCCACTCTCTCCTTCGCACGCTTCACCAGCCCCGCCACGTGTCCCAACCCTTTCTCCGCCAGGTCCTTCACGCTGCTTTGCGCGCACCCCAAAACGAACGCATTGCCGTAGTAGCCGCCGGGTAGACTCGGGTTGACTCGCTTGCGCACGTTGATGCTGAAGAGAAGCTTGAGGATTTGGTTCGACGGTAGGTTCAATGCCCGGGCCCAGCTCCGCCACACGTGCGCGGAGAGAACATCAAACGACGTGTACGATGTTGACTCGGTGATGAGTCGACTCGTTGACAAGGCGAGTTTCTTCAGTTCATTTAAATATCTTTGGTCGAATGTGATCGATGTCGGGGTGAGTCGTTCGGTGGAGAACCGAGTCATGAACCCGGAAATGTCAGGGACTTTGTTGAACTCGGGATGGTGATGATGATGACTCGCCGCTGCGTTATTGTTGTTGTTAATTCGATGATGACTCGTCGCGGCGTTATTGCTGCTGTTAATTCGATGATGACGTGGATGATTTACATGATTCACGGGTTGTGGTGGTGGGTCCAGAAGGTGGCGATCCCATACGGGCTTGGGTTTAAACTCGCTCCAGAGCCCGCGTTTTCCAGCTGCCAGCTCAGCAAATGAGTTGAGAAACTCGGCGCTTCCGATCCCGTCGCATACGCAGTGGTTGAATCCAACACCCAAAGCCGCGGCCCCGTCCTTGAGCCACGTCAGCTGGACTACCAGCGGCGGGGCCCCCTTGAGTACGTCAGCCACGTGGAGCGACAGTAGCTTCCTCCACTGGGTGACAGAACGCGGGGCCCGCTGGAAGTCGGAGAGAGCAACGCGGTCGGACACGGCCTCGATAAACACGGCGCCTTGTGCTCGGCAGACCACCTCGAGGCTGGACCCGTCGGATTTGGGACGGACTCTACCGGAAAGCGGAAAGTACGGGACTAAAGCCTTGGCCAGTGCGGACTTGACACTTGCGACGGTAGCTGCCTGGTTTAGGCCCGGGCGAGGAGTGTAGACTAAGAGATACTCGATGGAGAAGCGGAGGAAGAGCTGGGAGTCAATGGCAGAGAGGTTGAGGACGCAAGTGGGGGTTGGATGGGAGGGCGTGACAACCACCGCCTCCTTGACACGCACGGGGGTTGCCATGGCGGATGAAGAAAATAAATAAACAAACAAATAGTGGGTAATATTAAGTTTTTGGGTTTGGTATTATATGTGAGCAGAGAGAGCTAGGCGATTGAAATCAGGAGAAGATTGATGAATTTATAAGAGACAGAAAGGAGTTTGGCGACAGGTTGTAGGCTAATTAAGGGCGTAAGGGGTAGGGTAGCTGGGTAGGGTAGCCATGTGTAACTGTGAAAGATTTGCGCCAAGATTCTCTGGGTATCGCTTTATGGAGAAAATGAATATAAACGAACAAAAATTTAGTCACAACTTGCCCTCTCTCTCTCTCCAGCTCCTGTTACACATCTCGATCATCAATTTATCTGATCTCCATAATAATATATTATGACCAAAAAAAAATATGATCTCCATATATAATATATCCAAAAATCACAAATTCATTTATTTAATTAATGAAGGATGTCCAATTTATTTCTTGTAAATCGATAATGGATACTTAATTTTTTATAATAATTATGTTAAATAATATTGTTGACAAATCCATCATTATCGTATATATGCATTTACAACCTTGTATTATTATTATTTTTAGATATAAATATATAAATATCCATTTAAATTGACTAATGTAAACATTTGATTAATCGAGAATTAATAAATCACTAAAATTTTAAATGAAATCTCTAAATTAGAGATCTCAACCTCCAACTAAACTAATCCACAACGTGTTAGTTTTGTTTCTATAAAATATGTGCACATTTAGACATGCCGCAATAATTTTAGTAAAGATAAACTAATCTTAATTTTGTTATGCACTAATCTTCCTAGATTATAAATTTGAATTACATATCACAATGGTTATAATTTTGTAATGATATTGTACGTAATTGTGTTTTAATAATGACATAATGATATAGTATAAAGTTTTTATTATGTGCAGGGAACTGATGGACGTGGAGAGTGATCGCTGTCGTTTTCATGTCTGCGGTATCTTATGCAAAAAGATATTGACACAATCATATACCAATATTACGTAAAACCTGCTTGTGTGGTGGGACAATGAAGATAAAAACTCCGCCTTTTGCCTTTTGCCTTTTGCCTTTGCCTTTGCCTTTTCCAGTGGGCTCTCTATTTATCATCTAATTATCTATATATATATTTATTTATTTATTTATATTCTTTTTCAATTTTTCATACTAACTGAGTTATCCAATCTTAATATTGTTGTAATAAAAAAACTAGTTAATTTATTAGCGGACAAAGTTTAGTAGCCTGGATTATTATTCTTGTCGATCTGTGTTATTTTATTTGGTTGGACATTCCGCAGAACAAAATATTTATATGGCTGATTTGGGATGGCGTTTTAGGAAGATCCATTGTTTCTTTGCATACCACAATCACCTTCAAAGAAACAAAAAAAAATCATAATATCATGTGGGTTTAGCTAAACATGTCGACCAGCAGCTTCCCTCAGCCCCTCTGCTATGTTTATGGACTCTTTCTCTTAGTTATTAGTTATTTTATGGATGGAAAAGGCAAATTCGAATTTAAGATATTTTCGACAAATGAATAAAGAATAAGAATTAGTTAGAATAACTCGTATATCTATTATCATAAATAAAAATATCTAAATTCTTCACTGTTCATTATAAAAATGAAGCTTTTTATTCCAAATGTCCCGAAGTTGATCCCAAAATCTCACTGTCTCAAAAATTATAATTTTTCTTACTTTTTTTTTTTAGAAGATACAAAATTTCATTGATTAAACAAAAGATATAAAGCAAAGACAAACAAGACTGCAATAACTTAACGACAAACATGGGTAAATACCTCCAGTGAACATGTTCGATATTTGTCGAAACGATCTAGAGGGAATAACGCATAAAATAATATAACTTAAATCCCCTAAGTATCATAAAGACTATTACTGCCCGAACAACTAATCTTTGCAATCTCACAAAAGGAAAAGCCTAACACAGCCAATCCGAAAAAAAAAGTCGCTGGACTTATTTGCATAAAACAAACTAAAAATACAAATAAATAAATAACCCAACAAAAAGTACAAATAAGCCACTTCTACCGTTGTCGCTGCCTATCACTTCCGTTATTGCCGCATTCGAGGAATTCCGAAGACGACAAAGATACCGTCCACCACCATATCACAAATATTTCAATCCATCGTGATTGACACCACATCACCAATGGAGGACTGTGATGGCTCGATCAAAACCCACCAGGCCGCATCACGAGTGAAAACCCTGTGAAGGCAGATCAGGCTCCTAAAGACAAGAGTTTCATAGACAACCTGACCCGTCGGGACGCCGAAACCTGTGACCATGATCGACACCATGACGATAGACGAAAAAATGAAGTATGAAGACGAACAAACATCGGTAAAATCGACACTAAAATCCGTTGGATTATCCGATTTATTCATTGCATCCCTATGGGTATACCAGGGGAAAGCCCTCATGGACCCGAAGAAGATTAATGGAAGAAAAATAAAATTTGAAGGAAGATTTCTTTTAGAGAGGAGACTAGAATTTTTTTATAATTTTTCTTACTTAATACTTCAAAATAGCCAAAATTTTCAACAACAAAAAAGCGCATTGTCCCATTCTGTTTAAATATCATCAAATTTGTTGATGTGACAACCTTCGTAAGGAAAAATTAATTATGCGACATTTGTATTAGATATTAAATTTACGAAACGAAACAATAAAAACTGCTTTCTTTGTTTAATTCAAACGCCATCATTAACATGATTAACTTTTACTCTTATCCAAGCAACTTGAAGTGTTAACTCATGTCTTCTTTTTTACTAAAACGAGAAGCCACACCATTCTAATAATTAAAGTCCCCTAAATACTATTTAAAGGTAAACTAAAGTTACTATACACTATCCTAGGACGGCATTTTGCCTTTAGAGCCTGGGATTCTGAAGATAAGACTCTGGTCAAATTAGTTGTATTGTATATCTCTATATCTCTATATGTTTCTTTTTTATTTTTTTAATTATCTACAAATTTTTTTTGGGTCTAATTTAATTATCTACATTTCGTTGTAATTAAAAGTTTATTTCATTTTAGACTAAGTAAGTCACTCAAGATCAAATGCGTGTTGGAAAAGATTGTAATCTTCACTCGTCGAGTCCTTTCGTAAATTCAAGAATTCTCAACTTATACATATTATATTGGGTTACATTGCATCTGCTCCAAATGAGGCATTAATTAATCTTGCTTTAATATCACACAATGAGACTCATTGCCCAATTTTATTTTATATGTACCCTGCGCCAACGGATTTAACCGCACATAGTTTTTTCTTGTCTCTCTCTCTCTTTTAATAACTCCATCAGTTCTGTTGACGAGTGGGTCAGACCCGACAACTCTAGAGTCCCTCGGGAGATGGGATAGGTCCTAGGTTTTGTGAACGAGGTGGTCGGATCCCCTCCCACAACGATGGAAGGTTACTTGGAGCATAAGTCCTCGAGCTCTTCGGTGTGAGTGGGTCATTCTTCACTCCATATTGAAGTACCTAAGAGGAAATAAGACAAAGAGAAGGAAAATGTTATGCTTAGGAGGCCGGTGTGGCTCCAACCAACTATCCTCCGATGCCTAAGTTAGTATTTATTTGGGAGATGTGGAAAAGCATGGTGAAGACATAATCAATCTTCCATCAATATGGAAGTTAGAAGAAGAAGGAGTAAAATACAAAGAAGGATATTTCTAGAGAGAGGGCAGAGAGGTTAGAGAGAGAAGTTGTTTTGGCATAGTTTAATTGCTTACTTGAAGTTAAATTATGATGTAGAAGTGGAGGGGTATTTATAGGAAAGGAAATAGGGAGAGCTACCTCCTCTGTCTGGATTGTGGTACCCGTCGCGGAGCGGGGTACCACTCCGACTAGTACCCCATGCCAGCTATTGATTTTTAGAGTCTCCAGCCGATGAGTGACATTTGTCTCCCTAGACTGACATCTAGGGTCTTGGAAATTTGAGTTCCTCTGCCCAAAGTCTCATGAGGTGGCTTTGTGAGTTCCAAGGGGATGGTACCTTCTAGACCACATAAATCTTGACAAATGTACCTACTTTATAGTTGGGGCTAAAAAGGTGCCAGGGTCTGTCTGTGATGGCGTGGTACTGCTGGCTGATCGCTACCTTGTTCGGTGGTCGAGCGCTACCCTGGTGGGTATATGAGCGCTACCCTGGTGGGTGTCTGAGCGCTACCCTGGTAGGTGTCTAAGCGCTACCCGGGCATGTCGGACATCACATTTGGTCTCTCCTGGCTTGGGCCTTAGGTGGGCTTTAGTGAGTTTGGGCTGGCGATGGGTCCCTTTAACGGGCCCTAGGGTTTGTCTCTTAATGAGTTCCGACCAAGTTTGGTCATGTACTATTTATTAGATTCGGCTCGACTTATGATGGCTATTAACAAGTTCAGTTCAGTTGCAACAAAATTTGGAGAAAGATCACGGGGACAAGGGACATACAAGTAGTAATTAAAATGAAAAATATATGTGCCCATCAAATTATTCTCTCGTGAAAAGCTAGTGTTGGTCCTCCCTCAGGAAGCAAAATAAATGTCATTTTTTTTTTCGTAAGAAAATTAAAAATTCTTATGACACTTAATAGATAAAAAGTTTCTATAAAGTACATGCACCGTATTGTTACGACAAGAGAATAATAATCTAAATTTGCATCAAATGTTTTTGAAAAGCTTTTTTTATTTTTGATACATAAAAGAAAGTTAAAACAAGAAGGAACCCTAAAGCAACCACAAAAAGAAATATCAAGAAGTACCAAATGTCTTTGAAAAGCTATTGCATTTGTCATAAAACTAGCTGAATTATTTGTGTTAAATAATAGTAATAATAGTAAGGGCAACTGTTCTCCCGTGAAAAGCTAAACCAAGCTAATTACTTTCTTTAACCTTAGTGATGAACCCTATCGATCAGTCGGATTCATTTATGCTTTTGACAAGATTTTCAACTAGTTTCTAAAACACCATCTCCCTTAGTTGGAAATGATTTGACATAAGTTCGAAAAGTCACCTAATTTACGTGGAAAATAACTATCATATGTAGTTCATATTTAATAAAATTCAAACGAGTGTATATTTACATGAGTACATTATTCTTTCTATAAATGAATTTATACTTATTTACAAATCTCTTGTGGTGTAATATATTTTGGGACATAAGATTTTTTTTCTTCTTTTTTGTTATCTAAGGAACCCTTCTAAATCAGGACCACATTAGACTCATCCTTATTAAATAAAATTTTGTGCAAATTTTGTACACTTTCCAACTTTATAGTGCAAGTGGTTATAAATTTGGTACTTAATAGATGGTTTTTTTTTTGGTAAGTAAATATTTAATAAAACAGGGCAAACACCCCAAAAAGCAAATATCTAGTGTATCTAAATTTGGTACTTAATAGATGGTTTTTTTTTTGGTAAGTAAATATCTATTGTATTATCTAAATTTGTCTTGTAAAATCACTATGACTCAAACTCTAATAGCCAATGCTTGTATATATTTCCGTCTTGGTCTTTGAATGAATGTTGAGTTACTCCAAAATTCACAGTGGAAAAACAAGAGTATCAAACTATATATACCTATGATTCTAAAATTGATTTCAATTCGATTCTCCGACCAACGTAACTCCGTTACGCCAAACAAGAGTATCAAACTATATATACCTATGATTCTAAAATTGATTTCAATTCGATTCTCCAACTAACGTAACTCCGTTACGCCCTAAAAAGCAACATATATGTTTTAAAAGGAGGTCCTCCATATATTATCTATCACCTGAGGATATGGACTAGATGCTCAAATTTGATGAAGTCAGCTAGGTATAGATATGGAATATATTGATGCCAATTAATGAATCTTTACGTGCGTGGGTGTGGGGGTGCCGAGCTTGTTAATCAATTTTTGTTCCTCGATTAATTGTCTCCGCCCTTTTGGGTTTCAAATGCTGCCGCAGAATATATACTGTACTGGGATATGCACATAAAGTTGATGACAAAAAGTTTAATGAATCCTCTCTTTAGAATCTTAATCCCTCTCGCAAGTCAACATATCATTGTTGAGATATATGGTACTTATACTGCCTAATGCACAATGTGCACCTCCTCTTAGGCCATATCTTGTTACCTACTTTTTCTTTATTTATATAAAAAAAAAAACCCAACAAGAGAGGAAGTTTATGATTTTTATATTTATTATATATGTTACAAGCAAATATCAAACTCAGCATGCATAAATAGAATTCAAAACACAAACTTTCGAATAGCTCAATGATTAAGGTTAATTTGTGTGAGTCCAATATATATATATATATATATGTGACTCCACGAAGATAATTATATTATTTTCGTCGTCTATAAGTCAAATTTAAGAAGCTCTCGTCTCTAAGTGAATTATTTTTAAATAAGCATATATAAACATAAAAGATCCAATCTAACTTCTTAAAATTTATAAAATTTGACTTTTGTTTATTTTAAGCTGAGGTTGTTATGACTCTCGTATCTTTTTAAAACCAATTAAATATCGATCTTTCTTGTTAGTTTCTGTTATTATCCCTGGTTTAATTACCTCGCAATATTAGGGCAATGGAAGCCCTAAATTAAGTGTCTAAGCTAAGTAACATACGCAAACTATATTATCTAATTAAACAACGAAACTCCAAGTACCCACCTATATTTTTTGAATTATAAATTACTGTATATTAGTTGATTGTGTGTGATATAATTCTATTCATGTCACTTTTATTTTCGGATTATGCTGAGTTGAGTAGAGAAGTTTTAATTGAGACGACTCATCATCATTCATGTTGCTCTAAGTTTTAATGTCTTTTACAAATCGGTTGAAAACCCGTAATTAGTAAAAGATGACTCATATACATGAAATTCATTTGTATTAAAAATCAAAATAATTTACTAGGAAAATAGTAAAAGATGTTTTTTTTAATAAAATATGATATCATTGTATATCATAAAAAAACGTACAATCATACTATCAAAATCAAGCTATGATAGCAAGACCCATAAGCTAATATGACAATATTAACGCGGACAAAGCGGCACTAACAGCTAACAAACTCACATAACTGAAATTATGCAAAATTACAAATCAAGCCCACAAAACCCAAAACAATCAAAACCCTAATGGCGCCTATAACCCTAAACAAAGTACCTCCACTAAAAGAAACCGTCACCTTTGTCAAACCCATCACATTTTGACATGACCCTTTCCGAATTTCCCCTCGAAACTCGTGAAAGCCTTGCTCCCGCCTGACAACTCCTGACGACTTAATAAATTTCCTAGAATACCCTTAAGCCTTTGCAATTAGTTACGAGAATTCTGCTAAAAATCTTGTAGAACCTCCCCTATTAAAATGGTTTAACCGTATTCCACCTGTCAGATGAATGATTAAATACCAATCTCCAATCCCAACAGTCCAATTCTCAACATCACTAAATAACCATCGACGTAATCATAATTTACAATAAATCCAAAAGGTTTATCAGAGCAACTAGGTTAGAAAGGTAAATACAGAAAATTTATAAGTCCTACTAGATGGTCTTAGGTAAAAACGCAGCTAGAATTTAGGGTCTCCGCCTTTGGATGTGCCCTCGTCAACTCAACGGACTGGATGAGCTATAAAACAAGGAAAAGTGTGAGTGGAGAAAATAATCGTTTAAAATAATAGAAACCACGTGGGAGTTAGGGAATTTCTTATTATTTATACATTTCTGGAATTAAGGATGTTTGTGTTTAAATGATTTATCGTTAATCGTGGATTATGTAGTATGGACCATGGGTTTCCACATTTCATAAATAAAGTTAATGATTGAAAGCGTTTTGGACTACGGTGTGGTTTTGTGGATTTAATATTGATTATGAATCTCAATAAGGGTTTTGGGAAGGATTTTGGTAAGGACTTGGGCTTAGACCGGAATGGTGGTTTAAGGGAATCTAGGTTATGGATTTTGGGTTTCGGCCCGAGGTTATGTAGTTGGGGCTTAGACCCAGGTGTTAATTGGTTTTGGGGTTTCGGCCCAGGATTTGGGTTTAGGTTTTGGCCCTGGTGAATATGATAAGAGGTATGTTATGGAGGATTCCATCCTACTCTCGGGAATCATAGGATACGAGGTATGTTATGGAGGATTCCATCATACCACTACAAGAAAATCGCAGTTGCCCAACTATATTTTGCCCGACGGATTATATCTCGCGGGGTAAGGTCATAATGCCCGACGGATATGCACAGTCGCTGGGTAACAAGTTAGCGGGAAGAAAAAGCCGTTGGCGCTCAAAATTGGACATTGTTACCCTACGATTTGAACTCCCCGTCGGGTAACAGTGTCAACAACGACGACCAATCGCCGTCGGGTAATAGTAGACGTTGACTCTTTATTGCCCGACGAATCATTTAATATTACCCTGCGAATAATGTTCGTCGGGCAACTGTCTAAACACTCTAAATACCTGAGTCTGTTTTTTTTTTCTTCTTCTTCCTCCTCTATGCTTCTCATCCTTCTCTCTGCTCTCACTCTCTTTATATACCTATTATTATCATCTCATCACCATTTTCATTACCAACAAATCCTTTTTCTCTATCAATCATCAAATATCAAATATTAAGGTATGAAATTTTTATTTTTTTGAAATTTTGATTTTTGATTAGGAATTAATTATGTGTTGTGTTGTAGAAATTTAGTAGTTAATTTGAAGGAATACTTGTGAAAAGGTATGTGCGTTTACCTCTCAAATTAATTTTGTTACGAATGTTGGATATAATTATGTTAGGAAATTTTGTATTTATTGTGGAAAATGTGTAGAAATTTTTAGAATTTTTGGAAATTAGAAATTAGAAAATTTGTTAGGAAAATATGAAAATAGAAAATATGTTATGAAATTAGGAAAATATAAAATATGTTATGAAATTAGGAAAAAAGAAAATATGTTAGGAAATTAGGAAATTTTGTTGTAAAATAGGAAAATTAAAAATATGTAATGAAATGATTGAAATTAGAAAATATGTTTGGAAATTAAGAAAAATGTTAGGAAATTAGGGAAATATAAAATATGTTAGGAAAATAAGGAAATAGAAAATATGTTAGGAAATTAGAAAATTAGAAAACATTTTAGGAAAATAGGAAAAAAAAAAATGTAATGAAATTATTAAAATTCGATATTATGTTTGGAAATTAGAAAATATGTTAGGAAAATAGGGAAATAGAAAATATGTACGGAAATTATAAAATTTAAAACTTTGTTTTATGCATAATTTATATATGTTTGTATTTGTGAATTTGTAGTGATATTTTTTTTAAAACGCTTTATTTAGTTCCGACGGAGTGAAATACATTCATATTTCATAACCGTTTATGCGAAGTTAATCGAGTTGATTAACTTCGTATAATGAAATTCAATGAAAAACTTTATACCCGTTTGAGAGTCAGGAAATCCGATTGATTGACTGACTCTTGAATTGTCCATATATTCGGACAGTTTGGGGGTGCGCAACTATGTGTTGTGTAGTTGGCGGTCTATGTGGTTAGGTTTCGATTGTGGGAAATTCGGTTTGTATCCCCTCAATGTTCTTCGAATGCATACTAGATATTTGTTGATAATATCTACGTCGTGCATTTGGGGAACTGTAGGGAGATGCTGCCTAAATTTCCCTCGATCTGAACTTAGCCTCGTAGGTCACAAACTACACAGCACAGAACGTGCACTCTCGAATGGGATAGGGCCAAATAACCGGAGGCAGAAGGAGAAGAGTTGATTTTGATTTTAACTTGTTTTATTTACTGGGCAATGTTAACTGAATTACTTATGTTGACTCTATGTTGTGAAAGCAGGCACAATGGACAGAGGGTGGATGCAAATGTTTGATAGATCTTCTGATCAATATTTGGATGGGATCCACAACTTCATTGCCTTTGCACGTAGTCATTGCAGTGATACAAGACGTATCAGGTGTCCGTGCTGTAAATTTAATAATTGCATTTGGATGTCGTTGAATGAGGTCCAAACTTATCTGGAATGGAATTGGATCGTACACAACTACACTAATTGGATTTATCACGGTGAAGAAATATTTTCTGCATCGACATCTTCAGTTCCCGGGACCAGTAGGGACGAAAGTGGTTTGGATGGGAGATGTGATAATGATCAAGTCGTTGAGTTATTAACCGATGCTTTTCCTCCGGCATCAGATGATATGGAAGATGATGCACCAAGGTTGCAACCGGAAGACTCTGATCTCCATTATGAGAGATTGTTGAAAGAAGCTCAACGCGAATTGTACCCAGGTTGTAAATCATTTTCGGTTCTAGGGGCAGTTGTGGAGTTGATGCACATGAAAGTTGAGTATAATCAAACAAACAAGCATTTTGATCACATGTTGGACATTATCATCCGAATGCTCCCTGAAGACAACTGTCTGCCAAAAGATCATTATAGCTCGAAGAAGTTGTTGAAGGGGCTTGGTTCAGGGTATATCAAGATCCATGCATGCAAGAACAAATGTGTTTTGTTTTACGGTGAATTCAAGCAGCTTGACAAATGTCCCGTGTGCAATGAGCCTAGGTTTCAAAAGAACAAGATTCCTAACAAGGTGTTGCGTTATTTTCCACTGAAGCCAAGGTTACAAAGATTTTACATCTCGTGTCACACAGCCCATGATATGAGGTGGCACAAGGATGAACGCATTGATGATGATGTACTGAGGCATCCGGCGGATGGAGAGGCTTGGAAGGAATTTGATAATATGTATCCCGAGTTTGCTGCAGAGCCAAGAAATGTCAGATTAGGGCTCGCTACTGATGGGTTTAATCCGTTTGGGAGTTTTGCAAAGCCCTATAGCACTTGGCCGGTTGTTATGGTTCCGTATAACTTGCCTCCTTGGAGATGCATGAAGAAAGAATTCACAATCCTCAGTACTTTGATACCGGGGCCCAAATCGCCGAGTAATTCCATCGATGTGTATTTGCGGCCGTTGATTGACGAGCTCGTGGATTTTTGGGAAATTGGTGTCCGAACATACGACAAGTGCAGTGGAGAAATGTTCACCCTACGAGCGGCCGTAATATGGACAATTAATGATTTTCCTGCTTATGGTATGTTATCGGGATGGAGCACCAAGGGCTATCTTGCTTGCCCGACATGTGGACCAAACACAACGTCCTTTTGGCACGCATCTAAGGTAAGCTACTTGGGTGCAAGAAGGTTTATGCCCTGGGATCACCGATGACGAATGCAATCTGACTCATTTGATGGTAAATCAGAGTTAAGAGGTCGACCAAGGGAGAGGTGCGGTGATGAGATATTATCCAAACTCAACAGTATACATGAGTTCGTGACAAGAGGATCGAAACCAGCCGAACAGGAAAATTGGACGAAAAAAAACATATTCTTCCGGTTGCCATATTGGTCGAAATTGAAAATCAGACACATCGCCGATCCTATGCACATCGAGAAGAATGTAACAACCTGGAATTTCAATTATTGGATTTACGTAAATTATTTATGTAAAATGACGATTTTACCCTTGCTTGTTAAGGGGCGTGAAAGTCAAATTTTGTTTCGAGACACTTTTGGTGGTGTTTTGGATACCGTTGCGTAGGTCTCAAACTCACGAGTTCATAGACAGGCGGCACCCGGAAAATGGAGTTCGTGGACGAAAGTTATGGGTCTAGACGTGTAAGGGCAGTTTGGTAATTTTCCATAGATGGGAGATATTTTTAACCCCCCAAATCAGACTAATCTGATCCACCTCATTTCATCTTCATCTCATTATCATCTCATTCTCATCTCTCTGTGAAATACCCAAAACCATCGAACCCGTGTCCGAAAACTCACCCAAAACCCACAAATTCTAACTTTTGATTCAAGGCCAAGACTTCCATTTCTATTCAACTAATCGTATTATACTCCTTCCCACGATCACAACCGTACCAACCATCGAAGGAGAGGACCACGGGGGAAGCCGAACCGAGTGTAGGAAGTTTCGGATCTTCCGAACGATTTTCCGGCTAGCACAGGTACGTGTTTGTGGTTTTGAGGTCATATTTGGATTCCTGGGTTCGAGTAGATAGATTTAGACATAACATTTGTGAAAACTGGTTGAGTTTTGAGGAAGTTATGAAAGCTTGAAGTTTCGGTCAGAAATGGAGGATTCCGGTGGAAACCAGACGGCGGCGCCGACAGCCGGCTTCTTCTCCGGAAAGTCACCGGTGACCAGTCGGGTCGAGTAAATTGGTCGGGTCGAGTGAACCGGTCGGATTAAGTGAACCGATTGGGTCGAGTTATATCGGGTCAGGCCGAGTTGGGCCGGGTTGGACCGGTCCAAGCGCGTGGGTACTGTAGCAGGCGCGTGACCGGCGCGTGGCGGCGCGTGGGCGCGTGTTCCGAACTTCCGTCGACGCGTGGCGGCGCATGGGGCCGAGTCTGAGGTCACGGTGACACATGGCAGCTAGTGTTTGACGTTTCGGACCTGTTGGTGCAGGTTTTGAGTCGATCAGACGTCGTTTAGGGGTTGTTTTGTGCATTTTAAAGTTGCTGCGTTTTCTAGGCCAGCATAGTTAGACCTCTCGGGGTTTAGGGGGTTTATATTTAAGGTTCTTATTATTATCTGGTAATCCCGATTATTGATTTGGACAGGAGATACTGCTCCAGGAACTTCAGGGGAGCGTATAGTTCGGGAGTGAGCTTGCTTCAACAGGTTTGTGAGTGGACTTTTGGTTTATAAACTATAATGCATGCATAAATGTATCTTTGATTTTAATACTGTTATGTATGGGTGCAATGAATTTCTGGATTTTAGAAATGATGCTAGACACATGTTTTCCAATATTCCAGTGAAAGTGTGTTTTGAGAAATGGCCTGGTTTTTGTACTTGATTTTGATATCGTTTTGAAGTGGTAACTATTTGAGCATGTGATTTGGGTTGAGACCCGTAATTATGATATTATTGGTTTTGGCCATAAAATGATATTTCAAAGAATTTGGCTTAGGCCAAGAAACAAAGATTTTGAAGTATGGATTTGGTTCACTGGTTCCTGTCCCGATGCTTACTGTTGCTCTGACTAGTGTTGAGCGGTTTTGCTCCGCTAGTTGTTGAGGGCTCGGACTTTGGTGTGGAGGGGTCTTGCTCCGCGGGGTCGCGAGACTGTCTATGCATAGTACAGATAGTACATAGAGTTGTTGTACATATTTTAACACATCTCAAGGGATACCCTGGTGTGTTGTGGATATGTCGGGAACAGTGAATTTGAGATATTATGTGTCCAGATTGAATTAAATGATTTTTAACTCATTTGAAGAGAGTTTTCAAACCAAATTATAGATCACGTGGTATTTTCATTATACAGATTTTATGTGAGTCCAATTAAGTGGTTTTAAAGAGAAATGGGAATTTTTGGTGATTTACATATAATGTTTTAGTATCATAAATTGTTTTATGTTATGCATGCATGATTTTATAAATGGAGGGAAAGAAAGGCATTTCCTCGAAAAAGAATTTATAAATTATTATTTTTGTCCACTCACAACTTTTGTGTTTAAAACCCCTTCAGGCTGTTGAGTAGAGTTGACGCGAACACTGATCTCGAGGCAGAGGCATTAGTACTTCGACTGCGCTGTGTAGTTATATTTGAGTAGGATATCTAATTTTTACTCTTGATCCTACTTAGACGCTCTGATATTATATTGTATTTGATTGGTCATTAATTATAGGAATTATTGAGTGCTTAAATCCCTTGTCTGACAAGTGGATGTATTTATTATTATTATATTTTGTAAGGATTGAAGGGTATTTTGGGAACCTTTTCTTAGGTTGTTAGACGGGATCAGGGTTCTTCCCGGGTTTCGAGGGGAAATTCGGGACGGGTCCTGACAATTGGTATCAGAGCCAGGTTTAAATTCTTGTAGACCGTACACTTAGTGTACAATTATTTTGGTATTGATGAGTTATAGTTCTTTTCAGCGTAATGCCTCCGAGACGCGAGTTCCGTCAACAGTCTGAAAACATTGGGGACACGCATGAACCTGCAGTGGAGCTTGATATGAGGCAAACACTGGAACAATTGGGTCACACTTTGACTTCTGTACTTCAGAGTAGGACTGCTACTGAAGGTTCAGACATTGAGAAGCCCAGAGATTAGGGGCTACAATATTTATGGGCGACTCTAGCCCAGATGATGCAGCGGAGTGGATTACTCGTTTAGAGCGAGTGTTCTCAATTATGAGATGTCCTCAGGGGGACAGGGTGCTTTTAGCCACTTTTTTTCTAGGTGGTTCCGCTTATCATTGGTGGAACGCATTAGAGCTATCAGGCTGGGATATCAGTATAATTACTTGGGGCGACTCATTCTTTCATTTCTCAGGGTTTTACATTGTTTGCTGATAGAGAATTGTCTCCGATTGATTGGGACATGGGTATTAGTACTCCTATTGGGAATATGTTAGTGGCGAATCTCGTGATTCGTAGTTGTCCAGTGTTAGTGGAAGGTCATGCATTAGAGGCATATTTAATCCCCTTAGATATTTTTGATTTTGATGTGATTCTGGGGATGGATTGGTTGACTATGCACCATGCCTCTATTGATTGTTATGACAATATAGTAGATTTTCATAGTCCAGGTTTACCGAAACTTACATTCAGGGGAGATCGTAGGGTACTACCCTATGGAGTGATATCAGCTTTGACCGCTGAGAAATTGTTGAGGAAAGGTCGTGAGGGTTACTTGGCTCATGTGTTTTATTCTCGGGATACTCCCATGAGAGTGGAGGATATTCCAGTGGTGAGTGAGTTCTCTGATGTGTTTCCAGATGATCTTCCGGGATTGCCACCTCACCGGGAGATTGAGTTCACCATCGAGTTTTTGCCAGGTACTCAACCTATCTCACAAGCACCGTACATAATGGCACCAGCAGAATTGCGAGAGTTGAAGACTCAATTGCAGGATTTGGTGAATATGGGATTTATTTGCCTAAGTGTTTCACCTTGGGGTGCACCAGTGTTATTTGTGAGGAAAAATGATGGTGGTCTGAGATTGTGTATCGACTATCGGCAGCTAAACAGGGCTACGGTGCGGAATAAGTATCCTCTGCCAAGGATAGATGATTTGTTTGATCAACTTAAGGGGGCAAGATATTTTTCGAAAATTGACCTTCGATCCAGGTACCATCAGTTGAGGATCAGAGAAGGGGATGTTCAGAAAACAGCTTTCAGGACTCGTTATGGTCATTATGAGTTCCTGGTGATGCCTTTTGGGTTGACTAATGCCCCAGCAGCATTTATGGACTTGATGAACAGGGTGTTCCAAAAGTATATGGATCGGTTTGTGATTGTATTCATCGATGACATCTTGGTGTATTCGAGGAGTGCTAAGGCACATGAGAAACACTTAAGGTTGGTGCTGAATATGCTTAGGAAAAAGCATTTGTTTGCCAAGTTTAGTAAATGCCAGTTTTGGTTGACCGAAGTTGGATTCTTAGGTCATGTGATTTCGACTGAGGGTATCAGCGTAGATCCCCAAAAGGTTGAGGCAGTGGCAAACTTGGAGCAACCGAGGACAGTGACAGAGGTGAGGAGTTTTCTGGGTTTGGCAGGATATTATCGACGGTTCGTAGAAGGATTTTCTACGATAGCAGGCCCGTTGACTCGGTTGACTAGGAAATGAGTCAAGTTTGACTGGGGAGCTGATTGTGAACAGGGATTTCAGGAGCTGAAGAGGAGGTTGACTTCTGCTCCAGTATTAACCCTTCCTGATGATACTGGGGGATTCGAGGTGTATAGTGATGCATCATTGCGGGGTATAGGCTGCGTGTTGATGAACATGGGAAGGTGATAGCGTATGCTTCTAGACAACTTAAACCCCATGAGTTGAATTACCCCACACATGATTTGGAGTTAGCTGCAGTGGTGCATGCACTGAAAATCTGGCGACATTATTTATACGGGGAGACGTGTCAGATCTTCACCGACCATAAGAGTTTAAAGTATTTGTTTACCCAAAAAGACCTGAATATGAGGCAGAGAAGATGGCTTGAGGTAATAAAGGATTATGATTGTACTATAGAGTACCATCCAGGGAAAGCCAATGTTGTGGCGGATGCATTGAGCAGGAAATCCATGGGTTCTTTGGCCCATTTGCATACAGTCTACCTACCGTTACTGGTAGAGTTCCGTAGAGCAGGGATAGTACTGGACATGGATAGCTAGGGGGCTTTATTGGCTAGTTTCCATGTGAGGCCTGTTCTGATTGATCGGATTATTGAGGCTCAACTCCAGGATTCTACATTGTGCATTATCAGGATGGAGTTAGAGGCTGGAAACAGGCAGGACTATGCGCTTAGGGATGATGGAGCCTTGGTTAGGGATGGCCGGTTGTGCGTACCGAATGAGCTGGAGCTAAAGAGGGAAATTCTTGATGAGGCTCATAGTTCAGCTTATGTTATGCATCCAGGAGGTACCGAGATGTATCATACCCTAAGGAAATACTATTGGTGGACTGGGATGAAAAGGGAAATTGCTGAGTTTGTGAGTAGATGCCTGACATGTCAGCAAGTGAAAGCAGAGAGGCAGAAATCATATGGGACACTTCAACCATTACCTATTCCGAAATGGAAGTGGGATCACATTACGATGGATTTTGTGTATAAACTTCCAAGGACACAGAAGGGACATGATGGGATATGGGTAATTGTTGATAGACTCACGAAGTCTGCACATTTCTTGCCAGTGCGGGAAGATTTTCGGATGAGTCGGTATGCCAAATTATTCGTTGATGAGATCATACGGCTACATGGGACTCCAGAGTCAATTGTTTCGGACAGGGATCCTAGATTTACCTCCAGATTTTGGCGGAGTTTGCAGAAGGTTTTCGGTACTACCTTGCATTTTAGTACAACTTTTCATCCTCAGACGGATGGTCAGTCTGAGAGGACAATCCAGGTTTTTGGGGATATGATGAGAGCTTGTGTACTGCAGTTTAAAGGGAACTGGGATTCACACCTGGCTCTGATGGAATTTGCTTATAATAATAGTTATCAGTCGAGTATTGGGATGTCTCCTTTCGAGGCACTGTATGGGAGGAAGTGCAGGACACCGTTATGCTGGAACGAAGTGGGTGAAAGGAAACTGTTAACACCAGAGTTGGTGGATACGACTGAGCAAAAGATAAGGATCATCAGAGAAAGGTTGAAGACAGCTTAGGATCGCCATAAGAGCTTTGCAGACCGTAGAACCAGAGACCTTGAGTTTGAGGTAGGTGATTGGGTGTTCTTACAACTATCTCCTTGGAAGGGAGTGGTACGTTTTGGTAGACGAGGGAAATTGAGTCCTCGCTACATTGGTCCGTATGAGATTTTGGAGAGGATAGGACCAGTGGCATATCATCTTGCTTTACCATCGGAATTATCCAGAGTTCATAATGTTTTCCATGTGTCTTTGCTCCGGAAATATCTGTTTGATGAGTCTCACGTATTGGGAGGAGAAGGTACTACGCATAAAGAGTATTCCTCTAGTTAAAGTGTTGGGGAGGAATCATAACGTGGAGGAGGCCACGTGGGAAACCGAGGAACTAATGCGGGCGCAATATCCTTATTTGTTCCAAGGGTAGAGTTGAATTTCGAGGACGAATATTCTTAAGGGGGGTAGATTGTAACAACCCGAAATTTCAATTATCGGATTTACGTAAAATATTTATGTAAAATGACGATTTTACCCTTGCTTGTTAAGGGGCGTGAAAGTCAAATTTTGTTTCGAGACACTTTTGGTGGTGTTTTGGATACCGTTACGTAGGTCTCGAACTCACGAGTTCGTAGACAGGCGGCACCCGGAAAACGGAGTTCGTGGACGAAAGTAATGGGTCTAGACGTGTAAGGGCAGTTTGGTAATTTTCCATAGAGGGGAGATATTTTTAACCCCCCAAATCAGACTAATCTGATCCACCTCATTTCATCTTCATCTCATTCTCATCTCTCTGTGAAACACCCAAAACCATCGAACCCGTGTACGAAAACTCACCCAAAACCCACAAATTCCAACTTTTGATTCAAAGCCAAGACTTCAATTTCTATTCAACTAATCGTATTCTACTCCTTCCCACGATCACAACCGTACCAACCATCGAAAGAGAGGACCACGGGGAAAGCCGAACCAAGTGTAGGAAGTTTCGGATCTTCCGATCGATTTTTCAGCTAGCACAGGTACATGTTTGTGGTTTTGAGGTCATATTTGGATTCCTAGGTTCGAGTAGATAGAGTTAGACATAAAATTTGTGAAAACTGGTTGAGTTTTGAGGAAGTTATGAAAGCTTGAAGTTTCGGTCGGAAATGGAGGATTCCGGCGGAAACCAGACGGCGGCGCCAGCAACCGGTCGTCTTCTCCGGCAAGTCGCCGGTGACCGATCGGGTCGAGTAAATTGGTCGGGTCGAGCAATCGGTCGGGTCGAGTTGAACCGGTCGGGTTAAGTGAATCGGTCGGGTCGAGTTAGACCGGGTTAGGCCGAGTTGGGTCGGGTTGGACCGGTCCAGGCGTGTGGGTACTGTAGCAGGCGCGTGATCGGCGCGTGAGGGCGCGTGGCGGCGCGTGGGCGTATGTTCCGACCTTCCGTCGGCGCGTGGGGCCGAGTCTGAGGTCACGGTGATGCGTGGCAGCTAGTTTTTGACGTTTCGGACCTGTTGGCGCAGGTTTTGAGTCAATCAGACGTTGTTTAGGAGTTGTTTTGGGCGTTTTAGAGTTGCTGCGTTTTCTAGACCAAGAAACAAAGATTTCGAAGTATGGATTTGGTTCACTGGTTCCTGTCCCGATGGTTACTGTTGCTCTAACTGGTGTTGAGGGGTTTTGCTCCGCTGGTTGTTGAGGGCTCGGACTTTGGTGTTGAGGGGTCTTGCTCCGCCGGGTCGCGAGACTGTCTATGCATAGTACAGATAGTACAGAGAGTTGTTGTACAAATTTTAACACATCTCAAGGGATACCCTAGTGTGTTGTGGATATGTCGGGAACAGTGAATTTGAGATATTATGTGTCCAGATTGAATTAAATGATTTTTAACTCATTTGAAGAGAGTTTTCAAACCAAATTGTGGATCATGAGGTATTTTCATTATACAGATTTTATGTGAGTCCAATTAAGTGGTTTTAAAGATAAATGGGAATTTTTGGTGATTTACATATAATGTTTTAGTATCATAAATTGTTTTATGTTATGCATGCATGATTTTATAAATGGAGGGGAAGAAAGGTATTTCCTCGAAAAAGAATTTATAAATTATTATTTTTGTCCACTCACAATTTTTGTGTTTAAAACCCCTTCAGGCTATTGAGTAGAGTTGACGCGAACACTGATCTCGAGGCAGAGGCATTAGTACTTCGACTGCGCTGTGTAGTTATATTTGAGTAGGATATCTAATTTTTACTCTTGATCCTACTTAGACGCTCTGATATTATATTGTATTTGATTGGTCATTAATTATGGGAATTATTGAGTGCTTAAATCCCTTGTCTGACAAGTGGAAGTATTTATTATTATTATATTTTGTAAGGATTGAAGGGTATTTTGGGAACCTTTTCTTAGGTTGTCAGACGGGATCAGGGTTCTTCCCGGGTTTCGAGGGGGAATTCGGGACGGGTCCTGACAAGAATGTTGCTGAGAGTGTTCTGGGAACGACTTTACCCATTGAAGGAAAGTCAAAGGACACAAAAAAAACTCGTATGGGCATGAAAGAAATGGGGATTCGGCCTAATTTGTGGCCAAAAGTCGTCAATGGCAAATACATCATGGCTCATCCAAGTTATACATTTACGCTGGACAATAAGAAAAAATTACTAAAGTGGTTGTAGGGTGTGAAATTTCCCGACGGGTACGCCGACAACATATCCCGGAGTGTTAGCACGGACGGTAGGACCATTTCTGGTATGAAGAGCCATGATTATCATGTGTTGCTACAATGACTCATTCCGATTGGTATTCGACCCTTATTGGAGGCTGGTGTTGTTGAGACGATAGTTTATTTGTCTCAATTCTTCCAGATATTATGTGCCAGGTCGTTGGTTAAGGCGGACTTTAAAGAAATTAACGAGGATATTGTGTACATCATGTGTCGGCTT
Source organism: Oemleria cerasiformis (assembly GCA_037349345.1). Taxonomy (NCBI): domain Eukaryota; kingdom Viridiplantae; phylum Streptophyta; class Magnoliopsida; order Rosales; family Rosaceae; genus Oemleria; species Oemleria cerasiformis. Next base: position 33,248,768 of record JAZGTL010000007.1, on the reverse strand, counting down.
GAGCAAATATATCCACCTGCATTCTTTGATGTAATGGTACACCTACTAATACATCTGCCGGATGAGGCAAAGCTAGCTGGCCCGGTGCATTATCGTTGGATGTACCCCATCGAGAGGTATAAGTAATCCCTGCTATTTTATAATATTTCCTTACTATCATGTATAATCTGTGAATCTTAATGTAAATTTCCTTGCAGAATGTTAGGTACGTATAAGCGGTACGTGCGGAACAAGACACGTCCCGAAGGCTCCATAGCCGAGGCGTACATTGCAAATGAGGCACTCATATTTTGTGCAATGTACCTTTGAAATGTTGAAACTGCCTTCAATATGGCGTCTTGCAACGACGATGGTGGTCAACGTCCCGAGACCCTATCCGTATTTGCCCAACCCGCACGACCATTCAGCACTGGTCCAATCTCGGAGCCGTTCATCAATACTGATATGGAGGTGGCTCATTGGTTCATTCTCAACAACTGTGATGAAGTCTGGCTCTTCCACGAGGATCACGAGTCATTGATGATGGCCTAATTTCCTTCTAATTGGGAAGAAATGAACAAACAACTATTTCCACGTTGGTTTTCCCAGCATGTAAGTCAAATATTTTATTTCCAAAGTTCTTAAATTATTTTAAGCTTACCTATTTCGTTTCTTGTGTGTATCTTACCAGATGGCACATCTGAAAGATGTCAACTCGCCAAATTTCAATAAAGAATTAATGCACCTTGCCATTGGCCCATTTCGAGGAGAAACGTACGTTGGTTGTCGTGTTAATGGAGTTAAGTTCGTGTGCACAGAACGAGACGACAAGTTGTCTACGCAAAACAGCGGGGTCTTCGTGCCGGGGGATGGGGAAAATGCTGAGACGGGTTTCTACGACAAATTGTTATGTGTGGTTAAGGTGTTATACGCCGACCGCAAGGAAGTCATCTTGTTCAAGTGTCATTGGTTTAATACGAACCCAAGTATCCCAGGCAATGTCATCAAAGATCAGTTATATACTTCTATAAACACAAACACCCGGTGGTTTAAGAGTGATCCCTACATCCTCGCTAGTACGGCGAAACAAGTATTCTATGTGGATGATCCAAAAGCTGGTGGTGGATGGAGAGTAGCTGAGATGGTGAATCACAGAAACATTTGGGACTTGGATGGTCAATACCATGAAGAAGATGGGGAAATAAACGATGACCAATTCATTTATCAGGTAGATTCATAGGCATCCACCCAAAACGTGGATGGAGTTCGGACCAATGACATCATAACACCAATTGCGATTGATGACATTTTTATTGATCTAGGGGAATTAGAACAAATTGAAAGTGATTCGGAGGAATCAAGTATTGTACACATGTCGGATGACGAGCGTGATTGGGAGGGGGAAAACGAATCCGAATGAAGCGTTGTAATTTCGAAATTTCATTCATATATGAAATATCCATCTTCAAATCAATAAATTTTATTTTTATGTATGTTGTATGATTTCATTGAAAAAAATAGTTTTTTTACTTTCTTAAAGTGAGGAAACCAAACATGCCCTCCACAAAATACGCAACTTCAAACTAAATGAAGGTCAAAGATTTAGTACAATATTTTGATGATAAGTCAATTTTTACTCTTTAATGCAATGTCAAAAAAATTGAACCCAACTTTCATATTAACCTAATAAGATACAACAATTTTTTATAAATTTTTTTGCATATAAATGTTCTTTGGTAATATTTTTATAAACAATTAGTTAGTAGATTAAATTTACCTTTATTTAATAAACAATTTGTCTAAATTGATTATGCCCGACGGATTCACTATTTTACGCGACGGATCGCCAAAAATGTTACCCGACAGATTCGTAAATATTACTCGACAACTATATGTAAAATGTTACCCGACAGGGAATAGAAGGTTTACCCGACGACTGCCTCAGCCTGAAATAACCTGACGGATATATATGAAGATTCGTAGGGTCTGATTTAGTTAATTAAATTTACCATTTTTATTACAGATGTTACCCGACGGATAATTTATGGGTTAGCCGACGACAGAATCCGTAACATGACCCGACGGATATATATGAATCGTCATCGGGTCTAATTTAGTTGATTAAATTTACAATTTTATTAGACATGTTACCCGACAGATAATGTATGGGTTACGCGACGACAGACTCAGTATAGTTACCCGACGGAGATATAAGAAGATTCGTCGGGTATGATTTAGTTGATTAAATTTACAATTTTATTAGACCTGTTACCCGACGGAGATATATGAAGAGTCGTCGGGTCTGATTTAGTTGATTAAATTTACAATTTTTATTACACATGTATTTACCAGATTAAAAACTTTACATTTTTTTTTTACACAAATTTTGAAAAACTTAAAAATTGAAACTGACCGATCTAACCGTCCACATTTATGGTCGGTACCCATAGATCATCTGCGCGAAAAATTTCCCAAATTGGAAATCCCGGGATTAGGTAACGGTGCGCGACGATTCAACAGTTACAGAACGTTTCATCACGATCGGAAGGCTTGAAATCCTCAAAACATCAAGTTTTCAACAGGCGAGATCTAGGCATGTAAAACCACAGAGTGAACGGTTAGATCGCTCAAATTCAATCGGTTGAATATCAATAGAACCAAAATTCAATAAATGTATTGAAGTTTCCTTCAAGAGTTTAACCTCCTTGGGCGATATGCTTGTTTTCCGATTTTCAAAAGCTTAAAAATTGAAACTGACCGATCTAACCGTCCACATTTATGGTCGGTACCCATAGATCATCTACGAGAAAATTTTCCCAAATTGAAAATCCCGGGTTTAGGTAACGGTGCGCGACGATTCAACGGTTACAGAACGTTTCATCACAATCGGAAGGCTTGAAATCCTCAAAACATCAAGATTTTCGACAGGCAACATCTAGGCACGTAAAACCACAGAGTGAACGGTTAGATCGCTCAAATTCATTCGTTTGAATATCAATAGAACCAAAAATTCAAAAAATGTATTGAAGTTTCCTTCAAGAGTTTAAACTCATTGGGCAATATGCTTGTTCTTCGATTTTCAAAAACATAAACCAAAACTGACCGATATGCCGGTCCATATTTATGGTAGGTACCCATAGATCGCCTCCACAAAACATTTCCCAAATTGGAAATCCCGGGATTAGGTAACGGTGTGCGACAATTCAACGGTTACACAATGTTTCTTCACGATCGGACGTTTTGAAATCCCCAAAACATCACAATAACGATAGATGGGGTTTTAGGCATATAAAACCAAAATATAAACGGTCCTGATGTTACATATACTTTCGCCGGACTTGGTTTTCAGATTAATTCCAAAAACGGCATCAAGAAGGTCATGCCCGACGGATATTTCAACATTTCCGTCGGGTAACTTCAATAAATCGTCCAATTTTTTAAAATTTCAATTTTCCGCCTAATTTTTCGCGAAATCTCAAATTTGCCGCTTGGTGTTACTCGACGAATAATTAACATTTTCGTCGGGTAACCGAAATATATCGTCCAGTTTTTTTGAAAATTTCAATTTTCCGCCTAATTTTCCGCAAAATCTCAAATTTGCCGCTTTGTTTTCCCCGACGAATGAGTTACAGTTTGCCCGACGGGCCCGACCGTCTTAATTTTCGCGGATTCTCAAGAGTCCCCCGTTTTGTTGCCCGATGGAGTATAAAGGTATAACCCGAGGGATATTCGACAATCAGTCTTACCCGACGGGTGGGATGGCTGTTATCGATGGATGGTAGACCTAATATTCCGTATTTCGATGATGCTATTGCCCGACGGGGTGGTAAACGTTACCCGACGAGGTGATTTAATTGTTACCCGACAGGTTGTGAAACGTTACCCGATGCATAGGACTTTTTTCTTATGCCCGACGGATCATTAAAGTGTTAACCGACGGATGTATCCATCGGGCAATACCAATCAGATACATAAATCAGACCGAGTCTTCTTCTTCATCCTTCTTCTTCATTTTCTGGATTTCTTTCTTCTTTGGTTCTTCTTCATTTTTGCTTGAAGCGGCACTTGCATCTTCCTCTCCCTCGAGCAATCAAGGATGCCTTTTATTACACCTAGTTTTCCTGTCGGCTCCGCTCTCCCAAACAGTCAAGGAAACTATTTTTGTTCACGGAGGTTTGCCGTCACCGCCGCTCTCCTTGTTAATGTTAATGTTAATTTTGATATATTGTTTATTGTTAATTTGGATATATTGGTTTATTGGTATATTGTTTATTGGTTTATATTGGTTTATATTGGATATATTGGTTTATTGTTAATTTTGATTTGAAAAATGAATTTATGAAATTGGATATTGTTATTGTTAATGATTATGTATATATATATTTGGATATATATATATATATATATATATATATATATATTTGTTAAGGTATATATAATAGTTGAAGATTTGTTGAAATTTTGATGTTTGGTATAATGTTGAAATTGATATAATGGTATGATTTTTTATATGGTATTTATGTGAAATGTATGAATTTTGGGTATTTGAATTTTAAAAACAATTATGGGAAATTTTGATATGGTGTAGTATAAGTGGATTTTGGGAAATGTGTGTTTTATAAATTTTTAATTTGTGAATTTTTGGATTTGGATATTATTAGTATATGTTTGGATTAATATGCAAGTTTGATTTTGGTCCTGAAATTTGGATTTAGGAATTTAGGTATAATGTTGTGAATCTTGAGTTTAGTACGCTTGAATTAATTAGTTGTTTAAGTTTAATTTTCGTTTGTGTTGGATTTATTTTAAAAAATTAGAATTTGATGGTTTTAGTTTTTAGATACCAATTTACTAATTATTACTAAAACAAATTGATGCTTTATTTATTTATGTTTATTGGAATTATAAAATGTTGGTTAATTTTAAATGTGATTTTGTTTTTATTTTTTGAAATTAATATTTAATATTTAATATTAAAAATGTTTGCTTTCTTTTTTATTTAATTAAAAGTATGTTCTTTAATTTTATATTAATTAATTTATATGTGTTATTGTAGATGTCGCATCGCACCTTAATCACATCCAGGACTCGCCCTTGCCCGGATCCTGTTGATGATCATGAGCCGGAGGAGGCAGCCCCTGACTCAGTTGCCTCAACAGCGGCGTCGGTTCATGCACCCCTGTCAGTCTATCAGCGACCGGGTGTCCGATCGACTCGTAGACAGCATAGCAAGAAACGGGGGGAACCCCGTACCGACCCCCAGCCCTCACAGGGCGACGTCGGAGCATACGAAATGGGGCCTAATATCGGAGCACTCCCTAAGGGTAAGTTTATTATTTTGTTTATTTAACCAATCGTTTTTATTTGATATTCATTTTATTTATCAATGTTCATCGAATTTGCAGGTAGGTCAGTGAATGTGAGCGGGATCAACCAAGGTTTGACATCCCAGCGCATTTGTAGGACGACAAATGCAAAGATACTAGTGGTGTACGTGCCACGCCTCCAGTTCGCGCCAGTCAAAATTCACAGCCTCCTAGTTCATGGCATTGGTGCGATTCTTCGCACCAAGTCACTGATGATGGGGGAGACTTTCGAACCCAAACCACAGAGGAGATCTCGCGTTGTTGGGGAGAGTTATCGGCATGTTTTTTTCCCATTTTTAACATTAGTTTCATATTTTTTAATTATTTTTTTCAAAATTAATATTTGATTGCATATCAATTTTGAGTTCGACTTGGAGAACGTCGAGCTCAGTAGGTACCTGTGCCAACACTTGCAGTTACGGTACGCCGACTGGAAGTACAAGCTCCACAAGTACTTCTTGACTTGGCCTTCTCCGGAGGATGCTCGGGCAAATCCTCCGGAGGAGTTAGACGGGCCGAAACTGCCAGGGTGGTTGTGGTTGTGCGACCATTTCATGTCCCCCACTTATATGGTACGTATTATCTATCTAATTAATTAAATTATTTAATTTTTATGTTATTTTCCATTTTCAAATCTAATTTTTGGTTTTACGAATGAACAGCGGAAATCGATTGCCAACACATCGAACCGGGGGGCAAAGAAATTCAAGCACCACGAGGGGTCGCGATCCTTATCGGCCTGGCAGGAGGATCGGCGCATCGCCGGGTCGATGTTCCCAGAGGTGGATGCTTGGGGGCATGTGTATGCTGGACGGGGGGATGAAGAGGCTGATCGAATTCACGTAAGTTTATTTCCTTTTGATTAAACATTTTTTCTTAATTTCATAATTATTTTTCTAATTAATATTTATTTGAATTTGTAGGATGCGATGGTGCAAGACGTCCAGCAGACACAAGCTGAGCTCATCCAACAACATCCAGATGTGCCTTTGCATCAACAGCTCCCTAATGTCGACATGTCGATCGCTATTCTGGAGCGACAACTAGGGAGGCGCACAGGGAGGGTCGTTCGGGGAGTGGGCGACGGGATTGTGAGGGATGTCTCAACTCAATCGTCGTCTTCATCTCGGGTAGGCAATACCCAGGAGACGGCGGATCGTATGAGAAATCTCGAGGCCGAAAATGCTATGATCAAAGCCCAATACGCGGAGATTCAAGCCCAAAACCAACATATCAAGAGCGCCCTTGACAACATCCTTCAACGTTTGGGTGATCGTGGATTGGATGATATTTTCTCACCGCCCAACCAACCGCCCCCTCAGGATCCCGGCTATTTTGACAACTCCACTAATTCTTAGAGTATATATAAAGTATTTTTATACTCTTAATGATGTCAAAAAATTACATTATTTTTTTTAATATTAATTTAATTTAATTTTTATTCTTTATATTAATTTTTTTAATTAAATTTTTTATTGTTTATTATTTAATTTAATATTTTATTTTCAATATAAAGAGGAGGTTGCCCCACGAATTCTGTACATGTTACCCGAAGAATTGTAACAATACACGCGACGAATGGGTGACATGTTACCCGACGACATTTAAAACTATTACCGACGAATGAGTTACATGTTACCCGACGGATATTCAAACTATACCCGACGATTGAGTGACATGTTACCCGACGGCTGTGTATATAACAGTGCCCGACGACTATATTTAACCTCACCCGACAATGTTTCTTAACGTTACCCGACGGGTATATATGACTTTACCCGACGGTCTATAAACCTCTCCCGATGTATATTTAATAGATTACCCGACGGATAAGGAAGCCCTTACCCGACGGTCTTATGATGTTGATTTTATGTTGCTCGACGAAGATGTCAGCGACGAACTTTACCGCCGGGCATTAGTTAATTGCTCGACGAGGACACTGTGCTCGTCGAGTAAACTCAAAGCCCGACCGCGGTAGCCCGACAGAGATTCGCCGTTGTATATGTTACTCGACGGAGGATTTACGTGGCTCGACGAAATGGTTTCGCCGGGCAACCTCTGATTTCTTGTAGTGTACTCTCGGGAATGATATGATGCGAGGTATGTTATGGAGGATTCCATCATACTCTCGGGATGAACTCGTTAGTTCGAGACCTACGCAACGGTCCAAGAAAAACTTCCAAATGTGTCTCTAATAAAAAAGTGACTTCCTAGCCCCTTATCAAAATCAAGGGTAAATTCTTCATTTCTTAAATTAATTTACAAAAATTCACCGATTAAATTTACGGGTAGTTACACATCTGGTCTTGAAGAGCATGGCATATTTGAGAAAGACTTGATCTTCAGTAATCCAATTAAGCATAAAAACAGAACAAAAAAAGATGTTGAAATAACAAACTTACATGTATATCATATCCATGATCAGGTGGCTTTAGACGTCCATGGAAAGTTACATATATAAAAAATTGAAGTAATATATAGATGATAAGAAGAGGTAATGTATACCTATATATTCCATTAATTATTAGGATCCCGTATCTCCAAATTTTGATTATCAACAGATAGGATGGTCCGATCTGGGTCTTTTTTTTTTTAAAAAAAACTCCGTAATCTCAATTTTTATTTCCTTATCAACCCCTATCTCATAAACAAATTGAAGAAATGCACCTGGCCATGTGGTCCATATAATTTTTGTCTAACAAAGGCATGCAATATTATTTGTCCCAAAATAATGTGATTTCCATGCTCATTATTGCTTAAGACAGTAAGACTTGTATTATTGTTTTGTGGCCGGCCCTTTTGACCTTTTTTATTTTATTTTTGTGGTTCAATAATATGTTTTTATTATTACAACCCTTCATGACTTTAAACTAATTAATACAAAAAATAAACATCGAAATTAGTACCGCCACCAAATTCCTTGTGACTCTTGAAGAATTATTGAGGCTACTGAATCTAATCTTTTATAATTATATGAGGCTATATATCATGAGATCGCTTGCCTAGAGAAAAAGAACGAGGAAACATGATATGGACTGTACCTATAAAAAATTATAGGATAAATATAAATGTGTTGATGAGTACTTGAGTTTTGCAAAATATTTCGGTGATTAGATTTTTAAAAACTTACAACTGTTGAAGAATATAGTTTAATATCATAAAAAATATATAAATAAATATAATATATAATAATTAGTAGTTCTATTCTTATAATCATTAAGAATTTTTTAGGTAAAATTCACACTTATTTAGTTAATTAAGTGGAAATTATAACAGTGTTATTAATTAGGGATATGGGCTAGTCTGTCTAAAGTCAAAACAAAATTGACCTCTAAGATGGTTAACTATTTATCCCCAATAAGTCGATCTCATGCACACTTACTCGTGAGAACAATTTCGCTTCTAGTTTTCCAGAAGTTCGTTTACATTTATAGTGAATGAGAATAGAGGATGTATTATGCAAGACAAAATTACGCAATATTTCCCATGCATAAAGCACACAATAGAAGAATTATAAATAAAATGAAGTGTTAACAATATTCATCTATAAATACTAGACAATTTCCTTTATAATTTAGTTTTTATTTTTATACAAAAATATTGGGGAAATAGTTTACAATATATACGTACATTGGGTACCAACATATCATCATTTATGAGAATCGAACCCGAGATCTTCCACATAATATGTGGAAAGAAATATATTAAACCATAATACTAAGTGGCTCCTTAGTAACTTAATTTGATACTTAGTTATTAATTAGAACAAATTTTATTTTACCCAAAATTATGGGGTAATTTTCAAAATAAACCATTTGATTTTCTCATTTTATTCTCTAAGTGTTCATAACATATCAATTTAATTATACCATCTATTAATGTGAAACCTAATGTTCAGTCAAATTGGTGACAATTAAAAAATAATTAAATATTATATACTTTTAGATAGAACTTTATTTTTCTTATTGTTAAAAGGAAACAATAATGTATAATTCATCAACCTCCACATATATATAGAACATGTGGCCGGATTAGGAAGACCCCATGGACGACTATAACACTACAAAAAATTCTATTTTATCAATCAGCATTAAAAGAAAATTTCCTTGTTAATAATGTTTTTGGTGAACAATTGTCAACATAAATGTTGGGACTGCACTTGTCACGTTATTAATTTAAGTAATCCCTTTATTTATGAATTAACTCTCCAATGCAAATACATATATATACTTAACTCTCCTAAAAAAAAAAAAAAAATTAAATCCGCATTTATACATCGGTCTCACTCCGGTTAATCGGTAAAACAGATTAAGACAAATTTCTTTAATTATAAAAAACAAAACATGGCAGTCTCATCATGGGGTCTGCTGCAAAACTTGTTAGGTGGCAAAGGCTGAGGCTGAGGCTGAGACTGAGACCGAGACTGAGGGTAGAGATGAGTAGAGAGAATCGTTGTACAACATGCTAGCTAGCTATGCTAACCATTGGTCTGTTGGTTTTTGGATGGATCGTTGATCTATATGCTTTGATAATGACCATGAGATTGTCATTTACCAGATTTATATATTTGGAGATGCCTTTGCCAATTGCAATGTATATATATTGTCAAATCATGACCTACCGACCACCGTCCTACTAATAACTTCTTCTGCAAAAACTTCAAACTTCAAACTTCAAAGATGCTCTTATCTGAATCCTCTGATCGCAAATCACAAGTCACGATGAAGAAAAATATTGGAAATGTGAGGCGGTGGTAAGTATATATGATGGAGATTATACAGACTGTACGTACCATTTCTTTTGAGTTTATATTTAATTTGTCGGTACGTAGTAGAAAAACTAGCTACCTACCCACAACTCTCAATTGAGACCAAAAAAATAAAAAATACAAAATAAAAAATAAAAACTCAATTCAATTCGAAATTAAAAGAGCCAAAATATATACTTGTCTAGAGTGGCTTGTTCTTTATGGTTAATATTTATCGAATTTCTTTTATATAGACAAATGCAATAAATTATATTTAAATTTGTTAATAAATAATTATTTTTGTAAAAAAATAAAATAAATTCTAGATTGTTTAATTATTTATTTGTATCAAGTATAAAATAATTGACGATTCAGTATAAGAATTTTAACTTTTTATTATCAAAATCGTTAAGTGTTTTACATACAAATTATCAAACAATCTATAATATGTTTTGAATAAGAACGAAGATCTCGAATTTGGATATTTTTTGTAAATATAATATTTACAAGAAAGACACAAGTTAATTGGTCGCTAATTAAAGTGGATACTATATGGATTGTGTATTATATATCCTTATGTAATTGATCGTTAATGTCTTATATATTTACTTAAGAAAGAGAGGTGTCATATAATATTATTCTTGCTCATATGGATATCGAAATTTGTATTACACACGAATACCATCTGTTGAAAAAGAAAGAAGAAAAGAGTAGGAGGCTGAAGATGATGAATAGAAAAAGTAAAAAGAGTCGGCAAAATGGTCAAACTAGGTCCATTGGCATGTTGCATATATAGCGATATCCCTCCTGTGAAAAAAAGGTTGGTAAATTAAAAAAGTCGAAGAAGCCAAATTAGACCGAGATAAGAATCCGCAAAAGAGATCAAATTCTTGCTTTTGATCTTCAAAGGATATGCATGGATCGATATTCAACATCTGCACCTGCATGCATGCTTTTATTGTATATTCATATCTTTTCTTTTCCTAGGCCATGCATGAGTTGTCTCTTTCCTTTTGTCCACCTGCTTCATTTTGATTTATATAATATATATATTTATATATTCAAATGTGTATATCCTTTAGTTTTTGAAATTAATTGGACGAAATTAATTATCTCTGTAATGGAGTCACTAAAAAGGCAAAAACAAAGAGAAATATCTGCTTCTTCCTGCTTGAAGTATTTTCACTATTGCTCCCTCATCTATAGCTAATAATAATATTTCCATCGGGGGCAAAGTTGAAATTTCATTTTTTTTTTACGATTCCATCAAGTGGATAGCTCCACTCAATCAATTCTATTTCGCTTCATAATATAATGTTAATAATTTTTTGAACTTACTATATATGATAATATATATTGTAATTTAACCGTTTATTTGCAATAATTTTTAAATGAGGTTTACATAATGAATTAAATTAAGTAAAACTAAACAAATAGTTGACGATGAAAAGCTATTTTATATATATACATCACGTCTTTTCAAAAAAGGCAGACCACAAAACAATATATTCCTGCAAATTAAAGTGGAATTTATTAACTCATTAAGATTGGTACGTTGTTCGTCGTGATGCGGAATGTTTTGATTAACTTGCAATTAAGGGCATCACACTCACACTCACACTTACAGTGCATGACATGAAGACGACGACGTCGACTGGATATTGGATATTGGATGGCCGTGGTTAATTAGCTTTTCATCAATGTCGCGATCCTCATAAATTCGTCAGCATAAAGACGGCAAAATCTTTGTCTACATGCACCTCAAATTGGTGTCATTGCGGTGATGTCTTTTCTTTATTTTGAGGGACATTATGATTATATAGATGTAGTCATATAGATATATGCACATCCACACCCAGTCATTGCGCGCTTCATTATATCACATGTCCGACGATGACTTGCCTTTTTGTCTGGAAATAACTTGTTTTTAGCATACTTGCTGACAAGCGAGTGACCCATTAATAGCCCTTACCATTTGGCCCAGATGTCCATGCGCTTCTAGGGGCCCAATTAGCCCGGTGGACAAAAACTCGGCCCGATCCGTTATGGGCCGTGTGCTGGTCTGGCCCAAAAGTTAATGGGCTTGGGCTTATGTATTTAAACCCGATATACACAATAGGCCCGGCCCAGTAAAGTCCAGCTCGACTCGTCCTTACAAGTTCGGCCCGTAAACTCGAATATATAAAACCTATTATTAATTAGAAAATTAAATACCCAGTCCAATTTTTTTAATGACCCCAACCCATTTTGTTCAGCCCAAAGCCCCAAAACCCATTTAAATGTCCATTTGTTTCATCCCAAACGGAAAGTCCAAACCCTAACCCTAACGCCTGAGTTCCTAACTAGCTGCTTTAATAATTAATATAAATACCCTACTCTCTCTCTCTCTCTCTCTTTCTGCAGCCGCACACCTCAAAGTCTCCAACCTTCTCCTCTCTCGTCGAACCCTCTCCTCTCTCGCAGCCTCGCACAACAGCACCAACCACCAGCCCTATCCTCTCTCCCTCTCTCTCTCTCTCACTGTCTCACACTCTCAAACACGCTAATAGCCCACTCACACTTCATCACCGATTAACCCACTTACTTCATCACTGATCTATGGAAGTGTGAAGGTGGACTTCACATCTCTCAGTGGTGCATATGATAAGGTTGAGCCGTTGAGTTCAATGCACGCATCTGAATTTTTCCCCACAAACAACACACTATCACTATCTCTCGAATATCCTTTTTTTAATATTATTTTTTTTGCATATTTAATTTTTTTTTTCAACTCCAAATTTAGTTGAATTAGTAATTTCAAAAAGCCCAATTGAGCCCAGCCCGAGTGGGCTTATTTGGCTTGCCCCGTGAAGCATGATAAAAATCCAGCCCGACAAAGTGCTTGGGCTTTTATATATGTGACTAAGCCTACTCGGCTCAGGTTGGTACTTTTCAAAATATGACACAAACCCGGCCCGGCCCTACCCAAGGCTAAAATGACAGGACCTCTCCCAAATTTTCCCTCAAAACCCGTGAGAATCCCGGCTCCCGTCTGACAATCCTTGTAAAATTCAAAAATCTTCCCGAAATGCCCTCACACTACCAACCAAACCTTACGAGAATTCTACCTAAAATTCAGCATAATCTTCCCTGTAACTGGTCAAAACTGACTTCCACCTGTTAGACGAATGATTCAACACAAATACCAAACCAAACAATCCAGCTATAATCAAGTCCAATCAAACCCAAAAATACTCCCTAACAACTCCAAAATTGATCAGAGCATACTAGATTTTAAAGTTAAGTTTACAATCCAATGAAAAACCTACAAAGCGGTAATGCAGCAGAAGATGATGCCTACTCCTAGTCTCGACACCACGTCCCGCTACGACCTGGAGGGCACAACAACCAAAACAACCGTGAGTGGACAACGGAACCAAATACAAAACATAGGCATATGGATAAAAATAACTTTGACCCCACCTCATTGTAGGCCATACATACAATAAGATTCGCATATATAAATGTATATAACTTACCGAACTCCATTTGTTTATCTCGGTGGAACTCACACAACCTTTACCTATGCTCGTCATCTCAATACCATGGCTGATGCTGTAATCCCCGGTCGAAATTGTAATCCCCGACCAAAGTCGTCCTCCCGAGCCAAAGCTCAATATCCCGGCTGTAGCCATCACTTGACGAGTATACGATGGAATCCTCCATATCATAGTTCAAACTATATCGAGGGTATGAGGGATATCCTCCCTACCATACCTCCAATCTCCCTCGAGCGTATGATGGAATCCTCCATAACATACCTCATATATCACCGAGCGTACGATGGAATCCTCCATAACATACCTCACATATAATATCAACAGTTGAATCCTAAAAACCCCGTTGTCAACGAACCGACTTCGGAAAACCTTCACATCATGCCAATACCTTATGATGGAACCCTCCATATCATAGCCAATACTCTATGATGGAATCCTCCACATCATAGTCAATACTCTATGATGGAATCTTCCACATCATAGCAAACACCCTATGATGGAATCATCCACATCATAACCGATAACCTATGATGGAATCCTTCACATCATAGCCAACACCCTAGGATGGAATCATGCACATCATAGCCAATACCCTATGATGGAATCTTCCACATCATAGCCAATACCCTATGATGGAATCACCCACATCATAGCCAACACCCTATGATAGAATCCTCCACATCATAGCCAATACCCTATGATGGAATCCTCCACATCATAGCCAACACCCTATTATGGAATCCTCCACATCATAGCTAATATCCCGCCGACCATATGATAGAATCCACCATATCATATGTCCGAGAATTCCAAACCCAAGCCAAGAACCATAAACCCGAGTCGTAGCCCAAAACCACACAACATGACCAAAGCCAACAACATGTAACCGGGACTGAGCCCCCCACAAAACCATCAAATACTCGATTGAAGCCCAAATCATTCAAGTCCATATATAATACTATAACGTTATTAATAAATCCATTTAACCCTTATCCTTGCTCTCCGAGCCTTAAGAATAATAATACATCTGCTAATAAATTTCCTTAATTTCCCCAACTCATACTCGCTATTGAAATCTGTAATCAGTGAACAATTAAGTAAAATCACTATCCATAGTTCCCGAGTCTTAGAACGAAAATAAACACTTTATAATGATTTTTGTTAATTCCCGAGCAGCCCGAAGATAATAAATTATTCCATTTGATACCCGACATTCAAAATCGATAATAAAATATTTAAAACATCACAATACGCATGCATTATAATTTAGGAAAACAAGTACACTCACCTCAAAGTCCAAGCGAGTTCGACTCCAAGCTATTCAGTCACCGGTAACCTTCGGAGCCACCACGCTTGTCAAGAACAACATTCACCATCAATAAACGACAATTCTAAACCTTAAACGTGGAACCGAACTTCCGTAGGTTCCCACACGCCCTCAAACGTTACTTGACAAGCCTAATTAACTCAAATAAAGGTCCAACGGTCGAATTGGCTTGATTGTGCAATCGGTCGGTGATCAGCAACCTAAACATTAGAATTGCAAATATAGAGATCCGAACCTCCCATTCTAGACCTGTGAACTTCTATACAATCCTAGAGGCATGAGAATTAACATACTAACATATGGTGATGATCCAACGGTTCTCTAATTTTTTTGATCGAACGGACCAGATTTGACGATCGTCAAACAAACGAACAAAATACATTGATTTGACAATCCCGACCTGTCCAAAAACCTTAGGAACAATTTTGTACACTTTGACTGCCACTACATGGTCCAATGTGCCGCTGCGCTCCACCACCACAAGTGGTGACCCGGCAACAATCCGGCCACCGGAAATTTCCAAATTAGGGGTCAACACCTAAACCAAAAGAACAAGTACAACAAACCTCCCAATTATGTCCAAGTCCAATTTTGGCCAGAAGTGGCCGGAATCTGCAAAACTCCGCCAGAAAATCTTAACATTCTCTACATCGGACCACCATCTACGGTGGTCATTGATGTCGGGGTTCAAATGGAATTTGAAGAGGGTTGAGAGACAAACCTTTTGCAAGAAGAACCAAGGCAAACAGACACCGAAGGTGGCCGGAATTGCAACTTGAAGCTTGGTCTTCGCTGTGGTATTTTGGCAGCCCCTTTTGAGCCAAAATTTGATCAAACGAGGCACTAATTGACTAGATATTCTGGGGGAAAGGTAGAGCTTGAAGTGATGAACGTTTTGGTTCAAGAATCGCGACAATCGGTTGCCGGATGATGGAGTTATGGCTCTCCAAAGTTGGGATTTTGGGTTTGGCCGAAAATATTGGGGGAGGAGGGGGCTGAGCTCGGGGAGAGAGAAAGTGAGGAGAGAGAGAGTAATCCAAACATAAAAATGTAAGTTTTCATAATTACGAAACTGCCCTTTTAGTTTTTGAACCATAACTCTCTTATTCAAATTCCGATTTTTGTATGTCGGCTGTCTACGAACTCGTGATGACGAGATCTACGCAACGGTATAAGAAAAACTTCTAAAAGTATTTTTAAACAAAAAGTTACCCCTAGATCGCCTAATCTTCAAGGGGATAATTGTCATTTTTCAACTACTCGTACAAATTTACTTTAATTTTAGGTTTGGGTCGTAACACATAAAATTTGGGCCGGGCTTGCCCTATCCAGCCCAATGTTGAGACCTAATTTCTAACAACCCATTAATGTATGTGACCACATGACTCAGTGAACCAATACAATCCATATTATTAAGGACGGTTCAACACATATGAATACTTGAACAATTCTCAACCAATTGATATTATGTAGAGGAGCTTTAAATACATCAACACTGATTTTAAATTTAAAAATAAATGTGATTTCATAATAAGAAGATTAGAGGGTGGTAGAATAGAAGTAAACTTATCTAATACATTCGTCTTAAAATAGTATAACTAAAAGATTAAGTCCCTCTAACCCTCTCACAATGAAAACACAAACATTTATATTTAAGATGAATTGAATTTGATAAGTTAAACAATCCAATCCAATTCCATCTACCAAATCGAGCCAGAAAGTACCACTATTTTTTTTTCTTTTTTAGCTTTTTATTTGTTTCTTTTTTTCTGAGAGCTTTTTGTTATTCTTTAAATTTACTGAAATGGTAAAGGAGAAGGCCCAAACCAGAAAGAAATCTACAAACTCACTGAAGCTTGGAGTACAATAGCCATGACTAGGCCCAGCTTAAACTCAATCCAAATCTATGGACTTAAGCCCAATAAGCCCATTTTCAAATATCACAACCAAGTAACCAACCCATTTCCCAACTGGGGTTTTCTGAGGCATTCGTCTCTTTCATTCAGCAGCTTAAACCCTATTGCCAAAAAAACTAAAACCAGCCACCATGTCACTCTTCCGCAAACTCCCCCACAAACCCCTAAATTCCCAATCTATCATCACCATCGCCGCCCGTTTCTTCACAGTCGAAACCCCCAATTTCAACTCTTTCCCGGACGTGCCCACCACGGCCTACTACGACGAACAGGTCAACGCCGCCGGCCATTCCAGAGACTTGGAAAATCTCCGCCACCTCCTCAATAAGCGCGTGAAGGACTACTGCTTCAACACCACGAAGACCTTTAAGTTCATCACCAACACCGACGCCTCCCTCGCGCTCCTCGACGACCTTTCTCGAACCCTGGCCCGTCTCGACCAAGGTTTCACCCGTAAGAGCGCGTACGATTCACTCATCTCTCGACTCTGCAAGCTGGAGCTGGTCGACGAGGCGCTGCGCGTGGTGGAGGAAATGGCGCGTGGCGGCTACGGTCTCAACGCGTGTAGCTTTCACCCGATTCTCAAGGTGGTTACGAGGAAGAAGAGGATGGAGGACGCGTGGCAGGTGCTGAATCTGATGAGGAGGCTCGGGGCTCCGCCGGATCTGACGGCTTATAATTATCTTTTGATGACGTTTTGTTTCTCTGGTGATCTGGAATCGGCGGTCGGAGTGGTGAGGATAATGGAAGAAGAGGGGATGAAGGCGGACACGCGTAGCTACGACGCGCTGGTGCTTGGGGCTTGTAAGGCGGGGAAGGTGGAGGGGGCTCTGGTGCTGCTGAGGAGAATGGTGGACGATGGAGTGCCGATGCTGCTTTCCACACACGTGTACGTCATAGATTCCTTGCTGAGCAAGGGTTTTTTCGCGCAGGCGGTAAAATTTGTTAGGAGTTTTAGCGGGAAGGACACGTGGCTTGACACGGAGATTTTTGGGAGTTTAGCTAATCGCCTGATAAAGTTGAAGAGGTTGGACGAGGTGAAACTCGTTTTGGAGGAGATGAGTGCAAGGGGTTTAGTGATTGGTGATAAATTGAAGGATTATTTTGAGAAAATTTTGAAATCTTAACTAACGATTGTGTAAAAATATAATTTATATTTGAGTTAAATTTGATATATAAGTTTTTTCTAATAGAAAGTTTTAACTTTTAAGCATTTAATTTTGTAATTTAAATAATTCGGGATCACTTTTTAGTAGTATAGTTATTAAGCGAGTTTGCGAATGAGCGTAGTGATTGTGGTTCGATTTCTTCTATTTCAAATCAAGATTTAAGTGGGAGATAAGATAATTATGATTTGATTTCAAGGAGAGTTAGTGTATGTGTCATGTGGACAAGGTGAAGTTGTGGTTTGATTTTCTTAGAATCAAATCAAGATTTAAGTATAAGATCAGAACGGTGAGTTAATTTATACCAAATATAGGTCCCGAACTTCTCATCAAGTAGTTTATGTGCATGTGGATAATTTGACCGATCTAAAACATTTACACATTTAAATGCTAGTTTGTTACTACTAAGGGAATTAGGTGCCAAAGCCATAATCATAAGACATTATAATCAAGTCCCCTTGCTCTAGAGTTTATGTACTTTCAAGGGGATTAGCTACCAAAGGAATCTATCCAGTTGTAGGTCCTCAAAGTTGTTGAGACATTATAGTTATTATAGGACTAGTTTATGTAAGTGTTGTATATAAGAGTTAAGCTAGAGAAATTCACTATGGTTGTTATTTGCTACATTAGTCTTATTCGATAAGTTTTATGTGACATGAATGAGTTAATATATCTAATTTGATTATCCGTTAATAATTTTATTTTTTAAATTACTTGAATTTGAAACTTTTTCATTTTAAAATCACTTGCATTTTAAATTGAATATCGAACTTATTCTTTATTTTTATGAATATCAAATTAAAAAGAGGAATACCACCACCATAATGCTAGTGACCATTTCACTTATAAGTTAATTAATATTAAATATTGTTTAGGCCTTCACATAAACCAAAGGCGCAAAGAAATGTTGACAGTGAAACCAACCAAAAACATCGACGGCATGGTTAAACTTCAAGAAGTTAGTAATATGTCCAATCCCAATTGGGGAGCTGACGTCACGCCCGGTCAAATCCACGGCCAGATTTGCATTTTCTTCTCACTCCGATCTCTTTTCGCATCTCTGGATCAACAATTCAACAGCAAGCCACAATCATTACTCCAATTCACTCCCGTTCTCTCTCTCAAGCACCGCCCCGGACACCATCCATGGACCGTCCGACCCGGACCCAAGCCCCGGGAGGCCGCGAGGACTGTTGGAGCGAGAGCGCCACGTCGACGCTGATCACGGCGTGGGGCGAACGTTACGTCCAAATGAAACGCGGCAACCTCCGTCAGAACGACTGGAAGGACGTGGCCGTCGTCGTTAACTCCAGTCACAACGACGGCGGCAAGCCGTTCAAGACGGACGTCCAATGTAAGAACCGCATCGACACTTTGAAGAAAAAGTACAAGGTGGAAAAGTCAAAGCCCATCCCATCCACGTGGCCATTCTACGACCGACTCCACTCCCTCCTCGGCGCCTCCACCTCCAACGCCGCCGCCGTTACGCCCAAAACTGAACCCCCAATTCTCACTCTCAAGGGCGGGTCCACCGAGAGCCCAATCGAATGCGATAATGGCGACAGGGCGAGGAGGTATGCGGCGGAGGGAACTGAATTATCCGGTGGAGCGGCATGCCGGGAATTGGCGAGGGCAATTTTGAATTTTGGGGAAATATACGAGAGGATAGAGAAATCAAAACAGGAGCAGATGGTGGAGATGGAGAAACAGAGGATGGAGTTCACCAGGGAGCTTGAGTTGCAGAGACTGAACATGCTCATGGAGACTCAGGTCGAGCTGGAGAAGATGAAGCGACCAAAATACTCCTCCCCTACCCCTGCTTCAGGTAACAAACACATTCACTTTCCATTAAAACCCAAATTCTTCTTTTCAATTTCAAATTCTGGGTTTTATTCCAATTATTGCAATTTCGAACAATTTCAGTTTCAATTGTCCAAATTCTTCTCTGAGATTGGTCTCTTTGTATACCCATTTATTTGCAGGAAAGAAATTATAAGCTGAGATTGCAATAAAACATGCCCAATTTCAAAAATTCACCTCTGAAATCTTTGTTGAAGCTTGATCCGAATCTCGACCTATAGACTACATTTCCTCCATGATTATAAAATTCTGTATAATTCTGTCTTCTTCTGTGTACATGATTAGTTGGTTTTGGCTGCAAATTCTTGTACTTTTATGAGTATTTTTAGTGTAATTTAATCAGCTATATGATTTGGGTTTTTTCGTTTCTGTTCAATTTGATCACGAAAGTATTAAAGTCGCACATTTCCAAACAGACAGAGACCATATCACAATTAAATTGATTATAGTATATAAGGGGCATAGCTAAAATCACTTGTTGCTGCAAGCTCGCTGCTCATGAATCCACTCAAAGCAGGAAAGCCACTGAAATTAGACTGGGTAGGATGATGATTCTCTAAGACGGGGCAACAAGATGATGAACAACAATTTGATGGTGAAGATGATGATGAGCTGGGATTGTAACAAGCAAGACGAGCTCTCGCGATAGCCAGGTCATGTTGCAGCTCCATCATCTTCCTTTGCAACATGACTATGGCTCCGATGCAGCCGTAAACGGGGTCTCTCAGCCTTGCCTCCGCCTCATACGCCAACGAATTCACCGTGTCCTCCCGCTGCTCCTCCGGGACTTCGGTTAGGATCTTGCTCACATTGCTTGCCCCGAACACTTTGTGAACTTTGGCAAATTTTTTGGGCTCGTCGGGGAGGAAATACGGCGCGAAAATGCAGGTTGGGGTGCATTTTCTTTTGAGTAACTTGCAAGCTGCACAAGATGAGCTTGAACGAGGCTCATGACTTCCCTTCATGACTTCATTAATTAAAGATTGGTTTACAATTCACTTTAACATTTATAATGAGTAATTCTCCTTTCAATCTAATGCATATATATAGCCTTGTGCGTAAATTGTTTTTTTTTTTAACGGTAATACTTGCATTCATTTTACGGTAAATACCAAGTAAAAAAATCAAAGAAATTGGAAACCGTTTGCTTAATTTTTACTAGAACGCCGATTGTTTTGATATATACTTATTTTCCAATAATCTCCAATTTGGTTAATTTTTTGCGGAATTGATCATTACATGATGTTTGAAGAAATCAATGATGTCGATTATTACATTATGCATATAGAGGAGTCGATAATTAATTAACCATGGAAGAATGAGTATGTTCACTTTAAAAAGAATGCAAGTAGTTTTCAAAATTATATATCCAAAACCTTGGATGGAGAAAAAAAGAAAAAAATGATAGTATTTATTTTCATGTATATTTTGGAGATGAAAAAGAAGGCAAATTATTGTTGATGGGGCACCATCATCATGCCCCGTTGGTGGGTTATATAATGCGATATGATGGTTCATCAACAAAAGATGAGATATTTCATTTTACTGACAGGAAATTTCACTACAAAAGTAAATCAATTATCAACAAAGTTGGATTTGCCCTCAAGAAAGGTGCAAAAAAGATGAATTAGGAATCCTACACATAACAACTTATCAACAACCATTTTCCAGCTTTGAAATCTAAATGTATGTTCCAGTTTGGATAACCTAAATCAATAGTTTCACGAAATATTAGATCAGTTCGTAAACATAATGGATATAAAGAGTTGGATTATACAATAGTATATAGTAATCATGTAGGAATGGAACATAGATCAAGTACTGAGTGTTGTAAGTAAGTTGTGGAATGACGTGAATAATTGCATGATTAAGGCAAAGTCAGGTATGTGAGTCGATTATCAACTTACGAGGATGCCCCCAAAGCCCTTAGGTTAGTAGGAGATTGCACCTACAATAAGCAAGTAGCAAATCACAAATAAGATCGTTCATCAAATGAAACAACGGATTCTAACTTTTGATTTTGAGTTAAGTAAAGTATTGTAATTCGTGATAGATAGAAGAAAGTGGCATTCTTTTGAACTCAATTTCTTCTTAACTAATTATAAATAAATAAATTACAAATGAGATCATCCATCAAATGAAATTAGGGATTCCACTTTGAATAAAGTATATATTGTAATTCATAATTTTTAGGCGGAAGCTGACTTCTTTCGAACTCAATTTCTTTTTATATAATTATAAAGGCTCAAACAAAATCTGTAAATATGGCATAAATTAATTGGATAATTAAATTTTGTCACCAATATTGGTGAGAAAATGCGGAATGAAATGTCACTTCAAAGTTGAAACATATTGTGGGAAGAGGGAGTGGAAATGAAATGGAACTACAAAGGGGATGATGATGCCCCAATAGTCAATACTGTGGTCCTCCAAAGCCCACTTGTTCAATATGTCCGTCGTTTTCCGGAACCACACAAAACGCTCCGTACCACGAAAGTGTCCCTCACGCGTCGGTTATGGTTCAACCCAACCCAATTATTGCCCGACACGCTCGTGAAAGAAGCGTGGGGCCGAGGATTATATGGGCCGGCCCAAAGTTGAATGATTAGGGTTTTTTCTCTGATAGAGATTGCTTTTTTTTTTTTCGGTGTGGTAATTAGGAAGAGGTGTCATAGATTATTGGACTGTAACAATTTTTGTGTGGCTTGACTTTGGGCATGTTGGACTTTGCTCCACCATTTTCCCACTTATTAATGTTCGATAAAAAGTAATTCGTGTTTATAGATTTGACTTGTAGGCCAACCGCACGTGATCTTATTATGAAAGAGAAACAAAATTAGGGTATATTAGTAAGGGTGAACACAGTTAAGATCGATATGTCACCAAAAAGTCAAATTCAAACCGTTCAAATTGTAATGATTCGGCACAATTTCGATTTAAAAAAAATATAATTGTAATTGTTCCAATCTAAACCGTTAATAAATGTTTAGTTTGAACGGTTTATACATAAAAATTTCATATAATTTATTTCCAAAAAAGGCTCTTACAAAATATCACAATTTCTAAAATTCTAACATTCACATCAACATTTCATTCATCCACTTCAACAAATCAAGAATTCCAACATTTTGAACTTTAAATATGGCAGATTATGTTTAAATATAATTTAAATTCCAAAATATCACAAAATGAATAAGGATTTAAAGAGACAGGGCCCAAGATAAACACTTGCACTAACAAATTAAAGAGTGAAAATATTAACTAATAAATAAAAACATTAACTGTTCAATTTGGATTATAACGGTTTTCAAAATGAAATTCTAATTCCAAACTGTTAATAACGGAACGGTCTGGACTTTCAAACTATTTGACTTTTAACCGGTCAAATTCAAACCGGAGAGCCATAACGGTTTGAACCGAATCGGTTTCAAGTTTCAACGGATTTATGTTCATCCCTAATTAGCGTTACGTAGATGAATAAAATCAAGGGAAATTAATGCCTAAGTGTACATATGTGGTTATTTGGTGTTAAATCGCTATAAGAATTATATGCATCGATGAATAAGAATTATTTTTCATGTATAACTAAAAGATTAATATTAAAGTTGGAAGTCACACTGAAAAAATCATCTAGTTCAGTTTGATTTATTTATCATTTGTAAAATTCACGAAAAATTGAACTGATTCATTATTGTAAGATATTCGTAGTCTCATTTTCCGCCTACTTTCTCTCTCTAAACTTTGGTTAGTTATATTTTCTCAATTTTTCCAATTGAACCGAGTAGGTCTTTAAAGAATAGGCTTGAAGTGTCATCCCTAACTATTAGTGCTTCTAAAAAATGGATGGAAAGAAAATAGAAAAAATAAAAGAGCTTATTGTGATGGGGTTTCCATTCTTTTGTTGTTAACCAGATACGCAACGGATTTTATAGTCTTTACTTTATTATTAATTATTATTAAGAGGAGGACTGGTATTAATTATGTATTGGAATTTAGAAGTCGACTAATAAAGAGCACATAATCCAAACAAAACAGTTTAGTTCATGGTTAGCCAATATCCAAGTCAAACACCCTCTCACCTCTTTTCTTAATCTTTTTTTGTTTTTTAATCTAAAAAAGTAGAACGATTAAGGATTAAGGATTATGCGAGTAACACTGAGATTCAGTCTTCAGATTGCTACAACAACCTACCCTCCTAACGCACAAAGCAATTTAGAGGGAAATGAGCTTCCGATAAAACGCCCTCCTCCCCCTAACACCCACACTAGCCAAAATTTATTAAGAAAAAAATATACAATAAGGGGTACATAAAGCCAAAACTTCGCAAAAAGAATACAAAAAAGATCCATATATAAATTAAAGGTTTACGATCACTTAATACTACAGTCTAATGGTATTCCTCTCCACACACATTATGTGAAAGATCACGAGTTCGACTATCGTAAAAGGTGAAGTCGATATCTAATTTGTATAATGTAACTTCATTCCCCTAATATCATTGTAAAAAAAAAAATTAGATTAGACTTTGTGATACGACCCGTTTCTGAAAATAAAAGTAGAAATTTAATTAAATTAAATAACCGGAAGTCATGGATTGGATTAGAGTTTGGATTTGGACTAAAATTTGGAGTTGGGCCTTAGAGAGGAACCAATGTTGGTTGTTGGGCCGTGAATTAAAGGTTGAATTCACGAAATTTACCATCTTACCCCTGAATTTCTTTAAGGTCCGGAAGTCACTTTTCGATCGAGGACTGTTTTGGGAATTCTCCTTCCGCCATTACGTGGGTCTCGAGCTTACGAGAACGTAGACAAGTGGCACACGGAAATCGGAATTCGAACGAAAAAGTTATGGGTCTAAAAATATCGGGACGTAATGGTAATTTTGAAAATGTTTAAAATATAAAACAGACTCACATTCTCTCTCATGCATCGCGATTTTCTCTGTTTCTCTCTCTTGCGAAGACTTCGCCTGGAAGCCAAAACCAGAGCTGCCGTTTGATGGCGACCCAGACCAAACCAAGACCACTGTCATCTTCATCTTCTCCTCGTGATCACAACCATGTCCTCGCCTGTGA
This sequence comes from Oemleria cerasiformis, assembly GCA_037349345.1. Classification (NCBI taxonomy): domain Eukaryota; kingdom Viridiplantae; phylum Streptophyta; class Magnoliopsida; order Rosales; family Rosaceae; genus Oemleria; species Oemleria cerasiformis. Next base: position 33,223,793 of record JAZGTL010000007.1, on the reverse strand, counting down.
CTGCCATCCACCGTACGCAGTGTTGCGAGCGGTGGAAGAAATGGGTCACCGCGCCTTTCGATTTGGACATTAGTGTTGGATTCCTCTCGTTGAGTAGATGAATCTAGGCTATTATTTTGTGATTTTTTTATGGCGATTTGAAGAAGTTGCAGAAGCTCGAAGTCCGGCCTTTAATGGCGGATCTGCTACAGTACAGTCGCAAGGTAGGGGGCAACTGAACTTCGCAGTCGCGCCCCTTAAAACCTCCAAGGAGTGTGTTGGCACGTGGAGACCTTCCCCGGCCTCCGGCGACTTGTGTTTTCGTTGTTCTGGATCCGATGTCATAGGTTAAAGGTGCATCGAAGTTCATTAGGACTAGTTTTGGGTGTCCTAAGCTATTTGGTTAACATTAGGGCACGATTACTTCCGGGGGATTAGGGTTTTGATTATAATGATTGAATTATGAAATATTAATATTAATTATCTTGTTTATAAGGAATTATGACAATAGGACGTCCGAAGAGCCGTATGGATCGAGACGGAGCTCGTGGGAACTCCCGGGAACATATGCCTCGAAGTACGTGCAATAGTGGATCCGATCGGGTGATTTCTCCTCGACGTAATGTAAGTGGATTTCTCTCTCCCTAATTTATGATTATAAACCGTTATGTGATTGGATATGTGATGATTGAGATGTGATATAGTAGTTGTGGATTGGTTTGTGATGAAAGTACTTGTTAGCGATATTTGTGGATTATAGTTTGATGATGTGTACTGGATGATATTAGAAATCATAGACGATGTCATGGGCTAGATTTAGAGCATGGCATATGGTTGATATTCGGGATTTAGGATGATAATCCCTATGAAATGTAATTACTCCGCAATGAGTATAAACTAATATTATAGTGATAGATCTCGAGGATAAATCCCGAGATAGTCATATTATTGTTGGAATGGAAATTACTCCGAAATGAGTATAAACTACCACTAGGTTAGGACGTCTCAAGGATCGATTCCGAGACGCATGATCCGGTGATATTCGTGAATCACAAAGTGTTATCGATACGAAACGACGAATACACCAATAATCGTGAGATTACAAAAGATGTCGACACGAATATGATGATTACGATAATCGAGAGGGATTAAGTACAATTGAGATGCTATTGCCGAGGCGTCATGCCGGCATAGCACACGTGTCAGTCTCGTAGTCATGAGTCGTGTTGTCGTGCGAGGATTGTCGAGGATTCATGCCGGCATAGCACGTATGCCAGTCATGTCGTCATGAGTCATGTTGAGATGCGAGGATTGCCGATGAGTCATGCCGGCATAGCATCTAAGTCATATGATCATGCGAGGATTGCCGATGAGTCATGCCGGAATAGCATCTAAGTCATATGATCATGCGAGGATTGCCGATTAGTCATGCTAGCATAGCACATGTGGCAATCAAGAAAATTTAATTAGAATAAGGCATATCACCTTATTGTTTACATGCTACCAAAATTTTGTATCAATAAGGGGCTTTTGATTACTATTTTGTTTTCACTTTTCACTTTTATATTGAAATATGAGAAAATAAATGATGAAAAACGGTGGAAGAAAGATATGGAGAAGGGATGGTATGGAGATTGGAGACGAAGAAATAAAGAAAAAAAAAATGAAATTTACAAAAAATAGATTTTAGTTTTTGGTTTTTAATTTTCATTTTCATTTGTCTATTATTTCTTTTATACATAATTTCCATCGCTTCCACCATATATCTTTTTTTTTTCGTTCTTCTTCATTCCTAATTTTCTCATAGTTGTTAGCACATGAGCAATGGCAGAGCTAGGAATTTTATAAGAGTAGGCTAATATTTCTTAAGTCTAATTTATTATAATAAAAAAATTCCAACGACCAATAGATTAGGTATTTTTTTTCCAACAAAAAATGCAAGTAAAATGAAATTGACGATTAAACAACACTTTGAATAAAATTTGATAGAATTTTGAAAGGAGTCCAAAGGAAGAGTATTGTTATTTCTAATTTCTAATTAAACTTTACATTATATAATCGTAATAATAAGTAAGATGGATATTAAAGTGGGTTATTTTTTTTTAAAAAAAGCTGAATTAGTATTCATTTATATCTAATGGCCCACATAAAGTGATAAAATTACATACTTTTGTTATCTCCTCTTCAAATGTGCCCTGTGCTGCAGCCCAAACAAAGCCCCGCCCTTGCACATGAGAACGGCAGTTTTTAAAAATTCGGTTCAAATGAGATTATGGGAGATATAAAAGACCAAAAACTACATCGGTTCAAATGAGATGATGAGAGATACAGAAGACCAAAAAATACAACGTTGCTGCGATGCACTATTTCTTTCACATCAAATGCCATTTCATCGTTCTTATCTCTTTTTTTTTTTTTTTTTTCTTTCAACTATTTGACTCTTTCTTTCCCTTTGAAGTTTGTCCTACAAATACTATGTCACGTTTATCCTTTTGTTTTTTTTTTTAATCAACAACTGTCTAAAAAATGAAGACTGGACGTTGCTAAATCAAATCATCGTGAGCACACATTTTGTCCTGACCAATCTTAAGCTATAATTTTCGTTTGTGTATTGATTTCAAATTTATATAGATAATTATAGAGTTTTTTGAAGTGATCGAGTTTTACAGATTTATTGATTTTCATAAATTTTTACAGAATTAATAATGAAATTATATAAAGTTACGTGACAAAGTTTTACAGAGTCATACAAAATTTTATATATTGTGATTGAGTTTTGCAGAAAATGATATTGAGTTATATAATTTGATATATATTTTTTTGAACAATTTAATAATCAAATCATAATTATTTTTTTACTAAAAATTCTCTAACCAAATTTTTTTTCTTCTAATATTATAAAAATAGAAAACTTCTAACGATAAATGAGATTGAGAGATTAGGGCTGCTAGGCATTATGCATGCTTTTGAATTTTTATTTATTCATTTTATTAATTTTTTATTTTTTTCTTCAAACCGTATAGATTCTATGAGTCCTAATTTTTACCAACTTTCTAAAAGTCCTAATTGAATACATCAAAATTTTAAGAAACATTTAGATTCTATGAAAGTCTCAATTGAATATACCTCCTAAGTATATTTAGCATTTTAAATAACAGACATTATAACTTATGGAATGAAATTAGATTTATAAAAATCTACAAAATATTTTAAGGTGCAATAAGACATGCCATATATGGCCATGAAACACTAGCAAGCTGCAACCAACTTTGAAATGGCAATCTCCATTCAACCTCTCTGAAAATATTTTAATCCAAAATTTGGCGGGGAATATAAACTAATCCTAAAAGCCCGGCCGTCCCTCCAAGTGGCAGCAACCCATCAACCCTCTCCCTCCTCACTCCTCCTTCACTCACCATCTTTTCTCTTGTCCTCTAATGTCAACCAATCCAGACAGAAACAGTCAAGAGTCCATGCAATTTTATTACTATTTTCTCCCTTTGCCTTATCATTTTAATTTCTTAATTCTAAATATTAAAATTAAAGTTACGTAATTTTCACAAGACAAGAAATTAAGGTTGTTCTGGTTCAAAGTTCAAACATTGAAGAAAACAATCCAATTCCAAAAAAAAAGGGGAAAAATAAATTAACAGAAACATACTCACAGTGAGGAAGAAGAAGAAGAAGCAAGCGCCATGGATGTTGCTCTTGTTCCTCCTCTGATGGTGTCGACGGGGTTTTTGCCGACGGGGTCGTTGCTACAGTCACTGATTCACATTTGCAGTGAAGTTTGCTCAATGGAGAATCTTCCTGTTCTGCAGGGGAGGAACATTTCCACCATGATCAGGAGAATCAAGCTTCTTGCTTCTTTATTTGAGGAGATTCGGGAATCAGAGGGCCCGCTTCCCCCATCTTCCGTCCTCTGCCTGACGGAACTTTTCTCCGTGATTCGAAGGGGGAAATTTCTGATCCAAGATTGTAAAGATGGGAGCTTTCTTTGGGGGCTTATGCAAACAGAGTTGATTTCTAATCAGTTTTACGTGCTGGTCAAGGAATTGGGAAGGGCACTTGATATTTTACCTCTGAGTTTGCTTAAGGTCACGGCTGATGTTAGAGAACAGATCGAGTTGCTTCACCGGCAAGCAAAGAGGGTGGAGTTGTTTATTGATCTCAAAGAGCTTCATAAAAGGGAGGAGCTTCTGGTGTTGATGGGGAGCAACAGTGAGAAGAACACGAAGAACAAAGGGTTCATAGATTTGGTGAAAGTGAAGGAGATTCTGAGCAGCATTGGTCTGAGAGACACCGCCGATTATGAAGAAGAAATTTTGAAGCTGGAGGCAGAAGCTCACAAGCAAGCAGGGAGTGGCGGGCTGATTGTGGTGTCCAACATAAACAATCTCATATCTCTGGTTTCGTATTGCAAATCGGTTATTTTAGTTGATGATGATTTTGAGAAACCGAATAATAAAGTTCTGTCTGCTACATCTTCAAATCGGTTTTATGACTATTGTTCAGCTTCTCAATCATTCATCCCAAATGTTCCAGATGAATTTCGCTGCCCAATTTCACTGGATTTGATGAGAGATCCTGTGATTGTGGCATCCGGGCACACTTATGACCGGAATTCAATTGCTCAGTGGATCAATTCCGGGCACCAGACCTGCCCGAAAAGCGGGCAGAAGCTGATTCACATGGCGCTCATCCCCAACTATGCACTCAAGAGTTTGATGCAGCAATGGTGTGACGAGAACAACATCCCACAGGTTGAATCCTCGCGGACGTCTTCCTCAGATTTGGAGCGGAGCAACAGCAAAAGAGGCTTGTACGAGAATGCTGTTGATCATATTTCTGTTGTGAAAGCTGCTGTTGATGCTGTCAAATTGACGGCAGAGTTTCTGGTGGGGAAACTGGCAACTGGCTCACCGGTCATCCAAAGGCAGGCGGCATACGAGCTCCGATTACTTGCCAAAACAGGAATGGATAACAGAAGGATCATCGCGGAGGCCGGAGCCATTCCGTTTCTGGTGACATTGCTGAGATCCCATGAGCCAAGAATTCAGGAAAATGCAGTCACTGCTTTGCTCAACCTTTCCATCTACAACAACAACAAGATTCTGATCATGGCGGCCGGGGCCATTGACAACATAGTGAACGTGTTGGAATCCGGGAACTCCATGGAAGCAAGAGAGAATGCAGCAGCCGCGATTTTCAGCTTGTCAATGATCGATGACTGCAAGGTAACTATTGGAAAGCGGCCTAGGGCAATTCCGGCGTTGGTGGGGCTTTTGAAAGAAGGCACTCCAGCTGGTAAAAAAGATGCTGCAATAGCACTCTTCAATCTTGCAGTTCACAGTGCTAACAAGGTTAGCGTGGTGTTCGCCGGGGCGATTCCTCTGCTGATTGAGCTGCTGATGGATGACAAGGCAGGCATTACAGATGATGCCTTGGCTGTGCTTGCCTTGCTCTTGGGTTGCTCTGAAGGGCTGGTGGAGATTGGGAATTGCAGGATTTTAGTGCCTATTCTTATTGATCTTCTGAGATTTGGTTCTCCAAAGGGGAAGGAGAATTCAATAACTCTTCTGCTGGGGCTGTGCAAAGATGGCGGAGAGGAGGTGGCAAGGCGGCTGTTGATGAACCCGCGGAGTATCCCTTCACTCCAAAGCTTGGCTGCTGATGGATCATTGAAAGCGCGGAGGAAAGCCGATGCGCTGCTTAGATTACTCAACAGGTGCTGCTTTTCATCTCACAATCAGATTGGATGACAATGTTAAAGAGTGTTTGTTAGATACAGAGGTTGTATATTTGTGAAGATTAAGCACAGAAATGAAAGTGTTTGTTCATTTATTTACTGCAAATTGATCTCAAACATAAAAAGTGCTTGTTTGTTTCCAGCATAATATTCATTTTTCCATTGAATTTTGCTTCTTGAGCTGCATCATTTTGTGAAAAAATTGAATACATTTCATTGCTCTTTTTCTTTTTCTTAACTTATTACATCAGTTCCTCTCCAACACTAGGAAAAAAGAGATACAATGAGCTGCCGCCGTGGACCTTAGAAGGTTTTTCGACACTCTAATTCAACATACTACGACTAGAATAGGAAGAAAAAAACCGCAGATGAAATGGTTTAACATAGAGTTAAACCAAGCTGACCCGAACATGCGTGAAGTTATGAGGATGAGTTCCATGTCCATCTGTGAACCACGATTCACCTATGGCAAGGATGAGTATTTTGTACAGTGTGCTTACAACTCTACCAATTCCAACTGAATGTGTGTGCCCTTTATCCTGTATTCCCAATACCAGCTTCCACTATCCATCATGTTCTGTTCAATAGGACCTAATCGGACGGCTAAACCTGTATAATCAATCAAATGATGGATGAGTTGAAGTTGATGATTGTCTGTCTGGATACATGTAAGTATTTGACAATGCATTCAGGTCTGCATGCGTGTAACATAGAAGGGGTCAGTTCTAAACTTCTAATAGTTATCATCAATGTTAGGCTTGATCCTACCTCCTGGGATGTAAATCTCTATGTTTCATCAACATTTTTCCATCTTTTCAGCCACTAAAACGGCTCCCCCGTACCTGTCCTAAAAATCTTCCAAGTTTTTATTTGACCTCAATTATTTATAAAATCTTAATATATAGTTTTAAAAGTCAACAAATTAATAAAAGTTTTAAGTTTATTATAAAGATTGAAACTCCCCTTCCTTGGATGCAAAGGAGATCAAAATACCACACCTAAACCTAATCCATAACTTTCAGCGTACTCCTAGTTTATGATGAGAAAGAGTATGCCAAGGAAAAGTCAATTCCAGTTGGACCTTAAAATCTGAAGTCAACATACAGACTATCCAATTATACCATCAAAGGAAAAGTCAATTCCAGTTGGACCCTAAAATTTGAAGTCAAGAGACAAACTAACCATACTATGAACGGGAACGTCAATTCCAGATGGACCTTAAAATCTGAAGTCAACAAACAACTAACCAAGTAAACTATGAAAGCTTCTAAAGTCAACGGACCTGAATCTCCTGGTGTGATCTCCATTTTGTAGCCATTTGGAACTTCAAATTTATGATTTCCCTGCACCAGTTAGGAAGCAGCAAAAGAAGAGTCTTAGATTTTACTTGTAAGATAAATTTATTACTAGCTTATAGTTTCTGAATAGACCAGACAGAAAGGTCAACCACTAACAGTTAGATGTAACACTATAACACTGAATTAACTGAAGTCATCGAGGGAAATTAGAACGTCCAAATTGCACTTGAATATTGAAAGACTGTTAAATTTACAAATTTTAAAAAACTTTGCCTCTTAGTATCGAATTCAATCTGTAAAAGGAATTGCATGCATATATTGTATTCTATAATGACATCCCCACTGTCATCTTTAATAAACTCATCTATGATAAACTCATCATTTATAAAAATATGTTTAGGACTTGATTTAGTGATTTTATAAGTCTAGGACGGCGTGAAATGAAGTAGGACTACCTCAAAATCTGTAACAGCTGGATCCTATCCCTAACGTATAGAATAAAAGTATTAAATTTAAAAATAGAAAAAGTTCTGAACTATAATAGTTTCTGAACAATTTGACTACCCTCCTTTCGCGTATCTACTCTGATAGATTGTGAATCTAACCTGTAAGATAACATTTGTTGCCTCAAATTCAGCATTCCCATGCAGTATGACCTTACATGCCTCAATGCGTTGAACATCCTGCTTCCAGTATACATTGTCTCCAAAATTCCAGTCAATTCCCTTGTTCAGTACTTTTACATTCTGTAATTTACATCTTCCACACCTTCAAGATGAATACACTGTAAATACGAGTCCTATTGTAAAATGGATTCACTGTTTTTGGACAGACTTAAAAAGTAGAAGTAATTAAAGCAATATGCTACCTGTGCCCATATTGTAAAAGGGGTTCACCATTTTGATCAATCCTGGTTGAGCCCATAACATTGTCAGCCTCTATGATCAAGCTTCCATCAAGCTGGAAGATAGGAAACTATTAGCTAAGGAAAATATTACTTCATATTCTTTGATGATGGAATAATATAAACCTGAATATTCCTCCACAGGAACTCGGCAACCTCAACTTGTAACTCGGAGCCCTTGGACACTGAGCCTCCATAGAACTGAGAGGCAAAGAAAGATATTGGAACGAAGAAAGTAAACAAAACAGATACAGCAAGAAAAAAATCTTGGATGCTAATGAAATTTCAAATTGACCACTTGGTTGTTATAGAATGTGCAAAAGAACCAAGCACAACCAATGCAGATAGCATCTCAATATTGTAATTGGTAACAAAAGAATTCACAATTACTGAAGTAAAATTCCCAGAGAAATGGATGAAAAATGAGTGGAAACTGAAATTGCACATTATCAAGATTTCCATTGACTTACTTTTTGTCTAGTGACCTCCCAAAGCGGGCCAAGAGCAGGGTGCAGAAGTATAAGAAATGGTGGTCCAGAACTAAGATATTTGTCATTACTTTCAATCTGCACCATAGCATGGAGTGAAATACCATAGTTGAACATCTAAGAGATAATTCATGAAATCTACGGCTTGCTAGAAGGATAGAATGAATTTTCATTGAGAAAATGCTTAGTGTCTAGTGATAGCTGAAGCTTTGGCAACATTACTGCACAAGAATTAAGAGGATGTACCTCAGGAAGTTGAATATCACACTGTGAAAGAAGATCATGGGCATTCCGTAAGATATCCAACAGCGAACCATCAGGAGTCTACATAAGAATTCAAACTTAAATGAATTAACTTAGGGGGTAAAATACCATGCCACTCGACTGTTCTGTGCCAAAGAAAAGTGTAAAACTTCAGTCCAAGCTCTACTCACAAAATTGGAGACATGTAATACATACTTGGTGTAAAGATTTGTCTGCGTGTCTTCTTTTCCTCTTAGCAGATGAAGTGACCCTTCTTCGTTTATTAAAAACAATAAAAGTATCAAGCTTATCTGCCAACAGTTATTAGCCATTAAGACATAATAGGAATTGGTATGCCATAATAATACACAATATAGAAAGAAATAATACCTTCAACACCCTTATAATCTCGAGATGGACAAGTATTAAGAAAGCTATCAGCAATATTTTGCATCGTGCATTCAAGCCTTCCACCAGAGACACTAAGACAAATGAAAAGTGATTAGAGTCTGGCTAACATCATTCATACGTGCTTCAAGTTTCAATTCTTTTTATATTATAGGTGAAAGGAGGTTATTTGAGGTTATCAGGATCTGCCATCAAGTATAGTTGACGCAGACAATGTAATCACTTGTGAAACAAGCATTTAAGAGTTTTAACAAAGTACCTGTGTGGTGTTCCAAAATCATCTACAAATGTTATTGGCTTTTTAAGATTTAGCACCATGCCTGGTAAGCTGTTTCCATTATTACTTGAGCCAACCAACTCTGCCGAAGGTAAATCTACATACAATATGTTTGTATTGGCTGGGAACTCTGCCAGCAACCTTGAACATAGAAAAATGGTTAATGTTGTAGTATATACTGAACCTTTACACTGTATAACATAAATGGTGGAGAAATGAATAGGCCAAAAAACTTATAAATTCATGAACCAAGAGACAAGATCAATAATACATAAAACAATAACAATTCTAGATACTCATAGTCAACAATTGCATCTCTACAAACACCATATAGAAGAACATATCCTATGTAAATAAACCAGAATTATCAAGATTATTTTGAGGATGTGTAAGAAGTTGCAATTAAGATACGGGGGTCAAGTTTGGTAACCAATCTCTACAAGTACCCTCTCCTCCAATGCAACTACACAAGCGAACAAATAAAATTACTGAGTTATTTGGTTTTCTGAAGTGGAAATAACTTGTACATATTTGCTGCTTATTTTGGTTATAACGGAAGAAGCACCTAGATGTTCCATATTATGGTTACATGAAATTAAACATTTACTAATTTTTCAAAATAATTGTGGTAACGTCTGCATTCACGGACCAATAAACCATTTCAGTAATAAGAAATAAAATTGAATTGTCCACACTGCTTCATTCCTAATATGGAAAACTTAACAAATCAAGCATCATGTAACTGAACCATGTGACAGAAGATTTCACAATATTTGGGAGCAATAATTTTCTCAACACTTGCAAGCATATTAGACAAGCCAGGAAGTTAGAATAAAGAATGTGTCATTGAACAATAACATTCAGAAACCAAGGATAGTAAATCACATATCATATAAACTAGATCACAAATTTCAACTAAAAGAAAAATGCATACCTATTACGAGAATGAGGTCCATCTGCAATCCCAAACTTCCCAAACTCTGTATACTCGATGCATGACAAACCGTATGCCCACCTTCCGTCAAGATTTTTTTTCTCAGTTAGAACATTAATTCCTTCTGTAGCCCCCAAGTTCCTCTTACAGGATGCAAACCCCAGTTTCTGTTGCATGTAAAGGTAGAAATGAAAAGAATAAAAGAGAAGAACTTCCAAGTCTGCAAGGACTCCTCTAGTAATATAGCTACTGTTTTCATAAACTCAAATGAACTCCAACGGAACGGAAATTATATATGCAATAGAGTACTCAATATAACTATTTAATGGGTGCCAGAAAAGGAAGAGGATCTAATTCTAAAATAAATCTTTCAAACAAGTATACCTTCCCTTTGTGTAAACCAATCCCTGCCAGTGCCAAAATGGTCAAATCTGTAGCCGCCACAACATTACTGAAAGTCACCATTATTTATGTAAATGCAAAATTCAAAATCCAAACTTTAAACTTTTTCGAAGATTAAGGACTTATGCCTCACCTAACTTGTCGCACAGTTGCACCCTTTCGTCCATGATCATAAAACCATTTGAAAATTCCTTTATCATAAGCAAGTTTCCATATCACACCATGGCCACCAGGCTTACATATGGGTGCAAATGGTTTCATGATTATCCATTGCCCATTCTCTGCACTAACAGCTGGCACAACCGGCTGGAAATTCACAAGTAATAATTGAATTAGCAAAGATATTCATTGCCCAAACCAGAGAAACTATTCCACTATAGAGAAGCAATAGAAGCAATTTTCTTCGTAGTTTCGCACATTTAACCTGTTCAAAAAGTTGGAAACTTGATCGACCCCTTCTAAACCATTGAAGTTTTTCACAAAGAGAAGTTATGCGTTCATGGTTGTTCTTTGCAGAACTTGTCATAATTGCTACTGGGGTGATGCTTTGTTTTCCATACATCTTGAAGTACAAGAACTCTCTAGCCTTGCAATTGAAACACACAAAAAAGTAAGAGACATATAACTTCAATCATCTACAAAATTTTAATTAGCTCATTCTTCTTCTCAAGTTGCAAGCTTGACAAATAGAGAACTTATACCTGAAGATCTCTTATAAGACCTTCCAATAAAGTGCGGCCACAATAAGGAAGCATTGCGGCAGGGAGACATTCACCTGTGTCGGGGTCAACCAAACCAAGCCTGTCGGCCGAGCCTCCCAAAGGATAAATCTCACCTAGGTCTGGCAAACCCTGAAATCCATTAGAAATTTTAGTTCGAGACAACCCATACTGCATCCTTCATAACCAATATACCCCCGAACTAACCTGAATTCCCCACAAAGCAGCTTGAGATGCATACTCTGCATTTTTACAAAGATCAAGTCCACTAGGAGCATGAATTTCCAAAAACTGACATTCCATTTGCTCATTTATGCTCTTTGACCAGCGTGTAGTCTGCATTTTAGCTCTTGATTGGGCTAGAAGCTCCAATACTGTTATCTGGTATCTGCACCAAGTACGCAATTATGCATCTCTAGTCGGTATAAGATAGCAATTCACATCCTAATGCCAAAGTTTTCATAGAATCAAAAAACTAAAACAGAAATGTTGGAATTATATTTCTAGAAAGCTCAAAATTCCCAACCTACAAATACTAAACCAAGAAATCACTATAGAGCCAGCATGTCTTGGAAAGCTCAAAATTTCCAAACAACAAATACTTAATCATGAAATCACTATACTTGCAGTTAAGAATTGATAATAGAAGATAGGAATAGTTAACTGACCCGATGATTCCACCAATGCAGTTATAGAACTGTTCAATTTCTCCCAAATTCTTTAAGAGCTTCTTCAAGTCCTTGAAATCCTCATCATTCAAAGCCATGCCACCAATCTTTTTCCCTGAACTCTCACCATTCACGTCGAATTTCTCAATCACTGAGACGAGCGCATAAAGCGCGCTCTTCACCGAGCTCCTCACAGACTCCATCTCGCTCTCGGCGAACTCAAACCCCCAACCAAGCACATGCTCTTGGCCTGCCGCAACCACGCACTTGAACAAGAACAACTCGTGATGAGTCAAATTGAGCGAAGCTAAAATCGCAGAGAAGCCGCTGTTGACGGAATTGAAGAAGCGCTTCACTCTGGAATCGCCGTCAATCACTCTGAGCTTGGCGCACAGGGAATTAGAGTTGGCGATCCTCGAACGGAGCAAGTTGAGGCGCGAGAGCTCTTGGTGGAAGTCAAAATCGGGAGCTGCCGGCGCGTACTCTACTGGCACGGTGGTTACGCGCGTGATATGACAAGAAGGCGAGCACGATAAAGAAGAGGAAGACGAAAGTAAGAGCGGGGGTTTGGTGAGGCGGAGAGAGCTGAGAGAGCGGAACTGATTGTAGGGGGGAGTACTGAAGGTGAAAAGCAAGTGTGTATTTTTGTGGTTGAGGATTGGAGTTGTGGACGCCATTGTTTACATACAGAGAAACACAGAGGCAGGCAGGCTTTGAAAATGAAGAAGAAGAATAAATAGAGGGAGAGAGGTTCCGACAATGGAGTAGGAGGAAGATGAGGAGCACAGAGAGCCACAGAGGCAGGCAGGCTTTGAAAATGAAGAAGAAGAATAAATAGAGGGAGAGAGGTTCCGACAATGGAGTAGGAGGAAGAGGAGGAGAAGACGAAGAAGGAGAAAGGGAAAGGGAGTGAAGGATAAGAAGGAGATACTGAACGAATATACGGAGGATGAAGAGAGCACGAGAGAGCTCTGCTCCTCCTAAACCGTCCAACGGTGGAGGAGTTGATGACGTGTCATAATTCTGAAACCTCATATCTTCATGCTCTTATTTGGATATTTGCGGCTGGTCCATTTTATTTCTTAATAATATTTTTCATCACTTCTCGGGTACTATTTACTTACACTGGTCTCCAGATGTAAATTGTGAGTCGTGTGGAATGGAGGGAGACCTCAATTTAAATTGTTTGCGCTTTTATTTTTATATCATAAGAGGGAATAAAGGAAACCGATTTACGCACTTTATTTTTTATTGGCTTTTTACTTTTGATTTTTTATTTTAAATGCACCATGTATTCGTTTATATGTTTCATTTTGTATTTTATTCTTATTATTCGTTTAAAATACACATTGAAACAGACAACTCGTCTCACTCATATACTTTCCGTTAAAACTGTTAAGTGAGCGTTAAAAATTGGGTCAGAATTGGAAATTTGGACACACTGACTTTCTTTAGGGCTATCGATTGAATTTGGTGGTGGTCTTATGGGAATGGTTGGGGTTTGGGTTGCGTCTTCGTAATTGGGGTTCTAGGAACTCCGCGAGATTGTTTGGGGATTCGATGGTATCGATTTCGTGTTGCATGGTTAATTTCTAGGATTTTTACTCTGATTTTGGACTCTATTCTATTGGTTTGTGATCTCGTTCGGGTGCTTGTGTTGAGTACTGGAGATTTGGCTCTAGTTCTTGCTCATGGGCAATGGTATGAGTTTGGGTGGAGATGGCTTAGTTGGAAATGGGATGTGAGATCTACTAGCTGGATAAGGGGTTTTGTTTATGTCGATTAGGTTGTGGTTTGGGTGCTCGATGGGTTGTGGTTGCTTTTTGCAGATTCTGATAATCGTGGAGGTCAGAAGTGTCAAGGATTGTTGGGCTATAGCGAAAGAGCTGAGTGGATGACTTTTTGGATTCGGAGAATGAGAAATCTGATTACGATCAGTAAGTAAATGGATGTCAAAGTTCAAGCCTTTGATTTGATGCTTATTTTTTGTGTTGATTTGGTCATTTGGTGTTTTGACTGAGAATATGAGATAAATGATCAAAATCATCATGGTCCTCATCGTCTATTTGACCGACAAGGTCAACTGAGAAGGGAAATATGCGAGAAGGGCAACTGATTTTGTGCTTCAGGGATTTAGAGAAGAGGAAGAACGACCCCATATTGAAGATGAGCACAAAGAGAAGAACTGATTTAGGGATTTGGCATCGATTTGGATTTCGGTCTGATTTAGAGGAGATTTCATTTGGATTGTGAAGTTCCACTTTTGCCCTTTTTTGGTTCAGCTTATTTTCATCCACATAGCCGCCACGTCTTCATCTTGACCCCAAATTGACATAAGTTAACGTAAAAGTACCTGAGTGGGCCAACTTGTCTGTTTCATGGTGCATTTTGAACGAATAATGAGAATATGGTGCAAAGTAGAACATATAAGCGAGTACATGGTGCATTTAAGTTTAAAAAAACCTTTTAAATTTTGATGCAAAGATAAAAGATAAAACTAGAAGCGGATTGCAACAAGTAAAAAATGAAGAGGGAAAATGAGTTCCCTTACACATATTGGGCATCGAGCAAGGTCGGTCCAAACAATTGAAGGCCCAAGATAAGAATCTAAAATGTGTCATCAATTCACACACCTAAGTATTAAAAATGTAAATTTTTATAAACTGATTGGTTCATTTTTATACTATGAGGTCTCGTTAAAACCTTCAATTTTCATCGTGAAAGGTGAAAATAAAAACCGAGATCCTGCTTGGAATTTTGATCATTATTGATTGATGCCTTATTTGCCTTTTTTTTTTTTTTTTTTTTTCGGTGAAAGCCTTATTTGTTCTTTGGTTTCTCCTCCAGTCTAAACGTATGCTCAACACTAATGCTTTAGGTTTTTTTTAATTTTTTAATTTTTTTTTAACAATTGATGACATAATATATTTTTTTCGGGCCTTATATTATTTTGGACCCCGAGCGGGCGCACCTCTTGCTCTGGCTGAAGGCCAGCCATGATATCGAGTTTGTTTTTTATGAGACTCGAGCTCGAGACCTCCCATGTAACATGTTGAGAAAAAATATCAGTATTAATTACTTGGCAATATGTCTTGCTTAATTGTGAAAATGGATGATTGATCAGCTCGGGCTTGACTTGGCTTTGAATTGTGAGCATACTAAGGTTTTAACTTCTTGTTATTCACACTCCCTCTAAATGTTAAAAGCACACCTTTTTGTTTTTTTTATCATCAAACTTCCCATATTGCTCTTTAATAAATTTAATTAAAATTTTAAAATATTTGATCTAAATATAATTTATCGAAACCTGGATTCTTTTCTGTGTCGGATGGAGTCGTAGATGCTAAGCGACCCACCTTGCGGCTGCATCAGTGCATAGAAGGACCCCTCCCTTCTCTATTTTATAGTATTCACTGAGTATGGTTTTCTCACCAACAAATTGGATATTGGTATTGGTTTTGTCAGGTTGTGGATTTAATAAATTGGCTATGAATCCTCTTTCTGGATTCAACCGCAAGTTATCAATTTCGAACTAAAATTTTAACTTTCTGGTTATCTAGAGGAATAAAACATGAGACTTTTCAATTATAAATGAAAACAAATTATCACTCAACGTATTGCTTGAACAGTTAGAATTTGAACTTGAAAATAATGAATATCTCACCTTGAAACTTCACAACTTCTCACAACACGTTTACACTTTGGAGTACAATTTTGTTGGTCTCAAAAGGGACTTAATTATATGGACAATACTTGCATCTCACTCTGGTGGTAACTCCTCATATTATCCTTTCGATTTATCGAATTATTTTTATACATATATCATCATCGAAACCGTGTATTCTCTAAATCATCATTTCAATAACATCTTCGTAAAAAATAATAAAGATTGAAGATCGTTTGGCTACTCATATGTATCAAATAAATTAACGATTTTTTTGACAATTAAGATTTTTATGATGAGCCGTTCATTTAGTTGATGCATATGAATGATTTAATGATCTCAGATTTCGTTAATTTTTTGCGTAAATGACCTTAAACTGATGATTTAGAAGTTGAACGGTTTTGATTATGATATATGTATAACAACAATTCGATAAATCAAAAGAGTGATATGAGAAGGTACCACCAGGTGGGATGCAAGTATTTTCCTAATTATATCACAAACATATATGGATTTTTTTTTTAATACGACAATATTAAGGGTAATTATAAATAGGTCTTTTTATTAGAGTTCAATATATAAATTAGTCCAATAATATTTTGACGGTTGTTCAAACTCTATCACTTGTTTTAGTCCGTTATTTTAAAAAAAATTACAAACATGCCATTTAAGTCTTTTAAATTGTGAACTTACAAAATTCTATCATTTATTTTTTATTTTGTTTTAATTGTAGTTTATATGAATGTAGATGCGGCATAGGTTAATTAGACATCTTTGTCAAATATGATGTTTTGGTAATATACCTGCGGCAATATAGGCTAATTAATTAGGCATCTTTCTATTAATTATATAGGTATATTATAACAGAGCCCAACTATAGTTAGGTTTTTATTTTTAATTTTGTTTTCATTTATTTGTTTATTCATTTTTAATTGATGTTTATATGAATGTATCTCCGGCAATATAGGTTAACTATGCATCTTTGTCAAATACGATGTTTTGGTAATATACCTGCGGCAATATATGGTTAATTATATTAGGCATCTTTCTATTATATAGGTATATTATAACCAATGTACTTATGGCAGATACAATTGTTTATATGTAATTTACCTTTTGGAGTTTTATTTTTTGTACTAAGACGATTAAAATGACTCGTAAAAAACAAATTCGTAGGAAATTTATTTGAAAATATTATCTTATCAAAATAAATATTAAAAGTTAAATATAAAATATTTAAAATTTGAAAATTTTTCATCCACATCTGATAAACAGACTCCCAAAAAATAGGCGTATATATAATTAGTTGGTTAAAAGGGTATTAGGAAAATAAAAAAAAGCAATTAACTAAAAAAAAAGTAATATGCTTAAGTAGAATCGGGTAAATCAATAAATAAACTAATTTATATGTTGATTATTAAAATTGGACTAATTTATAGTTAATTCATAAAAATACAATATTATTCCGATTTTTGAATAAATCTTTTAATTTTTAGAATATTTTACTAAATTCCCCATACAAAATTTCTTTGCCGTGTACGAACCTGCCCCTAACCCTCTCACTAGCTCTCTCAATAATGGCAATGATGAAATTGGCTGGCTTTTATTTGGAAATGTTTTCCTTTGAGGATATATAGTACATTCAGTTAATATGGGATGTTTTAAACCGATTTAGATAAATATCTTTCAAAGTCCAAGTTTTAATTTTGTTTTTAATTTTCTATTTTAACAGTTCAAAATAATTTTATCTTGCTATTATTCATGGTAAAAAAACAAATTATCTTGCTATGGAACCGATAACGGCGGATAATTATCCTTGCATTTTTCTAGAATTATCATCCACGTACGTATAAAATTTGATTTACCCTTTCTTCCAAAAAAAATTTTGATTTACCCTAAATAGTAAATGCCCTACTTAATTTTCATTTTGTGACATTTGTATCCAAATCCAATTAGAGTTGCCAGCTCCCTTCCACTCTCCTATATATATCTAATTAAGGGCATCCCGAAAATTGAGTCCGCATTAAACCAGTCATCCCCAACTCATTATAAATTAACGTTTTAATTAATTTGCCTCTCATCAAATTTTCAATTCCTTCTCGCTTGATCACCAAGAAATTAATCAACACCATAACCATGGAGCTCAAAACCACTGTCTTCTTCACAATCTTGTTCTCTTTAGCCACCTGGCTATCTCCAACCACCGCATCTCAGCCCATCTCCGCCGTTTTTGCCTTCGGTGACTCCACCGTGGACTCGGGCAACAACAACCGAATCCCATTCACATTGTTCAGAAGTGACCACAAACCCTACGGGAAAGACTTACCCAAACACGTCCCCTCCGGAAGGTTCTCAAATGGAAAGCTTGCCACGGACTTCTTGGTCTCCAAACTTGGCATTAAGGACTCATTACCCGCCTACCGTGATGCAAAACTGACCGACCGTGACTTGGTGACGGGTGTCAGTTTCGCGTCAGGCGGTGGCGGGTTGGATGAGATGACCTTGGCAGTGTCCAAGGCCACGAGTTTGTCGAGGCAGTTGGAGTACTTTGATGAGGCGTTGGGAAGGATGAGGAAAAGTGTTGGGGATGACAAGAGTAATGAGATTGTAAAAAACGCAGCGTTTATGATTAGTGTTGGGACTAATGACATGGTTTTTAACCTTTACGACTTGCCTGTTACTGTGAGAAAAATGCAGTTTTCAAGTAGTCCAGCTAAATACCACGATTTTCTGCTCCGCGGACTTGGCTCTTTCATTCAGGTATCTCGTTTATTCTCATAATTCAGTAAACATGTGAAGAAAATACCCATGTGCTCATTCTTCAGTGATTAATTACGAAATTTAATATGCCAGAGTGATAATCAAAATAGTTCAATAATCGACATTAATTAAAAAAACTTATGGATTAACGATCAATTTAATTGATATATATATATATATATATATATATATATAAATGACTAAATCATTATTAATTATAAAGATAATCTTTACATGATATTTTAAGAAATTAGTTTTCCAATTATCACAAATTATTACATTTGAATAGAGAATATATGATAATCAACCCTAATTTTTTGTGTGGTTTAATTTTCGGTTTAATTTAGCTTTCCTTCATGCCACACTCTGTAGGGCTCCATCACGTCAAAACCAAATATATATATATATATCTTTTTTTGTGTTAGACATCCCTTATTATTATTAGTTGTGTCTAATTGTAATTAATCTCTATTTCTAGTATATTTATATATATATATATATATATTTAACTTGGGATGTTCCTTAAGTAATTAATTGTAATAAAAATTAACCTAATTAATCAAGGTTATGTTCTTGTAAATTAATTACAATCAATCCATGGTAATTAAACATAAGTAAACTACATATGCCTTAGATTAAGGCACAACTAGAGTTGCCTAGCTAGCTTGTGTACATGAGTGCTAAATTAGCTTACAATAGTTAGTGCGAATTTGCATTTGTATGTATATTTCACAGGTTGTAGGTTGAATTCTGTATATTGATTAATGGTATTGAATTTTTGGGCAAGCAGGAGCTACACAAGAGGGGAGTAAGGAGGATGATGGTGGCGGGTCTGCCGCCGATCGGATGTCTGCCAATGCAGCTAACAGTTGGAAACCTATTCAATGGGTTTAAGCGCGTGTGCGTGGAGCAGCAGAACAAAGACTCTCAGTCCTATAACACCAAGCTCCAAGATCTCATCTCAAGGTTGCAACCCTCACTCCCCGGTTCCAAAATCGCCTACTTCGACATCTACAATCCCATTATGGACATGTTCTCAAACCCAGTCAAATATGGTACGACTCGTTCAACCACTTTAATACCGGATATCAATTTACAGTAAATACACGACTAAATAGACATGCTATTAATTTTTAACCCATGCATGCAAAATTAATTTGTTTTGTTTTGTTTTGTTTTAGGGTTTGTGCAAACACATGAGGGGTGCTGTGGAACTGGGCTGGTGGAGTTGGGGCCTCTCTGCGGCGAGCTTTCGAGGACGTGCCCGGACGCGTCGAAATTTTTGTTCTGGGATTCTATGCATCCTTCTCAAGCAGCATACTCAGTTCTTGCAGACGTAGGGCAAAAGACGGTGTTACCTCAGCTTACTGCTTGATGAATGATATATATAGACCATTTTGCTTTGATTTTTTGTCAATTTTTTTGTTTATTAATCTTTCTTATGGCTATAGGGCAGTCTCAAATAGATATATACATGTACGTACAAATTACATTATTAATCAATTATATAAATTGGATCCAAAACATAACCTTTTCCTTTAAGTTTATATGATTGTGGTAATTAGTTTCGAAGCATAAATATGCATGTACATAGGTGTATTAATTAATATGATCGTATGATCACGATGGATTAATCCATCAAAAATTTATTAAAAAGTCATTTATTAGAAAGTTGAGAAATGTAGAGACCTTAGTCTCACACTCCAATATCTATCTAACAACAACTATATAGAGCAAAAAATTACATTAACATTGTACGTAAATATTACAGATTTGAATTTCTTAATTAAAAAACAAGAACTATAAGAAACAAAGAGAATTTACTTGGATTAATTAGATAAATTGTAAATTTATTCTTTGTTTTTGGCCAAAAAAGAGAAAATTCATGTGATTTAAAATGAGATTCATGAGGAAAAAGTTATATATATATATATATATATATATATATATATATATATATATGAAAAATGTTAGAGATGTCACATTTGTAAACTACACACTAATACAAATGGATTCTACTTGTGCTGGTAAGTCTTATCTGTATTAGTATGTAGTTTCTTATCTGTATTAATATGTAGTTTATAAATATTGGTACACTAAATGCAGGAAATTGTCACAGTCCCATTATCCATATATTATTTGGAGGAACATTGTTTCAGAGAAAACATATAAAAGTTGATCATTTTCTATTTCCAAGAAATAATATATAGTTGTTAATCAAGGGTGGCGATTTTGTTTTCTATAGCCCTAAATAACTAATCAAACAAAGATTTGCAGGGAAATAGGAGCCTAAAAACTCACAAAAACATTGTCTGGCCACCAAACCTGTGCAAATTAAGGTAATTCCAAAACAAATATTTGTCTGTATTTTACCTCGATAACCACCGTTTTGAATCTTTGCTAATTAGCTATATAACAAGGATAGATCTAAGACAGTAAATACAACAAATTCAACGATCGAAAAAAGATGAAACACAAGTCGTACGTTGATGACTAATAATTTAATTATTACCTTTTTTCTTTTATGGACAATATATTAATTATGACAACAAGTACCTGATCAAGATCTCACTTAGAATATCATGACCAATATCTTCGTATATTCATAAAGCGAGGTCAAGAGTACTTGTCATCATCATCATCTTCTTCCCATGCTTCTGCTTCGTGCTGATCTGGTGATCATGGCCGCCACCTTCTAGTTTTTTCGACGACGACGAAGATGAAGACAAAGAAAGAGATAAACTACAACCCAATGCTGCTGATTCTTGATGATCGGGTTTTGGTGGAACTTTCAGTGACAAGTTCAAATCCAAGTCATCGTCACAGTTATTTTCAGAATAATCCAAAGCCTTCCTTTTATTATTGTTCATCATTTTTTGAGCCTCATCTCGAATTGATCTCCAACTATGATCTTGGATCGTGGATGATTGGACCGACTGATGATCATCCCGAGTTTGAATCCTCCTCCAAGGAGCTACTTGGCCATAACAAGATTGAGATGGATGAATATTTGTATGTAATTGATGATTGTTATTTCTTGCAAATCCAAATATTTTATCAGCAACCGAACCATAAACTCCAATATTATTTCTCGTATGACTATGATCAATAGGTGCAGTCTTAGTTGTGTGATTGTAAGGGCTATAAATCTGGTGGTGGCGGCCTCGCCAAGGGGCATGATCATTAGCTCCATATCTTAATTGAAACAAATTGATCATACTTATAGTTAAGAGTTTAAAAGAAGAAAATAAATCGATAAATTGCTCGAAATTAATAAATTAAGTACTGAAGCTATTTTCGTACCTTGAAAAAGGCCAGTGGTTGAACCTTTGAATCATGGAGAGTTGAGTAAGGTTGTAGATGTGGTGATCTTCACCTCCTTCCATGAAAAAACCTTGCTCTGAAATAACTGTTTTGAGAAATATACGATATATTCATTGATAAAAAATAAAGTACAAAAAAAAAGGGTGTTTAAGTAGTTTCGTTAAAACTTGTTCGAGACTTTCATCCATAATAAAGAAAAAAGAATATCGCACACGAAATATATATAAACTACAAAAAGCTATCTGATTTCAAAAGCAAGATCTCACAAAATTGTAAATGTGTAAACCCTAAATTTGTACTAAGTAATTATTTAGAGTGATTCATTATTACCTTGATTGGGGTCTTCTATCTTCTTGCTCCTATACATCTAACACAATCAACGCCAGAAGAAAAAAAATTGCACAGAATCAGATATTGATGTACAACAAGATATAGATCGATGAAAATGGAGGATAAAATTAACAAGGAAATGATCGAAAATTGGAAAAAGACTCGAAAAATCGAAATTTAAATTAAATATGGAGAAGATTAATTACTTGAAGATGGCTCTTGACATGAGCTATGCTAAGACCCTTGACATTCATCATTTGAAGAACCAACTTAGGAGTTGCTTCTACACCATTAATTCATAAATCATCATCACAATACTCTTAGGGATCAAATTAATTAATTATCACAAACAAATTATGATTAATATGTGCAAATTAACTTACTTTCTTGACCACCTAATCTTTCAACTGCATGAACAAAGCAAAGATGAAGATCAGGTGTCCATCGAAGCCGCGACGTCTTTGTACGAACATACTGCCTTACAGATCCGGAAGCTGATCCCTTTTTATCATTCTCTTCAATGCTGCTATTGCTGGAGCTATTAAGGCGGCCGCCATCTTTGTCCACCACCTCCTCCTCCTCCTCCTCCTCCTCGCCGTCTTCGTGTTCCTTGTTGCTGCTAGAAGGGCTTGTTTTAGAAACTAGTTGATCTTGATCATTGGCGCTTTCACTCTGCATGATGATCTCTTTATGATGATGAATTGCTTCTTAATGATATGATAATAGGCAACATCTTATCATCTTTGAGAGTATGAAATCATAATATGCTTTTTTGATGATTCTTTCTTGGGGGAGAGAGATCCATATATTATTCTTCACATACAATTAAGCTAGCTAGCTAGGCAGTTGGGCTACAGCACTTGCTGGGAAAGGAGAGAAATTGGGAAATGGAAAGCCTTTCCTACCTAGCTATCACACAGCATTTAATATACACACATATATATATATAACTATTTAAACATCTCTTTCTCCCTCTCTCTCTTCTTCTCTATACAATATATAGAGAATATATATCGATATGTAATTGATATCGTGTTAATATTAAATGTGTATATGTTATCAATTCAGTGTGTTAACGATGTAGATATTCTCTTACTATCGTCGATATATATAATATCATATGGATCAATATATCATCAATATATTATTCAAAATTTCTGTCTAAATACGAAATAAATAACGGACCATCTCTAGAATAAATATATATGTGTATATAACTCTTTTGTCGATGTCTTCATGTAGGTATACATATGATTTGGATATACATACATCAAATTATGAACCAAATTATATATACATACTTTTCTTTTCAATTATGGGGGACCAAAATACATACTTAAATGGTATAGTATATAAGATGGCAATACTTACAAAAACATGCTACATTGGAGTTTGGTTCCGCTCTCATTAAATTTACAATATTATATCCTATGTACAACCTAGCATATATATATATATATATATATATATATATATATATATATATATAGAGAGAGAGAGAGAGAGAGAGAGAGAGAAAGAGAGGATATTAGTGTGTGTATATATAGTAGCGTTCTAGAACCAGCTGGTTGGTTCCATAATACGAAATCAATTACTTGTTTGGACCCACTCCACGAAATAATATCACAATCTAACAGTTCATTTTATAGCTCATTTCAAAGATCATCCCTGTAAAAATTCATTTAAATTAGAAATCGTTTAGTCATTTGATTATTAGTAAGAACATTTCTTATTTTATCTAATGCAACTATCTCTATGCATTTGGATATATATTGTGTTATATGGCCAAACAATTACCAAATTGGATGAATTTTTGCAAGGATGATTTTTGAATAATGAACTACAAAATAAATGGTTAGATTATGAAAATGTTCAGTGGAATGAGTCCAAACGAATGGTTGGTTCCATATTATGGCCAAGATATACGTTAAACAAATTTATCATGTCCAAATTAATGGCATGTTTGAAACTAAAAATAAAATTTCTCTATCGTTTATATGTTTAACAAATAGTAACTGTACTTTTAGATCTGCCCTAAGTAGTGATAAATTTTTTTTTGAGACGATACGAAATTTCATTGATTAAACAAAGATACAAATAAGTAAAGACAAGCTAGACTGCAATAGCTTGACAACAAACATGGGTAAATACCTCCAGTGATCAGGTTCAATATTTGTCGGAACGATCTAGAGGGAATAACGCACACAATAATATAACTAGAATCCCCTAAGTATCATTAAGGCCATTACTGTCTGAACAACTAATCTTTGCAATCCCACAAAAGGGAAAACCTAACATAGCCAACCCGAAATAAGAATCACTGAACTTATTTGTACAAAGCAAACTAAAAAGAAAATAAATAAATAACCCAAACAAAAGGTACAAATAGACCACTTCCACCATTGTCGCTACCTATTACTTCCGTTATTGCCGCCTCCGTGGAATTCCGAAGACGCGATGATACCATCGACCACCATATCTCAGATGTTTCAATCCACCGTGATTGACACCACACCACCAATGGAGGACCGCAATGGCTCGATCAAAACCCACCAAGTCGCATCATGAGTCAAAACCCTATGAAGGCAGATCATGCTCATGAAGACAAGAGTTTCACCGACAACCTGATTCGTCGGGACGCCGAAATCTGTGACCATGATCGACACCATGACGATAGACGAGAAAAGGAAGCATAAAGACGAACAAGCTTCGGTAAAATCGACATCAAGACTGGTTGGATTATCCGGTTTATTCACTACATCCCTATGGGTACCAGTAGAAAGTCCCCAATAGTAATAATTAATTAATAATTTTAACACAATTGTAACATATTACATGTAATGTTATATATAAGGAGGATACCAATATTCATTAATTTTAGGGTTGTATATGCTCATTCCCTCTATGATTAATCGAATTTTTGATATGCAAATGTGATAATTGGAACCTTAATTTTTTAAAACATCATTCAATCATCTCGTAACCATGAAAATCTTTTCGTATCCGTATTGTATCAAAACTGTCAATTGATGATAAATATAAATAGGAAACATTAATCAATCATGAGGAAATAAGCACATCTACTCTAAAATAAGCTACATGAAATATTTTGATTACTAAACCATAATAAATATATAGTTTTTTTTTAAGAAGTAAACTTCGATTGAATAAATATATATATATATATATATATATATATATATATATATAGTTTTAATCACCTAATCCCTAATGCCCTTATCGATAATACAGTTTTAATATAATTTTATATTTGGTTAGAAATGAAAGAAAAATAAGATATATACTAGCTAGATAGAGAATAAAATTTGTTAAGAAAAAAGGTACGTGTATTTTGAAACAAGAATTATATGTGGTACGTGGAGCTTTTTATAAAGAAGTTATTGCTTAGTTCGTGACTTTGCGAGTGCACTCTCACTCTAACCCGAGTAAATTTAAACGTAGTCAAAATATTACGTGATGATATTTTTAAATAAATTTAAATTTGTAATATTAATATGTTAATATGTAATTGGCTAAATAATTGAAATCGTCGATGAATTTTATTATAATTTTAACAACCGTTTCTATACTTTAATATTAGTATCTTCCGTCCCTGAATTTTATTCTAATGTTTTCGTTTGTCATTCCTCTATTTTTCAAATAAATTCCATTAAAAAAAGGGGGAAATTGTCAATTCATATGCATTTCACGTGACTTTTTTCAATGGAATTCGTTTGAAAAATAAACGGAGAGGCTATTAGAAACATTAGGATAAAGTTGAGGAACGAGAGATACTAATATTGAAGCATAAAAACGGTTATTAAAATTATGGTAAAGTAACAGCTGTAACTAATTAGCCTATGTAATAAATATTATTTGGTTGCATATATGGTTGGCAATTGAGAATTGAAATCCTCTCTGCATGCCTTGGGTTTGTGGCCCTTTCACACTAGCTTCTTACTAGTCATTAGCAAATAATTAATGAATAAATATTATTAATTAGAAAAATGGCACTACCATTTTGCCAAGAATCATGTAAAGTAATTTTTGTCATCACTCAAGCACCAGTAGTGGTTCCAAGTCAACATCTCATCTGGGAATCAAAATACTCTACAATTTGGAATTACCTGGGTTTTTCCCTTAAAAAATTAGCTCTTGTATCTCTAATTTTCTTTTCTAATTTTTCACTTTTGCTAACCTTATTAAATCTTAAAATCCTAAACTCTTTCTTTCGATATTTTACTTAAAATTAATTTAAACAGCACTAAAGAATAATCAAAGTCGTGCGCATATATAAGAAAAAATATATCCGCTGTTACTAATTAATATGACTAATCCCAAATGTGCAACTTTTTCATTTGGCTCTCATTATAAGGCCGGCATGCATGAGCAATAGGACCTTAAATATTTGAGCTGAAACCAAAATATTCTGGCCTTGTGCATCCCTCATAATTAATCTCGTCGATGCATCATGATATCATATGAGCATCTATCATTTCCAGCAAAGAAAAGAAAAAGAAAAAAAATATACGATCGCGATATATATTTATTTACATATGTATATATACTATACATATATATATATATATATATATAATTTATATGTAACCACTGCTAATTAAATAGAGACTAAAGTTCTTGAGTTCTCATGCATGTCACAAGCATCTTGAGAGTGAGAGGAACCTGCACTCACCCGTCAACGAAATGCTGCGTTTATGACATGTATACCTTCGCAGAAAGTTCATCACATCAAAATATATCCATTGTTTATTTTAGGCCTTCAGAATAATCACGTTTGTGCATCCATCGAATTTCACATAACCTAGCTAATTAATTTTCTATGGTGCAGTACTGGACGTGTATAGAGCATACATAATATTTTGTATTTATATTTTAAAGTCTGTTTGATAAGCATCTCGTTCTTTGTTTTTAAATCATTATGTTTGAGATATGTAGAAATGAGGGATGACGAAGAACGGAGGAACGATATAATATAGAAGAGTTCATAAATGAAAACTAAAAACCAAAACTTATTTTAGTGGTTTTCACTTTCAGAATTTTTGTTGTTTCATTTTTCCTTCTTCTTCTTCCTTAACATACCTCTATAGTTTTTTTTTTCCGTCCCATCTTTCTTTCTTATAATTTCTTCATATATACCTAAAGCACAAAAAATGAAAAACTAAAAATCAAAAAAGCAATTATCCTTAACTATTAATTGTGTTTTAGTTTCTATTTTTCACCTTTTGTGTTTGACGTATGAAAGTATATTGGAGTGTGTAGAGGTAAGTAGGGATGAAAAAGAATGGTAGAGAAAACAAAAAAAATTTAAAAACAAATGATTACCAAACGACTAATACTCATTTGAATTAAAATATCAAAACTCAACCGTTAATTCTATTGCACATACATACAACAAAATCCTATATATATTAGAACAAGTTCATACACAAAATTTAAAATTTTGAATTGAAATTGTCATGATTCCATCCACGAACAACATATAGTGATAACATTGTTAAATATCTTTCCGTTTGAGAACTAAGAAGTAATCATTAAAGTAACGTAAACGTAATAGAAATAGCATATTAAAAAATGAAGTTGATTTTCACACTCTATTTTTTAGTTGCTGCATTCTACTTCTAATTATTTCTTTTATCTTTTTTAAAAAAAAAGTGGAGTACTGCATAAAATAAAAAATAGAGTGCGAAAATTATATCCATTCGAAAAAACAAACAAAACATATTTTGTACACGTGACATTTACCAATTACGATGGCGGGCTTTGGTTTGGTTTGGCTTGTGAAAGCTATTAAAATAGAGGGGAGGTTTGGTCTGAAAGATTCGGCAGCATCCAACTGTGATGAGTATTAAGTCAACTCCCAACAGTACCTCGGTTTTATTCTCTCTTATCTTTTTCTTTTTCTTTTTCTTTTTTACTTTGTTTATGTAAATGTTGATTGAGGTTTTTTTTCCTGCAAGAAGACTCGTGATCCTATTTATACGGATCTATTTGCTTGGAGATGAGGATGTCTGTCTCTTTCTCATCAAACCTAATTTAATATTAAAATTTAAAAATTAATATTAGTACTGATGATGATGATAATAATAATAATCAATCATCCATTCATGATTCATCATCATCATCATCATCGATTATTTATATGCCAATATGCCATCCATGTTTTTCTTTGGTTTAGGGGCCATGCCATATTGCCATGCATGTTGATGTTGGCATGTTGGCATGTTGCCATCCTACCATCAAAAACTCCATCATTATTTATTTATTATTATAATTATTAAATTTATTCTGTTGACCATGATTCCACTCTTAGTCGATGGCTTCCAAATTTTTAAAACAAAAGAACAAAGAATATCAACAAAGACCTAAAATAAAATACACCAGGCTTTCTTATACACCATTATGTATTGTTAAAAACAGAGTCGAGTTTAACACGAATAGCCAATGGCTGCCTAAAACCACACACACAAATATTTTTCATCTACACTTTGCAACCAACCTCGATTTTCATGGTTTAAACATCTATATACATAAAAGGAGAAGACCATTTTGATTAAAATTTTAAAATCCTTAAAATTACTTATGCTTAATTTATACAAGGATATTGAAAGAGGGAGATTACATTATAGATATTGAGTGTCAATCTCACTTTTTACGAGAGTTACCTCTTACATAACACGTGAAGAGAAGTATCATTATGTCATATCACTAAGTGACACCCATGCTTAATTTATATATTAAACTTTAAGACACAATTATGGTGCGGGTAAAGCAATAAAAACTAAAAGGAATAATGTAGCCTTTTCCATTTTCTTTTTCTTTTCCTTTTATATTAGTTTTCTTCTTATGTATAAATATATTTATTTACATAAAAATTACGTAATACAAAATAAACAAAAGCAAATTGGAGGTTAGTCCAATTAGATTCCTAAGTCAAGTCATAACGTGCATAACTAAGTGCCAAAAATCATCACGATGGTCAATGACTGCCTATTCTTTAACTGGAGGGTAACAAATGGTGTCACACAAAACTAATTATATATGCTCTAATGATAACATATGCAAGGACTAGAAGGAATAACAATAAACCTAATCATATTATATAATCTCAAGGTATATTAAGTCTCCTTTTCAAATCGGTCAATTTGTTAGGCCCGCGAAGGGGATCCGTTACCCGCCGTAACACATTATCTACCCTTTTGATAAAGGAATCAAGTACAATAAAATAGAATTTTGGATTTTCAAATGCTCAGTTTTCAATCAATTGATGCTATAAACATAGTTCTAAAATTCAGCTCCCCAAATTGCAAACATCATAGGTAGAAATAGACCAGTACAAAGTAAAGAGATGAAATGACCCTAACCAATCCGAAACTCCTAATCCTAACCCATCCTCTCTTACACCTCCGGAAGAGCGGGTATAGGAAGAGGTGATATACACCCGGGTTTCCCGGGGGAGCTCAGACGCCACCCATACGCACATAATGGGCGATTATTTTAAGTGTCGTTTGAACAGAGAGAGACTCAAGCTACTTAATTGTGTTGCAAAATACAATATACATATAACTGGCACCCTTTGAGTAATATAAAAAGGTCTAGCTGGTGTGTGGGTTCAATCTAGTTGTGGTATTTTGAAACACTAAACGACTTTACCAGGAAACGCTCCCCCGTTGAAAATTCCTAGTTGACCAACCAAGTAAGTTTACTCCATTCCTTTAAGTGATCGTTTGAACAGAGAGAGACTCAAGCTACTTAATTGTGTTGCAAAATACAATATACATATAACTGGCACCCTTTGAGTAATATAAAAAGGTCTAGCTGGTGTGTGGGTTCAATCTAGTTGTGGTATTTTGAAACACTAAACGACTTTACCAGGAAACGCTCCCCCGTTGAAAATTCCTAGTTGACCAACCAAGTAAGTTTACTCCATTCCTCCATCCTCTACAACGCCATCAGCGTCATTGGACCACTTAAAATGGGTCACTTAAAATGAGTAGCCTATTATGAAAAAGTAAAACAAAGACAAAATTGCCTCTGTCATAGCAAGAGGAAACCTCAATGGACAACAGAAGATGCATGTTGAACAGACTAGGAAAGATATTGATGATTAACAGGCAGGCGAGAAAACAATTGTATCACAAATTTAATTTGTTGATTCCACAATTTTCTCAATTGTCTTGAATTATATTCCAGCACCTGAAATCTCATGTTATTTTCCTCCATATGTGCATCAAAAAGCACAATGCTTCCTGAAATTTTAGACTGAAGTTGAAAGTACAAAAAAATAGTTCTATTGCTGTCCGAACTAAGATTCTAGGCAAACAAGCAGAGGTGTCAATCCGAAAGCAAAAAATATCTCAGATACCTGAAACGACATGCTTTGTGTGTCGCCTCAACTTTAGCCGAACATCATCAAATATCTTAAGAAAAAAGAAATCCCCGATTCTATGATGGACCTGAGAAGCTCAAGCGAAAGCCAGTCTTACCACGGTCATGCTCAAATTGCTTCAGGATGTAGTAGTAGTTGCACTGACAACAAAAAACAAGCGTTTTAAACTCAAAAAACAAGCGTGTTAAACTCAGAGACGATAGGCATCTTGCTACCCAAATGAAAAGCAACAAAGAAACGCATATATGAACTCCACAAAAACACAGGCACCCTGAGGCAGGCATACATGTGCATGTGTCTCTTTAAGGAGTTATCTTGTGAGACCCATCCAAGAGCAGACCATTTACAAATCCATTTAATCATAATTCATAATCACTTCCAAAGAATTTAGAAGCATTCCTGATTCATAATTACCCAACCATGTCATAAAATTAGAGTGTTTCCCAAACCAGTACCCCAGCAGAATTGCAGCTCAGAAATGGAAAAATTGATTGCTAGACAGAACCCAACCCCCCACCACAAAAAAGAAAAAAAAAAACCCCTTCCAGAAAAAGAGGATCCAGATGGCAACTTTTAAGGAGTTAACTTGTGAGACTCATGCAATATATAAATCACTGATAATTAGATGTATCAGCATCCATAATTTTCCTTTCTCAATATTTTCTTTAAAAAAAAAAAAAAAAAAATCATATTTACTAACCTCTAGGCGGAAGAATTTTGTAGGGACAACAATTCCAGCTCCTACAGAGCTCCGAAATGTCTGAAGAAACTTCGGGACAGAAAAGTTCCGGAACTCGTTCTCTGTCAATTTTGCCAGATTCCCAGCACCTGCGAAAAGATGCCCATGGATACCATGGTCCTTTAACCAGCGACTTGGAAGATCAAAAGAAATGTCTGCAAATGCAGAAATAGCAAGATCTCCTCCAATATAATCTCTTCCAGGTGATTCTGAATTCTCATCATTAGAGTTATCTCCAACCAGCCTTCTTGGTTCAGTAGGGCCTAGTCCCCTTGTCTTGAATCCCCATACAGTCATAGGTCCCCCTATAGTGCAAACTGGAGAGAAATCACCACCCAAGAAGAACCGCTCCGGAAGCGATGAGGGCTTGTCCAAAAATCCAGTCCCCCATGGAAAAATTACACCTGCGGAGATCCCTAAGTTAAGTGCAGCACGATAAAATCCAAGTGGGATTGCATAACGAAGATCAAATTCCTGTAACATACAATAAGAGAGGAAGGTTAATAAGCATAAAAGCTTCAGAGAATAAGTGGAAATGGAGTAAACCATCAATACTTTTTTAGGTTCTTTACAAAATCCACATTTAGCCACAACAATGGATCATCTGATTATCTCCAACAAAACTATAGATAATTTGCACAATGAGCAAAAGGCGAAATATCATCAAGAAGTTGCCACTTGTCACTATCTTAAACGAAGCCCCAAAATGATAGCAATGCAGACAAGTTTTGAACTAGAGAACAAAGAACGCTTCATAACACAGATTTTAGAATTTAAAATTACTAATTAGAAAACGATATTAGTGGGCTTCTCAATTTCCAAATACAGAAACCCCAGGAACCCTAAGATAAAATAGAATGGTCTTATTGTTTTCTTTTTCTTTTCATGTTTCTCTGCACATTATTAGTGAAGATTGTCAGTAATATGTAGAAAATGAAGGAGGTTGTATCTGAATATTTTATAGATTATTAAATCCACAATAGGGACTTCTGTAACAGTCTACCTGGAAAAAAGGGCTGCAGTGATGGGTATCATTCAAGAACATGGAAAGGAAGACCCATACCAGACAGGAAATATCAGAAACAACTCATTATACAATCCTGGGAAAGATTTACTACTCAGTAAACTAATCATGGACTTATGATAATATAAATTAATAGATCTCTTAAGGAGGGATGATACAGAATAATAAATTAAGAATATTTAAAAGCTCAAAATAATAGATTTCTAGTAGGTCTAAGATTACTTTCCTATTTCTAAGGCTCAGGATTACTTTCATGTTTATATCGGGATTAGGTCATTATAGTTGCTTTATAATTCAATAGAGAATGGATGAACAAAATTATCTTCCATGTGTTCTCTCTTGCTCCTCTATCTTCTAAACCTTAATCCCTGATTCTTCTAATGCCTTCGGTCTAAATCCGTTCTTTCTCTATCTTAATTTTGTTTCTAATCATCAATTTTTTTCTTCTTAATCCCTCTATTTCTCTCATCTTGAACCCTAATTCTTCTATTCTAGATCCGTCCTCAGTTCTATATTCTGGTCACTAGTTCTACATCAACATTCTACATCAGGGGGTGTATAGAGTGACAATCATAAGAACTTAACATACCAATACATACATACATATATATATATATATATATATATACATATATTTATTCGTTCCCTTCATCTTTAGGCTTAAATAGAAATGAAACTTGCCAAGTCAGATGTGAGACTAGACCAACAACAGAATCCCAGTATAATAAATAAAAACTTATATGGTCTTTTTCAAAATTATATCACAAAAATTCCATGACCAAAGATACAAATCAATTGCAGTTCATATGCAAATTAAAATGCAGACTGAGAACAAAGATAAAGTAGAGAATATGTACTCAACCTGGCGTAAAAACCGCGTACTCCGATCATCAGGTGAAATGCCACCAATGTGACTAGAAGAAACAAATGAATAACCTCGAGTTGGCCTCATAGGTGAATTTCTTTTATCAATCTTAAATGTGTACTTGATAGATGAAAGTATGCCATGACCGAGCTGCCTTCTGATTGACCTAGAGGCTAATTGGGATGGATCTGCCAGGGTACGCCAACCAAGATTGTATACCAAATCATGGTACTTGGATGAAAATAAGCTAAGAGAGAGCCCCATCATGCGCTCTTTATAAGAAGAGAACGCCTCCCAGTCTTGGGAAAGTAGAAACACACGTGCAGTCACAGGAGTTAAAAAACCTTTGAATCTGGGCAAAAACACACCAGCACTTAACTCTGATGTTTGGTTGGGACCATAGGCCAAAGAACCATCCCACAAATCCCCATATCCAAACAGATTTTTGAGCTTGAGTGATCCTTCTGCTGTCCAAGACCTAGCCTAAAAAAACATTATACAACTCTGTAAGTCATAGGAGGGATAGCAGGGGTATGCATCTGTTCACATTTTGAAAACAAGAGAAAACAACATATTAATTATCTTAGCTTCTATCTGTGCATTCATGACCGCAATTGCACCTATCATGGGCCTTCGAACCAAATAACTGGGAGTGGCAGATATGTTTATCAGTGTATTTGTTATATATGTGGGAATTAAACTTTACACAAAGGCCTTCACCTTCGTACCTGGATATGAAAATAATATAGAGCATACATATCTGAATTCACAATCCTAAAGCACGCTAGGTCTGTTTAAAAGCATATAATTGTATTGGTTCGCCTATAATACCACCTACATTTCCTTTTTCCTTCAATTTCTCATTAACCAATTAGTCCTTCAACACGTACTGAACCCTACTGTCTCCAATTTCAGCAAAGCAAGCCAGTATATACAAATACATGCAAACACATAGCAACGGAGAACGTACCGCCGGCTTGGTATAACAACCAAGTTCGCCAGTGATTGGGCTCTTGGTCTCAGTCACCTCCACGGTGACATTGGCAGTTCCAGGCAGCTCCGGAGGGCCAGAATCGAGCGTGATCCGAACCGCATCGAATATGTCGAGCTGCTGAAGCTTGGCATTTGCAATACCAGCGGCCTCGAGCAGCTCTTGCATGGAGGTGGCCTTCTTAATCGCCTTCAGTTCGGCCTCAATCAAATGCTCCTTGGTCTTGGTGTTGCCCTTGATGAGCACATCGTGGACCCTCAGATCGACTCGATCGGCCGACATCCGATTGACCAGGTTCTCTAGATTGGACTTCTCCGCACGCAGTCGTGCCTCCTCGGAGAGCGGCTTTCGTGGCAGAGGTGGCTCGTCATCGTCTTCTTCTTCATCTTCTTCGTCGTCTTCATCATCTTCTTCTTCGTCGACTTCGTAGGGTTCAGTATCGTCGTCGACGTTGCCGTTAGAGGGACGTTTGTCTTCGCCGTCGTTGTTAGGGATTGGGTTTTCGGAGTCGGAGTTTGCCATTTGAAAAAAGAGATTAGGGGAAATGGTAAAGGAGCGGCGGTGCAGTTGAATTTTGAAGGACACTCACCACTCAATAGTCATTTACTGCACTGTGAAATGTGAATCTGTGATTGCGTGAGGCCAGTATTTTTCATTTTCGCCCGTAATTCTTTTCTTTTTGGGCAAGCGTGTAATTTTTATTAACAGCTTTTTTTATCCACCGTACGATAAGAATCTTTGTTCAACTTTTCTTTTTCTTTTTCAAAATAAAAAATTTGTTATATCATATTATGCTGTAATAGAAAATGTTTATCTTTTAATTCATCAATTGCCAAGTGGATTTAGTTCACACGGTTCTAACATTGACTTACGTGGTAAAATCCATCAAATAACAGTAATTGGATTTTTTTCAAATATATAAATAAATAAAACTCATCAATTCCATATTGTATATAGATAAATAAAGGTAAAATTGTTGTCAACATCGCTGAATTTTATACTCATTTTATCTACAATCCCTGAACTTTAATAAATAAATAAATAAAACTCATCAATTCCATATTGTATATAGATAAATAAAGGTAAAATTTTTGCAAGCGTCGCTGAATTTTATACTCAGTTTAGCTACCGTCCATGAACTTTATTATTGGTCGTAGACGTCCCTTAACCATGTCTCAATTTATAACGACAGTTTTTTCGTTAAATTTCTCTCTATTAAGAATATGAGTAAAATTATCTTATCATGTATGTTTTTTTAACTTGTTGAGAAATTTAACAGAATGACTGTCCTTGCACGTTTAGACATAATTCATGGACGTCTGCTACTAATAGTTCATGGACGATAGCTAAAATTAGTGTAAAGTTCAAGAACGCTGATAACCATTTTCCCAATAAATAAAATTGGTGATCTTAACTATTAATAAGTATCACATAAATTGATGATTTTTTTTCTTTTTGTAAAAGTTAAGATTTTAATTGTAAACTTTCATTTAGTAAAAAATAATAGGTGTTTGGTACCAAATATTATACGTAAGTGTATATATATATATATATATATATATATATATATATATTTTTGTGTATACAAGAAGGCCCAAGGCCCCAAACAAGCATCACATTGTTCTAAATGATACTACATCACACTCGATATAAAAACTTAATATAAAAACTTGTTACTTATATCTTTGGTTTTAGTTTATATATATAAATAAATAATTACTTTTTGATTTAATTAATTTTTTTACACAAATTATCTTGAATTTGTGATGTGCAAGGAGATTGTTTTCAATATTGAAAAAAGCATACGAAAATTTTGCTAAGAAAAAAAATGAAGCAAAAAGGCTCCTTAAAATGTGAGGTATAAATATTATCCTTTGTAAAACCTCGTTTCATATTGCCTTTTATTTTATGTCCCTATTCCAAAGTAAAAGTAGTAGATAAAATATTTTTCATCAATGTGATTTTGCTAGAAAAACAAGTTCAATCGCTGTAGTTTCAATTTTTCAATTTTAATCACCTTATTAAAATTTAATTTATTAACAAAGTTATTATATAATGATATTAGGGAAGGAATTATATGGACAAGAGCTTTTACAAGGATAGAATGATGGAATACAAAATCATATATTAGGGATTATTCATTCAATAATGTTAGAGGCACCAACTTAAATCTCAACTTCTAATTACCAATTGATGTGGCACACACTAGCGGAACTAGAGGTGCCAGGGGGAGCCTGGCCCCCACTCCAAATTTTTTAAATTTCTTTTATTTATATATAATATATAATAATTAGGTTATATTTTAAATATTTATCATAGAATAATAAAAGTATTTAGATCTTTTTATTTACAATGCATAACTTTTTTACTTTCTGTTGTAAGTTTGTACTAAAATTTTGATGTATTTTAAAAAAAAATTATTTTATATATGATACTACACTAATTTACTATACATACATTTAAAATTTATATATTTGTAACTGTTCTTTGCCTTATTTTTCTCTTTTGTTAATTTCTTTCTTTTCTTTTCAAATTAAAAATATTTGTAAAATGTATTTACTCCATATTTCCAAAGGATTATGTATTTAATTTATATTGTCCTACTTATTTTTTTCATTTCTAAATGTTTACAGTGATAGTAAAGCTTATGAACTTTCTAAAATTTATGTTTTATTAGATTTAAGAGTATGAATTTATGATTCATAGTGTACATAATTTATACAAATAAATAGAACAAAAACAAAGTCGTGATACCATATTTTTCTTTTTTGAGAAACTACCAAAAAATGTCATTGAAAATTTATTAAAATGTGAAATTTTGTATAACCGTGCTCGTAAATTTGTGATAACCAATAAATAAAAATATCATCAATTAAGAGTGTTTGTAGAAAGAAAAAAATAGTTAGGCCCCCCCTAATGTTAAATTCTGGCTACGTCACTAGTGGCACACTAGTTGATAATACATATCATTTGACACATAATTTATTTTAATAAATCAATTTTTAGTTCGATAATTATTCAAGTATAATATATCCTCAATATCTTTGTATAAAATGAAAAACAGTTTTGAATTTTATTTTTTAAACGGCTGTTACTAAAATCGTTTCGTTCTCTGCTTTTCCCTGGTCATCTTCTGACACCTAGCGCGCAGGGACATCAAATTCAAATTCAAACAAACCCTCCCTTCTCCTCCTCCACAACCACCGCCGCCGCCACCATCCATGGCCAGCAACGATCTCTTCACGTCCTTAGTCTCCGATATTAAAACCTATTCTGGCAAAGATCCACTTCTCCCATGGCTAAGGTATCCTCGTCCTCCCGCCCATCTCTCCCTCAGTTGCCCCTCAATTGTTTTTAACCCTTTTTGCTAATATCCATAATGTGGTTGCAGAGGGATTCGGAAAATGAATGACTCACTCCCACCTCCCACTCTGAAGGAGAAGCTGCCTCGATTCCTGCAGAAATGCGCGCAGACATTTGAGTCCGATCGGCAATATCGAAACGATTTGCGCTACATTCGAGTTTGGTTGAAATTGGTAACTTATCTATCCCCATTTGTTTTGTGATTTTGGGTTTCCGGGTCTTTTCAATTTTGCCACATTTCTTAACTACTGTTTGGTTACTGAGAAAACTGATTTGAGTTGGTTTCGATTTGGGGCTTCCATTGTTTTTTCCTTTGTTTTGTGTGGTGCAGATGGATTTTGTAGATGATCCGAGAGCTCTGTTGAGAACGATGGAGGCGAATCAGATTGGGACGAAGCACTCTTTGTTCTACCAAGCATATGCTCTCTACTATGAAAAGAACAAGAAACTTGAAGAGGCTGAGAAAATGTACCATTTGGGAGTGCAAAAGTAAGTGCTCAAAATTTTGATGACTGAAAATCTATTGTGATTCTTTCAAGGCCCTAAGGAATGAAATCATACCCGATTCTTATCTATTTCGTAGCCTTGGATCTGTTTTTTGGTAAATATATAGCTTAGATGCCTATTTGCTGCTCAAATTTAGTATTTTCGTCACGAATTTGGCCTGTAGTTGACAGAAATTTGAATGTTCATAAGTATAGTGGATCCTTGAGCTAAAGTGCTTGAAATACAACACATTTCATTTACCCAATTTGTTCAACTTGGATTAGTTGCTGATTTTTATAAAACCAGTTGCTTTCTTTGATGCTAATGGTTTGAAATGGACTACTTCAATTTTCAAGGGTTAAAGGTTGAAACTTGAACTGGTGCTATGTTTACATATTACCAACTGTTGAACAGCCTTGCAGAGCCCATTGGAGAGTTAGAGAAATCGTATGAGCAGTTCCTTCGCCGCATGGAAAGACACCGGAGACACAGAAACCAGGTTGATTTCCTCTCTTCTTTTTCTTCGTTGGCGTATAGAGATTGTATTTTGTGTTGGTCAGACTTTAACCTTGGAAACATGTTCTACAACGCCAGGAAAAGAGAACCACAAAACGGTCTCTTTCAGATAGGACTATTCCCACAAATGAAGAGAGGAACAAAGAAAATGTGTCCAGGATCGGAGCCAGGCTTGTAGAAGCCCGGCAGGATGAACCTAGAATGTTTGGCAGAGATGATACAGTTGTGGTGAAGTTTGTAGACACTGCCATTGTTGGAAAGTCTGAAGCAGAAGATGCATGCCACCATGGGTTGGTGGATCCTACAGTAAACATGAAAGAGGCCATGAGTGCCATAAATGATATGTTTCGAGAGCCTCTAGAGACGGGTCCAGTAGGGAGAAGATCACACCAAGCTCAACGAAAAGACGAAAATCTGGACAATGGATTCAAAGTATTTATTGATGAAGATGTTGATAATGGAGGGAAGCCAGAACCCTTGAACATTTTTGTTGATGATGAAAATGAAAGCCCTGATCAGAGAAAAGCCGGAAATTTTCCAGAAGATTCTGCATCACCTGCTTCACATGGAAATGTATTCGTGTTTCCGAATCCAAAAGATCTTACTGGTGAAAGTTCTGGTGATTTGGATGTTGGAACCTCGTCTCGTCGACCGAGGTTCAGAGAGGACACAATGGTTTGTAGGTTTGTTGGGGCTACCATTTCAGCTGAGCCAGAGGTGGAAAATGCTTGCCACCATGGTTTAGTAGACCCCACAATCAACTTAAAGGAAGCCATGGATGATATCAACAACATGTTTGGGAAGCCAATGGATTTTGTAAGAAAGAGGAGAGTGAAGAAGCCGGAAAGAGGGCTTGATAGGAAAGAAGATTTTGGTGGGTTTTCTATTCTTCCTGATGATAACTTGGACCAGAAGCAAGACCAGAAGATGGCGGATTTACCGGGAAAATCAAGGGATTCTGATTTGTTTGAGGCCACTGTAACAACAAAGGAAGCCATGGATGAGATCAATAAGATGTTCGGAATGCCCCTGGACTTCTAGGTATACAATTTCAACAGCTATGTGTGTATGTGTGCTGCAGATTTTTCAGATTTGTGCCTTCTGCTTCTGCTTATGTGTTCTTGTTCCATCTTAATTGCTAATTTAAATTCGAGCCAAAAATCGTGGGCAAATAATTAAAACATGTCATTTCTTTAAAATCTGCATTACAAACCAATTTATTCAACAATCAATACATCTGCCGGTACACAGTTACATTTCGAAGAATGAAAACAAAAAGTAACAAATAAAAATGAATCAGGCAATATTATCCGGCGGGGGCGAACTAAGAGTGAGTAGTAGGGCAATGAGAAGGGCGGAAAGCGAGAGGCCCAGCAGCGTAGATGATGGCCTCATAATTCCTGCCGATCAATCTCTTGTCTTCGTAACTAAGCGGGGCGCCATAGAGGCCGTAGTTGACATTGCTGAGCTCACTGCAGTTTGCAAGAGGGGAAGAAACGAGCTTGACGTGGCACCCATGGAGGGGATGGTCCAAAATGGAGTGTCCCATTTTGAAGCCTTGGAGCTGGGCATAGAAGTAGCCTTTAACATCTGTGAGAAAGGATTTGTAGAAGCTGACTTGGTCTTTGTGGTTTTTGCAGATGACACTGACTTTGGCTGAAGGGATTGGCTCAGCATCAGTCAAGGACCATGTCCCGTGGTGGTCACAGCTCTGGCAATACACCATGCCTTCCACCACCACGTCGGCGGCTTTGTTATCCGGCTCCTCG
Source organism: Oemleria cerasiformis (assembly GCA_037349345.1). Classification (NCBI taxonomy): domain Eukaryota; kingdom Viridiplantae; phylum Streptophyta; class Magnoliopsida; order Rosales; family Rosaceae; genus Oemleria; species Oemleria cerasiformis. The sequence goes on along the minus strand of JAZGTL010000007.1, from coordinate 33,183,486 downwards.
GGCTGTTTCGGGGGGTAGGCGGTGGTGGAGGGGAAGGCCAGTGGGAGGAGGAGGAGGGTTGAAATGAGGAGTGCAAGCTGGTTGTTGCTTGCCATGTCTTGGGAGGCTTGGGAGGGAAGGCAAGAGCTTGTTTTGTGGAGTAGAAATGTGGGTTGAATGAAGAGATATTGGATGGGGTTGTATTTATATAAGGCCTAAGCCAATAGGGTAATGGATTTTAGGGTTTATTTGGTAGGGACACTAAATCTAAATCTATTGGACGTGGAGGCTACTTAGTTGCATGTCAACTACCTAAATTATTCCCCAATCTTTTTATTCGTGAAGGCCTCTCTCTCTTTTGTTGTTAACGGTCTTTTAGGTGTACTTGTTAAATAATAGATTGATCATTCGCATATATGATCTTAGGCGGCCGGTTATTGAGAACCATAAGAATCACAAGGTTTCAAGGTTCTTGAAAATCGAAGCCATTAATGAAAAATGTAAATTCATTTGAAAATAAAAAAATACGTAAACACCAAGTATGGTCCAATGATAAGGGCTTAAGTCCAGGATGTCCCAGGTCTTGATAAAATATTCTTGGGATATTTTTGTGTGACCTGTCTTTAAGGACTTAGAAGATTTGATTCGAGGAGAGGACTGGATCTATAGTTGTGAACTTAAGCAGAGTTTTTGTATTTGAGGTGCATCTATACGCGTACTGGATGAAATGATTTTTGTGCTTGAGGCGCATCCATAGGTATATCGGATGAAATGATTGTTTCTATCTATTGTATGACTTCGATAAAGTGTCAATATCATTGTTAATAACAAAACAATAATATTATCTATAAATATCCACAGTATCTATTGCATATTTGGCCTTTTGGATTAATTCTGCCTCTCTCATTGAAACTTCACCTAGGGATGGGCATAAATATCCATGGGCAGGGGTACCCATGGGTATTGTTTAAATGTGCAGAAATTTAATGGGTAAAAATTTACCCATCATCTAATAGGTAGGATAAGGGTTACCCATGAGTATTCAATACCTATTAAGTTAAAAACACATTTATTATTCATCCTTCAAATTAGCTTATACTAGACTCTTAACACTTACTAACGCGTGTGTTTATTTTTTATTTTTGTTAAGAAAAATTAAAATAAAACAAATAATATTAATTTTTAATTTTTTTTAAAACAAAAATAAGAGGAGTAGTACCTGAGCCCACTACTCATTTTTTTTACCACCTACTCTTTCCATTAACCATCACTCCTCCCATTAACCATTATCATTTTTTTAAAATTTATAAATTAATATTTGATTTTACTATTATATTCTTAACTATTAAATAATTTAAAGGGTATTTTCGTCAAAATTTTTTGGTGAGGCCTTTTGACCCTCTTGACTTTATAATAATAGAGATAATTACTGAATCTGACACATTTGACAATGATATTGATTTTTAGGTTGTTATTGATGATGATAATTAACTCGCACAAACGTTCTAACTTTTTTGTTTTAAACTTATAAGATCTGAACTTGAAATTTGTAATATTTGAGCTTGTAATATTTTTTAATTTAATGCATTTACTAGGAAGCTAATGTTATTTTTAAGAATTTTGAGAGACTGTCTTTTTTCTTATAATGGAGAAGAAGGAAAAAAAAATGAAAAGATAAACTAAAATACAAAACAAAAATAGTAAAAGAATCCTGAGACTTAATTTAGGGTTTGCCAAGATTAATTATATTCTTCTCTTAAGGAAGTATAAATACATGTGCATTGTAGTCCTAACTAGAAAAGGAACTAATTACATTTCCGGTCAACTCGGGATTCACTGGTACAATAGGATTCACGCCAACATTCCCCCTCAAGGTGGTGCATAAATATCACTAATGCCAAACTTGACAAGTGAATCATTAAAGGTTTGAATAGATACTGCCTTGGTCAGAACATCCGCCAATTGCACAATACTGTTGACATACGGAACCTCAATAATTTTCGCTTCAAGCTTCTTGTAAATAAAGTTCCGATCGATCTCCACATGCTTGGTTCTATCGTGTTGCACTGGGTTTTCAGCAATCTTTATGGCTGACTGATTGTCATAGTACAACTTCATCGACCCTTCAGTTGGGAAGTCCAACTCCCCCAGAAGTCGTTTCAACCAAAGTAATTCACATATACCTTTTACCATTGCCCGGTACTCAGCTTCTGCACTAGACAGAGACACAACTTTATGCTTCTTACTTTTCCAAGTCACCTAATTACCTCCTACAAATGTGAAGTAACAAGAAGTAGATCGTATCCTCTCCCCCAATGGTCCCCAAGATGAGTCAGCATATCCTATAACTTCAGCACACCCATGTTTAGAAAACATCAACCCTTTACTAGGTGCAGACTTCAAATACCGTAATATTCTGAAAACAACACTCATATGTTGCTCACCAGGGTTGTGTATGAACCTACTCACAACACTAACAACAAATACAATATCTGGTCTAGTGTGAGATAAGTAAATCAATCTTCCCACTAACCTTTGATATTATCCCTTGTCAGCTGGAATCTGATCAGAACACTCATCCATGCCATGGTTCTGTTCGACAGGAGTACAACTAGGCTGACAACCAAGCATACCTGTTTCTTTTAATAGGTCAAGCACATATTTTCTTTGAGATAGGAAAATACCTTGTGTAGAACGACTAACTTCAATGCCCAAAAAATATTTTAATCCACTCAAGGTCCTTCATATCAAACTCAGAAGCCAGATAACCGTTCAACCTGTTCATCTCATCAAGATCATTGCCAGTCACAACCATATCACCCACGTAAATAATCAAGGCTGTTAAGGGACCGTTTGGTACCGTTTTGCAAAACAGTTTTTCATTTTTTATATACAAAAATAGTTGTAAAACGCGTTTTGGTAACTCATTTAAAAAAAAAATTACTTTAGAAAATGAAAACACAAGATACAATAATTTGCTTATGTTTTATAAAACAACAAATTATTGTTTTATGAATTTTAGGATACAACTCAAAAAAATAAAGAAACATAATACATACAATATTAAGTAAAAAGTCACCACAATATTACCATAGTCATCATCACCACCACCACCCCACAACCGCCGCCACCACCATCACCTCCATCACCACCATCACCTTCATCACCGCCGCCATCACCACCCCAACACCACCATGACAACCGCCGCCGCCACTTACCACCACTACCACAATCACCGCTGCCGCCACCACCACCACCTCTATCACCGCTGCCACCATCACCTCCCACACCACCACCACCACCCCACCACCACCACCACAACCCCACTACCACTTTTACCACTATCACTACCACCACTAACCCCCACCACAACCACCTTCACCACCACCTCATCACCGACACTGCCACCACAACCACCGCCACCACTACCACCACCACCCCACCACCACCTCCACCACAACCATCAACACCACCCCTGCCACCATTACCCTCATCCCACCACCACCCCCACCGCAACCACCCCCACGACCACTTTATCACCACCGCAACCACCCCCATGACCACCTTATCACCACCGCAACCGCCATTGCCACCACGACCACCGTCAACCCCACCCCGCCCCATCACCATAACCACCACCCTACCACCACCAACCCCCATCGGAACCACCCCCACCACCACCTCATCACCACCACCAAAACCACCACCGCCGCCGACACCACTGATTAGTCATTATTTATGTATCATTTTGTTATCTTTTTATGCCTCTCTTAAATGTCTTTTGAATGATTTCGTGCCATCAATAGTAGAAAATGATCAATCTTGTGAGACTTGTGCAGATTTAGAAAGATAGGTAAATTCAGAGAAGAACGCGAAAAGAATGACTCAAATCGGAGTTCAGATGAAGGAGATGTCCTCATTTCAATATCAGGTCCTGAATTGGGTCCTGAGTGCACCAGTGCGCCTATTTTGAATCATTGGCCAAGTACCTCAAATCATACCATCCGGGTCCCAAACCTGTGTCTAATGACATCAAGTTCATGTCCTAGAAGTGCCAAGGTCATGCGAGGACATGTCCCAAGAACTTCCCATCCGAGCCCAGCCTCTGCGCCTAAACCCTAGTTCCTGTTCCGCCAGCGGTGGATCAAAGTTCCTCCTCTGCACTGAGCCTGACAACCTATATGCCTAGCCTGACCGAAGATGCGCTTCTACTATGCTCATGGTGTACCTCAAAAGCACAGTCCCAGACCCCTATGACGAAGATATTCCAAGGGCCAAGTTCTAAGTTCCAGCGTCTGACCGCGACCAGCTTGTGTTCCCACTTTCCAGCTTGCATTCATACTCCCAACCATATTTTGATTGGTTCTAATAGATTTTAGGGACTTTGTAATTAATTAGAAGTACAATAACTATTCTAGAACATTCTAGGCTAGGGTTTTTAATACCAATCCTTATAGGACAAGGTTTTCCTTTTGTCTATAAAAGGGAGCCTTTGTTCAGTGTTTAGGGGGACCATATTTTTAGACGAAATAGATATTTTTACACACATTATTAAGAGAGCATTATTTCGGAGATCAAGACACCCTAGCCTCAATTTACATTGTAATTCAGTTCAAAGTAAGCAGTTTATTATTTTCTGCACTTTTTGGGCGTGGAGCTTGGAGAGGAAGGCTTTGCTGAGTCTCTGTTGTGCACCATTGTTCATCATCGTTCTTTACTCTAAACTTTTATTTCATTGCAATTTACTTATGAATTCAATTATATTTGTTTTAATTTCAGTTATGAGTGAGTAGTTCCTTTCATAATTAGGGTTGTTTGAAGCCCTAGCCATGTTAGCTCGTTAAGTAGATTTTTATTCTTGTTCTTAATTGCTATGCATGCTGAATAACTCTGATTACTACTTTAACTACTATTCTTTTATGTTTATGAGACTTGCTACCTTGTTTGCATAAATTATTTATGGAATTGCTTGAGTGACCGCCATATCATCTTGTGATTCATTAGCTTCAAGAGGTTGAGGTTAAGAAACAATCTTGTAATCGGAATTCATGACAACCTAGGAATGCATCCCACTCTTCTAGGCTAGTGTGGTGTCATTAAATTCTCTTAGTACTTCATGCGTCATCTTAACTGGTAGGTGATAGACGTTCTAGGCATATGCACTGTCTAAAACATGCTAAGTAAGAGAGAATGATATATGTTTAGTGTACCAACGCCAGGACCTAGGCATGGGCACCTAATTCAGAATTGCATAGTAATTAGGTCAAGATAATATGGTTAAGAGCTATAATTGGTTAGAGTGGATAGTAAGCCTTAATTCGCCTTAGTTAACAAACAATCAACCTTTCATTCTTGCATTGTTATTTTCTGCACTTTGATTTACTTGTCTTTAATTTTCAACTCTCAATCATAAACCCCCCCTTGGCGTGTGTGTGGTTTTCTTTAAGTTAACAAATCTGAACTTAATTGGGTTAATCGTTGAACAAGTCCTCGAGGGATCGACCTTTGCTTGTCATTATACTATCTCTTTTGATTTTGTGCACTTTCAAAGTTATACTTAATAGAAATAAAGTTCATAATTATTGTGTTCAGTATTTCTTCTATCAAGTTTTTGGTGCCGTTGCCGGGGGCTTGTCCCTCAACAGTGCCATTTAAGTTTGGATTTTTAACTTAGTTTTGTTTTTCTTTTTTTTAGGTACCCGTGTATGTCATTCCAAGGCTTGGTGCACGGCTTATCAAGTGGGCCGTCTTCGAGAGAATCTTCAGTAAAAGGCTCACCACCACCAAGTCCCAGAAGGATGGTGGATCAAAGAGAAGAGCAAGGATGAGATCGTGGCCTAGTACCACAAGCCCCACGGCTCCTTAAAGACTTTTCCATTCCCCATGTCTTAGAGGATCAATTTCCCATTGTTTTTCCTGAGTCAACAGTGGCAAATTTCGAATTAAAGTCTGGGATGATTCATATGATGCCCACATTTCATGCACTTTTCGGCGAGGACCCGCACTTTCATATCAAGGAATTTGTTGAAGTCTGCTCAACGCTGCGCATTAATGGCATGACAGAATTTGAAATCCGCCTACGTCTTTTTCACTATAGTCTTAAGGATCGCGCAAAGGTATGGTTTCGTTCGCTGGCGCCGGCTTCCATTCACTCATGGAGGGACTTGACGTCCAAATTCTTAACACAATATTTTCCCGTGGAAAAGACTAACGAATTAAAGTCCAGAATAATGAACCCACGACAAGACATGGAGGAGTCTTTTTACGAGTTCTGGGGACATTTCAACCAGATGCTACGGGCGTGCCCCTACCACCATATCGACGACCATCACCTTATGTTATACTTCTATGGAGGCTTGAAGACTAGTGATCGGACAATGGTAGACTCTCAATCCCAAGGGATTCTAGAAGGCACGGCCGAGGAAGCAAGGACAGCCTTTGAGAACATCGCTCAAAGGAAAAAAACAATTTAGCTACAGAGGTCCTTCCTCTAGGGCTACTGGTGATACGTACACAAATCACAATGATGATGCCATTGCTCAACTCACAGCACTGGTGAAACAACTGTGTAACGAGAAGGAAAAAAGAGTTCAAACATGCAAAGTATGTTCAATTCAGGGCCACACGTCCCAAGACTGCCCAATGGTGGAAGACGCCAATTTTGTTGTAGGTTTCATTAATAATTCACGACCCTAGAATGACCCATATTCAAACACTTACAATCCACGGTGGAAAAATCATCCAAATTTCCGCTGGAGCAACAATCAGACTGCCGCCAATCCTTTGCTGCCCCCTGGATTTCAACATCAAGCCGCATCCCCTCAAAGGAACTCTCACGGCCCTTCCTCAAATCAGAGTGGAGGCATCAAGTCTATGGAGGATACCCTAAATACCTTGGCTCAATAACAACTCAAATTCATGCAAGACAGCCAGAGTCATATGGCAAACGTGGATCGTCAAATAGGACAAATTGGAAATCAACTAAATCAGCGGGAGCAGGGAAAGTTACCCAGTCAAGTCCTGGTAAATCCTAAGGGATTTCACAATCCTACGGCTAATGACATCACTCTGCTGAGTGGAACGCAAGAAGGACCTGACATTGCGCCTCAAACAGATCTGCCGAGAGCCATTTCCCAGCCGCTATCACCAGACGCGCCAAGTATCATGTCCAAGGCACAGCCGCAAGCCACGGCCGACATCCAACTTGTTCCTAAAGCTGATTCCTAGCACTCAAATAATTCTAACTCTAAACCTCAAAAGTCCAATATTAAAGCAACAAAAACAGTAACCTCTGAGTTAGCTAATGATGTTGAAATTCCATTTCCTCGCAGGTTCCAAAACAGGCAGAAGCAAAAGGAGGACTTTGAGGAGGAAATCATCAGCATGTTGTAGAAGCTTCAAATCACACTGCCTTTCCATAAAATCGTCAAGCACATGCCTATATTCGCAAAACTCATCAAGGACTTAGTCGTAGGAAAACATGGTTTCAGCTCCCCTAACATCATTGAAATCCCTAAGGCATACTCTGTTGCCCTTTTGCGCATGCCCCTTAAAGCCAACGATCCTGGGCCTCCATCACTTTCGTGTATCATTCAATCGAAAAGATTCGAGCATTGCCTCTACGAGACGGGAGCATCGGTAAACATCATGCCGTTCAACATTTACAGGTCACTCAACCTAAGGGCACTCAAACCTACGCACCTATGTGTTCGATTAGCTAACGCCTCTATTACTAATCTAATGGGAGTTCTATAGGATGTACTTGTGCAAATTGGAGACACATGCATCCCTGCAGACTTTTACGTACTCAAGATGGACTGAATTGACAAGAATAAGGAACCTCCACTCCTCTTTGGAAGACCTTTGCTAGCCACGGCTGAGTGCCTTATTGACGTCAAAAATTGCCATGTCTCCATCAAGGTCTTGGACAAACTTTGGACGTTCTCCATCCATGATGCCATCCAATATCCTGCAGAGCCAATTGTGGACTTCCCGTTAAAAACCATGGACTTACTACTACAGAAGGCACTCGCTAGTTCATGCATAACAGATTCTCTTGAAACGACCATCACTTCACCAACTACTGAGCCACTTGACGATAAGGTGATAGAGGAAGTTAGAATACTTGATGATGTTCCTGTTCATTCATGGAACAAACAACCAGCATTTGAGGCGCAACCTCTCATGGACCATAAGACTTTGCCGTCCACCATCCAGCCCCCAGAACTAGAACTAAAACCACTGCCTGAACATTTAAAGTATGCTTACTTAGGAAAAGCTCAGACCCTTCCGGTCATCATTGCCTCTAACTTGAGTACGGAAGAGGAAGAGCAATTGGTGCAAGTCCTGAAGGCTCATCGTACGGCGATAGGATGGACAATTATCGATATACAAGGGATCAGTCCTGCCAAATGCATGCATCGAATACTTCTTGAAGACGTTGCCAAACCATCAAGAGAAGCGCAACGAATATTAAAATCACCTATGAAGGAGGTAGTGAAGAAGGAGGTCCTTAAACTCCTAGACGTGGGCATTATCTATCCTATAAGTGACTCTAAGTGGGTAAGCCTGGTCCAAGTAGTTCCAAAGAAAAATGGGATTATTGTGGTAAAGAATGAGCATGATGAGCTCGTACCCCAAAGATTTCAAACCGGATGGAGAGTTTGCAATGACTACCGGAAGCTCAATACCACCACCCGCAAGGATCACTTCCCTTTGCCATTCATCGATCAAATGCTTGAGCAGTTGGCTGGCCATTCACATTATTGCTTATTGGACGGCTACTCAGGATATAATTAGATTGCTATCGCCCCGGAAGACCAGGAAAATACTACATTCACGTGCCCCTATGTCACATTTGCCTACAGAAGGATGCCTTTTGGTCTTTGTAACGCCTCAGCCACCTTTCAACGCTGCATGATGAGCATCTTCTCTGACATGGTGGAGGACATAATTGAGGTATTCATGGACGACTTCTCTGTATTTGGCCATTCATTTGAACTGTGCTTAGCAAACTTATCCCAAGTACTAGAACGCTGCCAAGAAAGTAACTTAGTGCTAAATTGGGAAAAATGCCACTTCATGGTCCATCAAGTAATTGTCTTGGGCCATGTGATCTCTAGCCATGGAATTGAGGTGGACAAGGCTAAGTTAGACATAGAAAGACTTCCGTACCCTACAACAGTCAAGGAGGTTCGATCTTTCTTGGGCACGCTAGTTTTTATGGACGCTTCATTCAAGACTTCTCAAAAATCACAAGGCCGTTGTGCAGTCTCCTAGCTAAAGAAGCTCATTTGACTTCAACAAGGACTGCCGTGAGGCATTCAATACACTCAAAGCAAAGCTCACAGCATCCCCCATCTTTATGCCACCGAATTGGGACTTACCTTTCGAACTTATGTGTGATGCTTCGGACTTTGCTGTAGGAGCTGTTCTAGGGCAGCATGTCAACAAGCTTCCTCACGTCATCTACTATGCAAGTCGAACCTTGAATGACGCCCAGCTGAACTACTCCACCACTGAGAAAGAGCTCCTTGCTGTTATCTTCACTCTTGAGAAGTTCAGATCATACTTGATTCAGACCAAGGTCATCGTCTACACTGATCATGCGACCTTGAAGTACTTACTCACTAAGAAGGACGCCAAGCCAAGGTTGCTGCAATGGATGCTACTTCTCCAAGAATTTGACCTTGAAATTCGAGATAAAAAGGGAAGTGAAAACGTAGTGGCTGATCATATGAGCCACTTGATACATGGATCCAACGAAGAGGCTGACCAATTGCCACTCCTGGAGACATTCCCAGATGAACAACTCTTCGCACTCCAAGCAATCGATCCATGGTACGATGATCTCATTAATTTCCTTGTCACTAAACAATTTCCTTCCTCTTTAAGCAGGTATCAAAAGGACAAGCTAGCTAAACAGGCTAAGTACTACATCTGGGATGAGCCCTACTTATGGAAGCATTGTCCTGATCAAATCATTCGACGATGCATTCCCGAAGCTGAGATGGAATATGTCCTGACATTTTGCCATAACTTGGCGTGTGGAGGCCATTTCGGAGCTAAGAAAATGACACTCAAGGTCCTTCAAAGCGGATTCTATTGGCCTACATTATTTAAGAATGCATACGAGTTTGTACTCACTTGTGACAGATGCCAGCGACAAGGTAACATAGGCCCTCAAAATCAAATGCCATAAAACCCTATCCTTGTAGTTGAGATCTTTGACATATGGGGCATTGATTTCATGGGACCTTTTCCAAACTCTTTTGGAAATCACTATATTTTATTAGTTGTCGATTATGTGTCTAAATGGGTGGAAGCAATTCCGACAAAAACTAATGATGCCAAAGTAGTTGTGAGCTTTTTGCAGAGTCACATCTTAGCTAGGTTTGGAGCACCTAGGGCAATCATCAGCGATGGAGGAGCGCACTTCTGCAATCGTTTGTTTGAAGCTTTAATAAAGAAGTATGGTGTAAACCACAAGGTCTCAACACCTTATCACCAACAAACGAGTGGCCAAACTGAAGTTTCCAATCGAGAAGTAAAGGCTATATTGGAGAAAACGGTGAGACCTGGCCGCAAGGATTGGTCCCGCAGATTGAATGATACATTGTGGGCCTATAAGACATCATACAAGACCTCGATTGGCATGTCTCCTTTCAGGCTTGTTTTCGGAAAAAGGATGTCACCTACCAGTGGAATTGGAGCATAGAGCATTCTGGGAAATTAAGAAGATGACCATGAATATCGATGATGCTGGAGTACACAGAAAGCTGCAGCTAAGTGAATTAGAAGAGCTTCGAAACGAGGCCTACAAAAGTGCTCGGATTTACAAGGAAAAGACCAAAGCTTTTCATGACAAGCACATTCAACCCAAGGACTTTCAAATCGGACAGAAAGTCCTCCTCTTTGATTCTTGGCTCAAATTATTTCGAGGTAAGTTATGTTCAAGATGGACTGGACCAATCATTGTTACTAAGGTTTTTCCTCATGATGCAGTTGACATCCAACACCCGGATAGGAAGACTCCGTTCAAGATAAATGGCTATCTCCTCAAACACTACTTCGAGGCCATTTCCAATCCAGGCCCAGCCGACCTTGCAACCCAGCATGAGCCAAATGCCTAGCATGCCAGCCCCGTCTTGCCTAGACGTTAAATAAAGCACTCCTAGGAGGCATCCTATCCCTGGTTTGTATTTCTCTCTTCCTCTGCTGTTTCTGCCCGTTATATGTCTCAAACCTTTCTACTGTTGTCATGCTTACTGCTTATCACATTGAGGACAATGTTCAGTTTAGGTTTGGGGGTGTGGATATTTAAAATTTTGCATATAGAAACAAGTAGGTTTGGGGGTGATACACGGCCAGGACTTTTGAATTTTCAACCTTAGTTTTTTGTGTTTAGTTAGTTACTTAATTTTTTTGCTTTTGAATAGTATGATAACTTGTTAATAGGGATGTATATGCTAAGTTAACTGTCTTAGCCTTACTAAGAGTCATGCCATGGTCAAGTAGTTCATAATCTGCACTGCACAATGCCATGTTTTAAGTGATTAAGTGAACGAAATAACTGGATTTGAGTGAACCTTAGAAATTTAGTGGAGACTACCCTGTGAGATCTTTGAGCCTAATTGCCATTATTTCTGAGGGATATACTTGTTTCTAATCTTAAACACTCATCGATTTTGTTCTTAATTGTTGATCTCATTACATCATTTTGCATTGAATTTTAAAGAACTAACACCATTTAGATACTCTTGATTTAATGTGTGGTTTGCCATAAGAAGTGATGTAGGCTATGTGTGCTTTAACCTATAAAGGCTTTATCCTACCCTATTGCATGCTCCCTAAGCCAACTTTGAAGCTAAACACTCAGACTTTTCTTTCATCACCCAAAGTATAACCTAACCCAAAATACTTAGCCATTCAACACAGCCATGCCCTATAACCTCAGTTGTGCTAAGGTTGCCCTAAATGAGATTCATGGTGAGAATGAGAGGTGAAAGAAAATGCTGCCCAATTAAAAGGACATTGGCGTCAATTCAAAGTTCAAAAGTAAAGAAAAGCTTTACAAGTTGCAAGCTGCAAGAAAGTTTGAGGAAATCATTGCATGATCTTGGTTCAACTCAATTCAAAGAAAATAAATAAATAAAGAAATCAAAAGAAAGAACAAAAAATGTTGAAAAGAAAAAGAAAGAAGAAAAAGTGAAAAAAAAAGTAAGTTGAGCCAAGTGAGCCAAGAGCCTCAAAATAAGCCATAAAGAAAGCACAATGTCGTGGTCTAAGAAAGGATGCAGTTCAGAAATTCCAAGTTCAAGTCATGACTTCTCATGCCTTGGCACAGCTCAGGTTCCTTGAATCCCATCCTTCCTTGCTAAACCCCTAAGCTTAGCCCCGTTACAACCGAAAAAAGAAGACCTAACTGATCTTATGGACAATCATGCGGAGGATTAAGGTACGTATCTATGTTCTTAAAGCTCAATTCCATTCATGAGATCTTTATTTCCATAAAGTGCTATTCTTCATTGTTACTCATATGTGATTAAATTTGAATTTCATAACATAAACTCATCACATATGCTTAAAAAGAGTGAAAGCCTAGGATTCTTGTGCGAATTGAGAGTTACCTAGTGAGGATTAGAGTCGAGGAGAAATCTTTCTAGGGCACTTAGATGAAGTTGTTCTCAAACATGATCACTCGAAATATTGGCACTTATACACGTACACCTTCACATGACACTCACGGCTATGACATTCCTTTTAGTTCTGCAACGCATGTCTACTTACTTTGATTCTTATTAGCTTGTTAAAAGTACTATCTCTACATCTTATTTGTTTAAGTAAAACATTTGTGGGTATCGTGTTGCTATAACCTTCAGGAGACAAAACTCCTCCTACTAGGTGAACCTAGGGGTTTAAATGTTCTATCTTAACTAAGATCGAGTCCTTTCATTTTGTTAAAGTTTTTTTTGCTCATGGACTAGCAAAAGATAGGTTTGGGGGTATTTGATCAGTCATTATTTATGTATCATTTTAATGTCTTTTTATGCCTCTCTTACATGTCTTCTGAATGATTTCTTGCCATCAATAGTAGAAAATGATCAATCTTGTGAGACTTGTGCAGATTTAGAAAGATAGGTAAATTCAGAGAAGAACGCGAAAAGAATGACTTAAATCGGAGTTCAGTTGAAGGAGATGTCCTCATTTCAATATCAGGTCCTGAACTGGGTCATGAGTGCGCCAGTGCGCCTATTTTGAGTCCTTGGCCAAGTACCTCAGATCATGCCATCCGGGTCCCAAACCTGTGTCTCATGAGATCAAGTTCATGTCCTAGAAGTGCCAAGGTCATGCGAGGACATGTCGAGTACATGTCCCAAGCACTTCCCATCCGAGCCCAGCCTCTGCGCCTAAACCCTAGTTCCTGTTCCGCCAGTGGTGGATCAAAGTTCCTCCTCTGCACTGAGCCTGACAACTTATATGCCTAGCCTGACCGAAGATGCGCTTCTACTATGCTCGTGGTGTACCTCAAAAGCGAAGTCCCAGACCCCTATGACGAAGATATTCCAAGGGCCAAGTTCTAAGTTCCAGCGTCTGACCGTGGGAAGACCGCGGGCTGCTCGCGGCCAGCTTGTGTTTCCACTTGCCAGCTTGCATTCACACTCCCAACCATGTTCTGATTGGTTCTAATAGATTTTAGGGACTTTGTAATTAATTAGAAGTACAATAACTATTCTAGAACATTCTAGGCTATGGTTTTTAATACCAATCCTTATATGCAAGGTTTTCCCTTTGTCTACAAAAGGGAGCCTTTGTTCAGTGTTTGGGGGGGACCATATATTTAGACGAAATAGAGATTTTTACACACATTATTAGGAGAGCATTATTTCGGAGATCTAGACACCCTAGCCTCAATTTACATTGTAATTCAGTTCAAAGTAAACAATTTCTTATTTTTTGCACTTTTTGGGCGTGGAGCTTGGAGAGGAAGGCTTTGCCGAGTCTCTGCTGTGCACTATTGTTCATCAGCATTCTTTACTCTAAACTTTTATTTCATTGCAATTTACTTATGAATTCAATTATATTTGTTTTAATTTCAGTTATGAGTGAGTAGTTCCTTTCAGAATTAGGGCTGTTTGAAGCCCTAGCCATGTTAGCTCGCTAAGTATATTTTTATTCTTGTTCTTAATTGCTATGCATGCTGAATAACTCTGATTACTGCTTTAACTACCATTCTTTTATGTTTATGAGACTTGCTACCTTGTTTGCATAAATTATTGATGGAATTGCTTGAGTGTCCACCATATCAACATGTGATTCATTAGCTTCAAGAGGTTGAGGTTAAGAAACAATCTTGTAATCGGAATTCATGACAACCTAGGAATGCATCCCACTCTTCTAGGCTAGTATGGTATCATGAAATTCTCTTAGTACTTCTTGCGTCATCTTAACTGGTAGGTGATAAACGTTCTAGGCATATGCCCTATCTAAAACATGCTAAGTAAGAGAGAATGATATATGTTTAGTGTACCAACGCCAGAACCTAGGCATGAGCACCTAATTCAGAATTGCATATTAATTAGGTCAAGATAATCTGGTTAAGAGCTATAATTGGTTAGAGTGGATAGTAAGCCTTAATTCGCCTTAGTTAACAAACAATCAATCTTTCATTCTTACATTGTTATTTTCTGTACTCTGATTTACTTGTCTTTAATTTTCAACTCTCAATCATAAACAACCCCAACCCCGCCTCCCCGCCTCTCCGCCTCCCCGCCTCTCCGCCTCCCCGCCTCCCCCCCCAACCCCACCCCCCCCCCCCCCCCCCCCCCCCCCCCCCCCCCCCCCCCCCCCGCCTCCCTTGGCATGTGTGTGTGTGTGTGTGTGGTTTTCTTTAAGTTAACAAATCTGAACTTAATTGGGTTAATCATTGAACAAGTCCTCGAGGGATCGACCTTTGCTTGTCATTATACTATCTCCATCGATTTTGTGCACTTGCAAAGTTATACTTAGTAGATATAAAGTTCATAATTATTGTGTTCAGTATTTCTTCTATCAACCACCACCCCACCACCACCTCTACCATCACCATTACCACCATCCTGCCACCACCTCCACCATAATCTACTGCAACCACCCCCCAACACCACCTTATTACCACCGCAACAACCATTGCCACCATGACCACCACCAACCCCACCCCGCCCCATCACCATAACCACCACCAATGTCGCCACCACTACCACCACCACCACCACCACCACCACCACCACCACCACCACAACTACATCCATTCCCACCATCACCCTATCACCGCCGCAACCGCCACCGCCACTGCTACCATGACCATCGTCGCTACCACCCCATCAGTGCCACTACCCTACAACCACCGCTGTCACCACTACCCCTATCACCACCCCCACCCCCACCTCCACCCCACAACCACCATCGTTTCCGCCACTCCCACCACCACCACCACCACCACCTCCACCTCCACTCCATCATACTACCACTATCTCTACTATTACCATTTTCACCGTCATCTCGAAATTTATATTTGGAAATCATTGTCTAATGCGTATTTACTTTTTTTTTTAATTTTATATATTTTTACCAAACAAGTTTTTTCTTTTTCATTCTTACAAAATCATATTCAGAGTAAACTACCAAATGCATTCTCAAATATTAAATACACAAAATCCTATTTGTTGTTTTCATTTTACAAAATAATATTTCAAAAACTGTTTTGCAAAACGATACCAAACGGGCCTAACTTACCACCTTGTTTCTTAAGAAACAATGTATGGTCGGCATTACTCTGCTCATACCCATACTTCCTCATAGCCACACGAAATCTACCAAACCAAGCTCTCAGAGACTGTTTCAGACCATACAATGCCTTCTTCAGCCTACACACCACATTAGACTGACTCAGAGAACTATAGCATGGTGGCAAGGACATATAGACCTCCTCCTGCAAATCACCATGTAGGAAGGCATTCTTGACATCATATTGTTGCAGAGGCCAGTCAAAGTTTGCAGCCAGAGACAGTAAAACCCGAATAGTATTAATTTTAGCCATGTGTGCAAAAGTCTCCTGATAGTCAACACCATAAGTCTGAGTAAACCCTTTGGCAACAAGTCTTGCCTTATACCTGTCAATAGTGCCGTCATGCTTGTGCTTTATAGTGTATACCCATTTACAACCAACAATTTTTTTCCCTTATGGCAATAAGACTAATTCTCATGTATGATTTTTCTCGAGAGCCTGCATTTCATCAGTCATTGCATTAGCCCACTTAGGATCAGATAATGCTTCATGTCCCTTGGTAGGAATAGTCATCGAAGACATGTGATTCACAAATGCCTGACAGTCTTCTGATAATCTGTGTGTAGACACATAATGGGCAATTGGGTACTTCACCTTTTTCACAAGTTCTGGTGAGTATCTGTCTGGTTGCCCATGATTACTTCTTGGAGGCAATTCATACATGTTACTCTTCACATGTTCACAATTATTGTCAGTATTAATCAAGGTATATGAACTTACCTTAGGAACATCAACAAGAGGAGAATTGGAGACGGGTACTGGAGGAGTGGTAGAGAAGGGGGCGTCAGGCTGTGTAGGGACGTGAAGTCCTATAGTAACCGGTCTTATTTCACTCAGTTCAATGGCTGGTCCTATTGAACTGGTTTCGACTAGTTCAATAGCTCCTGTTGGACCCGGCACAAGCACATGGAGTTCAATATTATCAGGAAATAACTTAATCCAATTCGCCTCTTCAACATCACTCTCCTCCAGAAAAGGAGAAGTGGATACCAGGGGATGAAAAAACATTTCATGTTCAGAGAAAGTATCATCCAAGGTAACATAAAAGCGACGAGTAGGTGGATGATAACAGTGGTAGCCTTTCTGAAACAAGTGATGCCCAAGAAACACGCATTTCAGAGCACATGGATCAAGCTTGGCACGCATATGTTTATGCAAGTGTACAAAGGCAGCACACCCAAATACATGAGGCATCAAAGTGAGATGAGAGGGAATGGAGACATAAGATGCCAATTTATCCAATGGTGTCTTAAATTTTAGGGCACAAGTAGGAACACTATTAAGGAGATAAACAACAACAATGATTGCCTCCTCCCAAAAACCCGGTTTCATATGTGCTCCAATTAGGCTTGCTCTTGTAATTTCAAGAATTTGGCTATTTTCCCTTCAGCCACACCATTCTGCTGAGGATTATACGGACATGTGGTTTCATGAAGGATGCCATGATCCCGAAAATATCCCTGCAATGTATGATTAACATATTCGCCTCCATTATCCGACTGAAGGACTTTCAGAGTAGCTGAAAATTAGGTTTGAATCATTTTGTGAAATGTCTGAAAACAACCAGCAACATCACTCTTGTGTTTCATCAAGTACAACCAAGTCATGCGAGTGCAATCATCAACAACTAAAACAAACCAACGGAAGCCAGACGTCGTAGTAACAGGTGATGGAGCCCAAACATCAGAATGGACCAAAGTGAATGGAACAAATCTTGTATTCAAACTATCTGGGTAAGTTATACGGTGACTCTTTGCCAAAATGCAGGTGCCACACGCAAAATCTGAAGGTATACAACAGGAAAATAAATGCGGAAACAAATGCTCTAAATAACCAAATGAAACATGTCCCAAACGACGATGCCAAAGCCAAACCTGATCGTCAGACACTCAACTTGATCCTTTGACGGAGAGAGACACCAAACCCACCAACCAATGTTGCCACCACCACCACCACCACCACAACTACAACCACACCCACCATCACCCTATCACCACCGTAACCGCCACCGCCACCGCCACTGCTACCAAGACCATCGTCGTTGCCATCCCATCAGTGCCACTACCCCACAACCACCGCTGTCACCACTACCCCTATCACCACCCCCACCCCCACCTCCACCCCACAACCACCACCGTTTCCGCCACTCCCACCACTACCACCACCACCACCACCACCACCTCCACCTCCACCCCCACATCCATCATCGTCACCACCACCCCAACCACCACCACCACCTCTACCTCCACCCCATCATACTACCACTATCTCTACTATTACCATTTTCACCGTCATCTCGAAATTTATATTTGGAAATCATTGTCTAATGCGTATTTACTTTTTTTTTTAATTTTATATATTTGTACCAAACAAGTTTTTTCTTTTTCATTCTTACAAAATCATATTCAGAGTAAACTACCAAATGCATTCTCAAATATTAAATACACAAAATCCTATTTGTTGTTTTCATTTTACAAAATAATATTTCAAAAACTGTTTTGCAAAACGATACCAAACGGGCCTAACTTACCACCTTGTTTCTTAAGAAACAATGTATGGTCGGCATTACTCTGCTCATACCCATACTTCCTCATAGCCAACGAAATCTACCAAACCAAGCTCTCAGAGATTGTTTCAGACCATACAATGCTTTCTTCAGCCTACACACCACATTAGACTGACTCGGAGAACTATAGCATGGTGGCAAGGACATATAGACCTCCTCCTGCAAATCACCATGTAGGAATGCATTCTTGACATCATATTGTTGCAAAGGCCAGTCAAAGTTTGCAGCCAGAGACAGTAAAACCCGAATAGTAGTAATTTTAGCCACATGTGCAAAAGTCTCCTAATAGTCAATACCATAAGTCTGAGTAAACCCTTTGGCAACAAGTCTTGCCTTATACCTGTCAATAGTGCCGTCATGCTTGTGCTTTATAGTGTATACCCATTTACAACCAACAAATTTTTTCCCTTATGGCAATAAGACTAATTCTCATGTATGATTTTTCTCAAGAGCTTGCATTTCATCAGTCATTGCATTAGCCCACTTAGGATCAGATAATGCTTCATGTACCTTGGTAGGAATAGTCATCGAAGATATGTGATTCACAAATGCCTGACAGTCTTCTGATAATTTGTGTGTAGACACATAATGGGCAATTGGGTACTTCACCTTCTTCACAAGTTCTGGTGAGTATCTGTCTGGTGGTTGCCCATGATTACTTCTTGGAGGAAATTGACACCTATTACTCTTCACATGCTCACAATTATTGTCAGTATTAATCAAGGTATATGAACTTACCTCAGGAACATCAGCAGGAGGAGAATTGGAGACGGGTACTGGATGAGTGGTAGAGAAGGGGGCATCGGGCTGTGTAGGGACGTGAAGTCCTATAGTAACCGGTTTTAATTCACTCAGTTCAATGGCTGGTCCCACTAAACTGGTTTCGGCCAATTCAATAGCTATTGTTGGACCCGGCACAAGCACATGGAGTTCAATATTATCAGGAAATAACTCAATCCAATTCGCCTCTTCAACATCACTCTCCTCCGGAAAAGGAGAAGTGGATACCAGGGGATGAAAAAACATTTCTTGTTCAGAGAAAGTATCATCCAAGGTAACATAAAAGCGACGAGTAGGTGGATGATAACAGTGGTAGCCTTTATGAAACAAGTGATGCCCAAGAAACACGCATTTCAGAGCACATGGATCAAGCTTGGTACGCATATGTTTATGCAAGTGTACAAAGGTAGCACACCCAAATACATGAGGCATCAAAGTGAGATGAGAGGGAATGGAGACATAAGATGCCAATTTATCCAATGGTGTCTTAAATTTTAGGGCACTAGTAGGAACACAATTAAGGAGATAAACAACAACAATGATTGCCTCCTCCCAAAAACCCGGTTTCATATGTGCTCCAATTAGACTTGCTCTTGTAATTTCAAGAATTTGCCTATTTTCCCTTTAGCCACGCCATTTTGCTGAGGATTATACGGACATGTGGTTTCATGAAGGATTCCATGATCCCGAAAATATCCCTGCAATGTATGATTAACATATTCGCCTCCATTATCCAACTGAAGGACTTTCAGAGTAGCTGAAAATTGGGTTTGAATCATTTTGTGAAATGTCTGAAAACAACCAGCAACATCACTCTTGTGTTTCATCAAGTACAACCAAGTCATGCGAGTGCAATCATCAACAACTAAAACAAACCAACGGAAGCTAGACGTAGTAGTAACAGGTGATGGAGCTCAAACATCAGAATGGACCAAAGTGAATTGAACAAATCTTGTATTCAAACTATCTGGGTAAGTTATACGGTGACTCTTTGCCAAAATGCAGGTGCCACACGCAAAATCTGAAGGTATACAACTGGAAAATAAATGCGGAAACAAATGCTCTAAATAACCAAATGAAACATGACCCAAACGGCGATGCCAAAGCCAAAACCTGATCGTCAGACACTCGACTATATCCTTTGATGGAGAGAGACAGGAAACCCACCAACCACAACACCCCCCCCCCCCCCCCCCCCCCCCCCCCCCCCCCCCCCCCCCCTCACACACACACACACACACACACACATCATCCATATAGTACAAGCCCCATCTCTTAGTACCACGCCCAATAATCACCCCGCTACTGAGGTCCTGAAGAAGGAAAAAATCCAGAATAGATTATTACCAAACAATTTAATTTTGCTGTGACTTGGGGAACAAAGAGCAAGTTATTAGATAATATAGGAAACAGTAAGTATGATCTAAGGACAAGGAAAATGTCAAATCCACTCGGCCAGCGCTAATAACCGGAGATGGTACCCTATTAGCATTAGCAACATAATAGCAATTAGGTACACTATGATCGTGGAGAAGTGATGCATCAAAGGTCATATGGTCACTCGCACCTGAATCTAGAATCCTACCATGACTTTTTCAGAAGCAGACAAAGGTATACCGATATTACTTAATTGTTGGAGAAGGGCAAAAGCTACCGTGGATTGAGGATTGTTGGTCGGTGGTGCTGGTTCTGAGACGACAAGACCAGGTTGGTTCATAGGGGGCCCAACCAGGCACACAGCCGCCTTACCCTGCTTTAGACCATTCTTGTTTTCTCTCCTCGCTTGGTTTTTTCTCTCTTTAAGAGCTTCCCACCAATCCGGATACCCATTTTTTGGAAACAATTTTCCACCGTATGTTTCACACTTCCACAATGGGTACATTTGCCTTCATTAGAGTAAATAGAGAGATGTTGAGTTAATAAAATGTTACCATTGCGTTTCACCATCATAGCAACATTAGACGCATTGCCCTGATTGAGCATAGTATGTCGGCGTTGCTCCTCATGCCTCATAGATGCAAAGGCAGTCTCAGGGTTAGGAAAAGGTTCAGTTCATAGAATCTCTCCGCGAATTGAATCAAAAACATCATCCAAGCCTGTCAAGAACAAATAAACTCTCTCTTCATCAATTTCCTGTCCACGAACTTTCACCATTTCCTCTTGAGTAAATGGGATTGGTTTATGGTGATCAAGTTCCTGCCAAATAGTGTAACGACCAAGAAATTTAATTAGTAAATTTTCATAAATTAATTTACAAAAAGGACGAAAATACCCTTGGTGGTATAAGGGGCTCGAAAATCAATTTTTATTTGGAGAAACTTTTGGCAGTGTTTCAGGAACCATTGCGTAGGTCTCAAACTCACGAGTACGTAGATAGGCGGCACGCGAAAAATGGAGTCCGTGTGAGAATTGTGGTCTAGAATATTCAGGGGCATTTTGGTAATTTGCCCTGGGTAGATATTTTTAACCCCGGCAGATAAGATTCTCCTCATTTCTCTCTCTCTTCCCGATTCTCATCCGATCCGTGAGACCAAACCCAAAAACCCAAGATTTTGAACTTCAATTTGAGGCAACCTCGTCCGATTTGGTTCCACCCGTCAGAATCTCCTCCTCCCCGCGATCAAGGATGTACCGACCGTCGAAGGAAGCAGCCGTGGGAGACACCGAACCGAGGAAAGGAAAAACTGAAACTTTTGATCGATTTTCTGGCCAACACATGTATGGGTTTCATGTTTAGACTTCATTTTTGAGTTCCTAGATTCGAGTAGATGGATTTAGACTAAAAAATCCTGAAAAACAGTTAAGATTTGAGGAAGTTAGGAAAATTTCAAGGTCGACCGGTAATGGCGTTTTCCAGCGACGACGCATAGCGGAGTGGTCGTCTACTCCGGTGACTCTCCAGTGACACTCTGATGACTGGTTCGGTCAGAGGGGATGACGTGGCATGCCACCTAGTAGCCACGTGGTGGCTGAGTCAGCACTAAGTTAGGCGCGTGAGGTATTGTAGCTGGCGCATGGCCGAGACGTCGACCTTTTGCCGGAACGTGGGATCGGTCCTTGGGTCACGGCGGCACGTGTCGACAAGGTTTCGACGTTTCAGACCTTTTGGCGTAGGTTTCGGGTTAATCGGACGTTGTTTAGGAGTAATTTTGGGTGTTTGAAGTGGCTGCATATTTAGTGTGACGCGAGCGGACCTCCCAGGGTTTAGGGAGACTAAATGTAGGGTTTTTAATTATCGTTGGTAATCATGATTGTTATTTTTGACAGGCGATACTGCTCTGGGAACTTCAGAGGAGCGTACAAACCGGGATTGAGCTAATTGGACGTTCGGTGAGTGGACTTTGGTTTTGTAAATTATAATGCATGCATAAAGGTATATTTGAATAAATTCTTGTTACGTATTATTTTTGGTAAATTCTGGAATTATCAAGTATTATGATAATAAATTACTACTGGACACGGGCTTTCAATAATTATTTGGAAATGACGTTTTGGGCTATGGCCTGTCTTTATGGTTTCAAGTTTTATATGGTTTGACTTGATTGCTTTTGGATTTTGGTTGAGTCCATGATTTTGAGTTTAAACCCGGTTTTTCAATAAATTTGGCCTAAGCCAAGAAACAAGAATTTCAAAACATGGATTTTGATATTCAGTGAATTATTGTCCCCGAGGGTCAAGGTTTTCACCAACTGGCGTCGAAGAGTATTTCTCCGCTAGATCGTCGAGGTTTCTCCGACGCTGGTGTCAAAGGGTATTTCTCCATCAGGTCATTGAGACTGTCTATGCGTAGTACATGGTTCTGCACAACTCAAAGTATATCGGGTGTGTGGAGGGTTGGACCTGGGTCAGTCAGTTTGGATATCGAGCTACGACACGGGATTCCATTCGGGGAGCAATGGGATATGTTTTGATATATATTTTGTGTCCAAGTCTGTTTACATGATTTTAAACTCCTTTGAGGAGGATTTTCAAAGCAGAGTTGTGGACCACGGGATGTTTTCGTTATTCGGGTTTTCGTGGGTCCCACAAAGTGTTTTAACAAAAGATGGATTTTCCGGTGAGTTTTCGGATTATCTATATATATATTATTTATGGATTTTTTTGAAAAGGGATTTTTATATTATGTATGCATTGTTTTACTCGTGTAGGGGGAAAAGGTATGTTTTCCTCGGAAATGATTTTAAATGATTATTTTGTCCACTCACACTTTTTGTGTTTTAAATCCCCTCCAGGCCGTTGAGTTGACGATGGCATATCCAGAGGCGGAGGCATGAAATTTTCAGCTGCGCATTTGCCTAGACTATCGAGTAGGATATTTATTTTTGTATTTACCTTTCCTACCTAGCTGCTCTTATAAGCTTTTGGACTTATTGTAAATTATGACTACGTCGTTGGTTGGTTGGTGTTGTTAGGCTTTGGAGTTTTATTTGATCTTTCGTCTGACATGTGGAAGACGGTTAACCATTTCTTAAGGGGAGGTTCTGCCGAATTTTCGGAAGAATGCTCGTAACCAGTCGTAAGGACTTAAGGGTATTTTGGGAATTCTTTTATGTTGTTAGACATGAGCAGGGCTTTTCCCAGTTTCCGAGGGGGAATTCGGGAAAGGTCATGTCAACTTGGTATCAGAGCACTAGGTTTAAATTCCTGTAGATCGTGCACCTAGTGTACATCTGATTGTGGTATTGATGATTTAAGGTTCTTTTCAGCATAATGCCTCCGAGACGCGAGCCCCGTCAGCGGCATGGAAACGGTGAGGACACACATGAACCCGTAGTAGAGCCTGATTTGAGGTAGACCCTGGATCAATTGGGTCGGGCGTTGACGACAGTACTTCAGGGTGGGGCTACGTCTGAAGTTTCTGACATTGAGCAAGCCCAGAGGTTGGGGGCGACAGTGTTTACAGGCGAGTTAGGCCTAGATGATGCTGATGAGTGGATTACTCATTTGGAACGAGTGTTTTCTGTTATGAGGTGCCCTCAGGAAGATAGGGTGCGACTAGCCACATTTCTTCTGGGTGGCTATGCGTACCGTTGGTGGCATGCTTTGCAGCTGACAGGCTGGGATGTTCGTACCTTTACTTGAGAAGCTTTCCAAGAGCGCTTCCTCGAGCAGTTTTATCCTTGCTCATATCGTGATGCTAGAGAGGCTGAGTTCTTACAATTACAACAGGGGGACATGACGGTGGCATAGTATGAACATAAATTTCTTGAGTTGTCACGATTTGTACTGGCTCTGGTGGCAATTGAGATGGATAAGTGCCGAAGGTTTGAGTATGGACTGAGAAATGCAGTTCGAGTAGCAGTAACTGCGGTGACACATACTTCTTTGAGGGCTTTGTCAGACGCTGCTTGTTGGTGGAATTAAAGGGCAAGAAATATGCAATTCAATTCTAACAGTTATAAAATCCTTGCAAGTGCACAAATCGATAAGAATAGTATAGTAGCACAGCAAGAGTCGATCCCTCGAGGACTTGTATCAACGTTATGACCACTTTAGTTCAGATTTATTAACTTAGTGAAAACACACACACACACATGCATGTGGGTTTATGATGTGAGAACTGAAATTTAAAGATAAGTAAAATAAAATGCAAAAAATAACAATGCAAGAATTAATGGTTGATTGATTATTAACTAAGGCGAATTAAGGCTTACTATCCACTCTAACCAATTATAGTTACTAATCAGATTTCCTTGACCTAATTACTATGCATTTTCTGAATTAGGTGCCCGTGCCTAGGACCTGGCGTTGGTTCACTAGACACATCTTATTCCCTCTTACTTAGCATGTTCTAAACATGGCATATGCCTAGAACGTTTATCACCTACCTTTTAAGATGATGCATGAAGTTTAAAGAGAATTTAATGACACCACATTAGCCTAGCAAGGTGACATGCAATCCTAGATCGTTATGAGTTAAGATTACAAGTAAGAATACTTTCGATGCTCCAAATCACAAGATGATATGACGGTCACTCAAGCAATTACATCAATAATTATATGCAAACAAGGTAGCTAATCTTATAGGCATAAATTAAGGTCATTAAGCACAGTAATCCAACTTATTCAGCATGCATAGCAATCATAATCAAGAGCCAGAAATCCAATCAACAAGCTAACATGGCTAGGGCTTCAAGCAGCCCTAATCCTAACGACTACTCACACATAACTGAAATTGAAACAAATATAATTGAATTCATAAGTAAATTACAATAATGAAAATAAGGGTACAGAAGATATTGTGAAGAACAGGTGCAGCAGAAGACACGACATAGCCTTCTTCTCCAAGCTCCACGTCCAACACACTCAACTTCGGGAAGAACAGAGCTTTGGCATGAAACTCTGAAAAAGCAATTACTATCTGCGGCTAAGGTGTCTCTGTTTCTCCAGAAAACAAAACGGAACTCTCTCTCTCTAATTCTAATTATTTTCAAAACACTGAACAAAGGCTCCCTTTTATAGACAAAGGGAAAACCTTGTCCTATAAGGATTGGTAAAACCATGTCCTATAAGGATAGGGAAAGTTATTAGACTTTTAATTAATTACAAAGTCCTTAAATCTATTAGAACCAATCAGAGCACGGCTGGGAGTGTGAATGCAAGCTGGCAAGTGGGAACGCAAGCTGACCAAATTTGGATTTTGGACTGTCTTCGTAATCAGGATATGGGACTGCGCTTTTGAAGCACATCATGAGTATAGTAGAAGCGCATCTTCGTTCAGGCTTGGCGTAAATGTTGTCATGCTTAGCGCAAAGGGAGAACCTCTGATCCACCGCTGGCGGAACAAGGACCCCGGGCTTAGGCGAACATCTGGGCTCGGATGGGAGTTCTTGGGACATGTCCTCGACCTGCCTTGGCACGACCTTGGCACTTCTAGGACCTGACCTTGATGTCATGAAACACAAGTTTGAAACCTGGAGGGCCTAATATGAGGTACTTGGCCAGTGTCCCAAAATAGGCGCACTGGCACACTGGCGCACTCAGGACTCCGTTCAGGACCTGATATTGACATGAGGGTATCTCCTTCATCTGGACTCCGATTTGAGTCATTCTTTTTTGCGTTCTTCCCAGATTTTACCTATCTTTCTAACTCTGCACAAGTCTCACAAGATTGATCATTTTCTACTATTGATGGCACGAAATCATTCAAAAGACATGTAAGAGAGGCATATAAAGACATCAAAATGATGCATAAATAACGACTGATCACTGCTGCCAGAGTAGAGTTGAGTTTGCCAGCTCAGCTGTAAGGACCCTTCCTGAATTTCATCTCGAAATCCGCGAAAAGCCCTTATCCCGTATGACAGCTCTTTTTTCCTCAAATTTAATATCAGGAATACCTTTTATCCTTAAATATAATAAATAAACCTTACAGGGTTTCCGACAAAACATCTATGTACTTACTGACCACATCTACCTATCAGACGCAGGATGGCTTACAAGTCACCGCTGAAACCTCGAAATAGTGGTGGTCCAAAAAGGTAACACGCTCTGACACCAAATCTCAGTAGGTTAGACACTGCTGAAACCTCTACTGGAATAACACAAGACAACTAACTAGTTAGCCACTTGTGAACCGTCAATAACTCGTCACTCTGGGTCACCGCCCACACCAACCCACTGACCAGGATGACGAAGGAACCAGACTTGGTTGAATTGAGTCTCACTGACTCGTCCCGAGTCAAAATCGATATCCCTACTCCTCCAGAGCACCCCGAGTGATAACTCAATATCCCTGCTCCTCCAGAGCTATCTCAGACCTCAACAATATGGCGGAGAAAGATCCCTTGAATGCCAACATTGGAGAACCCCTCGACGATCTGACGGAGACATACCTTCTAACGCCAATTGGAGAACCCATCAACAATGTAGCGGAGAAAAACACCTTCCACGCCAATCATCGGAGAATCCCATGGTATAACCCAATACCTAGAAGTATGCATACCCATGAAATTCCGAAACCCTAGTCCGTTCACAGCGTGAATAAAATACCAAATCATGGACGCTCTAGCCCCAAGGAACTCTTGAAACAATATTGACCCAACTACCTTGACCTCCCGAGCTCAAAACCCGCACGATGGTTAACAGTTACCTTTGGGATTGCCCAACCGGGGCTCTAAACGAACTCTTATGGCCTCAAAACCATCAGAATCCGATCCGGAACATCCCAATACCCTAGCCACGCATCGTCGTGACCCTGGAATCGGCTCCACGCTCCCGCAGAAGGCTGGACCACACGTCCTCATGCGCCGGCCACGCGCCCTCATGTGCCAGCCACGCGCCTGCTATAGTGCCCACGCGCTGACCTAGTCTAACCCGGCCCAACTCAGCTTGACTCGGTCTACTCGACCCGACTCGATCCACTCGACTCGACCTGATCCACTTGACGCTACTCAGTCCACATGACCCGACCCAATCCACTCGACCCAATTGATCATCGGTGACTCACCGGAGAAGACGGCTGCGCCGCTGTGCCGTCCTTCGTCACCGGACACTGGAATTTCTCGCCGAAAATCACCATTTCCGGTGAGCTTCCAACTCCTTCATTTCTTGATCGATTTTCATGATCCACACATGTAAATTCATCTACTTTTCACCAGGGATCATAAAATAAGGTCAACGTTCCGAGATCATACATGTTTTGGTCAAAAATCGACCGAGAAGTTTCAGTCTTCTCCTTCCTCTTTTGTCCTTCGTCTACGGTGGTGCTCTAGCTCTGATGATGACCCCAAACCCTTCGTGGAGTCACGTGGAAGACGATCACCACCTTGGTTTCGGTCGTTCCGGTCCGACCACGGTCCGATGAGGGTGGGGGTTTCGGTGTTCGCACGGAGGGGGTCGGGTAGGAGAGAGAGAGGATGACACGAACCAATCTCTCAAAGAGAGAGAAAAATATCTAATTTATAGTTCAAACTTTTCCAAAATTACCAAACTACCCCTGTAGCTTCTAGACCCGTAACAATCTCACCGGGTCTCCATTTTTCGCATGTCGCCTGTCTATGAACTCGTGAGTTCGAGACCTACGTAACGACCCAATAAAAATTCTCAAAAGTATTGCCAGTCAAAAAGTGACTCCCAAACCCATCCAAAACTGAAGGTAAAATCATCCAATTCTCAAATTAATTTAATTTCTGGTCCGGGTCGTTACATCAACACTAGTTTAGTGGTTCCAGGTGACGCCGAGATTGCTTGAGTTTCGGGGCCTCTAGTCAACGACCAGCTAAGAGAGGCAATTTCAGTTCTGGATCTTCTGGGGGTGCAGGATCCGGATCAAGCAGTGGCTGAGTCAGTCAAGGACAACAGTCATCCGCTTAGTCTAGTGGGGCTTCAGTGCAGTCGACTGGGAGATAGAGTGGCAGACCCGCACGAATGGGTGACACCGGTTGTTACTTTTGTGGGGAGATTTGTCATTTTAAGAGAGACTATCCACATCTTCATCCGGACAGTAGTTCTTTGGGCCGAGATGCTACTGAACCGAGTCAGAAAGCATCGCAGACATCTGGAACCGCAGCAGGGAGCCAGACCCAGTCCAATGGGGCCAGCAGGGCCAGAAGGACACATGGGGGTTATGGTCAATCTTCTAGTACACATGCCCGAGTTTTTGCTATGACCCAGTAGAAGGCTCGAGTAGCACCATAAGTGGTTACTGATACGTTGTCTATTATTAATCATGATGCTTGTGTTTTGATAGATCCTGGGACTACACATTCTTTTATTTATCGGGGTTTTACACTTTTTGCCAATATAGAATTGTCACAAATTGGTTGGGACATGGATATTAGCACTCCTATCGGAGATATGTTAGTTACGAACCTCGTGATACGCAGTTGTCTGGTAGTAGTGGGAGGTCATAAGTTAGAGGCAGATTTAATTCCCTTGGAGATTTATGATTTTGATGTGATTCTAGGGATGGATTGGTTAACCATGCACCATGCCTCCATAGATTGTTTCGATAAGAGGGTGATCTTCCGGTGTCCAGGCTTGCCAGAACTTACGTTTCAGGGTAATCGTAGAGTGCTTCCCTCAAGAGTAATATCGACTTTGGCGGCTGAGAAATTATAGAGGAAAGGTTGTGAGGGCTATTTAGCTCACGTGATCGATTCTCGGGATACTCCGGTGAGAGTAGAGGATATTTCTGTGGTGAATGAGTTTCCAAATGTATTTTCATAGGATCTTCCGGGGTTACCACCTCACCGGGAGATTGAGTTCACCATAGAGCTTCTCCTGGGTACCCAACCTATATCACAGGCACCGTACAAAATGGCACCGGTGGAATTGAGGGAATTGAATACTCAATTGCAGGACTTGGTGAATATGGGATTTATTCGACCGAGTGTCTCGCCTTGGGGTGCGCCGGTGTTATTTGTAAGGAAGAAAGATAGTGGTTTGAGGTTATGTATTGACTACCAACAGTTAAATAGAGTTACAGTGCATAATAAGTATCCTTTGCTATGAATTGATGATTTGTTTAACCAATTAAAAGGGGCAAGGTATTTCTCTAAAATTGACCTTAGATCCGAGTACCATCAGTTAAGGATTAGGGAAGAGGATGTTCCCAAAACGGCTTTCAGGACACGCTATGGGCATTATGAGTTCCTGGTGATGCCCTTTGGGTTAACTAATGCACCTGTGACATTTATGGATTTGTTGAACAGGATGTTCCGACGGTATTTGGATCGATTTGTGATTGTGTTCATCGATGATATCTTGGTATATTCGAAGAGTGCTAAGACACATGAGAAACACTTGAGGTTGGTATTGAATATGCTGAGGAAAAAACAACTATTCGCCAAGATCAGTAAATGTCAGTTTTGGTTGACCAATGTGAGATTCTTAGGTCATGTGATTTTTACTGAGGGTATCAGCGTGGATCCCCAAAAAGTTGAGGCAGTGGCAAATTGGGAGCAACCGAGGACAGTGTCAGAGATGAGAAGTTTTCTGGGTTTAGCGGAATATTATTGGCGATTCGTAGAAGGATTCTCTACGATAGCTTCCCCGTTAACTCGGTTGACGAGGAAAGGAGTCAAGTTTGACTGGGATGATGAGTGAGAGCAGAGCTTTCAAGAGCTTAAGAGGAGGTTGACTTATGCCCCAGTGTTAACCCTTGCAGATGATAACGGAGGATTTGAGGTGTACAATGATGCATCATTACGAGGTATAGGCTACGTGCTGATGCAGCATGGGAAAATGATAGCATACGCTTCCAGGCAACTTAAACCTCATGAGTTGAACTACCCTACGCATGATTTAGAATTAGCTGCAGTGGTGCATGCACTGAAAATTTGGAGACACTATTTGTATGGGGAAACATGCCGGATCTTTACAGACCAACAGAGTCTGAAATACTTCTTCACCCAGAAAGATCTGGAGAAGGTGGCTTGAACTGATAAAGGATTATGATTGTACCATAGAGTATCACCCAGGAAAAGCCAATGTAGTGGCGGATGCCTTGAGTAGGGAGTCTGTGGGTTCCTTGGCCTATTTGCACACTGTGTACCTACCATTGCTGGTGGAATTCCGAAGAGCGGGAATTATAATTTGCAGGGATAGCCAAGGGGCTCTGTTGGCTAGCTTCCATGTGAGACCTGTCTTTATTAACCGAATTATTGAAGCTTAGCTCTAGGATCCTACTTTGTGTGTTATTAGGATGGAGTTGGAGGTTGGGAATAGGCAGGATTATGTGATTAGGGATGATGGGGCCTTGGTTAAGGGTGGCCGGTTGTGCATAACTAATGATCCAGAGTTGAAAAGAGAAATTCTTGAGGAAGCTCATAGTTCTGCCTATGCTATGCATCTAGGTGGCACCAAGATGTATCGTGCTCTTAAGGAATACTATTGGTGGACTGGGATGAAAAGGAAAATAGCAGAGTTTGTGAGTAGTTGACTGACGTGTCAACAAGTAAAAGCAGATAGGCAGAAACCATATGGGGCACTACAACCATTACCTATTCCGGAATGGAAGTGGGATCACATTACTATGGATTTTGTTTATAAACTTCCTAGGACTCAAAAAGGACATGATGGAATCTGGGTAATTGTTGATAGACTCACGAAGTCAGCATATTTTTTGCCAGTACGAGAAGATTACCGGATAGGCCTATACGCCAAATTGTTTGTGGATGAGATTATACGGTTACATGGGACTCCAGAGTCGATTATGTCAGATAGGGATCCTAGGTTTACCTCGAGATTTTGGCGGAGTTTGCAGAAAGCCTTTGGAACTACATTACATTTCAGTACAGCTTTTCATCCTCAAACTGACGGTCAGACTGAAAGGACAATTCAGATTCTAGAGGATATGATGAGAGCTTGTGTACTGCAGTTTAAAGGAAACTGGGATTCACACCTGGCCTTGATGGAGTTTGCATACAACAACATCTATCAGTCTAGTATTGGGATGTCTCCTTTTGAGGCACTGTATGGGAGACAGTACAAGACACCGATATGCTGGAATGAGGTAGGTGAGAGAAGACTGTTGACACCAGAGATAGTTGAAATGACAGAGGAAAAGATTAGAATCATCAGGGAAAGGTTGAAGGCAGCTCAGGACCGCTAGAAAAGCTATGCGGACCAACGGATCATAGACCTTGAATTTGAGGTCGGAGACTGGGTTTTCTTAAAATTATCCCCCTGGAAGGGAGTTGTACATTTTTGTAGACGAGGAAAACTGAGTCCTCGCTATATTGGGCCTTATGAGATTATTGAGAGGATATGGTCAGTGGCTTGCAGACTTGCTTTACCCCCAGAACTGCTAAAGGTTCACCATGTATTTCATGTATCCATGCTCCGGAAGTATCTATTTGATGAATCTCATGTATTGGAGGCACAACCAATTGAGCTAAGAGATGGTTTGACTTTTGAGGAGCAACCAGTGCAACTTCTAGAATGGAAGGAAAAAGTATTGCGCAGAAAGACTATTCCTCTGGTTAAAGCTCTGTGGAGGAATGATAACGTGGAAGAGGCCACGTGGGAAACCGAGGCACTGATGCAGGCGCAACATCCACATTTGTTCCAGTAATATGAATGAATTTCAAGGACGAAATTTCTTTAAGGGGAGTGAGTTGTAACGACCCAGAAATTTAATTAGTGAATTTTCGTAAATTAATTTTCAAAAATGACGAAATTACCGTTGGTGGTATAAGGGGCTCGATAGTCAATTTTTGTTTGGAGAAACTTTTGGCAGTCTTTCAGGGACCGTTGCATAGGTCTCGAACTCACAAGTTCGTAGACAGGCGGCACGCGAAAAACGGAGTCCGTGTGAGAGAGTTGTGGGTCTCGAATGTTTAGGGGCATTTTGGTAATTTTCCCTGGGTAGATATTTTTAACCCAAGCAGATCAGATTCCCCCCATTTCTCTCTCTTTTCCCTATTCTCATCTGATTCGTGCAACCGAACTCAAAAACCCAAGATTTTGAACTTCAATTCGAGGCAACCTCGTCTGATTTGGTTCCACCCATCGAAATCTCCTCCTCCCCGCGATCAAGGACGTACCGACCGTCGAAAGAAGCAGCCGCGGGGGACACCGAACCAAGGAAAGGAAAAACTGAAACTTTCAATCGATTTTTCGATCAACACCGATATGGGTTTCGTGTTTTTACTTCATTTTTTAGTTCCTAGGTTCAAGTAGATGGATTTAGACTAAAAATTCGTGAAAAACTGTTAAGATTTGAGGAAGTTAGGAAAATTTCAAGGTCGGCCGGCAATGGCGTTTAACGGCAACAGCCGACGGTGACGCATAGCGGAGCAGTCGTCTTCTCCAGCGACTGATTCGGTTAAAGGGGCTGACTTGGCATGCCACTTGGCAGCCACGTGGAGCCATGTGGATGCCATCTGGCAGCCACATGAGCCACGTGGAGCCACCTGGCAGCCACGTGGAGCCACCTGGAGGCTGAGTCAGCACCGAGTCAAGCGCGTGAGGTACTGTAGCTGGCACGTGGCTGAGCCGCTAGCCTTTCGCCTGCGCGTGGCAGTGCGTGAGATCGGTCCTTGGGTCACGGTGGCATGTATCGAAAAGGCTTCGACGTTCCGGACCTTTTGGCGCATGTTTCGGGTTAATCAGACGTCGTTTAGGGGTAGTTTTGGGCATTCGAAGTTGCTGCATTTTTAGTGTGACGCGAACAGACCTCCCGAGATTTAGGGAGTCTAAATGTAGGGTTTTTAATTATCGTTGGTAATCCCGATTGTTACTTTTGACTGGCGATACTGCTCTGAGAACTTCAGATGAGCGTACAACTCGAGATTAAGCTAATTGGACGTTTGGTGAGTGGACTTTGGTTTTGTAAATTATAATGCATGCATAAAGGTATATTTGAATAAATTCTTGTTACGTATTATTTTTGGTAAATTCGGGAATTGTCAAGTATTATGCTAATAAATTACTACTGGACACGAGCTTTCAATAATGATTTGGAAATGACGTTTTGGGCTGTGGCTTGGCTTTATGGTTTCGGATTTTATATGGTTTGACTTGATTGATTTTGGATTTCGGTCGAGTCCATGATTTTGAGTTTAAACCCGGGTTTTCAATGAATTTGGCCTAAGCCAAGAAACAAGAATTTCAAAACATGGATTTTGGTTTTCATTGAATTATTGTCCCCGAGGGTCAAGGTTTTCTCCGACTGGCGTCGAAGGGTATTTCTCCGCCAGATCGTCGAGGTTTCTCCAACGCTGGTGTCGAAGGGTATTTCTCCACCAGGTCGTTGAGGCTATCTACGCGTAGTACATGGTTCTGCACAATTAGAGGTATATCAGGTGTGTGGAGGGTTGGACCCGGGTCAGTCAGTTCGGATATCGAGCTACGGCACGGGATTCCATTCGGGGAGCAGTAAGATATGTTTTGATATATATTTTGTGTCCATGTTTGTTTACATGATTTTAAACTCCTTTGAGGAGGGTTTTCAATGCAGGGTTGTGGACCACGGGATGTTTTCATTATTCGGGTTTTCATGGGTCCCCCCAAGTATTTTAATAAAAGATGGATTTTCCGGTAAGTTTTCGGATTATCTATATATATTATTCATGGATTTGTTTGAAAAGGGATTTTTATATTATGCATGCATTGTTTTACTCGTGGAAGGGGAAAATGTATGTTTTCCTCGGAAATGATTTTAAATGATTATTTTGTCCACTCACACTTTTCTTGTTTTAAATCCCCTCCAGGCCGTTGAGTTGACGAAGGCATATCCAAAGGCGGAGACATTAAATTTTCAGCTGCGCATTTACCTAGACTATCGAGTAGGATATTTATTTCTGTATTTATCTTTCCTACGTAGATGCTCTGATAAGCTTTTGGACTTATTGTAAATTATGACTACGTCATTGGTTGGTTGGTGTTGTTGGGCTTTGGAGTGTTATTTGATCTTTCGTCTGACAAGTGGAAGACGGTTAACCATTCCTTAAGGGGAGGTTCTATCGGATTGTCGGCAGAATGCTCGTAACTAGTTTTAAGGACTTAAGGGTATTTTGGGAATTATTTTAAGTTGTCAGACAGGAGCAGAGCTTTTCTCGGTTTTCGAGGGGGAATTCGGGAAGGGTCCTGTCAAATAGTCTTCAAATCCGAGAAATACACAGCAACAGGTCGACCGGCTTGTTTCATCTCCATGGCCTTGCGGGACAAATCATAAAGAACTGATTTATCCGCTCCCTCATAATACGTTTGAGATACAGCATCCCAAACACTCTTGGTAGTGGGCAAACGAATGAACATGATCATCACATTCAGTTCCATGTCCCCAATAAGCCATCCTTTCACAATAGCATTCTCCATAACCCATTTTTCATAGGTTGGGCTGCCCTGATTCGGTTGTGGATTCGTGCCGGTGAGGTATCCCATTTTTCCTCGTCCGGCATTAAACATGGTCACCACTTATGACCCTAGAGTGTAATATATACCATTTAACTTGATGCCATAGGGTATAGATGTAGGCTCATGAGCATTGATCGTCATCACAAGGTTGGAAGCAGGCACAACTTGGTTGACAAGAACCTGTTCCTGTTCAAACAGGTCTCGGAGACCAATTTCGTCATTGGACATTGATGGGATAAGAGAAGGCCGGTGGTGTTCAGGATTTTTCTAAGTAGTTTTATGGTTGTGTCGGTGGTGTTTAGGATTTTTCTGGGCAGGTTTCAATGCTTGTCGATGGTTGTCGGTGGTCTTTAGGAATTTTAGAGTGGTGTTATGGTTTTCTGCGAGAAGGCAGACATAGAGGATTGTCGGTGATGATGATGAACTTAATGGACAAGCGGTAAATGGCATGTGATGTAATGAGGCAAACGGCAGTAACAGAATAAGGCATGCAATAACAGAATAATGGACAGTAAGGCAGGCAAGCAGCGGTAAGGCAAGTAGATGTGCAGCGGCTTGCAGTCAATTCTGCAGGCAAGCGGAAACAGCAAGGTAAGGTTTGCGTAGGTTTCAAATGTCAGCTGAGCTTTAATACCAACTTAATTTAGGGTTTGTCAAGATTAATTATATTCTTCTCTTAAGAAGGTATAAATACATGTACATTGTAGTCCTAACTAAGAAATGAACTAATTACATTCCCGATCAACTCATGATTCACTGGTACAATAGAATTCACGCCAACACTGAGTACCCACTACCCATTGGATAATGTATGAGTATACCCTTTAAAATTAAAAATGGGTTATATATGAACATATGCTCATCTATACCCTTACCCATACCCTTGGAAAGACTCATTTGACCATCCCTAACTTCTCCATAGTTGAATGAACAAAGAAACTAAATTGACAGCTGGTTGGTGCTTATTTTTTGTGCCTCTTTACAATTTTTACTGCTGAACAAAAAAAAAACTACGTTGTTTTCCTTCACCCTATATATCTCTGGTTATATACACAAGCAAGTAGAAAATGCCATCACCTAGCCATGAACAAGCCCTATCAACATGAGGCAACTACCAAGCGCCTTGGTCTACACTAGATGAAATCGTCACGCCTGCACAAATCTTCATACTTCCAATATGGCTCGCTTAAAACCTTCTAGTGTCCATCAGCAGACTGAAGCTCAAGCTCAGCCCACCAAAGAGGAGACAGTTTTGGCGTTGCCCCGTCTGGTGAAATGCCGGTAATTTCTCTGAGTCTTGCACTAACTTCTCTCATTCGCGGTCTTTGTTTAGGGTCAGGCACCGTGCAAGATCTTATTACTTCCCCGATCTTCTCTACCTGCTCTTCGTCAAAAGATTCTAGCGTTGGATCCACCATTTCTTCGAGGGTATGGTGGCCTCTCAGATAGTCAGAAGCCCAGTCTTCTTCTGAGGCATTGTCCACTGAGTAAGGCAGTCTGCCTGTTACCATTTCGAACAATATGACACCGAAGCTGTAGACATTGCTCTCTCTGTTGCCTGATGGAGTGCCGAAAAGTTTGATGACTGATGGTGATGATGATTCTTTCTCGGCATCAGCTGTCTGGTTCGAGAAACTGAATTCTGAGACCTTGGGCGCGTAATCTTCTGTTAGCTGGACAGCTGAAGAGTTCAAGTTGTTGTGGAATATTGGTGGATTCAGCTGGTGCATGTACTCTAGGCAGTAGGCCACGCCCATTGCGATTCTCAGTCGCATTCTCCAGTCCAAGTGCTCAGCTTCTTTTACTGCAGTTTCACAAAACATTAGACATCTTTGCATGAACACAAGGATCGATGACAACCTAATTTTACCACACAAGGATAACTCAACTCAAAATTTGACGATCAAGGACAAAAAGTGCAATAAACAACCAAAAATATCTCTATTTACCAAATTTGAAATACCAACAATCCCCCTAAACCACAAAATATCGTGTTAATCACTTATAGTTGTGAATTTATCTGTCAAGTTTTCGGCTATTGAGGACTAAAACCCAAACCATAAGGTCTCCCACCACCACCCTCACCTAAACACCCCCCTCCCGCTCCCCAAAAATTTCTTAAATCCTAAATCCTAGACTGTTAACCCCTGAAAACAGCCTTGATTCGGTCAAGGGTAAACAAGTAAAATCACAATTCTAAAAAATGGGGTTTGGACTTGGAAAGTAACACCTTTGTTTACCCCAGGGGTAAAAAAGTACGATCACAATTAAAAAAAAAAGATGACTTTTTCCTTAGTTGAGTAGTCCTTTTATGTAAGTTTGATTATAGTTGTGTCCTCGGATATAGTTATCTCTAAGCACAAAGTGTTAGAGCAAGAATATTAAAAATTTCAGCAAGAATTGGTATAAACTCACTGTGCAAATGCTCAAAAAGCGTCCCATTGGGAGCATATTCAAACACCATCATCCTAGTGAACGGCTCCTCTTCCGCGCAGAACCCAATGAGGCTGACAAAGTTCTTGTGGCTCACCTTCGACAATGTCTCAATCTGAAACCAAAACCATAAGAACAATTAGGATCTGCAACACCACATGAAACAATCATATATCATTTGATAGGTTTTGCTTGTTGAATACCTTCCTCCTAAACTGCAACTCTAAATTTCTGCGCCAACAACCGTTTGTAGATGTCTCCACAAGGGAAGCCACAGCAATTTCGACACCACTGGACAATGTCCCTTTGTACACTGTCCCAATTGGTGAAGAACCTATCACATTGCTGAAATCTTCACAAGCCGCTTCAAGCTCTGATCTTTTAAGATTCGGTACACCTGCAATGAAAATTTGATACCAAGTTTAATTTAGAAAGAAACATGAAAATGTATCAAACACAACCAGGTTTGACAGTTAATACAGTTAAAAAGCCAACTTTTCTGTTACAAAATAAGGCCTACCAGTTACAAAGGCTTTCTGGAGCTGCCCACTTAATCCGGTGGCCCAAGGTTTGACAGTAGCCATCTTGTTGGTTTTAAAGAGATACATACCAATGATTAAAATTACAAGAGAAGCACCGGCACCTATGCCTCCAGTCAAAATTGCGACTTTATGCTTCGCTGTGAAACTTTCATTTTTGGAGCTTGCTATGGAGGAAGGCGGTGGGGCTGAAAGTGAAGGCGGAGAAGGAGATTCGGTAGGTGGGAAAGTTGGACTTAAGTAAGATGATGGTGCCGGGGCAGATGCAGGTGCAACATCAGGGTTTGGGGATGGTGATGGAATATTTGGTGATGAGATGGAAGGATTAGGCTCTGGGACTACACGTACCAGCTCTCTCCTGTGAACAATGTGTTCTGTACGAGCCTGGTTCCTAGCAAAGATAAAAGGCAACTTCAGATAAAGCAGAATATGCCAAATACATAAACAGCTTATGACAGAAGGCTTTACAACGAAAACCGACACTAAAATTCTGTGATGAAAGGAAATCCACTCATTTTTCCATCAGCATTGGTCACAATTCTATTTATGAATCTGAGAGAAATGGAAGAGACACATGCAAAGCAGGATTGCAATTACATACCATGCAATGGATCTTTCGTTGCAAGATGATTCTCTGCCTGCACCAGAAAGCCTACTCTCATCAACTTGAAATTGGGAAAGTATCTCCAGGTTGTAAATTTTAGGAGATAAGATACCGAGAAGCCTGTTGTTGTCCAGTAGGCTGCAATGCGGGTACAAAACAAAACTGAGTTATTATATATGTTTGGGAGAAAAATGACCTAGATAAGAACTTAATGTTTGACAGATCAACGTACAGGATTGACAATGAATAATTATTGCCAAGGTCAGCTGGAAGTGGTCCACTGAAGTTATTGTACCCTAAATCTAACACTTCCAACTCCTTCAACTCTCCAATCCCTCGAGGAATGATCCCCGTAAAGGAGTTGTTGCGCAAAATACTGCAGAAAAATTAAGTTTAGCAAGATACACCAGAGAAAGAGTACAAAGAAATTTACTGTTAATCATTACATATTGTGTCAATGACTCAAAAATACTCACATAGACTTTATATGGACAAGGTTTCTGAGTTCCGGTGATAACGTCCCTCCAAGACAAAGATCTTTTAAGTTCCTGCACATCATTTGCATCTAACTTCAGAATCATTTAGGCAAAAGCAGCAAAATCGAATCACCAAATAGTTTCTTATCAAGTTCAAGGTATTGACTGACTTGTGATAGAATTACTTGGAAGTTGTCACCAAAAAGCTGAATGACTAAAATGGATACTTGTTCATAATTTTGAGCTTGATTATTATGTCCTTGAATTAAAAGCAAACTGAAAATATTATGTAGTATGCTAAAAAGACCCTTCTGAGCTAAATTCAAAACTTCCAATCTTAAGATTTTCTTCCTTTTATTCTTAAGTTCCTCAACAGCTTTTGCCAAAGACACAATTTTGATCTGTTCAACTTTTTCCTAGCAACCAAACAGAACACAAGAAGAAAGAAAGAGAAAAGTAAAGCACTCACAAAGCTACCACTTTTCCATCTGAGCACTCGACCCCAAACCATGAGCATGGATCAATCTCTCCATCCTCATCATTCCAATTCGACAAAGCACCAGATGGGTCACTCACTAGTCTCTCTCTAAACCTCAACAGCGCCAAACCTGCACAAGAAACAACCAACTCAAATTCAAACAGTTTCCTTCACTTTCCGGAAAACCAAACAGCAACCTAAATCAATCCTATACCTTCATCGTTCAAAGAGCAACAAAACCCCAAATTCTGAATCAGCAAGCAGACCACCACCATACCCAGCAACCCCAAACAGTCCTTCAGCCGACTGAACTTCCATTTCTTCATGTTTGTCACTATCAACACAAACCCAATTAAGAAAATCGCAAATACAACCCAAATTTTTCCAAAAGTTTGAAATTTGAAACCAAATAACCCAGCAGCAAACCAAGCTTAAAGCTTTGAGTTTCTATTTAATAAACAGAGTTGAAAATGGAAAATGAGTAAAGATTAAAAAACGTGTTCGTATCCTTGCAAACTAATTTAGACCCCAGCACAAGTGTTTGAAAACGCGTTCATTGATGCAAATACATGTGTCTTGATTAATCAACTATTAATTAAAAAGACAATCTTTTTTCTTTGATTTTGGAGTGCGAGCTAAACCAATGGCCTAAAGGGTACAAACCCAAGTGCATATGGGTCCAGAAACTCTAGCTCACGCCAGGTTTTTGTTTTTTTCCATGATAGCTCACGCCAGGTTGAGAGATATCGGAGAAACTGAAAGGCTAAGACTTGAGACGAGCGCGTTTGGAGTTTAGTCAAGGAGCCGGCCAAGACTTTTGGCATATCAACTTGGACAAATAGACAACCAACACATCAGCCTCCAAACAAAAATAAGAAAATAAGAAAACGACTGAGACATCGTCTTGTGTGCTAAATCTTATTGACTCATTCCTTAAAAAAAAAAAAAACTTATTGACTCAGTAAAACAGTCTTTTTTGGATAAGTCTTTGATCCGACACCATCGCCTGCCACGAAATTTACGGGGATGTGATGAAATGTTATTAAGGCTGCGTTTGGCATTCTTTTATTTTAAAAAATGAACTGCTTTCATTAAAAATTCTAATAAAACTTGTGTTTAATAAAATATCAAAAAAGTCATTTTACAAAAAATTAGGATGTTTGTACAGCAGTTTTTAAAAACTGAATCCCAATGTTTTCAAAACTTACTGTTGTGTAAAGCTCTTATTAAAAAAACACGCGGCTTTAATGAAATTTTTTAATACCTATTATGCCCTTAATAATTAAAAAAAAAGGCATAAATAAACCTTCTCAGCAAAAACATGTGCAGTTTCTCCGAAAGCTAATACAGATGATCTATACCAGATATTAGCAACAAAAGGAAAAACAAGATGGATTCACAAGACCAGACGGAAACTCAAGGAAAGACAATGAATTGAAGCCTCTCTGCCACAAGCAGTTGCCAGAAGAAAAAGGAGGAGGTAAGACATGATTTCGCTCAAGCTCCAGAAGAGGCTCGCCTCGAGCGTGCTAAAGTGTGGTCGCGGCAAGGTCTGGCTTGACCCTAGTGAAGTCAGAGAGATCTCCATGGCCAACTCTCGTACGTCCTCTTTCTTGTTCTTTTTCTTCTTTTGATATTTATGCATGCTATGATGATTCAGCCTACGTATGGCTGCTGATTTATGTGAAACTGAAAACATAAACAAACGAATTCTGTGTTGTACGCTTGGGATTTGAGTATGATGTTGATGATTTTAGAAATATTAAGGGGTTTATATGTTTTTTACATTTATTTGTGCTTGCTTCATAAGCATGTGTATCTATTTGAAAGCTTTTTATTTTCTGGAAATTTTATTAAGTTGCTATTAAGATGCACCCGAACATGGATTGGGAAATTTGTCAATTTTATTTGTAGCACAAATAGGTTTGAAAGTAATACACACTATGCTATAATCTGGATTCTGTCGAGTTTCTATGCATGAATTGAGTTAGAGCTTGAAACGTGAATGTTATAATCTGGATTTGTTCGAATTTCAATTTATTAATTAAGGTTGAGCTTCAAATCTGAATGCTATAATCTAGATTTTGTGGAGTTTCAATTTATTAATTGATGTAGAGGAAGCCTACCAAGATCCATTCTCGCTCTCGTGCACGCCGAATGAATGAAGCTAAGAGGAAGGGACGTCACTCTGGATATGGTATCTTGTTTATTAATGACATCTATTTAGTTTTCTTGATCATAGAGTATGAGAACATATGCTTGTTTTTGCCAAAAGGGAGGAGCGCTTAGCGCAGGGACCTGGAGATAGAGCACCCTCGCCTACTGCCCCTGTTGTTGCTGCACCTCAACCGACACAGGGATCCAAGAAAAGCAAGAAGTGAGTGGTATGAGAACTGATGGATTGCTGGCTGGTTACACTCCATTTGTCTGCAGTTGCTACGTTAGATTAGTTTTGACTTGCAAGTTCATTTTGTTGTTATGGAATTCAGTGCTTTATTTCCCAGTTGAAACATGTTTCAAACTCCTTCTACTCTGTATGAAGTTTAGTTTCTTATGTTTATCTATTGATCGGTTTTTGGTCCAAAAAAAAAGAGACAACGAATTGAAAGGAAAGCAATCTTTACATAGGAGATGGCGTATTGAAAGGAAATCAATCTTTAACTTCTCAATGTTTTTAAACACAATGAATTGAATGTAAGATTCAATTGAGTATAATTTGTTCACGTTTAACGGATGATATATAATTACTTATTATTCAAATAATAGAGCCCTATACTAGTATTAATATTTGAACTTCTTATTCCGTAAGATTGTTAAGTATGTGATATAGTGGACTTGTTTTTTATTGGTCATTAAGAGTTCTACCTCATCTATAATAGGTTAGATACGGTAGTGAAATTTGGCTATAAATAGACGGTTCATGCTCTCACATAATATACGTTCAATTTTATGCTTTGTCCTATTTCATTGCTTGAGCATTTTTTTTTATGTTGAGAGGAGAAGATCAGTCTTATCTGACTAATGGTTTCATCAAGTGAGTCAAATCTAGTCTTCGTTTCTTAATGTTATTAACGTAGTATTTGGTGTTAGATTCATTGTCATGACTCTTTAACCTCTGTTATTCTTACATTGAAAGGAAATCAATCTGACAAGAAGTTATTTTTTTAACTATTGCTTTGTAACTTCCCAATGCATCAAGTTATTTTTCCTTCTCACAATTTGATCGAAAGAGTATATGCAAGTGAATATTTTTGTCATTATATATACATATACAACACTTTTACTATTATATTTACCTAACACTTCAAAATTACGTTTTTAACTAATAGTACTTTTAAAAATATAATTTACCAAACACAAACAGCTTTACTTTATAACTGTTTATTATAAAAACACAACAGAAGTAATTTTTTTTATAAAGTCACCGTAATACCAAACTGGCCCTAATTTACCTATCATTTAGGTGTTGTTTGTTTTTTGTTGAGGCAAATTTGTCTTGTTATTTTCAGTCCTGTGTGATGTGAGGTTAATGAATCAACCCATAGGTTGGGGCGCTTTTCTTTAGAGTGATCGATCTGGATATAATTTCTGATATTTTGTTTGAGAATATTTCATGATTGTTTAGTGCGTGATATTTCTTTTATTCGATCAGGTTGAAATACCTAATAAGATTTTAATAACATGCCAAAAACTTGTAATCCACCACCTACCATGAAATTTACAGCATTTTGAATTACAAGAATGTTAAATTGTCATGTGATAGTATTAATTTATGCATTATCTTTAAATTCCGTCACAAGTGGTGTTCAATTTTTGTTGAGTCAAATTGATCGCGTTTATTTCATAAATTAATTGTGACGGAATTTAAAGATAATGCATAAATTAATACTATCACATGACAATTTAAAAATTAGTGAGACTTCAGTGCGAAAGGGAAAGAGCACCTAACCATGAAGAAGATAGGCTTTAAAAAATAAAGATAAGACACATTTTATGTGGTATTTGAATGTCCAAGAAATTTCAATCTGTTTTTGTTGATTTGGTACCAAGCAAAACATTGACTTTTAAATTTCTAAAGAAACTACCAAAGATAGTTTTCTGAATCAGGGTTCTTCGATGCTACTGTAAACTCCTGTAAGTTTATATTAGAGCCAATATTTATAAATTGTTATCAATATTTTTAAAATAGGGAATGAGATATGCGCTCATACTGTAGTATAATAAATTTTTCGGAATGAATATATGAGTTGGGAATTTATTATGTTTTTAATTTTGTTTGGGTATGACATAAATTATAGTAGTGTTTAAGTTTGAAAGATTAAAACATGATGACGTAATTTGATGTTGTTGTTGTCCCACTTGAGCTTTTGGAATTGATAGGCTTATCTCTCACTTCATAAGCACTTTGCGTGCACACCGGGTCACGTATCTCTCAATTCATAAGCAGGGTCTTTAGGGTTGGTTTGAGACTACTTCTATATCAAGCATTTTTACTTACTATATGTTAAAATTTTTATAAGAAATTCTAGTGATTTTTGAGAAATTCATAAGCACTTTTAAGTTTTTCTAAACGTTGTCAAGCACCGTTTTTAAACCTTTCAAAAATAATTATAAATATTCCCTTAACCTTGTGCTGTTTTTGCATCGTATTATACAACTAAACAAAATGGAATTGAATTTATAATCAGATTGTCGATTTCGGATTAGGGAAATTTATCAATTTATATTTGATAGGCACCAAATTTAGTTGGGATATTTTTTTATTGTTTTATTTCTTTAGTCAATGGTATTTGAAAAAGAATTATATATATTTGAATGTTGACCTTATAATTTACGTGACATGTCAAACTGAATGGATTCTATAGTTCTATCCAATGGGCTGGCCAAATCAAATATGTTATTTTTACTCTGCATGCCAAAGTGATCAGCATTGCTCTGCTTATATCCAAAACTCTTCATAGACTTGGTAAATCTACCCAACCACGCTCTAGGTGATT
The DNA here is from genome assembly GCA_037349345.1 of Oemleria cerasiformis. Classification (NCBI taxonomy): domain Eukaryota; kingdom Viridiplantae; phylum Streptophyta; class Magnoliopsida; order Rosales; family Rosaceae; genus Oemleria; species Oemleria cerasiformis. The sequence continues at coordinate 33,139,004 of JAZGTL010000007.1, read as the reverse complement.
GCTTCAAACCATATAAGGACTTCCTCAGTTTACACACCCTTTTTGTATCAACATTGTGTCCCTGACAATCAGGAGGAAGCTCCATATACACCTCTTCATCTAACTCACCATGCAAGAATACATTCTTCACATCAAATTGTTACAATGGCCAATCCAAATTAGCTGCTAAGGTTAACAAAACACGTACCGTGTTAATCTTGGCAATAGGTGCAAACGTCTCATGGTAATCAACTCCATATGTCTGTGTATACCCTTTAGCAACCAACATTGCCTTAAACCGCTCAATTGAGCCATTAGCCTTATACTTAACTGTGTATACCCAACGAAAGCCAACAGGTTTCTTTCCTTCAGGTAGATCAACAACTTCCCATGTTCTAATCTTTTGTAGTGCCTTCATCTCTTCATTCATAGCTTCCTTCCATCTGGGGTCCTGTAAAGCATCATGCACACTACTAGGAACAGATACAGTAGATAACTGATTGGCAAAAGATACACAAGACTTTGACAACCTGTGGGTAGACACATAGTTACTTATTGGGTACTTTACTTTGGAACTGGGGTCAGGCTCATATTGGGCTTTAGGAACACCTCTATTGACTCGATGTGGGAGTTTCCTACGTGTAGGTGTAGAAGATACCTAAGGTTCAGACGTACTGGAAGAAGACAAGTGTTCTTGTGGTGTGAGTGGTATAGGTGCTGGAATTGATGGTGCAATGATTACTGGTGGCGGCACAACATTCGTTGGGGAGGCTGGTTCTGGTTCAAGCACTGGAATTGGTTCCGTCGCTTGGATTGATGGCCTGGCTTGTGAATCATCAGCACTAAAATCCAACAATCTACCACTTAGATCCAAAGAATTCACAGCTGGTGGTGCATATGTAAGAGTTTGTACTTCATATAAACTCTCCCCCTGAAGTGGAGACTTCAAAGTAAGAAAGAACATAACATCTTCATGAAAAGTTACATTCAATGTAACATAAACTTTTTGAGAGGACGGATGATAACATCGATATCCCTTCTGGTCTGAGCATACCCAACGAAGACACACTTCTCTGCACGTGGCTCCAATTTACTACGCATATGTTTTGGCAAATGAACAAATGCCACACATCCAAACACTCGTGGTTCAAGATTAGGGACTGAGGGTGTAGTGACAGCAGCAGTCAATGTCTGTAATGGAGTTTGAAACTGAAGGACCCGAGAAGGTACCCTGTTAATAAGATAAACATCAGCAATAAGCCAAAGGGAGCTAAGCCTCAAGGAGAGAGGCACGAACCACCTCCAGAAGAAGACGGTTCTTACGTTCAGAAATCCCTTTTTGTTCAAGTGTATAAGGACAAGTTGTCTGATGAGTTATACCATGTTGTGACAAGTACCTTTTAAGCTCAAAATTAACAAACTCACCACCATTATCGGTACGAAGAACACAAATGGGAGATTGAAATTGTGTAGACACCATTTTATGAAATCTCTGAAATAGAATAGTCACTTCACTTTTAGTTTTCATGAGACAAATCCACGTCATTCATGTACAATCATAATAAAGGACACAAACCAACGCGCACCACTCAATGATGGAACTTTAGATGGTCCCCACACATCAGAATGAATAATCATAAACGGAACAAAACTTTTATTAAAACTGATAGAAAAAGGAACACGATGACTTTTAGCCAGTTCAAAAATGTCACACGTAAACTCAGACATATTACTAGAAAAAAGCTTTGGAAATAACTTTCGAAGATACCGAAAAGAGGCATGACCCAAACGTCGATGCCATAACCAAATAGTTGAATTCTTGGACCCACTAACTGACCCAGCAACCCCAAACTCTTGTGCTAACTTCTTTGAACTCCCTTGTGATAAATCCAAGTAGTAGAGCTTCCCGCGCCTAGTACCACATCCAATTGTCTTCCTCGTCTATATATCCTTAAAAACACAATAATGAGGCCAAAATATCACAACACAATGTAAAGCACAAGTAATTTGGGCAACAGACAACAAGTTATAGCTAAGAGAGGGGACAACTAAAACTGAATGTAAGTCAAGGTTCTTATTTAATGTAATAGAGCCTTCTCCTGTAACTGGGGATGGGGTGCCATTAGCTATAGAGACTATGGGTTGCTTAGAGGGTTTCAAAGAAACAACTTGACTTGGGTCAAAAGTCATGTGATCAGTGGCACCAGAATCAATAATGAAAGTATTGTTACTAATAGGAGAAGTGACACTAAGGCACGTACCATCATTACCTGATGTTGCAATCAAAGCAGAGGCTTGTTCTGGCACCTCTGATGTTTCAGTCACAATAGCAGTGGAGTTGCAAGCCTTTGGGATTGGTTTGGTCCACCAATCAGGATAACCAGTAAAATCAAAACAACGAGACTTTGTGTGTCTTGCTTCCCCACAATGATCACAACGAAATTGATTACGACGATCAGATCCATCCTGATTTGAAGTAGAACCAGCATGGCGAGAACGCTCAGAGTTGCGGGACCTGTCAGACCCATCTTGACGACTGGACTAACTATAATTTGAGGATGATTCTGGGGGGTTTATCTCGCGATGCCGAGGAATTGCATGTTTGGGGCCTTCCCCGAGGGTTCCTCTGCGATCATGCCACGAGAGCAGCATTGTCGGAACTGTCATACTCTCTTCCAAGAGTCTGTCTACGTAGAGCATCACGTCAAATATAAGCATATGTTTGTTCAAAATCAAGTACTGATTCTTTCTGGAGCACTTCTCTGCGAACCTGTTCGAACTCAGTATCTAGCCCAACAAGGAAGATGTGTACACGTAAACGCTGAATTGATTTATGGTATAACTCCACATTTTCGTTATCCTTCATTACTATTGTATCACGATGGTCCAGCTCCTGAAAGATTTCAACCAGGTTTCCATAGTAGGTGGACAATGACCTCCCATTCTGCTTGGTGGAAAATGCACGTTGATTCAATTCAAAAATTCTTGATTCATCAGAACTGTCATAAAACGTCTTACTCAGTGCACTCCAAATCTCACGTGCGGTTCGTCCAAATCTCACGTGTGGTTCGTAGTTGAAGATACCTCTTCATGATTTCTTGGGACATAGACATTAGTAACCACCCTTTCACCTTTTGATTTTCAACATACCACTTAGCATAGGTAGTATCGGTAGTCTTGGGTTGAGCTGTAGTACCAATAATATAATCCAATTTTTCACGAGCAGCAATTTGCATCTCAATAATTTGGGACCAAACATCATAATTGTTTTCATTAAGGACAACACCAGCACTGAAATTAGAGCCTTCAGATTGCACAATAATTTGAGGTGTAAAGGTAGACTTGTCAGCATCACCCATATTGCACAATAATTTCTCGGCAACAACGGAGTAGTAGACTCTTCCTCTGTAGACAAAACACTTCACCGCCAAGAGGAAATATCCTCTGTAGACAAAAAACTTCACTACCAAGAGGAGAGCGAAAGCGGTCACCGCCAATAATTGTGAAGCTTTGATCGACTTCACCTCCAATAATGGGATTTGGGTATGGGTTAAAGGGAACGATGGGTACAAGGCTTCACCTCCAATAATGGGATTTGGGATTTGTAATGGGATTTGAGATTTGGGTTTGGGTTAAAGGGAACGATGGGTACAAGGTTGCGTGAGAGACGGCACAAGGTAATTTGGGTCAAGATTGTACTTAGACGACAAAAGGAACACACATCGGCAACGGTGTTTTACGAAGGATGACTAGGAGACGGATTTTTTGAACCCGCTTTGATACCAAGTTGAATTTGAAGGCTTAATTACTTGTCTTATTCTTTTCATAAATTGAGGTATTTATAGTGTACAAAAGATGTAAACCCTAGACTAAAAAAAGGAAATAAACTAATTACAAGAAAACCTACTAATTACATAGTCCTAATAGGAAAGGGAATCAAACATACAGCTGGATTCAATAGATTTCCAAAATACAAATAAGTGCCTTCGACAGAACAACGCAAATGTGTCTTTGACAAAAAAATACACAAATAAGTATCAGATTAGTAAGCCTCCATACTCAATGAGATATAGACAAACCCCATAAACCGAGAGTCAACTCAAGATATATGAATCAAACCTTGGCTAAGAATTCGCACCTAAGTCGTCATCACTATACCACCACTTGTGGTTGTAAATTTTGTCCATTTACTTGCTTTATTATGCCTAATTTGATTCACGAAATCAAATTCTTAAAAACAAAACTCCAATGCTTAGGAACTTTAAAAATAGGTACGAGAAAATACAGATTATATGATTGTAAAATAGTTGAAATTTGGTCGATTAGCCTAAGGTATTTTTATTTTTTTTTTAAAAGGAAAAAACTAAAATTATAGTTATTTAAATTGAAGAAAAAAACTGAGTTACCGACCGATCTGGTAGTTGGTAGGATTTTTCAAAAACTTGACAATTTTGGTATGGTATTTTGGCGGCCTTTCTAAATGACCGAGATATTTGGTATTATTTTGGTAAATTTTGAAAGTAATCTCACCCACCACAATGCAATTATGTTTCCCTTTTTGTCAGTTTCATTATAAAATTTTAACCATAAAAATTATTCTTATACTCAAAACAACGATATGAATAACTACAATGTGTAGTGTAGTTGCCAAATTGTTACTTTCAAATGACGAATTTCCTGATACCTAACTGACATGAGTTCGAAACTCGCTGGGACCACTTTGTGGTAAGGGTCAAGTCACATTCCGAGCGGGAATTAGGTCCACCATTTGCATGTAGGGACACTTTGTGGTATTTACCAAAAAAAGAACAACTATATGAATAAAGACACACCACGAGTGAGAATTCGGCTCACCCTTCGATTGTGAGAACACTTTATGGTATTTAACAAAAAAAAAATAACGATATGAATAAAGACGCATTTTTAAAAAACCGAAAATCTACCACACTTTCTGGTATTTACCAAAAAAAAAAAGCAACGATATGAATAAAGACGCATTTTCAAAAAATTAGAAAACTACAAAAAGGATAAGTCTTTATACTCTAAATAAAGATATAAATTACGAAAAATTGAAAAACTACAAAAAAGATGTCGAATTGGAAGGAAATGCAATAATTTACAAAGCAATTATTGACCCAACTCTCACAACCAAAATTTTCTTTACAAATTCTAATGTTATGAAAACATATTAAGTTGAGCAATTAACATTACAAAGGGATTGAAAAAAGACAAATTGTGTTTTCATTAGCTTAATAAAATGCTAATTCAATATTCCTCCTCCCATAAATCCATGCCCACATTCATATCATCCCTTAAATTGAGCAATTAACATTACAAAGAAAAACTAAACAAAATAGGTGATTTCTCTTTCTTCCTAATTTGGGATTGTGATATTTTTCGGGAGGATTTGGAGCTATACTTCTGTGTATCGCCGTCGCACGGTAGAGCATGAAGGGCACATAATCAGACCGTTGACGTTGCAGATCGTACACGGCATAAACCCGCACTTGTCACTATACACCTTATGGCTTCCATCACAGGTTGGACAGAGAACGAATCTGAGCCCTCCACAGAAATCGCAGACTGTGGTGTCCACCACTGGCAGCCCTTGGATCAGTCTCTTCAGTTCACCACTCTCGTGAAGCTGTTTGACCTCCTCAGCCCCACCAATGAAAGTCCCGCCAATGAAAACAATTGGCAGAGTCAAAGTCTTGTCCCCAGTAATCTCCTGCAACTCGTCTAGAAACTTGGCGTCCATGGACAGATCTCGCTCGTCGATGGGGACGCGAAATCCTCGGAGGATTGATCTGACGGCCTTGCAGTCCTCGAAGGTCCTGCGCACGACGCGGAGGCTGGTGTAGTAGATTACGACACGCTGGTCGCCGTCGGGTAGCTTGGGGCTGCGTGGGGTATTGTTGCGGTGGGCCCACAAGAGAAGGACTGAGGTGGATATTTTGACCCGGTGCAAAATGGAAGCGCTCCGCGGGCTGAGGGGTTCGGGTTTGCAAAGGGTCTGGATGTCCTTGAAGGAGGAGCAAGAGAAGCCTCTCGCTCGCGATCTTGGTGGTTTGGGTTTGCGCGTGAACACCGTGCTTGGTGATTTCAACCAGGGCGACCACATGATCAGTGATTAGAAAGAGCGAGAAGAGGGAGTGGTTTGGATGTTTACTGTTTTAGTGTGTCTGTGTGGGGCTCACTAGGGTTATTTATACTCATCACTATGGGGATTTTATTGAGGCCAAATAAAGTAGCTAACATAAGTCCTTTTTATTATTTTCATTTTTATATATATATATATACAATGGGATGATAATATATACATTGGATACCAACTTTGATCTTTAGGAATATCGAAGTCGAGACATAATTACATAACACCTCACACTAAAGTGAATATGAAAACTATTAGACCGTAGTGCTATGGTTCAAATGTATTTTATTTTTATCACTTTGTGTAATAAGTGAGTGGTTTCGAATTTGACTCTCGCAAATGACGAGGTAGTATGAGATTCGACTTTCTTAAAAAGCAATATCAATAGTCAATGTGTTTAATCTACTTTCCATCGTTGTTAAAAGACGAGGTCAATAGTCAATGTGTTTAATCACCTTTCCACAATATCATTGTATAAAATAACACAATTTTAAAAATTTGTTTTGGTATAGTCAAAGATACGTTATTACAGTTAGGTTTTTTAGGACAATACGTTCGAAACATTGCACGTGGCAATAGGAGTTGGGTCGAAAAAGGCTACGGTTGAGAATAGTAAATTTAGTTCGAGATAAATGGTATATATTCATGTGTTACCAATAGATGTGCGTGATTAGTAAACGACATATACAACAATTAAGAAAAGAAATTCAAACATGAAACATATTCGAGCATTGGGATTGAGATGAAAACTAATTCCTCCATCAACTTTCTAAATTCATGAGTCGATTACAATTGGATGGGCACCCCTGGTTTCTTCTTTTTTCTTTGGGCTGAGAACAAAGTTTGGTGATATTGACTGCGGGGTGATCTGCGGTTGGTTGCAAATTATGAAAGGCCCAGAAGCAAATAAGGATTCAGTCACTTGCCTAAGTTGCTCATCAAACTTTCCATCCCTGGTATTTTTAATTCTAATTACCAAACAACTGTATTCTGCTTGTTTGGTGATGTCATTTTCATATGTTTTCTCCAAGTAGGTGCACGCACCCAAATTTTATTCTTTCTAGTTTCCCCGAAACTGAGACAACTCTGTTAGCCGAGAAAAAGGGGATATTTATTTCTAGTTTATTATTATTTAGCCGAAAAAGGCTTTGTTACCAAAATTATAGAGAACTTTAATTTCTATGACTCTATGAGTCTCCTGCAAACACATAAAGGGTATGAAATCCACAAAATTACTGTGAGTATCTCACCCATTTTTATGTGGTTAACTATAATTACTATATCCCGCATCCATTATTGCAAAATCTGGATAAAAAGTTCATACCATATCACTACGACAAGAAATATCCAACCAATTTTCCTTTTCCTGTTTTTATGACGTCATATGCTACAAAAAATATATTTCCTATAAAAAAAAAAGTTACGTTTTAAGATCATAAAATACTGATAATTACAGCATATAAAGGTTAAAATTAAATAGATAGAAAGTCCACAAGCACAACTTCTTCACCTACTTGTATCACTATCTCTCCTCACTAAGCACAAAATCTTCGATCTCAGTTCTGTTAAGTTAAATAAGATGAGCTGTAACAGAAGACAAACTTTGATACATTATTAGGTCACCCAACTGTCTAAACATGTCCAGATAATATAGATGGGATTTTAAACTGTCGTACAAGTTTTTGGTGATCTCACCTCTTTCACATTTTTGGCCCTCTCGATATAAGAATCTCCCCGTATGCGACCTTCTGTTCGACTTTGACGAAATCACGGGTAGCAAGAACTGCAGAGAATACATAATGCTCCAATCTTAGTTTCTTATTAGATTAAGATGTTTAATGGTGAGATCGATACCCAATCTCTATAATTTCACTCTCCAATATCGTTGTATATATTAAAGGTTAAAGAGGAACAATAAATCATAGTACTAAGGACTAAGGAGCACATAAGATCAGCACACACAGAGGAAAGACAGGTGTGTCTGATATATATATATATATATATATATATATATATATATTGTAGGTACCACAAGTTCTATAGAAGAGACTAGCTGCTTCTTTTCGAGTCCTTCCAGCAGCTAGGTTGTCCAGGGATTCCATTTGTGGGGCTTCTTCTGATTCGAAATGTGCTTTCAGTAATCTGCAAGAGTTTTAAGAACAAGAAGAGAATGCAATCATGAAACCGAACCTTAACGTTACTTATGGACCAGGCAATGCAACAGATGTTGAAGAGATCCTTACCTTCGAATAGAATCAGTTGTTTTGCCAAGTGGATGATCGATGATTGGATTTTGGGTTTGAGTTGGTCCAGTTTCCACGAAGAAATCTGCAAAAGTAGTAATGAGGGTGTTTGAAATCTCGCCGAAGGAAAGAAGTTAAGACTAGAATTTGTTAGTGCAACAACAGTATAAGGATTGGTAAGTAATATACCTGGCTGTGTTGTCTGGCCTTGTTCAGGGGACCTTGACAACTCGAAATTTGGTTGATTCACCTCAAATAATGGGTCAAGTCCACCATTTCCAAGTGCAGATGAAGAATAAGGCCTTTTCTTGTTGGATCTGTTCGCAGCCAATACATTATCAGAGGGTTTAGGAGAAACAGAAATACTCTAATTAAATGCAACATGTCAAGACGTATGTCCAAAATAATAATTTATGCAAACATTTTATTTCTTTTCCATCCTAATTTGTTGGTCGATAGGAAGATATTACTCACCTTACTGAATTCGCCTCATGCTGAGGAATTGACTGCCCAGATGCTGAGCTCGGGATGGAAATGGATCTTGCTTCTGTACATTCCAGTGAAGCAAAGAACTATTTAGAACACCACTGAATATGTTTGAAATACTTCTTCCACAGACGCAAGATAAATTTAATCATACCAGAACTTCCAGAATTAGCCATCGGATTGATATCAGTTCCCCCTACGACATTGTTCTTAAAATTGGATGTCAGTCCTTCCAGAATTATTTGTGCTGGGTCACTGTTGCCTTTTTCCATATCAGAATTTGCCCGTTCCTTATCTATGGAAGCAGCGGACTGGGGGCCAACTCCAGCAAGAAAAAATTCTAAAGGCTTCATATTTTAAAGCATTAAAACTTGTCAGACATAGGTCAATTGTTTTCTTGGAAAATAAGCAACTTAATAGAAGGTGGATTGCTTACAGGCCCCACTGGATCTTCGTATTGTTGTCTTTCAGGTGGTGTTGATGATGATGGTGGTTCTGGGGACAGGGGTGGGGAGGTCCGTACTGCACACAGATCATTAATTAAGATACTCTTTCTATTACTAGGATTATTCAAGAGGAAGTTATCGAAACGAACTATGACTAATACTGACCAGAAGGAGAGTCATGGGCAGGCCGGGCACTTTTCATCCACAGGTCCAGGAGAGGACGTGGATAATATATATCCATAGTTCCAGTTGTAAATAGTTTTTCAATTAGTACTATAGGTGGCAGCTCCATGAGGTTAGCTATCTTCTTAGTTGCCACTAAATCTCTGCGCTGTAAGACACATAGCGTAAGCAAATTACAGTTCTTATATGAATATGGAAGTAGATAAAATTTCCATTAGGTAACATAACATATAACAGGTTTTTCATACAACTTCTAGACTAAGAGGTGTGGCCAATTCCATTAATCACAACCAACAAGTTACTATCCCATTCCCTTCAACTTTTTTTTGTATGCACACATGTAGTTTTCCTTGCTTGTGACATTAAGCTTGGTGGTTAAATTTCACCTGCACTAAATAGAATGAAACTAAAGGATATAACTTAGAGACAGGGACAAACCTTTCGTTTTCTTCCTCTTCTTGACACTATATCCGATGCATCTTGAAGCCAAGATTGGAATAAATAACCAGGAATGATTGTTTGCTCCAAATCCATTGCAGAAGCTTGTGTTCTTCTTGTTTTCCTTCTTATAGGCTCTTGTCTCTCTTGAACCTGCTTTATCCACAGTTTCTAGAATGATGAGTTTGTAGTTATTTTTTCCAACTCAGTAGATGATTTATATGGAAAAAGTAAGATGTATTGCGCTACCTGTTTAACTTCTTTCCTTTCATCTGGCTGATTGACCTGGTGTTCTGGATGTTGATCATCTTGGAAGATATCAGCTGCAGGAGGCCTTCAGTTAGCATGCATATCGGACTAGACCTTTAACCTAATTTTATGGTGGAAATCTGTTTCTCGAGTACAAGAAACTCAGAAAAGGAACAAAATCCTGGAACCTAGTTGACAGACATTTCAAGTCAAGGAATGACAGAATCATGAGAAAAATATCTTATTCAAGCTATTGCTCATACGAAATGCTACCAGAGTGGCATGTCTAAAAGGAGGTAGTGGCATAGCTGCACTCATGAACAGCAGTCTCACAAGATGAACAACATTATTTCTGTAGTGGAGCTCACAAATCAGGGACAAGAATTTCATGTAAGTAATTATGTAACTTGCATTAGAATACATCGACTTTAAAACAGTGCTGAAAACAGAATTTAGGTTGACTACTTCTCTGTTCCTTACTTCTGAATCATCTAAATTCAGAAATTGACAAATTGCTTAATAGGTAAAGGGATGATCTGACCCTTTTCATGTTCATCTCGAGGAGGTGAAGGGGGTATGGGAATCTGTGTGTGCTCTCCAGACGCGAAGTTCAACTGTGACTCTTCGTCCCCTTCAATCTCAAATCTGCCATCCACACAGAATATACATAAGACTATAACCAAAAAAGTATGGGGATTTTTAGTAGGAGGAATGAAAGGAAACTCACCTATCCAAGCGACGGTACAGATATGCATCAGCCTGATATGAATCAAAACAATCAGCTAAGGTGATATTCTCGACATCAGCTGAATGAGAGAGTAAATAGGTTAGCAGATACGTAAGTTTTGCATATATGTTGTAAAGACTCAAAACTTAGAAAGCAGATTGAAAAAAGGAAAGAACCTTGATGGACTTGCTGAAGTGGATCTTCCTCCATTGCATTGTTATTAACATACTGTTCATCCACACTATCAAGCCGCTACAAAGATAAAGAATATTCAATCAGGAATTCCAGGGGATTCCTTTAATTTAGAATTTTCTATGCAGTTCATACAACGGAATCAATTTAGAAGGTTCTATGTAGTTCATATATTGGAATCAATTTAGAAGGTTCTATGCAGTTCATACTAGGTATATCAGTGGCATAATGTTACTAGATCTACTCGAACGCCCAGACTTAGAGAATAAGAATAGAAAGAAAATCTTAATCAGGTGCCATAAATGTTAGAATAGCCTCCCTCAAACAGAAACTATATTTGCCCCGGGCATGTGACATCATCACTCAGGTAGCAGGCGCTAGTAACTCAAATTTTTACTGCCTTGCCTATGAGAGAGGGAGAGAAGCTTATATTGACTTCAATTCTTTACTAAATAGTTGCATTGCACTCTCTTCAAATTAAGTATGATCCATAGTTATATCACAAACAAAGAAAAAAGTTTAATAATCAGGACACATGAACTTGGTGCCACTCGAAAGGGAAAAATGGAGAGCTCAAAGGCCAGAAAGGGAAGGGAGTGACTCTTCATTTATATCTTGAACCCAGAAAGGGGTTGCTCACAATCTACGCAGACAATTTTATGCTTAAAAGCCCTGTATGCAAAGAACGCCATTCAGGCAATTTATCAAACACCTTCCGTTCACCATCAAGTGGCAGGCACACACCACCACTCTTTTTCTAATATTTTACTTTTTGATTGACACAAATACCCTTAATGGAAAATCTTGGTAATAATATTGCAGAGTATTTCGAGATTTACCATAGCAAAATAGGAGGTTTGCTGGAACTGCATGGTGGTGGCGCCGCCGTGAGAAAAATTAAGCATTCTTTCAATCTCCGTGTCTTCATTCTCGGGCAGAGTCACAGCTTCTTTCCTGCAAACATTGAGACCCACCCAAAACAAAACCCAAAGTTAATCGAATCAATTGACAATCCTGCCCCTCCATCATGGGTATGCGTACTTTGGACCCCATGCTAATATGCGCCCAGCAACAGTGAAATCCAGTAAAAGCCAAAACCCATATTTAAAATACGCCGATTCTAAGACCCAGGATAATTGAAGAAGCGGTGACTGACCTGGCTTGCGATTTTCCTTTAGGGAGGATGGTGGGGTCTGCAACAGACTTTGCTTTCCATGCTTCATTTATTTCGACCTAAAACAACCGACATAGCAAAAATTAATTGAAAACCAGAGATTTAATGCCAATGGTGAACAAGAAATAACGAAGAAATCTGAGTAATACCAGAAGACGAGTGACGTCATCTGTACGGAAACGAGAGCAATGCAAAAAAAATTAAGTCAGAAATAGATGTTCAGAAACTGGAAATCAAAATTTCAAACCAAATGAAGAATCGAAACGTCACCGTAGAGAAGTTTCACTTTCCGCTCGTAGACGATTACCACTCCACCTGAAAACAAAGTTGATGAAGCGAACGGTGACGTAATGGAGGAAAATACAGAGAGAGAGAGAGAGAGTATGGGTACCCATGAGAATGCTAGACAGCCTGAGAGCCATAGGAACCGAAGGGTTCAAAATCTCTTCGCTGCAGAGATAAAAATTGAAAAAAATCATGAAAACTTCATTGAATTTAGCTGAATCAAAAGCACTGAAAACCTTCTGCAAAAATAGAACCATGAATATTTGAAACAGGAAAGTTGAATAGAGGAAGTATTAAACCAGATCTTGATGAGGTTGAGCTTATCGAGCTTCCTCCGGTTGATTTTGGCGTGCATTGTAGCAGCCATCCTTCGGTACATAACATATAGAGTCCAATTCGCAAGCATAAAAGCAAATGCAAAGAGAAATTACAAATTAGTTTCTAAGAGAAGCGAAGAAAAGAAACTCGCATAAACAGAGAGGTAGACTCGACTAAACCAAACAGACTCAACGATCGCAAAACGCATGAAAAACAGAGCTATGAAATAATAAAGAATAGAGTTCAAAATAAATTCAAGCGAAACTTGGTAAGCAGAGAATGTGTTACCAGATTTGACCCAGAGGAGCTTTCCTTGCTAGAAGCTGGTGCGAGTAGAACATTGTGCTGCCGGTGAGAGTACGACGGCAAAAGAGCGAGGTGACGAGGGAAGGACTTAAGTGTGAGAGAGAGAGAGAGAGAGAGAGCTAACGGTGTGAGTGTCAGAGTGTGTGTTATATTCTCTGAATAGTAACCGAATTTTAGCGCGCCAGGACGCGGAACGACTTTTGCAGGAGAGAGCCGGATGGCGTGTGTAGTGCTTTTGAATTTTTGATATAAAGGACAACGGACTATTACTTGGGTTTGATGTGCTTCCTATCCATTTGCAATTAAGAAATTTTTATATATAATAAATGGTTGAATATTTATATTGTGAAATATCATTTATAGAAAAAAATTGTTAAATTATAAATTATGTAGAGTCAATTTGATGAAGTTTCTTTTTTTTCGTTTACATTTTTAACCTTTTTACTCTTAATATATGAGAAAATGAGTGGTGGACGAGAATGGAGGAAGAATATGGTGAGTGAGATGGAGAATATATAGAAGGACAATGGATAATACTAGAATTTCATTATGGGGATTTCCTCGTTCCACTCATTCTATTTATTGAGTTGTCCTTATACATATATCGTAATCGGAACTATTTAACTCTTAAATTATTATTTCAAGATCATCTATGCAAAATATTAATTAAATTGAATATCGTTTAGTCATTCATGTGTATCGAGTAAATAGAAAATTCATTATGAGAATCTTAATTGTTGCTAATACAATAGCTTGTTTGATAGATATATTAACGACATTATTATTGTTGATATTTTTTCAAATATGATCTTAAAATAATTATTTAGATAATTGACAATTATTAATATAATATATGTATCAGAATAATTTTTTAAATGGAAATGGTAGAACGACAAGGTTTCCCTAAGGTAGGATACATGTATTGTCGAAGGAAAATTATACAAAATGAAAACTAAAAACTAATAACCAAAAGCTATTTTTTTGGCAATTTCACTTTTTAGCTTTTGTTTTCTTCATTCTTTATTTCTTCTTCTCTATGCCACTAGTACTACTTTTCTTCGTACTTTATTTTCCTCTTATACTTTCTACATATTTGATGTAAAAAATATAAACAAGTGAAAATAAAAAACGAAATTGTTATCAAACGGGCATTTAGTTACTCACATGTATAAATTAAATTGACATTTCAACATGAAAACATTTACTATTACTAGAAAATATGATTTTTTTTTTTAAATTATTGAGATCCGTATTACCAATGATTTACAAATTTAGTTGGTTTTTTCCAAAGATAATCTTCACATTATGATTTAAGAAATAAACGATTCCAATTAGGACAATACTTAAATCTACTTTAGGGTGGTGATTTGGTGTCCACCTATTGTTGATTAAACGAATTAGCCCTATATATATGCACTAATCAGAATTGTTAGTTTCTTAACAAAAAATTGATGATCATCTACAGAACTAGTCAAACAAATTAGAAATTGTGTGATTATATATTCATATGCATACATCAATTAAATTGACGGTTTAATATAAGAATCTTGACAGACTAAGTGACAACGTGCGTGATAGGAAAATAAAATCAAACTTATAAAACACAAATAACCCTTGCTCCTTGTTGATTCTCAAGAATTAATGAGTATTGCCAAGAACAAGAGGTTCTATGCCTTGTTGATTCCAATGGAATACCAAGTGCATAGTTGATAGAATAGAGATGAAACTCTCAAAAATTATTCAAAACATTCCCCCATACAAGAGGTTCTAACTTGACTTTTACACTAAGGAAAACAGAAAGTCCCCAACCTGTTATAACTGAGGAAATACAAAAAGTTCCCAAATTGCTATAACTGAAGGAAAACAGAAAGTCCAACAAACCCAAATTAAGAAAAAATAATAATGAAACAAAATAAAGCCTTAATTACGCTCCTTTTGCTTAACCATATAGCTTCTCACTGTAAAAGGCGATAGGTCGCCCCTCTTGGCTTAACACAGCCCCAATTCCTACTTGGGCATAAGATGAAAACGTGAAAATAAAAAACGAAATTGTTATCAAACGGGCATTTAGTTACTCACATGTATAAATTAAATTGACATTTCAACATGAAAACATTTACTATTACTAGAAAATATGATTTTTTTTTTAATTATAGAGATCCGTATTACCAATGATTTACAAATTTAGTTTGTTTTTTTGCAAAGATAATCTTCACATTTGATTTAAGAAATAAACGATTCCAATTACGACAATACTTAAATCTACTTTAGAGTGGTAAGCTGGTGGCCACCTATTGTTGATTAAACGAATTATCCCTATATTTATATATATATGCACTAATCAGAATTGTTAGTTTCTTAACAAAAAATTGATGATCATCTACAGAACTAGTCAAACAAATTAGAGGTTGTGTGGTTATATATTCATATGCATGCATCAATTAAATTAACGGTTCAATATAAGAATCTTGACAGACTAAGTGACAACATGTGTGTTACGACCCGTTCCGGAAAACAAAATCGAATTAATGAATTACTGAAATTTCCGGAGAATGGTTGGGTCGAACTAAATTGGTATTGGGCCTCTAGTGAAGGCCCAACGTCATTTGGGCCGTGAATTAAAGAACTAGATTTACAAAATTTATCGTTTTGTCCCTAAATTTCCTGAAGGCTCGAAAGTGACTTTTCAATCGAGGACTCTTTTGGGAATTTTCCTTGTACCACTATGTAGGTCTCGAGTTTACGAGTACGTAGACAGATGGCACGCGAAAATTGGAGTCCGAACGAGAAAGTTACGGATATAAAACAGTCGGGACGTATCGGTAAGTTTAGGAAAGTTTAAATTATATATTTGTAACACCCTCTCTCTTCTCCCTATTGGTTATCAGTTATCTCTCTCCTTTCACAGTCTCTCTCTCTTGTGAAGGACTTCGCAAGGAAGCCATGAACGTCGCCCTCGATCGGCAACGACCTCCAACCAATACCATCATCTTCGTCTTACTTTCACGAACCCAGCTATATCAACGATCAAGGCCATCGACCACCGTAAGCGGTGCATCAAGAAGCAAAAGGAAGTGGGTTTTGCACCTTTCGAGGCGATTTCTGGTCACCACAGGTAATGGTTTTTGATTTGGACCTCATATTCCGATTTCTAGGATTGAGTAGATGGATTTTGACTATAAGTTTGTAGTTTTTGGTTGAGTATTGAAGAAGTTGCAGAAAAGCTTGAAAATGCCATCAATGACGTTTCCGGCCAGACGCCGGCGAGAGAGATTGCAGGAGGTAGGGGGCCACTGAACCCCACAGTCGCACCCCATTTGGATCACAGAGCGCGTGGAGGCACGTGAGCCCCACCCTTGAGTCCCACCGACTCGTGTTTTATGTAATTCGACGTTCCGGAGCCTTTGACGTAGGTTTCGGGTCTATCGGAGTTCGTTTGGGTGCTGTTTGGAATAGTTTTAGTCATGTTAAAAGTGTTTTAGGGAACTGGTGAACTCCCGGGAATAGATAATTAAATCTAATAATTTAGATAAACATTTATTAATATTAATCATTCTATTTGCGTGACATTACGATGTTGGAGAGTTCGAATGACCGAATGGATCGAGGTGAAGCTCGTAGGGACTTCTGGGAGCGGAAGCCTCGAAGTACGTGCATTAGTGGATCCGGTCGGGTGAGCTCTCCCCGATGTACTATGAGTAGGCCTCCTTCCCTAAACTTATAATTATGGAATGATAAATAATTGATTATACGATGGATGGATGATGTTAGTTGTTTGAGGAACTTAGAATGATTATGTTATGACTATGTATTATGGACAAGACATGATTGAGTTTGATATAATTGAGTTTAAATTCTCATTATTTGGCTAAATGTCATACGAAATATTATATCATTGAATGCTTGTTAATGGTGATATGATTTGAGTAATGATAAATTGAATGGTAATGAATGGGTTTGATGGGGATGCTTAAGAACTATGTTTGAATGGGTTATTTGTGTCATGGTGAGATTAGAAAACATAGGCGATCCCATGAGCTAGAATCAGAGCTTGGCATATGATTAATATGACATTTTGATCTTTGTGAACCTTATGAAAGGTAAATACTTCGTAATGAATATAAACTAATAATATAGTGAAAGATCTCGAGGATAGATTCCGAGATATAATTATAATATCCATGGAAGGTATATACTACGTAATGAGTATAAACTAATAATATAGTGAAAGATCTCGAGGATAGATTCTGAGATATAATTATAATATCCATGGAAGGTAAATACACTAAAATGAGTATAAACTAGTACTATAGGTAATATCTCGAGGGTTGTTTCTGAGATACGAGTTAAGATATTCGAACCATGAGTACGAGTGGATATCGATATGAAATGAAGAATACGTTGATTTATGATAATCGAGACAAATGGGGTAAATGATTGAAATGCTAACGCCAAGGAGTCATGCCAGCCTAGCACATGAGTCAGAGTCGAGATGCTAACGTCGAGGAGTCATTCCGGCGTAGCACATGAGTCAGTGGTGAGATACTACGGCCGAGGCATGCCGACCTAGTACATGTGTCTTGTGTTAGTGTCAAGTACGAGTCTATTGTGATGCTACAGTCGAGGGACATGTCGACTTAATACATGTTGATGCATGGTATACCGTCATGGTGGTCGCTGGTGTCGTACCTGTCTGTATGCCACATACCATTCCTCCACGTGATCGTTTACATGCGCTCGCTCTATACTAGTTAAACAACGCCAGTCCTGTCCCCGAGCTCTTATGAGTCAATGTGGTCCTAGAGCTCCTAGGGGGACTCGTGGTGATGGTGCTTGCACCCAGTCCTTCACATGATCGTGGTACGAGCGAAGACACCCAGTTCTGTCACGTGTGCATGACTTGTGCGACTACAGTGCCATTGGGATACCTGAGTTGATGATTAAGTCATGATATGCTAGCCGAGGGTTATGTCGGCTGATGAGAAATGATAACTGAGGTAACATGCCAGCTTATGATATGATGATATCTGAGGTGACATGCCGACTTATATGATATGTTAGCCGAGGGTTATGCCGGATGATGAGATATGATAGTCGAGGTAATATACCGATTTATGATATGATGATAGCCGAGGTGACATGCCGATTTATATGATATGCCAGCCGAGGAATATGTCGGATGATGAGATATGATAGCCGAGGTGACATGCCAGTTGATATGATATGGCAGCCAAGGGATATGTCGGCTGATATGATATGATAGCCGAGGTGACATGTCGGCTTATGAGTTTTGCTAACCGAGGATCATGCTGGTTGATGATGTGATATAATAGCCGATGTGACATGCCGAATCTTCTTGGCTATTTTCCGATCAAACTAGGTACGATCTCGGAACTTTGACCTCAAATTTGGATTCCTAGTGAAAAGTAGATGAATTTACATGTGTGGATCATGAAAAACGGTCAAGAAATGAAGAAGTTAGAAAACCTTGAAAATCGACCGGAAATGGCAATTTCTGGCGAACCAGACGGCGGTGGCGGTCCAGTCATCTTCTCCAGCGAGTCACCGGCGATCAATCGGGTCGAGTGGACTGATCGGATCAAGTGGACCGGCCGGGTCGAGTGGATCAATCGAGTCGAGTGGACCGGGTCAGGCCGAGTTGGGCCGGGTTGGACCGATCCCGATGCGTGGGTACTGTAGCATGCGCGTGACTGGCGCGTAGCGGCGTGTGTGCGTGTGTTCCGACCTTCTGCCGGTGCGTGGTGGCGCGTGAGACTGTTCTCGATGTCACGGCGACGCGTGACTAGGGTTTTGAGACGTTCCAGATCAGATTTTGTTCGTTTCGAGGCCATAGGAGTTCGTTTAGGGACCGGTTGGGCAATCTCAGTGATAATGGTTTACCGTGGAGCGGATTTTGAGCTCGGAAAGTCAAGGTAGTTGGGTCATTATTGTGTCATGTGTTCCTTGGGGCTAGAGCGTCCATGATTTTGGGTTGGATGATATGTGTGAGTGGACTTTTTATTTATAAATTGAAATGCATGCATCAATGTATCTTTGTTTAAATACTGTTATGGATTGTTGCATTGAATTTCCGGAATTTAGAAATGATTGCTGGACACATGTTTTTCAATATTTCAGTTAAAGGGTATTTTGAGAAATGTCATGGTTTTTTGACTCGATTTTGATTTCGTTTTGACGTGGAAATTATTGAGTCTATGATTTGGGTTTTGACCCGTATGTATGAGTTTATCGAATTTGGCTATATTTGAGGGAGGCCAGGACCCGGGACTAGGATCCGCTATTGGCGGTGAACCCGGTGAACCTCCAAGAAAAACATTGATTTGAGAGAGGCCAGAATCCGGAGCCAGGATCCGATGTTGGCGGTGAACCCGGTGAATGTCCAATATAAATAATACTGATATGTGTGGGGGCCAGAATCCGGAGCCAAGATCTGCTGTTGGCGGTGAACCCGGTGAACCTCCAATATAAATAATACTGATATGTGTGGGGGCCAGAATCCGGAGCCAGGATCCGCTGTTGGCGGTGAACCCGGAGAACCTCCAATATAAATAATACTGATATGTGTGGGGGCCAGAATCCGGAGCCAGGATCCGCTGTTGGCGGTGAACCCGATGAACCTCTAATATAAATGATACTGATATGTGTGGGGGCTAGAATTCGGAGCTAGGATCCGTTGTTGGAGGTGAACCCGGTGAACCTCCAATATAAATAATACTGATATGTGTGGGGGCCAGAATCTGGAGCTAGGATCCGCTGTTGGCGGTGAACCCGATTAACCTCTAATATAAATGATACTGATATGTGTGGGGGCCAGAATCCGGAGCCAGGATCCGTTGTTGGTGGTGAACCCGGTGAACCTCCAAGATAAACACCAATTTGTGGAGGACCAGGATCTGGGACCAGGATCCGCTATTGGCGGTGAACCCGGTGAACCTCCAATAGAAAAGGTGAAGGTATTACAGACTAGCACACCCCAAGGGATACCCTGGTGGCTAGCGGATATGCCGATTGATGATATAATATGTCAGTCGAGGGATATGCCGACTGATGTGATATGATAGTCGAGGGTTATACCGGCTGATGATATAATATGTCAGTTGAGGGATATGCCGACTGATGTGATATGATAGCTGAGGGTTATGCCGGCTGATAATATAATATGTCAGTCAAGGGATATGCCGACTGATGTGATATGATAGCTGATGGTTATACCGGCCGATGATATAATATGTCAGTAGAGGGATATGCCGACTTATGTGATATGATAGACGAGGGTTATGCCGGCTGATGATATAATATGTCAGTCGAGGGATATGCCGACTGATGTGATATGATAGCCGAGGGTTATGCCGACTGATGATATAATATGTCAGTCGAGGGATATGCCGACTGATGTGATATGATAGCCGAGGGTTATGCCGGCTGATGATATAATATGTCAGAGGGATATGCCAACTGATGTGATATGATAGCCGAGGGTTATGCCGACTGATGATATAATATGTCAGTCGAGGGATATACCGACTGATGTGATATGATAGCCGAAGGTTATGGCGGCTTATGTGTTATGTCAACTGAGGGTTATTCCGGCTGAGGATACGATATGATAGTCGATGATACTTGCCAACTTATATGATATGGTAGCCGAGGATATTTCCGGCTCTAATATGATTTGACGATGATTGTCATGTGCTTAATCAGCTTATGAAAATACTACGTCATCCGGATCAGTGGGTTGGTGTGGGCGGTGACCTAGAGTGACGAGTTATTATTGGTGCACAAGTGGCTGACTAGTCAATTGTCTTGTGTTATTCCAGTAGAGGTATCAGCAGTGTCTGACCTACTGACATTTGGTGTCAGAGGGTATTACTGTTTGGACCACCACCATTTCGAGGTCTTGGTTTTGACCTAAATGCTATCCTGCATCTGACAGGTAAGCGGGGTCACAGTGGTTCTGTCGGGAACCCTGTAAGGTTTGCTAAATGTATTTAAGAATAAATGGTATTCTTGGTATTTAATTTTGTGAAAAAAGAGCTGTTAAACGGGATAAGGGCTTTTTTTTCGCAGATTTCAAGGGGAAATTCGGGAAAGGTCCTTACATGAGGTGACATGCCGGCTTATGTGTTATGCCAGCTAAGGATCATGTCGGCTGATGATGTGTTATGATAGCAGAGGTGGCATGCCGGCTTATGTGTTATGCCAACCGAGGATCATACCGGCTGATGATATGATATGATAGATGAGGGACTTGTCAGTTTATACGATATGATGATGATTGACATGACTAGTGGTCAGAGTTCATGTACCAGTAAGGGTACGTTAGTTATCGAGGTCAGTGGGTATGGTGTGGATGGTGAACCCGATTAATGAGATTATGATTTGTATGGACGATGCGTCCTTGAGATGATCGATACCATCATAAAAGGACGAGGATATCTAGATATTACTGCTGAATTTATCCACGAGTGGATGTGTCATCTTCAATGTATGAAGATTCGTTGTGAATGTTTGTTGGTACTTCATTATGTGATTGTATTATATGATTGCTAGCCCTGCAGGGTTATTTGATTTGTATATTGACTATACTAATGAGTATGAAATAATGCCATAGGTGATGACCTAATACTAAGGTGCCATGATCGATACCAAATATAGGGTAAGTACAATATGGAGTCATGTACGAAAAAGGTATGGTGAATATAACGTAATAGGTAAAATCTATTGGTATGAGTGCAACTCATGTTACCTAAGTTTTTATATTAATGGGTTTATATATGTCCGATGAACTGTTTTATGGAACTTTACTAGGGTTCACTCACCTCCATGTTTTGTACCCTTCATGTCACTGGAGAAGGTCCTGGAATATGAGGAGGGAATCATGTGATGATAGCTCTAACACCACCCATGGAGGGTGTAATAAGGTAACAAATCGGTTAAGTATTGATGCTTAAATTATGATCATCATTTATTTTAATTATGCTATGAGTTGTCCGCTGTCGCGGTGAAACGGTAATTTAGTGTTTACCATTCTACTTTTCACTAGACTTCCTAAAACGAATCGTTTTAGTTGGGCTTTCGTCACCTGGACTCAACGTCCAAGTGTCGGCCAGCACCCGATATTCCTGGTATCCGGTTGTATATTCGGGACGGGGTTTAACAGTTTGTGATAGGAAAAAAATAACAAACTTATAAAACATAAATAACCCTTGCACCTAGTTGATTCTTAAGAATTAATGAGAATTGCCAAGAACAAGAGGTCCTATGCCTTGTTGATTCCAATGGAATACCAAGTACATAGTTGATAGAATAGAGATGAAACTCTAAAAAATTATTCAAAACTTTCCTCCATACAACCAACTATAACTTAGCTTTTATGCTAACGAAAACAGAAAGTCCCCAACCTGTTATAACTGAGGAAAAATAGAAAGTTCCCAACTTGTTATAACTAAGGGAAAACAGAAAGTACAAGGGAAAACAGAAAGTACAAGGGAAAATAGAAAGTCCAACAAACACCCAAATTAAGAAAAAAAACTAAAAAACAAAATAAAGCCTTAATTACGCTCATTTCGCCTATCAAGGCGAAAGAGAAAATTGTTCGCGATGCTGGCTACAACATCCTCCCCAAGGTGTGAAGAATTCACCCTCAAATTCGGATCATCCTCTTCAAAACTATCACCACGGTAAAGCAATAGGTGCTTGACATTGAACACATCAGCATTGCGGATATGACTTGGAAGCCTCAAGTGGTAAGCATTTGGATTAATTTTCTCTATAATCTCCACTAGACCAATCTTTCTGGCAGCCAACTTGTTATACTCCCTGACTGGAAAACGATCTTTAGTCAACAAAGCCCATACAAAATCACCAACCTCAAATTCTACATGTCGTCGTTTCACATCTACCGCTTACTTATACTTGGCATTGGCTTCTCGAGTCGCTGCTTAGTACTATTAAAACTTCTCTCAAATGTTGGAGATGCAAATCTTCTTTCGAGCTATAAATAAGAATATCATCAAAATAAACCACCAAAAACTTTCCAATGAACGGACGAAACATCTCATTCATCGCCCGCATAAATGTACTAGGTGCATTTGAGAGGCCAAAAGGCATGACTAGCCATTCATATAAACCTTCACGAGTTTTGAAAGTTGTTTTCCATTCATCTCCTTCCCAAATTCAAATTTGGTGATACCCACTTTTATGGTCTAACTTACTAAAAACGGTAGCACCACTCAATTGATCAAGAAAGTCATCCAGATGAGGAATGGGAAAACGATAACTATCGTGATTTTATTAATGGCTCTGCTATCTACACACATACGCCATGTCCCATCTTTCTTTGGTGTCAGCAACGCCGAAATAACACAAGGACTCAGACTCTCCCTAATGTGTCCCTGCTCCAACAATTCCTCCACTTGACGGTATAGCTCTTCATGCTCTTTGGGACTCATTCAATAATGTGGTATGTTAGGTATGCTACTCCTGGAATTAAATCAATTTGGTGTTGAATGCTTTGTCGAGGTGGCAATTCCGTTGGCATCTCATCGAGAAAGACATCCCGGAATTCTTCAAGCAAAAGTTGGATAGGAATAGGAATAGCAGAAAAATCTCTAGACCAATCATTTACAATCAACAAGTACACAACTCTAGTTTCCTGCACCTCTTCCACAAATTTTTCATTGATAACAACGTCATCAAAGGCTTTCCTTGAAATGGTTTTGGGATCTTCTCTCTGGTAGGCAGAAGAGTAATTCTAACATTATTAAACATGAAGCTGTAAGTATTCTTCCATCCGTCATGCATAACACCTCTATCGAATTCCCAAGGTCGTCCCAAGAGGATATAGCAATCGTTCATTGGTATCAATCGAGAAAAGAACAAGAGCCCGTTTTGAAACTGTCACTTCATTAACCTTCTGTAGCCATGAAAGCTTATATGGGTGAGGGTGATGATGTATTTCTAAGCTTAACTTAAATAATGCTTCTTCAGAAATTACATTTTCGCAGCTTGAATCAATTACTAACTTATACACCTTCCCTCCAATTGTACAAGTGGACTGAAAAATATTATTACGAAGCCACCCATCAATACTTTCAGCTTCTCGAGGAGTAAAACATGCCCTTTGCACCACAAGTAACGGCCCATCATCACCTGTCACGAACTACACAGCAACAACTTCATATTGACCATAATCATCATAAATGGGAGCATGTGTGAAGTCAGCATACTCTTGCACTTGTTTATCTTCATTCTCAATGAATAAACCTTTGCCAACCTTACTTTCTTTCTTCCAATCAGCCACGCGATGCCCATGGTCACTACAATTAAAACAACGAGTACCAGTGAGTCCATGCCCTATATTTTGTGCCCTAACTGGAAGCGCACTTAAGGGGGGTTTCACATTCTGAACCTGTGGAACTGACACACGATTAGGGGCTAAATTGTTCACACCACCATGATTACTTGGGCTTCTTCCAGTCCAAGTTCCACCACTAATTGTCTTTCGGGTAAATTGCTTCTCTAATCGTAAGGCTCTTTGTTGCACTTCTGCCACAGTAAATGGATCAAACAAATTGAAAGTATCCTGGAACTGATGAGGAAAACCCCCAATATGCTTCTTCATTTTCTCCCAAGTTGCAATCTTATTGTTTCCTTGTCACAAATGAGTTAGTTTCAATTGTTGCCACCATGCCAAGGCACGGCCACAAAATCTGGTAGCTACAAGGGATACCTTATTATTCTCAGGAACCTCTTTGAACTCTAAAACACCTTCTACATAATTGAGCCAATCCATAAATTCTTCGAGTTGAAGACTACTGTGGAATTCAGGAATGTCAATCCTCAAACTTGTCTCCCATCTCCTTGTATCAAATTCTCGAGTGGCCTCCTTTGTAACGACCCGGACCAGAAATTAACGTAATTTGAGATTTTAATTAGGGAAAAAATGATTTTGCCCTCAGTTTCAGAGGGGTTCGGAAGTCAATTTTTGTCTGAAAGTACTTTTGGAAGTTTTTCTTGGGTCATTGCGTAGGTCTCGAACTCACGAGTTCGTAGACATGCGGCACGCAGAAAATGGAGTTCATATGTGAGAGATACGGGTCTAAAAGCCCAGGGGTAATTTGATAATTTGGGTAGGTGGACAATGTCATAAGCCCTATTTTCCATATTTTTCCACAATCTTCTTCTCTCTTCTCACTCAGTCTTTCTCTACCCCCACGAACTCCCTTTCCTTTTCCGGTGGAAAAACACAAACAAACCTCAAAAGAGGTGAGTCCGTAGGAGGCTAGTTTGAGCTAAGTTGAGGCTGGACATCAAATCCCCACAAACCTACGAGCTGGATAATGGTGATTTCGAGATGGGGGCATCACCAGAAGTGGCGAATCAAAGAGGTGGTTTGGGCCGAATCTTTCCAAGGATTTTTCGATCGATCAAGGTAAGTTTTTTGGATTTTATGCTCGAATTCGAGTTCCTGACATGGAGTAGATGATTCTAGACACTAAGATCATAAAAAATGGTGGGGTTTGGAGGAATCTAGGAAGCTTGAGCTCTCGGCCGTTAATGGCAGATTTCGGCGAGTGATTCCAGATTCTAACAACTGGCGACGGCGGTGGTCTGATTGTCATCCCTGATGAACTCCGACGACTAGTTCAAACTGCAGTATGCTAACGTGGCATACCACCTGGCAGCCACGTGGTGACCAATCAACGGCTGACTCAGCTGCCACATGGTAGCACAGTCAGCGGTCCATTCAGCAGTTAGTTGACCGTTGGGTCAACTAACGCCGTCAGGGTTTGATAGAATATTCTGACGGCGTTAGTATATTCCGTTAAAAGGTAACAATGTTATAACGGAACCCTAACGCCGTTAGTTTGGACGGAAGATTCTGATTTCGTCAGGTTCGATGGAATATTCCTTCAGAGCGACGAAATATTCCTTCGTGATTGTGCACAAGCATGGCGGCGCGTGGTAGCCTGTGGTGGAGCGTAGCCGACGCATGGAGGCACGTGGGACGGCCGTTGGCCTTCTTCCAGCGCGTGGCGACACGTGGAGTCGTTTTCCCGCCCACGACAGCACGTGTCTAGGGTTTGGGACCATTCCAAATCGAGTTTTGGCGGTTTTGAGCCCTTTGGAGTTTGTTTAGAGCCCCATTTGAGTAATCCCAACTGTAATGGATGACCACATGGTAGATTTTGGCGTGGGGGGGGCTTGGGAGTGGTGATTTTCAAGAGAGTTTGGTTATTGGTATGTCAAAGGTTTCCTTGGGGCTAGGGCTTCCTTGTGTTGGTATTTTGGATGTACTGTGAACGGACTGGGATTTCTGGGATTGCAGGGGCATGCGTAATTCTAGGGGTTATGTCATACCACAGATAGAAGAATTATTAGGAATATATTAGCATCCTTTCGATGCTTGGGAACTAAAGCTTAGGGTTTAAATGAATTTATCGAATGTCTTATCACTACGCATCTCTCGAGGCTTATGAATTGATTTTAGGGTTTCAGACCAAGATTATGATTTGAGTTTTGACCCTGATGGTTGATCTGAGGTATGTTATGGAAGATTCCATCATACTCTCGGGATTGGTCGGGATATTGAACAACGACTCGAGCTGAGCCGGGATATTGAGTACGGCTCGGGATGAGTCGAGATAGTGAGTTACGGCTCGGGATAAGCCGGGATATCGAGTTACGACTCGGGGTAAAGTCAGTGAGACTCAATTCAACCAAGCCTTGAATATTGAATGGGATCAAATTAGTAAGGACGCCTGACTAGATTGGCATATCCAGGAAATCACTATAGAGTAATGACTGAATCAAGTATATGATTGTCACGAAGTGTGACCAATGTCGGAGTTGTGGCAAGGGTACCTTCGTCATCAGGGTCAGTGGGTGGTGTGGGCGGTGACTCAGATTGATGAGTTGTTGACGATTCACATGAGGGTGACACGTCAGTTGTCTTGTTTGATTGTGGAGGAGGTCCTCCGGGGTAGTTTGTGAACTACTGGTATGTCCTTCGTCTGATAGGTGGGTGAAGGGAAATCATGTACAAGGGAGGTTCTGTTGGAGTCCCTGTAATTTTCATTTGATATTTCCAAAGATTAAGGGTATTCCAGGTATTAACTTCTGTGGTCAAAGGCTGTCAGACAGGAGCAGGACTTTTCACGGATTTCGTTTCGAAATTCGAGAAGGGTCCTATCATCCTTTCTTCCCGTTAAACTTTTTCACCGAATGGATTTGATTCATCATCACGATCCTCTTCATCTTGCTGTTGTCGAGCAATCAAGTCCTTCATCTGCTGAGTGAGACGCTCAACTTGTTGTGCCAATCGCCCAATCTCTTCATCGTTATCACGTTCTTAACCCCTTCCACCTCGCCCTCTCCTTGGCGGCATGATGGACCAAATCTCTGATACCAACTGACATCGTGCTTGATAGAAAAACAATAACAGACTTATAGAACACAAATAACCCTTGCACCTTGCTAATTCTCAAGAATGAGAATAGCCAAGAACAAGAGGTTCTATGCCTTGTTGATTCCAATGGAATACCAAGTTGATAGAATAGAGATGAAACTCTAAAAAATTGTTCAAAAAATTATCCCATACAACCATCTATAACTTAACTTTTATACTAAGGAAAACAGAAAGTCCCCAATCTGTTATAACTGACGGAAAACAGAAAGTTCCCAACTTGCTATAACTGAGGGAAAACAGAAATTCCAACAAACAACCAAATTAAGAAGAAAAAAACTAAAAAAATAAAATAAAGCCTTAATTACGCTTATTTCGCCTATGAAAGCGAAAGAGAAAATCAGGAGATTGACCATTTATTAAGAGAAAGCCAAACAAATTATGCATAAGTTGACCATTATAATTTATTTATTTTGTTTGGACCAGAAAACTACGTTTTTTTTTGGAGCATGTAGTATTTAAAATAAAGCAACTCTAGTACTTTGGGACGACATATATGTCAAATGAAAAAAAAAAATTAAATAAGTAGTGTACTTTTATATCTTATTTTCGATACAAACAATTTGAATCTAATTGTTCCATTATTTTCGTATTCGTAATAATTTGAAAAAAATGTCCAACTTCAAGTTGTTCAAGTGTAATGGCGTTCAGTTACGTGGAGGGGTGGGTTGGGATGGGACGGGGGAAAGTGATGTAACTCACTGGTAAGTTGGGAGGTCGGTCGAGGCGGGGAAGCACTGGACACCTTTTTATACTTTTTGTTTAGATTACTTCACTTAAATTCCTCTACCGCATTGGACTTTAACGGCTATATTTATCATGCACTTTTGGGATCCAAAACTCATGAATAAGACACTCCTTTTATTGTTGAAACCACCCCTACTTCAAAAAAATTCTAAAATTTATTTTCTTCATATAATGCTAGTAAGTTTTTTTTCCTCAAAACTTCATAAAATTGTAGATTACAAATGAGATTCAGTTGAAATTTTCATATACATTTCAATGCTCATTAAAATTTTAAATGTCCCATGGTTTAAGACTAGTTAAAAGAAGGGTAAAATACATTATTGGTCACTGTGGTTTTGCTTAAAAACAATTTTGACCACCGTAATTTTAATTTTGCAATTTTAGTCACTGTAGTTTTGTTAGCTAACAAATTAAGTCATATAGTCAATTTATGTTAGTTACATAGGGACATTTTAGAACTTTTACCCGAAACAATATTTTAAACATTTAATAAACAAAAAATTGCATTTAGCCCCTCCTCAATCAAACCGTACAGATAGTAGATAACCCAGCTGGTGCACTTTCCAATCTGTTCCTTCATCTCCCTTCCATGTAGCCCTCACCATTTGGCCCAGAAGCCCATGGGCTTACGGGTACCCGCTTGGCCTGTTGACCAAAAGCTTGACCCGACCCGCTATGGGTCGTGGGCTGGCCCGGCCCGAAAGTTAACAGGCTGGACTTAGGCTAAGGGTGTTTAAACTCTATATACCCGATAGGCCCGGGCCCGGTAAGCCCAGCGTAAGCTCGAATATATAAACCTATTATTAATTAGACATTTAGGTACCCAACCCATTTTTGTTAATAACCCAACCCCTTTTATCTTCAGCCCAAACCTAACCCCGTTAAAAGTCCAAATTGGGTTAAAACCCAATAGGTTTTAGAAAGCCCAAGGCCCCAATACAAAACCCTAACCCTCACTAGTTATTTAAATATAACCTCATCTCTCTCAAAGAATCAAAGTCTCAAACGCACACGACATAACCACTCTGACCTCTCTCTCTCTCTCTCTCTTTCAGCCGCACCTCTCTCCGACTCTCTCTCTTTCAGCTGCACCTCTCTCCGACTTTTTTTTTTCAGTCACACGGCGCATAGCCTCCAGCCGCGGTCGCATCTCATTCTTAAATGCACAGCCTCCAGCCGCGATCACATCCCTCTCTCAAACGCACAGCCTCCGACATCTATCACATCTCTCTCTCAAACGCATATGCTCCGGCCCTCCAGAATCTTCGTTACTCTCAGGTCAGACTCTCTCTCTCAAATCCGATCTATGGTCTACTATCGAGAAGTGAAAGTAGTTAGAATATTGTGTAATTCTAGCTCCTATTTTTGCTCATTCGACGAGTTTGGTTAACCAGTATTGGCTAAGGTGGATTTTCCCACTTTGTCCTTTGTTTTGCAGCTGGTCCCATATCTTGGAAACCCTTCATCTTTCTAATGTAAGATTAGTGGCTTTAACTCTTTAAGTTTCATTCAATCATTAGGCACATGCATATGGAACATTCATCACCAGAAGCTTTAAAACTTCAAATAGTAGACATTATAATGCTAAGTTTGGTTAACATAATTAGTATATGTTTCCTTGAAATTGTTATACAAATAAAGTGGATCTGCCCTACTGCTCCTTCTCGGCCTGTAGCTCTATTTGGTGGATTTCCTTGCACTGCTTGTAAGATTATTATTATAGTTTCTGTATTTATCTTCTTGCTAAAAACGCCTCTCAAATTCGGGGTTGGCTGTGAGCTTCTTGTTCTATCACAGTATTTCAGTTTTCTAATTAGAAATTATTTGTTTATCTGCAAGGAACAAGGGCTCACATAAACAAAATGTTTAATGGAAGCTAGTGATGATGAGGTGGTTGAGAGTGACATAGGCAATTTGAGGATAAAGTTGTAATATTTTTAACCAACGAATTTGTAATATGGCCATTAAACTGATAGGTAGTAAGTATAATATGAACTCGAAATGTGCTTGTGGTACTCTTTTTTCTTACCTGATTTTTCCCCTAAAGGGTTTTTAAGTTAAGGTTTTAACGAGAGCACATTTTTGCACTCTCGAGTATTATTTTTTAATATTATTTTTTTCTTCATATTTATCTTTTTTTTTCAACTCTAAATTTAGTGTTGAATTAGTAATTTTAAAAAATCCAATTATGCCCGGTCTGTTAAGCCCGACAAAGTACTTGGGTTTTTATATATGTGACTAAGCCCACCTGATCCGACTCGATACTTTTCAGAATATGATACAAACCCGGCCCAGTCCAATACTGAGGGCTATTTCCATGCTATGGAAGAAATGCCGATAAACTAAACTAAAAGGAAGTAAAACCTTGGCAATTTTTTTCATAAAAAAAAAAAAAAAAACCTTGGCAATTTGTTCTGCAATGTCATAATAAGACTTGAACAGAAAAAAAAATGTCATAATAGTAAAGGGAGTAAAACCTCGGCAATTTGCTGTGCAAGAAAAGCAACCCAGACAAAAAAGAAGTCCAAGCAGCTCCTTTCTAATAATAGAGACCTATAAGGAGTAGGAAAGAGGGGCAAATTTGCAATTTTTAATCGACAAGCTCCTTCTGCAAACCTTCTCAATTTTTTATTTATTTATTTTTAAAAAGTTTTTAGTAAAAGTTTCAAAATATCCCTATTTAAATAACAAGAGCAGTGAGAAATCATTCAAAACTGAACACTACAAATTGTGATTTATTTTTCAGAAATAATCAACCTATATAAACAAATCATCAACCAGCAAAACAAAATATTTCAAAAATTCAAGATTTAATATATAGATAAATCTAGGATACATCTGGAGACTAGAAAGCGCCCGACTCTCAAATCGGCGTTGAATGAAGAGAGGACAAAATCCCGTGACTCCCAAATACGTGGCTGGGATGTGGGACCCACAGAATATCACGTGATTTTCCTGGGCCCAAGCTCAATGTACTTCTCCTACTCGGCTACTCCTCCACCTATCTTCTTCTCCGGTCTATCTGCAGCTTTCTGCTTGTTCTCCAATCCAATGGACAAAAAGCTGGTGCAAGTTTCAGACCAAGAGGTCCGCATACAATTCGCCCTCAACTGCAAATGCCGAGCTGACGTGTCCCTCACCTCTCAGAGCCACGTCACCCCCATAGCCTTCAAAGTCCAAACCTCCTCGCCCCACAAGTTCCTCGTCAAACCACCCACTGGCTTAATCCCTCCTCTCTGCAACGTCAGCTTCCAAATCATCCTCAAGCCCCAAACCCAACTCCCATCCACCTATCCTCGCTCGCCCTCCGACAAATTCCTCATCCGAACCGCCGAGTTCACCGCCGGCGACTCTTCGTCCGAGTCCATCAACCACTTTTTCTCCACCGCGTTCACTACTCACGACCTGAAGCTCAAGGTTGCTTTTGTGGGGCCATTGCTCCTGCGCCACGGTGTCACTTGCGGGGACTATGACGCCGTCAGGAATATAATCAAGCGGCAGAGAACGATTCTCGCCGAGTTGCCGCCCGCGGAAGCTGAGTCGCTGCTGCGAGTTGCGACCGAGCTGGTCAACCCGGAGGGCATGATTAACTTGCTGCTTGAAGCTGGGTTGAGGATTGAGACACGTCCGAGCTTCGATCGAGTAGATGCTTCCAACGGACGCGATGAGGTACACGTGGCAGAGGCGCGTGATCGATTTGATCGTGTTATGGGTTTGGGGGAATCTGGGCCGTTGCAAGAGAAGGCGACAAACAACTGTACCATGTTGGTGGGGAAGTCCGGTGTAGAGAGTGAAGATACCGGTGTTAACCTTACTGTTACTAATAATCGGAGCGGTTCCTTGAGTGATGCTGCTCATGATAAGGACGTAAGTTATTTACAAGCACAGTTATCACCTTCGTAAATAGAGATAAATTCTTGTACATGTTGCATATTGATTTGCGGAATCTCTTATTTTAATCATCATTTTAAAAATTCACCTTAAATTTTTACGGAAATAATTTTTAAATGACTTACAAAACAACGGTTAAGTTAGGTTTTATATATATTTAAAGTAAGTCAATCGAGTTATTAATTAAAATTTGATCGCCCATGTATATATTAGTCTACAAGGTCATTCATATTAAGCTTTAAAATTTGAGTTTGATTCATATTTATATTTGATTAGAAATTTTGAGTGTAATAGAGTTAATTTTTTTTTGTGAGAACAATAGATAAAATATATATATATTATATTCATTAATGTAGAATTAAAATTATAGAAATTAAAAGACTTCAATATCTTTCTCACGCGGCCCAATGGAATTAGGAATGGGCGTCTGTGCGCCTCACTATGGTTAAATTCACTTGAGGTATTTTTGTTAACATTGTGACCATATCGTTATGTGTACTTTTGGTACAAATGTAATTTTATGAGATTCACCTAAATTTAATTTAGGTCTTAATTGCATTGAGAGATTCAAAATTTCCCATAACAAATCATAATGCTTGGTCTTTCATTGTATTATTATTATTATTTTTTTTGTAGAAGCTAGAAATGGGAGAACTATTATTGATGGCGGCAAGAAGAGGAGATTTGAAAACCGTTGAATTTCTTTTACAAAATGGCGCGGATATAAACTGCTGTGATCAATATGGCTTGACAGCCCTGCACGCGGCAGCCATCAAAGGCCACAGTGAGGTTACTCTAACCCTCATCGAATTCGGGTTCGACTTGGAATTACAAGATAGTGAAGGGCACGCGCCGCTGCATTTGGCGGTTGTGGGTGGGAGCGTAGAGGTAGTGGAGATGTTGGTTGAGAATGGAGCTAATATTGATACCAAGAGCAAGAGCGGAGCCACCCCTCTTTACATGGCTACAGCAATGGGGTATGATGATATCACTGAGTTTCTTGAAAGCAGAGAAGGTTAATTATGGAAATGTAATATTTTTAATTATTAATTATTACCGGAAAAATAAAGCTATAGATTGCATGGGTATAATTGGACGAGGAACTTATAACAAAATTATTAAATAAGGAATTTCCAAATTAATCTATCTGATTATTTTGAAATCATTTGATATTTTAAAGTTCCTTATTTTGAACTAATTTAACTTAAATTCTTGATATTTTGAAGTTACTCATCCAAACATACCCTAAACCCTAAAAAGAAGTTGTTTTCATGAAGATATAATTAATTATGCTTATTATTATGACAGAATTTTAACTTTAGATATTAAGATTTCCTCAAATTTGAATATAAACAAATTTCACGCTTCGATGACCCATGCTGCTATAGAAAGTAGTGCTCATTTGGATGTACTTCTTGTAAAGCCCTTTTAATTAGTAGCGCTTTTGATTAGTTATTCAGTATCACTTTTACGAAGAAACAATTTGATGTTTTGTATGCACACATAAAAGTACTTTTTATTTCTAAATAAGTATTTGCGATATAATTTTATAGCGTTTAATAGTGAAAACAAAATGTGATTTTAGAAATATAAAATAATTATTTCATTTCATCGTTCTTATAACTCGATTTTGTAATATAAAAAAAAAGCACATCCAAATAGGCCCATATCTCATGGCTTTGAGTGTTAGAGAATTTTTGGCTGTCCAAAGGCATTTTTGGGTGAATAATCTTGCTCACAACCTTGGTACAATTAAATTTGAAGTTTCCTAGTTGGATTTGGGTAATGCTAAGTGGGTTGCAACTTAAAAGTTACAGTAAACTAGGTGAAGTAGCTTTGTTTTTTGATAGATACTCTTTCCTTTTTAGGTTGATTTTAGAACTTTTTGAATATTAACCGAAATTAAAACACAAAGTTTTTCAAAGCCCTATAGGCGCATGTACTAAGGTTTTAGTAATAAACACCAAACAAGTACCAATATGGATGGTACCAACTCTTCAATTGTAAAAATTCTTTCATATTTCGTAGAATTATTTTCTTGCTTTGTCCTTATTGGGAGAAACTGTAACTAGGAAGCTTCCCCTTTTTGTATCCTTGGTTGGATTTTGTTAAGTACCTGCGAATTTTTTGCAACTAATTTCACAATTCTTATAGGCCTTGAGGCAATTTGCAACATGAAAAAGAAAAATTGTGTTAATGTGACACCACAATTGGATTTCTTTTTCCATTTAAAGTCGAATACTGTTTTTGGGATTTTTCTTAATTCGAAATTGTAATGTATATTTTTGTGTTTGTATACAACCATATAAAAGATATGATTATATATATTGAATATTCACTTTGTCATGTACGAGAGTCGAATTCAACAATAAAAAAGATAAATATTATTTAACCGGATAGTAGTGACTAGAGGAAAATAAAAGAGAATATGATGCACTGTTATGATACACTTTTAGATGAGAATAAGTCTCTTCCCTTTGCTGCTCCGCCCTCAGTAGTGTTTCTCAGCTCCATCCTTTGTGGTGCCTTTTTCTTCACCTCCTTTTGTGACTCTTGGTGTTTCTCCAGATCTGAGCTTCCATTCTCATCCCAAAATTCATCCACCAGTCCTCAATTCATGTCATCAAACGCGACTTGTCATGGACTCTCAGCCACCAGGTTCCGCCCCTAGACCTAGCTGTTGTTACCATCGCCGATCCTTATCGGTACCTGTGGTGATTTTGGGTTGCATTTAAAGTGCATGATGCACTCGTTGAATGGATTATGAGAGCGTCTTGTGAGATGGTGGTTTGCTCACCCCCCCATTTTCCGATTGGTTATTCGGTTTCACTTTTAGTTTTCTCCTCGTTAGTAGATGTGTCTTTGTGGTGCTGTGATGGCTATGGCGGCTTGGTGGGGCGGCTGCAATAAATGTGGAGGTTTCCCTAATTTCATATATAGGGTTTCCATCAGGATTTTTAATCTTTAATATTTTAGGTTTATTTTATATTTGTGGGCATTGTTAGTTTAGCCATTTATATTTTATTCGACTTTTTAGGTTGTTCTTATTATTATTTTTTGGATAGGTAAGTAGTATCATTAAAAAACAATTAAAACTACAAATTTACAAGGGGTATATCACATGAGAAAGCAAGAATTACTTTAAGCACACCCACAAATAAACTCGTAAACAAAGAGTCAAAGACTCAATCTAGATCACATGTTTACAAGAAACATACCTCATAAAGGAAGCAATCTAGATCACATGTCTACCTTAGGCTGTTCTTGTTTTTTGGCCTTCAATTCTTGTATTTATTTGCTCATAATAATTAATATACTTTTCCGATTAAAAAAAGAAAAGAAAATATGATGTACTGTTATGATCGAAAGCGAGGGTGGGTATATGACTTCAGGGGAACACCCTCACACCCCTGAATCATAAATCCGGTCTAGTTCGAGCCGAACCAAAACCGATTAAGTTGGTTCGGATTTATGCATGTTAATGCGGGAGTAAATCTGGGCCAGACAAAATTAAATTCTAAAGCGAACGTCACTTCGAAGTCTACTTACCACACCCTTTCTATTTCTCATTCCACCCCCTGCGAAAATGTACCGCTTACTCTTCCTGCTTCTCTTGTTCTTCACAAACCCAGTCTCACCGTCCTCCTTCCCAGATCGCTTCACCAAATCCCTCCCCTCTAATCTCCACAAGCACCAATCTCAAGAATATTTCGAGCTCGGCCATCCCTTACCGTTCGATCATCTGACGCCATCCTGCTCCGTCCATGTACTCTGCCACTCCTTCGCCAACACCATCAACGGCTCTCCTTTCACCACCACCTATTTCCCACCGTCTAATTGTCCCTCCCCCTGGTCCCACATCGCCCTCGAGTTTCGCGCCAAATGCAAAGGCGAGCAGTACGACCGCATAGTCGGCTTGTGGCTCGGCGGCGCGGAGCTCCTGCGCACCAGCACAGCCGAGCCGACCAAAGCCGGAATCTTCTGGAAGGTTCGAAAGGACATCACCAGATACTCCTCTCTTCTCGCGCGCTCCGGACTCAACCTCACCATGATGCTCGAGAACGTCGTTGACCACGTCTTCACCGGCGTTTACCACGTCGAAGTCCATTTCCTCTATTACAACCAAAATGCCGCCGAATCATCAAACCCTAGGACGAGGGTTTCTTCAATCATCTCACATCAAAATCTCGGAACTGAGGCTGAAGCACCGGCCGATTTGATCTTTCCGATATCCGATGACGGAAACAAAGGCTCATGGTTCAGAATCGAGAGCGAATCGGATTTCCACTCCAAGGGAATCCGAATACCGCGAAACACACGACGTGTCGTTCTGGAACTGTACGTGTCGTTTCATGGAAACGACGAGTTTTGGTACTCGAACCCGCCAAATCTCTACATCACAACCAACAACTTAACGACCGGGCGCGGAAACGGAGCTTACAGAGAGGTTTTCGTGACGATCGACGGCGAATTGGCGGGATCGGAAGTTCCATTTCCGGTGGTGTTCACTGGCGGCATCAACCCTCTGTTCTGGGAACCGGTGGTGGCCATCGGAGCCTTCGATCTTCCATCTTATGATTTAGAACTGACCCCATTTCTGGGGAAGCTTCTAGATGGGAAAGCTCACAGCTTTGGAATCGGAGTGGCCGATGGGATTTCTTATTGGCTTGTGGATGCCAATTTGCACATATGGTTGGACCATCAAGCCAAGATTGTTGAAGCTAAATCAAGCCCATCGCCATTGCCTCCTGTAATTCGAGTGGAGAAAAGTTCCCAATTCAAACAGCTTGATGGGTTTTTCAAGATCATAGCCGAGAGAGCCAGTGAGTTTGTGGGTTGGGTGAAGACAAGCTCAGGAAATTACACCACCACAATTTCACAGAATTACAAGTTCAAGAGCTCGATTCGGTTCTTGAAGAACGGGACTTATAAATTGGTGAAGCAGAAAGTGAAGGCCAAGAGGGAAGTGAATGTTGTTGAGAATGAGAAAGGTGTGGTGGTGCTTAGAACTAGGGTTAGGAGGAGGTACCCTATAAATGTCATCACAGCTACTCTGCCTGGGTCACACAAGGACACTTATTTGCTCGTCACCAATATATCACATTCAATGAAAGAGAAAAACTTCCATGCAAACGGGTTGACCCGGGTTTCTAACAGTCAGGATTCGAGCGGATGGATGGTGGTGAAGGATCATTCTGTTCTCTCTGGTAATGCAAATACAGAGCAGAGTTTTAGTTACAGAGGTGCGAATGGTTGTTATTCAAGAATTGTTGGTGCAAGTGATGGTAGGATTATCAGAGATAACTCCAGCCTCCATTGTTTGTCTGCCTCATGTTAGTTTTCTTGCTCTGCAAGTTTCCTCCCTATGTATC
The DNA here is from genome assembly GCA_037349345.1 of Oemleria cerasiformis. Classification (NCBI taxonomy): domain Eukaryota; kingdom Viridiplantae; phylum Streptophyta; class Magnoliopsida; order Rosales; family Rosaceae; genus Oemleria; species Oemleria cerasiformis. The sequence goes on along the minus strand of JAZGTL010000007.1, from coordinate 33,101,329 downwards.
TCAGCTTTCAACTGTGAGAATAGTTTCAACTGTGAGAATAGTCTCGAGTAGTTTAGACTATCTCTTGTATCAAACAAAAGAAACTATGAAACTGTGAGAATAATGTGTATATATTTAATAATATGTGCCTAATTTTCATGTTTAAAATGTCGCATTATCTCAACAAGAACTACTACAATTATGAATTCATCTATTGACTCGTGGGACTCTTATTTTGAGAGTGGAGAAAGAAAAAAAAGTTGAAAATGTCCTATTTCTATCTTACAATATATAATAACTATATAAGATTGTACAGGGGAAAAAAAAGAAAGATGAGCAACTCGAAGATTCATGATTTGGTTGCACCACTTTCTGGACGCCAGAAGCTTTTCTTAGCAAAAAGAAACTGATCTTGTTTGAGAGTTGAAGACCAGTGAAGCGAATGCAGAATCGGCCTCAGCTTCTGTATCATTTCCATTGTGTCTTGAACCACAAGAAATCCACCGGGCCTTAGTATCCGATCCATCTCCACCACCACACCTATAATGTCGCATCTGAAAAAATCGAAGCTTAATTACAATCAAACTTGTTCACGGGTGAAGTTCATGAAACTATCATTCATATCGTACCTTTGTGAAAGGTTTTGGAAGAGGTAACTGGAATGTAGTAGGTCATATGTTCGAGGGTAGGTACTCAAAGACTCGCACCAGTCATGGTAGATTCCAATCAACCCTCTGTCGAAAATAACAGGCAGTGTATCGGGTACATGAATGGGGACGACATTCATTACCCAGATATACCGATCGGTAAGTGCTGCAGCAAATCTGTAAGAAACCACCCGAGAGGAGGACTGGATTAGAGCAAGAACAAGAAGCATATTCCTAAACAAATAAAAAGAAGAAAAATCGTATACCCTCCATAACCGGCATTCATATCCATAATATTCCGCACACTTGACCAGTTAATAGCAGCAGTTTTCTGGTAGGAATCTGAGACAAGTGAAGCCCAATGTATGGTGTCCTTGTAGAACATTTCCTCGGCTTCTGGGTCACTTGCTAGGCTTGGAGGATTGCTGGTAAGCCGGTTGGGCCAGGGCAAGGGCCAGCTCGAGCGAGGGATTGGGGCAAGGCAGGCACTGAGAGGCACATACCTGGTACACAAACATAGACAAGATTAGGACAACCCTAGAGACTACTCTTCTTATACAAGTTTAGTGCTGGTCAAAACCTCCAAGAAACTGGTGATTATAGCAATAAGGAGTAGCAGCAATAGGAGAGAAGATATATCTCAGAATATTACCATGAACCACTTGTCCTTTCGTTACGACCACAAAGAGGAGGCTTAGGTTCTTTGCGTTTGAAATACCGGACAAATGTGATAGGCTTCCGATATATGACAAGCCCAATTCCAGTTGAATCGACAGTCTTAGCGACAATGTCCCAGCACATTGATTTTCTCAGACCCTCCATAGCTGGAAGAAGACACATGCATGTATACACAACTCAGATCAGCTTACCATTTCTTCACTTTTCATAGTTATATTATGCCTAAAGGAAATAGAAGGTGTCTAGAGGAGGGTCAGATTACGAACATGTCCATACACGTTTATCTCTGTCATCATCACGATAAACCGGTGTAGCGGACCATATGAAATAACCGCCAGGCCTAAGAACCCTATTGAGCTCCATTAGTGGTTTCCCTCCTACACTAACCAAGACCATCAAAATATCAGAGATAATTAGACAGATAATAATGAATAAACAACGAACTTATTCAAACTTGATACGAAGTAATTTATTCAGATAGAGTACCATCTGCATCCCAGTGAACCCTGCACCTCGCACAATGAATCAAATCAAAGGCCTTGTCCGGAAACGTCAGTCTTTGTGTTCCAATAACCGAGAGAGTAGCAGGAATCCCTCTCTCAAGAGCAAACTGTATCTGAGCTTCGTGTTCATCTTTCGGGGCAAATGACATGGTAATAACATTTCGGTCCAGCAAATGCCCACCAAAGCTAGCAACACCACAACCAACGTCTAAAACAACCCTTACATGCCTCCCCCATTCAATAACAGGCAAAGTCTAGAATATGAAAAGAACCAAATCAAATTTTTTTTTAAAGCAATGTGGAATTTAAAATCCTAAAGACGGTCGAAGCTGTACCTTTTCGATGAAGTCAGTGTAGTGATCTACTCCTTCCTTAAACTGAGTTCCACCACCAGGAAAAATAAGATAATCACCAGATTTCTTCACCCAATTTTGGTCCTTCTTGTACTCAACTAGCTTTGGGTGAGGAACATTGTCATACCATATCTAGAAACAGAGAGCATCAACATTACATTATTGAATGCAGAAGTTTCACATTTCAACAATCACTTTCCCAAAAAGGAAAATCATGCAATTTTTCATGGAAAAATTTAAATGCCAAGTCCATTGCTTTAAATATGAAAATCTATAACAGTATTTATCATTCATTTCGTTTGGATTTAAATACAAACAAAAATACCCACTGTATAAAAAAAATAAAAAATACCCACCTGCTTCATCGAAATCAATAAACCCATTTGATAAAAACCAGAAACAAATCTTACCAAAGTATAAATCTCACCATGTCCCTGCTTTCAGGCCACGGAACCCGCACCTTGTAACCAATGGGAAGCGGCTCCAGGCACCTGGGGCTTGGCTTGGGGCAATGCCGCTCGCGATGCTCCATGTGCCTCCTCGACTTCAAGGCCTTGATCGCCTTGAAATTGTCCAAACACGGGATGTAATCGACGGCCACCGGACCCGAACAGAGCTGCCAACTCAAATTCAGAGAAACGGGAAAAGTGATTTCGTCCCATACATCGCCGTCGTCGGAGGACGGCGCGGCGCCGGGGGTTGAGACTCGTGCGGGTGCCGGAGGAGAAATGGGCTGTAACGACGACGAGGTTTGAAGATCGGAGTAGAAGAAGAGAGGGTAAGGGGTGTTGGTGTTGGTGAAGAGGAGGATTGAGACGCAGATGAGCAGGAGTGCGAGTGTGAAGATGAAGGGGAACTTTCGCTCTTTGAAAAAGATGGGGACGACTGAGAGTCCCATTTTCAAAGCTCTCTCTATGTGTCTCTGTGACTCTGTGTTCGTTAAAGGTTAGAGCTTTGATGAATATGAGAGAGAGAGAGAGGAAGAAAGGGACGTATATTTGTACGGTCTGGGATGGAGCAGGTGATCAAAGATTGGAGTGAGAGTGAGAGTGAGGAGCACGCGGTATTTCTTATTTGTATGAGAATTTGCAAAGGACGGAAGAGATTCTGGTATTTGTTATTTTATTATTTACTTCCATTTTTAACAAATCGTATGGAAATTTAGATCAAACCGACAAACAAATTTATGGATTGAAATGGAAATACCGGTGGGATGCAGCAGCTCTCATATTATTATTATACCAATAAATTGCATTGATTTTATGGAGATATTAGTTAATTAAGTTGGATGATTAGTATTTAATGACATATTAATTTATCTTACTTCAATAATTATTGACAAAGTTATAATAAAAAAGAGATGCGTGATTTTCTTTGGTACTTATTGGATTGTTGATTATTATTATTTTTTTGTCATTAACACGCAGTATTTCAAAATTGATAACTAATGACTAATATGTGTCGAAAAACTGGAAAACTCACACACGCGTTGCAGTGCACCTCTGACCACAATCAGAATATAACTCATGGAGAAATTGGATTGTTGATTATTGGAACTATGTACGTATTTTTATTTATGTTTTCATCGGTTTGTAAACGTAAAAGAAATTTGGAATCATAATTAATTTAAGGCGAAAATTTAATTTTGGTATTAACATGTCCTTTACGAAAATTGAATACAAGACTTCTCACTTTACGAGAAAAACCACTAAACTATAGTATTTGTGACTTCTTTTAGTTTTAATCCAATGCATGTCCCAACTTGATTAATCATCATCTCGAACCAGCTACTAACCATCTCCTTGGCAAGCTATTTCCTCACCTACTACCTAATCAGATGCTTGCCCCTTCTTAGGTGGATTCCTCTTTTTGCTCCTCAGCTGACGGGATATTAGCAGTTGTTTTCAACTATTGTTCCCATCCCTAGGGCATTGTTCTTACGCGCACCCTTTACATGGGTCTACTTTGAGACTCCACTAAACGTAGTGGTTTTATGCTTGTACTTTTAATTAATCTTGCCTTTACGAGGATTGAATATGAATTTAAGATCTCCCACTATACAGTGAAGAGGATCGATTTGACCTTATGATTTTATATCCATAGCAATTTAAGGACATGGCCGAATTCCTGAGAGTTTGAATGAGAACATGAAAGAGAACTTTCCTGCTTTTGAAAATGGGTCGAATAAAAAACTCCACTAAATCGTAATGGCTTCATCCTTAACCTTTATAAGGATTGATAAAAAGACCTCTCATTATATAATGGAGAATATCGAATTTAATCTTATTTTTCATATTATTCATATTCAATGCACAATGCAGTTTAAAGATATATATTTTTTTTGAATCGAAATTTAAAGATATATCTAAATTTTAAAAATATCGAGCACAAGTCGGGAACTTTTGCGCTTTCGAAAAGCCGGGAATTGAGATGCTCATTTCCACGGTTGCGTGTTTAAGGCTAAAGCCTTTGTTTTTGACCCAAGGCTAAAAGCCTTTGTTTTTGACCCAAGGCTAAAGCCTTTGTTTTTAACCCAAGGCTAAAGCTTTTGAGAACATAAAAGAGAGAGGGGCGTATTTGAAGTGGCCAATTTAGCTTATCAAGATTCCAATTTACAGTATTCACTCATCACTATTTGATGATGTCATTTTCCGATCAATAGAAAGCAAAGCAAAGCAAAACACATCACGAGGGGCACAAAAGTTTCTCCAGAACTTTTTTAAATGTCGAACTAACAAGCTGTCATGTATCCTCATTCCTCCACGAAAAAACTCGGCTGAGATCGGTAAATCGCCGAAATAACTCGATGATACAATACTGCGAAATTGGTTTTATACAACTGTTAATAAATCAAAAGTACAAAATAAGCCCAAAAAAGGAACACTTGCTTGAGGAGAATTGGTTAAGCACTATCTATGCCACACTTTCTTTTTTTCAATCTACAATTCCAGGACCTCCATCCACGTTGACTTCGCCCATTCCTGTGTCTTCCTCTTCCTCGCTACCCTCATCACCACTAACCTCCTCATTCTCCTGTCGGAGCTTGATCATGTGCTCGGCAAGTAGTTTATCATCACGTTCACTCACCTACATCAATACATCATATTAGACCCAACAAGGGAAAGGCTTATGTGCCTACTCAATAAAAAATTACTATAGATTTGAAATTCAGTAAGGACATTCTGCAATATCTAAACTACACGATTGATATGGATTCAAATTCGGTAGATATCTAAAATAAATGGCAATGCCCAAAATTACGTGTAAAAGAGACGAAATATAAACAAGAAGGATGACACTGACCACTCTAGGTGCCTCCTTCACTACTAGTTTCCCCTTGTGATGTTCTATTTCTTGTGTGCAAGCTACAATTGCATTGCTTAGAACTGATATCCCTTGCTCCTGTCAAACCCAAAACAGAAATTAAAAGGTCATTAGCAAAAGTAGTTAAGAGACAACTACACCATCGTACTTAAAAACTGCCTCCACGGAGGTCATCATAAACTGTCCCTACATTTTGAGTTTCCTAAAACATAGCATATTTAGAATAGTAATCAATTCTGTATCCACGAGGATACCACATTAATTATATTAATCTAGACATGAATAAGAAACAGAACATTAAGAGGAAATTAAAAGTAGAAATCAAAGCTACAAACAGTTAAATTGATATTGGCCATCACATAAACCTACAACCCAGAGAAGCCATTAGTTAATATCTTAACTGACTCATATTCAAAGGTTCAAGGTACAAAATATAAAACCTGAAAATCATAACATTTTCTTCACAAAAACATGATATGCAATGTATATACAAGGGATATTATCAACATGCCACACGCCATTCTACAGCTTGGTGGGTGATCCCGTATAGCTTAGAAATCACGCAACTGAACTAATAACTAATCAACTAGAGATTAAGGTCAAACCTTATCAAGAGTCTGTGTGGTAAGAACATAAAGAGGAGGAGCAACCAGTTTAATTTTAACAGGACAGTCATTATTGCCTGCAGCTTCTGCTTTCCGCATAGCATCCTGAAAAATCCCGAATAACATCTCTAGAATAAAAACCCAGCCAAAAAAGACAACAACATGAAAGAAAACTAATTGAAGGTAAGACAGGGGCAAAACAAAACCTTGATGTGGAGCACACCATCAAATAGGAAGCATTTCATTTCAATATCAGCTCTGATCTTCAATGGTTGGGGGGTCATTCTTCTCCTAATATTCTTCACCAGAGACTCTTTAACTTCCTCCGACACAGCAGGAACCACCTTAGTCACCTACAAATTAAAGATGTAGGGGAGTATGACGCATCTGCATATACGAAATAAACAGTAGAACATGCACCATAAACCTCACACAAACAGGCATTACCTCCTGTCCATCAGGGCCAGTCTCTTTCACCTCACGAGTGAGGGAACTAAGAACTGAATCAGGATCAGTCACAACAATTTTGAAAGCCTGCACAAAGTAATAAATAACGTTCATTGCTGAAAATCAGCACCACAAACAAGAATTGAACTGAAAGACGGCGAAAATCCTCACCTCAAAAGCATGACCATATTTCCGGTATAACGGCCAGCCAATAGTGACGTACAATTCCTGTAACAAGTGAAGCCAATTAGTAATAAGCTAAGATCCTATGGAAACGATAGATAACAAAGTAATCACTACCGCTAACCAATAACTTGTTTGAGTATTGCCTAATTACAGTTGTCTTCGTAATAAAGATTCCAAATTACAATTATCTAGAGCATATAAAAGCTAAAGGAGTTTGCAAAACACAATTTCACTAAAAGAAAACAACCCAACTAGAATTATTTAAATAAAAATTATCATCACTGGTAAAACAAAACCTAATAACCATGCACATTATATTGTGAATTGTATTAACAGACGGGTTGTACATGTAAAATTCAAATTTTGTAGATGTAATTATCATAACGATTGAAACCACACCAAATCCGTAATTCAAAGCAAACAAGTAATAAAAAATATACCTCCAAATCGATGCCCAAAGTCTCGGCCACGTGACGCATGATGGAGTGGACGAGCTTGCTCTTGTTGTACCTCTCTTCACAGGCGGAGATATCCTCCTCAGACACCCTCCTCTTACTTAAATCAATGTACCCTTTCTCCTTGTCCACCCTGAGGACCATGACGGGCTCGATTCGGCCCACCTTGATGAGGCTGCTGACACTACGAATCCGACGGCGGGAGAGCTCCGAGAAGAGAATCATACCCTCGATGTTATTGTACTCGAGGAGGGAGACGTAGGCGCCCATGTCGGCGATGTTCTTGACCTGGATCATCACCGCCATGTCCACCTCTGGGTACCGGGCTTCGTACATGCGGCACTCCAGGTTTGGCGAGTGGGAAGCCATGATTGCTGCTTGGTAGATTGATTCGCCTAGGGTTAGGGTTTTGAAAGAAAGAGAGATTGAGATTGAGTTTCTGGATGAAGAGTCTGCTTTGGCGCGCCGGGAATAAGAGGGTTAGGGTTTTGAACAGAGATAGCTTAGCTGACACTGATGAACGGTCCCAGAAACTCCAATTTTAGTACCGGAAACATCTTTTCCTGATTAATTATGGGTTTATTTGGTTTTTTTTTGTATGGCGGTGGGCCTGTAAAGCCCATCATGGCCCAATGCATGCTGAAAGTTGCAAAAAAAATAAAAATGATCAACAAGCGTCGACAGCAGGATTCGAACCTGCGCAGGCAAAGCCCAACAGATTTCGAGTCTGTCTCCTTAACCACTCGGACATATCGACGGCTCGATTACCAAGGCGTAAATATGAATTAATTAAAGAGTTACGTTTTTATTTTATTTTTGGGAAACAATTTCTTGTGTTAAATACCCATTTGATAGGGTTATAAAATTTAAAAAAAATTAGCAATTTGATGGTTGTATTTTGTTCTAAGCTGTATACTGTTTTCGTCGTTTTCAAAAAATTTGGAAGTTATTTACCATCCAAATGAGATACTTAGTAAATTATCGTTAAAATAATTCAAATTTATTTCTATAAAAATTGTTTCTATATAAATTACTAAGAACAAAAAGCTCAAGCTCAATTTACAAATGAGCTAAGCTGAACTTGATATAAGTTTACGTGTATTAATCAATTTTGAAACAAGATTGAACTTGAATAATATTATCCGAACGGACCTTAAACACAATAGCATTCAGCTTGACTCGACGCGTTACACCCCTTGTAACTCACCCAAGACCCGCTTATCTTCTTTCTAACCTCTCTCTCAAAGTGTAAGCTAGCATGTTTTAACACGTCAGAAGACCTTGATAGCCAATGCTGTGCCAAGGAAGAAAACATGAGCAGGCTTTTGTTTGTTTGTTTACACCCCTAAACACTAAACCCTAAACCCTAAACCCTAAATCCTAAATCCTAAACAAAGATAATTCCTCCACCATTTTCATCTTTGGCAAGACGATAACTGAAATCTTCACCGAAAAGAGAATGATAACGAAAATTTCTCTCGTTATTTTGCATCAAAAGTGATTTTAAGGACAATCAAATCTATCGATCTAAGGAAAAAACTTTCCATTAAGAACAAAACTGAGCAAAAACATAAGCAACAACGTCGTAGATGCCTTGGTTCCAGCAAGGCAGAAGAGCTGATTTGTTAGGAGTGGAAAATACAAGATACAATGATCAGAATTCACAACTCTACCGGCAGCTTCAGCCGCTTCAAACTGCGGAAACTTCTGTATCAGGACAAAACATGAACGGTTTCTGTATTAGCATTTGTATCCATCCAAAACAGAAGTCTGGTACCAAATGCAGTCCCAGCGACGAAAAGAGCACGAGAATTATCCCATTCTCACTTTTTAAAAAAAAAAACTACAACTCATCGAGGGAGGTTTTACCACCATGTCCCAGTGGGAACAACCAACGGAACAGTTGAGATAACTTACTGGTTACAGGCTTCTCCTCCGGTTGTTCAAGTTTCACATTGCACACTGAATTATAGTCATGCTTCAAATGAGGAGCAACTATTCGTTCCTGGAAAAACACGAATGGTAAAATGAGAATGAGATGAATGATCGTATCTATAAATATGAGAATAGGATATAAAGTAAGAAAAATTACCTTAAACACATCGAATGGACAGAAATCAGACCCGTCACAACCCTGTATACCAAATCACAACATTATTTTACGAGTTCAATACTAGGAAAAAGCAGAGAAGTGATACGGTTCTAACATAATTTGTAATTTGTAGTCTGATAAATTTTACAGCTGATTGTGAAATCTTTCAAGTACAAAAGTGAAACCAAAGTTTCAAATCCCAAAATGAATGTGAATCATAAGAGTTCATAATAAGTAATAATGGGGGCTTACAGGCATCGGAATAGGTTGTTCATTGTGCAGAACTTGCACAAAGTACTTGCTTGATTTGTTGGCTGGACAACGGTAGAGGACCAGCATGGTATTCCCAGCAAAAGGTGCCACGGTATTGCCCCGCCAATTTCTCTGGTGGGGAGGCTTTAGAGGGAGTTGCAATGGCTCTTCCCTCTGTATTTTTTGAAATTCTGAAACAAACAAAAAATAATGCCTACTAAGCGAACAGCATATACATGAGCCTTTTGATCCGCGAATGTGCATATACATGAGCCTTTCGATCCCCAAATGTGCATAAAACTAGATCATCCAAGAAAAATTGAGAATTTCTAAAGAAATCACTCACCAGATCCATCAAGAAAAAGTCCAAGAAGGCATGAAAATGGAACCACAGTCTCTGCATGTGCGAACCTTAGCCTTGCCTTTTCATAACTGCCAGGAGCATGCTTTTCTATGAAAGAGAGAAAGCGAGAGTTGAAATATTAGAATTCGGATAAAAGTTCCATAGCTTACACAAAATAAGATTGTGGGTTGAAAATGCAACTGATAATACTTATTTCTCCCCTTCTATAAGTACAAATACCACAATGGCAATCTAACTTCTAAGCCTCAAATCTCAATATATAAAATCTTAGACCTCTCCGCCAATTTCCACTTGGCTCTGTGCCAGATGCACTAGCTTTAATATGGCATTAACATAGCCCATTAGGCACAATTTGACCACTTATACTGTATGTTACCCAATAATAAATAAGGCATGCAAAGAATCCAATAATTTAATGTTGTCCAAAATAGACAGAGAGATATCCATGAGGTTTACTAGTCACCATTGAGACAGTATTATCTAGTTATAACTTCGGCACTATTAGGTTACTCAAGACAACAGTTTGAAAAGGACAAAGATAAAAACGACTCATAAATAATCTTTTATGAAGTTCATATATGTACCTTCTTCAGCCTTTATAGCCTGCTCCATGGACTCCACAACATCTTGAAGTAAGGGCACTCCCATTCTATAGTTTATTGATTTACCATATCCCTTTAATATAAAGGCCTCCAAATCATCTGCCCACTCCAGCAAAGAAACCTAAGCACATTTCACCAAAAAAGAAACCTAAGCATATGAAACTTTTTCATATAAATACAAAAGGCTAATATAGAACACAACGGTTCTATGTTTACTTGCATTTCTAAATTGCAACAAAAGGGGACAAATTACTCAATTGCATTCTTCAAAAAAGAAGAAAATTACAATTTTTGTTAGCCAGTTTCAGCACAAATTCACTGGCTCCCTTCACTACAATAAAAAGAAGTATCTAAAACCTAAAAACGCTAATTTCATGAAACTGGTTTCAATTAATTTAGTCTCCAGAATATCACAGTACATACACATTCATGTATAATATTAAGGTTCAAACAAAACTGTTATACAGCATATTTTGATTACCAGGGAATAAAAATAAGAAATTTGGTTAATCATATGTCGATAAAAAACTACCTCGGAAGGGCTGAATAGAGCACAAGCTTGATCTGTTATATTCATCAAGGATGCTTCCTGGATAGAAGAAACAACAAATGACCATAACAATCAATTTCACTTCGGGAATAATTAAGTAAAGAACCTAAATCCATGAGAGAATAAAGTATTGCGCATGAAAGCAGAAAGAAAGCAAAATCACCTGTTTGCAAAGAAACCAGAGAGAAGTTGTATCCTTTCTTGTAAAATTCAACTTGTAGCGACTTCGTAATGCGGAAGTAATTTCATCATAGAGAGGTTCCTTAAGTTTTTCAACAGCAGGTTCCTGACTTTTCTTAAATGCCTGCATACATAACTCCTCATCAATCAACAAATAAAACACCAAATTGCAGATAAAAGGTGGAAACCAGTCTGGTTCCACCCAACGCCATCAACCAAGAAAAGGCGTAATCAGTTTGTGTGTGTTGCATGTGTTTAAAATCATGAAAAAGATCAAGACTTCAGAAAACCTTGTAGTTTTGGCAACAATCATGAAACCTCAGCTTTATATCACTTGCACGGCTTTCACTGGTTACCGCAAAAGCTCGATGACCCCCTGGTCCAAGACTTCCTTTCCCACTGAACAATCCCATGCCAAATGCCACAGCACTGGCTGATGCCCGAGGGACCTACCACATAAAAAAAAATAGATGCATAAACTGATAGGTTCTTAAAGAGCTGAAATTAAAAAATTAAAAATCTGAGGCTCATATCCAAAAACAGAGGGATATCATATAATTAACTTTGATCAGCTGAATAGGTTCTTAAAGAGCTGAAATAAAAAATTAAAAAACCTCAGGCTGATATCCACAAACAGAAGGATATCATATAATTAACTTTGATCAGCTGAAAGCCTCAACCGATGAAAATAAGAGCTACACCAAACATTCCTATAGAAAGCTTCCAAGCTAATAGATGACTGTTATGACATATCCTACTTACAACCAACCTATAAAACAAGGCTGATCATAGCAATAATTTATCACACATAAGGAAGAAACAGCTGAATGCGTTTCTATAATAAAAAGGAAAAAAGAAAAGCAATTCCTAGAAGAAATTTTACCTGTGTTGCTCTTATTGTATAAATATCTGGATGGTAATCCTCCTTAAACAGATTTGGAAATCTTTCTCGAGTCCTGATTCCAAGATCATAGAGTTCATCCTCTCCTTGGACAATCAGTTCTCCACCCTTCAGTTTTCCTTTCCAAGGAGACTTCCAACCTTTTAACCAACCAGGAAGATTATCCAAAGACACCTTCTGCTCTTCTGCTTCTCTCAGTAGCACCTCTAGATGAGCTGCCAGGTTGTCCAACTCTCTCATCCGTTTTTTGGTAGGAGAACGCGTTCCATGCCTTGCCTGATAATATAAGTTTCATCAGGAGCCATAAATGTGGCAGTCTCTATAGTTCAGGAATTAAAGTACTGAACAATGGGGTACAAAAGTTTGGCAAAGGTAACTGGTGGAAAGCTTCCTTAATAAAAAAAATAAAAAATAAAAAAATAAAAAACTGGTGGGGTGCTAGCATACTATCTTAACAAATCAGCACAATTCATGCTAAAAATATTGCTCATGACACGATAATGTGCAATCATTACATTCATATTCTACACAGAATAATGTAAGCATACAGAAATGTTTTTGCAGTTTGATCGCCAAAGGTGTTTTTTTAATGGAGAATTGCATCTTTGTCTAATTCTTGTCTAGCACTAAACACACAAAAACTGTTGAAACACAAAAAAATTGCGAATTGCAACGAAAATATGAAAGAGAAATTACCACAAGATTTAAGTGAATAGGAGTACATCCATCTGGAATCTTAGATGGTATAAAAGAACGGCCCGTAATGTCCTTAACGACGCCGTATCTGCAACAAGAACCGCATAGTTATTTTCATATCTCACGAAATTTCGTTCCTCTCTGCCTCATAAGCAAATAAAACCAACCCTCAGGTTCTTAAATTGAAATGAATTAAAAATTCAAATTTGAACGAGTTTCGGTATTTACTCTAAAGACAAGCAGATAGCTAAGCAGTAAGAAACCATAGTCTATTTCTAGTTTCCATTAACGACTGATCAATTGATCGTAGAATATCAGAAGAACAAAAATGGAAGATATTCTCTAATTAAAGCAAATATTTTGATTTTGTGAAAGAGAAACCTGGACACAGTGGAAAGGTGTTGGCGAACATCGAAAGCTTCTTCTTCCGAATTTGAATGGAAAACTACTGACAACAGAACTAGCAGAACAGCCACCATGGCCATTTTCATCTTCTCCCTCTCAATCTCTCTCGTATGTCTTTGAGTTAAGAACTGGAAGAAAGGAATAAATCGAAACGATAAAAAGTTTGAGTTTTCGTTTAAAATTAAGAGAGAGAGAGATTAAAGAAGTATTTTCTGGCGCAACTCGCCCCATCAAAGAACGACGCGTGGCAAAACTTTAACACGCTCGGTGCCGCAGTCTAATGGGCCAAACCAAAAGGCCAACCCGAACCCGATCTTGTTGCCCAAGTAGCAATTGGATCCCCAAAGCCCACCTTGCTATTCAAGTCTATAGGGTTTTTAAAGAGGGAGGTCACGTCGTCACTCTATCTCTCCCTCTCTGCGTAGCGTGTGAAGAGCTCGATAGCCGCGGAGGTGCAGATACTTCACCGGAGTTCAAGCTCAGAATTCCAAAATGGTTTTTAGACTCCTCTCACCTTCGTTTTACTTATTTTTACCTTAATGTTTTTATTTTTTTTCTGTTTACAATCGCCATTAAATACTGTGTCTTCTGATAGATTGATTATCAATTTTCAAATGCGCATGACATGTAGTACCCAGATCTAGTTTATGTTGTTGGGCATTTAGCCTCTTTTGGTTTTTGTATTGAAAAACCCTCCTATTTCAGCTGTGTTTGTGTTGTTGTAACGTTGGTTGCTGTTTTTATCTACCATCAGTTGATATGATCATGATTTAGCACTGGGACTGTCAGAAATTATGTAGGATGATGAATCGCGTCTCAATTTACTATTGTTTTTTCCCTTCTTGGTTTAATTCTCAAAATTAAAGAACAAAAGCTTTTCTATGAACTTATTGAACTGAACAATTAAGTGTAGTCAAATCAGTGACTAAAAAAGTGTGCTAATCTATGTGAGTTCATCCCATTTATATCTAGAAGTTCGATTTTCGACTGTGTTGTGCCATTTAAAAATATATATATATATATATATATATATTATTGAATGCAGTCAGAAGTTCAAATTGTAGCTTGTATGTATTAATATGATTATGTTATGTGAGCTTGTCCCAAAGCTTTTATGAGTGCTTCCAATCTGACTTCAAACACGTTGTCTTGGAAGACAGATATAAAGAAGTTTTTTTGCCTACTGACTTGTGTTCTCATTTAAAAATGGAATCTTTTGGGTTATTGAACTTTATGCTTGTGGCTTTTTCCAGGCTAGAGGTTTGAAGAAGCATTTGAAGAGGCTCAATGCCCCAAAGCATTGGATGCTTGACAAACTTGGCGGTGCATTTGTAAGTTGAAAATCTTATATTGGTCTTCCTTTTGTATGTTTATTCTTGTACTTTCTCATTTGCAAACATCCCATGCCTAATTTCATTACTTAAATTCCCCCTTTGTTTTTCTTCCTTAGGCTCCTAAGCCTTCATCTGGGCCTCACAAGTCCAGGGAATGCCTTCCTTTGGTCATTATCCTACGAAACAGATTGAAATATGCCCTCACTTACCGTGAGGTCATTTCAATTCTGATGCAACGACATGTTCTGGTTGATGGGAAGGTTAGGACTGATAAAACGTATCCTTCAGGTTTCATGGGTAAGCTCATCGTATCTTGTAACTAAAGCATGTTTCTTTTCTAGGCTTATTCGGGTTCCTTGTCGATTTGATACGAGTGTTGCATGAGACAGGTTATCCATAGATATTGCTGTAGGGTAGGATGATTACTTATGTTTTCTTGTCCTATGAGATTTTTGTTGGATAATGTTTGTTTTTTCTCTTCAAGCAGCCCATACTTCCCTCACTCTTTTAGTATTGCGAGTTTGTTGTTTAACTTATGTTTTGCCTTGCTTTGCAGATGTTATCTCAATCCCCAAAACAAATGAAAATTTCCGTCTCCTTTATGACACAAAGGGTCGGTTCCGTCTCCACTCTATCAGGGATGAAGAGGCAAAGGTTATTTCTATTAGTTCTCCATATATGTGTTTGCTTGTTTTCTTTTCAAAGTACATGTGACTTGAATTCTTCCTGGATCGTGTTTTCTGTCAATCCTTTCCCTTTTCAAAGTGAATCCTTTCCACTGGGATGAAATAAACAAATAGCTGTTAAACTTATGCATCAGCTGCACTTTACTAATATGCAGGCTGGTTTATGTACCGAACATCCAGCATATCTCGTCTTTCCTATGGACATTTTCTTTAATGTCTTGATTGTTTTGTTCTGCAGTTTAAGCTGTGCAAGGTCCGGTCTGTGCAGTTCGGACAAAAGGGTATCCCCTACATTAACACCTACGATGGGCGAACCATCCGCTACCCGGACCCTCTCATCAAGGCCAATGATACCATCAAGCTTGACCTAGAGAGCAACAAGATTGCTGAGTTCATCAAGTTTGATGTTGGGAATGTGGTCATGGTTACAGGTGGAAGGAACAGGGGGCGTGTTGGGGTAATCAAGAACAGGGAGAAACACAAGGGAAGTTTTGAGACAATCCACGTTCAGGATGCCACCGGCCATGAATTCGCTACTCGATTGAGCAATGTGTTCACCATTGGCAAGGGAACAAAACCATGGGTAAGCCTTCCCAAGGGAAAAGGTATTAAGCTGACCATCATCGAGGAGGCAAAAAAGAGGCAAGCAGCACAACAAGCATCAACCGCCTAATTAGAATATGAACAACTCCCTTCAAGTTTTGATGTACTTCCAAGTTACTGCATTCGGGCTGGAAACCATTAGTTCTAAACATGTTCTTGAAGTTTTTTTCCCGTCTTGCTGCGTACCGGGTTTTCTAACAATATTGTGAACCTCTATTCTTTCTTATTTAAAAGATTTTGGATCTGCATTTTTACAGTGTCGTATACTATGTTAGTATGTTAAGTTTCGTCTACCAGCCCACATTACCTTAACCCTATATTTGGCCAGATGGTGTCTTTCAATGACCAAGGTGTCAGACCACAATTTAATGGTTTCGGATTTGAACGTTGTAGCATTAAATTTGTAAGGAAGGAATACCTATAAAGCTAGTCGTGAGCTTAGGGTGCCTCTTTACTTTTCGAGTAATTTTGTATCATGTCCAAGGATTATTGATTTTGCATGTAAATTATTTGAAAAAAAATTGGAACAATAGAACCTGAATTTTACCATAATATTAAAAATCGTCATTAAATTTCAATATTAGTTCTATTCGTCTTTATATTTTACCATAATAGTTAATTTCGTCACTCCGTTAAAGTTACAAACGGGATCCCTTAAAAATAAAAATAAGGGCAAAATCGTCCATTCAAGTGATTTTCTTCATTTTCAACAATCTGAATTGTTTGCAGTTTCATTTGTGCATTATTAAATCATTGTTCTTCCAATCTATTACTCTCAATCTAATATTTTGCTTGAATTAATTCTTGTCAATCTTAGAGATTAATTCATCTTCTTTTTGCATTTTTTTTTTAAATTTTGATCATAAATTAGATGGAAACTTTTTCATAAATTTTTTTGCTTGAATTAGTTCTTGTCGATCTTAATGATCAAATTGATTGATCTTTCAATTTTTTTTTTGGTCAATGGATGATATTGAAAAGCTAAACATGGTAAAGAAGCTGCACATGAAGCAGAGAACACAGCTAAGAACACCCAATCTGGGCACCGTAAATATTATTCCCGTCCCCTTATATTGGGTTCATCATGTCCCTATAAAAATTGCACCAAACCAATCAATAATCTGAAGAACACCATTGTACCCACATCGTTAAATCGAGAGATATAAAGATGACGTACCTGGTGGGCATGAGTTCGAGAGGGAAGAGATTGAGATGGCGAGCTTCAACAGCCATGGATGGTGATGACGATGACGATTAAGCTGTTGATTTCAAGGCCCTTTTTATCAGAACAACCTAAGAAATCTATTGGGAGCGAATTCGTAGTTTAATTTTACATAGAAAGATCGTGATTGAACCGAAAAACTTCGACTTCGTTGAAGCCTTTCCCGTCGAAGCTCCCTCCACGGCGATCGCTGAAGAGCGAGGATACTGTGGTTGTCCTCGTCTCGATGAGGCGAAGAGGAAGATAGTGGTCGTAGAGGTTGGGTGGCCGTGAGTCGAGGGTGGCGACGGAGAACGCCTTGCGCTACTCGGTGATCTTTGACCGTGCCTGTGAGAAAAGGGAGCCTGCGAGGGAGGGAGAGGGCTTGAGAGTGATCGAGAAAAAGAGAAAGTACCGGTGAGGGTGGCTTGATGACATCGAGGGTGGTGGCGCTGGTGGGTTTCGACCAGAGGCTCAGTTTTGTTGGGTTTCCTGCTTGAGGAAGACGACCTAGAGGAGAGCATCGTGAGGGAGGAGCGCGTGTGAGGGTGAGTGGCATGTATGTTATCATCAGATAGAGAGAGGGACGAAATCAACTATTCACGCCCGTGCATTTCACATGCAATTTATTAACGGATTCTATTTTAATTTTTAACGGAAAAATAAAATATATTATTATAGTAAAATACAGGAACGAACAAAATTAATATTAAAATTTATAAACGATTCTAACATTACGATAAATTTCAGAGACTACTGCTCTAATTTTCCTAATTATTTTATGTTCTTTAGGTAAAATTCATTCAATTTCAGAGTAGGATTCATTGATTGCTTAATGAAAGTTTAGTAAAAGAGCAATAGAGATTTGACATAAATTCGTAACATACAAATTCTCCGGGCAGTTTGAGCCTCAAATGAGCATGAAACAAGCAGGCTGAAATATTAAGTAGAAACAAACAAGCTGAAACATTTAGCTGCAGTTGCATTTGATTAATAGAAGGATTACGTTCATAGCTGCATATTCAACCAGACTCAAATTTGTCCCATCTATTGTCCTCATCAAGAAAACTAACAGAAGAAGGTTCTAACCGTACGATTAAAACGACCTTTAAACAAAAACTTTCAGCACACAAAGAACTTCGAACTAGGAAACAAGCAAGATAGGCAACAAATCTCATCGTTACACAGCAATTGCATCAACAACAGCTCCCTACACGGCCTCATTGAGAAGCGCCTGATCGAAGTGCCAAACCCCTGAAACACACAACAAAGCAGGCAGTTTGATTAACAGGAAAAGGAAATCAGATACAGTAAGGGTTCATATCAAAGGTCAAAAAGATAGCAGAAGAGGATAAGTACGGATTCCTACCATGCCCTTTGCCAACTCTCCTCAGTTGAGCAACATATTCAGAAATTTTCTTGATGGCTTCCACCTACAACGGCGAAATTAGAACATCAGAATCATGATAACAGTTTATTCGTGTAGAACATTTCCAAATGAGGACATCAAGAATCACCTGCTCAGTCAAAAACCCACTTTCAACAAAATCTGTTAGCTGCACATCTTTGTTCTTCTCAGCAACCTGTTAGTCGCATAGGCAAAGATGGAAAACCATGTCTTAGAAATCATAACATACTAAATAGTATAAACTGATTTGAATCTTTTAAGTTCAAACATTTTGGCATGCGTCAATTCATACCATGAATCAAATGATGTTATTATAGGAAGTTTTTGCAGAACGTAATCAGATAAATGACATCATTTTAAGCTAAGAAGAAGACGTCAAATAAGAATAGATGCCTTACATGGTGTAAGTTGAGCAGCTTTTCATTTGTCAGTTTCTCGAGGGACAATGCAAGCTCCATTGCTAAATCAAAAGCTTAAGACAGTTAGAGCTCAAACGAATATACAGTTAACATAGCATTTTACAGTCAATTAATATTATTCGATATTACATCATCTGCATAAACCAGGTATTATGGGCATGGCATTTTATTGTTAAGCAGGTAACAAATTCTTCCAAACTCGAGCATACCATTCAACGATACAACTAAACACAAATTTGATGCAAGAACATTACTCGGGAAAAATTCAAGCAAATCTTAATTCAGCAATAACAATAACACACTGTTCTCATCACAAACAAACAAGCAAGGGTCAATAAGACTAACCATATAAAGCATCTCCTTTCTCTGGGTGATCAAACTCAGATAGAGGCATCAGAATAGACTGCAATTTCACTTTTCCACCACGTTTATTCTGATAATCACGTCAAAAACAAAGGACAAGTATAAGTAATTCGCTTAACACATGAGAACCTGAATTTAAAGCCTATAATAGTAACAATAAGGAACAAGACAAACACCTGGTATTCCATAAATTTCTCAGCATGGTCCCTCTCTTCTTCACTTGATTCTTTGAAAAAACTGGAAACAAAACCATAATTAACAAAAACACTATGGGAATGATCCGGAAAAAAAATTATTAAGGATTTCCGAGAAATTACTTGGCAATACCCTTGAGCGCGACATTGTCCCTATCGAAATAGGCATACAAAGCATGGTAGACATACGAGACATTGTATTCCACACTGATATTCCACCACAGAAAGAAAAAAATCGTCAGAGAGCAAACCATAAACAAATATAAAATACAATTCAATCGCAAAAATAGACAAAGGCTCAATTGCAATACTCTTTAATGAAAATTGAAAAGCAAACAATAACTGAAGGCACAGTCTTTCCAAGCACACCCATAAATAAATCCACACACGCACCAAGTGAAAATCAACAGAGAGACTTTGAAATATTCATAATGAGACATTGAAAAAGAAAGAATAACTAAAGACACAGACTTTGCAAAACCAATCCACACATGCACCAAGAGAAAATCAACATTAAACAATAAAAGGCAGAGTCTTTCACATAAAAGATGGAACCTATGAAACTTTTAAGACTTAAAAGAAACAAATTCCAATCGAATATCGCTTCAAGATTGAATCTATAAGAATTGAAACCAATCACGGTCCTCTAAAAGTATAATATAACACATTTCTTTATAAATATAGAACATTTTAAGGGAAAAGAGACAAAACCCACTTGATCTGCTCGTTAATGGCGGCCTCACTTTCATCAGTGTACTTCTGGCGGGCGAGAGAGACCTGAGGGAGAGTAGGCACGAGATCGAGCTCCTTCTTCACCTCCTCAAACGGCTCGAAAACGACGCCGGTGAGAGGCCGGCTATTCGCATTCTTTGACGCACAGACGACAACCCCGCTCTCATTTCCCACCGGAGGGAAGCGTAGGATCGAGTGGAGGGACCCACACGAGTTCAGGGGAGAGGAGGAGTACGAAAGCTTCGACGGCGAGGGAAGAGAGGTAAACAGAGGACCCAAGCTGTCCCCGCGAGCGATCAAGTGGGATGAGGCAGGAGAAGCTTTGAGAAGCATGTCTGTTGTGAGAAAATCGCAGAGATTTGAACAGAGAAGAAGCAAATGGTTGAAGAACGGAGGAAAATTTGAGGGTTTTTCAGAAGAGAGTGGTAATGAGTGGTGAAGGGGAATGGTGATGAACTCACTATAAGGGAGGCTAAGGGATGTGAGGGCCATTAGATGGGAAGCACGTCGACGGTCAAGATTGATTTGTTGGAAAGGGCGCGTGGAAGGCCCGTGGATGGCTGGGTATCGTGTGGGACCCCCAAAGGAAATATCTGGAATTTTGGGGCGTGTGTCGAATTTCCTTTTGGAATTTTTTTAGGGTTTCCTTTTGTTTTGCTTTTTATTATGGGATCAAGAGGAGACATAAAGTCTGAGATTCCTCTTTTGATTTGGGAAATTATATTTTGGGCAGGAATGTCGATTTTATTTTCAATTTATTGTTGACATAATTGGAGTATCTCCAAAATTAAATTTATTTTCAATCTAGGCTTAGAAAATATAATTTATGATTTGACATATATAATAGTATGTGAATTAAAAATATTATTAAATAATAGTATGTCTTTAAATTAAGGTGACTTCTTACCAAAGCCAAAATTTGGACAAAGAAAAAAAGTATAGCTCACTCATGTAAAATTTACGAGTCCATTTTCAAATATTATGTAGCAATGTAACTAACTAACTACACATAAAATTTTTCTTATTTTATGACATGTGATAAATTAAAGGCAAGAGAGCCATAAAACTTATAAATCACCTACTTCGCTAGTTTTGCTTGCGTGTGTTCTACACAAAAATGTTACAGCGGGCCCGGAGTCGCTTTCAGTGGATTTCCGTCGAAATCGACACTTGAAGGAGCGGGCTCGTGTGGTTTTTTTTAGTGATGGTGGTGGTGTGGACTTGTTTGGATGTTGGATTTGGGTTGAAGGTTGTGGGCTTAGAGAACTTGATACCACGGTCTATCTCTAGATGGACTGACCAGGAAGTAAATAGGCTTTAGCTGCCTTCAAAGTAAGCATGCCACTAGTAGAAGATGCTACTAGACAGTGATGAATGGGTTATGTTGCGACCCAAGAACTTTTTCTTTAATAAAGTGATTGTGAGGCGAGCGGGAAAATTGCTCGCACTGTTCTTTTCTATACATTCTTCTTAATGTATCCAATGACTTTAATAAATTTTCTTTTCAATCTAGTCCAAGTTCATATTATGTTGATTCCGATTTGTTCATGTTAGCAGCTTGTTATTGGTTAGAGCCAGTTAGATGCAAGGATTTCCTTAAGTCGGGATTATGGTATTGTGTAACAACCCGAAAATGTAATTATTGAATTTTCGTAAATTATTTTGCAAAAAGATGAATATACCCTTGGTTGTTAAGGGGCCTGAAAGTCAATTTTTATTTCGAGACACTTTTAGCTGTGTTTCGGGTACCATTGCGTTGGTCTCGAACTTACGAGTTCATAGACAGGCGACATGCGAAAAAAGGAGTTCGTGTGCGAAAGATGCTGGTCTAGAATGCCAGGGGCATTTTGGTAATTTGGTAGGGGTAGATATTTTTAACCCCCAATTTGATATGATCTTCATCATTTTTACACATTCTCTCTGGACTACCCCGAACCCGTGCGACCCAAAACTCAAAACCCATAAATTTGAACTTCGATTCAAGGCCAAGTCTCCCATTCTAGTTCTACTAATCGAAATTTCCTCATTCCCACGATCACAGACGTACCAACCATCGAAGAAGGCAACCGCGGGAGACGCCGGACTGAGGAAAAGAAAAATTGGAAGTTCCGATTGATTTTCCAACCAGCACAAGTACGAGTTTAGTGTTTTGAGGTCATTTTTGAGTTCCTAGGTTCGAGTAGATAGATTTAGACATAAAATTCGTGAAAAATAGTTGAGATTTGAAGAAGTTAGGAAAAACTCAAGGTCGCCTGAAAATGGGGTTTTTCGGCGACGGCGGACGGCAGCGCAAGGCAGCGCGATCGTCTTCTCGGGCGAGACTCCGACGACAGCGGACGGCGGTGAGACCGTTTTCTCCAGCGAGACACCGGTGACTGGGTCGGTAAGACGGGACTGACGAGGCATGACACCTGGCTGCCACGTGGAGCCACGTGGATGCCACATGGCAGCAATGTGAAGCCACGTGGGTGCCACCTGGTAGCCACGTGGGTGCCACCTGGCCACACAGTCAGCAGTCAGTTGACTTAACAGTCAACTGATGCCGTCAGGGTTTGACGAAATATGCTGACGACATTGGCATATTCCGTCAAAAGTTAACGGAGTTGACGGAACCCTAACGCCGTTAGTCTGGACGAAATATTTCGATTCCGTTGGGATATTCCATCAGAGCGACTGAATATTCCATCGTGAACAGTGCCGGGCGCGTGGCCCGAGTTTCCGTTGGCTCGTGGCGGCCCGTGGGACCAATTCTGGGGTCACGGCAACGCATGTTAGCTAGTTTTCGATGTTTCGGATCTGTTGGCGCAAGTTTCAGGTTGATCGGACATCATATAGGGATAGTTTTGGGCGTCCGAAGTTGCTGCATTTTTAGTGAGACGTAGGCGGACCTCCCGGGGTTTAGGGAGTCTAAATGTAGGGTTTTTATTATTAGCCGGTAATCCCGATTGTTAATATTGACAGGCGATACTACTCCAGAACTTCAGAGGAGCGTACAACTCGGGATTGAGCTTGCTTGGATGTGTGGTGAGTGGACTTTGGTTTATAAATTGTAATGCATGCATAAAGGTATCTTTGAATTAAATTCTGTTATGTATTGTTTGTGACAATTTCTGGAATTTAGAAATTATTACTGGACACATGTTTTCATATTTAAGTGAAAATGTGTTTTGGGGAAATGGCCTGGTTTTTGGACTCGGTTTTTATGTCGTCTTGACGTAGTAATTATTGAGTCCGTGATTTTGGGTTAAACCCGTATTTGTGATTTACTGGATTTGGGCATAAAAGATTTTTCAATGACTTTGGCTTAAGCCAAGAAACAAGGATTTCAAAACACGGATTTTAGTTTTCACTGAATTTCTGTCCCCGATGGTCAAGGTTTCTCCGACTGGCGTTGAGGGGTTTTGCTCCGCTGGTTCATTGAAGGTTCTCCGACGCTAGTGTCTAGGGGTTTTTCTCCGCCGGGTCATTAAGGCTGTCTACGCGTAGCACATGTTTCTGCACAACTCGAGGTATATCGGGTGTGTGGAGGGTATTTCAGGAACATTGGGTTATGTGTTGATATATTTTGTGTCCAGATCAATTTATATGATTTTAAACTCCTTTGAGGAGGATTTTCAAACCAAATTGTGGACCACGGTGTGTTTTTCATTATACAGATTTTCGTCGGTCCAACCAAGCGTTTTTAACGAAAGATGAAATTCTGGTTGTTTTCATATCATCTTTATATCATAACTGCATAAAAAGAAATGTTTATGTTATGCATGCATGGTTTTACTAGTGGAGGGGGTAAAGGTAAGTTTTCCTCGGAAAACGATTTCTAAATGATTATTTTTGTCCACTCACAACTTTTGTATTTTAAATCCCCTCCAGGCTGTTGAGTTGACGTGGGCACTTTCAGAGGCGGAGGCATTAGAATATCAGCTGCACTATTGCCTATACTCGAGTAGGATATTTAATTCTGTAATTATTATCCTACCTAGATGCTCTGATAACACTTTTGAACTTTCTGTAAAATTTTCGATTTCATCGTTGGATGGTTGTTGTCTGTTGGAATTTGGAGTGCTATCTGATCTCTTGTCTGGCAGGTGGAAGACGGTTGACTAGTCCTTAAAGGGAGGTTCTGCCGAATTTTTTGGCAGAATTCTCATAATTGATTGTAAGGACTTAAGGGTGTTTTGGGAAATTCCTTAGGTTGTCAGACGGGAGCAGGGTTCTTCCCGGGTTTCGAGGAGAAATTCGGGAAGGGTCCTTACATATTGGAACAAGACACATAAACAATTTTATGACTTAAAATAGCCATACAATGCAATGGTTGGTATATTCCGAATACTAATAATTCCTCGTAAGAAAATCCTTTGAAATGTAAAGAAAGTAAAGTACAATTACTGGAAAGTAAATGCGTGAATGTTAAATGCCACAAACGAAATACAAGTGCTGTAAGTAAATATTTCCTTTGCAATCAAGCCTTGTTGAAGGGTACGATCTTCTAGAAATCATCAACTGAAATGAAAATCAGTCGGAATCATGCCATAGGTTGGCAGAGTATTCAAACAAAGGTGATACGTCAAGGGTTGAGTGTATGGGAACCTCAAAGACTAGAGTGAGTGGTAGTCAGGATGAGGCAATGTTTGGGTTTCCTCAAAGGACTAGTTTGAGAGGCAGTCGGGATGAGAGAAAAGCTTGTGTTCCTAGTCAAGAACTGAGAAAGAGATTAGGGAAGAGACTGAATTTTGATCCTGGATCGAAGAAACAGGTTATGCCTAAATAGGAGAGCCTTTAAACAAATAAACTTTTGAGGGTTTGCAGTTGTTTTGAAATTGATTGGTGTGATCAATTTGTTTGTTTGGTTTATTGATTGGTTGTCCTTGAGAAGAAGGCTTATTCTCCATTTTAAAAGCGGTGAAGGAGCTGATGTGGGCTTCCAAATGGACTTCCGCAGGACCCACGTTGTAGTCTGCTTGTCTCAAACATCTCCTTTGCCCTCTGACACGTCCGGTGCTCTCTGACACGTTCGGTGCTTCATAACCGATTTCCCCTTCTCCACGTTTCCACTTTCGCACGTCCCAAGTGGGCATTTTTGGGCTGGGCCTTGCGAGTTGGGTATTTATTTTAGTTGGCTCCTTGTTTTGGCCCAGAGTGGGAATTATTCAGGTGTTTATATTTCCCCCTGAATTCGAAATGTTTTTGGTTTAAAATATTTCAAATTCACCTTATTTTTCCTTGCCCACTCTCCATTTTCGAGATTCCGTCGGACCCGTTTCCTGAAGTCCTTTTAACCTTGGGTATAGCAGTTTCAGGTCTTTTATTGTTTCTGCTTCCACCATCTTCTCCTCTTTTCAGGTTAATCGCCATTTCCACTTGCTTTCTAAAACTTCACTTCTCTCTTTGCTCTGAAAATATGGCTCCTAAGGTGGTCTTGAAAGGGAAAAGCTCATAAGGCTCTTCATATTCCTCTAATTTTGTGGATGGTCCCACCCATGATACTCCATGGATTGGCGGGAAAGGTTTCGATGATTCCTGCATTTCTTCGCGAAACAATTTGCGAGTCTGTGAGGAGGGAGGGCATATTGCTAACGGTCCTCTCGTTTCTGCGGATGCAGAGCACCATTTTACCTTAGGTCTTTATTGGTGGGGTCGAGTCCCAGAAGACGCAGCTCATCTTTATAGTGAATTATCTAAATTTTAGGCCACCAAAATCTACCAGCGGTCTTCATTCCCTTGGAGTGAACTACATTCCGAATGGGCTCGTCTATTCCCGGTTGGCCGTGGCTCAAGAATTTCTTATCGCTTTATACGCTGGGTCTAGAAAATGATGAAGATGTGCCCCAATGAGCTCTGGATTAACGGAGTATTCCATCTGGTAGGTTTGTCTGACCTTTCTACGCAGCCTAATATGAACTTGCTCAATGCTACTTTATGTTTCTGGAACAGTAGCACTAACACTTTCGATTTCGGAGTTGGCCCTATGACTCTAACTCTCCTCAACTTGGGGTTTTTATTTGGCTAAACTCCGTCAAGGATGATTGCCGATTTTACCAATTCATTTACTTGTCCCTATTCTCCTTTGGATCCCGATCCCGAGATCATTAGAGCTCCCCCTTCCTTTAACAAATTCAACACCTTTTCTCCATACTTAGATGCCTTCTGTCCTTTTGATCTGGATGGGAAACTTAGAGATGAAAAATCCTTCCAAGATCTAAAACTTTATGGCGGCTATTTAGGCACGGTTTATGAGAAAATCCAGTTTTACCATTTTTGGCTAGACTGGTTCGTTTTCCCGAATGCCTCTAAGGGAATCAAGAAAGAGTAGGTTCCCTTAGCCGAAGCTCTTGCTTCCTGCAAAGATGTAGCTATGGGTCTAATTGTTCTGGCCCAAATATACAGTCTCTTGTACTCTATTACTTGTCATCCTGGGTTAGAACTCTCTTTAAACGGGCTATTATGGATGGTACAAGTGTGGTTGAACATGTCCTTTCCTCAATTCTGACGACAAGCTCCCTCCTTAGTTCCTGATAATGTTCCAGGCCAGCAACTGATGCTCCTTCCTCCGGTTGTCTATTCTCCACTGGATTGCTTGTCACTCTTCTTTCAGCTGAAATCTTGTCCAAAAGAGCATTGGGAAGCCAGCGTAGTTCAGTATTACCCTTTGTTTGAGCATGGGGGTTATTTGGTTCTTCCTGCATACCCAATACGAAAGAGGACTATGGTCCGGGACTTTATCAGATGTGTGCTGACCAGGGACTTGCTAAAAGGAGGGAATCATCACTCCAAATCAACCCCTGGTTTCGAAGTTTACCAGCCCAATTTTTGTGCGCGCCAGTTTGGTTTTTGTTAAGCCATTCCGGTGTCACTTGTGAGTGGTATGAATGCTGGCACTTCTTTTCGACCTAGGAAGTTCCTTGATAATGTTCCAATGGCCGTCTGACGAGCATTTAGTGATACGCGTGCTCAATTTCCACCTGATGTAGACATATCTTGTGAATGCACTCGTGCTTTTGCTCTATTGTGGTATTCCTATTTTGATAAAACCTTCAAAGCATCTATGCAAGCGGTCTCAGCATAACATTTTCAACTTTTTAAGAGTTCAGAAAAGTCCATTGCTGCCTTTATCTCCACTCTCAATCAGATAATTCGAGATTACAATGCAAATCCTCTTATTGGTAAGTTTCTTATGTATTCGCATAATTTCCTTTTTTGTGTTTAATGATTCCTTTTCCTAATGATTTCTGTCATTTCAGTCGGTACTGACATTGTGGACTTGCTGATGGAGGGGGTCGATGATACATTGTCCCTAATTAAGGACATTCATGATGAAGCTCATATCCTTTAGAGGTCTATGGGTCAGAATGGAGAAGACATAGAGGAGCCAACTATTCCGATTATCACGAGCTCCAGTATTGATTCTGATATCTCCTCATCTGTACTTTCTTTATATGTTTTTTCCTTGTTCCCAAATTTTGTTCTCATTACCTTAGATGTCCTTGGCTTTTCCCGTAAATCCCCTGGTCGGACTAAAAAGGTGAGTTTTTCCCGGACAACTTCAGCTCCTACTTCTGTCGTTCAGATTAGCCCCGCAGCTCCATAGAAGAAGCCCAAACGTCGCTTGATTACAGAAGTGGAAGGGGTGAGTGATGGAGAATCCTTGGCTGCATATTTGAGCCGTAAGAAGCCTTCCAGGGAAACTAAAAGGCCTCCATCTTTTCAGGAACCATATCCTATTGTTAAAGCTCTTTCTCAAGGTGATACACTTCTGGTTCTTCAGCCTCATGAGGTTAGTATGTCTTTTCCTTTAAGTTATTCTTTGTTTTGTAGCTTATAGAATTCCCTTGCCAATTGGATGATTTTGTTTAAGGTGGGTTCCTCAATTCCCGATTCTCCCAGCATGATCGTTCCATCCAGTGGTGTATCTATGGCTAGCCCTGGTCAAGTAATCGATCTTTCTTCTGACCAGTCTAATTCCATCCCGACCTCTTCAGCTTCGCCTGTAACTCAGGATGTTTTGAATCTTGAGTCAATTTCGTCTGTGTCTTTCCCCATGTCTCATGCCATACTCTCTATTGAGATATCTATCGTGATTTATCAAGGGACTTTTCTCCCCTCGACTGGCGTGGAGTTGGGTATGCCTACTGTTTCTGTTGCAGCTTCTTCTGTATCACCGACACCTATGGTTAGTTCTGTTAGCGGGGCTAGTGCTTCCGGTGAGATAGTTGTCTTAGCTTCAGTAGAGTTGACGATTGGTCCTCGGGATACTTCTATTGGAATCTTTCCTGACATTCCTGTACAACAGGGTGACTTCCCTCTTGTTTGTGAGGCTTCTACAACTATTGTTTGTCGACCCTCCTCAGCTTCTCCTGAAGAGTTAATTTCACTAGTAGATGACTCTCCTCTGCCAGTGTGGGAGGCTCGCACTCCAAGTCCCTCTTTGGCAGCTTTCTCCAAGGGTGATCACGTTGGGGAAGAGCAGAGTGCCACCCATGCATCTAGAAAGGTACTATTCTGCTCATTCTTTATCATCTGGTCTTTTGGTTTTCCCGATTTTGATCAACTCCCTCTTTTTTCCAGGCATTCAAATATCCTGAAATCGAGCTTTTGGAAAAGGAAGAAGAGTCATTTACCACTTTAACTCAAACAGAACTTCCTGATAGTACTACACCTATGGCACCCATCCGCCCTGAATATTCTGCTGCTAGAGCTCTTATCAAGCCTTTGTTGATGGGACAGACATTCAGGACCTGGAAAGAGTCAGGAAGGCTCTGTTCACTCTCTCTAGCTTCTCACATGATGTGTCTGTTTCTGCTCCATCATCTATCAGGTTTCTAGATTTATATAGAGAGATGGTAACCCAACATGCACAACAACGGGATGCTCTCCTAGCTGGGGCTCCGTCTGAGGATGTGTTGAGGACATTAAATCAGAACTTTCTAAGTGGGAGCGAGGAATGTATCCATTGAAACCATGAGCTGGTAAGTGCAACACAACATTTGGAAAATCTCAATGCTCGCGTTGCAATTCAAGAGGTGAAGTGTGCATCCCTTAGATAGTCATACGAACAAGCCAAAGCTAAGAGATCAGTGAGTGAGGATAGTCTTCAGGAAAAAGAAAACCAAGCCCGAGCTATTCATGAGCAGGAAGATAGCCTATCATCAGAATTGAGTGTAATACGGGTTGGGCTGCAGGCCATGTTGGGCCTTTTGTTAGAACTTTGAATTTGGGCTTTTTATTTTTTGGGCTCTGATTTGTAACACCATACTTTTCATTTAAAATCTTTTGCTTGCACGACTGTATATTTGGACTCCTTGAGTTCCATGGTTCTTTTTAATTACTGCATCGTAATCACTCTTGTTCGCATGGCCATCAGTCCTTTATTAATCCCTCAAACGCCTGTTTAATTTCATAGACCAACAACAAGGATCCTTTCGAAATACCCATTCCATTGCATTTCGTCTTTCAACATGGCCTCTCATGCTTCTTCCAGCTCTTCTGAATCTTATTCCATTTCCTTTTTTCCCTCATATGATCAATTGGTGGAGGATATTTGCCTCATCAATTATAAAAACTCCGTTCTAGAAAACAAACTAGAACGAGTGAAGGCTGCCTAGGAGGAAATCAAAGCTAAGGCGGAGCACCAAAGCCAGGTTCACCGGGACAGGCTCCTCGAGATCCGTCATCAAAGGGCGTAGCTACTGGTGGAATTATTGGAGATCGCTAACCTTGAAGGGGACCAATCTGAAGCTCGTGATGCTGCTGTGCTCCGTATGAGTCACCAAGGCTGGCAAGAGTCAACTTCTCTCGCCACTAGATTGTCTCTTTATTTTCCTAACGTACACTTTTTTTTATATATAAAATGAACATTTTGTGGATGTCTTCCTATTTTATGTTTATTTATTCTTGATGATTATTGCTCAAAGCAACCGCCTCAATCAACCTATAAAATGTTATGCATCTGTGTTCACCTTCTGCACGCACTCAACGTTTAGCTTCATATATGACCTTTAGTAGTCGTAATACTCAAGAGGTCCCTATTTCTTATTTTACATAGATCGTGCAACGTCTTCAAAGTGAGTCTCAGGATCAAGTAAAGCTTATTTGTGAACTAGAGAGACAAATCCATCTTCTAGTTACTTCAGCCGAGGCGCAGAATCATGAGACTTATCATACAAAGGTCTCTTTTTGTGCTCGTGCTATAACCCTTACAGATTAACTGGCGGACACTCGGGATCGTATGATCTCGCTTGAGAGTGAGCTGGCTACACTTCGAGATGAGGAAAGTTATCTTTTTTTTTATTTAGATGCTCGTGATAAGCTGATCTGCCGCATGCAACGCTCGGCTTATCGTGTAACAACCCGGAATTTCAATTATTGGATTTAATTAAATTATTTATATAAAATGACGATTTTGCCCTTGCTTGTTAAAGGGCATGGAGATCAAGTTTTGTTTCGAAACCTTTTCGGTGGTGTATTGGGTACCGTTGCGTAGGTCTCGAACTCACGAGTTCGTAGACAGGCGGCACGCAGAAAACGGAGTTCGTAGACGAGAGTTATGGGTCTAGATGTGCAAGGGCATTTTGGTAATTTTCCATGGAGGGGAGATATTTTGTTACCCATATCAGTGTAATCTGATCCATCTTCATTTTCATCCTTATCATCTCCTTCTCTCTCTCTCTGTGACAAACTCAAACACACCCGAAACCATTGAACCCGTGCGAAAATCATCCAAAAAACCCACAAAGTCAACTTGGATTTCAAGGCTTCAACTTCCAGTTTTGATCAACTAATCGTGTTCTACTCCTTCCCACGATCACAACCGTACCAACCATCGAAGGAGAGGACCACGGAGGAAGCCGAACCGAGGATAGGAAGTTTCGGACCTTCCGATCGATTTTTCGGCTAGCACAGGTACGTGTTTGTGGTTTTGAGGTTATATTTGGATTCCTGGGTTCGAGTAGATAGATTTAGACATAAAATTTGTGAAAAATGGTTGAGTTTTGAGGAATTTGGAAAGCTTGGAGTTTCGGCCGGAAATGGAGGATTCCGGCGAAACCAGACGGCGGCGACGGCGACTGCCGGTCATCTTCTCCGGCCAACTTCCGGCGACGGCGACGGCAGCCGATCATCTTCTCCGGCGAGTCGCCGGTGACCGGTCGGGTCGAGTTGAATCGGTCGGGTTGAGTGAACCGGTCGGGTCGAGTTGGACCGGGTCAGGTTGAGTCGAACCGGGTTGGACCGGTTCAGGCGCGTGTGGTACTGTAGCAGGCGCGTGGCCGGCGCGTGAGGGCGCGTGGCGGCGCGTGGGCGCGTGTTCCGACCTTCCGTCGGCGCGTGGCGGCGCGTGTGGCTGAGTCTGATGTCACGGTGGCGCGTGACAAGTAGTTTTTGACGTTTCGGACCTGTTGGCGCAGGTTTCGAGTCGATCGGATGTCGTTTAGGGGCTGTTTCGGACGTTTTAAGGTTGCTGCGTTTTCTAGGCCAGCATAGTTAGACTCCCGGGGTTTATGGGGTTTATATTTAAGATTATTATTATTAGCTGGTAATCCCGATTATTAATTTGGACAGGCGATACTGCTCCGGGAACTTCAGGGGAGCGTACAGTTCGGGATTGAGATTGCTTGGACAGGTTTGTGAGTGGACTTTGATTTATAAACTATAATGCATGCATAAATGTATCTTTGATTTAAATACTGTTGAGTATGAGTGAAATGAATTTCTGGATTTTAGAAATGATACTGGACACATATTTTACAATATTTCAGTGAAAGTATGTTTTGAGAAATGGCCTGGTTTTTGTACTTGATTTTGATATCGTTTTGACGTGGTAACTATTTGAGTATGTGATTTGGGTTGAGACCCATAATTGTGATTTTACCGATTTTGGCCATAAAATGATATTTGCAAAGAATTTGGCTTAGGCCGCGAAACAAAGATTTCGAAGTATGGATTTGATTCACTGATTCCCGTCCCGATGATTGTTGTTGCTCTGACTGGTGTTGAGGGGCCTTGCTCTACCAGTTGTTGAGGGTTCGGACCTTAGGTGTTGAGGGGTATGGCTCCGCCGGGTCGCGAAACTGTCTATGCATAGTACAGATATTACAGACAGTACATATGGTACACAGAGTGTACAGATTTGAACACATCTCAAGGGATACCCTGGTGTGTTATGAATATGTCGGGAACAGTGAATTTGAGATATTATGTGGCAGATTGAACCAAATGATTTGATTTTGAGATATTTTGTGTCCAGATTGAATTAAATGATTTTAAACTCATTTGAAGAGAGTTTTCAAACCAAATTGTGGATCACGAGGTATTTTCATTATACAGATTTTATGTGAGTCCAATTAAATGGTTTTAAAGATAAATGTGAATTTTGGATGATTTACATATGATGCTTTTATATGATAAATTGTTTTATGTTATGCATGCATGATTTTATAAATGGAGGGGAAGAAAGGTATTTCTTCGAAAATGAATTTATAAATGATTATTTATGTCCACTCACAACTTTTGTGTTTAAATCCCCCTTCAGGCAGTTGAGTAGAGTTGACGCGAACATTGATCTCGAGGCTGAGGCATTAGAATTTCGACTGCGCTGTGTTGTATATTTGAGTAGGATATCTAAATTTTACTCTTGATCCTACTTAGACGCTCTGATATTATGTTGTATTTGTTTGGTCGTTAATTACGGGAATTATTGAGTGCTTAAGTCCCTTGTCTGACAAGATGAAGTATTTATCATGGTTATTATAATTTGTATGGATTGAAGGGTATTTTGGGAACCTTTTCTTAGGTTGTCAGACGGGATCAGGGTTCTTCCCGGGTTTCGAGGGGAAATTCGGGACGGGTCCTGACATATCGGGATAGGTTTAGTCAAGGATTTATAGACCGGGCTGCTGGGAAACCTCATCATGGGGTTGTAAATCTATAATTTCCTCTTATTTGTGATGAATAAAGTACTTTCCTTTCATGTTTTCCTAATTTAGTTATGCACCGTCTGGCCATTTTTGGCCACGTCTCTATTTGCCAGACTACTTTGATGATGTGTCTTAACAACAATGACTTAACTTGCATGTGATAACATGTTGACATGTGTTGTACTCGCACAATTATAAGCCTCATCTTATAATTATGTTTCGTAAGTCATCCCCATACGAACATCTTGACCTACTATGTCGACTTCCTAAGACCCTTCTGACTCTTACCTTCATAGTCCTCGATCTCTCGTGACTTCCTTGCATGATCAAGTCACCAGATCTCGTCATCTGGTGAAGGATAACTCTCATGATATTAAATTCTTACAGCATCAAGCTCACTTTGGCCATATTGACAACCAAAATATTCTGCATAAGCGTGTTATCTCTTCTTCAGTGCTTTAACGACAAATGCTATTGCTGGAGGATGAAGTTTAGGAGGAAAATTCAGCTTTGCAACGAATTAAAGATGACCTTACTGATATCAAAGCTAGGATGTTGGATCTTCAGGATATGATCAAAACTCGTGATCTTACTCTTGAAACAACTTCACATAAATCTTTTAAGGATGGCTATGATGATGGGTACATAACTCAAGCTGCTGGGCACCCTCACCTTCAGGGATGGTCCAAAGAGAAACTATCCGCGGAGATCGAGAGCCGTCCTAGCTTATCATGACACGTTAGCTCTGATTTCCTTTGGCTTCCTGGTTTTTGTAAGCCATCTTGTCTTCCTCTTGGCCATTTATTGGCCTTTGTATGTAGGTTGAATATGTAACAAACTTCCTTTATGCCTTGTTATTATCTTCCTGATGCTGATTTTCATATCTCTTTATTGAACATCTGGAGTAGACATGACAATGAATCCGACCATGCACGCAGTATTTTCTTTTTAAAGATTTGTCCCTTTATTATAATTTTCCTAGGCAAAACCCCTTAGCAATCCCATTTTTATAGACCTGACTGCTCCCAATAGGTCTATCTTTAGTGATGTGAACTATTTGTCATGGAATCCCCATGTCAAAAAGGGTCTCTCCCACTCCTCATGAGTTAGAGTCCTTGTTCCAGTAGTTTGTGAGCCATTACCTTCGTAGGGTGGCCATTCTCATCTTCTCCAGTCAATTTAATGTTCCTTACTTTGGGATCATAAAAACTGGCTTCAGCAACTGTGGGGCTAGCTGTGAAAGGCCTTGAGTAAGCCTGAATGATCTCCTATAAACCTCCTTCGTAGGCAGTTTAAATAGGATTCCAGATGATGATTTTTTGGTGCAATGTGGAAGGAACACACATGCTCTTGTGTATCCAATCTGTACCCAGAAGTACATTGTAACTGGCCGTACTGTCTACCACGAAGAATGCTAACATCATCTTCATAGAACTGACCTCAATCTCTAGAGGTAGAACTTCATAAGTTTTTGTAATGGTTCCACTAAAATTGGACATTATGGTCGTGGTCGGCAAACAATCCCGAAGGGTCTTGCCCAGTTTCTTCAGTATCCTTGAAGGTGAAACATTGATGGATGCTCCTTCATCAATCATCATCTTGTCAATTGGGATACCTTCCATATGGGCCGTGATGAAGATGGGTAGCAAGTGATCCGTCATTTCTTTAGTCGGATTCAAGAACATCATTCTTCCTTTATGCAAGTTAGATTCCGAGATGATATTATGATCATTCTCATGGTCCGTCGAAATCTCGATCAAAGATCGGGATGTCTCATGGGTAATAACATCCCCTTTCATATAGTTCACCTGCTAGTAAATTGCTGCCAGATGCTCTGATAATACAATTATCAGGCCTACTTCTGCTTGAACTTCATGTTGTTTCTTGTCAAACAAGTCATCCATTTCCATGACTTCCGACAAGTTCGTCTTGAACTCTCTTAGTTCTTATTCTGTCATGTCTTGACCGTAATCTTCTTGAATGCCTTGTTTAGCCTTCCCTTTTGTAGTTGGGATTTTTTCATCATCAAGTCCCTTGTTGGGTACCTCCTCCTGGGCGAAGCTGCCGAACATGATCCGTCTTCTCACCTTAGAAGATGTTCCCGAAATGGAATCAGGTAGGGACACGGTATTGATCACGATTTCTTTCTTCCTCCACTTCTTCTCAGGAGGACTTCTTGATTCTTTCTTGGTCATGAGAGGGGTTTTTCCCTCTTTTTCTTTCTCGGGAAGAAATGCCCCAAGTTCTTCTGGGCGCACATGTAAGCTCCATATTGTCTTTGGATTCTACACTTTGTTGTTCTTCCCAAATCTTTAACTGGCTTTCCATCTTTGCCAGCCACATACCATTTTCCTTCCCGAATTGTTGCTTTCTGAGGCTTTGGCTTTGCGGCCGTATGCTCTGGAAGAGTATGTTTCTTGCAGCTGAGACTTTGCTGGATGGTTTGCCCCCTAGTCTCTTGACTATCAACCCATTCATGTTTTCTCTTGATGTTTTCCAATCTCTGGAAAACAAAGCTGCGAGTTAGCTTTCCCTTAGGACTATGTGGTCCAAAGCTTGTTTCTGGGATCTTGAGGAAATCCTCATCCCGACAATCCCTTAAACTCTTAAGTTCATGGTCTATTTTAGCACCTGGTGCTGGGATCTCTAGCACACACTCTGCCCGTACATTTGCTGAACTTAACCACTCTGGCAACAATTGTGGCTAGTGATTTTTCAGATTCCTGAGGTCTAGATTGATCCTCCTTAATTGTCCCGACCTTCTTTTCAGACTGTGGCCATTGTAGGTTGAGCATATTCACTGATGCCATCAGGAAAGGGTTAGTATCTACTCCCATTAGTGCTTTAGGGATTGGGGCTAGTGAGATATGCCCCTGGTTAATCAAGCTTTGAATTGTGTCCTTGAACTGGACACAATTGGTTGTGGCATGGTATGGTGAGACATGCCATTTGCATAATTGCTTTCATTTAATTCCCTCTTGTCGAGGTATCTCCTGCTTGGGATCAGGTTTGATTACTTTTGTGTTTACTAACTCGTCGTAAATCTCTCAAACTTTGGTAAGGTCGAATGAGTACGAGTTAAACACTGGTACCTTTTTCGCAAAGTAACCTCCAGTTGGGTTGACTGGTCTTTGTTCCCGAGCAGGCTTAACTAACGATTTGAGAGTCACTGTTCCCTTTCCAGTGGTTTGGATTTCAGCTGACGCAACTGCTAGTTCCTGCCCCTCTTCTTCCATCAAGGATTCTTCTTTGATCTCTTTGTGATCCATCTGATGCACAGGGATTTTGTTCTTGTAGAATGAGGGTACTTTAGAGTTGTGTTTTTGTCTATGTTCTTCCCCTAGCAACCTCTCAAACTTGGTTGCTGACATTACTATCTCTTGAAAATCAGAGAATGTAGTATCATCGAATTTCTTTCTAAGTGAGAATCTCAAGGCTCTTTGTACTATGGCCACCATTTGAGCATTGTTCATGGGGAATCTGTATTTCATTTTCAATCTTTTGAATCTTGTAATGAATTCTTCAGTTGATTCGTACGACCCTTGCTTGATGGCCGTTAGATCACTAATGGTTACCTCAGATTCAATCCTGTAAAACTCGTCATGGAATTTGGCCTCCAGTTGCCCCTAAGTGAGTATGGATGCTTCAGGTAGTGAAGTGTACCAAGAAAAAGCATCTCCAGAGAGGGAACTGCTGAATAATCAGAGTTTGAGATACGAATTATCTTCTACAACTACACATTGTGCTGAAAATCTCCATATGTGTTCCAGGGACGAAGTACTGCCATCTCCATTGAAGAGTGAAAATGTTGGTGGCTTGAAATTCCTCGAGAACGGATTATCCTGGTTTACGTAAGCTGGATAAGGCTTCCTATATACCAGGACATTGGCTCTTCTTAGGGCTGCAGCTTGGCCCTACATCATTCGTCTGATTTCTGCCATCTCGTTCATGATGGCCTGATGTTTGGGATTGCGTGGCGCTCTGTGATTTATCCCTATTTCTTCTTCTGATCCATTATCGTTTGGATCAATTTTCCTCCAATTCTCCAGATTGCTTTTCTCTCCAATTTGGGTGATCTTAGTTAGTTTTGTATGGGATTCTTTCTGATTGATCATAGGTGGTCTATACTTGGAAGATATCTTGATTTCTTACCTAGCTTGCCCATCACGATTTTTTCTTGTTTCCGGATCCTTTAGAGAAATTAGGTCCAGAAAAAATAGTTTCCAACACAGGCGTTCCAAATCCCATGTTTCCCTTGCCTTTGTCAAGGCTCAAAAACCCCAAGGGCGGAATGTTGGCTTCTGACCTATTCTCAGACTTCTCATGCGAGTTCTTGGATTTGTTCTTTCATAGCTTCGATATGGGCGAGGAGTGGTGACATGCTATCCAACAACCTGCATTACTTCTTCTAAAGACAAAAATACATGCGTCTCTTTGGGAAAAATCTCTTCTACTACTCCATCTTGAGGAGGCTTTATGTCGACCGCTGGTAAAGATAACTCGGACCCCGTTTCTCGGGAAGTGTCTTTTAGGAATCTCCCTCTTGCATCTCGGCGTCGTTCGGAATTTCTGAACTTGGACATGCACTAAAAAGAGTCCCACTGGGCGTGCCAGATTATATTCTACCAAAAAATGGGACAGTGGGCCCAGGATCGCCTTCGGTGGATCTCCGTCGAAATCGGCGCTAGAAGGAGCATGCTCGTGTGGGTTTCGTTAGTGATGATGGGGTGTGGACTTGTTTGGATGTTGGATTTGGGTAGAAGGATATGGGCTTAGAGGCCTTGATACCACGGTCTATCCCTAGATGAGCTTACCAGGAAGTAAACAGGCCTTAGCTGCCTTCAAAGTAGGTGTACCACTAGTGGAAGATGCTACTAGACAATGATGAATGGGTTATGTTGCAGCCCAAGAACCTTTTTTTAATCAAGTAATTGTGAGGTGAGCGGGCAAATTGATCGCATTGTTCTTTTCTATGCCTTCTTCTTAATGTATCCAAGGACTTTAATAAATTTTCTTTCCAATCTAGTCCAAGTTCATATTATGTTGATCCCAATTTGTTCATGTTAGTAGCTTGTTATTGGTTAGAGGCAGTTAGATGCGAGGATTTCCTCAAGTCGAGATGATGGTATTGGACCAAGACACATAAATGATTCTATGACTTAAAACAGCCATACAATGCAATGGTTGGTATATTCCGAATACTAATAATTCCTCTTAAGAAAATCCTTTGAAATGTAAAGAAAGTAAAGTACAATTACTAGAAAGTAAATGCGTGAAGGTTAAATGCAACAAACGAAATACAAGTGTTGTAAGTAAATATTTCCTTTGCAATCAAGACTCGTTGAATGGCACGATCTTCTAGAAATCATCAACTGAAATAAACATCAGTCGAAATCATGTCATAGGTTGGCAGAGTATTCAAACGACGGTGATACATGAAGGGTTGAGTGTATGGGAATCTCAAAGACTAGAGTGAGTGGTAGTCGGGATGAGGCTGTGTTTGGGTTTCCTCAAAGGATTGGTTTGAGAGGCAGTCGAGATAATGGAAAGCTTGTGTTCCTAGTCAGGAACTGAGAAAGAGATGAGGGAAGGGACTGAATTTTGATCCAAGATCGAAGAAATAGGTTGTCCCTAAATAGGCGAGCCTTTAAACAAAGAAACTTTTGAGGGTTTGCAATTTTTTTTTTAAATGGATTGGTTTGATCAATTTGTTTGTTTGGTTGATTGATTGGTTGTCATTGAGAAGAAGGGTTCTTCTCCTTTTTATATGTATTTTGTGCCCTTATTTACTAGGTTTTATGTTACGTTTTCTTGTGAAATTGGTTCTTTTATGAGTTTAATTTGTGTTTTATAGGTAATTAATCCTAATGATGGCTTTGGAGTTAATTTGATGGTGTGGAAGCTAAAAGAACCGCTGAAGCTGAAAATTAATGTGCATAACAGGCATACTCTTTTGGCCACCATAAATTCCTCGGGATGAATTGGGTGATGTGCCTTACATGCTTGGAAAGCTATGGACGTCTAGTTTCAATAGAAGTTTACAGTTTGTGATTCCGACTTTTGTAGAAGAAGTTATCTTAGTTTTCGTACCAGAGGTTTAGCCAGATATTTCTGCGCAGTTTTTGACAATGTGACTTTACAATTTACCAATCTTGGAAGGTAACATTTTGGATAGTTCATGGGCAACCCTCTTTTAATTCAGTTATAATCAGCTCTAATTGCTTGGAGGTACAATTGAAAGCCTAAGGAAAGTAACATCCTAAAGCAATTAAGGACTCTTCAATGTGGTGGAATTTGATGGTGTGGAAATGAATTGAATTTGGATGGTTATAAAAGAAAAAAAAGGCAGCAGCAAAAAGGGAGGTTCTCAGGCAAGAAAAAAAAAAGAAATATCCTAGTACCTATCTTGATCAAAAGTTGTCATGAGTCTCTAAGGTTTTTTTCTATCTCTTGTTCAAACTTTGTAATTATGATTTTCATAACTATGATATTTTTTAGTATGGTGATTATGAGTAGCTAAATTCCTTACTAGGAATCTGATGTAACCTAACATGAAAATTCTATGCCTTATGTTCACACCTAATTTGATCAACCTGGTCAAGGCCGAACAAAGCCCTCCAGAACCATACTTAGCCTCACCTCAACAAGATGCACAGCCTTAAACAGAGACAACATCCTCGGCCTACACCCTCCCTCGGCCTACACCCTCCTCTGCCTACACTCTCCTCGGCCTATCCTCTTCGATATACCTCCCTTGGCCTACACTCTCATCGGCCTATCCTCTTCTGTTGCTGAGCAACGTTGGCATCCGCTGGGACCTCCTTCCGCTTCTTCTTCCTCCTCTCCTCAACCATCAGAAGGCGGCGCACGTCGACCTCGTTGTACATGTTTATAACGATGGTCGGCGTAGGCCGACTGCCATCAGCGTTGAAGACTCTGTTGGCGGCACCCTGGCCGACTCCTGGGAACCAAGGAAAAGCGGAGCCAACCTCTCCCCAGTAGTCGTATCCACCGCCTCCTGGCTACATTCCTCGGCCACGGGAGTCTCCACCCGCAGGGTTACCCTCGACGCTGCCCTTGTCCGAATCAGTTTTCTATAATCCCCCTTGGAAACAGAAGCGCCCGCCTTCTCGGCCTCGGCCCTAGTCTCAGCCGCCTTCTTTAACACTTCGACCACCTTCTCCATCCTCCTCTTTAACTGGTCGGCGGCGGCGGTTACAAAATCTGGATCGGCTACAATACAGACACATGTTAATATCATACCAATTGTTCTAACGTACGAATACAGGTGTAGGAGCACTTATGCAGTAAGGGGATAAGACCGACTTGTAGAAGATTCGTAGGAAGACGGAGGTAGTCCCTACTCCTCTCTACTCGGCATAGCTTTCGAAAAACCTCTGTACAATCGGCTATCTCCTACTCGGTTATGGTTGGCCGTTTAAAAACCTCTGCACAACAACAAACATTTAGACAATCGGCAATTACAAAACAACAATGATGAATCATACAATGCAGTCAAACTAAGGCGTCCTACGGCCACCACCTTTCGACTGGTAGACGCGGGGCATACGTTGACCTAACAAGGGAAGCTCGACACCCTCCCAAATGCCGAAAACAAACACGAACTTGTGTTTCCAGGCCTTTTGAGAGGTCGGCATATCCTCAATGAACGACCCGGAATCCCGCTTCGTCCGGGACTCTACATAGACCCAGCCGGTCTTGTCCCTTACGAATTTGTACAGGTAGATTATCTGGCCCCAGGTAGGATCCCCTTTCCTGCAAAGCCTAAAGGTAGTATAAACCCCGGTCAACATAATCCAGCAGTTCGGATTAAGTTGACTGAGGGCTACACCCACCTTCACGGCCATTCTTTCCAACCACGGGTGCAGGGGCAGTACGACCCCATGGTTGAAGTTGTCAGGGTGAAAGGTCGCCCAGCCAATTGGAGGACTACTTGCAGCTCAATTGGTGAAAGGTGTCCTCCTTGAGAGGAATAAAAGGCTTGGTCCTGGGTTCGACTCCCTGGAAGGCTGCAGCTAGGGGAGCGGATGTGGCAAGCATAACAATACCTTTGAGTGCTGGCGGGGAGCCAGGGGCTTGAGCCGGGGGGGGGGGGGGGGGGGGGGGGGGGACCCGGTGGCCATAACGTCTCCGTATCCGGGGAGGAGCGGGTCGTTACACTAGTACGGGATGAATCCCCACAGGTTGACAAAAAGGAACAAGCCCTCAACCGAGGAAATCCAGCTCAGTTAATGACTTGGGGACTCCTGTTTACACCTAATTTGATCAACCTGGTCAAGGCCGAACAAAGCCCTCCAGAACCATACTTAGCCTCAGCTCAGCAAGATGCACAGCCTTAAACAGAGACAACATCCTCGGCCTACACCCTCCTCTGCCTACACTCTCATCGGCCTATCCTCTTCGATATACCTCCCTCGGCCTGCACCCCCTCGGCCTACACTCTCATCGGCCTATCCTCTTCGATATACCACCCATGGCATATACCTTCCCTCGGCCTACACTCTCCTCGGCCGACCGTGTCGATATAGCCCATGGATTCAGGACCATCAGGACACGTGGAAACACCATAAGCAGGGACATTTATCCCACATCGAAATGTGCCACCAACATTCAAATACCACTATAAATACAAGGGTACCTCCCCTAAAAAAGATAATGACATCTTTGCCCTTACACTGTCAAATCCCTCCAAACACTTGACTAACTTAAGCATCAGAGACTATTTGGCCGGCACCCCACCGGTGTTCCTTTACTTCTATCTTCTCTTACTACAGGTCTCCCTTTGCCCAAGGAGTGAGTAAAGCGAGTCTGGCGGGACACATCTAAGTTGGTCCATTTTTGGCATCAACACCTTAGTTAACTTTCTTTTATCAATTCAATGTTTCTAGTTTCATTCTTTGTGCTTAATTCTATTTATATGTTTATGTTATGGACTGGCCATCTTTGATATGAATTTATTGATTTTCTGAGACAAAGTTATAGTAGACACCATATGCTTAGTCTTGAGATAGCTCTATTGAATGAAAGAATTGTTGTTGATGCAGACACCATTCTAAGACACTTTTTGATTCTGTATGTTCCTTTTGAACTTAATGGATTTTTTATTTTTGACTTAGACTAGACACCATGGTTAAGTTGATGATTAAGAATACTTGGTTACAACTGGAAACCTAACGGATAATCATAATACGACGGAACGAATCCTAGAAACTAAATTGAACATTTTTCACTAAGTTAATTACATGCATAGAATTGGATTGTTATGGTGAAATCATATACCTAGTATTTTCATTCATTGTTTACACAAATCAATCATAAAAAGCTCTTTTTTATTTAATTGCAAATTAAATTACTTGTTCACAAACAAAAACCAAATTTCTTTGTTGATATTTTATTTTCCATTTTAGCAACTTTGTTTTATTTTTAGTTTTCTTTAGGGCACTGCATAATTGGATTGAATTAAAAAACTTTACAAGTCCCTGTGGGTACTACACTCGTATTTGCTTGCTATACTATCACATTGATTCGTGCACTTGCGAGAAATATAATTTTGTTCATCAGTGGGCTGCCAAATGGACTTTCGCGGGACCCACGTTGCAATCTGCTTGTCTCGAACATCTCCTTTGCCCTTTGAGACGTTTAGCGCTTTAGAACCGATTTCCCCTTCTCCACGTTTCCACGTTTCCACGTACCAAGTGGGCGTTTTTGGGCTGGGCCTTGCTAGTTGGGTATTTTTTTAGTTGGCTCCTTACTTTGGCCCAGAGTGGGAATTTTTCGGGTGTAAAAAGTGTACAACTTTTAGTTGGGCACTCCCCGCATGTGTAAAACTTTAATTACAAGAATAATATTACAGGTAGCTAAGTGGGTCTAGTTCAGATGGTTCTAGTCTTGACTTGCAGACTAATGGTCTCAAGATCGAACCTCGGCGACATAGTGTGTGGTAAATTCCCCCGTAGTGTGTGGTAAATTCCCCCGTAGTGTGTGGTAAATTCCCCCTCCCCTGTAAATAACGTACCACTTACAATCCCACTTTTTGTATCACACTACATATGACACAAGACGTGGCAATCGCACGTCATCACTTTTTAATTACTTATCTCAACATAAAAAATAAATAACAAAAATAAAAAATAGAAGATAAATAAAATAAAAAAGATATTTACTTCTTGTTTGATAATTCTTAAGAATTTCATTTTGCATCAAATTGTCTCCTTCAGAATAAAAAACATAAAATCTAAAAATTTCATTCTGCATCAAATCATCTCCTTCCCCAAAAACATAACAATCCCACTTTTTATATCACACCTACATATGACACAAAACATGGCAATCTCACGTCATCCCTTTTTAATTATTTATCTCAACATAAAAAAAAAATCAAACATAAACAAAATAAAAAATAGAAGAGAAATAAAATAAAAAAGATATTTACTTATTGTTTGATAAATCTTAAGAATTTCTTTATGCATCAAATTGTCTCCTTCAAAATAAAAAACATTAAATCTAAGAATTTCATTATGCATCAATTCATCTCCTTCCCCAAAAACATAAACCCTAATAATTCAACCGTTCTTTTCCTCCTTTGAAGACTGAAAGCCATGGTCATTAACATCACTTAAACATTCCCAATATCTGCTCTGTCTCAAAGAACTCAAAAGGAATATTTTTGCCCATAAAATCCACCAGTAACGTTGGGAAGAACGGTTGAATTTTTAAAGTTTATGATTTTTTTTTTGGGAAGGAGATTATTTGATGCAGAAAGAAAATCTTAAGGTTTATCAAAAAATTATGAAACCATCCGGAAATATCCTTTTTGTTTTATTTATCTTTTATTTTTAACTTTTTATGTTTGATTTTAATTTATTTTTGCTTTTATTTTGAGATATGTAATTAAAGACGAATGACGTAGGATTGCCATATCGTACGCCACATGTAGTAGCATACAATAGTGGGATACAAAAAGTGGGATTTTAGGTAGCACCCTTAGCGTTACTCTAATTGCAATATAGGCAATGGTTGTTCACTCTATAAAGTCATAAATTATGTGTCTTTCGTATTATTAGTTTAGTAGTACTTTTACTTATTCTGTAATAAGGGTTGAATTTTTTAATTCAACACTCGTAGATAAAAAAGTTGAGATTCATATAAATATCTCCGGTTCCATAATATGGATATATGAAAAAAAGTCGTAAACTATGAGGAAGGACTTGGTCCTCATCTTGGCCTTAAGGGTTAGGTTGATTCCTCAAGATTTACAATGGATTACAAAAGGGCCAAATGTGACCTACATGCCAAAAATTGGGTTGTGACAAGTATTGTTTTTTGTGTGTTGGAGGGTCTTTGTCTAGAATCTTATCTAGAGCATTATTTTCCCTCAATAAAAATGGCTACTAGCATGAGCTGTTGGAGGATTTGGAAGGCCAGAAACATGAGTTTAAAAATGGCTACTAGCATGAGCTGTTGGAGGATTTGGAAGGCCAGAAACATGAGCTGTTTTCAGGAGGTGGTGTAAACACCGGACGAAGCAATTCTATTGTTAAACCAGCAGGTTTCTGAGTAC
The DNA here is from genome assembly GCA_037349345.1 of Oemleria cerasiformis. Taxonomy (NCBI): domain Eukaryota; kingdom Viridiplantae; phylum Streptophyta; class Magnoliopsida; order Rosales; family Rosaceae; genus Oemleria; species Oemleria cerasiformis. Next base: position 33,056,681 of record JAZGTL010000007.1, on the reverse strand, counting down.
AGAGCAGCTAGGGAGGCAGCTTCGATGCCGGTCTTCCAGGTCCCTGCTATGCAACCTACTCTGTTGGGCCGGTATGATGTGTTTTGGCAGAGACCGAAAGTTGGAACAGTTAAGCTTAATTGTGATGGCGCCTGGTCGGTGCAGAAGCGGAAGGGTGCATTTGGTTGGGTGATACGGTCTTGGCTGGGGTGCTTTGAGGGTGCAGGTGGTGTGGGAGGGGTGCGGTTCCAATCTGCGCTTCATGATGAGGCATGGGCGGTCTGTGCATGTCTAGAGGCTTGTCATGAAACAGGGCAGTAAAGTGTAGTTGTGGAGACGGATTCACAACTCCTAGTGTCGTTGCTGAATAACAATGGTAGTGAGGAGTCCATCGATATTGTGTTGCATGATATTCGTGTTCTTAAGAGTTGTTTTATTTCGGTTACTTTTATTTTTGCCCCACGGCGTTGTAACATGGCAGCCCATGCGGTTGCTAACTATTTTAAAACGTTTGGGAGGATGTCACACCTGGTTAGATTTGGAACCAGAGTCGCTATTTAATGACCTTGCCAAAGATGTTGGTGTTTCTATTCGAGTTTAATCAATAAAAGAGGTATTTCCGGTAAAAAAAAAATTGCTACTAGCATATTACAATTATTTTCTCATAATTAAATAATTCGAAATCTATACCTGTCTTAATCTCAATCATATATATTTTTCCACCACTTTCTTTTTTATACAATGATATTGGGCTAGGTATTACAATATAAACATTTGGTATCGACCTCAACATTTACGAGAGTCGAACCCGAGACCTCCCACATACCGTGTGGAGAGGAAAATCACTATGCTATAGCACTAAGTCGCACCACTTAAGCTTATACAAAGGGTTTATATTATTATTATTTTTTTCATAAACATTGATATTCTACTTAAATTTGACTTCGTACACGCGTATTGTGCTTATGAAATTATGATTGAAGGTCGCGCCACTTATAAATTATTTTATATCAAAGTTTGCAAAAAATTATATTATTTTACAAATTTATGTTTTTTTTATATAAACAAATAAATTTTTTTTTTTATGAAAACATGAATTAGTGAGAAATGGGAAGTGGAGGTTAACCTCCAAAAGGTGAGAGCCTTAGTGACCAAAATAAATAAAAGCCTGACCGTCTCTGAGGCAATTCACATTGTGTTCTTATAGTGACCAAAATAAATAAAAAGAACTATCCTCCTAGTCCAACATTGTAAAATTGCATACTTCCTAGTATTTTAGATTAAAACATGTTCTTATCTTATTCTTGATTGCGTACTCTATAAGCACGGAGGTTCGAAAATTGTTATCTTTTATTCGCCTATACCTTCGAAAAATGAAAAAAGAAAATTGAGAATACGATCCAAAGGAAGATTTGGGAAGAAAAAAAAAAGACTTCACCAAACCCCCCTCTTGGCTTTATAATAAATGATGACATAAAGATTGAGTAGTGAAACTATCTAATTGGCCAACCTATTACAGTGAGTTAAGAGACTCTGCATTCTCATCTTTCCAAAAGCTTCCAAGCGTGTAAGTAGTTTTTTTTTTTTTTTCAAGTTGGCTATAAATAATTACCAAGGGTTGCTTATTTACTGATAAAATATAAGTACGATTGTAGTAGCAGCACTTGAATGATATGAATCACCAATGAAATGGGGTTAGGCTGAATGTACTCTCCTAACCTTTTGGGTTCACATTCGGCTGGCATCAAGTTCCATAGAAGCCCTAGATCAAAGTCCTACATAGCATAAGGGCCTTGGGCTTGTTTGAACTAGGACTATAACATGTGCCTGAGATGATGATTTTTCAGAACCTGGACCTTCACAAATGAAGGCCTTATTCGGTAGTCTTGGCCCAAATGTAGTGGCCTGCAGGCCTTTCAAATTTGAAAGTAAGCTGTGTTCTACAATGAAGGTGTAAGTTTCATAATGTGCGAATTATAAATAATAATTATAGGCTTTATAGCAAAATACTTATATTTATTTTGGGGTAGATGTCTTTCATTACTTCTATGGTTAATTACTGAATCTTTGGTATACATTTGCGATAATCAAGGAATTTCTTAAAACATTACGCATAAATCATTTATGCAAAAAAAATCAATTAAATTGGAAAATTTTTGGTAGTTTGTATGTATCAAATAATCGACGATTTTGATAACAACGAAGAAGCTTATGATGAACCGTTAATTTAATTTATACATATAGATGATTAATTATCACCAGTTTATTTGATTGTTTAGCATAAATGAATTTTATATGATGTTTTAAGAAATCAATAGTTCCGATTATCACATTTGGAAAAGGGAACATTCGGTAATCAATATGGCATGAACGCATTCACTATAGGGCGGATGCAAGTATTGCTCATAATTTTATTTAATACTCAGCAAGACTATATATTATCATTATCTATGTGAGTCAAACTTAAAACCAGCCTGCCGATCTATTACAAAACAAGGAAGACTAATGCTACTCGATTTTACAAACGAAAGGACCAACACGACAAGCATAGCGTTTGCAAGAGAGATGGAGACAAAACTCACTTATTTCGGCCTAGCCTTCACATACTCTTTATGTTTCACTCTTTACATGATTTATATCTTTCACGCTCTTCACGTGACTTGCGTCTACTGAAATCATTGAAAGAAATCATGTACCCTTATTCAATTTAGGTTAGGTAATTGAAAAACAATGGGAAACAAAGAAAACTCAATGAAGGTGAAGAAGAAGACTCACGGGTCAAATACAAGAAGGAAAAGAGAGAGCATTTTGAGAGTAAGTTTGGTAATTTTCATTATGCAATCACAAGACAATTGAGTGACTCTCACACTCACTTTATATACTACACACTTCACAATACATTTGCGATAATCGGGAATTTCTTAAAACATTACGCATAAATCATTTCTGCAAAAAAAATCAATTAAATTGGAAATTTTTTGGTAGTTTGTATGTATCAAATAATCGACGATTTTGATAACAACGAAGAAGCTTATGATGAACCGTTAATTTAATTCATACATATAGATGATTAATTATCACCAGTTTATTTGATTGTTTAGCATAAATGAATTTTATATGATGTTTTAAGAAATCAATAGTTCCGATTATCACATTTGGAAAAGGGAACATTCGGTAATCAATATGGCATGAACGCATTCACTATAGGGCGGATGCAAGTATTGCTCATAATTTTATTTAATACTCAGCAAGACTATATATTATCATTATCTATGTGAGTCAAACTTAAAACCAACCTGCCGATCTATTACAAAACAAGGAAGACTAATGCCACTCGATTTTACAAACGAAAGGACCAACACGACAAGCATAGCGTTTGCAAGAGAGATGGAGACAAAACTCACTTATTTCGGCCTAGCCTTCACATACTCTTTATGTTTCACTCTTTACATGATTTATATCTTTCACGCTCTTCACGTGACTTGCGTCTACTGAAATCATTGAAAGAAATCATGTACCCTTATTCAATTTAGGTTAGGTAATTGAAAAACAATGGGAAACAAAGAAAACTCAATGAAGGTGAAGAAGAAGACTCACGGGTCAAATACAAGAAGGAAAAGAGAGAGCATTTTGAGAGTAAGTTTGGTAATTTTCATTATGCAATCACAAGACAATTGAGTGACTCTCACACTCACTTTATATACTACACACTTCACAATACATTTGCGATAATCGGGAATTTCTTAAAACATTACGCATAAATCATTTCTGCAAAAAAAATCAATTAAATTGGAAATTTTTTGGTAGTTTGTATGTATCAAATAATCGACGATTTTGATAACAACGAAGAAGCTTATGATGAACCGTTAATTTAATTCATACATATAGATGATTAATTATCACCAGTTTATTTGATTGTTTAGCATAAATGAATTTTATATGATGTTTTAAGAAATCAATAGTTCCGATTATCACATTTGGAAAAGGGAACATTCGGTAATCAATATGGCATGAACGCATTCACTATAGGGCGGATGCAAGTATTGCTCATAATTTTATTTAATACTCAGCAAGACTATATATTATCATTATCTATGTGAGTCAAACTTAAAACCAACCTGCCGATCTATTACAAAACAAGGAAGACTAATGCCACTCGATTTTACAAACGAAAGGACCAACACGACAAGCATAGCGTTTGCAAGAGAGATGGAGACAAAACTCACTTATTTCGGCCTAGCCTTCACATACTCTTTATGTTTCACTCTTTACATGATTTATATCTTTCACGCTCTTCACGTGACTTGCGTCTACTGAAATCATTGAAAGAAATCATGTACCCTTATTCAATTTAGGTTAGGTAATTGAAAAACAATGGGAAACAAAGAAAACTCAATGAAGGTGAAGAAGAAGACTCACGGGTCAAATACAAGAAGGAAAAGAGAGAGCATTTTGAGAGTAAGTTTGGTAATTTTCATTATGCAATCACAAGACAATTGAGTGACTCTCACACTCACTTTATATACTACACACTTCACAATACATTTGCGATAATCGGGAATTTCTTAAAACATTACGCATAAATCATTTCTGCAAAAAAAATCAATTAAATTGGAAATTTTTTGGTAGTTTGTATGTATCAAAATCAATTAAATTGGAAATTTTTTGGTAGTTTGTATGTATCAAATAATCGACGATTTTGATAACAACGAAGAAGCTTATGATGAACCGTTAATTTAATTCATACATATAGATGATTAATTATCACCAGTTTATTTGATTGTTTAGCATAAATGAATTTTATATGATGTTTTAAGAAATCAATAGTTCCGATTATCACATTTGGAAAAGGGAACATTCGGTAATCAATATGGCATGAACGCATTCACTATAGGGCGGATGCAAGTATTGCTCATAATTTTATTTAATACTCAGCAAGACTATATATTATCATTATCTATGTGAGTCAAACTTAAAACCAACCTGCCGATCTATTACAAAACAAGGAAGACTAATGCCACTCGATTTTACAAACGAAAGGACCAACACGACAAGCATAGCGTTTGCAAGAGAGATGGAGACAAAACTCACTTATTTCGGCCTAGCCTTCACATACTCTTTATGTTTCACTCTTTACATGATTTATATCTTTCACGCTCTTCACGTGACTTGCGTCTACTGAAATCATTGAAAGAAATCATGTACCCTTATTCAATTTAGGTTAGGTAATTGAAAAACAATGGGAAACAAAGAAAACTCAATGAAGGTGAAGAAGAAGACTCACGGGTCAAATACAAGAAGGAAAAGAGAGAGCATTTTGAGAGTAAGTTTGGTAATTTTCATTATGCAATCACAAGACAATTGAGTGACTCTCACACTCACTTTATATACTACACACTTCACAATACATTTGCGATAATCGGGAATTTCTTAAAACATTACGCATAAATCATTTCTGCAAAAAAAATCAATTAAATTGGAAATTTTTTGGTAGTTTGTATGTATCAAATAATCGACGATTTTGATAACAACGAAGAAGCTTATGATGAACCGTTAATTTAATTCATACATATAGATGATTAATTATCACCAGTTTATTTGATTGTTTAGCATAAATGAATTTTATATGATGTTTTAAGAAATCAATAGTTCCGATTATCACATTTGGAAAAGGGAACATTCGGTAATCAATATGGCATGAACGCATTCACTATAGGGCGGATGCAAGTATTGCTCATAATTTTATTTAATACTCAGCAAGACTATATATTATCATTATCTATGTGAGTCAAACTTAAAACCAACCTGCCGATCTATTACAAAACAAGGAAGACTAATGCCACTCGATTTTACAAACGAAAGGACCAACACGACAAGCATAGCGTTTGCAAGAGAGATGGAGACAAAACTCACTTATTTCGGCCTAGCCTTCACATACTCTTTATGTTTCACTCTTTACATGATTTATATCTTTCACGCTCTTCACGTGACTTGCGTCTACTGAAATCATTGAAAGAAATCATGTACCCTTATTCAATTTAGGTTAGGTAATTGAAAAACAATGGGAAACAAAGAAAACTCAATGAAGGTGAAGAAGAAGACTCACGGGTCAAATACAAGAAGGAAAAGAGAGAGCATTTTGAGAGTAAGTTTGGTACACACTTCACAATACAATGACTTAACAACAATACAATGACTTAATATTGCTAACATCCCCCCTCAATCTCATATGGAGAAGCGCCATCATGAGATTGGGACATCACAAGACAATCTGAGCAACAACAGCAGTAACAACAACTCAAATGCACTAGCAATGCATCACAACAATGGAAAGAACAATCTGATAAGGGCAATAGAAGCAAAAGCAACAACAAGCATAGTCAGGGCATGAAATTGTACCATCAATCTCTGCAGCAAATCAGTAGAGTCCACAGCAGCTCAAACATGAAAATGCAGCTCAGACCAAAGTGCATCAGCATATACCAAAAGCAATTAACTCAACTCAACCATTATATCTCAGCATCAACAATTAACCCAACACAACAACACAATTAACGCAGCTCAACAGTACATCTAAAACAAGCATGCACACCAATAGCACAAACAATACATCTAAGCTCAGACAGAGAATCGAAAACAGGGTAGAAACGAAGAGAAGTGAAGAACAAAGCAGATTGAAGATCGAAGTTGAGAAGCAAGATTGAGAAGAAAGAATTTGATATCGAAGGCAGAATCAGAGATAGAAGACATTCAATTGTGGGATCGAAGAATAAGAATCAGAGATCGAAGAGCAAATTCAATTGTGAGATCGAATTGAGAAATAATCAAGAGTAAGATCGAAGAAGAATTTGAGAGAGTTGAAGAACAAGAAGAGGGAAGAATCGAATTCAAGAACCAGGAAGAGAATCGAAAATTTTGAAATTTAGGTAAAAAACGAAGATGAGATCGAGGAGAGGTCAAGATTGAAGAAATATGAAGAATCGAGAAATTCATAATCAATTCAGAAGAACGAAGAAGCTAAGACAGAGCTGAGAAATCAGAAGAATTAAGATCGAAAATGTCTAATGAATCAGAAACAGAACAAAGAACTTGAATTGATGTCTGGAGCAGATCGAACAACGAAGAAGTTGAGAAATCGAACCCGTCACAGTCGAGATTCGAAGCAGACTCTAAGTAGAGGCAAGATCGAAAAAGCTGAGAAATCTGACCAAAATTTGAAGCCGTCAATCGCAGATAAGCAGGTTTGATGAAGAAATGGAATCAGAGGCACAATCGAAGCAAGCAATTGCAGATCATGAGCAGGTTAATTGAACGAAGAAGTCTGAGAACTCAGAAAATCGCAGCCTCGAAATCAATTTCAATCGTACAATTCATCAGTGCATAATCGGAGAAAGCTGAGACTCTGAATCAGAAATTGAAGATATTGATCAAGATCGAAGGAACAAGAATCAAAGATCGAAGTCTCAATTGCACAAAGACTGAGTTATCAATGAAAACCCCAATCTTTAGACTGAATTATCAGTGAAAAGCCCCAAATTTCAGAAATTAGGTATATTGTTTTCGTTGTTCAAGAACAAGATTCAGACTCGAAACTCATGAATCAGATTCCAACAGAAGAACAGAGCAATCGAAAAGAAAACTTAGCTCGAAATCGAAGAGGAGTATCTGAAATTCTGAAGCAATCGCCAGAAAGCAAACGCAGACGTTGCATTTTCAATCGCACAATGTCTTCAGTGCATCGATCGAGGAGTCGAAGCTGTGAAGTCTGAAGAATTGAGATCGAAGGTTGATGTAGACGAACAAGAGAAGATCGTAGCTGAGAAATTTGAGATCGGAGCTGAGAAATCTGAAGAATCAGAACCGCAAGAATCGAAGATTGCAGTAGGTCGCAGTGAGCTTGAAGCAGCAAGACTCTAGAATGAAAGAATCGAAGAATTGAGGATCGCCAGAAACACAAGTCGAAGATTTTCAACCAAGATTAGCAAGAATAAGCTGAGCTTAAAGATTGCAAAAGACACCATCGGAGCTTGAAGGTCGCAGAAGACACCATCGTCAAAAATCAAGAATGTGCAGTAGCGAAGAAGAAAAATTACACACAGGATCGAGAGCTATAAGCTTTGCAGCTCTGATACCATGAAAGAAATCATGGATCTTTATTCAATTTAAGTTAGGTAATTGAAAAACAATGGAAAACAAAGAAAACTCAATGAAGGTGAAGAAGAAGACTCAAGGATCAAATACAAGAGGGAAAAGAGAGAGTATTTTGAGAGTAAGTTTGGTAATTTTCATTATACAATCACAAGACAATTGAGTGACTCTCACACTCACTTTATATACTACAAACTTCACAATATAATGACTTAACAATAACACAATGACTTAATATTACTAACAATCATCACGTGATCATCATCGTGAAAGACAAAACTGGTCCATCCTTAAGATATTAGACATTGTTTAGCAGCGAGATTACCAGTTTTGCAGAAATCAGAATCAAATAATTTTGCAGCAGTATCATGAATTGATAGAAAACCATGCATGAGCACGATGCTCTCATTTAATGCTAGCGTTGGGGGTCTCATGTTTTTCCTTGTATGGTGGTGAAGATGTCTGTTTTTTCCTTATAATTTAGGTTCATTAGTTTTAATAGATTCTCACACAAACCAACCACAACAAAGGTGTTCTTTATTTACCCCTTAATTACATTGCTCTCACTTTACTAGATAGACCTAGATTAGGTATCTTTGCCCCCCTATCATAAAAAATAAAAATAAAAGGTTATAATGTAATTAACTCTAGTATTCACGGATTGATTCGATTTACTCCATATTAGTATAATCTATTTGGTTCGATTAAATTTCTATACCAATTCAATGAGAAATAAGGAAAAGATTATAGGTATCGATGTGGAAGTTTTGTACATGTACATTAGATTTAGAAGAAAGGGAAATGGTATATATTAATTTATGGAGTCGAGTTATATATATTAATTCGATTCGATTTTTTCATGGAAACATTTAGGAACCAAATCGATCCAAACTGATTTTTTTTTTCTTTTTGGTTATGCTTGGATTGGTTTGGTAATTGAAATATCCTTATTAATTAAAATAATAAAATTTAATTGTAAGATTTATAATTTAAGTAATTAAAAATATGTATTTTACAGTTTGAAATTTATGTTCCATTTCTATTAGCTAGTGCCACCAAGAAAAATTTCGAAGTATTTGGAACATAGTGAGGACGACGTACGTAGTCGATGAAAATGAGAGGAACATGAAAGGAAGCATGGAATTGTGTGATGAGCTATTAATGCAATTGACTTTTGGGGTTCTTCAGATTCTATCAACTATAATTTCAGTACTAATCTCCCTCGATTTGAGTTTCAATTTAATAATCTCTAAAACTTTGATAAAAAAAACCAAATAAAAATAAAGAAAATATAATCTCTAACACTTAACTCATGTCAGGGCTACATTAATTTCTTTATAAGGTTTGCTTTGTTTTTTTTTTTAATTTTTAATTATATTAGATAACTAACTGTGCGCATGAATTATATATATATATATATATATATAATTATAAAGACTATTAAATAATAACTCTAAGATGTAAAACGTAAAAACGTTGCTTTTATTTTCAAGAAATAAAATATAAAATATAAACTCCGATAGTCTAATATAAATTATATAATCAACAAAATAATTTGTTGTCTGTTAATATATTTTTTAATTAACGAACAAAATAATAATATAATAGTAATAATAATAGTAGTTGTTGTAATAATAATTATAGTAATATTTCATTAGAATCAAGATACGGGATAATATCTCCAAATATAGTAATAGACTAATAATAATTATTTATAATAATAATAATAATAATGATAAATAAATATCTAAGGGCAAAATTGTAATTTTATATTCACAACAAAGAAAAAAAATAAGGGCAAAATAGTCAAAACACTACTAATGAATAGTAAATTTTATGACTTAGCATTAGTATATGACTTATTACTCAAAATGCTCTTCGAACCAGATTTAAAATCTCAATTTGTTCCCAGAATGCGAAATCGTAGATTTAATATATTTTTTAATTAACGAACAAAATAATAATATAATAGTAATAATAATAGTAGTTGTTGTAATAATAATTATAGTAATATTTCATTAGAATCAAGATACGGGATAATATCTCCAAATATAGTAATAGACTAATAATAATTATTTATAATAATAATAATAATAATGATAAATAAATATCTAAGGGCAAAATTGTAATTTTATATTCACAACAAAGAAAAAAAAATAAGGGCAAAATAGTCAAAACACTACTAATGAATAGTAAATTTTATGACTTAGCATTAGTATATGACTTATTACTCAAAATGCTCTTCGAACCAGATTTAAAATCTCAATTTGCTCCCAGAACGCGAAATCGTAACAATGTGCAACTAGAACCTCTCTTTTGTCAGCTCCGTTGCACCAAGTTACACTCCGTTACTAACTTTGTTTAGGATGCTTACGTGGCAGCAAGGAATTTGATGTTTTATTCAGTTTGTAGAAAAATATTAAAAAAAACAAAAAATAAAGAAGAAGATGATGAACAATCTGGGTTTCTCAACCCATTCCCAAACCTCCAAATCCAATATGGGTTTCTCCACACGATGCCAAGCCTTCCAATTCCCATGATCCAAAATCCCTCCTCACTTTCTCTCTACCCAATCTCATTTATCTCTCCCCGGTCTCTAACTCTCGTCCCTTTCCAAATCGTTTCAGACAGAGACCACGAACACCACCATCGACACTGCTCTCGCCTCCGACCAACCCAACCCTCGACATCGACGCCAAATCCATCCCCTCATCAAGATGAGCCTCTCCTAACCACCTCCCACCGTCGACCCTCGCTGGAGAAGTCGAAACCAGGCAGTGAAACCCAGAAGACGATGCCGTCATTGACGACATCTTCCGTCGACACAGGCTGCGAAACCACATCCAAACTCTTCATCTGGGCAAGGCGAAGCCATCCTTGCCTTCGCCCACCTTCGTCGCTCACTGGAAGGTGCGAATTAGAGCTTTGAAACCCAGAACCCTCATCAGTTGTGGTTGCGATTTCCAGCGGACTAGGGCTTCAAGACCAGTCTTAAAAGCTTCGCCTGGATAAGACGAAGCTAACCATAGCCTCACTCACGCTCATCAGTAACCGAAGCTCGTGAATTGAAGATTTGAAGATCAACGACGTTCAAAGCTCCCAACCATTTTCTGTTCGATTTAGGTAAAATTTCTCGAATCCAAGTCTAAATTCGTGCTCTTGGATTTTTGTAGATAAGTTTTGGTGGATGAATTGCAAGTTTTGGTAGAGTTTGGGAAAGGGACGAGAGTGAGAGATCGGGGAGAGAGAAATGAGACAGGGTAGAGAGAGAGTGATGAGGGATTTAGGATCTTGGGAATTGGAAGGCTTGGCATCGTGTGGAGAAACCCATATTGGATTCGGAGGTTTGGGAATAGGTTGAGAGACACAAATTGTTCATCATCTTCTTCTTCATTTTTTGCTTTTTTTTTAATATTTAGTTTTAATATTTTGCTACAAAATGAATAAAACATTCAATCCCTTACTACCACGTAAGCGTCCTAAACAAAGTTAGTAACAAAGTGTAACTTTTGGTGCAACAGAGCTAACAGAAGGGGGGGGTTCTGGCTTCACATTGTTACGATTTCGCGTTTGAGGAGAAAATTGTGATTCTAGATCTAGTTCGGGAAGCATTTTGAGTAAGAAACCTTAGTATATATATAATTTCACTTCTAGACCAAGAAAGGTGCTTCTAGCTCCAAAAACAAAATCACTTTAACATCCATGGTTTGAATTTTAAAGTATAGCAAATTATATTTTATTACCCTATGGTTTACACCAAGTAACACTTTCATATCTATATTTTAAAATTTTGCAATTACCACCCTATACCATTTAAAACGTTACAACATGGACCCTCCGTTAACTATTCCGTTAAATTTTCTATTAAATACTAATGTTGACAAAATGGGATCCATTATTTAAATAATAAAAATTTATTTTTAAATTTTAAAAAACTATTTCAAAAAAAAGAAAGAAAAAGACTGCAAGCTCGCCCACCACCACCACCCTCTTCATCGGGGGCGGCGCTGTGTGCCATAGCTTGTTAGTTTTTGTAATTCTCCATCTCACCCAAAAAGAAAACAAAACAACAAAAGAATTAATAAGTGGAATTGAAGAAGCTTAGAAGAGAGAGAGAGAAGAAGCAAATTGGAGGAGAGAAGATTAAATGGGAGTAATAAGCCATTAATGGGAATCTTAGTGGTAAAGGCAAAATAGTCAAAACACTATTTATGAATAGTAAATTTTATGACTTAGCTTTAGTATATGGCTTATTACTCAAAATGCTCCCCGAACCAGATTTAGAATCTCAATTTGCTCCCCGAACGCGAAATCGTAACAATGTGCAGCCATAATCCCCCTTCTGTCAACTCCGTTGCATCAAAAGTTACACTCCATTACTAACTCTGTTTAGGATGCTTACGTGGCAGCAATGGATTAGATGTAGCAAAATATTAAAAAAAAACAAAAAATAAAGAAGAAGATGATGAACAATCTGGGTTTCTCAACCCATTCCCAAACCTCCGAATCCAATATGGGTTTCTCCACACGATGCCAAGCCTTCTAATTCCCAAGATCCAAAATCCCTCCTCACTCTCTCTCTACGACGTTCGAAGCTCGCAACCATTTTCTATTCGATTAAGGTAAAATTTCTCGAATCCAAGTCTAAATTCGTGCTCTTGGATTTTCGTATATAAGTTTTGGTGGATGAACTACTAGTTTTGGTAGAGTTTGGGAAAGGGACGAGAGTGAGAGATCGGGGAGAGAGAAATGAGATTGGGTAGAGAGAGAGTGAGGAGGGATTTTGGATCTTGGGGATCGGAAGGCTTGGCATCGTGTAGAGAAACCCATATTGGGTTCGGAGGTTTGGGAATGGGTTGAGAGACCCAGATTGTTCTTCATCTTCTTCTTCATTTTTGTTTTTTTTTTAATAGTTAGTTTTAATATTTTGCTACAAAATGAATAAATAAAACATCAAATCTCTTATTGTCACGTAAGCATCCTAAACAAAGTTAGTAACAGAGTGTAACTTTTGGTGCAACGGAACTAACAGAATGGGGGTTCTAGCTGCACATTGTTACGATTTCGCGTTCGGTGAGCAAATTGTGATTCTAAATCTAGTTCGAGGAGCATTTTGAGTAATAAGCCTTATATAATTTCACTTCTAGACTGGGAGAGGTGCTTCTAGCTCCAAAAACAAAATCACTTTAGCATCCATGGTTTGAATTTTAAAGTAGAGCAAATTATATTTTATTACCCTATGGTTTACACCAAGTAACACTTTCATATCTATATTTTTAAAATTTTAAATTACCACCCTATACTCTTTAAAACGTTACAACATGGACCCTCCCTTAGTTATTCCGTTAAATTTTCTGTTAAATGCTAATGTTGACAAAATGGGATCCATTATTTAAATAATAAAAATTTATTTTAAACAACACCGCCCCCACCCACCCCCCTCTTCCTGCGCGCGCTGGCGTTGTGTGCTATAGTAGGGTTAGTTTTTGTTGTTCTCCATCTCACCCAAAAAGAAAAGAAAACAACAAAATAATTAATAAGTGGAATTGAAGAAGCATAGAAGTGAGAGAGAGAGAAAAGAAGCAAATTGGAGGAGAGAAGATTAAGAGCCCAACCCCGCCCCCGTCCCCCCCCCCCCTCTTCCCGCGCGCGTTGGCGTTGTGTGCTATAGTTGGTTAGTTTTTGTGGCATCGTGTGGAGAAACCCATATTGGATTCGGAGGTTTGGGAATGGGTTGAGAGACCCAGATTGTTCATCATCTTCTTCTTCATTTTTTGTTTTTTTTTTTAATATTTAGTTTTAATATTTTTGCTACAAAATAAATAAATAAAACATCAAATCTCTTAATGCCACGTAAGCATCCTAAACAGAGTTAGTAACAGAGTGTAACTTTTGGTGCAACGGAGCTAACAGAATGGGGGTTCTGGTTGCACATTTTTACGATTTCGCGTTCGGGGAGCAAATTGAGATTCTAGATCTAGTTCGATGAGCATTTTGAGTAATAAGCCTTATATAATTTCACTTCTAGACCGGGAGAGGTGCTTCTAGCTCCAAAAACAAAATCACTTTAACATCCATGGTTTGAATTTTAAAGTAGAGCAAATTATATTTTATTACCCTGTGGTTTACACCAAGTAACACTTTCATATCTATATTTTTAAATTTTGCAATTACCACCCTATACTCTTTAAAACGTTACAACATGGACCCTCTGTTAACTATTCCGTTAAATTTTCTATTAAATGCTAATGTTGACAAAATGAGATCCATTATTTAAATAATACAAATTTATTTTAAACACCCCCCGCCCCGCGCGCGCTGGCGTTGTGTGCTATAGCTTGTTCGTTTTTGTTGTTCTCCATCTCACCCAAAAAGAAAAGAAAACAACGAAAGAATTAATAAGTGGAATTGAAGAAGCATAGAAGAGAGAGAGAGAGAAGAAGCAAATTGGAGGAGAGAAGATTAAATGGGAGTAATAAGCCATTAATGGGAATCTTAGTGGTAAGGGAATTTTTTGGATTTTTTTGATGTGCTGGAAGGTTTGAAATCGTTCTCAAGTGTTAAGCAAGTATTATGAAATTTTCTGGAATTTTTTTGGATTTTCTGGAAGAAATATGAGTTTGTTTGAACATTTCGTCACCAAAGGTAAGAACACCTTTAGGAGCAATAAATTCTGATGAATAGCGTCGCAAAAAGTCCTTTTTACGCCACTGCTCATCTGAATTTTTCGTTGCCAAAGGTATTTATTCCTTTAGTGACGAAATATTCAAAGAAACTCATACTCTTTGTAGAAAAATTCCAGAAATTTCATAAAACTTGCTTAACACAATCCAAATCACTTAGGATTAATTGTTGGGTTCTTGGTTGGATTTTTCTTATTTTTGTTTTTAATTAGTTTATTTTCCTCTTGTACCAAGTCATTTATGAAGAAGGGGAGAGGATGAGGAGGACTATGAGGAAGATGAAGATGTTAATGGTGGTGGTGGTGGTTGGAAGAAGATGAGGGGAGAAAGGTTGTTGATGAGTCGGGTTATCGGAAGAAGATGAAGGGATAAATTCTTTTTTTATTTTTTATAAATTAACTAGTTTTTAAAATTAATTTTGCTACATGGCGCTTATATATCACACATTTAAAATTAAATATGGTGGGTCTCATTTTGTCCACTTCAACATTTAACAGAAAATTTAACAGAATAGTTAACGGAGAGTCCATATTGTAACGTTTTAAAAAATATAGAGTGGTAATTGCAACATTTGAAAGTATAGGTATAGAAGTGTTACTTGGTGTAAACCACATATTAGTAAAGTGTAATTTACCCTTTAAAATATTGAATAACGTGAATATTTCTGTAGAAATTTTCGTAATATTAATTCATGGAAGGTGAAGAATTCATCCCGTATAGGTGAAATACCGGAATATGAACAAAAATCACTAAATTATTAAGCAAATTTCAGTGATTGAGATATCGAATTCATGAAATTTGAGAAATTTCCCAAAAGAAATTGGGAAATTACACATACATCATCTGAAAAAGTTTTTCAAATTTTTGTTAACATGTTCTGTTGATTTTAATTAACCCTTTCATAATCACTTCCAAACTGCCTTTATTAAACATATGCAACATATATACCTACCTATGTACTTTTTTTCTTCTTCTTTAATTAGTAGAAAGAAAAAGAATTAAGAAAATTGAATAATATTGTATGTGCTTGATTATTGTTAGACCATGTCTAATATCTTTTTTTCTTGATAATACAAAAACATACAATTAAAATAAAGAGGAGCCCTTAGGGCAATCACAACCAAAGAAATCAAATTTACGAGCTTCATAAACCTCCTTAGGAAGAGACCTAGACCACCTTTGATCCATACTATTATGATGCTCAAGATCAGCCAAAACATCCGCTACAAAGTTATCTTCACGAAGAACATAGAGATTTTTTATGTCAATACCACTAGTTTTAAGATTTCTGATTGCATGTCACTTAGTACTATGACCTAGTGGTATTCCTCTCCACACATTATGTGAGAGGTATCAGATTCGATTCTCGTAAAAGGCAAAGTTGATACTTAATGTGAATATTGTAATTCCCCTCCCCAATATCATTGTATAAAAAAATAAAAAATAAAGGATTTCTGGTTGCATGTGATGAATGATATGACCATATCACGGGCTCATTCAACAATATTGCATTCCAATATTGCATTCAACAATATTACATACATACAACTTGTATTGTGCAAGTATATTTAGCTAAGATCATATATATTTTTAATTAAAAAAAAATCTGATACATTTGCTTTCTGTGAGGATTGATTGGTCACGAGATCGGTCTTCCCCAAGTGTGCTGTTATATATACGTAACAAGTCTCATAAATAAAAAGAAATTAAGGATTGATACCAGGATTTATATGGGACAAGGGGGCAGCTACCTAATCCTTTTCTTGTACAAAGACAAATTCTAGTTTAATTGTATACGTACCATACATCATATTCTGTTTCCAAAAATGAAAACATGTACAAAACATTTATATATATATATATGGTTATATAATTAATTCTTAAATCGATTCTGGACATACATAAGGGTCTGATTAATAACGTATTGTTAATATATCATGAATTAATAATGTATCGATATATAATTATTATCAACTAAATATGTTATTATTGTCAACTAAATATATTGTTATATATGTTTTCAATATATCAATAAAAAATCGATACAATATACACTAATGTGTTAGCATATTAGAGCATCTTCAACATAATCACTAAAACACATTTTTAACCTAATTTAGGTATTTCAAAGAAAATAAGGTTCCAGCAGAATTCCTATCACACCCCCTACTTTAGAATTTTGATATTTTTGGAGTTCTAAATCCTTAAATTTAGCAAATATGAGAGATAAAGTAGCAATTGCTATATGAATTTCATTCAAAAATAGAGAATACTGCTGGAGTAAACTTTTTTTTAAAACAATTTGCTAAAATAACTCTCTAACTATTTAAGCTAGAATTTAGCTTAAATTTAGCAATTATGCTGGAGATGCTCTTAGTTATTAGAGAAATTGTCACTAATATCTTTTTCTCACAAAAAAAAAAACCTCTGATAACCATTTCCTATAAACTCAACCATCTAAGGTAATTAACTTTTAATATTTGTAATTTTGGTCCAAGTATATAAACAAAAAAAATTAAGTTAGTTCACACTTAGTTACTTCCTATTCTTTTTCCCCAATCCTCTCCAACTTTCATCCTCTCCCATCCCACCTTCATCTTCAACCTAGAAAAAAAATCCAGAAAACCACCTTCATCTTCTTCCCACCTTCGGAAGAAGACGAAGAGGAAAAGGGCGCAACCTCCCCTTTCATCTTCAACTGGAGATCTTCATCTTCATCTTAATCCTCATATGGGTTTTTGGGTTTCACAGTTAGTTACCGATTAGTTCTCACTTATATACCAGTTGGTAACCACTTAGTTACATAACCAGAAATCCAGAAACCCATGAACATGAAAATGAAGATGAAGAGAGAAGAGAAAAAAAAGGATGCAAAGGAAGAGGACGCAACCTTCCCCATTATCTTCATCGTCATCTTCATCTTCATCTTCATCTTCATATGAAGATCTTCATTTTTATCTGGATTTCTGGATTTCGCAGTTAGTTACCTATTAATTCACACTTATTTACCAGTTAGTAGTCTTCTAGTTACATAACTAGAAATCCATGAAGATGAAGATGAAGAGAGAAGAGAAAAAAGAGGATGCATAAGAAGAGAAAGAGGACACAACCTTCCCCTTTATCTTCATTCTTCATCTTCATCCATGTTTCTTGAGAGAAAAAAGAGAAGAGAGAGAGAGAAGAGAGGAGAGAGAGAGAAATAAAAATCTGCAAATTAGTCCTTCCCATATATTTATATTTGGATCAAAATTGTAAATATAAAAAATTAATTATTTTAGATGATTGAGTATATAAGAAGTGGTTATTAGAGATTTTTCTTTATGAGAAAATGATATTAATGACAAAATCCCTAGTTATTATAAACAAGTCACAAGCTAAATTATTGTGTTGGATAATCTTTTTGCGTAACTAATTAGATTATTTGAATAAAACTGGTCAATTAAAAGGATTGTGTGTGGCTCACATGCATACCAAACACGCACATTGCACAAGCTCAAATATTGCAAGATTTCTTAGAACAAAACAAATGTTTATAAAAGAAAGCTTGGAATTTTTTTTTTTTTATCGTTTCAAACATTTGTTAAAGTTATATTTTCTTCATTTGACACGTTAAAAAGAAATATACAATAATAATATACGGTATATATACAACAAAAAATTTAAACAAAACAAAACAAATTGATAGAACTGATTACGCTAAAATAATGCCAGCAAATTAACCAAGTTGTTGTGTGAAGATCATTCTAAATCATTCCACAAGGCCCAAGTTCACTGAAAAAAAGAAAAGAAAATATTAGTGCAAGTTGATAGAAAATCAAAACAACAAAACCGCAAGTTTGAGTAGGCCCAATAGGCCGTGTTTAGTAAGTAAAATTAGATTAAAAATTTCTTAAAATTTAATGTATTTTACACGTAAAAATAAATATATTTTGACGAGAATTAAATATGATTAGATATAAAAGGAAATTTATCCCTTCTAAATTTATGATTTTGATTGTATTTGATTGAATAAATTTTCTTCTATGTCTGATCCACTCTGTCTAATTTTTTTACAATAAAATATTATTCATTTTTACATTTAAGATATATTAAATTTGATAATTTATTCAATTCAATCCGATTACACTCGCCAAACAAACCGATAATGCACCGAGGGGAGAAACCTCGTCTTCGGGGTATATAGCAGTAGCTATAGCCTATAGGTATTGCCAAAATACATATACATATATATCAGTATTACTTATAGAATTAATATTAATATAGGTTGCTTATTATATTTTGGTGTAAGGTTAATTATTATATGACAATCATTATCTGGACCATTTGTTGATCTAACCAATGATTTGGGTCATCATTAAAACATGTTCATCTAGAGAGAGAGAGAGAGAGCATTAATATTTGTGTGCATTCACGTGAATGTTTGTGGGCCTAAAAGTTTAGCGCTCTCTACCGTCATTTTATTATTAAGTAGGCTAAGAATTAAATAATTAGTACAATGCCTCTTACAATTAGATTGAAAATCGTCCTTTTTTTTTCTTTCTTTTCAATTTGTACTATTTATGACATCTTATAATATATTAATTTTTACGTTTTAATTTTCAATTTGTATTACTTCTAATATCGTATAATATATTAATTTTTACTTTCTGATCTAATCATATTATAAAATTACTGTTAATAACAAGCTTGATTAACCATGCAATATTTCATTTGTAACTAATTCAACACGAAATAAAAATTCAAAATGGGGTGCATAAATAACTTAAACTCTCAAATCTCTAAAAAGCTCTAAATAGAGAAGTTGATACAGAAGCAAACAGTGCGAACAGATCCTCTCTGCAGAAGAAAACAAATGTGGTGAAGAGTCAAAGAAGAACGTGGAAGCCATACAACTCTCTGATGTGTTGAACCTACAGGATTAGGCGGCTGCTACCTATAATCGTTGGTTTTCATAAGTCTCAATAAGTCCAAATTCAGATAGGCCCTACAAAATAAATTTCGACAGCTTTAAATAAGTCTCTTCAGTATTAAACACGGTTCGTAAATTCAAACGTCTTAAATTTAAATTAAAAAATAAATAAACATAAACGAAACGAATTTAGTGATCGATAACGTTCTAGCACGGTTAGGACTAAAAAATATAACACTAGAACTCAATGATACCCACGTACCATCTCTCATCATCTAAAAAATCTGACACTAAAAGTCACTTAACTTAATACCAATTAATTAATTCATTTATCTTTCTAAGACAGTGTTGTTTGATCTATTTCCACAGTACTTAAGGCTCACACGTTCTCATCTTCTATTATAAATATACTCCCCTCCACTTCATTTTCTCTCCAAGTTACTTTCATCACACTCACACACAATCTTCTTCCTTTTCTCTCCTCTCTCCGGGCCAAGTCAAGCTTCCCGGTCGAAATCCGATCGACATGGTTGGAACTTCGCCGTGCGCCTCCTGCAAGCTTCTGCGACGCCGATGCGCCAAAGATTGCACTTTTGCTCCTTACTTTCCCTCAGATGACCCCCACAAGTTTGCCATTGTTCACAAGGTCTTTGGTGCTAGCAATGTTAGCAAAATGCTGCAGGTAATTTTCAGTTCGTTTTTGTCCATTGTTTCGCTTTAAATCACATATTCATTCCGACCCCACAAAAAAAAAAAGAGTTTTCTTATCTTCTTTTTGTGATGAATGGGTTATTAGGGGTTCAGAATTTGAGATTCGGACTTGAAACTTCTTTTAGTACTGAAAAGAAATACGACTAAACAAATAGGAATTTTTTTATTGGTATGTGTATATGCAGGAGCTGCCAGTTCATCAGAGAGCAGATGCAGTGAGCAGCTTAGTGTATGAAGCCAATGCAAGAATGAGAGACCCAGTTTATGGTTGTGTTGGGGCAATTTCCTACCTGCAAAACCAGGTCTCTGAGCTCCAAATGCAATTGGCTGTGGCTCAAGCTGAGATCCTCTGCATTCAGATGCAGCAAGAGCCTATGGTCCCTACCCCACCACAGATGTTGATGGACAGTACAGATCATCATCATGAGAAATCATCATCCTATTTTCTCCACACCAATAATAATCTCCCTCATCAGTACTTAAACTTCCCTTCATCTACTTCTAGCAATGTAATCCATGAGTCTCTCAAAAGGGAGAGCATTTTTGGTCATGACATGGTTTCTTAATAATCAAGTTTATCTCATGTACTAGACTTTTAATCAATTAATTCTGGACCTGTTCAAATACTTTTTTTTAATACAATAATACCATTTTAATAATAAAAAAAATTATAATTAGATATCATATTTAGTATAAATATAAACCGTTTTCGTTATCAGTATTTGTTGATAGTTTTTTAATTGTTAGTGGGACTACATATAGTCAGAGAGGTGACTTATAAAACAAGGGTAAGATGTTATAGGGTCAACTAACATGACTCTTCCCGAATTTCCCTCGAAATTCGGGAAAAATCCTGCTCCCGTATGACAATTTAATAAAATTCCCAAAATACCCTTAAGTCCTTGTAAACAATTATGAGAATTCTGCCAAAAAATCAAGCAGAATCTCCTCTTAAGGACTGGTTAACCGTCATCCACCTGTCAGACGAAGGATCAGATAACACACCAAATTCCAATAAAATCAACTCTCCAATGATGTAACCGCAATTTTACAATCAGTCCAAAAGATTTATCAGAGCATCTAGGTAGGATAAGTAAATACAGAATAAATATCCTACTCGGTAGACTAGGTAAATGCGCAAATGAACATGCAATGCCTCCGCCTCTATATATGCCCACGTCAACTCAACAGCCTGGAGGGGATTTAAAACACGAAAAATGTGAGTGGACAAAAATAATCTTTTAAAACCAGTTTCGGAGGAAAACATATATTTTCCCCCTCCACGAATAAAACAATGCATGCATGAAATTCCCTTTCAACAAACCATAAGGATAAACCGAAAACTTACTAGAAAATCCATTTTTGAATTAAAACACCTGGTGCGACCCATGAAAATTCGAATAATGAAAACATCCTGTGATCCACAACTCTGCTTTGAAAACCCTCCTCAAATGAGTTTAAAATCATGTAAATTGACCTGGACACAAAATATATCAAAACATATCCCACTACTCCCGAATGAAATCCCGAGCCGTAACTCGATACCCTCCACACACCTGATATACCTCGAGTTATGCAGAACCCTATACTACGCGTAAACAACCTCAACGACCCGATGGAGAAAATACTTGTCGACACCAGTGTCGGAGAACCCTCAACGATCCGGCGGAGAAAAACCCCTCGACGCCAGTCGGAGAAAACCTTGATCCTCGGGGACAGTAATTCAGTGAAAACCAAAATCCATGTTTTGAAATTCTTGTTTCTTGGCCTAAGCCAAATTCATCGAAAAACCGAGTCTATGCCCAAATCTAAAGAAATCACACATCCAGGTCTACACCAAAAACCATGGACTCAAAATCTATCAAGTCAAAATCATTTAATAACATAGTCCATAAAACCATGCCACAACCCAAAACATTATTTCCACTGTAATATTGAAAACTCGTGTCCAGTCATGATGTAGCACAATTTCTAAATTCCATAAATGTACCAAAAACAATACATAACAATATTTAATTCAAATAAACCTTTATGCATGCATTATAATTGATAAACCAAAGCCCATACACCGATAGCTCAATCCCGAGTCGTACGCTCCTCTGCAGTTTCCGAAACAGTATCGCATGTCAAAAGTAACATTCGGGATTACTAACTACAATTAAAAACCCTACATTTAAACTCCCTAAATCCCGGGAAGTCCCCTCGCATCACATTAAAAACGTAGCCACTTCAGACACCCAAAACTACCCCCATACGACGTCTGAATAACCTGAAACCAAAGGTCAGGAACGTCGAAACTTTGTCGACACGCACCGTCGTGACCCAAGAACCAATCCCACGCGCTGCCACGCGCCGACAGAAGACTGGCCGCTCGGCCACGCGCCTGCTACAGTGTCCCATGCGCCTGCCGACTCAGCTGCCAGGTGGCACCTATGTGGCTACCAGGTGGCTTCCATGTGGCGGCCACGTGGCTGCTAGGTGGCATCCACGTGGTATGCCACGTCAGTACCTCTGACCGACTCAGTTGCCGGAGACTCGCTTGAGAAGACGACCGGGCCGCCGTCCGCCGTCGCCGGAAAACTCCATTGCCGGCCGACCTTGACTTTTTCCTAACTTTTTCATAACTCAACCGTTTTTCACGAATTTTACGTCTAAATCCATCTACTCGAACCCAGGAACTTAGAAATGAACTCTAAACACGAAACCCATACATGTGTTGGCCGAAAAATCGATTGGAAGATTTCAGTTTTTCTTTCCTCTGTTCGATGTCTCCCGCGGCCGCCTCCTTTGATGGTTGATATGGTTTTGCTCGCGGGAGGGTGTAGAAGCTAATGGATTTAACCAACTAGGCCAAGGTTGCCTTGAATTGGACTTGGATTTTTATGGTTTTCGATTCGATGTGGGTTCGGTCGATCACGGGTCTATGAGAAAGGAAGAAATAAGTACCTCCTCGTGCAGTCTGGGTTTAAATACATATACCCATGTAATTTACCAAAATGCCCTTGAACAATCTAGGCCCGTAACTTGCTCGCACGGACTCCGTTTTCCGTGTGTTGCCTGTTTACTAACTCGTGAGTCCGAGACCTATATAACGGTACCCGAAAAACTGTCAAATGTGTCTCCACACAAAATTAACTTCCGAGCCCCCTATAAAACCAAGGGTAATTTCGTCATTTCCCAAATTAATATACGAAAATTTGCTACTTAAATTTCCGGGTCGTTACATCAACTGTAACATGTGAGGAAGTGATAATCCCTAACTTATTATAAAACAATTAACTTACAAACTAAGTTAATTTCTAAGGATATAATGCAAAAGGGTCGGTGGTCATTTCAACCAATCTTAGACATAAATTGATTCTTGTTACTGCATTAAAATTCTTTTCTTTTTCTCACACACCATGATATTCTAAATTACTAAAGTAAAAATATTTTACGTTGAGTCCTTTTCGCCAGCAATAATAGTTGACAAATTTTTTCTTGCCTCTTTTTTTTTTCTTCAGTAGAAAGCAACTGAGTTGACGGATTCATCTAGTTTCTATCTAAAGTTCAAATTCACTATTTTTGAATAGATCGAAGCTCTACGTACAAATCTTTAAATTATTTGAATTATATGAAAATCTGTCTTGATACCAATTTTTCTTTGCATGAGATATTGAAATCGAACCTGGGATAGGAGTTGGGGGTACTTAACCAACAAAGCAACACCCAAATTATATTAAAAATACTACATATATGATATGATTAGCAACTTAATTAAGTAGCGCGCCCTGTATATATATAAGTCCGACCCTGATTAATTACTGATTACCTTTCTCAATTGACCTAACCCATTAAAATCAGATGAATCTAAAAAAAGTTCCCACTCTTATTTTGACCTAACCCAAATATTTTTGTGAAGGTGTTTGAGTTACCTAATAAGCCGAAGTTGAGAATTTTATGGACCTCGATCCTGCATGTTGCAAGAAATTCATACCTACTATACATATATATCTTTTGTAATCAATATAATTATTTTCACTTTTAAAGTCTTAATTACAATATCTATCGTCTTAATTATAATATAATATGTTATTCTAAATTCAGATAAATATACGTTACATGTCGAATCAAAAGAAATAATTCAAAAAAGGATGAAAAGGAAAAAACAAAAGGCAACAACTGAAGATTTCTCAGATTCCTCCTCAGCTTTGTTTAATTTCCCAAGTCAAACTAAAACCCCCCCTTTTTTTTTTGTCTTTTTCATTTTCATTTTCATATTCATCTATCCCTATCTAGCTAATCCTCATTTTCAATTTAGTTGCAGCAAACCCTGATGTGGCTGTTTCTTACTGAACTTATTTGGTTTTGATTATTTCTATTACCAGAACCACCATGGATGAACTGGTCTTGTTAGAAACTTCATTCTCGGTATTAATTGGTTGCCCAAAGTGTGGTTTAAATGGGACTTTTTATGCTCTTTAATTTTTTTTTGCTTCCCCTTAATGGTTCATTTTTGTATATTTTAATTATCTGTGCTGGTAATCTTTTCTGAAATCATGGAAGGTTGAAGGTGACTGGTTCTTAGTCTTTGGGTGTTTGTTTTTCATGGATTAGGGGAGTTTTTATTTTTGTTGAGGGAATTATTCCAGGTCGGAACAAGAAGTCTTGTATTAGTAATCTAAATAATTCTTGATTTTTTTTCTATCTTCATTAAAGGTGTGTTTGAATGAGAGAAAATAACAAGAGATTGATTTACTAAAATGTCAGAATTTTGATATTCCAATGCATCAACTCCCTTGTTTGGATTCATAAAAATTGAATTTATAAATTCCAAAAGAAAATAAGTAAGAAATTTAGATGCCCTAAATTCCCACTTTAAATTCCATATAAAGAGGTGTTATTTTTCAAATTTTATCAATTATAACTATAATTTATGTAAAACCATTAAATTCTATGTTTAAATTTCATTATATTTTTATATTATCCAAACAAAACATTTCACAAATTCTAGAAAACTAATTTCCAAAATTTTGTCATTTTATAAATTCTTCATCCAAATATACCAATTGATTTTAGGGAAGAACTTCTAACCCGATTATTTTTTATTAATTTTTTGTTAATTAAGATTTTAAAAAGTGGAGAAATAATGATTGGTTTCACCTCCAAGATGAAACCACACAGCAAGATCACAAAAGGAGTAGATTACTTGTTTGTGCAACAAAATATATTAATTTAACCCAAGTAGATAGATCAATATACAAACAAATTAGGTTATTTTAATCAGTCTACATGCACCTAATCACAGTATAGTTTCATTGCATGTATCACTAAAAAGTGAGGACATGTTAAATCCCCAAATTTAATCCTACTTAATTAGTGATAGATATTGTCACATCAATTGGAATAATGAAATTAACCACGAGCAAGTGATTCAGTGGAAACTCGAGCTCCAAATCAGGTTTGCTCTCTGGTATTGGGTTCGAGACACGAAATTGGGATTTAACTTGTGGCCAGGGGGAGGTTGAAAGGCCTCTGTGAGTCTTCCTGGCTCCCGGCGCAGATTAATCCTTAGTTGAAAGTTTTGAGATACTAAGTGTTAATGGCAAAAAAAAAAAATTGGAACAATGAAATTAACGAAATTAAGTTGATGTGAGATGATTATACTTTTGTAATGTATTATAAGTTCTATAATATATAATTTTTTTTTTTTGTTTTTACCATTTAAAAAAATCGATAGTTATTCATATATAATTATAACAATTGACTTGGCATCCACGAAACATAGATCTTAAATAGACTTTTGCACTAGCTAGTTCCAAGTTGTTTACATGTTCTTGCAAGATGTAGTACTTCCTAGATGTTCTTTGTTTTGAGAAGCTCATAGATACTTTGTCAATGCCAAGTTGACAACTTGCATTTCAGCAAGAAGCTAGAATAATAGAAAGAACTTTTGGGGGCCAACTTGGTGTTCTAGCTAGTACATGAAATGAAATCTCTAGACTCTAAATCCTAAACCCTAAACTTTTCGGAGTCAAAAATCAAGTTGAAATTAGCATATCCGTATGTCAAATAATTAAGAATATATCATTTTTTTTAATTCAAATTCTGTATTAAAAATATACTTAATTAGATATTTAACAAGACAAAAGTATCAATCTCCCTAATATTATCTATCAACTTCGATGTTTGCCTTTTCATGGAGACAAAAATAGAGAGTGGGAGGGAATTAGGTTTATAATTTCTCTTTTGAGGGCTCGAGGTTAATTGATTGGATTTCAAATACCATCTTTTTCCTTCTTCTTATTCCAATTATAAACTCTTTTAGGGCACTTTACTTGGAATGCAAATATGCCAAAGTGACTCATATTTTATTATTTTATATTAATCAAAAGTATTATTCCAGCAGCTTTTGGAACCACAGACAACTCCCTCCTAATGCCATTAATTTGCAAATACATCATTAAAAAGAAATCTCAATCATTATAAAGTCATTAGATTGTCTTGAGTAATCATTTGTTCCTTGCTACCTTTCATGAATAGAGTGTGTCCTTATAATAACATTCGAGGCTTAGCGTTGTGCGTTGAGTGCCCTTATAATAATCTTCAAGGCTTAGTGTCGTCAGCAGAGTGCCCTTATAATAACCTTCGAGGCTTAGGGCCGGTCTCTACGTCTGAGGTCCATGTATAAGCTTTTTGGTGCAAAGCTCTAATGTCATACTCAGTGAAAAGATTTCTCTACTAACTACGCTCCACGTTGCTCGTAATTTTTTCTTTTCTTTTCGAACCCTTTTGTGTTTGTGGAACTAGCTAGGGTTTTATGTACGTGCAGAGTTTGGAAGCTTAATTACGCAAACCACATGGTAAAAAAATTAATTACGCAAACCAAAGTATGTAGTTAATTAGGAGACCAAGGACTTAGGTGAATCAAATCTCCCTTTTAACTAGTCTGTTTTCCACGTGTCGGCAATAGAACCGGCATAACGAATTTTTTATTTTTATTTTTTACCGAATGACCTAATCTTTTTTCTAATCAAACAACTTACTGTCTGATTTTAAGAGGCATAAGGTAAAGACAAGGCATATCATTTCATATCAGGTACGGAAATTGTTGTGCTAGATGCAATCATGCAACATAGAAGCACTTTGATTACACGTTACCTTAGGTTAAAGATAAATAATTATTACATTTTCACCATCATTTTATTACCATGTTACAACACTGCCAGAATCAACATTAATCACCCTCATAAAAACTCACGTTCATAGCGTGTTCACCCAGGTTTCAGTATCCAGTACAAACACCGGCGAATCTTCCAGTTTCTGGTTGTTCCCGTCGACACCACACACTTGAATGATGAACTTGATGTCGGAAGTACCAGAAGGAACCGCAAAGTCATAAACGTAGAAAGCTTCCGCTCGCGCGACTCCAAGATACTCGCTAAGTCCTCCTCCCTTTCCCTTCGCTAGTTTTTCAACATAGATATTGTACTCTGGGAATGCTGCATAATCGTTCCTGTTTTTCAATTTCCAGGTGATCTTAACACTCAGGGTCTTGGAACCCTCAGATCCTGCCGTCCATTTGATATACTGACCTTCGACAATCCACGAATCAGAAGGTGGAAAATCTGAGTTCTGTCCAGAAACTTTGATTGAAATGTGACCAAGCACTGCTGAGTACTCTGTTGAGTTCTGAGTAGACGACCTAGCTTGGCCCGATGAAATGGATTTTGGGTTTCTTTCTTCGAATTCAGGCTTTGATTTGTAACAGAGGGCATGTATTTCTGTTAGTCTGTATCCTTTCATTCTGATGGTACTCTCCTGAATGACCCAGCCTGGGGAAGTTCCCGGCTTCGAAACCTGACTTGTCATTATCACTTTATCAAATTTGGTGGAGAACTGGTTCAGGTGCCAGGATACAAGCAGTACCGATTTCCTTTCGTTCAGAGTAGAAGAGAAATTAAGAGACAGGCCTAGTCGAGAATTATTCTCTGATTTCACCTGCATTAGTTGGAATATTCACAGCTTAACAAAGATGCAAGTGAAAAAACTGCAGACTTTGAACTTCTATCAGTTTTAATGTCGAAGACATCAAATTCTGGAAAGCACATACAGGTTGAATCTTACTAAGATTTGGACAACTTGTGCAAGATTAACGCACGAAAGGGACAACTTACTGAATATGTGAAGTGGAGAGGTAAATCCCCCAAAAGAAGGTCTCCTTGAAATAGCCTTGCTGTGAAATCAGCATTGTCTTTCAGATTTCCTTTAAAACTGACATTTCCTCCTCCACTATAAGATGCTTCCTTGAAACTATTATTTGCCGAGATAAGAATGTATGAGGAACAATACTCGGAGGATCTTATAGTGTATATATAAATATATATATACTAAGGGGTTGAAACCATTCCTAAACTTTATCATAATTTTAGCAACCGTCCCTATACTTCAATATTAGTGACCTCCGTCCGTAAACTTTACCCTAATATTTCCGTTAGTCCATCCGTCTATTTTTCAAATGGATTCCGTTAAAAAAAGGGCAAAATTGTCAATTCAAGTGCGTTTCACATGACTTTTTTTAACGGAATTCGTTTGACAGAGGGACTAACGGAAACATTAGAGTAAAGTTCATGGACGAGGGACACTAAAATTAAAGTATATGGACAGTTGCTAAAATTATGGTAAAGTTCAGGATGCCTGCAACCGTTTACCCATTTATATATATATATATATATATATGTTTGATTACTCTGAATCCTAGTAACAGTGGTTCGTTTATCAAATATATCCGAAAGTGTGATTTAGTTTTTGCAATGCTTTGGGCTCCAAAACTGAGAGCCAAAAAATTATCTGTACTTGAAGTACAATGAAAATACTTTTTAAAATCATATTTTGAATTACCTGTCTTAGAATTTTCTAAACTCTACGATGATTAACTTCTTTTTCCCCTTTTTGGCGGGGTGTTGGAGGAGCAAAGACCACAATTTGATAGGAAGAAACTTACTCAACATGAACTTTAATACCATCAGGACTTGAAATGTCCCTGAACTCAAGGAAAGGCTGCCACATTCAAAAACGAATATCAATAACAATAATCAGCATGCTTGACCGTGAACAAGAATTGACACAATGCACTGCACATGGAAGCATACTAGTGTGCATTTCCTATTAATGGAGATATATCTCGATTGCATGCATAATGCAGGAGAAAATAATAAAAATGACTACAGTTAGATTTTGATGTAATGAAGATTTTATTGTCATGGCAAAGTATGAAAACGCTTGTTTGAACTTGGCACCTTGGGCACTCACCAAGAGATCCTATTTCACAAAGATAATGGGACAACTACCGTCTACAAATGATAAATCCTACATATCTAACTTAGAATTTGCTTTGAAACTCTCAAAGCTTGAAAGGTTGAAAATGCATTTTCAATAAGTTTTTATTGAAAGATATGAGAAACAAAATAGATTCAAATTTCACTGCAACTTAATGATAAGTGATTAGACTACTGAATATCATAACAAAGGTAGAATCCACAGGTTTATTTGGTCAATACCTGAAAACCTTGGGACAAAATGTTACACCAAGGAGCACTTGATACTTGCCCTCCATCAACAGAAAAATGATATCCATGACCCTGAACAATAATGTTGAAAAATAACGTTTAGGAAACAGGAATAGACAGGATATATGAGGTTTATGAACTAGGGTCATGCTTCAAACATCCATCAATGACTCACTGCAGTGTCAACATAGTCACAACAACCTGATCAAAATTTGTATAGAATGGTAGAACTTCAGGATAATTTTGCGCTATTCCCCATGATTTTTCCACAAGGGCCCACCAACTGCCAAAGATATATGAGAATATGTCATAAAACAATTGAAATTATTAGAGGAATCTTTAATAAATGTAGAAGTCATACATAAACTTCTGCCAACTAACTAGGTTAGAAGTTTACAAAGCATATACGGATATTATAGGTTTTATGTTTACTATTAAATCCCTTTGATCATTATGCCAGCTCTTATCAGGAAATAATGCATCATTCTACCAGATTTTTTCAAAAGAATTGGAAACAGCATGCAAGCTTTTGCCTATAAATAATGCCTATAAACTGATGTAACTGGTGCTGGAAATGTCCTTGCTATCAGAAACAGTTCTGAATAATAACTAAATAAACTATTAAGGAATGATTTGTATACTAATCAATGGAATTATACGTTTTTGAAATTTTGCAAGAAGGGGCAAGTTTATTACTGATTCTGAGCAATCTGAAAACTTGGTGGTTGATTAGTCTCGTAGATCCATCCTGGAGCAAATATGGCAGCTGACACGTCGTCCTTTTTCAGCTGATCAAGTGCAACATTCGTCTGATATGCAGAGTATTAGAAGTCAAAATATAATAATCATCCATTCAATTTATTTCATATAAAAACAATGTGGACTACACAAACAAGACTACCAGATAAATCACCTGAATTCTCCATTACAAGGAGTTGTAAAAGCACTAATCATAAGATCTGACATGTCATTCTTATTTAACTGAGGAAGTCCTAGACTTAAGACACTCACTGGCCACGGTGAAATATAGCTTCAGCCCCTAAATCAGGTTAGGATGATTTTTTTTTCTTTCATTTACTTCTTTTTGAGCATGTAAAAGTTCAGACATCCGATGAAATTACTGTGACACATACATTCCATTGTCCACCACCGAAACTGCCCCTTCCAAATACATCAATTCCCATGTAGACATCATACTTTCTGTCACCAGCAACACCTGCTGAAAGCCTTGGATAGTTTTGCTGCACGGTACATGTAAGAGAATAATGAAACATAAAATATGAAAATAAAAAAACCAATTTCCATAAGGAAGAAGTGAAAACCAAACCTTCCATGTATAGTTCACAAAAATTCCATCACATATATCAAAGAAAGGTTTATTCTTTTCGTTTAGATGATCTTGCCAGTTAAGTTCACCATCAGTCGTAACACTATCATACCTGCATAATTTAACAATAATCAGTCAAACATCAACTTGAGATGCTAATATAGAAAAAAGGAGGGAAAAAGAAGTGATCGAAAACACCGTATCTCCAAACACTCACCATATCACTAAAGACCCAGGGACTGAGGAATGCATTCTCTGGGTTAAATGGCTGACAAATTCTATCAAATTAGGGATTTGGCTTGACTTTAACTTAACCTCCATATTGATCTGCAAGTATCAGTTGTTATGACAACTAAATGAAAAAATTCCAATAGACTGGATTGCCATAAACCATAATCATGAAAGAAAGCATCAGTTTGATAAAAGAAACTTCCCTATTTCTCATGTCATCTCTTTTTCCTTGAACTGTTCGAAACTTTAAAACTTCATGAATATTATAATAGCTTGCAAATTGAACTTCTTGATTCATGTTTCCATGAAATACAACATGTGCCTTTGTGTGCATAATGCATGCATGTGTTTTTGCAAAGAATTGAACCTACATCGTGAGCCAAATCACAATGGCTGGCAAGTAACTAAAATCTAAAAGCTATAGGACCTTGGAAAACCAGGAAAGAACATAGAAACTTAAGAAAGAAAAAAAAATGCAGTTATGGTGAAATATATACCAGCCATCCATCAAAGCCCAACTCAAAAGCAAGCTCCGTCAAGTACTCGGCATACATGTGAGCAGACTCTTTTGTTGAGAGCAATTTGTCGCAAATAAGCTTCCCTTCATCCCATTCTGTGATGAAAGTCCCCAACACCTTAGTTTCCATAGGCCAAAATCACGAAAGTTACAAATAGCAAAATTCCTTCCAATCATTCATTTTGGGTTATACACAGCTCAAGAACAAAACATGTCACAATCCACGAGCAGAATGTAATATTTAAGCAAATAAAAATGGCTTGTAATCAAATTTTCTGTCAAACTAACAAAAGTCATGCCATTTTTAACAGGCTCTCAAGAAATTTCAAGCACAAAACACACTTCCTAAAAAATTCAACAGCTCAAAAGTTTAATATATACCTTAACGCCATGCCTGTGAGCCGTATTGGTCCAACATGGAGGTGGAAGAGTAACAAGACTATGCGAAAAGTAGATGAAAACATCCATCAAATACCAATGCCATATCGCGTAAGCATTCGGGTTAGTTCCTCCTTGGATCCACTTATCATCTCCATAGCCACCAGCCATGTCATGGCACACAATCACTCGAGGCCTATTGGGCAGAGAAAGAGAAGAGGACCCAGAATGCAGAGCAACCGAGGATTTGTTAAAAGGGTAGTGAAATGACTGGAAGTAGGACCTGGACTCGAGCTCTTCGAGGGTTTTGATTGGGTACGACATGGGTAGGGAGGGCTTGGTGGGGTCGAACGGTGGAGGGGTTGGAGCAGAGGCTTGAAGGTCTGGGTCGGAGGTGGGTTGGGACATTTTGAAGAAAGCTTGGGCCTTTCGGAGAATTCGTGTGAGGAGGTTGAGGAGAGAGACTAGGGTTTGGCGGCCGAAACAGGCGCGAAGAAGAGGAAGAAGCATATTATAGGCAAAAGAGTGAGACTTTCAGTCAGGGAGTTGATGATGGTGATGGAGATAGTTGAATTTTTTACTGGTGGGAATTTTCAAAATGAAAACCTGTCACCATTTTTAAATTGACTCGTAGTACTCAACATTTGAAACGAGGACGAATGCTAGGTCAGAATCCGATACAAAACTCTTCAGATCCATTGGCTTTCTTTAATTATTTTGGAATCGAATCATCTTTTCCTTTTTATTTCTGATAAAAGAAAAGGAAAATAACTTTGGAATCACATAACTTCGGAATCCATGTGAGGACATAATTTGCATTCTCCTATAGTCCTATTATCTCTTACAAATAAAATTGGGGAAAAAAAAACATCACCATCTTCCCTATTGCCTCATTTGCAGTGCCACCATGGTTTCTCTGTCCCGAGTGAAAGTCGATTTACTGTATTTTATGTGAAGTGGGAAAATTTTAAATAAGTGTTTTCAAGTGACTCTGATTCGTGACGCATTGCTTTGCGGAATTCTAAACAAAAATCGGTGATACTTATATACTCGAAACAGAAAATATATGAGACATCGTATTTCTGTTTCTTGTGTTATATATGGACGAAGGAAGATGGAATAGATAAATAGGGTATAGTAATAAAAAAAAATATTACTCATAAATTTTTGTACTAAATTTTATAACAAATGTGATGCGAATATTTTTCATTTGTTTGAAATACAAAGAAGCTCAAACAAGCAATAAATTAATCACACTTGACATAAAAATTTGATAAATCTATCATTGATGAGTCTAATAATGGGAAAAAGGATTGAACGCAGGTGCTAAAACATTCACCGTTTGAAATTGAAAGAACATCCTCGAGTGCACCCAAATTTCTCCCATGATTAAGAGCCACAAGAAACTATTGATAGAACCTTTATTCTAGTGAAAGGTTCATTATTTGGATGGAGTGACTTCTGAATGCTGTTTTTCAATTTGAGAAGTAAATTAAATAACAAATTGTCATAGAAGTCGAGTTTCCTTTTCTCAGATACAATTCTCAGTTGCTACAATTTCTGCCATATCAGCTTTATATAAAAAAAACCACAAAGATTACAAAAATCAAATGAAGAGAGAAAACTGCAATAAATAAACCAGCAGAACCAAGCCGGTGTCAAAAATTTCTACTCATCACAAGACCCCATATCCAAAATTGGGAGGAGCAAAAGCTCTTTGCATCCATCACCAGCAATTTATGTGGCATCTGTAAGTTTTGTCTTTCAAACAAGCTTGGGGACGCCTTACTCAGTTTGCTTTCGTCTAAAATACGAGCACCTATCCATGGCTGAAACTTCTGCAAAGCCTGGACGCCCACAATCGCGTTCTGTGGATTCTCTTGTCAGCCTTCAAAGTTCAAAGCAAGTCTTCAGTTCCTGTCAACTTCGCAAATTCACTTTCGTCGATAGCCCCCTTTTTGAGCTTCTTTAGCAAGCGGTAATCTCTTGTCAATTCATCTGCATCTTCAACTGTCTGGGCAGCTCGTCTTTGCTTAGCTGTTTTCTTCTTTATCATAGCACCTGTAGCGTTTGGGCTTTTTTTTGCTTTTTGAGGTTTAGGTTCTTTTGCTTTTGCTTCTTTTCTCACTTGCAAATTCCTCTTTCTTTGCTTCTCCCGAGATTTATCCCTATATTAACGAAGAAAATGTAATCATTTGCCAAGCATGCACAAAACCAGCATGAAGGTTAAGCCTATGCTACCGCACGCCAAAGTTGTCCATTCACGACATCTCAATGTTGTACAATCAAAGAGTAGAAGATTGAAGAGAGTTCTTACTTAAATTTGATCTCCTCCAACTTGACGTCTTCAACAG
The DNA here is from genome assembly GCA_037349345.1 of Oemleria cerasiformis. Classification (NCBI taxonomy): domain Eukaryota; kingdom Viridiplantae; phylum Streptophyta; class Magnoliopsida; order Rosales; family Rosaceae; genus Oemleria; species Oemleria cerasiformis. Next base: position 33,021,896 of record JAZGTL010000007.1, on the reverse strand, counting down.
GGATGAAGCCCGCCGTGGAAAGTGAGTGGTGCTTTACCTCAGGCATTGCAGGGAGCTGTAGTAGTCCAAATCCCATGCCCAATTTCCCAACTTCCAGTTCTTTCCACCTGCATTAAAAACCTAAATTAGATAAAGAAAGGGTTTCCTTTTAGCCTGAAGTTAAACTACAAGGCACTGATAGACACCTAAAAATGTAAGAGCAGTGGTGTTCTTTATAAGCACGGATGTAAGACACAAATGCTCTGAGTCCCTTTTCCATGACATCACGGTCCTTTTTTGCGGCAGCTCGTATCTGAAACAAGGTTTAACGCAATGCCAACTCAATTACTAACAAGTGAAAACACTTATCAAAGTATTCAGAAAGTAAAACAATCCACATAATATTGGACCAAATACTTCGAAAACAAGAGAGGCCACCTTAAAATTAAGCTCCAGAGTTGCAAGACAACAGCATGATAGATAGGATAATAGTTTCAATGAACTGATTTAGTTAATAGCATTAGAATATATGGGCAAAAATGCAATCTGTTTTACATATTAATGCTGGAATCTTTGGCACAAATTGTCGATAATGTTCACTTGTAGAAAGAAGCCTCTGATCACTTTTTCTTATTTATAACAGGTGTAACAAGGAATCAATTAAGTATGTTCTTTTTCCTATGTAAATTAGATTAAAGTTACCGTAAAATGATGCTTACCTGAGGAACAACGTCAGAAACATCATTAGAACATTCCCTTTCTTGAAGAGGAACTCTTCTTATCCGCAGGAATTCTACATAAGCTTCCTCCTACAATAGTTTGACTATAATAATCACCTTCAACCTCATAAATGAAAAGCAACATAGAAAGAAAGAAAATAAAAGTGGAGTCAAAACAGACTTTTCTAAACAAAGAATCGGGGCTATAACAAAACCTTTGGCAATAGAAAAACAATTGCACTTCCTTGTCTACCCATACGAGCTGTTCGGCCAACTCTATGAACAAAAACATTTGGATCTTGAGGGGTATCATACTGCAATGCAAAAAAGAGATGAGTTATACAATTAAGCCCTTAGAACTAGAGATGACCATTACGCGCTATTGTAATCAGCTACCTGCACTATACAGTCAACCCCTGGAATGTCGAGTCCACGCGCTGCAACATCAGTGCACATAAGGATTCCACTTGAGAGAGATGTAAATGAGGCTAAGGCTTTGTCCCTTGCGGCCTAAAACCCAAATATATTTGAAAGAGCAAAGCATGATGAGTTTGTGAAATACTAATTCAGAAATTGACCAAGTATGCTGCCATGTAATGATTTACCTGCTTCATCTTCCCATGCAGAGGAATCAAAGGAAACCCCTTCAAAGGACCAAGCAACGGAAGAACAAGTCCCCAGTAGTCAACACAAGCACAAGTCATGAAGTATCTACAAAACGAAAAAAAAAGGCAATCACTTTACAAAGCTAAGCAACTTTTAACATCGCAATCTAATTTGATCACATTCACTAAAGCATACTAATCTCATGTTACTTACACTATGGTCTTGTTAGACTTATTCTTAACAAGGAGATCCACAAGCTGTGACGGTTTCTTGTCCGCCTCGCACTCCATATACTGTATGTAGAGTGCAAATCAAAGGAGGAAATAATGAAATGATAATGAAGAAAACAAAAGTAACACATTATTATGTTGTGGCTATGTTGTAGAGCTTACCTCAATGGCAAGGCCAGAAGGTGTTTTCGAGGAGGCTAATTGTTTCGACAATGCTGAATTATTCGATTTTGTTTCTGCGCGTACTTCGACCCTCACAGGATTCCTTAGTCCAGCTCTAGCCAGCTCTTCAACTGCCTCAGTTTGTGTAGCTGAAAAGAGACCAGTTCTACGAAGCTTTGGTAAGCGAGACATAATGTCATTTATCTGCTTCTGGAATCCCATATCCAAGAGCCTATCAGCCTCATCCAAGATCAAAATCTGCAAAAATTGTAGTTGGCATGAGCCTATATCAGCCTATAGCCTCACCTAATATCAAATCCGATGAAATCTAATTCCAATAAAACCCCATGAATTTCAGAAAAATTAAAATCCCATGAAATCTAACTTCAATAAAATCGCATGAAATGCAATTGCAATTACAAATGCATACCTCAAGGTTCCGCAAATCCAAGCCGTCCATACGTTCCATAATATCGTATAGTCTCCCGGGAGTGCCAATCAACAAATTGGCTCCTTCCTCCTCTATTTGCTTCGTGTCTGCTTTCACTTGGCCTCCACCAACCAAAAGCACACACTTGAAATTCGGCACCGTCGAAATAAAGGGCTTTGCCACATTGTATATTTGCGAAGACAGCTCTCTAGTCGGAGAAATAATTATTCCCATCACCTTCGGAAATTAAAAAAAAAATTAATTCTTCTATTTCCGTTTGTTCTATTTTATCAGAACCAAACAGTGTGCAGCAAAATTGTTCTATTTTCTGTGTAACGAACAGTATGTAGCAAAAAAAGCAAAAGAAGTAATGGTGTGAAGCAGACCTGCTGAGGTTTCGGCTTGGTTGAAGCTCTCCGAAGTATCTCCACCATTGGGACGACGAAAGCTAGGGTTTTTCCCGAGCCTGTGGCGGCGTCCACCGCCACGTCCTTGAAGCTGCATAGTAAGGGGATTGTGGCGGCTTGAACCGGCGTGCAGAAATCAAACCCGCCTTCGGATAGGGCTTCGAGAACCGCCTCGGAGAGTGGCGGCTTCAGGTCGGAGAAGCGGGTGTCGCTTAGGGCGCTGTTGGGATTGAAAGAGTCGGCGTCCATGGCCTTTTCTGTTTTCTTCGCGCTTCGCACGGCTTTGGTCTTTTGCAGGTTTAAAGGTTATTTTCGTCTTTCTGCTGCGGGATGGTTTGTGTTGGTGCGTCGTGCGTGCCTAACGAGCGTTTCGTTTATTTCTGTTTGCAACATCTACCTTTATTCTTAGGCTTATTATTTAAATTGCACCTAAAACAACAAGTCACCGAATTTTAAAATGCACTCAGAATTGAAATTTGTCTCACTTTACACCAAAAATAGGCATTCTGTTACCTCCGTTGCACCATCTGTCAGTCTCTGTTCCTAACGCCGTTAAAAGTGCTGATGTGGCAGTAATATTACAAAATTTGTAGGGACAATTAAGACATTTGCTATATTTTATTAAATTTTGTATTATAATTCTTTTTAAAAACTAAAACTAATAAAACTATCCCCAATTCATCCCTTCCATGGCTGCTCCGTCGCCCACCCCATCTCATCCTAACACCTCTCTTTCCATCTTGTCAGTTTTCGTCTGCAAAATCATGCCATGCATATCACAAACCAAAGACCGAACAAATATTTTCTAGTGAAGGAGTCTCGGCTAAGCCAAGTAGGCGAGCGGTTCATCAAGGAGCCGAACAACCTCCTGAATCTCTACAAATATAAAACCCAGAAACCCAATTTTGATTTCCTCAAGCTCGTCTCTTATCTCTTTGATTTTCTTTTCTTTTGCCTAAGAGATTGATTAGAGAGTGAGAAATTGTTGTTGATTGTTGTTTCTCACTAGTTCCCATCACCATAAGTCATTTTGTGTTTGACATAAATCTGATTCTAATTGGAAGTTCGGTTTGTTCATTTTCGTGTTTAGGTTGCGATTGAAATTTCATCTTTCTCCAAATTCGCGGGGTTCACAGGGGTCCATCTTGGCTGGACGGTTGTCCCTGAGGAGCTGTTGTATGCCAATGGATTTCCTGTCATAAGGGATTATAACCGCATAGTTTGCACCTGCTTCAATGGTGCTTCAAATATTTCTCAAGCTGGAGGGCTTGCATGCCTTTCTACAGAAGGTTACCAGCTTAGAAGTTATAACCAATATGTTCCTCATTTTCGAAAGCTAATGAATTCAAACTAATATCTGGCTTCAAATTTGAGCTGTTTTGTAAGTTGGGTGTTTTACATTTTCAGGCCATAACCAAAGTGGTTGACTACTACAAGGAGAATGCAAAAATCATCGTTGACATGTTCAAATCACCGGGGTTCAAAGTGTATGGTGGCAAAAATGCACCTTATATTTGGGTGCATTTTTCGGGTTTGAGTTCATGGGATGTGTTCAATAAAATTATGGAGAAGACACACATTGTGACCATACCAGGAAAAGGGTGTGTTCAACAATCAACAACAATTTCTCACTCTCTAATCAATCTCTTAGGCAAAAGAAAAGAAAATCAAAGAGATAAGAGACGAGCTTGAGGAAATCAAAATTGGGTTTCTGGGTTTTATAGTTGTAGAGATTCAGGAGGTTGTTTGGCTCCTTGATGAACCGCTCGCCGGCGTGGCTTAGCCGAGACTCCTTCACCAGAAAATATTTGTTCGGTCTTTGATTTGTGATATGCATGGCATGATTTTACAGACGAAAACTGACAAGATGGAAAGAGAGGTGGGAGGATGAGATGGGGTGGGTGACGGAGCAGCCATGGAAGGGATAAATTGGGGATAATTTTATTAGTTTTAGTTTTTAAAAAGAATTTTAATATAAAATTTAATAAAATATAGCAAATATTTTAATTGTCCCTACAAATTTTGTAATATTACTGCCACATCAGCACTTTTAATGGCATTAGAAATAGAGATTGACGGATGTTGCAACGGAGGTAACGGAATGCATGTTCTTGGTGCAAAGTGAGGCAAATTTCAGTTCTAGGTGCATTTTGAGACTCGCTGACTTGTTCTATGTGCATTTTAAGTAATAAGCCTTATTCTTAATATAAGGTTGTCACTTAGTGCTATGGCTATTATTTCTGTTTATATGTTATATGGGAGATCTCGTATTTCGTAAAAGATGATGATGATATTCAATGTGTATAATGTAATCCCCTTTCCCAATATCAATGTCTCTTGTGGCACTGGAGGGGAGATTGATACTCATTGTGTATAATGGCACCAAGACAAGGTTGATACCCAATATATATAATATAATCCCCTCTCCCAATATCACTGTCTCTTGTGACACTGGAGGAAAGATAGATACTAATGGCACTAAAGACGAGGTTAATACCCAATATGTATAAGGTAATCTCATCCCCCAATAACATTATTTCCTGTGGCACCGGAGGGCGTAAGGGCACCCTTGTCTCGACGCGTAGTGAAGTGTCAAGATGCTAGTATATATAATGTAACAACCCGGAATTTCAATTATTGGATTTACGTAAATTATTTATGTAAAATGACAATTTTACCCTTGGTTGGTAAAGGGCATGAGAGTCAATTTTGTTTCAAAACATTTTCGGTGGTGTTTTGGATACCGTTGCGTAGGTCTCGAACTCACGAGTTCGTAGACAGGCGGCACATAGGAAACGGAGTTCGTGGACGAAAGTTACGGGTCTAGATTGATAGGGGTATTTTCGTAATTTTTGACTTGGGGTAGATATTTTTTTAACCCCCCAAATCAGATATTATCTTATCCACTTCATTTCATCTTCATCTTATCATCATCTCGCTCTCTCACTCTGTGACAAACACTCCCAAACATAAAACATCGAACCCGTGTGCGAAAATTCACCCAAACACCCACAAAGTCAACTTTTGATTCAAGGCTCCAACTTCCAGTTTTGATCAACTAATCGTATTCTACTCCTTCCCACGATCACAACCGTACCAACCATCGAAGGAGAGGACCACGGAAGAAGCCGAACCGAGGATAGGAAGTTTCGGACCTTCCGATCGATTTTTCGGCTAGCACAGGTACGTGTTTGATGTTTTAAGGTCATATTTGGATTCCTGGGTTCGAGTAGATAGATTTAGATGTAAAAGTTGTGAAAAATGGTTGAGTTTTGAGGAAGTTAGGAAAGCTTGAAGTTTCGGTCGGAAATGGAGGATTCCGGCGAAAACCAGACGGCGGCGACGGCGCTGCCGGTCATCTTCTCCGGCCAGCTTCCAGCGACGGCAGCCGGTCGTCTTCTCCGGCGAGTCGCCGGTGACCGGTCAGGTCGAGTTGAACCGGTCGGGTCGAGTGAACCGGTCGGGTCGAGTGAACCGGTCGGGTCAGTTGAACCGGTCGAGTTGAGTGAACCGGTCGGGTTGAGTGAACCAGTTGAGTCGAGTTGGACCGGGTCAGGTCGAGTTAGACCGGGTTGGACCGGGCCAGGCGCGTGGGTACTGTAGCAGGCGCGTGACCGGCGCGTGAGGGCGCGTGGCGGCGCATGGACGCGTGTTCCGACCTTCCGTCGGTGCGTGGCGGCGTGTGGGGCTGAGTCTGAGGTCACGGTGGCGCATGACAAGTAGTTTTTGACGTTTCGGACCTGTTGGCGCAGGTTTTGAGTCGATCGGACGTCGTTTAGGGGTTGTTTCGGACGTTTTAAAGTTGCTACATTTTCTAGGCCAGCATAGTTAGACTCCCGGGGTTTAGGGGGTTTATATTTAAGGTTCTTATTATTAGTTGGTAATCCCGATTATTAATTTGGACAGGCGATACTGCTCCAGGAACTTCAGGGGAGCGTACAGTTCGGGATTGAGCTTGCTTGAACAGGTTTGTGAGTGGACTTTGATTTATAAACTGTAATGCATGCATAAATGTATCTTTGATTTTAAATACTGTTATGTATGGGTGCAATGAATTTCTGGAATTTTAGAAATGATGCTGGACACATGTTTTACAATATTTCAGTGAAACTATGTTTTGAGAAATGGCCTGGTTTTTGTACTCGATTTTGATATCGTTTTGACGTGGTAACTATTTGAGTATGTGATTTGGGTTTAGACTCATAATTGTGATTTTACCGATTTTGGCCATAAAATGATATTGCAAAGAATTGGGCTTAGGCCGAGAAACAAAGATTTCGAAGTATGGATTTGATTCACTGGTTCCCGTCCCGATGGTTATTGTTGCTCTGACTGGTGTTGAGGGGCCTTGCTTTACCAGTTGTTGAGTGTTCGGACCTTAGTGTTGAGGGGCCTTGCTCCGCCAGGTTGCGAAGCTGTCTATGCATAGTACAGAAAGTACAGATAGTACAGATGGTACACAGAGTTGTACAGATTTGAACACATCTCAAGGGATACCCTGGTGTGTTATGGATATGTCGGGAATAGTGAAAATTTGAGATATTATGTGTCGGATTGAACGAAATGATTTGAATTTGAGATATTTTGTGTCCAGATTAAATTAAATGATTTTAAACTCCTTTGAAGAGAGTTTTCAACCCAAATTGTGGATCACGAGGTATTTTTATTATACAGATTTTATGTGAGTCCAACTATGTGGTTTTAAAGAGAAATGAGAATTTTTGGTGATTTACATATGATGTTTTAGTATGATAAATTATTTTATGTTATGCATGCACGATTTTATAAATGGAGGGGAAGAAACGTATTTTCTCGAAAAGGAATTTATAAATGATTATTTTTGTCCACTCACAACTTTTGTGTTTAAACCCCCTTCAGGCAGTTGAGTAGAGTTGACGCGAACATTGATCTCGAGGCAGAGGCATTAGTACTTCGACTGCGCTGTGTAATTATAATTGAGTAGGATATCTAAATTTTATTCTTGATCCTACTTAGACGCTCTGATATTATATTGTATTTGATTGGTCGTTAATTACGGGAATTATTGAGTGCTTAAGTCCCTTGTCTAACAAGAGGAAATAATTATTATTGTTATTATAATTTGTAAGGATTGAAGGGTATTTTGGGAACCTTTCCTTAGGTTGTCAGACGGGATCAGGGTTCTTCCCGGGTTTCGAGGGGGAATTCGGGACGGGTCCTGACATATAAAATTTAAATGTAAAGGTAAAGTTGTTAGTACAATGGTAGTCCTATCTGCACGTAAGGTGTATTTTGTAATCCCCTCTCTCATATAAGTGTGCAGTATAACCCCGATAACTTAAGACCGATAAATCAATAATCTAGGTTGATAATATTTTGGGTTGTCCCGACTTGGAGATAACGTGCTAAATTAATAATTCGCTAAATTTATAAGATAATATATTATAAAAATTCGCATAGGTCCTATGTAATATATAAATTAATAATTTCTTAATACATATTGTTTATGATTCGATTATTAGGCCTTTCTAAAATAAGACTCAATCATTGATTGTTTCATCTTGAAATTCATGGCACCCCATCTCTAACTTTTCTAACATGGTAAGAAATTCTGGTGTGATTTTCTCATAATTATTCTGTAACGACCCGGACCAGAAATTAAATTATTTTGAGAATTGGACGATTTTATCCTCGATTTTGGACGGGTTCGGGAGTCACTTTTTGACTGGCAGTACTTTTTGGAATTTTTCTTGGGTCGTTGCGTAGGTCTCGAACTCACGAGTTCGTAGACAGGCGGCACGCGGAAAGCGGAGACCCGATGAGGTTGTTACGGGTCTAGAATCTACAAGGGCAGTTTGGTAATTGTGGAAAAGTTGGAACTATATATCAGATATTTTTCTCTCTCCTCGGGAGATTGGTGGATGCAGTCTCTCTCTCCTACCCGAAATTCTTCCCGTGCGAACACCGAACCACCATTTTCATTGGACGAATTTTAGTCCGATTTGAACGAAACCAAGGTCGGGAGGATCTTCCCCGCGACCCCACGAGCCTTTTGGTGTAATCATCGGAGCGGGAGTACCGCCGTAGGCGACGAATGGAGGAGGGAGGTGGACCGAATCTTCTCGGCCATTTTTCGGCCAGACCAGGTACGATCTCGGAACTTTGACCCCATATTTGGATTCATGGTGAAAAGTAGATGAATTTACATGTGTGGATCGTGAAAAACGGTCAAGAAATGAAGAAGTTAGAAAACCTTGAAAATCGACCAGAAATGGCAATTTCCGGCGAAACCAGACGGCGGCAACGGCGGCTGCCGGTCATCTTCTCAGGCCAGACTTCGGCGATGGCACCGACAACCGATCGTCTTCTCCGACGACCGGTCGAGTCGGGTCAGACCGGGTTGGGTCGAGTGAACCGATCGGGTCGAGTTGAACCGATCGGGTTGAGTGAACTGATCGGGTTGAGTCGAGTTGGACCGGGTCAGGTCGAGCCGGGCTGGGTTGGACCGGTCCAGGCGCGTGAACACTGTAGCAGGCGCGTGATCGGCGCGTGAGGGCGCGTGGCGGCGCGTGAGGGCGCGTGGTGGCGCGTGAACGTGTGTTCTGACCTTCCGGTGGCACGTGGCGGCGCGTGGGACTGTTCCCGATGTCACGGTGGCGCGTGACTAGGGTTTTGGGATGTTCTGGATCCGATTTTGTTGGTTTCGAGGACATAGGAGTTCGTTTAGGGCCCGGTTGGGTTATCCCAGCGGTAATGGTTGACCGTGAAGCGGGTTTTGAGCTCGGTAAGTCAAGGTAGTTGGGTTATTATTGTGCATGTGTTCCTTGGGCTAGTGCGTCCATGAAATTTGGGTGCAATGGTTTCATGGAATTTATAAATTGTTTTATTTCAATAGTTTAGTGAAAGTGTGTTGTGAGAAATGACATGGTTGTTGGATTCGGTTTTGATATTATTTTGACGTGGTAATTATTTGAGTCCATGATTTTGAGTTAAAACCGTATTTGTGATTATAAAATACTTGATTTTGGATCCAATACTGTTTTGAGGGGGGCCAGGAACCGGGGTTAGGATCCGCTGAGACGGTGAACCCGGTGAACCTCCAAAATAAACAATACCGATTTGAAGGGGGCCAGGATCTGGGGCTAGGATCCGCTGAGACGGTGAACCCGATGAACCTCCAAAATAAACAATACCGATTTGAGGGGGGTCAGGATCCGGGGCTAGGATCCGCTGAGACGGTGAACCCGGTGAACCTCCAAAATAAACAATACCGATTTAAGGGGGGCCAGGATCCGGGGTTAGGATCCGCTGAGACGGTGAACCCGGTGAACCTCCAAAATAAACAATCCTGATATGTGTGGGGGCCAGAATCCGGGGCTAGGATCCGTTGAGACGGTGAACCCGGTGAACCTCCAAAATAAACAATACTGATATGTGTGGGGGCCAGAATCCAGAGCTAGGATCCGCTGAGACGGTGAACCCGGTGAACCTCCGATATAAACAATACTGATATGTGTGGGGCCAGAATCTGGACCAGGATCCGCTGTAGGCGGTGAACCGGTGAACCTCCAATATAATCGGTTACTGTTTCTTCGACTAGCGTCGAGAGTTTTACTCCATTGGTTCGTTGAGTGCTCTGACTCTGGCATCGAGGAGTTTTGGCTCCGTCAGGTCGTGAGGCTGTCTATGCATAGTACAGAGAGTTGTGATACAGGACTAGCACACCCCAAGAGATACCCTGGTGTCTAGGGCTATGCCAGTCGAGGGATATGCCGACTGATGTGATATAATAGTCGAATGTTATTCTGGATAAGGATACTTGACGATTTATATGATATGATAGTCGAGGATATTTCTGGCTCTAATATGGTTGACGACGATTGTCATGTGATTAATCAGCCTATGGAAATACTTCGTCATCCGGGTCTGTGGGTTGGTGTGGGCAGTGACCTAGAGTGACGAATTGTTGTTGGTTCACAAGTATCTGACTAGTCAGTTGTCTTGTGGTATTCCAGTAGAAATGTCAGCAGTGTCTGACCTACTAACATTTGGTGTCAAAGGGTATTCCTATTTGGACCACTACTATTCCGAGGTCTTGGCTTTGACCTGTATACTATCCTGCGTCTGACAGGTAGGAGTTGTCAGTAAGTACAGAGGTTCTGTCGGGAACCCTGTAAGGGTTACTAAAAATTATTTAAGGATAAAGGGTATTTCTAATATTTAAATTTTGAGGTAAAAGAGCCGTCAGACGGGATAAGGGTTCTTTTCGGGTTTCGAGGGAAATTCAGGAAGGGTCCTTACATATTCAATGTTATCATCGCTTTAAAAGTTTCATTTCTCAAAACAGGCTCCATAATAGAGCCTTCATCTTCAACTTCAACCTTGATCATTTCCCATGACGCTCTCAATTATCTTATCGTCGGTCAACATCTCTGAAACTGTGTTGTTTTCTCTAGGATAGTTCAAGAGGTCCTCGACATTCATTCCATTACGATAATTCAACTCTTTCATTATATTTTGCAATTTTTGAATGTCTCCACCATCTAACGGTTCATCCAAGTTCTTTGAAGAAATGTTATCCGCAGACTGAATTTTACAATGTCGAAAGCAATTTGCAATTGTATTTGCCTTAACATCTATTGTCCAAGCCAAAATAATAAGTTGATAAATTAATAAGTTACTAATTAATTGATAAATTAATAATCTATTAATTAATAACTTGCTAAATTAATAGAATTCTTTGATCCCAAGGCTATTAATTTATAGGGATCTAATGGTATAAAATAAATAAGTTGTTAGTACAAATAATAATAACATAAGCAACAAAGTTGTATTAGGGTTTCAAATATTGTAAGCACATGATATGTGGAAGGTTTTGGATTCGATTCTCATAATGACGTATAATGTATTTTGATTGTGTATCATGTAATCTCCCTTCTTATAGTATATAAAAAAAGTATAATTTTTAAATTTTCTATAATCAGCTTCAAATCACAATAATATTGTTTAGACTCATGAATATTACCGCCAAGATATCACACAGAGATGAAATGCAGCAACTGTGGTTCAATTGGCCATTATATGACCAAGTGCAAGGTAATATCCCTTACTAAATAGTTATAATTTTAGGTTTATTGCTGTTATAGGTTAAGTTATAGAAAACTTGATGGTTTATGTTATTTAGGTGTGATAGGTGTGAGTTTAGGTCTGATAGGTGTAATGCTATGATTTTAAGTCTCATGCTGTGATTTTTATGTGAACTGCTATGAAATTCTGTGAAATTTTAGTTTATATTCAGTTTTTAACAACAGAGCGGACTAAGTAACCATTATGGTTCTTTTGAGTGAAGTTGTTCAATTGAGAGATGCAAATTGAACATATTTGTTGTCTCTTGCATTTTCTCTCAGCGAATTGCAATATCTTGACTGTTCAAATCTACTAAAATGCATTACTTCATGCCTACATTCTAATCAGCCATCATTGTAGACATAAGAATATTAGGAATCTTTGTTAATATTGTAATTGAGTATCTAAAATCAGTATGTTTAAGGTGATATTGAAATGCTGGTGCCAAGCCAGCAAAACGTGTTTATACTTTTGAGTTTTGAAATGCTATTTGAGGTTGTGAGTTTTGAACAGATTTACCAACTTGTTTGATTTGTCAACTTCCAAGAACCAATAACAGCAAAGGCAGTTGCCCAAACCACCAAAAGGCAAGAAGCACGTCGCATACGCAAGGAAACGAAGTAAAAAGCTTATGATGACACCATAGTGACAAGAACAAAAACAAAGCAGAAAAAGAGTCTGATGCAATCAGTTCCTCAAGAAATGGCTTCACAACTAAGTGTATCTGAGCAACCCCTTTCATAGCCAAATCCACCTATACAAGACATGTCACAATTTAGTGGTAGTCAGTATGCTCAGTCTCAGCCACCACTACAAGGTTTTGCAAAGGGTGCATCTCTTTCAAAACGGTTGAGGTTTAAATCCCCAACAAAGAGAAGGGTTTCAATGAAAAAAACCCAGGAGAAGAAGTGATTGGTTGCTTATGTCATAGTTTTTGCAAATATATATGTATATATAGTGACACTTGAATGGTTTGTGACTTTGACATCTTGGATAGTGGAGGCTTAAATTTGACTTCTTACAAATGCTTTACTTAGGTAGTTGCCTTCTTTTTTTGTTAGAAAGCTTTGTGACTTAAAGATGTTGGTTAGTGGGCTTCAATGCTTTGGAACTTATGTATTTGGTACTTAAATGAATGCTCATCTTTTCACAAATGTGAACCTAAATGTACAAATTTGAACCTAAATGTGATAGGTGTGAACCTAAATGACTTGTCCTAAATTGTTCAAAATGTATGCTCATCTTTTCACAAATGTGAACCCAAATGCACAAATTTTCCATCATCATTCTATTTCATCCATTACCACAATTGCTCAAACAGTTTTAAATTCATAACTAACCATCCATTACACTCATAACTCATACCTTTACACCATTACATTCTTAGGCCATTACAAACTAAACTTAATACATAACCATCCTCTATTACATAAATTGATCCTAAAAACATTACATCTTAGGCCATTACAACATGAAAACTACCCTTCAATTTTTAAACATCAAGGTAATAAGCAATGCCCATGAAACCAACAATCCAATCCACAACTTCCTAGCCAAAGCTTGACTTTTTTCCAAATCCTTTTCCAACCTATCAATATTCCTCAATAATCCAGGGATTATAGTCTGAGCCCTAGGACACATCTCAGAATCCAACCATTTCCAAAACCCACAACCACCCTGCATAACATAGCCAACATGCCCACAATCAATTTCAATTCATTACAAAAAAACCTCAAAAAACAATTTCCAAGATATTCACACTAGACACAACACATATATTTTACCCAAATTAGACTAGAAAAACAAAATTCACACCCTTGGAATTGGACAAACTTGGAACCTCCTCCCTGGATTTTTTTCAGCCCATGACGTGAGAATTTTGCTGGTCTTCCCATAGTAGCAACAATTCGACTGATTAAACCCTCATTTCTCCATATTGTTGCATTCTTGAAGAGATGAAGAGATGAATATTTGATGAAATTGGTCCAAAACGAACCACGCCCAAAATTAGGAAATTAGGGCAAATTGGGGCAGATTGAGGGAAAAAGATGATTGAAGTGAACCCAAGCGGTACTGCTTCAAGGCGAAGTCGCACCTGATAGAAAGCGATGCAGTCGCTATGGTTGCCTTCCCGCGGCGGACTCTTCACCTAGAAGCCTTTCTCCTCGACTGTTCTTGTTTCTTCTTCGATCGAGTGAAGGACTAAGCACGCCTTGGTCCTTAGATGGCTGTGTCGCCAACTCACCTGCTGAGTTGGGTTTAAGTGGGCCCAACTAATGACATGTCAATGTTTTCTCCCACTCAAATGTTGACTTGTCCAAAATGAAAATATTTCCATTTAAATTGACGGTAAGTTAGGATACTTGATGGAAAAGGGGCAACTTGAACCGAAAAGTGGGTTTCAGGGGGTATTTTGTTACAAAATCGAGTTCATGGTCCATTTTGATACTAACGTTAAAGTTCAGGGAGCATCTTGAGTAAAAACCCTTCTTTATATAAGGTTGCCACTTAGTGCTATAACATAGTATTATTTCTGTTTATAGGTTAAGTGGGGAGGTCTCGTATTTCGTAAAGAGTGATGTTGATATTCAATGTGTATAATGTAATCACCTTCCCCAATATCACTATCTCTTATGGCACTAGAGGTGAGATTGATACTCATTGTGTATAATGGCACCAAAGACGAGATTGATTGTAAGGACCCGGACCATTAATTATGGTAATTTGAGAATTTAATTAAGAAAAAGACGATTTTACCCTTGATTTCGGAGGGGTTTGGGAGTCACTTTTTGTCTGGCAGTACTTTAGGAAGTTTTTCTAGGGTTGCTGCATAGGTTTCGAACTCACGAGTTTGTAGACAGGTGGCACGCGGAAAACGGAGACCCAGTGAGAGCGTTGTCGATCTAAAAGCTTCAGGGGCAATTTGGTCATTTTGGAAAAGTCTAAAATTTAGGGGGATATTTTTCTCTCTTTTCGAACTCTGCCCAGACCCTGCCCAGAACCACTCTCTATCCTCCCCCGACCTCTCTTTCTCTTCCCGTGCGATCACGCACAAACCTCACCTTCATAATCCCAATTTGGGACCGATTCGAGCCAAACCAAGCCCAGATGCAGCATCCTCTCGAGATTGCAAGCTGTTGGAGGCCATTTTGGAGGTGAGAGCATCGCCGTAGGCGGCGGACCGAAGGGAGGATTTGTCCAAAGCTTCTCGGCCGTCTCTGGCCAAACCAGGTATGGTTTCGAAGCTTTGACTTCAGATTTGAGTTCATCTTGTTGTGTAGATGGATCCACATGTGTAGATCGTAAAAAAATGGTAGAGAAAAAAAGAAATTGGAAGCTCGCCAGAAATGGCGATTTTCGACGAGAATTTCCAGATTCCGGCCACTAGAGACGGTAGTGACGACGGCGGTCCGGTCATCGTCCCCGATGAGCTCCGATGACAGGTTCGAACTGCGGTGGCTGATGTGGCATGCCAGGTGGCAGCCACGTGGTGCCACATGGAGCCACATGGCGACTAGTCAGCAGCTGACTCAGCTGCCACGTGGAGCCACCTGGAAGCAATGTCAGCGATCCACGTTAGGTCAACTGACGCCGTCAGGGTTTGACGGAATATGTTGACGGCGTTAGCATATTCCGTCAAAAGGTAACGGTGTTATGACGGAACCCTAACGCCGTTAATTTGGATGAAATCTTCTGATTTAGCTAGGATATTCCGTCAGATTCGACGGAATATTTCGTCAGAGCGACGAAATATACCTCCGTGAATAGTACATGGTGCGTAGGGGCACGTGGCGACGCGTGAGGGCGTTTAGTTGGGCGTGGCAGCCAGTGAGGGTGCGTGGCCGATGGGTGGCGGGTGGTCTGGCCTTCTACCGGTGCATGGGGCTATTTTCTGGCCCACGGTGCAGCGTGTATAGGGTTTTGGGACATTCCATATCAGAATTTGGCAGTTTCGAGGCCATTGGAGTTCGTTTAGAGCCCTATTTGAGTAATCCTAGCAATAATGGATGACCACAAAGTGGGTTTTGGCTCGGGAGGTCAAGGGGAATGTGTTATTGGTATGTCAAAAGGTTCCTTGGGGCTAGGGTTTCCTTGAATTGGTACTTGGATGTACTTTGAACGGACTGGGTTTCCGTGATTGTGTGGCATATGTACTTCTGTGAAGTATGTTATACCATGGGGTTCTCCGATGTTGGCATGGAGGGTGTTTTCTCTGCCACATCATTGAGGTTTCTCCGACTGGCGTTAGAGGGTTTGTCTCCGCCAGATCGTTGAGGGGTTCTCCGTTGTTGGCGTTCGAGAGGTTTTTCTCCCCCACATCGTTAAGGTTTGAGGTATGTTATGGAGGATTCCTTGAGGTATGTTATGGAGGATTCCATCATACTCTCAGGATGATTTGGGGTATGTTATATAGGATTCCATCATACTCTCATGATGATATGAGGTATGTCATGGAGGATTCCATCATACTCTCAGGATGATATGAGGTATGTCATGGAGGATTGCATCATACTCTCAGGATGATATGAGGTATGTCATGGAGGATTTCATCATACTCTCAAGATGAGCCGGGATATCAAGTTACCACTCGGGGTGCTCAGGATGAGCCGGGATATCGAGTTACCACTCGGGGTGCTCAGGATGAGCCGGGATATCGAGTTATCACTCAGGGTGCACAGGATGAGCCGGGATATCGTGTTACCACTCGGGGTGCTCAAGATGAGCCGGTATATCGAGTTACCACTCGGGGTGCTCAAGATGAGCCGGGATATCTAGTTACCACTCGGGGTGCTCAAGGGGTTCTTCGATGTTGGCGTTCAAGGGGCCTTTCTCCGCCACATTGTTGAGGTTTGAGGTATGTTATGGAGGATTCCATCATACTCTCAGGATAATTTGAGGTATGCTATAGAAGATTCCATCATACTCTCAGGATGATATGAGGTATGTCATGGAGGATTCCATCATACTCTCAAGATGAGCCGGGATATCGAGTTACCACTCGGGGTGCTCAGGATGAGCCGGGATATCGAGTTACCACTCGGGGTGCTCAGGATGAGCCGGGATATCGAGTTATCACTCGGGGTGCTCAGGATGAGCCGGGATATCGAGTTACCACTCGGGGTGCTCAAGATGAGCCGGTATATCGAGTTACCACTCGGGGTGCTCAAGATGAGCCGGGATATCTAGTTACCACTCGGGGTGCTCAAGATGAGCTGAGATATCGAGTTACCACTCGGGGGTGCTCAAGATGAGCCGAGATATCGAGTTACCACTTGCGGTGCTCAGGATGAGCCGGTATATCGAGTTACCACTCAAGGTGCTTAAGATGAGCCGAGTTATCGAGCTACTACTCGGGGTGCTCAGGATGAGCTGGGATATCGAGTTACCATTCAGGGTGCTCAGGATGAGTCGAGATATCGAGTTACCACTCGGGGTGCTCAGGATGAGCCAGAATATCAAGTTACCACTCAAGGTGCTCAAGATAAGCCGGAATATCGAGTTACCACTCGGGGTGCTCAGGATGAGCCAGGATATCGAGTTACCACTTGGGATGCTCAAGATGAATCGGGATATCGAGTTACCACTCGGGGGTGCTCAAGATGAGCCGGGATATCGAGTTACCACTCGGGGTGCTCAGGATGAGTCGGGATATCGAGTTACCACTCAGGGTTCTCAGGATGCGCCGGGATATCGAGTTACCACTCGGGATGCTCAGGATGAGCCGAGATATCGAGTTACCACTCGGGGTGCTCAAGATGGGCCGGGATGTCGAGTTACCACTCTGAGTGCTCAGGATGAGCCAAGATATCGAGTTACCACTCGGGGTGCTCAAGATGAGCCAGGATATCGAGTTACGACTCGGGGTAAGTTAGTGAGACTCAATTCAACCAAGTCTGGTACCTTAGTCATCTGGGTCAGTAGGTTGGTGTGGGAAGTGACCCAGATTGACGGGTGATTAACGGTTCACACGAGGGTGACACGTCAGTTGTCTGGTTTTATTGCGGAGGAAGTCCTCCAAGGTAATTTGTGAACTACTAGGCTATCATGCGTCTCACAGGTAGGTGAAGTCAGTCAAGTACATAGGAGGTTATGTTGGAACCCCTGTAAAGTTTATTTAATGTTTCCAAAGATTAAGGGTATTTCAGGTATTAACTTTTGTGGTTAAAAGCTGTTAGACGGAAGCAGGGCATTTCACGGATTTCGAGATGAAATTCGGGAAGGGTCCTATCATTGATACCCAATATGTATAATGTAATCCTCTCCCCCAATATCACTGTCTCTTGTGACAGTAGAGGCGAGATAGATACTAATGGCACTAAAGACGAGGTTAGTATTCAATATGTATAAGGTAATTTTATCCCCCAATATCATTGTTTCTTGTGGCACCGGAGGGCGTAAGGGCACCCTTGTCTGGATGCTTAGTGATGTGTCAAGATGCTAGTATATATAAAATTTAAATGTAAAGGTAAAGCTGTTAGTACATTAATGGTAGTTGTATCCGCATGTAACGTGTATTATGTAATCCCCTCTCCCATATAAATGTATAGTATAAGTCCGATAATTTAAGATCGATAAATCAATAATCTCGGTTAATAATATTTTGGGTCGTCCCGACTTGGGGATAATGTGTTAAATTAATAATTCGCTTAATTTATAAGATAATACATTATAAAAATTCGCATGGGTCCCATATAAGATATAAATTAATAATTTCTTAATACATATTGTTTATGATTCGATTATTAAGCCTTTCTAAAATAAGAATCAGTCATTGTTTGTTTCTTCTTGAAATTGATGGCACCTCATCTTTAACTTTTCTTAACATGGTAAGAATTTATGGTGTGATTTTCTCATATTGCAAGAAAAAATTACTCAATGTTATCATCGCTTTAAAAACTTATTTTCATAAAACGGGCTCCATAATAGAGCCTTTATCTTCAACTTCATCCTTGATCATTTCCCATGACATTCTCAATTATCTGCTCGTCGGTCAGCATCTCTGAAGTTGTGTTGTTTTCTCAAGGATAGTTCAAGAGGTCCTCGACATTCATTCCATTACGATAATTGAACTCTTTCATTATATTTTGCAGTTTTTAAATGCCTCCACCATCTAACGGTTCATCCAAGTTCTTTGAAGAAATGTTATCCGCAAATTGAATTTTACAATGTCGAAATCAATTTGCAATTGTATTTGCCTTAACATCTATTGTCCAAACCAAAATAATAAGTTGAAAAATTAATAAGTTACTAATTAATTGATAAATTAATATTAATTTATCCATTAATTAACATCTTACTAAAATAATAGAATTCCTTGATTCCAAGACTATTAATTTGTAGGGCTTAATAACATAAATAAGTTGTTAGTACAAATAAAAATAACATTAGTAATAAAGTTGTATTAGGATTGGAAATATTTTAGGCACACAATATGTGGAAGGTCTTGGATTATATTCTCTTAACAACGTATAATATATATTCTGATTGTGTATCATGTAATTCCCCTTCTTATAATATAAAAAAGGATAATTTATAAATTTTCTATAATCCACTTCAAATCACAATAATATTGTTTAGACTCGTGAATATTACTCCATTGTGCGTAGAAATGAGACAAATTGAAGCACGGTAAAGTGACATTGGAGGACCTACCGTTTATTAAACGACATGCCGTCTGTTGTAGAAAGAGAAAATGCCATGTCGGAAGAGAAAAATGTCGGTTTTTGCCATAAGTAAGTGAACAGTGATGGGCCATTAATTGTTATGCTTTGGTCCCTTCTCTCCCTCACCATGTGCACGGACCCATTTCGGTGTTTTCTGTGAACTATGCATCTCAGCGCCATTTATGAGATTTTAAGAGAATTGTTGTGAGCTTGGCGGTCGATAATGGTAGTCCGAGGCGGTTTTCAGAAATGGGTTGTAGTTATCTTAACGATTCTCGACCGAGTCATGTCCCTTAACTCGGTCTCTGCCAACTGCCATTTCAGTGTAATTGACGATAATAAGCTCTACGACTACAGCTTGGACTCTCCCATCCCCTCTTTCCCTCATGGCGTCCAAAGCGAAGATGGGTAATGTCTCTCCCTCCCTATCTCTCTCTGCTACTTGATTATGGCTATTTCTTATTTTACATGAATCGTTAATGATACCTTGTAATTCAACTCTATTACTTAAAAATGGGTAATTTCTTTCTCTGTATTACTTTTTAAAACCAGTTTCTGTGTTGTCTGATGCGGAATTCTTCTAATTTTGCGTAGGAATGTCCCATTATTCATTCTGAGTGTTTTTAGCTTATTTTTGTATAAAGGCCCTGATCTTTATCCTGAAGAAACTTGTTTGAGCAATTTAGAATTTTCTAGTTTACTATTAGGAAGCATCTAAAAGAGCAAAGAATAATTCTAAGGGTGGAACATTATGCTTTAATGGATGTCAAAGATGTGTACCGTAAGTTATGAAAAACCGTGCTGTTTTAGGTGATGGTGGCATTTGTGATGATTTTTGTTAGTTATTAATGTGCTTAGATGCTAATATAAGCAACATTCATTTGTCCTTGCTCTTAAAATTCCCTACTACAGGTTCTACAAGGTGGCTGCGAATGACACTGTGCTTTGGTTTCAGGTTCGCTCCATCAGGTCACACCTTTGTTTTCAACTGATATTTTGTATGACTCATGTTACCAAAATGCAGTTTGTATTTATCAGACAATTACTGATTAATTGCAAGCTGTAATTTCTGTTTTCGACTTTTGACACTTGAACCATTGTGCTTTTTCCATAACAAGTTTTAAATGAGAAAGATTCTATAGTGAAGTTAATTTCTATGACTAGGTCATTGTTGTTGAACTTAAGATATAATTATGTTAATTTTATACAAGCATAAGCCTTATTATTGCAGCTAGATTCCCTATTGAGTTTCTCTTCTTTGACTGTCTGGAACAGCTTTGCGATGGAATGATTTTTAATCATGACCCACCTAAATGTGTTGATTGCTGGGTGAGTTTCTTAGCTTCCATGCTGTTATTATCTTTATGATAATAGAGAAGGCAATCATTCTGGTGATAGTTAAATTTCGCTCCATCCAAATTTTTGATGGTATTCATTGCAATATTGTATTGAGAACTGCAGGATTGTGGGGGACCATCACGCTGTGGCATGGGTTGCAGTGCGCTTGCAGCAAACAACATAGGAGGTACATATGCTTTGGTGTTTCATATGATTAGTGTTGTAGCCTTCCAGGTACCGTATCTGCTGCTTGTTGCTACCGAAAAAGGGAGTTCATTTTTTATTGCATAAGTATGAGTCTATGAGAGTGGTAGCAGTGACTTAATCATGTTTTGGATTTTATCAAATTAACGCTTATAGAAATTATTCCCTTCAATTGACACACGCTACGGAGATGGATGTTTAATTTGGACATGTGTTATTGAAGTTGATAATTGGATCAAGTAAAAGCTTTAAGGATTGTGGTCAGATGAATTGCTCTTAGAAATTGTTTCGCGATATACAGTTGCTCTTCATAAATAGTGTGAAAAATCTGTTTCAGTTAAACTTTTTAATAGTATCCTATGTGTGTGGTTTCAATAAAATATTTCTCTTCATTGTCTATTTCAGTGTGCTTTGTTCCATCACATTTTAGCGAATTTTTGAAAATGTTGATGAAGGAATGATTTCCCTTACGACCTCGATAACTGTGCTGCTCATCTCGTTTTGACAAAAAAAAATTATGTACTTTAGAAGACTATTTATTAAACATTAAGCATCTGGTTGCTACAGGTTACGATGTGTGCACTACCATTGGGCGTGCCTCAAGCCTAGACATTAACATAATTGGTGAGTGTTTCTTTTCTATTTTCATGGAATCTCCCTTGATTTATAATTGAATAATGCTTTGAGGTTTTCATTACTGTAGCTCCATTATGGAATTTCGTAAATATGTTTGGACATGTCTGTGAGTCTGTCCATAATGATTCTTCTGTTTGGGAATAAAATTTCGGAAGATATATGACTTCCTTGTTATATGGCAGACAAGAAGAATCCTAACAATGGTGTCATTGTTAAGATGTCAAGTAGTGGAATAAAGCTCAACTGTTCGCTCTCTGTGTCTGTAATTTGTGATCCAAATAGAGTTCAGGCAAGACCTTATACAAAATATTTTGTTTAATTTGAAACAATCCTGGAGTTCTGACATGCGTTAATGATGTAGGTTCTTATCTTTCTGTTTTACAGGGCCCGCAGTCACTGGAGAAAACTGGGAAATGCGACTATGTGAGTGTTTTCAGTTTCGGAAAGCCTTTGTTCTTGCATGCTTACTGACTAATGGTATATAAGATAGGATTTCACTTTGGTATAGTTATTCACGAGAGTAGGGATAGTTTGTCCATAGTCTAAAAACTGTACAGTGCAAGACCTTTGATCTCTCTCTTTAGCTATTGTATTAAGCTTATAGCCGGCTGATGTAATAAGTTCCTTTAGCTTTGATGCTTCGCTTTGTTTTATTGAACTGAAGATGTGTTCAACCTTTTTCACACTTTTGTGCTTTTGGGTTGGCTGAGGATTTGGTGAACCGTTTTTTTGTTTCAGCTGGTAGATCTTTATGCTTTAGGCTTTTGTTTTGTTTATATGGTTCAGGTGGAGCAAACGATGGCTCTATTGAGAAAAACCGATAAACTAGCTTGTATGTTACAATGTGAAAGGATTACATGATAGATTTCAAGATATGGATGCCATGAAGCCTCTGCAATGCATAGCACTGATTCTCTTTTGATAATTCATTTTGTGAGAATGAAAAGTGGATTTGTAGCGAGTATATGCATTTCATAATTTTTATGTATGATTCGTAATGTTAGAGGTTCATAATCTTCTCTATCTGACAGGCGACAATGTTAATGCATCCTTCTGGGTGTGCCAAGATTGAACATGTTCATGGGACGGGGTGGGGCTGGTTTGCTACCTTTGGAATCATGTAAGAGTCACTTTTTGGCCTGAAAGTTGTTACCTAACAAATGGAATTCACTATGCCTAACTGTTGAAGTTTTATTAATTCATCTCCATTGATTGGTAATTGATCCGACTTCCAGAGTCTTATGCCTTTTTGGAGCATATGTATTGTCTGGTGCAGTTTATCGATATTTCAGTCTCGGAGTTCGTGGAATACACGTATGTTTGTCCATTTATATGTCCAGAATTCACTTTGCGCATTGCTCCATTTAGTTTCTGTTCATTGCTTGGAAATT
This sequence comes from Oemleria cerasiformis, assembly GCA_037349345.1. Lineage (NCBI taxonomy): Eukaryota > Viridiplantae > Streptophyta > Magnoliopsida > Rosales > Rosaceae > Oemleria > Oemleria cerasiformis. The sequence continues at coordinate 32,999,025 of JAZGTL010000007.1, read as the reverse complement.
GAAATCAAGTTTTCTTAAAAATCAATCCATAGAGCAAGAACTAGTATAGGTCAACGAATCAGGTAAAATGGGGTTTATAAATTAGGCATAGGAACATGGTGGTGTATTAAATAGGGCATAGGCCATGGCAGGAAATGTTGAAGGGGAGAGAGAACTAAACCACATGAACCTTAGGGCGAGTGAAATCAAACTTGTAGCAGCCATGAAATGGGAATAACGCCTTTATTTTATCTTTCTTTTTGTGGCAGTATGCCATGTAGAATATTATGAATCCTATCATTCAGTCCGATACCAAAACTGATCATGACATGTTACATCACATTGGTAATAGGAAAAATGATAATCATTACCTGCATTCTGGAATCTGGGCAAGGATCTAACATTTTCCTTCGGTGTTTAAATCCTAGTAATTAAACTCTGATGCGTTACTCCTCTTTTCAGATTATACCGAACTTGGAATTTTGGACCAGCTTACCGCAGAGAACACAGGTATTCAGTTTAGGCGTAATCCTTTGTCTCCGTCTTCTATGCTTCTGGGGATGTGGCACAGATATTAACAGTTTTTGAGCTAAAGTTCTTTTTTCTTATTCTTAAGCTCTCTAATATGTTGTTAATGACTTACCAACTCTTCTCATTCCAGAGTCTGTTCGCATCTTTATTGCGCAAAATTAGGGGATCTTCTCAAGGTCATCGAAGCACCTATTCTCCTGTCAACTTCTGAGCATACAGATATTTCGTTTAGGTTAACCTGATTAATTCATTTTGTATCATCCGTAATCTGCCCTTCAGCAAACAAGAGAGAATGAGTCAGTATGCAGACAACAGCCTAGTCAAAGCTAGCACTTAAGCTTGAAATGCACCATATTGTAAAGGGTGCTTTCTCCATCCCACCTATGCTTTCGATTTTTTTCTTTTCTACATGATTTATTTTATTTGTAATCTAAAAAAGTTCTTACATTTTGTCAGCTTCTGTTCTGGAAATTTTGGATATACTGCTTGCATCTGGAACTTCAAATTTCTACAGATTTTGATAAATGAAAACATTACATTTCGAGTATCATGCGTTATCTTGGCTGCTGGAATGTGTGATGGTGTGCTGTGTGCAGCTAGATGTTTGCTGTGAAGTGTGAAATTTTGTTTTTGAAATCTTAATTATTGAATGTTCGTATCTTGCTCATTTGTAGTCTGAACTGGTGAAGTCTAATTCAGAAGTTTGAATAGATGCAGACACTGGACAGATCTATCTTTATAGTAGAGTGTATTATAGATTGATGCTTACTTTACAAAAATCGACTGGATTTTGGATTAGTATACTGGAAGTATTATCCAGTTACCTTGATATGTATCATATCTGCTCAGTTACCTTGTCATGTACCTTGTGGGTAGATGGTTGAGGGGTATCTCACGGATCGGGTGTAATAGATGCTGATTCGGTTGATGCTGAACCTAACCTATTAAAAGACAACTTATTAGATACAGGGAAGAGTTCCTGTTAGCATAGTATAATTTCCAGATTGTAACTAGCTATAAACTCCTTGGTCTACTGATGAAGTCTTAACTGGTTGGATCTTGTACAAGGCTTACCTGATGTGCTATTCTTTACTTTCTGATTGAGATGTGGTTGGCTAACCCCATTGTGGAGGTTCTTTGAAAAGCACCCGCAAGCTCAGCAACTGCTAGTTGTGCCCAAGAAGATGCCAGACAGGTGTAAGAGCAAGATTGGAGATTCTTTGTCCAAAGACGAAGTAGAAGCTGCCTTATATCGTCGGCCTCATTCTGATTCTGTCATTTTGCAATGTGCTGCTCTATGTCTCTTCAGTCTCAGGTATGTTATTACATTTTGTATGAAGTTTAGGTACTGTGATTGCTTTTCCATTTTTAATGTTTTGGAGGTCAATGGTGAAGAACATATTTTTTGTAGTGCATGTACTTTCTGAGCTTTACCGGAATAAAGATGATAAACGTTCTGTTTTTCCATCAATGCGTACATTTTCTCACTTGCATTTACTTTCTGAAATTGTTTGTGCTGAAATTATATTGGTGATGAGCTATGAGAGTCTTTTGTCTACTGTTAAAACCTGGGCACAAACTTAGGAGCCAGAGAACATCCCATAAATAGGTTATCCATGGAAGCAATGCTTCAGCTCTGAATTTACCAGTTCACATGTTAAATTATTAGTAGATCTTCACAATAGAATACGCTTTATATTATCATTCTTGGATTTAATGTTGTGATCCCTTAGGTTTAAAGAAATCATGGTCAAACTGTCTGTTAGGTCTATCATATCCCCGCTCTATCTCAATGTCACTTGAGTCAGAGCTCATGGACGAGTGCACAAATAAGTTGGCACTCCGCTAATATGTAAGGTGATTAAAGAACATATGTTACACCTTCCCTCTCGAGCTGAGTACAAAGGTCAGTACAATATATATGGAGCAGAGAGAGAGAGGAAGCCGTAGACTGAGAATATTAATTTAAACCATAGACGGCGGATTACAAGTTATTTAGTTAGAAAAATTATGGATTAAATTATTAAGTTGTTGGGTCATTATTATTTGTTCTTGTTGTATTATCTGGTAGAAATGAGTAAGAACTAAGAAGCAAGTGAGTGCCAACCACTTTGAGGCTGAAATGTTACCCACTTTCAAACCACCCTCTACCTAAACCTAGACGACCTCTTTACAGAATCTGTCATATGATTCATATTTGTTCTTTTTACAGTAGAATGTTACTGTCACTTGCTCTATGTGCGAGGACTGATTCTGAGCTTTGATGTTGATGCATTGTATGCCGCACTTGCAATCAACAACTGTGTGATGAGTCCTCTACACACGAGAATTGCTTTGCTTTTTTTATGTTGGTGTGATGATAAGAAATTAAAGTACCACACTTGCCTTAGAAGCCAAGGGACATTATAAACCATCCACATCATCATATAGCACCCACCACATTTGTTCATTGGAAGAATTTAGTTTATCTTTTCGGGCCAAAACTTAGTATTGGTTTAATTAATGCGATGCAAATGAACATTTGGATCTGTTTTGGTTTTATATATTTTTTAGCATGCCATGCATCCCCTCTGTTGTTCAATTAAAAACATCAAAATTAAGTATTAAATTTGGTCACAATTAAATACCAAATCTAATACAAAAATATGAAAATTATTTATTTGAGTCAGGTATGAAATTCGGACAGGTTAAATTTGCGTACTGTGTAATTTTTGAATATTGTGTTTTTTCCAACCATAGCACTACTCTGTCACACCTAGTATTATAATAATCAACTTTAATTTTAAAGACTAAAAAGTTTTCGTTTGCATATAATAATCCATCTCCACAAAGTTCATGTATTCAACGAACTTGCTATGAATCTCCACGTCCATGGACCTCAATCTCATAAACTTGAAACAAATTAAATCCCATTCATTTTCAGATTTTCAATACAGACCTAACCCAAATTACAATTTTAGATGAGAACAATGAAGCCACCGCCATTCTCTTCCTCCTCCTCTGTTTTCCGCAAGGCTCGACTCTCCCCCTACCTCTTCACCTTACTCGCCTTCATCCTCTTCGTCGCCGTCCTCTACGGCGAGGACCTCATGTGCATCTTCGGCCAGCAGCTCCAGCTCAGCCCCAACTCCAACCCACTCGTCATCACACCCGGTGAGTCAACTCAACAACAACCCATAGTCAACAAATCTCCCGTGAAAAATAAAATTAAACTGTGGATTTACTGAATTGGGTTTTTTGTTTTGGGGCTAGGGAAGAAGAAGGAGAAGCTGCCGTTCGCCGTAGGTAAGCCCGAGGCAGCGGCGTGCGATATATTCAGCGGACGGTGGGTTTGGGACGAGTCGAATAGGCCGCTGTACCAGGAATCGGAGTGTCCGTACATTCAGCCACAGTTGACCTGCCAAGAACACGGACGACCCGACAAAGATTACCAGAAATGGCGGTGGCAGCCCCACGGCTGCGATCTTCCGAGGTCAGTGTTATTAGTTTTGCTAATGTTTTGGGAAACTCCAACTGATTTTGCTTTCCGTTTCGAGCTTCACAACGAACATTGTAGCATTGTAGGGTTGGGACTTGGGACTCGTCTAGTTCTTGATCCCTATTCACAAATCTGGTCACCGACATGCTGAACCGTTTTGTCCCTTTGTCTGTGTTACGAACCGGGTTTTCCAATCGAACCGGTTCTTGGCGGGCCTGCCGGTTGGACAGTCGTGCTTTTGGCGGACACGTGTTCTTCTTATAGTTCGCCGCATTAAGTTCCCGGGGAAAACCGAGATCGCGTATACTTTTCTTCCATCTGTCCCCGCGTTGGACAAGTATGGATGGGGCCCACAGTTGCATATAACCACATGTATGGAGATTCTTCCGTCGTGGTAGTTACGATGGCTACCGTTGATTGTGTATAATAGATCATCCCCCGTTAAGGCTTCGAAAGGAGTTGGGCCCAAATCGTGCCCGGACTAGTGGGCCCAGCCCAACATACGGTTGTTGATTTGGTATTAACAGACCGAGGCACAGTCAAATTAGCTAGAACGGAGACCCGGGCTCAAACTTTTCTTCCCGTATCTTAAATTAGTTAAAAGTAGAATGAATGTGGGAATTCAAGTTCGAACCTTCCTGCCCGTACTTTAAATTTAGATTAAGTAGAATATTTATTGACATAAAATAACATAGTTTATGCAATTGTGAGAGAATTATGTATGTACTGTAGCATAGATCTATGTGTGTATTGATCAACTATTGATCTTGTCATCTTATAAAGTTTTAAAGTTTTTTTATTTTTTATTTTTAATCAAAGTCATCTTATAAAGTTACACTCTTTGATGTTGGATTCTCTAAATCCCAATAATGTGACATGTATTTGTCTGAAAAATTGTACAGATTCAACGCCACATTGATGCTCGAGACACTACGAGGGAAGCGGATGATGTACGTTGGAGATTCTCTGAACCGGGGTCAGTATGTTTCCATGATTTGTCTTCTCCACTCGCTCATCCCCGATGATGCCAAATCCATGGAAACCTTCGACTCAGACTCACGAACTGTCTTCACAGCCATGGTAGGTCATACTTAGTTGTCAAATGTGCACATCTACACATTTACATTTTACTGAATTGTTGTCCTACTCTTGTTTTCCACAATGCAGGAATACAATGCCACAATTGAGTTCTATTGGGCGCCATTTCTTCTCGAATCAAACTCAGATAATGCTGTGGTTCATAGGATATCTGATAGGCTTGTCCGAAAAGGGTCCATCAATAAGCATGGCAAACGTTGGAAGGGAGTCGATGTATTGGTGTTCAATACCTATCTGTGGTGGATGACCGGCTTGAAATTTAAGATATTGTACATTCTTAACCCCAGCAAATGATACATGTTTCTGTTAACGATGGCTTCACAAAATGTTTAATTGCTTAAGTTTTGATCTTTAGGCAAGGCTCCTTCGATGATGAAGTGAAAGATGTTGTGGAGGTGCCAACCGCAGATGCGTATCGCATGGCAATGAAAACTATGTTGAGATGGGTGCGGAGGAACATGGACCCCAAGAAGACGAGGGTCTTTTTCACCAGCATGTCACCTTCTCATGGAAAGTGAGTACCATTTTTTCACCCTATTTCATCTTATCATATTGAGCATGTAAGTTGTGAACTTTGTGATGACCTCAATCTGAAAAATAGAGATAAAAGTGAGAAATTTAGACTCGTTGTTGACAACAACAAAATTAGGGCTTGTTTGATAACCATTTCGTTTTTTGTTTCAGTTTCACTTTTTATGCTTAAGATATGAGAGATGGAAGAATGGATAGGAGTGGAGGAAGGATATAGTGAAAGAGGATAGAGAACAATTGTAGAAGGAAAATAAACAAAATGAAAACTGAAAACACAAAACCAAAATCCGTTTTTTGTGGGTTTTCACTTTCTAGATTTTTTTTCTTTCTTCCTTCATTTTATCCACTCCATACGACTGTTTTCCATTCTTTCCTTCTCTCATATACTTTCTCCATATCTCAAGCACAAAAATTAAATCTGAAAACAAAAAACGAAATGTTTACCAAACGGCACTTAGGGTTTTAGAAGGTAACTTGTACTTGAAGATTTCTCAACATATAGGTTGAGGACTAACATTTGAAATCTGGCAGGAGCATAGATTGGGGAGGTGAACCAGAAGGCAGCTGTTACAATCAAACTACTATTATTGAAGATCCAAACTATTGGGGTTCAGATTCCCGGAAAAATATAATGGAGGTGATAGGAGAAGTATTCGGTAAATCGAAGGTGCCGATTACATTTCTCAACATCACCCAACTCTCAAGCTACCGCAAAGACGCACACACATCAATCTACAAGAAGCAGTGGAATCCATTGACTCCTGAGCAACTAGCCAACCCCGTTAGCTATGCGGATTGTGTGCATTGGTGTTTGCCTGGCCTTCAAGACACTTGGAATGAGCTTCTGTTTGCCAAACTTTTCTATCCTTGATCATCGCAGAAGCCCGAAAAAGCTGATTTCTCTTCCTTTCAGATAGGCTTGTGGTGAAATCTAGCAGGTGGTGGCAATTGAATTGTGTAAATCAACCTTGAAATTGTGATATGGAAGGCAGCAAAAGAAAGAGAGCTGATGGTGTGTTATAGATGCACATACAAGAAGATAGATTGCATGCTGTTTTGAAGTTGACATGTCAAAATGAAAATTTTGTTGTTAAATTTGACGTTTGTGAACATCAATAGTTCAATTGATTGAATATAAGAAAGTACAGAATCATTGAAATGCTTCACAGACACTGTTTTTTGGTCTGGTTTCACTGAATAACTTCCTAAGAATGTTGTTTTTAAGTTTGATCAAAGATTTTAATTTTATGTTTGTAATGAGAATACGATATTCATTGAAGAGAAAAGAATATGATGTAAAAATGTGCTCTTGTTGGAGATCGAGCTCAATTTGGTCTGGAAAGAAAAAGTAAAAGTTATGAATGAAATTATAAAATTCAATTTTTGAGTCTACATGTTTTTCTGAAGAAGAAGATTTTTTTGAGTTTTCTATTTTACCACAATTGAAAATTTACAAGTAGCTAAGGAATATAAATTCTATTTTAGAAGATTCTTCAATGAGACAGAGATAGAGACAGTTGTGATTTATCTAAGATGAGGGAACATGGGTTGATGATGAATTGAAGATTTTGCCCCATTTTGGATGTGGGATTTTAAATCATAATGATAGAATGAAAAAAGGCATTGGACATTGTTGAAAATCAAAAAGCAAAGAAACATCTACTGAAGCCACCATTGTCTTCCTCTTCTTCTTCCTCTTCCTCCACTTTTGCGATTTGGAGGGGACGCTCTGGCTTTTGCTTTGGCCAGAGGTTGAAGGAAAGTTCGTATTGAATCTAAACTGGTCAGTTAGACAGTTACACTGTGTTCTACATAAAGGTCATACATGTGTTTACAATTGTATACATATATAGGAACTATGCCTACAGTTACACAGCAGCTGTTACAAATCAAAATATAATGACAGCAACTCATAACAGCTATCTAGTTTAATATAGGTTGGATTGTAGAAGTAGATGTAGATCCTTTAACACCCCCCCTCAAACTTGACGGCTCCGGACGAACAAGTTTGCAGGAAAGAAGATGATGACGAGACTTATGGAGTGGCTTAGTAAGTAAATATGCAGGTTGATCAACGGAGGGAAGAAAACAGACTCGGTGACTGCCGATTGCCACTTTTTCACGCACAAAATCGTAGTCAAGTTCAATATGTTTGGTGCGAGCATGAAACACAGGATTAGACGCCATGTACGTAGTGCTGATGTTATCACAATGCAAGAGGATAGGAAACGTAACATGAGCACCAAGTTCATAGAGCAGATAGACTAACCAAGTAGTTTCAGCACTAGCATGGGCTAGGGACCTGTATTCGGATTCCGCACTGGACCAGGCAATGGTCAGCTGTTTCTTAGAGCACCAAGAAACCAAATTGGAGCCAACATAGACTAGGTAACCAAATGTGGAGCGACGAGACTCAGAGCAACCGGCCCAATCAGCATTAGAAAAGGTAGATAGAGTAACCGGATGACGTTGAGGCTCAAATGACAAGTCATGACCAAGAGTGCCTTTGACATAGCGTATAATCCTCTTAGTTGCAACAAGATGAGGCTGATGAGGCTGACTCATATACTGCGAAATAGAGTTGTCCGCATATGCAATGTCAGGTCGTGTGACTATGAGATATTGCAAGGCACCGACAATTGTGCGGAAGTTCGTGGGGTTGTCAAGAAGGGGACCATCTGTAGAATTGAGACTCAGCTTGGCAGACATGGGAGTGCTGACCGGTTTACTAAGTAGCAGGTCATGCTTCAACAAAAGATCATGAGCATACTTGAGCTGATTAAGGTGCAGCCCAGTTGGGAGTGTATGAACCTACAAGCCAAGAAAATAATGCAAGGGTCCCTGGTCCTTGATATCAAGGCCTCGGCCAAGAGTGTCAATGAAGCTTTGAAGGAGAGGTTCATTGTTTCCAGTCACCACAATGTCGTCCACATACAGCATGAAGTAAATGACATGCTGATTATGTCGGAAGATAAAAAGGGAAGAGTCTGCGACACTCTAAACAAAATCAACCGATAATAAAAAGAAACTCAGCTGTTGAAACCAGGCTCGTGGTGCCTGCTTGAGACCATAGAGCGCTTTGTAGAGTTTGTAGACATGATGAGGTTTAGTGGGATCAACAAAACCCGACGGCTGAACCATATAGACATCCTCATAAAGGAAGCCATGTAGGAATGCATTCTTGACGTCTAATTGGCGAAGAGCCCAACCACGAGATACAGCAATACTGAGAACAGTTCGAATTGTAGCAGGCTTAATAACAGGACTGAACGTTTCATGAAAATCAATACATGGTTGTTGGTCAAAGCCCTTAGCGACAAGACGCGCTTTGTACCGCTCAACTGACCCGTCTGGCTTTCTCTTTACTCGGAATACCCACTTACATCCGACTGTGTTCTGTGTTGGAGAAGATGGGACCAGAGACCACGTCTGATTTTTGAGGAGAGCATTGACTTCCGCAACCATCGCAGCACGCCATTCCGCCTTCTTTGAAGCTTGAGAATAGAAGGCAGGCTCATCAATTTCGACCAGGGTGAGAAGTGCTTTTGGAATGGGATAGCGGATCGTGCCGTCGGTGCAGACTCTGGGTTGTGGCCGACCAGCTTGTTGACGTGTCACCATTGAGTGATGCGGACGCGGGGGAGGTGGTGGCAAAGGTGGTGCAGCGGCAGGTGCCGATGGAGAATTGCTTTGCTTTTTTTATGTTGGTGTGATGATAAGAAATTAAGTACCACACTTGCCTTAGAAGCCAAGGGACATTATAAACCATCCACATCATCATATAGCACCCACCACATTTGTTCATTGGAAGAATTTAGTTTATCTTTTCGGGCCAAAACTTAGTATTGGTTTAATTAATGCGATGCAAATGAACATTTGGATCTGTTTTGGTTTTATATATTTTTTAGCATGCCATGCATCCCCTCTGTTGTTCAATTAAAAACATCAAAATTAAGTATTAAATTTGGTCACAATTAAATACCAAATCTAATACAAAAATATGAAAATTATTTATTTGAGTCAGGTATGAAATTCGGACAGGTTAAATTTGCGTACTGTGTAATTTTTGAATATTGTGTTTTTTCCAACCATAGCACTACTCTGTCACACCTAGTATTATAATAATCAACTTTAATTTTAAAGACTAAAAAGTTTTCGTTTGCATATAATAATCCATCTCCACAAAGTTCATGTATTCAACGAACTTGCTATGAATCTCCACGTCCATGGACCTCAATCTCATAAACTTGAAACAAATTAAATCCCATTCATTTTCAGATTTTCGATACAGACCTAACCCAAATTACAATTTTAGATGAGAACAATGAAGCCACCGCCATTCTCTTCCTCCTCCTCTGTTTTCCGCAAGGCTCGACTCTCCCCCTACCTCTTCACCTTACTCGCCTTCATCCTCTTCGTCGCCGTCCTCTACGGCGAGGACCTCATGTGCATCTTCGGCCAGCAGCTCCAGCTCAGCCCCAACTCCAACCCACTCGTCATCACACCCGGTGAGTCCACTCAACAACAACCCATAGTCAACAAATCTCCCGTGAAAAATAAAATAAAACTGTGGATTTACTGAATTGGGTTTTTTGTTTTGGGGCTAGGGAAGAAGAAGGAGAAGCTGCCGTTCGCCGTAGGTAAGCCCGAGGCAGCGGCGTGCGATATATTCAGCGGACGGTGGGTTTGGGACGAGTCGAGTAGGCCGCTGTACCAGGAATCGGAGTGTCCGTACATTCAGCCACAGTTGACCTGCCAAGAACACGGACGACCCGACAAAGATTACCAGAAATGGCGGTGGCAGCCCCACGGCTGCGATCTTCCGAGGTCAGTGTTATTAGTTTTGCTAATGTTTTGGGAAACTCCAACTGATTTTGCTTTCCGTTTCGAGCTTCACAACGAACATTGTAGTATTGTAGGGTTGGGACTTGGGACTCGTCTAGTTCTTGATCCCTACTCACAAATCTGGTCACCGACATGCTGAACCGTTTTGTCCCTTTGTCTGTGTTACGAACCGGGTTTTCCAATCGAACCGGTTCTTGGCGGGCCTGCCGGTTGGACAGTCGTGCTTTTGGCGGACACGTGTTCTTCTTATAGTTCGCCGCATTAAGTTCCCGGGGAAAACCGAGATCGCGTATACTTTTCTTCCATCTGTCCCCGCGTTGGACAAGTATGGATGGGGCCCACAGTTGCATATAACCACATGTATGGAGATTCTTCCGTCGTGGTAGTTACGATGGCTACCGTTGATTGTGTATAATAGATCATCCCCCGTTAAGGCTTCGAAAGGAGTTGGGCCCAAATCGTGCCCGGACTAGTGGGCCCAGCCCAACATACGGTTGTTGATTTGGTATTAACAGACCGAGGCACAGTCAAATTAGCTAGAACGGAGACCCGGGCTCAAACTTTTCTTCCCGTATCTTAAATTAGTTAAAAGTAGAATGAATGTGGGAATTCAAGTTCGAACCTTCCTGCCCGTACTTTAAATTTAGATTAAGTAGAATATTTATTGACATAAAATAACATAGTTTATGCAATTGTGAGAGAATTGTGTATGTACTGTAGCATAGATCTATGTGTGTATTGATCAACTATTGATCTTGTCATCTTATAAAGTTTTAAAGTTTTTTTATTTTTTATTTTTAATCAAAGTCATCTTATAAAGTTACACTCTTTGATGTTGGATTCTCTAAATCCCAATAATGTGACATGTATTTGTCTGAAAAATTGTACAGATTCAACGCCACATTGATGCTCGAGACACTACGAGGGAAGCGGATGATGTACGTTGGAGATTCTCTGAACCGGGGTCAGTATGTTTCCATGATTTGTCTTCTCCACTCGCTCATCCCCGATGATGCCAAATCCATGGAAACCTTCGACTCAGACTCACGAACTGTCTTCACAGCCATGGTAGGTCATACTTAGTTGTCAAATGTGCACATCTACACATTTACATTTTACTGAATTGTTGTCCTACTCTTGTTTTCCACAATGCAGGAATACAATGCCACAATTGAGTTCTATTGGGCGCCATTTCTTCTCGAATCAAACTCAGATAATGCTGTGGTTCATAGGATATCTGATAGGCTTGTCCGAAAAGGGTCCATCAATAAGCATGGCAAACGTTGGAAGGGAGTCGATGTATTGGTGTTCAATACCTATCTGTGGTGGATGACCGGCTTGAAATTTAAGATATTGTACATTCTTAACCCCAGCAAATGATACATGTTTCTGTTAACGATGGCTTCACAAAATGTTTAATTGCTTAAGTTTTGATCTTTAGGCAAGGCTCCTTCGATGATGAAGTGAAAGATGTTGTGGAGGTGCCAACCGCAGATGCGTATCGCATGGCAATGAAAACTATGTTGAGATGGGTGCGGAGGAACATGGACCCCAAGAAGACGAGGGTCTTTTTCACCAGCATGTCACCTTCTCATGGAAAGTGAGTACCATTTTTTCACCCTATTTCATCTTATCATATTGAGCATGTAAGTTGTGAACTTTGTGATGACCTCAATCTGAAAAATAGAGATAAAAGTGAGAAATTTAGACTCGTTGTTGACAACAACAAAATTAGGGCTTGTTTGATAACCATTTCGTTTTTTGTTTCAGTTTCACTTTTTATGCTTAAGATATGAGAGATGGAAGAATGGATAGGAGTGGAGGAAGGATATAGTGAAAGAGGATAGAGAACAATTGTAGAAGGAAAATAAACAAAATGAAAACTGAAAACACAAAACCAAAATCCGTTTTTTGTGGGTTTTCACTTTCTAGATTTTTTTTCTTTCTTCCTTCATTTTATCCACTCCATACGACTGTTTTCCATTCTTTCCTTCTCTCATATACTTTCTCCATATCTCAAGCACAAAAATTAAATCTGAAAACAAAAAACGAAATGTTTACCAAACGGCACTTAGGGTTTTAGAAGGTAACTTGTACTTGAAGATTTCTCAACATATAGGTTGAGGACTAACATTTGAAATCTGGCAGGAGCATAGATTGGGGAGGTGAACCAGAAGGCAGCTGTTACAATCAAACTACTATTATTGAAGATCCAAACTATTGGGGTTCAGATTCCCGGAAAAATATAATGGAGGTGATAGGAGAAGTATTCGGTAAATCGAAGGTGCCGATTACATTTCTCAACATCACCCAACTCTCAAGCTACCGCAAAGACGCACACACATCAATCTACAAGAAGCAGTGGAATCCATTGACTCCTGAGCAACTAGCCAACCCCGTTAGCTATGCGGATTGTGTGCATTGGTGTTTGCCTGGCCTTCAAGACACTTGGAATGAGCTTCTGTTTGCCAAACTTTTCTATCCTTGATCATCGCAGAAGCCCGAAAAAGCTGATTTCTCTTCCTTTCAGATAGGCTTGTGGTGAAATCTAGCAGGTGGTGGCAATTGAATTGTGTAAATCAACCTTGAAATTGTGATATGGAAGGCAGCAAAAGAAAGAGAGCTGATGGTGTGTTATAGATGCACATACAAGAAGATAGATTGCATGCCGTTTTGAAGTTGACATGTCAAAATGAAAATTTTGTTGTTAAATTTGACGTTTGTGAACATCAATAGTTCAATTGATTGAATATAAGAAAGTACAGAATCATTGAAATGCTTCACAGACACTGTTTTTTGGTCTGGTTTCACTGAATAACTTCCTAAGAATGTTGTTTTTAAGTTTGATCAAAGATTTTAATTTTATGTTTGTAATGAGAATACGATATTCATTGAAGAGAAAAGAATATGATGTAAAAATGTGCTCTTGTTGGAGATCGAGCTCAATTTGGTCTGGAAAGAAAAAGTAAAAGTTATGAATGAAATTATAAAATTCAATTTTTGAGTCTACATGTTTTTCTGAAGAAGAAGATTTTTTTGAGTTTTCTATTTTACTACAATTGAAAATTTACAAGTAGCTAAGGAATATAAATTCTATTTTAGAAGATTCTTCAATGAGACAGAGATAGAGACAGTTGTGATTTATCTAAGATGAGGGAACATGGGTTGATGATGAATTGAAGATTTTGCCCCATTTTGGATGTGGGATTTTAAATCATAATGATAGAATGAAAAAAGGCATTGGACATTGTTGAAAATCAAAAAGCAAAGAAACATCTACTGAAGCCACCATTCTCTTCCTCTTCTTCTTCCTTTTCCTCCACTTTTGCGATTTGGAGGGGACGCTCTGGCTTTTGCTTTGGCCAGAGGTTGAAGGAAAGTTCATATTGAATCTAAACTGGTCAGTTAGACAGTTAGACAGTCCGGACGAACAAGTTTGCGGGAAAGAAGATGATGACGAGACTTATGGAGTGGCTTAGTAAGTAAATATGCAGGTTGATCAACGGAGGGAAGAAAACAAACTCGGTGACTGCCGATTGCCACTTTTTCACGCACACAATCGTAGTCAAGTTCAATATGTTTGGTGCGAGCATGAAACACAGGATTAGACGCCATGTACGTAGTGCTGATGTTATCACAATGCAAGAGGATAGGAAACGTAACATGAGCACCAAGTTCATAGAGCAGATAGACTAACCAAGTAGTTTCAGCACTAGCATGGGCTAGGGACCTGTATTCGGATTCCGCACTGGACCGGGCAATGGTCAGCTGTTTCTTAGAGCACCAAGAAACCAAATTGGAGCCAAGATAGACTAGGTAACCAAATGTGGAGCGACGAGACTCAGAGCAACCGGCCCAATCAGCATTAGAAAAGGCAGATAGAGCAACCGGATGACGTTGAGGCTCAAATGACAAGACATGACCAAGAGTGCCTTTGACATAGCGTAGAATCCTCTTAGTTGCAACAATATGAGGCTCACGAGGCTGACTCATATACTGCGAAATAGAGTTGTCCGCATATGCAATGTCAGGTCGTGTGACTATGAGATATTGCAAGGCACCGACAATTGTGCGGAAGTTCGTGGGGTTGTCAAGAAGGGGACCATCTGTAGAATTGAGACTCAGCTTGGCAGACATGGGAGTGCTGACCGGTTTACTAAGTAGCAGGTCATGCTTCAACAAAAGATCATGAGCATACTTGAGCTGATTAAGGTGCAGCCCAGTTGGGAGCGTATGAACCTACAAGCCAAGAAAATAATGCAAGGGTCCCAGGTCCTTGATATCAAGGCCTCGGCCAAGAGTGTCAATGAAGCTTTGAAGGAGAGGTTCATTGTTTCCAGTCACCACAATGTCGTCCACATACAACATGAAGTAAATGACATGCTGATTATGTCGGAAGATAAAAAGGGAAGAGTCTGCGACACTCTAAACAAAACCAACCGATAATAAAAAGAAACTCAGTTGTTGAAACCAGGCTCGTGGTGCCTGCTTGAGACCATAGAGCGCTTTGTAGAGTTTGTAGACATGATGAGGTTTAGTGGGATCAACAAAACCCGATGGCTGAACCATATAGACATCCTCATAAAGGAAGCCATGTAGGAATGCATTCTTGACGTCTAATTGGCGAAGAGCCCAACCACGAGATACAGCAATACTGAGAACAGTTCGAATTGTAGCAGGCTTAATAACAGGACTGAACGTTTCATGAAAATCAATACATGGTTGTTGGTGAAAGCCCTTAGCGACAAGACGCGCTTTGTACCGCTCAACTGATCCGTCTGGCTTTCTCTTTACTCGGAATACCCACTTACATCCGACTGTGTTCTGTGTTGGAGAAGATGGGACCAGAGACCACGTCTGATTTTTGAGGAGAGCATTGACTTCCGCAACCATCGCAGCACGCCATTCCGCCTTCTTTGAAGCTTGAGAATAGCAGGCAGGCTCATCAATTTCGACCAGGGTGAGAAGTGCTTTTGGAATGGGATAGCGGATCGTGCTGTCGGTGCGGACTCTGGGTTGTGGCCGACCAGCTTGTTGATGGGTCACCATTGAGTGATGCGGACGCGGGGGAGGTGGTGGCAAAGGTGGTGCAGCGGCAGGTGCCGATGGAGACACTTCCGCGTCCTCAACTGGAGCGGAGACAGGCCTAGGGCGGCGGGTATAGGTGATTACCGGGGGCGGAACGGTCGGTGTGGCGATTGGAGCGGGGTGAGGCTGCACAAGCGGAGAGGAAGAAAAGGATTCTGAGGTAAGGATCGAAGCGGACACGAGGTCGTGAGGATAGGGATCTGAAGTGGTGAAACTCAGAGCACTTGAATCGTGGGCCTGAGTGGAGCTTATGTGGACTGGGCCTGTCAAGGGGGTGAAATGCAACCTGTTGTGATCCGGAGTAGATTCAACCTGCACCTGTTTAAAAGGAAAACTGGTTTCGTTAAAAATAACGTGCCTAGATACATAGACCCGACTAGTAGAAGGATGAAGACACTTGTAACCCTTATGTTGAGGACTGTAACCGATAAAAACACACTCAAGGCTACGACTAGATAATTTCTTGGAGACATAAGGCCTAAGATTAGGAAAGCAAGAGGATCCAAAGACTCGAAGAGAAGAATAGGAAGGAGGAGTGCCATAAAGACGAGAATGGGGTGTGGCCCAATGAAGAACTGGTGATGGAAGAAGATTAATTAGATAGACAGAGGTGAGGACAGCTTCAACCCAAAGATGTTGTGGGCTACCGGAAGTAAGAATGAGTGTACGGGCCATAGTTGAAATATGACGGTGTTTCCGCTCAGCAAGCCCATTTTGTTTAGGTGTGTGAGGACAGGAAAACCGTTGTTGAATGCCCAATGATCGAAAAAAGTGAGAAAAAGCATGGTTGACATATTCCGTACCATTATCACTTTGGAGACACTTAATGGAACCATTGAAAATATTTTTGACCATAGCAACTAGAGTTTGGAAGTGAGTGAAAACCTCATTCTTACGACGCATTGGATAAACCCAAGTGTACCGAGAAAATTCATCAGTAAACAGTACATAATATTTAAAGCCGGTGACAGAAGAAATAGAAGAAGACCAAACATCACTATGTATTATTTGAAAAAGAGAGGAGGCATGCATAGTATTAGGCTGAAAGGGAAGTTTATGGGATTTGCTTAAAGCGCAATCCGTACAAAACGAAGTAGAAGATAATTTAGGGCCGATAGACGACCCTAGACGAGACACAACACTTGATGAGGGATGACCCAAACGATTGTGCCACACGAATGAGTGGGTGGACGCAAGAGCATGTGGAGCGGGAGACACACTAGAAAGATGGAGCGGATAGAGGCCATCTTTACAGGGGCCCTGAAACAGAAGACGACCCGTAAGTAAACAATAAATCTGATAAAAATCAGGAGCAAAAAGAAAAACGACACGATTATCCTTAGTGAAGCGAGCAACAGATAAGAGATTTTTACGAATTGAAGGCAGATGGAAGACATGTTTTAGAGTGAAGGGAGAGGAGCCTAAGGACAATGGAAGAGTACCGGTGTGAGAAATAGGCATTGTGTCCCCATTACCCATATAAACGTTGTGCGGACCATTGTAGGCTTGAGGATTATGTAAGGGCATAGTGGTCATGTGATGCGTGGCCCCGGTGTCAGGATACCAGGTCGGATCAGCAGCATAGTGAGCTCCGGCAAATGGAGCGGCAGTAGACGGACCAAAGAATCGATGAGGGCATTGATGCACCCTATGTTGGTTGGTGTGGAAATTGGGACACCAATTTGGTGATGGGCCCAATATCCCAGTAGAAGATGGAGCACATGCGGACCAAGAAGGAGAGGGATAAGACCCAAAATTCTGGGCATTCGGCTATTGCACATGAAAGGACGGGTGCGACATCGGCGTATGCGGTGTATGCAACTGCTGGTAGTGGCGGCCACGAGGTGCATAGCTCCAGTCAGGAAGATGGCGGCCGGGTTTGGGTTGAGATCGACCGGGCTTGTGGCGGTTGTCAAGACCACGAGGGGGAGCAGAGGCATGGTACAAGGCCGTGGCAGGATTAGGTTCGGAGGAACGCGACAGAGTTGATTGGGAAGCTTCAAAAGAGAGAATCCGGGCACGGAGCTCAGTGAAATCTGGGAGAGGTGGATTCTGAGTGATTGCAGTCCGAAACATGAGAAAGTCAGGGCCAAGACCATGGAGGGTTGCAAGAACTAAGTCTTCATCTGGAACTGGTTTATTGATGGAGGACAGGGAATCGGCGATGGACTTGGCATGCTGAAGATAGTCATCGACTGATTAGCTGCCCTTGTTGAGTTCGAGGAGTTGCATCTTCATACTAGTAGCGCTGGCCACAAAGCGCTGAGAAAAATGCCGAGCAAGACAGTCCCAAATGTCTTTGGAGGTGTCGAATCCAATGGTGAGTTGGGCAACATTCTCAGTTAAGGTGGTAGTGAGGATACTAATGATGATCTGATCTTGTTGGTACCATATGGCATAATCAGGATTTGGAAGTGGAACATCAGGTTGCGTTTCAGTGGCAGGTGACATGAATGTAGGTGCTGGTTCAGTTTTGGAGCCATCAATATAGCCCCAAAGATTGTTGCCTTTGAGATACGATTGGATTTGACGAAGCCAGACCAAGTAATTGGTTTCTGTGAGTTTAATGAAGCTGGAGGTGTTGTGATTGGAAGAATTGTTGTGAGAGGAATTGGAGCTGGTGGCAGCCATTAGAAAAGAGAGAGCAACGAGAGGAGAGAGCAACGGAAGGAGGAACGAAGTAGGTAAGAACCCTAAACTACTGATACCATGTAGAAGAAGATAATTGATTGATTATTTCTGTGTTTACAATTGTATACATATGTAGGAACTATGCCTACAGTTACACAGTAGCTGTTACACATTTACACAACAGGTGTTACAAATCAAAATATAATGGCAGCAACTCATAACAGCTATCTAGTTTAATATAGGCTGGATTGTAAGAGCACATGTAGATCCTTTAACAGGTCATACATGTTCGTTTAAAGATTATACAAATTGTCGAGGACATCCGACCTGAGAGGCTAATCATGACTTCTTTGAAGAAATTAATATCTTTCAATCAGGCAAATACTTTAATCATAGACAAATGATGTTTCCAACTATGGACAAATGATTTCCTGAGATTTAATTTTCAGGCTAGGATCCTTTGACGATGAGTAAGAACTATAAGAAACGTTGTAGAGGTGCCGAAGAACTATTAAAATTTTGTATTTGGAAGTTTTTTCAAAAATTAAGGTTTTGACCGTTCGGAGTGATTTTCATACTCTTGATTTCTCTTTCTGCACTTCATTTCTTATATTGTCTTGTCTTTTGATTAACCTTTAATTAAAAATTGAAGGCTATAATCTAGACGGTAATGTAGAAATACCGTAGAAGCTGTCCAACCAGAGGAAAGCACCGTGTTGATATTTTAAGGTTTAAATGGTGAACCATGAGACAATTGTTTACAATTAAACCACTTTGATTGAAGATCCTAACTACTGGGATTCCCATTCCACAAAGAATCACATAGTAATGGAGGTAAAAGGTGAGGTGTTCAATTGATCAACGGTTTCGATTACATTTCCGAACATCACTCAACTTCCAAGCTACGGCAAAGATGCACTCACATCAACCTGCAAAAAGAAGTGGAGCCCACTGACCCCAGAGAAATTTGCAAACCCTAATAACTAGGCAGATTGCCAAGCTGTTCTGCCCATGATGAAGGCAAAAATGCCAAGCTTTTAGGACATGATCATGGGCGCAGAAATTAAGTTAGCCGACGAATTTTTTTTTTTTTGAGAAGTTAGCCGACATATAAGAGCATTAGTGTATGCGCATTACATAGATAGTTGAAGACATATATAATACAAGCCATTAACATAAACACCAAAATAATGACTTGGGGGGCAAGATGTGGCTTTACTTGGTTGGAAAGTGTCCAAAATTAAGGGACTATCACCAATTTAGATAATCTTTACATAATTAGTGGCAAAGTCTCCAAAATTAAGGAGCAATTGTTTGATATTAATTCTTACACTAACATGGTAGTATATATATATATGTCTTGATCCTTACACACAATAAAAAGAAACAAAGACTCCGTTTGTTACGTAGGAATATAGGGTAGGAATAGGAATTTATTTCCAGATTCCATCTTTAGTTGATATTTCCCACTATTTAGGACACTGGAAAGGAAAGTAGATTAAGAATTTGATTGGAATCAATTCCATCTAATTGATGGAATTTAATTACCTAGTATAGGGTGGTATTTTATTTCCCTAGTAATTATGGAATGTAAAAATTACTTAATATATCCATAATTTTCATTATTAAACTAGGAAAAAATCGTCCAAATGAAAGCAAAATACTTATATATAAAAAATGAAATAAAATTTTATTTTTTGATACTTTCGATGAAAAACCTGTGCCCGAATTTTATAAAGAAAAAATTTTACAGTAAGTTTTAGACACTACTCTCCATATGGCTGCAACTTTCTCATCATGTTTGCATGTCTATTGTGTTGGATATTGATTTTGTTTTGTTGGTTTGTCGACTATGTTGGTTTGTTGGTTTATGGAGTTAATTTGCAATGATTCGGACCAGAAATTAAAGTAATTTGAGAATTTAATTAGAGAAATGACGATTTTACCCTCAGTTTCGGAGGAGTTTGGAAGTCACATTTTTTTTTTGAAGCACTTTTGGAAGTTTTCTTGGACGGTTACGTAGGCCTCGAACTCACGAGTTCATAGACAGGCGACACGCGAATAACGGAGTTCAGATGAGGAAGTTATAGGTCTAGAAGCCCAGGGGTAGTTCGATAATTTAGGCAGGCATATATTTTACACAGAAGACCCTTTTCCAGATTTTTCCTGATTCTTCCCCTCACTCCTCATGGAATCACTCTCTCTCTCCTCTTTTGACTCTCTCTCTCTCTCTCTTTCTCTCTCCCCGTGAGATTCCGAAGACCACCACCATTTTCGATCAGGTAGGGGTCGATTCGGTTGAATCCAAGGCCAGGGAAGTAATCCCCTCGACCCTACGAGTTGATTGATGATAGTTTCGAGGCATGGAAACCACCGTACATGGCGGAATCGAAGGTAGGAGATGGAGCCGAATCTTCTCGACGGTTTTCTAGCTAAATGTGGTGAGTTTCTCCACTTTTGAGCTTAGATTTGGACTCTTGGAGTCGAGTAGTTGAATCTAGATAGGTAGATCATGAAAAATGGTGGGGTTTGGAGGAATCTGGAAAAGCTTGAGCTCTCGGCCATTAATCGCAGATTCTGGCGAGTGTTTCTAGATTCCGACCACCGACGACGGCGATGACGGCGGCGGTCCGATCGTCGTCCCTGACTAGCTCCGTCTACTGGTTCGACGGAGGTATGCTGACATGGCATGCCACTTGGCAGTCATGTGGAGCCATGTGGCGACTAGTCATCGGTTAGTCAATCGTTAGATCAACTGACGCCGTCAAGGTTTGACGGAATATGTTGACGGCGTTAGCATATTCCGTCAAAAGGTAACAACGTTATAACGGAACCCTAACGCCGTTAGGTTGGATATAATATTCCGATTCCATCAGGTTCGACGGAATATTCTGTCAGAGCGACAAAATATTCTACCATGACAATGCAGACACGAGTGGGGGCGCGTGGCCGGTGCGTGGCACGTGGTCCGGTCTTCTGCCGGCGCGTGGGGTCATTTCCCAATCCATGGCGATGCGTGTCTAGAGTTTTGGCACGTTCTGGATCAATTTTTGGTGGTTTGGAGGCCATTTGATTATGTTTAGGGCCCCGATTAAGTCATTTCAGTTTGGATTGTGTGGTTACGGGGCGGGTTCTGGTTCAAGGGTCAAGGGAGCTTGGTCAAGAAGATGTTAAAAGGGTTCCTTGGTATTTAAGCTTCCTTGAGTTGGTACCTTGGATGTACTGTGAGTTGACTGGGTTTCCGGGATTGCAAGGCATGCATATTTCTATGTATTATGTCATACCAGAGATTGTGAGTGGTGGAAATTGAGAGAAATTAGGAATATATTAGTATCCTTTTGAGGCTCGGAAACTAAAGCTTAAGGTTTAAATGGATTTATTGAATGTCCTATCATTATGCATTTTCTCGAATTAAGAGTGATTTATTATATTTTTGGTTTAGTATTGACAAGGATATTGATTTGGTAAATGGGTATCGGGCTTGGCTCGAGGTTATATGGTTGGGGCGTAGACCCAGCTAAGAATTTATTTTAGGGCTTCGGACTGAGATTGTGGTTTAGGTTTCGACCCTGATGAATGATAGGAGCTAGGTCATAGAGGATTCCATCATAGGTCGATGAAGTGCGAGCTAAGGCTCGGAGTGGCAACTATGGCCAGGGTATTCGATTGAGGCTCATAAAGAACCGGAATATTGAACTATGGCTCGGGAAGAGCTGGGATATCGGGTTACGGCTCGGGATAAAGTCAGTGAGTCTCAATTCAACCAAGTCTTGAACATTGAATAGTTATGGTGTGATAACTG
This sequence comes from Oemleria cerasiformis, assembly GCA_037349345.1. Classification (NCBI taxonomy): domain Eukaryota; kingdom Viridiplantae; phylum Streptophyta; class Magnoliopsida; order Rosales; family Rosaceae; genus Oemleria; species Oemleria cerasiformis. The sequence continues at coordinate 32,977,042 of JAZGTL010000007.1, read as the reverse complement.
AATCGACGATACGATAGCCAAATAACCTTTCGGTATATGTACGATGATTACGGTCACATAGTGTGACCAATGCTCAGATGTGGCAAGGGTACTTTCGTCATCAGGGTCAGTGGGTGGGGCGGTGACTCGGATTGATGAGTCATTGATGGTTCACACAAGGTGACATGTTGGTTATTTTGTTTTGCTCCTCGTATAAGTCTTTAGGGGTAGTTATGTGAACTACTAGTATATCCTTCGTCTAACAGGAGGATGATGGCCAATTAGTTATAAGGAAGTTTAGGTAGGGTTCCTGGTAAATTTTCATTCGATGTTTCCTAGGAAATAAGGGTATTTTAGGTTTTAACCCTGTTGTCAAAGGTTTTCAGGCAAGAGCAGGGCCTTTGACGGATTTCAAGGTGAAATTTGGGAAGGGTCCTATCAACTTGGTATCAGAGCTCTAGGTTTAACTTCCTATAGACCGCACACTTGTGTGCAGAGTATTTTAGTGGTTCTTGTCAGCGAGATGCCTCCGAGACGTTTGTCTCGTCAACGGCCTAATACTGAGGGAGGCAGAGACTGCATAATGGATAGGAGATGCAGGATTCCGTGGTTGAGCTAATTTGAGCAGACCCTGGATCTGTTGGGTCGGGCGATGATTAGGATGTTATGGAGTAGAAGTACTATTGAGGTCTGGGACATTGAGAGGGCCATAGGTTGGGAGCCATGATAATTACGGGCGAGTTAGGCCCCGCCGTTGCAGTGAGTAGACTTTGTTTTCTAAAACTATAATGCATGCATATTTTTATATGTTTTAAATGATTCAGTATCAATTAAGGATAATTAATTTTTTTGTAAAATGATTTATTGTTGTTGGTGGATTTCGCTAATGGTTTGAAAAATATTTTGAGCCTCGACCCGGTTACATGGTTTTGTGGCTAAGGCTCGGTCTTATGGATTTCAGTTTTATGGATTCCGATTTTATGAATTTTTAAGGTACGATTTAATTTGATTCTGGGCCTAATCCGGTCTCATTGACTCAAATTTTATGAGGCTTGAACTTTTTGGGTTTTGGGCTTAGGCCCGGGATTTCAGTTTTGGATTTTTTTGGGGCTATGGCCCGACTTTATGGATTTCGCTTTTAGGTATTTTTTATTTTATGGATTTTAGTTTTGGTCGAGTTTATGGTTTTGGGTTAGACCGTGATTTTGATTTTATCGGGTTTGGACTTTGTCCCCAGTTTTCCTATGGTTTTGGCTTAGGCCAGGAAATAAGGATTTCAAAGTGGATCCGAATTATATTGTTATAAGTTTTCTTTTCACTATGTGTACCGTCCCACGGTATCATGGGATTTCTCTGGCACGTGATGAGGGGTATTTCCCATCATGTGTTCGTTGAGGTTTCTCCGATGCTAGCGTCGCAGGGTATTTCTCCGCCAGATCGTTGAGGTTTCTTTGATGTTGGCGTCGTAGGGTATTTCTCCGTCAGATCTTTGAGGTTTCTCCGACGCTGGGGTCGTAGGGTATTTCTCTGTCAGATCGTTGAGGTTTCTCCGATGCTAGCGTTACAGCGTATTTCTCCGCCAGATCGTTGAGGTTTCTCCGATACTAGCGTTGCAAGGTATTTCTCCGCCAGATCGTTGATGTTTCTGTGATGCTGGTGTCGCAGGATATTTCTCCGCCAAATCGCCGATACTGGCGTTGAAGGATATTTTTCCGCCAGATCGTTGATGTTTTCTTATACTAGCGTGACAGGGTATTTCTCCGCCAGATCGTTGATGTTTTCTTATGCTGGCGTGGTAGGTATTTCTCCGCCAGATCTTTGAGGCTGACTACACTTAGTATAGGGATCTGCATGACTTCATGATATCTTCGGATACACGTGTACTTAGCTGACACATGACTTCGAGGTATATTCGGTCATGTGACATCATGACTTGAGGTATTTTCAGTCATGTGGGGAGTAGGCCTCGAGTTGGACCTCTCGGGTTCTGATCATTGCTTTGAGGTATCTTCAATAGAGGTTTAAAAATGGGTAGATTTCCAGGTTGAACTACCCTGGGTATTGAGCATTCTGGTGCCTTCAGAATGTCTCCTGGATGTTGTTTTTGCCTACGGTCTGTTCTTGAGACAGGAACACAGATATGTGCAGGGTGCACATGATTTAAGGTTTTGATATATTGTATAATTTCGGGTTAACTTCCATCGAGTTTGTAGAGGTTCAATTGGGAATCACAACAGCGGTTCAGTTCGTGTCGGTAGAGACGCGAGAGGACTCGAAAGGATGCAGGAGGTTCGTTCTTTGATCTGAGTTAAGGGAATTTCGAGGACGAAATTTCTTTAAGGGGGGAAAGTTGTAACGACTTGGATCAGAAATTAAAGTAATTTGAGAATTTAATTAGGAAAATGAGAATTTTACCCTCGGTTTCAGAGGGTTTGGAAGTCATATTTTGTCTAGAAGCGCTTATGGAAGTTTTTCTTGGACTGTTACGTAGGCGTACGAGCATCCCGAGAGGTTCACAGAGCTCCAAACAAACTTCGAGAACTTCCAGACTGAATGCGCGAGCATCAAGGCCGAAAACGTGACCATCAAGTCCACCCTTGATGCGGTGGTTGAAGCGATGCGTGCGCGTCTGATGGATATTCCTCTGCCATAACCTCAGCACCCGGCCTAACAGCCTGACCAGCAGACCGCCCAGGACCCTGCCCAAGACCCCGACCACCCCGACCACCCCGACCAGCCGCCTAACGTTTAGATATATAGGACGTTGTAATTTAGTTTTAATTATGTAAAACATTAACTTTTAGAAATATTTTTTTTTATTTTTTTTTATTCGTTTTATTATTTTAATTATATTCATTTAAAAAAATATTAATATTAATTATATATATATTTTTTAATTATAGAAATTATTAAAAAAATTAATTTTTTTTCTTAAAATTGAAGGCTTACCTGACGAACTACCATTGTTCGCCGAGCAAGATAACAAAAAGTTCGGTGGACAGCTACCGAATTTCAAAGCTATTTTTTACACTTTGCCCAGCGAACAGTGGTTTTTCGCCGGGTAAGGTTTAAGAATTTTGCCCGACCGAAACTTAAATGTTGGTTGGCAAGAGTCGTTGACTTACTTCGATTGCTCGACGACTCGTTCGCGACCCCTGTTGTTTGTCGGGCAAGCATTCATTTGCGACCATTATTCGTTTGCCCTACAAACCTTTTTCCTCGGATAAATATTTTTTTTTCTGTAGTGTTTGATGATATGTTGACTATGAATTAATGACTTTAAGGAGGAGGAAAAAAAGCTCCCATTGGATGCTAAAAGTAGTAAATATGATTGGATTAGTTGCTAGAAATAGGTGTACAATACAAATGGTCAATGTATGTTTGAAAAACGTAGTAATGATGATCACATCGTAAGAAAATTGAGGGCTCCCAAGAATTAGTGTTGGGGTTGGGTGTGTAGTCAAATCAGTCATGGGACACACACAGAGGAGAAAGAGAAAGAGAGAGAGAGAGACGCAAAGGCAATTAGGGCATGCAATGGGTGGCTTCGATTTCATTCTCTCTTGTAAACAAGACGGAACATTCAATTGCCTGCTTGCCCACTTGCCTCTACAACTTGCACATCCTAATCCCTTCCAACACACCATTAACATATATATACCACGTACACAAGGATCTATGTTTGACTGGACCCACACCAAAAAAAAGGGATCTATATTTGATTCCTTGCAATTTCCAAAGGGTCGGTTTTATAACCCCTAGTGGTGTTTGGTTGATAGATCAATGAGTGTTGAGGTTCAGCATCACTCCTTCGAACACTGATTCTGTCCCCCTAATTTGTTAAGATTTCATAATTGGATTACCGGCCGACTACTCCTTCCCATTTGAAAAGTGTGGATTTTATCACAATAAACTTTTGTGTTGTTGGAAGTAAAATATTTCATTAATTATATGTTTTTTTTTTCTTCTTATAGATATTTCTTCGGATGTGAGATTATATATATTGTTTAACGACGACTGTAAAATGAAATGTAAACTTAGATATCATCCAGTTACGTTATCGCTGGATGGTGATGTAAATTCTGATATATTTCTTCGATGTGAGATTATATATATTGTTTAACGACGACTGTAAAATGAAATCTAAACTTAGATATCATCCAGTTACGTTATCGTTGGATGGTGATGTAAATTTTGATTTACTTGTCAAGTTGTTGTACAAGTTGTAAAGCCGATTTTTTACAGTGTACACAAATTTTGAAATTGTTCGAAAATGAGAAGTGGGATGAGAGGAAGATTTGTTTTTGATTGATTGAGAAAAATGTGAATATAAAAGGGAGTTAGGAAGGCAAAACTAGCAAGTTGCAATCCAAGTTGCATGATTTTAAAGTCAAGTTGCAATGCAGGCAGGCTGCATATCACTTTGATTCATCATTATTCAAACACTCCGTGCATGCGCTTCTATGCAAACAAAATAATTTCAACGTACCCTACAGCAACTGTACTTTCAATATTCAAGGCTTAATTGTTATATAAGGTTTTCGATTCATTTTTTTTTTGCAAAGAAGTACGAAATTCATTGATAAAACATATAAATTGGGTGCTTAATTTGACCTTATTAAAACCTTACCGGAGATTTTAATCTAGCGAAGAAAAAAGAGTACCACACATAAAGATTATATAATAACGCATGCAAGGGTTGAAAAAGAAAAGAAAAGAGCTTAAAAAAAACACAGCATATAAAAAAATAGGTTTTAAATATTAACTTTTGAATAAGTAAACGATTTATTTAATTATGCCATAAAAATAATTCATTAAGATGAAATCCAAGCATTTTGATGCTGGATATATACACACTCTATCATAAAGACATTGAAATAATAACATTAGTAAATATATAAGGAGGAGACTTTGAGAATAATAAACTTATTACATAAAAAGAAAAAGAATTACACAAACACATGATTATGTTAGTGGTAATTGGTAAACGATGTAATATGTTGGTGCTTAATTACATCATTACACTATTTCTAACCTAATTTATGAGACGAGTTAATAGTGGAAATATGAAGCTAATAATGTCGACTTTTAGAGCAAACCGCGAAGACAACAAATGCCAGCGTACTCATGTTTCAGCAGGCTGTAATAAGCCTGTAACTGTAACACGACACGTAAAGATCGTATCAATGAACAGAACTTGAATTATCTCCATAGTACTAAAGCTAGTCGCGTCGGTATTTGATTTGGGAAAATATGCATGATTAATTATTAAATTTCTGGTATAAGTGTGATAATTGGAACCACATATAAATATTATGTAAAGATTCTCTTTATAAAAATTAATCAAATTGGAGATCGGTGATAATCCTTAAATATCAAAATAATTGATAATTTTAGTATCAGTTAATTAATTAAAGACATTTAGTGAAGATCGAGGAATGAGCTAGAGCTAGCTCATTAATTCACCTTATAAAATAGATGCAAATATTTCTCTTTAATATATGCATGCATGTAAAGTACATATATAGTACATACCATATATTATATACCTATTTATGAATTCATTATACACATCATGAGCGACGAGGTGCATTTGGATTTCATTTATTAATTTGCCCAATAAAAACAGTCAAAATTAATATATTATGGCGTGTTTACTTAGTGGTAATGAGAATCAAATCAAAGACAATGATTCATATTACAGAGCACTCCTATGTTTACTTGCACAATTAGATTTTTTTAACATGTGGACCCCACTTGAAATCCTTAATGTTATTACCCCAAAATGGGTAATGATGATTAATTAGGGGGGGGTGTTAATGACTCCCATTACCTATTTTAATTTTTTGATGCACCAAAATTGCCCTACAACTTTTATATTAATTACAGCCTTTAGTCACAATAAATTTACGCGTACCCTAATTTTCTTCTGAATGCTTCAATACTCCGACGATTTAACCCTTCAATTCTCCACACGCTCTTCTTACTCTTCATGCTTTTTTTGCTCCAAAGTAGGTAAGTACTTTATTTTTGTTTTTTTCTTATACTCTCTTTCACACTTCACCACGATTGAGGTTAATTTATTTTTGTATTTAAAATATTATCGGTGTATTCTTTTGTTGCTGCTAGGGTTGGTGTGTGTTCAGAGAGTGATCAAACAAGAAAACGAGATGCTGAAAAAGCTAAGAAAAATAAAGGGCATTTCAATAATCAATCAATTTTTATTCTGATTCACAACGGTTAGTAAATAATAATAATGAAAACCAATCTTATTTTTGTTTTAATTCTATATAGTTAGTAAACAACTCAATGAGAATGATTACTCCCTTCTCCGATTACCCACTTCTCCGATTAACTACTTCTCTCATTACCCATAATTCTCATTCTTGATAAGTAAATATGCCCTTGATATATGGGTGAAGTCACCTAAAAGATTGAATATGTTAACTGGTCATGGCCAACCATATACATCAAATTTGAAGCTGCATTCATTCAATATTATCTCTCTCTTTCTCTCTCTCTCTCTCTCTCTAGTTGGTACATTGATGGTAGTGTAATGTCGCGAATCTTCAAGCTTTACAGCAGCTACCTCATTGGCATTGCCAATCAGAAAAAATATTTGTTTATCAATTTTCTTAAGGACAATATTTGCATCTCATCATGATAGTATCTCTTTGTATCAACTTTTCGATTTATTTAATTATCTTTGTACATATATCATAATCGGAATCATTCATTCTCTAAATCATCATATCAAGATCATCTCCATAAAAAATCAACAAGAATAAAGGTCGTTTAGTCATTAATATATATCAACTAAATGGACGGTTCACTATGAAGATCTTAATTCTCACCAAACCGTTGATTTATTTGATACATATGAATGACTAAATGACCTTTAATCTTGTTGATTTTTTACGGAGATGATCTTGACATGATGATTTAGAGAATGAATGATTCCGATTATGATATATGCACAAAGATAATTCGATAAATCGAAAAAGTGATACGAGGAGTACCACTAGGATGAAATGCAAGTATTTTCCTTTTCGTAATTAGTTAGCCAACTTTCTCTTAAAACCTTAAGTACTACTTAATTGATGAATTTATATTTCAAGTACATGCATATTTATAGTTTGATGATGCACATCCCGGTATATATATATATATATATATATATATATATGGTTTAATCATAAGGAAAGAATCATATATATATATCGGTAAATTTGATTCTCTTAAAAAAAATTGCATGAAACAAGATGGTAATGAGTCTAAATTCTTAAGCAATCGTATATAATCAAGATATATATATATATATATATATATATATATATATATATATATATATATATCAAGATAAAATATATCTATAACGGTATTTCAAGATAATTGTACACAATAATATATAATGTACGTACGTAATGATATCATTCATGATTTCATTGTGTATGTACATTTCACAAACAGTGAATATATATATATATATATATATATATATATATACTAATTAATATCTGGCATCCATTTGAGAAAGCTGAAAAGATGAATGAGAAACTCATGCAAACTAGCAGGGTTGCAATCAAATTCTTCACTATTCCTGTAAATTACATGTTTAAAATAACTTAATATTTGGTATATAAGAAGTTAATTGAGTGAAAGATAACAGTTCCGACCACATTTAAATAGTAAACTTTTAGCCTCCTCTCCAAAACCCTAGCCTCTCCAAAAGAAATATTCCTTCAAAAAACTTTTTCTTTTATTGATCTTCTTCGGATCTAGGGGGCTTTCCCATGGTACTCATAAAGATGTAGTGAATAAATCGGATAATCCAACCGATCTTGATGTCGATTTTATCGAAATTTGTTCGTCTTCATGCTTCATTTTCTCGTCTATCGTCATGGTGTCGATCATGGTCGCAGGTTTGGGCGTCCAGACAAGTTAGGTTGCCGGTGAAACTCTTGTCTTCAGGAACATGATCTTCCTTCACGTAATTTGGACTCGTGATGTGGCCTGGTGGGTTTTGATCGAGCCATCGTAGTCCTCCATTGGTGGTGTGGTGTCAATCACGGTTGATTGAAATATCTGCGATATGGTGGTAGATGGTATTCTCGTCGTCTTTGGAATTCCGCAGAGGCGTCAATAACGGAAGTGATAGGCAGCGACAACAATGGAAGTGACCCATTTGTACATTTTATTGTGTTATTTATTTATTTATTTTTCAGTTTGCTTTGTGCAAATAAGTCGAGCTGCTCTTATTTCGGATTGGTTGTGTTAGGTTTTCTCTTTTGTGGGATTGCAAAGATTAGTTGTTCGGGTAGTAATAGCTTTGATAATACTTAGGTGATTCAAGTTAAATTATTTTGTACGTTATTCCTTGTAGATCGTTTCGACAGATATCGAACATGATAACTGGAGGTATATATTTACCCATGTTTGTCATCGAACTATTGCAGTCTAGTTTGTCTTTACTTTGTATCTTTGTTTAATCAATGAAATTTCATATATTCTAAAAAAAAATTAAGTGAAAGATCCGAGAATTTATGGAGGGATGAACCCTTGTTAATTGGAAGAGAAAAAATAAACACAAAAATTTTAAATACAGAGATTTAAGGGAAGGTAATCTACCATGAAATCATATCAAACATATACCTATAATTAACTTTTACATAATTTCTTAACATTAATGTTATATTTGTAGACGATAAGAAATGGTGGTAAAGGGAAAAACTGGTGGTAATTTTAGAACATGCATGACTTAATTAATATACACAATATTATCGTACGAAAACCTTTGACTATTTCAGCCAGCCAGAGAGATCGAGATCATCACAGACACTCCTCATCAGAAAGTAGAAAAACAAAAACTTATCGAATCTACAATAATTTCCACCCAAAAAAGAAAAAAAGAAAAAAAAAGAATGGAGTCATAAAATATAAAAAATTTCATGAGGGTTTCTTGTTACTGTAGGTGGGCTTGGCCATACTCTCCGCGATCTGAGCCAACGACTGCAAGTTGCATCGCACGATGGTGTCCACAAACACGCACGTCTCCTCCTTCGTGTTCCCCGGCGGCACATCCACAACGTACGACTCCACCACCACCGTCCCCACCCCACTCGGGGAGTCGTGCAGCGTCGTGACGGACCGGTAGTTCATCAGCCGGTGGTCCCCGCCGACGACGCTGAAGCTTAGGACGTGCCGCTCGTCGTCCAAGATCTCTAGCCTCTCGGTGCTGGACTCCGCGGGGAGCCCAGACACCACGTGCACCTCGCGGAGCGTGCCCACGTCCCCCGTCCCGTCGATGACGTGGCAGCTCTTGAGGAATTGCTTGTAGGCCTGGGGATTGTCGAAGCGCCTAACAACCGACCAGACTGTTGGGACAGGCGCTTCGATGGACTGTACCACCGCGGAGCAACACTGATTGGGTGCCATCACGTGAGCGTGGTGGCGCGTGACGTCTGCGGTCGCCGCGGTGGTGGCTTCTGCCTGGGAATATTGTTTGCGGATTTGGTTTGTGGGAGTGGGGTGATAGTAATTAGGAGTGGTTTTGATGACGGGTCTTTGGAATTGGAGTGAAGAAGGCATTTTCTTTTGGTGATGAAGATCTCTCTGTGTTTGTAGACAAGATTTTTGGTTTGGTTGAGGGCTTGCTGGCTACAAAGATATATATATATATATATATGTATATTGATCATCAACATCATCTAGAGATAGAGAGAGGTGATTCAATATTTTAATTAGGGTTTATATATATTTGAGCTGGTGATGAGAGGGCCACTTGGATTAGTTTTGCTGTTGCCTGGGAATGAGAGAGAGGGGAGGAATGGGAATGGGAATGGGATGGGAGGGTGATGATGTTGATAAAAAAGAAGCTTACGCCGGACTTGCAAGTGGATGCTCAACTTGCAAATCTCTTCTTTGGACTTGGTTTAACTTTTTAATTAATTATCCTTTTTATTTTTCTTTTTTATATTTCCAACTACATCTTTAATTTGCCACTTGTGTGTGTGTGTGTTTTTTTTCCAAGCCACTTGTGCTTTTAAAACCAATTTTTGTAAGCATTTTGAATGGCTTGTTGGTTCTGTTTTTTCAAACCTTGTACACGTACTCTTCCAATTGACCTTTACCCACTCATCCAATCCAATTACCCAAAAATCGGCTTCTGGTAAAAGAAAGTAAAAAAACAATTTCTGTTTCAGAACTATATATGGTTTTTAAGAATTATTTTTCATACATTATTAATTAGTGATATGGTAATTTTTTGAACCGGCCGCGGTTACATTTAAGATATATTTTCTTACATTTTTACCGACAACATCTATTAATTAATGGGTTGCATTGCATCCGTATATATTATACGATTTTCAACCATGCTCACATTTGTTACAATTTTTTTTTGCAAGGTTTTCTATCCTTTGCCCAATTGTTTCATGTTGAAGTTCTAGCTCGATTATATTTGACCAACTATTCGCCTAGTAGTATTTTGTATTTTTAAAATCAACAATATTTGCATCCACACCTAAGTAATTAGGTGGACACGTATTTCTGATAATTGATTATGTAAATTTTCTCTATGCAAGTGTGATAAATATAGCCATTGATTTATTAAAATATGAAGTAAAGATCATTTGCACAAAAAATCGAATAAATTGGTGATTTTTTTAGTTATTCATTTGTCTCGATCAATTAAATTGACCTTAAATGTTATAAAATTGTCGTTTATTTAGATACGTATACATAATATTAAAGTAGATACAATTTCGTTGATTTTTTACAGAGACGATCTTAATATGTTACTCAACGGAGACCTACGGTTGCTCGACGACTTCCTTTCGCCGGGCAACTTGGATTTTATTATTGTGGAACGTTCCAATTATCACACTTGAACATGAAACTTTACATAATAAACTATAGGAAAAACGAGCAAATCCACTCTAAAATGAATTAAGTATTTTCATTTAATAATATTGATCTAAAAACGAGCACATCCGTCCCCTCATCAAAGTGAGATGGAACATAATCCTCCTCTTTATGGAACCTATTTTCCTCAGTCAATATGCATTGTGAGTTCAAATATATATATTCATTTTATTGGTAGCAATGATGATTCCTAAATTCGATTTTCAGATGTGCTAAACTTACATGCTAGATGTAGAAGAAACTCAACGGTATGAGTGAATTTCAATAATAAACATAAAAAGATACACCTAATCAAGGGGGACATAATGAGCCTTACCTCTCAAATGCATATATATACATAAATAAAAGCTTCATAGAAAGAAGAAGAAAAAAATTACAACAAAAATCATAATTAAACATGCAATGTAAATATAAATGATCATTTTCTAATTTTAAATTGTACCATTCGAGTCTTGAAGATTTGAAGTAATACTTTATGTTTTGAAAATTTGAGAATGGAGAAACCAATAAAGTTTTGAAAAAAAAAGAAAAATGAGTTGAAGAAGAAAATTGTGATTCGTGAGATTTGAAGTTGCAGAAAAGAAAGAGGAAATGGTTGTTGTTTTGCTGTTCTCTGTGATATTTCAGGTGTATATGGTGTGTGTCTATTTTTTTTTTAAACCTAAGTTAAATGGACTAACTAAAATTAATAAATATTGTGCTAGATTAACCCAAAATATCCTAAAGAACCCAAGTTAATAAAGGTCTATAGTCCTCCCCGCCAAAACACACCCTCCTTGTCCATGATTGATAGTCAAACTTTGAAACTTTCTCTCTGTTTTCATTTTTGGCAAAAAACTTATACTTCTCACAAGAATAGGCCGGAGCGATGCCACTTGTTTACCAAAAGTCAATTATTCCAATTTTCTTTAATAGGTGCAGACTTACTATACACCACCAAATATTATGTGGAGGTTACAAGAAATTAGAATTATGAAATTTTAAGTTGTTTCGTTTACGTCACTAATTAATACTATAATTTAATAATATTTTTTTTATATATATTATGAAAGGTCTCGTATTTGACTTTCGTAAAATGTAATATTCAATATATATAATATAATCCCTTTTTTCATATTATTGTATCGATCAACACAAAAAATAAAGTTATTTCATTTATTTATTTCTTCAGAGTTTATATTATTCAAAATTCTTAATACGTACTTCGTATTTTTTGAAAATTTTGAATATTACCTAGGTAGCCTTTTGCTAGAAAAGTAGAGAAAAAATAAATTGGCTTGTAGTATTTTTGGACAAAAAATTATGTGCAAGTAGATCCTTATCTAACATTTCTTGTCGGATTATCATCATAATGGTACTTTCTGCAATCATGCTTTTTTGACTTATATATCATCCCCTGTTGCCGACTGCCTCTATACATGAGCGATAGCATATTTTCTCCATTTTATTTTGTTCTATTTCTCTTTACGTTATAAATATAAAGTTTAAAATTCGACTCATCACATTAAATTAAATATATAATATAAATATAAAATTTAAAATTCGGCTCACATTAAATCACATATTTAATAACAACTGTTTATTTGTAATTTATCGCATAATTATATTTTTCGAAACTTATCCATCTTTCGACCTTTATTAGGAGTTGCTCCACCAGCAAAGAAAAGAGATTAGGTCCCTTGATGTAGTTCTGAGATCCACCAACCAATCCACACAAGCATTATCCACAAAGAACTACTTAGTTTTCTTGATCTATGTATGAAATCTATATATTCTTTGTTTTTCGCAGTATATTTATCCATACATATTGTAAGATTTATGTAATTATGCACGATTTATATAATTAGATAGTTAGGTTTCCTTCTCCTAAAAATTAAGCCTTCTTACTTTAGAAGGATTATGTGTGATTACTTGTAACTAGAGTTGTAACAGTATATAAAACAACTTATTGAGAAGAATAAAACAACTGAATTATTCCCAATACTCTGAATTTCAAGTTGGTATCAGAGCTGTACCATTGAATCCTTTGAAACCCTAAAAAAAAAAAAAAGTGCACCGTTCTTCTTGCTTGAAAAACAAGAACGCCACCTCTTGCTTGAACCTCTTGAAACCCTAAACTACACCGTACTCCTGAATCCCTAAAAGTACCATTGCTTGAATCTCTTGAAACCCTAATCTACACCGTACTCCTGAATCCCTGAAAGTATCATTACTGCAATGACAGAAATTCTCCAAGCCAACCAAAATCGTTCCCACCAGACTAGTGGAAACAACAATTCCAAGGACCGCTACCAGTCACGTGACCGGTCATCCTCAGATTGTGACCGGTCATCCTCATCTTCCAATGGTTCTAAGGGTAATTCTCGTCCCTCCTCATATCGTGTTTGTACTCATAAAAGTTCTACTGCTACCGTGGTTGAAACGAAGACAGATGGAGGGAGTGATGGGGTCGAAAATGTGTCTACACTAGCTGCAACTGTAGGTAATCATGCTAAAGCTTTAAAAACTTTTGCAGCTGTTTCTAATAATACATGGATAATTGATTCTGGTGCTACAGAACATATGACTTTTGATTCTAGAAATGTCTCATCCCTCAAACCATCCACCCAAAACATTGTTTCTACTACCAATGGTGCGTCTGCTCCAATTATTGGAAAATGCAACATTTCTCTTACTAATACCATGCAATTGGATTATGTGTTAATCGTCCCATCTTTGGATTATAATCTCCTGTCAGTTGCCCAAATAACTACTGCTCTACACTGTATTGTGATTTTTTGGCCTCACCGTTGTGTTTTTAAGGACATTCGAACCCGAATGACGATTGGTTATAGTGTTAGGCAAGGGAAGTTGTATTACTTACAACTCCTGTCTGACAGTTCAACAAAATTAACTCAGGCCCTAGCAGTGACTAGTCATCAGGGGAAGAAAAAGAAGTCTGATATCTGGTTATGGCATCGGCGTATGGGACATACTTCATTTAGTTATTTGTAGAGACTATTTCCTGTTTTGTTTTCTAGAATTGATGTTAGAAGTTTCCGTTGTGATGTTTGTGAACTTGCATAAAGCCATCGTGCTTCCTTTTCCGACAGTTGCATAAAAGTTCAGCTCCTTTTATGATAATTCATGTTGATGTTTGGGGTCCATCTAAAATTGCTACCTTAGGTGGATCACGTTGGTTTGTTACATTTATTGGTGATTGTACCAGGATGACCTGGGTGTGTCTTATGAAATCAAAAGGAGAAATGAGTTCCTTATTTCAAAAGTTCCACAAGAGGGTCAGTACTCAATACAAATCCCAAATTCAAGTTCTTCATTCTGTTAATGGGGGAAATATATGAATGCATATTTACAAAATTATTTGGTGACACATGGAATTGTTCATCAAACCACTTGTCCTTATACACCCCAACAAAATGGGGAGAAAGAATCGCCATATGTTGGAAGTTGTTCGTGCATCGTTGATTGAAGCACACCTGCCTTTAACTTATTGGGGAGAAGCCTTGAAATCTGCAACTTATCTGATTAATCGAGTGCCCTCTAGTACTCTCAAGTTTCTGACACCCTTTCAAGCTCTCACATCCGCAATTTGTGCTCCTTCCGTACCTAATCTATCACCACATGTATTTGGATGTGCAACATTTGTTCATCTACATGAAGAGGATATGTATGTTACACTTGATGTTGTGTTTCATGAAGAGGATATGTATGTTACACTTGATGTTGTGTTTCATGAAGAGGATATGTATGTTACACTTGATGTTGTGTTTCATGAAGAGGATATGTTTTTTCCTCATGTTGCTGAACTTCAGGGGGAGTACCAGAAGGAAGTTTAGGCTTTAGACTATGACAATCATCAGACGTTGTGGTTAGTTACACTAGAAACAAGTCATGACCAGTCACAATTGGAGCACCCACGTGACCAGTCACAGTTGCAGCAGTCACGTGACCAGTTGCAACAGTCACAAACACCGATGCCATAACCAAATATCAGACTTCTTTTTCTCCCCCTGATGACGAGTCACTGCCAGGGTCTGAGTTAATTTTGTTGAACTGTTAGATAAGAACTGTAAGTAATACAAGTCCCAGTTGGAGCACCCACGTGACTAGTCACAGTTGCAGCAGTCATGTGACCAGTCACAATTGCAGCAATCACAAACGCAGCGCCCAGATCCCTTGGAGGGCACCTCAACATCCACAATGCCCATCATCCTCAGATGCTACTGTAATGGAAGAAATGTCATCACATGAGTCCCTCGTGCTTGCAATACATGATACACATAACCAATCGTTAGTTGAGGATGTGCTTGAGCCCCAAAGAAGACAACTACCTCATCGTGTCACCAGAGGTGTTCCTAAGGTTATGTATGAACTTGACCTTTCTAGTAAAGTGAAATACCCCATGAGTCACTATGCTTCTAACCATCGTATGTCTTAATCAACTAAGTCATTTGTGAATAAATTATCTAATGTATCTGTTCCTAATAGTGTGCATGAAGCCTTGGTTGATTCAAGGTGGAAAGCAACTATGAATGAAGAGATGCAGTCTTTACAGAAAAATGAAACATGGGAGCTTGTGGATCTTCCCACGGGGAAGAAACCAGTTGGATGTCGTGGGTTTATACCGTAAAGTATAAAGAAAATGGTACAATTGAGCGTTTTAAGGCTCGACTGGTTGCAAAAGGATACACCCAAACATATGGGATTGATTATATGGAGACATTTGCGCATGTAGCTAAGATCAATACAGTTCGCGTGCTGTTGTCACTAGCAGTGAACTTGGATTGGCCTTTACAACAATTCGATGTAAAAAATGCCTTCCTACATGGTGATTTGACAAAAGAAGTTTATATGGATCTTCCTCCTAGGTGTGAAGTAGCCTCTAAGCATAAAAGTAAGGTGTACAGATTGAGAAAATCATTGTATGGATTGAAGCAATCTCCAAGAGCGTGGTTTGGAAGATTCACAAAGTCTATGAAGAATTTTGGTTGCAGACAGAGCAATTCATATCACACTTTATTTTTGAAGAAAGCAGGTGATAACATCACAGCACTCATTGTATATGTTGATGATATGGTGGTCACAGAGAATGATCATGAGGAAAGAGAAGCACTGAAAAACTATTTATCTCGAGAATTTGAGATGAAAGACCTCGGCCCTTTGAAGTACTTTCTTGGGATTGAAGTATCACGGTCAGGGAAATGAATCTTTCTTTCTCAAAGAAAGTATGCCTTAGATTTGTTGCATGAAACTGGCATGTCTGCATGTCAGCCTGCAAGTACGCCTCTAGAAGAATGACTGAAACTAGCAATAGAACCTAATCAAGTGCCTACTGACAAAGGTAGATATCAGAGACTAGTGCGAAGGTTGATGTACCTGGCTCACATACGGCCAGACATTGCATATGCTCTAAGTGTAGTGAGTCAATTCATGCATAATCCAGGAGAAAAACATATGAATGTTGTTATGCATATTCTGAGCTATTTGAAAGCTTCTCCTGGGAAAGGAATTCTATTTACTAAGAATGAAGATTATTTGAAGGTTGAAGCGTACACTGATGCAGATGGGGCAGGAGCACTGGATGACCGAAGGTCTACCTCTGGTTATTTTACATTTGTAGGAGGCAATCTTGTTATATGGAGAAGTAAGAAACAGAATGTTGTTGCACGGTCTAGTGTAGAAGCTGAATATAGAGGAATGGCGCTTGGGATCCAAGAAATACTGTGGTTGAAACTCTTGTTACAAGACTTGGGTTATCCACCAAAGGAGTCTATGAAGCTATATTGTGATAACAAGTATGCATGTGATATTGTAGAAAATCCAGTTCAGCATGACATAACGAAACATGTCGAAATGAATAGGTTCTTTATTAAGGAGAAGTTAGATGAAAAGCTTGTGGAAGTACCTGGAATTCGATCAAAAGATCAATTGGTTGATATCCTCACCAAGGCTATTTCGAAAACATTGTTTTTGAAGTTTTCAGACAAGTTGGGCATGTGTGATATATATGCACCAACTTGAGGGGGAGTGTTGCAAGATTTATGTAATTATGCACGATTTATGTAATTAGATAGTTAAGTTTCCTTCTCTTAAAAGTTAGGTCCCCTTAACTTAGAATGATTATGTGTAATTACTTGTAACTAGTGCAACAGTATATAAAGCCTCTTAGTGAGTAGAATAAAACAACTGAATTATTCCCAATATTCTGAATTTCAAGTATACTTAGTTTGTTAATTAATCAATATTTAGTTAATTTTATTATCAAAGATGTATCTTCCTCTCTTATTATATATTCTCAAGAAATAGTAAAATTGGTGTGTACACTAGAGAGGAAAGAAAACAAACCCCTCAAAGGAACCGTTCTCACAACACATGCATACAATAGGTAATTCAAGAATTACATAATCAATATAGATTTGATCGACTAATATCTGAATTTACAGCTTATCTCACAATATCATCATACTAACTAGACAATACTAATACTCATCGACTTGTCTTTTTTAGAGTTGACGAGAATCGAACATGGATCACGGCTATTACAGTACTTCCAAACCTTCAAAATTTAACGTACTTACTATATATGATTGTTTTATAAACTAAATGAACACATTTATATTTAATCTCAACTGGTTTGATGGAAACTGCTAGCTGCACCCACAGATAGGAGCTATTTAGCTTTCTAATTTGGAGGCTAGTTTAGTAAATTTCGTACAATATTCATCCACTAGGTTCTATTTATATGACTCCTTGTTATCAACTCTACATCATTTTTCTTTCACCCTTTAATTTACTTTATAACTTATAGCGTGATTCCATGTCTATGAACTTTCCTTTTTGTCCTTTCTCTTTTTTTCTAATTCCACCAACTACCAACTTGCATTGTTATTAAGTTCAAACCCACTCACTCCCCTTCACATGGCAATATGGTACTCTTCTCACAACTAGAAGCATTGGTTTAATGATAACTTGCCTTTGATTTTTAGCATGTGTTTGAAGAATTCTAATCCAATCACCACTAGGAGGGATCATTTTTCTTTATCTTTCTTTATCTGATACGAACGATCGAATTTTTTGTTAAATTAAATTCGAATTTTTTGTTAAATTAAATTCGAATATACGAAGAGAAGAAAAATATATTTGTTATAATAAGTATAATTATACTCATATTAGCACACTAGATAATATGGTACTCTTCTCACAACTAGAAGCATTAGTTTAATGCATGCTTGCCATTGATTTTTAGCATATCTTTGAAGAATTCAAATTCAATAACCACTAGGAGGGATCGGTCTTCCTTTTGGGCAAGATTAGTATTTTTTTTTAATCAAATGATATTGGGTATGGTTGACAAAAACAATGATATTGAGTATGAGCCTCCTTCTTTATGACTGTAAATTAGAAATTTGAAATCTCATTACACAATAAAGAGAAATATCACTAAATTGTTGTACTAATTGCTCTTAAGATAAATTTTAGTATATGGGAAAAATAAATTTCTTTAGTATAACTCTATTTACTCTTACCCACTAGGATGAGACTTAAATTGTCACTTAGTACTACGGTCATGATATTTCTCTCTACACATTATGTGAGAGGTATTGGCTTCGATTCTCGTAAAAGCGAAGTCTATACATAATAATTGTATAATGTAATCCCCTTCCCCTCTCATTGTTTCAAAAAAAAAAAACAAAGGATGAGACTTATATTGGGTGCTTCCATTTCAATCATTTCCACTTTTTTTTTTTAAAAAAGATACAACGATATTGAGAGAGACGGAGAGGGGGATTGTTTGCATTGAATGTCGCCCTCATCTCTTATAAGATTCAAATTTGAAATCACACACTATTGTAAAAAATATTATTAAATCTTAATATTAGTGATTCTTATTTTATGTTTGGTTTAATTTCTAATTGTGATGCCACTTAGTGCTATGACCTAGTAGTATTCTTCTCCACACGTTATATGAGAGGTCTCGGATTCGACTCTTATAACTGGCAAGGTTGACACCCAATATATATATTGTAATATCCCTTCCCTAATATCAATTTATAAAAAAAAAATATATATATATATATATATATATATATCAATTTATAAATTAAAAAAAAAATTCTAATTGTGACAGGCTGTTGCCTTCTTTTGTATGCTTGCTTTCGGGCGGTCGGCTTTTTGGTTTTACAATGGTTTACTTTGGGCTTGGTTTCTCCCTTTGAGTAGACCATCTTCAATTATCAACTTCAATTTTACATCCGATTAACTATTCCTTTGTGTTTGGACAGGCTGTTGCCTTCTTTTGTGTGCTTACTTTCGGGCCGTCGGCTTTTTGGTTTGCCACGGTTTGCTTTGGGCTTGGTTTCTCCCTTTTAGCAGACCATCCTCAACTATCAATTTCAATTTTATTTCCGATTAACTATCCCTTGTGTTTGGACGAGAGAAAATAATAAGGAATTTGATAAAAAATCAGAATTTTGAAATAGCTATGCTTGAATTCACTTGGATTCATAAAAATTGAAAATTAGAAATGTTTTAAAAAAAAATAAGGAATTTGGATGCCCTCAAATCCCCACTTTAAATTCCATATAAAGATGTATCATCTTTCAAATTTCATCATTACAACTATAATTTATGTGTATATATTAAATTCTATGTTTAAATTTCATTATATTTTTATATTATCCAAATAAAAACTTTACAAAACCAGGAAAGTTAATTTCTGTCAATTTAAATTCCGTCTTTTTATATGATCTTTTCGCAATATCTAGAAAAATCATAGCCTTCGTTTTCTCTCCTCTTAGTCCCAAAGAAAAAGCAAACTAAGGGGGAGGAGGGAGAAGATCACCTTCTTTCCTCCTCCCCTCAATCGGTTTTCCTCTTTTTCTTTTGAATTATTAATAAGAGTCCCTTTGTGGTGACTGTATGGTCTGAGCCATGCTCAGATTTGAGTTTTCTATCATGTTATTTTGCTATTTATTTAATCTATCCCCTTACCCAAAATCTTCCTTTAAAATTTCTTATTTTCCCTAAATCTTATTCTACCTTGTTGTTGGAGGAGTTTGCTGCAATATCTCTCATTGGATTTTGTGACAGTAGTTAGATTATGACTTTTTGTCCTTTATTCGCTGTTATGCGTAATTGGATCGCTGGAGATCAAACTTTCCTCATATCCGCCATGCTCTACAAGTTATTCAAGACCATATGTAATGGGTTGACGACAGTGGCTGTTTGTTTTAGTGGAGGTAGTTTGTTTAAGGTTATAGGCGCTATTAGGGTTTTGGTTGTTTTTAGGTTTGTGGGCTTGATTTGTAATTTTGCATAATTTCAGTGATGTGGGTTGTTAGTGCGGCTTTATCCGTGTTAGTATTGCCATATTGGCTTGTAGGTCTTGCTGTCTTAACTTGATTTTGATGATATGATTATACCCTTTCTTTCTTGATAAATAAATAAAAATTCCGTATTTTTATAAATTCTTATTAATTTTAAATTTCTTCATCCAAACACTCCTCTACACTACAGTTTAATGTTTTACTACACTTACACAACTACTTAGCTTAGATAAGGATACTAATTATGTACCTTAGATAAGAATATATGCCAAATTTCATATATCAAATTATATGACAGTTTTTAATCTGTTATGAACAAAAAAAAGGGACTCATATAAAACACAAATTTTTGTCACCACGTTTGGTATAAAATTTTGATATCCTTGCCTTATCATTGCTCTTCCAATTCCAATACCCATGTGTTAAATAAACACACAGAGAGTCTGAGAATCAGAAAGCTCGGTATCCCTGTCATTACCATTCTCAAAACATTGAGAAGAGCCAAGAATCAGCCAAATAACTACATATATGTATATATGAGAATGAGATCATCAAAAACAGAAACCAATTAAGAAAAGTTGAGCTGTTTGCATTTATAAACTGACGACAACCATTCACATGACATAATAAAGTATAGCAGCCATTGATGATACAATTCAAGTTCAAATTAGTCCCTCTCTAATTTAGTCCTTACCTGATGAGTTATCATTACCTCTAACCACAGTCGAAGCCTTCTCATTTTTCATGATCATATGGAAAGATTTAGTCTTGTCCTCCGCCACCATCTCCCTCAATATGTCATCTTCAATCTTCTCCGCCTGCCACCGTGACGGGTCCTCCACAAACGCCTCGCTGAAAATCATGCTTGACACCCATTCCTTCCAAGTTGTCCTCCCATACTTGTCCTCCTCAAGAGTCCCAGTTGCCAACAGCTGATAAACATACACAACCTTCTGCTGTCCCGGCCGAAAAGCCCGGGCAATTGCCTGCTTAGTCTTTGATGGATTCCATTCTGAATCCAACAGAATAACCCGGGAAGCCGCTGTCAAGCTGATTCCCTCAGCACAGGCTGTGATTGATGCAAGCAAAACCCTAGATGCCCCACCGACCTCTTCAAATTTGTCCATCACTTTGCCTCTATCAAACAGCTCCAAATCCCCGGTCAAAATTAAAACCTCTCTCCCTCTCTGCCACCCAAACACCCTCTCAAACAATTCCAAAAACAGCCTCACCGGCGCAATGTTGTGACAGAAGATCAAAACCTTCTCCTTTCGAACCACCCGGTACACAAGGCTCATCACAAACTTCACCTTTGACCCTTTGTGCAAGTCATGCTTGTATTGCTCAAGCTCCATTAGCTCCTCAGCGCTAAAAAATTTCTCCGCGCAAGCTGCGGTTCTGATCAGCCAAGGATGTATTGATCCAAGGGTAATCAAAAGCTCCAACTCCAAAGGGTACCCTTTGTACTTTGTCATGATATCTTGCAACCTGTCCAAAATCTCTTGCTGTATGTCAGTTGTGTTCATCAACAAGGTGTAAATTTGGAGCCCGGGAAGAGTATCCGAATTTCCACCTTCGTAAACATCAATGAACCCATTAGTTATGTTTCTCAACATGTTCAAGCCTTGAATCCGCTGATCTTCTTCTTCGTTCGAATCAATCTTCTTCGCAATCTTGTCCAAGAACAACTTTCGCGCCCGCGCTTCCATCAAATGTCTTGCCTTTTCTTTCCCCTTCTTTTTCCTTCTGTATTTCGGGTCCAATGCTCGTAAAACTTCATTCACAAACTTCGGCCTTGCCAAACAAAGGGTGTTAAAATACTCACAAAAGTTGTTCTGAAACAAAGTACCTGAAAGCAGAATCCTCAGATCTGTTTCCACCTTCATCAACCCTTTCCTCAGCCTTGATTTCGTGCTTCTTGGGTTGTGACCTTCGTCAAGTACCACAATCCCCGGACTCTCCCTCAGCACTTGAGCCATGAACTTCCTATGCACAAACTTCGAGTCTTCGCGCATCAATGTCAGAAACGAAGTATATCCCATGACAAGAACACTAGGCCCTGCATGCCACTTCTGTATCTTTTCTAAACAATCCAACACATGAAGGACATCATCCGTTGGCTTCGGGCCTCCACCTGCAAATGTAACTGTCTTTTTCTTGAACACTCTGTAGGTTCTTCGGCCGTGAATCAGATACACCGGTATAGGAATCTTCCATTTTATAAATTCTTTGTACCAGGTATAGAGTGTTGTCTTGGGAGCAAGGACTAGCGGCCGCTTCCCGGGGAACAACTTGAGGTAGCTAACAAGAAATGCAATGATCAAAAAAGTCTTCCCAGCTCCAGGAGTATGAGATATAACACAACCGCCTATTTTCTTAGATTTCTGTTCCATCAGCGCCGGTTCCATTGATCCAGCAACATTCTTCCAAAGAAATTCAAAGGCCTTTTTCTGGTGGAACAACAATTTCTTTCTTAGTTCAGGAATCAACGCCCAAACGTTATCATTTTCTTCCGACAAAGGCTCAGGAGGCTCATCATGGGAAGGACGAGTGTGGAAGAAATTGAATTCCTCAAATTCAGCTCGCTTAGGGTCTACAGGTTCTTCTTCACTAGCCTTTCTATTCTCATCCGCGGCCCACCCTGTGTTTTGCACCTAGAGAAAAATAAACCAGCAATTAGATCAAGCTAACTGACGAATGAACCACAAAATTTATTTCACAAATGAGTTTCCTCATGTACTTACAAAGGGCGCGGAAACATCTCCTATTTCGGTGCTGACATGACCACAAATGAGGCACACAATCCCAATTTCGTCATCAACCCTGTATCGATGCTGGCAAAGTACACCTGACTTCTGTGTCGTCCCACCAGACTTCCCCACTCTGGTTACCTGAAAATCATTTTACTAAATAAAATGAACAATGCAGATCAAATAAACATTGAAGCTAAACCAGAATGTAAATCCCCACTTGATAACCATTTCATTCCAGTTTTTCAAAACTAAACAAAAAACCATTCTAGTTTTCAGTTTCTATGAAATTTTACCTCATCGTCAAGAACGTAAGATGATGCCATTGACAATTCCATTTCTTTCCACAGCATTTCAGTCTCTGACATTTCCTCCTCTTCCTCAACTTCCGGCATTTCAGCTTCGGGCTGTAGGCCAGGGGTCTTTGCGGCCTTAAACTCATTCCATTGGTCCATAATATTTGCTTCCAACTTATTTGTGCAATCCATGTCTTTCAAGAAACTATTGATCAGATCCTTGTACGCACCTGCACTTAAGCTCCTCTTCTGGTAAATTCTCCCATTAGGACCCTCCCTTTTTACTCGTATCGAGCTATGCCTCTTGCCGAAAACTCTGCTTGCTCTGCTAGTAGACACTTTCCCATCCCATTTCATTTGAAAGTCCATCTCATCCAGATCAGCATTGTTCTTCTTCTTCTTTTTAGAATTGTAATGATAATAGTACTGCGAAGGAAATTCTTCACCACCATTTGCAGTTTTTGGATGCCTATTCGAATTTAGATCCCCGCGGCGAAGGGTTAAAGGATCCCTTTTGTCAGCTAAAGGAACAATGGCGAGTTGAGATCCATGTCTCTTCTTCTTCTTCTTCTTACCCCCGACTGATTTCATCTTCCTCAACTTAGTGTCCCCTTTGTAGTCAAGATCATCGTCACTTTCAGTTGCAGCTTCATCGTCGCTTTTCCATTGAAAACCCTCCTCGGCCTTCAATTTCTTAGCATAAGCCTTTGGTTCTGACTTGCCATGCTGTTCTGAACTGCGTACATGTTTGGCAAAAAGCTGGGCTAACGGTATGTACAACTCATCATCCTCATCATCTTCCGAGTAATCTATCCTATATGGCCTGCTTCTAACAAATCCAATCTCTATCTCTGATGAAGAATCACACCCCATGAACCTCTCAGGTTGTACATTTCTTCTCTTAGAGCGTCTCAATCCTAAAAGATCAGAAGATTGTGACGGCCCACTTTCGTGCATTTCAAACTCAGGAACATCCTCAATAGCATCAGCTGCTGGAACAAATTGGTGCACGCTAGGCTCAAGGATCCCGTTGTCTACTCTGAAGTTCACAGCATATAACTCATTCTCAGATGTTGATGCAGAGGTGTCCTCTTCATCACGTCCCATAATCTGATACGCAATCTTCTTCTGCACTGATCTGACCTCAAATCGAACCTGCTTAATAAGAGATCCCACAAGTAACCATGAAACATCAGACAAGATTTTCCCCAAGAGCAATTTTGTTCTTGGAAGCGTCGGGCAGTCTGCTGAGTACTCCCAGCGGTATGGCTGATTTTCGCAGGCAACTTTGTAAAGTGTTTGGAAGATGAAAATGTCATCGATTCCAACAAGCTTGGCTTCCTTGTTCAGTGTTGCTCTCTCTGTACCGAGAGGGCCTTGGTTGATGTAAAAGTTGACATAAAATTGGCATGTGCATTTAGACTCATGAGGCACCCTCTCGATTGAGCTTATTCGAGCATCCACCATCACCTAAACCACAAACAATCTCCTTTGGTGTCATACTAACAGTAAGGCAATGACAAATCCAAAGTAAACAATGTTCGAAAATATAATTAAACAGAGAGTGTTAACACCGTGACAGACTAAGCAATGGACTTAGCAGAAGACTTATCTCGTTGTGGATGCCTAATGTACGATATAAGGCTCATTTTCTAAACCACTCTATGCCTAATGTATGATGTAACTCACATTTATTGTAATGATTATAGAATGATCACATGACTTGGGTAAACAACGTTCATGCTTGTGCTATTGCTGCGTCTTCAGGGTCTCGGTGGTGTTATTTTGACATCAACAAAGAGAAATAGATTTCAAACTATATCATATGCAGCATTCTTATGATAAAAAGGTTTTATACAGAAACACTTTGAATTTCTTCTTAACTGTTATGGTAATTAGAGAAAATTCTTCCATAATGCCCTTATCAAAATGATCAACACATGTCCATAAATAATTGAAAAACACGTTCCAAGTGAAAATGTGAAATTATAGAATGACACTCACATGATTTCGAGTCTCCTTTTCAGAGTTCTCTTCATGTTCGGGGGTCGAAAGCACGCAGATATCAACACCAGGCCTCAGAAAGCAGGTGCAGTCATATAAATTTGCCTGTCTCGACCTTACTCGAAGGTTTGCAAATGGACCTCTACCTTGAATCACGCATGGATGATTGTCGGCGAAATTCAGGGTCATGGTTCCATTTCTGATGCTTAAACGCTCCACCGGCTGCCATGCACCACAGCAAAGAGCCTCAAAGGCTGTCAAGCCAAAAATCAGTACAATGATATGGATAAGAAATTAAGAATAACTACTTCATAAACCATAAAAAATGAAAGATTCTGGCCATTTAGGCACAGCACAAAATAAAATTCTGTGAATGTCTATGCAAGTTATGAATTAACACAAAGCATTTTTCTTCATCATAAGTAAGATTTAATCTATCTGCTACAAAAGTCTTGAAATTTAAATTTATCCAATGTCAACAAAATTAATGAACCTTTTTCTCATCAAAGGTATTCCAGAACGATAAATTCCTATAAGTTTCCACCAATTAATGAAGGACGAAACGCTTGGGAGAGTCACGTTCGTGCGCAGAAAACAAAATATGGAAATATATCAGTTTCAATCAGCATGCTTGTCATGTGGTGTTACCGCCGCAAAAAAAAAAAAATTACTCCAGCTTGTGCATTCAAGTTTACAAGTGTTAATAGACAAAAAACAGAGCACTTTGAGTAAAATACGGCATTCACTTGAAATAAATTACACATAAATTAAAATTATAAAGAAAAACACACAAACAGAAGCTAAGAGAAAATATTACAAGGGATGAGAAGGCAGATGCTTACGATGAGCATCAAATGGATGCTTAGATCGATACAGATGTCTCTTCTTCATCATGATCACCCAACTTGTACCCGAATTTCTCCAACGATTTCGAATAATCGAAAACACATAAACTGCCAAATATCTGCAACACAGACATTTGCATCATCAGCCACATGCATTCTCAACTAAAACAAACCAAACTTGAAAGAAATACAAAGCATTTCCCAAAAAAAAATGTCAAATTATATCAAACACCTGGTGACTGTCTTTTTCTTGGTGTTGAAACACTAAAAAGTAAAAACCTAGCGAGATACTTTGTGAATTTTCTATCTCTTTCATGGTGGATATCTTCAAGCCATTTGCGGCTTGTGCTTACAAATAGGACTCACAGTTAAATTACCATATACGATAATGTAATTACAAAATTACAAAAATACATGCACCACCTAAAAAAGCTATAACATCCACCGAATCTTTCACCCACATTCATGATTCTTCCTAACATAAAAAAAAAAAAAAAAAAATCATAATAAATTAAATAAAAAGTGTTTTGTCAAAAGAAACATTATCTTTTCCCTTTTTTCCTCTTAAAAGGTCAGAAAACCGTGAACCTACAGTATCCCCAAAAGCCATAAGCTCTAAAGCGTTTGGCATTGTTTTTCCTTGTTCTAAAAACTACACTATATATCATAATTTAACTGACCGAACTCAGCTCGCTAAAAAAACTCTTAATATTTGGTGTTTAGGATCATGAAAAATAGAAACAAGAAACACCATTTCTGTGGAGGAAAAGAAAGAAAGACATGTGGGTAAAAGGAAAGGAATCTGTGGCACATCAATTCTTCTGTTACTCTTAGAAAGAAAAAAAAATCACTGAAATTATTGGAGAGAGAAAAATCCTTATCTTTGATTACGTTAGTTATCGTGACACATTTGAAATTTGATTTATTTTTGGTCGAATTTAGAAAATGATATTCTCACATCTAAAATTCTACATGTAAACCAAAGATTAAAAGAGAAAAATGTTCCTTGATATGGTAACAATGCCCATCAATACTTATGCCGCACCCAAAAAACCAAAGAAAAAATCACCACAAATGCCCAAACATATATATATATATATATATATATATGAAAAATAAAGAAACCCAATTGACCTGATCAGTGGAGGAACAAGTTGCGGGGGTGGAAATGATGGCCTGAAGCAGAGCGGCGGAGAGATGATCGGAGCTGCGTCAGATTCCGGCAGGGGATTTTCGGACGGTGGAGACTATAGGCTGGCTAGCATCACTAAATAGAGAGAGAGATGTGAATATATAAATATATATATATATATATATATAGTGGGCATTGAAGTGAGTGTTGTAAAGAGCAAGAGGAGAGAGAAAGAAAACAAGAAATTTAGAGAGAGGGAGAGAGAGTGCGTCAGTGGACAGTGACACAGAAGCGGAGAAATAGAGACTTGATTCATTTCTGAAACTGAAAATCCTCGAATTCCGTGCGTTTTTCTGCATGACAGAGAGTTGGGGCACTCGCAGTAAATATACCGGGCACGGGCACGGGAACGGGTACGGGTACGGGCACGGGCACGGGCCGAGTTAGAGCAACTTAAATGCTAGGAGGTAAATTCTGAACCGTAAAATTGCGGGGGTAGAGAGTGGGTGGGTGGGTGGGTCCCGCTTTCTGGTGATGAAATTGATGATATATCTGAGGTTTTTTATTTTTATTTTGGTGAGGCAGAGGGCAGAGGGCAGAGGGCAGAGGGCAGAGAGAGCAGTAGCAGAGCAATGAGGTCGTGTGGGTTTGTTGGATGATGAAGTGAAAGGAGAGTTTGTTTGTGTTGGGTTTTGGAAGTGAAACGCATTTGGTCAAACATTTTTGTCTGCTTGCTTTGACCTTTTCTTCTGTGTCCTCAGAGCTGCAGCCGAAAGCCGATGAATCCGCATTTATAAGTTATAACTCCTCCTCCCGAGCCCGGCCCAAACCCAACTCACCCAAATAAATATTTTTATATGTATACAATAAAATTAAAAACAAGTGAGATTGAGATTGAGATTGAGATTGAGATTGAGATTGTGTTGTGTACATAAACACCCCCAACCATAGTATTTTGAAAATTTTCCATTTGTGCTGTTGTGCATCAAACTCAATCTTTTGTGCTCTTCACCATGTTTGATTGTGTAGAGAGGAGTGTTAAGTGTTGATTTTGAAATGAAGTGTGTTATTTCATTTATTGAATGAAAGTTGATATTGTTGGATATTTTCTAATTAAGAAAATTTTCATATTACGTTATAATAATTATTTGAGATGTCCTTGTTTTCTTAATAAAATATTCGGTGATATTTTTTTAAGAGGTTGATTCGTCGCATTCTGGAATAATATCTCAGTTATGTGAAAAAGTGCGAATAACAACAATAATGCTGGATTTGACAACACAAGATTCGTTGATGCATTTTCTGGAAACTTTCCAAATGAAATTCCCACATTGATCGAGTCATTCAGTTTGCAGAAAAATTCCCAGATGAAATTACAGACAAAACCCAGTTACACAGGTTCCTAGGTTCCCTCAATTATGTTGCTGAATTTTATCAAAACCTAAGAAAAAAGTGCAAGCCATTGTTTGACAGACTTCAAAGTAATCCTCCTCCTTGGTCATCCGCCCATACAGAAATAGTTAGAGAAATCAAACAATATGTCAAAACTCTACTATGTCTTGGTATTCCATAAGAAAATTCCTTCAAGATGGTTGAAACTAATGCCTCAGATCTTGGTTATGATGGCATTCTAAAACAGTCAGTCTCCCCAGGAGAACCTGAACAAATCAGTGCTTCTACTCAGGTGTCTGGAATCATGCACAAATCAATTACAGTACTATTAAAAAAGAAATTTTATCAATAGTATTATGCATCTCAAAATTTCAAGATGATTTATTAAATATTTTTTTTTTAATTAAGGTAGATTGCAAAATTGCAAAGCAAGTTTTAGAAAAGGATGTTCAAAATATTGCATCAAAACAGATTTTTGCACGTTGGCAAGCGATTTTAAGAATATTTGATTTTGAAATAGAATATTTAAAAGGAACTGACAACAGCATCCCAGATTTCCTAACTAGAGAATTTCTATAGGGCAAATATGTTTGATAAAACAGGCAAGCAATCATCCAGGAGGCTCCCTTTCTCTCTCTCTTTATTTTTTTTTTCTCTCTCTCTCTCAAGTAAAACCAGAGTCATCCGGTCCTATGACCCTAGTTCCTTACCCAAGTCACTCCCCAATCCGCATCGCCAGTCAATACAACAACTTAGGTTCTACAGTCAGTCAAATTCACCCAAATTAACAGTCAGCCTTAGTTTCAAATTATGACCCATTCCAAACACCAGTTAAAACACAATATCCACAAAAGTTTTTTCCCAAAATCCTCCCCATACATTCAGAAAGGACCCAGCCGTAATCTCTTCTACATTGAGTCTAACTTTAGTCATCTCAAGACCCCTGAATCAATTGCCAAATATTGCTTTCCCCTAGGATGGTATTATCCTCCAGATTACCCACTGAAGTCATTCAAATTTTACAAGGATATTCTTTTCCAGACATGATCAATTGTATTAAAGCAACCCCTGATAGTAAAAATCCAAACAAAATCCTCTACCATTCCATTTACGTCCAGCAAATAATGACCTATTCTTGAAAGAAAGAACCCCCCTATGCACAACAAAAGTTTGAAAATCATGAAATCCCACTCACATATTTTGACTACATTGATGCATGGGATAAAGTATTTCTACACAATAATGAGAATCTCACTCATTCCTGGTTTGTAAACTTTGATAGTAAATTCATAAGTAACTTCCCAAAGTGGTTCCTTAAATGGTGGGACAAGCATGGCCCAATACTTAGTCACATGCTTGATTCCCTCCAAAGCTCAGTAAACCACTTCATTACGGTGTACAAGCCTTCCCCAGAAGAAACCCAGTTTCCCATTGTTACTTTTTGCAACAAAATATAAAGTGCCATGGATCCTTAAATGGAAATTTAACATTGAAAATGACATTTTAGTAAGGCAATTCTTTATCAAATGGTGGGACAATTTCCGCCATGACAGGATAATTGAGCAAGTCAGCAAGGAATTCTAAGTCAAGTAAATCCAACCAATCAAAGTTGCATCGTTAAAACCTGAACCAGTCATCCCTATCAAAGAAGCCTCAACATCATCCTCAAGCTTCTCACTCGAAGCAAAATCAAAGAAAGAAATAAAAGAGATATACATGCATATGATGTTTCTGGTCTATCAACTGAGTGATGATGATGAAGAAGATAAAAGATCAACTGCTTCTTCACCTATTCAAATCAAACAGTCTCCCTCGGTTTCACTGCATGGAATCCAAGAGGCCCAAGCCACAAGTAACAAGAAAGGAAAGGAGAAAGCTCCCCGTTGGGCGGACTGCCAAGATGCTCAAGATACTTATGACGCTTATAATTTGGACAGTGACTAAATTATTTGCCGACAGAAGGATACAAAAACAGGAAAAGTCTACAGTCAAAGTTCAAATAGCACACTTCTATAGTCATCTAAGTTGAGTTAATAATGCATCCACCATCATAAGACAACTCATGCCTTGGTAGTAAACAACCATTCCATCTTTTCATCATTCCAAAAAAGAAGTCAATTTCTTCATCATTCCAAGAAAGAAGTCAAGAGCTTCATCATTTCAAGAAAGAAGTCAAGCCCATACTCATTGCATGTGATGAAAGGAAGGCCTTCTTCTCCCTATAAATTGAGAAGCTCCCGTCCATACCATTCAAGTTTCTTTAGTCCTTTGAAAGCGCTCTCAAATAGGATAGCTTCCAAAAATTGTAAACACTTTTAATTTTCTTGTATGTTCATGGCTTCTCACAATAAGCTACTACTCCAGTAAATCAGTATTCCAGTAATTTGTAAATTTCCAAAGTTTGAATAAATTTCCTTTTCAAAAATCATGGTTTTGAATATTTTATTTCTAGATTTTATGCTAAATCTTTACTTTTAATTATTTTTGCATTGTTTTCATGGTTTGTTCCTGTCATTTATTTTTGTCATTAATTCCTGTCATTTATTCTTACTTCCTTTACCGCCCAAGTGGATGGTTATATATCTAGTTAATTCATCAGCCCAAGTGGCTGGTTTATCTTGTCATCTTTATTGTCTATTATTTATCTTGTCATGAGTATGGTCTTGAATTCTTTCTTGAAATGATGAAGAACTTTACTTCTTTCTTGGAATGATGAAGAACATGACTTCTTTGTTGGAATGATGAAAGGATGGCATGGATGTTTACTACCAAGGCACGGGTTGTCTTGTGATGGTGGATGCATTATTAGCTCAACTTGGATGATTGTAGAGGCGCCCTTTCTGAACTTTGACTGTAGACTTTTACTATTTTTGTATCCTTTTGTCGGCAAATAATTTAGTCATTGTCCAAATTATAAGCGTCATAAGGATCTTGGGCATCTTGGTAGTCGGCCCAATGAGGAGCTGTAACCTTTCCTTTCTTTTTGTTCGTAGCCTGGGCTTCTTGTATTCCTTTTGGTGAAACCGGGGGAGACTGTTGACTTTGGCGCGGTGAAGAAGCAGATGATCTATTATCTTCTTCCTCATCATCACTTAGTTGACAGACTTGAAGCATTATATGCTTGCATATATCTTTTATTTCATTCTTGAATTTTCCTTCGTGTGAGAAGCTTGAGGATGATGGTGTGACTTCTTTGAGAAGAATGAATAGTTCGGCTTTTACTGATTCAACTTTGACTGGTTGGATTTGCTTCACTGAGAATTCCTTGTTGACTTGCTCAATTATCCTGTCATAGCGGAAATTGTCCTACCATTTGATAAAGAATTGCCTTACTAAAATGCCATTTTCAATGTTAAATTTCCATTTAAGGATCCATGGCACTTTATATTTTGCTACAAAATGTAACAATGGTGGAAACTGGGCTTCTTCTAGGGAAGGTTTGTATATTGTAATGAAATGGTTTACTGAGCTTTGGAGGGAATCAAGCAAGAGACTAAGTATTGGGCCATGCTTGTCCCACCATTTAAGAAACCACTTTGGGAAGTTACTTCTGAATTTACTATCAAAGTTTACAAACCAGGAATGAGTGAGATTCTCATTCTTGTGTAGAAATACTTTATCCCTTGCATCAATGTAGTCGAAATATGTGAGTGGGATTTCATGATTTTCAAACTTTTACTGTGCATATTGGGGGGGGGGGGGGGGGGGGGGGGGGGGGGGGGGGTGGTTCTTTCCATCGAGAATAGGTCATTATTTGCTGGACGTAAATGGAATGGTAGAGGATTTTGTTTGAATTTTTACTATCAGGGATTGCTTTAATAAAAATTGACCATGTCTAGAAAAGAATATCCTTGTAGAATTTGAGTGACTTGAGTGGGTAATCTGGAGGATAATACCAGCCCGGGGGAAATCAATATTTGGCAATTGATTCAAGGGTCTTGAGATGACTAAAACATGACTCAATGTAGAAGAGATTAGGATTAGGTCCTTTCTGGATGTATAGTGAGGATTGTGGGAAAAAATTTGGTGGATATTGTTTTAACTGGTGTTTGGAATGGGTCATAACTTGAAACTAAGGTTGACTGGCTGTTTCAGTGAATTTGACTGACTGTAGAACCTAAGTTGCTATATTGACTAGCGATGCGGATTGTGGAATGACTTGGGTAAGGAACTAGGGTCATGGGACTAGATGACTCTGGTTTTAGTTGAGAAAGAGAGGTAGGGAACCTCCTGGATGATTGTTTGTCTTTTTTATCTTACATGTTTGCCATGTAGAAATTCTTTGGTTAGGAAATCTAGGATGCTATTGTCACTTCCTTTTAAATAATCTATTTCAAAATCAAATATGCTTAAAACCACTTGCCAAAGTGCAAAAATATGTTTTTATGCAATATTTTGAACATCCTTTTCTAAAACATGCTTTGCAATCCACCTTAATTAAAAAACATTTATTTAGTAAATCTTCTTGAAATTTTGGGATGCATAATACTATTGATAAAATTTCTTTTTTAATAGCACTATAATTGATTTATGCATGATTCCAGACACCTGAGTGAAAGCGAATGATTTGTTCAGGTTGTCTTGGGGAGACTGATTGTTTTAGAATGCCACCATAACCAAGATCCGAGGCATCAGTTTCAACTATCTTGAAGGAATTTTTTGATGGAATGCCAATACATGGTAGAGTTTTGACATTCTATTTGATTTCTCTAACTATTTCTGTATGGGTAGATGACCATGGAGGAGGATTACTTTGAAGTCTGTCAATCAATGACTTGCACTTTTTTCTTAGGTTTTGATAAAAATCAACAACATAATTGAGGGAGCCTAAGAACCTTTGTAATTGGGTTTTGTCTGTAATTTCATATGGGAATTTTTCTGCAAACTAAATGACTCGATCAATGTGGTTAATTTGTGACTAATAAATATTAAATCCTTGAAATCTTACTTTTGTTTGGAATAACTTGATCTTTGGAGCAGAAACTACTAATCCATTTCTTTTAACTATTTCAAGATAAGTATTAGGTATTTCCAATGCTGTTCTATTGACTAGAAGAAGATGAGCACATCATCTATGTAAACAATACTAAATTCACTGAAGGGAGTAAATATTTCATTCATTATATTCTGAAACTTACTAGGCGCATTTTTTAATCCAAATGGCATGACATTCCATTCATAATGACCAAATGGAGTAACAACGGTTGTTTTATACCTATCTTCTTCATGGATTTGGATTTGCCACAATCTACTTTTCATAACAAATTTAGAGAAAACAACTGACTGGCTTAATCTGTTAATTAAGCCTCTTTTATTTAGAATTGGATACCTGATCCATTCCAGGATTGTATTTAGAAGTTTTTAGTTGATGACTAATTGAGGAGCTCCTCGTTCTAGTTCTGCATTCTTTTGGACATAAAAAGCTGGGCAAGACTAGGGTGATTTACTATGTTGAATGATTCCATTTTCAAGTAACTCATTAATTTCTTTTTTACAAAATTCCATAATTTCTTAACTCAATTGTATGGGTCTGGCTTTTGTAGGGATTTTCTTTTCACTGAAATCTTTGATCTATGGAAGTTTTACAATGTGTTTCTTCCTATGCCAGAAGGCATTGGGGAGATAAGAACAAACCTCAGTTTTTCTTTTTTCTTTAAAGTTTTGTATTTTAGTTTGGAATTTTTTATCCATGAACTGTTTTTCAATTCTTTTAAATTTAATTGCTTCTTGGAAATGACTAATGTGATTTGTTTTGCTCTGGATTAAATTTATCGATCTAGAAACTGAATCATTTTGAAGACCTTTTATTGTATTGAACTCAGGACTGGATAAAAATATAAATTTGACTCATTCTCCTAAAGGATATGAAATGATCTTATCATGTTCTATTGTAAAAGGGTATATTAATGCAAGAAAATGGAGTCCTAAGATTACTTTGTCAGTGTGATTTCTTAATAAAATGAATGAGGTTCTGAAGCAAACCTTATAATCTTGACAAAGATGTGCTTGTTCTATTTCTTATTTTAACTTCATTGGGGTAACATTTACTGAATCTAGAGTTTCTTTTGACTTCATGCAATATTTCGTATGTATTAAGCCTTCTTGAATACAGTTTAAGTCTGCTCCTGAGTCTATGAGTGCAGTTGTTTCTAATTTGACATATTTTATGATTATTCTTACTCTAGTGTACCATTTTTTGAGTTGTATTTTTTTGATTAAATTTAGGACTTTAGTTTTTCCTTCAGATTCTTCTCCATTGTTATTCTCTTCTTCGCTTGAATGATGTTCTTACTGTCTTTCACTTGTATCTACTTCTTTTCTTAGATTATTTTCGACATTTTTCTGGAATTGTTTTAATAGTTTTTATTTCTGATTGTAAGTCTTGAATTGTGACATCCTTCTTTGTTTTACTATTAAATTTTTCTAGTGTCATGGCAAGGCTTATTGTTTTGTGGAGGAATTTTTACTTTGCTTGACTCTCCATGCGTTATGACCTTTTTCAATTCTTTTAAATATTCTGTTTTTAGTTTTGGGTTTTCTATCTTAGTGATTAATTATAATAAAAGTTATATACTTTCTTCTTGTTTAGTTAGGACGTTAACTGTCTTACAGTAACTATCTCTGCACCCTATATTAATATCTAGGGAGCTAGATTGTTCACTAATGATGGAAGCTTCACTATTAGTGTCTGTTAACATCATCATTATCACTATTACTTATATCAATATTTCTTAATTCTAAAACTCTAATTAAGTTTTCTTTCTCCTCCTCTGCAATGTTTACTTGTTTAATGGTGTTCTTTACTGGCCATTTATTAGCATAATGCCCAAATTTATTACATTGTACCAATTTATTTTACTCTTGTTTGTGGTCCTTTTTGGCTTTTTATTCCAATTCTTGTTGGGTTTACTTTTTCCATAAAATTCCTTCTTTTGAAATTTCTTTCTATAATCTTTTCTTCTTATGAATTTTTTATCTTTCTCAAATTTACTATCTTTTCCATAATTCCATGTTTCTTCTTTCTAGAGGGAGCCATTGAAGGTAGGGCATATTGTTCACAGAAATTTCCTAATTCATATTTTGTATTTTTCATATCTTTGATCATTTGTTTACTTATTTTCATGTCAATACACATTTTTAGACCTTCTTTTTGGATAGTATTTATTATACTTCCATAGGTTAGACTGTCATAAGGGATCTGACCATCACCATTACTTAAGACTTCTCTAATTTTATGAGCAAATAAATTAGTTAAACCGTTAATAAATTTTTTTTTCCAAAATGATTGGTTACTATCTTCTCTCATCATGACTCTGGACATAAAAACATCTTTGTACCATCTAAAATCACTTAAGGTTGGACACCTTAAATTACTAATCTGGTCATGGGTTCTGGAGTTAACATTCCTAGGTGTTCCTATAAAGTGTTCGATTATTGTGTAAAATAAGGTATCGACTCCATATGGAATTCCCATTCCAATTGCTTCATCGAATATTGGGAGATCAACTTCATCATGTTATACTGCTTGCTTAATTTTGAAGTTTCTGTGAGATGTTTTTTCCCATCAAGAAGGTAACATTCCTATGAAACTAGTGACTAAGAGGGAAACTAGTGACTAAGAGGTCAACTATCTCTGGCTTGCTAAGATTATGATTGGTCGAATAGTTGTTGGCCACCATAGACATATGTTGAAGTTTATTTAGTATTTCTTGTTCAGATAAGCCATCTATGTTCCATTCATAGATTTTATCTGTTGATACGGAGAATTGACTTTGGACATTTCTTTCTTCAAATTGTAAATCTGGGGGAGTTGGCTTAGTGTACCAATTTTTTGTAAAACTAGTAGGTTTTACTTTATGTGTGATTCTCCTTAATTCTAAAGTGTGATTCTCCTTAATTCTAAATTCCTAAAAGCATTTTCAATTTTGCTTATGTTACTATCTTTTGAGTCTATTTCGTCATTCTGCGTTTCTTCTAGCTCAAATTGGTGTGTGTTTATTACTTTTATCTCTTGAGATGATTTTTCTGGTTTGACCTTGGCTAAATCTTTCAGCACACTTTCAATTTTCTCTATCTTACTGTTATTACATGACTTCAGACTTAATTTTGGTTTTATGCCAGGGAATTTCATTAAGGGGTTTTCTTGTTTAATACTAGGGTAGACTATATTAATTACCTTTGTTTCTATTTTATCTAACTGTTTTCCTATTGTGATTAAACTTTGATTAGTGTAATTATTTTGTTCTATTATCTTTTGGTTTTCAAGATTTGATTCTGAGCTTACCTTGAAGCTGTAACTTGTGTACCGAGATGGGAGAGTACTAATGTTTATGGTGGAGGATGACTAGTGGAGACCTGACTATTATCAAATTTTTTCCATATTTCTTTTGTTAATGTTTTTAACTCTTTATTTTTTGAGTAAAAAATTTCTACAAAGTTGAAAAAATAAATTTAAGTTTTAATCTGGTTCATTCTTGACTTCCATTCTTCAAAAAAAATTCTATTTCTGTTATAGTAGGATAATTTTTCCTCTATTTTTCTCTTCTATTAATATTTTCATTTAATTTTTCCCAACAAATCTTAAATTTCTTATTGATTACTCGTAATTGGGGGTTAACTGGAGGTGTAACTTCAAAATCTGTTACAGTGGGTGAAGTTTGTTCATCTTCAGGCTCTTTATTATAAATTGGATGACTTACTTGAGAGGTTGTTTGTATTCTTTGAATGTTTAACCTTTTTAATTCTTTTTCTAATTCGGAACCCCTTATTGAGGCTATAGTAGATCTAGCATAAGAATGTTTTGTAGTAGCTATCCTAATTGGTTGTTCTGTTCTGAAGGACTGTCCTAAGTCTTTGATTTCTAGGGTGGATTTCAGTCTTCCAAAGTCTATTTTAATTGTTCCATCTAAGTATTGTTGAATAAAATATGTACATGTTAATCTATTTTGAATACTCTTTGGTTGACTTTCTTTTGTTAATAACCATTCTGATAGTAATGTTATGTCGGACCATTTTATAGTTTGTGGGACTCTTATGTTTGCATCTCCTTTACGGATTGTTATTAATAAAGTTTGATCTTTTGGGTTTTTATTAATGGCGTGAAAATTCATGTTTGTGCATGTGACTTTATAATTAATTCTATAAATTAATGATAATGGTTGGACTCCTTCTAAGACTTCAAATTTGAGGTTTCTATATTTAATGTTAGGGATTTAAAAACATGTGGGTCACTAAGACTTACTGTGAAATCTGGATAACAATTGAAATAAATTAGACCATTAAAGAGACTTGTTTCTATCATTCCAAGGAGGCTATCACTGTAATTAGTGAATCTTGCATCTCGGAGTGATAATAAGACTGACGTGTTAAGGGCATTTCTTGTTAAAGGTTTTACTGCACATTGATCTAAACCTATGTGGAGGAAATTATGACCATCTCTTTTGTGTTTCCTTAGTGACTCATCAATAAATAATTGACAAGTTTCATATTCTTTATTTATGGCATAAACTTTTTCTACATTTTTTACATGATTTTCTCCTCTAAAGGATGATATTGACCATTTTTTTTATTTTATAAATTTCCGTACTGCGTACTCTTGGTATATTCCAATCGTTATACTCTATATTATCTTCTGACTCATTAAAATAATGTTCTTCATTTACTATATCTGAAATTCTACTTATACTACTTGTATTGGTACTGGTACTTCCTATACTAGCACAAGAGTTGGATCTAATAAGTTGATTCATCTTTGATAAGTTTTTGGTTACCAAGACAGTTTATTGTTTTCTACTACTTACCTTTAATCATGTTTTCTATTGTTCTCTCTTCTCGCTCATGCCGCATCCGCTCACGGCTATCCTCAGGACTTATTGTTTGGACCTGGTCCAACTGTTTGGGCTAAGGTTGAACAAGAGAATTTAGGATGACAAGATAAATAATATAGACAATAAAGATGACAAGATAAACCAGCCACTTGGGCGGATGAATTAACTAGATAGATAACCAGCCACTTGGGCGGTAAAGGAAGTAAGAATAAATGACAGGAATTAATGACAAAAATAAATGACATGAACTAACTCAATCAACTCTTACGGCTCTGATACCATAGGGGAACATAATTCCCTAAGGTTAAGCCAACTCCCCCAGATTTACAATTTGAAGAAAGAAACATAAGGGAACGGAAGCAAAGAATAATGAAATGGAGATAGTAGAGTAGAATGAAATGAAAATTCTTGTGAAGTAGATGAATAAGAAAACAATGCAAAAATAATTAAAAGTAATGTTTTAGCATAAAATCTAGAAATAAATTATTCAAAACCATGATTTTTGAAAAGGAAATTTATTCAAACTTTCAAAATTTACAAATCACCGGAATACTGATTTATTGGAGTAGTGGCTTATTGTGAGAAGTCATGAAAATACAAGAAAATTAAAAGTGTTTACAATTTTTGGAAGCTATCCTATTTAGGAGAGCTTTAAAAAGACTAAAGAAACTAGAAAAGTAACTTGAATGGTATGGACGGGAACTTCTCAATTTATAGGGAGAAGAAGGCCTTCCTTTCATCACATGCAATGAATATGGGTTTGACTTCTTTCTTGAAATGATGAAGCTCTTGACTTCTTTCTTGAAATGATGAAGAAATTGACTTCTTTGTTGGAAATGATGAAGCCCTTGACTTCTTTCTTGAAATGATGAAGAAATTGACTTCTTTGTTGGAATGATGAAAAGATGGAATGATTGTTTACAACCAAGGCACGAGTTTTCTTGTGACGGTGGATGCATTATTAACTCAACTTGGATGACTGTAGAGGTTAGCTATCTAAACTTTGATTGTAGACTTTTACTATTTTTGTATCCTTCTGTCGGCAAATAATTTAGTCACTGTCCAAATTATAAGCGTCATAAGGATATTGAGCATCTTGGTAGTCCGACCAATGGGGAGCTTTCTCCTTTCCTTTCTTTTTACATGTGGCTTGGGCCTCTTGGATTCCATGCGGTGAAACCGAGGGAGACTGTTGACTTTGAATATGTGAAGAAGCAGTTGATCTTTTATCTTCTTCATCATCATTACTCAGTTGACAGACTTGAAGCATCATGTGCTTGCATATCTCTTTTATTTCTTTCTTTGATTTTCCTTCGAGTGAGAAGCTTGAGGATGATGTTGTGGCTTCTTTGATAAGGATGACTGGTTCGGCTTTTACCGATTCAACTTTGACTGGTTGGATTTGCTTGACTGAGAATTCCTTGCAGACTTGCCTAATTATTCTGTCATGGCAGAAATTGTCCCACCATTTGACAAAGAATTGCCTTACTTAAATGCCATTTTCAATGTTAAATTGCCCATTTAAAGATCTATGGCACTTTATATTTTGTTGCAAAAAGTAACAATGGTGGAAACTGGGTTTCTTTTGGGGAAGGCTTGTACATCATAATGAAGTGGTTTACTGAGCTTTGGAGGGAATCAGGCAAGAGGCTAAGTATTGGGCCATGCTTATCCCACCATTTAAGGAACCACTTTGGGAAGTTACTTCTGAATTTATTATCAAAGTTTACAAACTAGGAATGAGTGAGATTCTCATTCTAGTGCATAAATACTTTATCCCATGCATCAATGTAGTCGAAATATGTGAATGGGATTTCATGATTTTCTAACTTTTGCTGTAACGACCCATATTTTAAATTAGTGACTTTTTGTAATTTAAATTAGAAAATGACGATTTTACCCTTGGGTTTAGGAGGGGTCCTGTCATTTGTTGTGCATAGGGGGTCCTTTCCATCGGGAATAGGTCATTATTTGCTGGATGTAAATGGCACGGTAGAGGATTTTGTTTGGATTTTTACTATAAGGGATTTCTTTAATAAAAATTGACCCTGTTTGGAAAAGAATATCATTGTAAAATTTGAGTGACTTCAGTGGGTAATCTGGAGGATAATACCAACATGGGGGAAAGTAATATTTGGCAATTGATTCAAGGGTCTTGAGATGACTAAAACTTGACTAAATGTAGAGGAGATTATGACTAAGTCCTTTTTGGATGTATGGTGAGGATTTTGGGAAAAACTTTGGTGGATATTATGTTTTAACTACTGTTTGGAATGGGTCATAACTTGAAACTAAGGCTGACTGGTAATTTGGGTGAATTTGACTGACTGTAGAACCTAAGTTGTTGTATTGGCTGGCGATGCGGATTGGGGAGTGACTTGGGTAAGGAACTAGGGTCATAGGACCGGATGACTGTGGTTTTTCTTGAGAGAGAGAGACAGGGAGCCTCCTAGATGACTGTTTGTCTGTTTATCAGACATGTTTGCCCTGTAGAAATTCTCTGGTTAGGAAATCTAGGATGATGTTGTCACTTCCTTTTAAATATTCTATTTCAAAATCAAATATGCTTAAAATCGCTTGACAACATGCAAAAATCTGTTTTGGTGCATTATTTTGAACATCCTTTTCTAAAACATGCTTTGCACTTTTGCAATCTACCTTAATTAAAAATTTTTGATTTAGTAAATCTTCTTGAAATTTTGAGATGCATAATACTATTGATAAAATTTCTTTTTTAATAGCACTGTAATTGATTTGTGCATGATTCCAGACACCTGAGTGGAAGCGAATGATTTGTTCAGGTTTTCCTGGGGAGACTGACTGTTTTAGAATGCCACCATAACCAAGATCTAAGGCATCAGTTTCAACTTTCTTGAAGGAATTTTCTTATGGAATACCAAGACATGGCAGAGTTTTTACATACTGTTTGATTTCTCTAACTATTTTTGTATGGGCAGATAACCATGGAGGAGGATTAGTTTGAAGTCTGTCAAACAATGGCTTGCACTTTTTTCTTAGGTTTTGATAATAATCAGCAACATAATTGAGGGAACCTAAGAACCTTTGTAACTGGGTTTTGTCTGTAATTTCATCTAGGAATTTTTCTGCAAACTATAATCCAAACTAGTTCAAAATGAACTAAACAATGGGCTAAAATAACCCAAAACCAAATGGGCTCTAAACCCATACCCACATCAATCAGTACAAGTTCAAACCCAGCCCTAAACGGGCTAGGTCAAGCACAAATCCATGGGTTTGCAAAAACAAAGAACCCAACAAGCCCAGCACTCAGACACCACCCCCATTGCACTAGAGATGGCCCCATGACTGTGCCAAAACAGAACCGATCTACAACTCGTAACTGACGCATAGCATGAAACATCGATCGGTGAAGCGAACAAGCAACATCACAGGACGCATCCACTACAACCATAAAAAAGGACAACCTAAGCTCACATGTGCCACCCTGGAGCACATTCTAGCCTCGAGAGGGACATATATGCTAGATTTTTCACCAACAAGGAGCCTTGAACAAGGAAGGCAGGCGGCGACACCAATTGCGCTGTCGTAATCACTGTGCAATCCTAGGTCGCACAATCATGGGAGAAGGGGAGAAGAGGAAAGAAGAGAGAGGGGAATATGAGAAAATGAGAAGAGAGATGAGGAGATGAGAAAAGGGATGAGGGAGGGAAGGATTACCACCGACCCCAACTAAGGGGCCGGCTGCTAGGATTAGTGACAGGAGGTTTGGTTGTTTTTTGGGAGAGTTTTGAGAGGGGAAATAAATATGGATAATTACTCAAAATGCTCCCCGAACAGGACATTGAATTTTAATTTATTGCCCGAAGGTGAAATCGTAACAATGTGCACCCAAAATGACCCTTCTGTTAGTCCCGTTACACCAAATAATTCACACCGTTACACACTCCGTTTAGGAGGCTTACGTGGTAGTAAGGGATTTGATGTTTTAATATTAAAACTAAATATTAGAAAAAAAAACAAGAAGAAGAAGACAATGAACGAAAGGTAGGGTTGGCTTCGCCGACCACCACACCATTGTCTCCTTCTTTGGACCTCCGCCCACTGCCCATAACCCACCGCCCATCCGGGTTTCTCCTCCGCCCTCATCTTCCTCTCTCCGACATCCGCAACACCCACACCACCATCAACTCCAACACCTCATATTCCTCATCTTCGCCCAAATTTCACCAATTTTAATGATCCAGCGAGTTCGACGTCGTCGTTCCTAAGTAGAAACCACTATGCCATTAGTGCACAAGGAAAACCTAAACATCATGAATTCAAAGGTGAAGACAAAGGATTGAAAACTTATCTAAATTTGTCGAAAAAATGATCGAAAGCTTTAAGTCCTCAAAAATTCATCTCCTCGATTCTCCCGCCACAGCGGTCTTCAACGATGATGGTCGTCAGGGTTGGGTTCGCCTCGTCGAGGCGAGCAAGGTGGTGGTGGTGCTGAGGGTTAGGTGGTCGTGAATCAAGGGTGGCGGTGGTGAACGATTTGCTCTGTTTTTTGTGGTTTTGGTCGTGCTCGAGAGAGAGAAGAGCATTGAGGGAGGAAATCGGACCAGCCTCTTTGTCTCCGACTCCCTCTTCATCTCCCTAAACTCTTTTCCCATTTCCACCACGAAGTAATTGAATTTCAGAGGCAATCAGAGTCGTTGAGGATGCGGCGGAGATCGGAGCAGCCTGGGGCAGCGGTTGAGGACGCTGCAGGCGAGCAGCCTGGGGCGGCGGTTGAGGACGTGGCGGAGATCAGAGTCGTTGACGCGTGCTTCGCAGATGAGGAAGGTGAGGACAGGGGCGAGTTTGGAGACTCATGGGAGGTGAAGCCGATGGAGGTGAGGAGGAATTGGACGGTGGATTTGATTTGGGGGAGAGGGGATGAGATGATCGGATGGTGGTGGTTGATTTGGGTGAAGAAGTCGAGGCCGATGGAGTCGAGGTAGAGGACTTTTTCTGGGAAGTCAGAGCCGGGGGTTGGGCTAGTCGGGCGTTTGAGGGATTGGAGAGAGAGGGAGGTGGCGGTTTTGGCGGAGAGGATTGGGAAGTGGATGCAGATCGCAGAGAGGGGAGGAAGGGACAGGTGACGTGTTGGGTATTTTGAGATTTATTTTAATTTTTTAAAAAGATTTTTAATATAAAATTTAATAAAATTTAGCAAATATGTTAATTGGCTTTATAAATTTTGTAATATTACTTACACATCAGCACTTTTAACGGCGTTAGTAATAGATTATAACTTTTGGTATAACGAGACTATAACTTTTGGTGTAACGGGATTAACAGAAAGGACGTTCTGAGTGCACATTATTACAATTTTGCATTCGATGAGCAAATTGAAATTCAATATCTTGTTCGGAGAGCATTTTGAGTAATAAGTCAATAAATATTATTCTTTGGATATGATAGTTAAGGGAGAATTACTTCTTTTTATCTTTCGCATCGTTCACAATAATCAAACTCACTTTCGTTTTTAAATATTTCATAGTTTTTGACAAAATC
The DNA here is from genome assembly GCA_037349345.1 of Oemleria cerasiformis. NCBI lineage: Eukaryota > Viridiplantae > Streptophyta > Magnoliopsida > Rosales > Rosaceae > Oemleria > Oemleria cerasiformis. The sequence continues at coordinate 32,933,045 of JAZGTL010000007.1, read as the reverse complement.
TCTTAGAAGTGATTTGGACTGTTACATAATCATTTCCAAAGTGACACTTGAATTTATTTGGTGGATGTCACATCACTCGAAACTTTCTACACACATCATGTAACACATGTAAAAGTTTAAGAAAATGAAATTGTTATCAACATTTTCAAAAGGGCCACCATGCATCCCTCATTCTTCTAAAACAATATAATGAAAAGAATATAGTACTTATTTTTTTTTATGAAAAAAGAATATAATACTTTAAGTAGTGGGTGATATTCAATCATTTGTAATAATTTATTTTTATTTTACATTAAATTGTCTTAAATTTAATTTTCAAAAATAGCAAAAAAATATCTATTTAAAGACGTCTAAAATTAATTTATTGTGTAATTAAATTCAATTTTTGTTTATAAACGTTTTAAAGAAAAGTAGATAATGTACTACTTTTAAAGTGGCTCTCAAGCCTCTAACATTTTTGAAAAGAATTAAAAAATAATACTCTCTAACATTTATAGTGTTTTGTTTGAAGAAATTGTTAAAGGAAAGAAATCAGGTCAACCATTGTGATTAGTTGACAGCTGGAAATTAGTAGCAATTAGCTAATATTGTTCATTGACTTGGAATAGAATTGTCATTTACTCAGAATAGATTTTCTATTTACCTCAGAATAGATGTTGTAATCTGTATATAATCTGTGCACTGCAGACTTATTCATTATCAATATAGAAAGACAATTCACCATTCTTTCAGAAAATAGATTAATTTGAGTATTCTGCATATTTGCATCGTCTCCTACCTTTTCTTCTCCTTTGCATGAAAGAAGCCGATCGATTATTTTCATATTGCTAATTTTGGTTGTTGAAATTAATTTCTAAAGGTTTTGCTTGTGATCTTAAAAATATTTGTATCTTCTTAATCAACTTTTTTCAGATCTAAGTTTCAACTGTATGAATGGAGCAAGAATAACTTCTTTATTTTTTCAATTACAAAAATATGTCCGTGCCATTTATAACTAGCGTAATCACATTGTTTAGAATGAATGGCTCTCATTGTTTAGAGATAAGGAGTAAGCTATAGCTAATAGATCAACTATTAAGTATTAAGTGTCGAGCTTTACCGAGAGATATATATTTTCAAATATAAAAAAGTTGAATTTAAGACTCATCAAGTATCAATGAAGAAGAAGAATATAACTAGACTATAGTACTATGGACTTCTCCTTATATACTCAAATTTGAATTAAGCATTTTTGTTGTAATTTAAATTAAGTTAAAATAATTTAAAATAAAACTTAATGACATAGACAGTATATGAAAGAGAGGTGCTACCCACCTATTAATTTTGTTCACCAAATGATGTGGGAATGCTTTCATTAAAATTACAGCATAAAAGTTGATAATCATTTGTTTCTAACAAATAAGATTTTAATGTGTCACATTTATATTTATATTGACAGTTCAAAATATGAAGTTATTTAAGCTTATCAGTATGTACAATTAATTTTTTTTACAAAATAGTCAAATAAGATATTAATACGTCACGTGTAATAAATCATTATTAGTACTACAAAAAAGTCACCCACCACCCATCATTTACAACAACATAATGAAAATGAAAGATGAACCGTTGGAATTATAACTCTTAGTGAAAATGAAATATAACCGTGGTAAAGGATTTTAACCAATGTTGTGCAATTGTTGTTGTAGTTTGAGGCATCTTGACTAGTGTTCGATTGGTGTGAGAATTTTAAGCTAATTTGGGATTGGATTTTGTTCAGAAAAGTCAAAGCATTTGAGTTTGGTGTTGTAAAAATCCTTGAAGATTTCTCGAGTGTACTATGACATGGACATGGGTCTGTTTGGGGCGCTATGAGCATTCTATATTTCTATGCTTGTGTTGGCTGGGCCTTGGGCATCCTCGATCGAATAAGAAAAGAATCCAAGCATTTTGAGTTGGATTTCAAAGAATCTGGAAAACTGGTTTGGTGTATATTTGAGCTTGTTAAGATCGAGACTGTTTCAATCGGGTTCATGAGTTGATTATAGATGAATTTGGGTTTGTAGAAAGGGTGTGGATGGAATTTGAAAAAGTGGAAACATTATTTATGGTTTGAGTTTGAAGAAGTAGAGAGTTGTTAGTTTTGTGGTTGAGATTTGTGGAGGTTTTGCTTGTTATCTTCAGTAATTGGTAGTGAATTCAAAGATGTTAATAATGTTATGGGCTTCCTCAATTCTCCGGGTTGCGGGTTGCGGCTACCATCACCACAAGAGCACCATGCCTTGCCCTTGCACGAAGAATCATACTCGACCATAAAAACACAGAAGACGAGGGTCTATAAAAACTCTATTGAATTTGTTTTTCCATACTGCTTACACGAAATTCGATCTTCATGACACGATTTCAACTATATTCATCTCTTTTTTTCTCATATATTACACTAAAAAGAATTTGATGATCTACTACAGACATATATATATATATATGATTCATCATTGACAAGACGCATAAGATTTGTCCAGCAACCCACCATCCAACATCACAGAGAATGGCCAGGCAAGAAAAGGCAAAAACGTAAATATCATTGCTTAATTCTCTAGTCTAAAACCTTGTAGAGAACTAGCTCATTCACGGGGGTCAGTCAGCTCCAAAATTAACTAGGCAACAAGAAGCAAAGCGGAAACAAGCACAATGCTCTCTTCATCAGTAACTAAAGTCTGAAAATGCTCGGAATCCGTCGACTGCTCCGGCTTCAAGAACACATGGAAACAAACTTAATAGACCCCAACACAACTTCAGAATCTTCACATATCCATAGAGTAGTTGTAGCTTCCATCTCCAGGTTGTGCTGTTCCTTCTCTCCCCAAGTCGGACAATGTCAGATAGTTGTAATGTTCCTCTGCAGTTTGCATCGGTTCTCCATTGAATCCTCCCAGGTTGTTGTGACACCCTTGAGTATCTGCGCCGATATCATTCTTCCCTTGGCTTTGAAGCTTCAAGAAATCATCAAACCCATAATCGAAAACGCCTGAAAGGGCCTGCTGCTCCATGCCCTGCAGACTCCCAAGCAGCTTGGCGTCTGGATCCTGCAGCTGGTAGGATAAATTTGATAGCCTGTCACAATTGAAGGTGTCATTGGAACACTCGGGCTGAGCAATGTCGGATCTAACATCTTGCTCTGACCCTGTATTGGGAAGGGCATGATCATCATCTCCGGGAAAAAGCTCATCATAAAAGAACAACTCCTCCATTGTATAGTCCTTCAAAAAATCACCACCACAATCGTTTTCATCAGCCCCATTATAATCCTCCACACCGCAGTCTCGCTTGACATCCATATTCAACTCTTCTTTAGCTTCTGCCTTCACCATACCATTCGACCAATTATGAATTGTCGATTCTCCCTCACCATCCTCCTTTTTCACATTAAGTAAAACCTTGGAATCCTCATCTACGGAAACCTCGGAGTGATTTGATGTCGTAATCGATCCAGAGCACCCAGGAGTGGCCGCTGCAAAAGACCCTGATGGCGTTGCGACTGAACAAGTCCCTTGTGAAGATGAAGAGTAATTGGTCATATCCGGGAGGTTGAGGCGGGCACCGGTACCATACATAGCCTTTGCAGCTTCATCATAGGCGAGAGCGGCATCAATGGCAGTAGGGAAAGTACCTAACCATAGTCTACTTCCCCTGTTCGGCTCTCGAATTTCTGCCACCCACTTGCCCCATGTCCTCTGCCTCACACCTCTGTAATTGCACCGTGAATTATCAGGCCCGCCTTTACCTTTCATACAACCTTTCTTTGACCCCTTGGCCGGAACTTTACGAATCTTTCCCCCAATATTGCCAGACTCGAGCTGCTTGTTATATTCTTTCCACTTCTCTAGTGTCTCAGCCACAGAGGTTCCGTCCCGCTTACTCCGGTTCTTCCTCTTCCTGGTAGAATCCAAGGGCAAAGACGGTATGTTGGAACCTTGATTATAAGCTCCCATTGAAATAAACGAGATCTCCACAACCTGCAGTAAGCTGTTGAAGCAAATTGAAATTAGGGACTGCAATATATCACTGAAAATTGTGCAACTACAGAAGCAAACTGGTTCTAATCACAGAAATCCCACACAAAGAGCACACCACCAAAGAGCTAATATATAAGGACATCAACCAATCCAAATTGAAAAAGAGTCAAAGCTTGTGCCCCAAAAAATTACCTTAATACACTAGGAAAAGGATTTTCTAAGCCCAAAGAACTCAGAGTTCAATTAGGAGATGATTTTTACTTGCTCCCCAAGTACAAATCAAGCAAAAATACCCAACAGCAAGGAAACGCCCAATTTTTATCGAAAGAAAATACCCAATCCTCCCAAATTAGGAGAAAGAAAACCCTAGTTTCATAAAAACCCCAAATACTCAAAAACCCAGAGAACCCAGTTCAATTTCCCGAACCCAAAACGAACATGAACAGATAGCCAAAAAGACCCAGCCTTTCCCCAAAAGATGCAATCAGAGATAGAATTAAACAATAAAATTAAGCAAAATTGAAATGAAAAAAAAAGGCTCAAATCAACCAACCTCAGAATCGTCCGCCTCCACAGGGCAGTGAGAAAACTCCTTGACTTGATATCGCGGCCTCGCCCCTTCTGAATCAAAACGAAGATTTCAGACGCGTTTAGGGTTTTCCGGTTTGCTTTCTTGGCCGGTTCGACTCGAATTTGCGTGTGTTTTTTGATAGTTGGCTCCGTTGGTGTTTTGCTTTTAGCCTTAAAGCTTGAAGTTCAGCGAATCCAGAAATCTTTAGGCTTTCAAGCTGTGAGAGATATTTATAGCCTTCTTCGAGATATTTCTGATATTTATTGCTTTGATGACGTGGCGATTTTCTAGTCGCCTTCGTGGCTTTTCGAAGCCTCTGCACGTGTCACTCGAACCTTCGCGAACTAAACGAGTAAATCGTCGCTTTCTTGGTTCTTAAGTAATTTCTCGTTCGTTCCAACTTTCTAATTTCCCATTCTGTCCGGTATAAGTTTTAGACATTGCGATCATGCCATTGGACAGCTATTATCTGTGTGCTTCTTCTTCTTATTCCATCGGAAAAAGGAAAAACCATGCCGTGTCCGTCTTATTAAATTTTTATATTCTTTTTGTCAACTTCTTATTAAAAATTTAAATATTAAATATATAATACGATTATGCAACGATAGTAGAGTAGAAGTTGTGCGTATTTTTGTACAAGTAAAAAACTATACCATCTTTTTGCAAAAAAAAAAAATAAAAAAATCAATCCTTATAAAATTGTAGTTTTATAATAGAAAATATGTAAGATCTTTTTAAAATTTAAATACTTCGTGTCAATATCACTATATCAGGACCTTATTTCTCGACCCGACGTGTCAATATCAAGAAATCCAAGCGCTTTTTCAATGACATCCATTTCTAGTAACTACTTTTCTCTTTCAAGAAGATTTAAAAAAAAAAAAAAACGGAGATTGGGTTGTCTTGCTAGTTGCTAGCCTTCAATCTATATCAACATAAAACTAAAACTTATAGAAAAATAGTTTGGTCAATTATTTCATTGGCTTTAAATTTCGTATTTTTTAGGTAATTTAGAGATTTTCATACATATTTTTTTGGCAAATTTAAAAATTTTCAAAGAAAAAAATGGCGTCTTACTTTAAAATTTTGATATTTTAGAGTAATTAGATCCCTAAATTTAACAAATAGGAGAGAGAAAGTAACAATTGATATCTCCTCACAATTGAATGAATTTAATAAATAATAAAATAATAAACTGAGGATATTCAAATATTTAATTTGAAAAAAATAATAAAATATTTGAAATTTACTAAAATAGGGAGTATTGTTGGAGTAACTTTTAAAGTAGTTTGATAAAATACATTTTCAATTATTTTAATCTAAAATTTAACTTAAATTCAGGACATTGCTGAAGATGTTCTATTGGATGAAGAAATTAATTAAGCAGAGTTTAGAAAATTGTTTCAAGTAGTTCAGCTAGTTGGAGTCATGACTCAAAATTCATGTATCACTCACTAGTTTAAAGAGAATTAGTTCGCTAAGAGAATATGATCACTAAATGATACATTTTTTAATGAGAATTAATTCGCTAAGAGAATATGATAGCATTGTTATAATCCAAAACGGGGAGGGGCATATGACTTCTGGGAACACCCCCATAATCACATTAGAAAATAATGGAGGTTAACTTGAATTACAATCATTTCACTTAACAAAGAAAAACACGTCTAATAGTATTATTTCCTTTACAAAAACTCAAAATCAAATTAAAAATCCAAGACGAAAGTGAAAGTAGGTATTAAAACGTGTCTCTCCAATCCAGTCAGGTTATTATCTTGTCATCCTTCGTCGACTTAAACTCATGATATCCGCCCAGTAGCCTTGCATGTTCACCACGTGTCGCAGGATGGTGAGGACAGCGTGGAATTGTTAATTCACACGACGTGGAGCTTAATCCCACGTCACGAATGACATGTTGAGGCAAAGACATGTTGAATTATTTATTTGTTCTTTCTGTTTGTTAAATATATTTATTTAGTTGTTTTTCTTGTGGTGCAAAATTGAGCAATAAAAGTTAGTTGTTTTTCATGGAAGCTGGAGTTTACGAAAGGATGAGTGCCAGCGCGCATTGCGTAGTCGCTGACGAACTGCCTTCCCTTGAGTGACAAGTAGAGAGTTGTTTTTGACAGAAATATATATATACGCCTTTTCCTTTTTTTCCAACTATAATTAATTCAATTTTAAATTATTTAAATGCGGTTAATATCCTATTTTTATTTTTTTTCGTTATTAATTTGTTTTAAAAAAATATGGAAACCAAATTTTATTAGCATATAAGTTTCTTTTCGGGGTTTTAGGATTTGGATTTTTTTTTGGGTGATTTTGGAAATTGTCAAAAGTAAAATATATTGGGTGTATATATATACTCTCTTTTGGATTGTATTATTATTCATTTTTATGCTTCGCATTTGAGAACTTATTAAGAAGATGAGGTGTCATATAAAAGATTCAGTAGAGATCGACCAACAATCGTAAAGATATTCAATGTATGCCTAATGAATATTGAAATTTACTTCGGTGAAAGGCTATCGATCAATTATCATCGCAGCTTTGTCATCAAAATTCAAATATTATTTTATTAGTAGTAAAAAAAATAAAGATAAAAGCCACTTAGTATTATGTTCTAGTGGCATTCCACATGTTATGCGGAAAATCTTGAATTCGATTTTTATAAATAGCAAGGTTGATATCACATTGTAAAATCCCCTTTCCTCATATCATTATATCAAAAGAATAAATAAAAAAAATAATAATTAAAAATGTTCGCACATAAATGAGCCCTAAATTTCTTGAAAGTCAAATAATAGCTAGCTAGGTTGATGCAAATAAAATTGTCCGCCAATTTTCTAGCGGATGAAATTTGCCACCATTCGTCTTAAAATGATAACCGTACCTTCCATAACGACTTTTACTGCGCGGCGGAACCTGAGGCCAAAAGACACGTTCCAATTCCGATCCTTCTCTACCCTCAAGGCGTCGGCACTCAAACGCCACGTAACGGCGGTGGTGGCAGTGGTGATTGTCACATTGCTGGTGATCATCAAGCGAAGTAATGATTCATAGAGTAATTGGGATTACAAACAACCCTATGAATCTCTAAACATTATATTTTTCTTTTAAAATAAAAATCATTTCCCGCATGGTATTGGCAATGCGGGATTTGATTAATTGAAGATCAGTAACATATATTGCTCAAGTTTGGGAGGAGGTTGCCGTTGCTAGCTAGGTTATTCAAATTAACAACAATGGCGGCGATAAACGCATCTGCACCGCAGAAACCGAATATTCCGTGGATATGCGTTAAAAAACAAGGCATCTACTCCAACGGACTTTGGTTTAATGACAATCCTTTAGACTATCCATTGCCTCTTATCATGGCTCAAATCATCCTTGTCTTCTTTGTCACCCGACTGCTTTATTATCTTCTCAGGCCTTTCGGACAAACCAAATTTGTCTGCAATCTCCTGGTAATAATTATATATTTTCATGTATCCATAATTTTTTTTACTAAATATATCGTGCTATCAGATTATGAATTTGGACTATTGTTTAGATGGATCATCTGTATTTTAGATGGATCATCAGTAAATGTATCTAAAATGTGCAGTTTAAAATTTCAAACGCACACTTTGATAAGAGAACATTCAATCATTTGTTGCGAAGTACATTGCTTATTTGATGAATTTCGCAACAACTCAAACGGGCGGGGGTTCTTTATCTGCTTGCCATGCTTGCAGTTGCACGAATGGATGTGGTACTAATCCCTGCCCTTGGGAACCATGCATCCAGATGACGTCGATATCAAGCCATTAGTACCTCTTATGCCCTCCGATGACCACAAAAAACAGCGATTAGAATTCCATCACATTGCTTTGATGAATTGATTGTGCTTTTTTTTTATTCTTTTAGGGTGGCATTATATTGGGCCCTTCTGTGCTAGGGCAAAGCCAAGTCATTAACGCGAAGCTATTCAGAAAAAAGGATGCCCCAACATTTGAGATTATGGCTCTACTGGGAGTAATATACTCCATGTTCATAATTGCAGTAAAATTTGACAAAACCATGGTGAGAAGAACGGCGAAAAGCGGCTGGAAAATCGGCATACCGGGGTTAATTTTACCGTTGGGAGTCACCATAGCCCTAGCTCAACCCATAGGTAGCACTATCCCTAGTTTCAAAGGAGGAACATTCTTCCTCTACTACTTTCTCTCCACATTGTCCTTCTCATTTTTCCCAGTCATAGCCCAAACCCTAAGTGAGCTCAATCTCATGACTTCCGAATTAGGTCAACTCGCCATGTCATCTGCCCTTGTCACAGAGGCCTTCCAATGGATCTCTACAGTTGCACACATCGTCTTCACGAAAAATGATCCAGCACATGGAGCCATGACACTGATTTCCATCCTAGCCCAAATCATCTTTACTTTCACTTTCCTAAGATCACTTGTTCTACTTGTTATCAGAAACACACCGGAGGGGAAAGAAGTGAAGGAGACTTACGTGGTTATGATGCTACTTGGGGTGTTAGTGACCGCCGCTGCCTCCGATGCCATTGGAGCCACCTCGCTTGTCGGACCTATACTTTTTGGGTTGATTATACCGGATGGATCGTCCCTAGGTGCAACGTTGATACAAAAAACTGAATTTGTGGTCTCCGAATTTTTTCTTCCCATCTTGTTCTTTCGTGTTGGATTCATGACCAATGTGTACTCGTTAAGAGACTGGGGAAGTATTGGGAAACTTCAGCTTATCATTTCCCTCACCTATGGAGCAAAGATTTTGGGAGTTGCAGTGGCTGCCTTGTGCTGCAAGATAAACGTCAAAAATAGTCTTTTGCTCAGCTTCATCATGAACATAAAGGGTCTAGTAGACCTTGTCATTCTTACTCGATGGAGGAGTAGTCAGGTAATTAGATATATCGATCACTTTTTTAATTAATTTCTTTCCCTCTCATCATATAAATGAATAGTATGCGTATTTCTCTTTACATAACGTTCTGTGTTTATTAAAGATAAAATGCATCTAGAAAACTTCATTTCAATTTAATTTTATCCAACTTAATTTAATCCCAATTATTCACATGGTTAATTATTTTAGAATATATTATCTTTATTTTGAGCTTAGACTTGAAACTTATAGTTTCAGTTTGGTTAATCACTTCAATTTTAGTTTTTTTTTTTTTGTATCAAATTTAGCACTCTCCCCAAATTGATACTTAAACCTAAAGGCGAAGTGCTCCTCATCACAAGTCCATACTTCAAATAATCAACCATGTCAATAACTATGATCAAAATTGAAGAAAACTGACTAGAAATGAAGTTTTTCACAATGCTATCTATTTGTATTATAGATAATTATGTAATTTTTGAAATTTTTGTTTCAGCTGATAGGTGAAGACGCATATACTCAAATTGTGTTCTCTATGCTGGCGATGACAGTGGTTGTGACACCGGTGCTCCGATTCTCATACAAGCCACAAACACGACTGGGGCCATCGGAAAAAAATGTCTGTGCAAGAAACCTCCAATCAAGCAGAAACAACTTCGAGTTTCACATTCTTTGTTGTGTCCACAACGAGGAAAGTGTCCGTAGCATCACCACCATTTTAGAATCCTCAAACCCGACAGTTCAAAGCCCTGTCATCACCTATATTGTCCGCGCCGTGGAGTTCGTTGGTCGGGCGGCGCCGATGCTAGTCCCATACAATGACAAGCGTCTAGAGGAAGGAAGCAACAGACTAAAACGATCAAATACGCCTACCCATCAAATGATGCGAGCTTTTGAGAATTACTCAAAGAATTCCAAAGGACCGGTTTCGATCCATGCATTCACCATGATTGCCCCTTACAAATCAATGCACGAGATTTTGTGTAATCTAGCTGAAGACAACAACATTCCTTTGATTCTCTTACCTTTCCATGAAAACCACCAGTACACGGTGGGGACCGACATCACCACCTCCATCCGGCATTTCAACGTACAAGTACAAACATACTCACCTTGTACAGTTGGAATACTAGTGGAAAGAGGCTTGTCCACTCGGCTAAGTGTGTCCCATTTTTCCTACAATGTTGGGGTATTTTTCGTTGGGGGCCCAGATGATCGTGAGGCGCTGGCCTATGCCTCACGCATGTCTGGCAACCCTGACGTGGGGATCACGATGTTTAGGATCATATTCAAGAATAAATTAATAGATCAAGGTGACATGAATTTCGATATGGAGGAAGGCTTGGATGAGGCTTTGGTGGACGAGTTTAAGATAAGGAACATTGGGAATGATTGTGTGACGTGGCGGGATATCGAGGTGGATGATAGTGTGCAGCTTATGGATGCCATTAGAAACTCGCAAGGAGATTATGATCTTGTGATTGTTGGACGGAGAAAAGCCGATATGCTGTTGAACGATGAGGAAATGGCGGCTTTCGTGCAGAATCCCGAACTTGGAGTCATCGGCGACATGCTTGCTTCCTCGGATTTTTGCAGTGGAATGGTGAATGTGTTGGTGTTGCAAGAAAGCATGGAACTGAGTTGCGGAATTTTTCGTAAAATGTCACGAAAAGGTTCTATAAGGTAGCTATTTATGTCTTGTGTGGATGATGCCGGAATGGTGAATGTGTTGGTGCTGCAAGAAAGCATGGAACTGAGTTGTGGAATTTTTCGTAAAATGTCATGAAACGGTTAGGTGGCGTTCCAGATACATGAAAATATCTCTCGTCATTGAGGCAGTTGTGTCGTAGACCAAAACTTTGGCAATGTACGTACGTATGGCAGAAAAAGTTACATAGTCGACAGACGATTGACCGCACTGGATGATGCCGGTTAATTTTAGGCAGATATTAATTAATGTAATATTTGGCCCTGAGATTTGTTGTAAAGACCGCGGTTTGGTTTTAATTATTGTAGCTTGTAAAATGAAAATACAAAGATAATTTTAGATTTTAAGTGAAAGAATTATGCTGTAATGGTAAAGGAAATAAAACAAGTGAAGAAGATGATTGAAGAAGAGAGAAGTCTGGGAAGAGATGAAGTAAAAGCTTCAGAATTTTTATATTTTGATCACATTTCAGTTCATACATACATTCAATATTTATAGTCATTATGTACAGCTAAGGAGATTGATCTTTAACTGATTTAGCCTAACAACTTAACTGAATTGGTTTGAATCCTAACAAGAAGCTAACTAACTAACTAATCAATACAGCTAGCTAACTAAGCTAACTAACTAACTAATCAATACAGCTAGCTAACTAACAATACAGCTAGCAGCTAACCATACTAACAGCAAGCTAACTACTTTGCTCCTAGCTAGCTAACTGTTTTGTTGCTTAGCTTTGCTCTTAGCTAACTGCTTAACCATATCATTCAACATCCTCCCTCAATCTGATGCTGGAGTCCGAAGCATGAGATTGTCCCGATAAAACTCAAACCGAGGCGTGTGTAGCCCATGAGTCATGACATCGGCTAGCTGATCCTGAGAGGAAACATGCGCCAAGTGAAGAGCCTTACGTTGAACCCGCTCACGAACGAAATGGACATCAATTTCAACATGTTTAGTACGGCCATGAAAAACCGGATTATGGGCCAGTTGGATAGCGGAGACACTATCGCACCAGATCAGGGGCGGACGAGCAAGAGGAAGGTGAAGTTCAGCAAATAGGTGAGTTAGCCACTGGAGTTCACAGGCAGTGTTGGCAAGAGCTCGGTACTCCGCCTCGGCAGAAGAACGAGAGACGGTGGTCTGTTTCTTGGCCCCCCATGAAATGGGATTACGACCAAGAAAGACAATATGACCAGAAGTCGAACGGCGAGTATTAGGATCACCACCCCAATCAGCGTCTGAGAAGGCGTGAAGACGAAGCGCGCCTGAGACATAACGAAGACCAAAGGCCATAGTACCTTTTAGATAGCGAAGGATACGTTTAACAGCAATCATGTGAACATCCGTGGGAGCATGCATGAATTGACACACAGTATTAACAGCAAAAACAATATCCGGGCGAGTAAACGTCAAGTATTGGAGAGCACCAACCATGCTCCGATAAAGAGTGGGATTAGGAAGCAAGAGACCATCAGTAAGGAGTAACTTAGTATCAGGAACCAAAGGAGTAGAAACAGGACTGCAATTAGACATCCCAACCTTGGTCAGAAGCTCCTGTGTATACTTACTCTGATCAACAAACAACCCATTGTTGTGAGAACGTACATGGAGACCAAGAAAATAGGACAAAGGCCCGAGATCCTTCATGTCAAACTCAGTACTTAAGGCACGAATCAAACGGGCCATCACAGCAGGGTCATTCCCAGTCACTATGATGTCATCGACATAGAGCAAAACAATAAGAAGAACTGATCCCTGATGGAAGACAAACAAGGCAGAGTCAGAGAGAGATTGAACAAATCCCAAAGTGAGCATATGACCAGTAAACCGAGCGTTCCAAGCGCGAGGAGCCTGCTTCAGGCCATAAAGGGACTTTTCCAGTTTGCACACATGAGAAGGACAGTGAGAATCAACAAAACCCGGAGGTTGGTCCATGTAAACCTCTTCATGAAGAACACCATGTAAAAAAGCATTTTTGACATCAAGCTGTCGTAAAGGCCAATTGAACTGAGCAGCCAAAGCAAGAACGAGACGCACCGTGGTATGTTTGACAACCGGACTAAACGTTTCATCATAATCAACCCCAGCCTCCTGGAGATAACCCTTAGCAACCAGTCGTGCTTTGTGTCTTGCCACCGAGCCATCTGCATGGCGTTTTAACTTGAACACCCACTTACACCCAATAACACGACGGTGAGTAGGTAATGGAACCAATCGCCAAGTGTGCTGATGCTGGAGAGCAGAAAATTCCTCGTGCATGGCGTGACACCACTCAGGAACCTGGGCAGCTTGTGTATAGGTCACAGGCTCAAGAAGAGGACCAGCCGTGGAGGTGACGTGTAAAGCAAGAAAACCACGACGCCTAGGTCTGGAGATGCCAGATTTGGAACGAGTGACCATAGGATGGGAAGACGGTATGGCATATTGAGCAGGAGACGAAACCGGCACAGGCATGTCAACCACCAAGTCAATAGAAGGCGCGGAGCAAGGAGAGTCAACAGTAGGAGCGGATGGAGAGGAGTCTGAAGCCGGAGAAGCTGGTGAAAGAGCAGGATGCACAGAAGTAGACCCCGATGCAGTAGGAGAGGTAACCCTGCCAAGTGGAGGACAAGCAGTATATAATGGAGTACAACTAGGATGGTTTACCAAGCCATGATCATGCACGAAGGATGTGTTGATGGATGTATGAGAAGAAGAGAAAGGGAACTGACTTTCATCAAAAATAACATGGCGAGACACAAAGGTCTTTTTAGAGGGAATATGATAACACAGATATCCTTTATACTCAAGAGTGTACCCTGCAAAGACACATTGGGTGGTTCGGGGTTCAAGTTTGTGACTAGTATAGGGTCTGAGAAAAGGATAACAGGCACACCCGAAAGATTTAAACAACCGTAAACAAGGATAGGAACCAAATAGCAGAAAGTAGGGGGAGTTCATATGAAGAACAGCAGTTGGCATACGATTGATAAGAAAATTGGCAGTGGAACAAGCATGAAACCAAAAAGAATAGGGCATAGAAGCTGTTTGTAGCAAGGTAATGGTGGTTTCAATGAGATGTCGATGTTTTCTCTCAGCAAGACCGTTCTGCTGTGGTGTATAAGGACACGATTTGAAATGACGAATGCCTTTAGACAGGAAGAACTCAGTCATGGCCTTGTTGACAAACTCACCGCCACCATCACTTTGAAAGATTTTTATAGATTTTTCAAAGAAATTAAGAACATAAGAGTAGAATTTAACAAAAGTAGGGTAAACATCTGATTTATGCTTTAAAGGATAAATCCAAGAGTAGCGAGTATAGTCATCAATGAAGAGAACATAGTATTTATGACCAAGAAGAGAAGGACAGTGACTAGGGCCCCAAACATCTGAATGAATTTTAGCAAATGGATGAGAAGTTTTATTGACAGAAGCAGAAAATGGCAGTCTAGATATTTTTCCTTGGAGACAAGGTTGACACATATGTGAAGTTGAATCAGGTGAGTAAGTGATCTGAGCTTGGGACAACATAGTAGAAAGGACAGCATGGGCAGGATGACCAAGCCGCCGGTGCCATAGTGAAGAGGATACTGTTTTGCCTACACAAGCAATAGTCGACAAGTGAGGAGACAAAGAAGAAGAAGATAAAGACTTAGGAAGAGGATATAAACCACTAACACTAGGAAGTGTGTATAGAGTCCTCCCCGAGTGGTCCTGAATACGAAGAGAGGAAGCATCAAACAGCATTTGACAACCATTATGCAAACAAAACTTTTGCACAGAAAGCAGATTATGAACAAGACGAGGTACATGATACACATCCTTCAATTGAAAAGCATGATCGATAATAGGCAAGGTAAGGGAACCAACACTAGCTATAGGAAGAACAGCTCCATTACCAACTGAAATACCTGATTTAGGAGGACAAGCGTGAGCTTGTTGTAAGTGAGAGTCATCAGAGATCATGTGATTGTTGGCACCAGTATCAGCAAGCCAGAAGTTAGGATCATTGAACTCAAACGCAGGAGTAGCTGAATAGGCCTGAGACTGAGTACCGGGTGGAGGAGACACTTCAAAATGACCCCGTTGTGAGCATTCCAGGGCCTCATGGCCATAAATCTTACATAGTTGACACACTGGAGATGGGAGAGCTTGCTTGTACTGAGGGGAAGCCCCTAAAACACCAGGATTTGTGTGACCAGGCAACTGTTGAGATTGCTGTGATGACTGTGAAGAGTAAGGATTGAAATCATAGGAGTGATTACCACCATTAGAATAGCCATGGTGTTGTTGAGCACCTTGATTATAAGAAGGAACCGAAGGATAGCCGTGATTCAAAGGACGATTATAACCTCCACGATTACCCCTATTGTTGTTGTTCCAGCTGTTATTCCAGTTGTTGTTGTTCCAGCTGTTATTCCAGTTGTTATTCCATCGTCCTCGACCATTATTCCACCGACCTCGACCTTTATTGTTATTCCAATTATTAGAGCCTCTCCCTTGCCAATTTGAGTTATTCCAACCTGTACCTCCTGATTGAGACGTGGTAGTTCCATTCAAGGATTCACCTTGAGAACCTTGACCTTCTTTAGTGGCCACCATTGCGGTAAGCAAGGATTGGTGAGAAGCAAGTTGTGTTGCAACTTTGCTAAGGTCTGCTTCTTCAGCTAGCAAGAGAGTCCGAAGCTCAGTAAGAGTAACAGGAATTGGCCGTGCCCGAATGTGAGATTTGAAAGGATGATAATCAGATGGCAAGCCATTAAGTGTGATCAAGATTACATCTTTGTCAGACACAGGCACACCTGCACTAGCCAACCGTTGGCGAGCAGACCGAATCTTACTCATGAATGTCTCAATAGAATCAGAACCTTTTTGGATGGTCTGAAGATTGGTCTTCAGCTGCATGAGGTTAGCTTCTGACAAAGAAGAAAAACGTTCTTGCAGTGTAAGCCAAGCCTCACGTGAGAACTCACAGTTCATTATCTCAGTGAAGGCATCTTCAGATATCGTTGCAATTAGAACATTAAGTAAAGCAGCATCCATATCAATCCAGTTTTGAAATGATGCATCAGTAGACAAAGGACACAGACTAGAACCATCAAGATGTCCAAACAGATGAAAACCTTTTAGTAAGCGTTGAATCTTAATACTCCAAGACACATAGTTTGTATCATCTAGCTTTACAGATATGAAGTCCGTGACATGTTTAAGAAGATCCATACCAATAGTCATGGCAAAAACAGAAAGCACAGGAAAGTATAACCTCAGTATTGAGTACTTGACTTAGCAAGAGATGTAAGAACCACTTATCTTGCAGAGAATCTCAACGTGGGAGATCCAGATAGTGAGCAGAAGAGAAGCAGAAGATCCAGATGGTGAGAAGAAAAAGCACGCCTGAAGAACTGGATTTAAGGAAGAAAGAAAACGATCTTCATATACTTGCACAGGGAGCACCAGAATCATATAGCTGTGAGCATTAAAGCTCTGATACCATGAAAGAATTATGCTGTAATGGTAAAGGAAATAAAACAAGTGAAGAAGATGATTGAAGAAGAGAGAAGTCTGGGAAGAGATGAAGTAAAAGCTTCAGAATTTTTATATTTTGATCACATTTCAGTTCATACATACATTCAATATTTATAGTCATTATGTACAGCTAAGGAGATTGATCTTTAACTGATTTAGCCTAACAACTTAACTGAATTGGTTTGAATCCTAACAAGAAGCTAACTAACTAACTAATCAATACAGCTAGCTAACTAAGCTAACTAACTAACTAATCAATACAGCTAGCTAACTAACAATACAGCTAGCAGCTAACCATACTAACAGCAAGCTAACTACTTTGCTCCTAGCTAGCTAACTGTTTTGTTGCTTAGCTTTGCTCTTAGCTAACTGCTTAACCATATCATTCAACATTAAGCAATTGATATTATTTATTTGTAACTGTATGAAAATCGATATGAAAAACTAATGATGAATAATGAAGCTAGCTGTGAACTGTATTTGACTACAAAAGAAACTAATTTATAAAATCAGTTAGAACAATTAATAGACTAACTTCTTTCTGTTTGGATTTTATACATTATTAACCTGAAAACTCATGAACATTTTAGATTGTAATTAACTATTTTGGAGATCGTTGTGCTATTAATTTCGAATTTCATTTTTTTTAGTTCTACGAAAGATTTAGGTCCTCGGAATTACAATGATGAATCTTGTGAATCATGTCAATTTCATTCAAATCCTTTAGGTCCTCGGAATTAGAAAAATGGCTACCTTAAGCAGTAGCTACGTACAGGAAATTCCAACAAGGGCATAAGGAGATTTGTATGCCGGAAAAGGCAGTGAGAGCCATAAGCATTTGGTTACATGAGAATCCTTGGGAGTATCCCTATCCTTCGATGCTGGCTCAAATCATACTAGTCTGGCTCAAATCATACTAGGAATTATAATGATCAACCTTATGAATCATGTCAATTTCATTCAAATCCTTTAAGTCCTCGGAATTAGAAAAATGGCTACCTTAAGCAGTAGCTAAGTACATGCAATTCCAACAAGGACATAAGGAGATTTGTATGCCGGAAAAGGCAGTGAGAGCCAAAAGCATTTGGTTACATGAGAATCCTTTGGAGTATCCCTATCCTTCGATGCTGGCTCAAATCATACTAGTCAGGCTCAAATCATACTAGGAATTATAATGATCAACCTTATGAATCATGTCAATTTCATTCAAATCCTTTAAGTCCTCGGAATTAGAAAAATGGCTACCTTAAGCAGTAGCTACGTACATGCAATTCCAACAAGGACATAAGGAGATTTGTATGCTGGAAAAGGCAGTGAGAGCCAAAAGCATTTGGTTACATGAGAATCCTTTGGAGTATCCCTATCCTTCGATGCTGGCTCAAATCATACTAGTCAGGCTCAAATCATACTAGGAATTATAATGATCAACCTTATGAATCATGTCAATTTCATTCAAATCCTTTAAGTCCTCGGAATTAGAAAAATGGCTACCTTAAGCAGTAGCTACGTACATGCAATTCCAACAAGAACATAAGGAGATTTGTATGCCGGAAAAGGCAGTGAGAGCCAAAAGCATTTGGTTACATGAGAATCCTTTGGAGTATCCCTATCCTTCGATGCTGGCTCAAATCATACTAGTCAGGCTCAAATCATACTAGTCATGCTCACATCGCGTCTGCTTCATCATTTTCTCAAGCCTTTTGGAGAACCCAAGTTTGGCTGCAACCTCCTGGCCGGTATATATATATATATATATCATTTTCAGCAAACTCCATCTCGTATATTATTAATGAATTTTTATCTCCAATACGCACTATTCTCAATCAATATATACATGCATCATCCCTATATTTGTATCCCACACATCAATTTAGTAGCCCATATCAATTGATCTATTAAGTTTTCTATTAATAAAAGGTTTTATATTCTTAATCCATCTAATTTTCTTTTAATAAATTATTATTACAAAATTATTATTCAAAAAAAGAAAAAGAGAAACAAACTAAAAGATAAAAATAATAATAATTTAAGGATCATTATAATACTACGATTTAGCGATGTTCCTCTGCATTGTGGAATATGTGATTTGAAGTTCAACTATCATAAACAGTGAGTGATATAAAACATATATATATATATATATATATATATCTATATATATATCATCCACCTCCAACATCGTTAGTGCAGCTAATTAGTTTTATTTAGTTTAGTTTTTTATATGTTTTTTAAAATTCTTGAACTATATTTAGTGCAGCTAAGTTTTATTTAGTTTAGTTTTTTTACATGCTTTTTAAACTTCTTGAACTGTATTTATTATTTTTAATTGACAGAAGTTGGGAATCTGATTAATTTGACGATATTGCCCTTAATTTTCAAGGAAATGTTTAAGAAATTGACATTAGGACTAAATTGATACGAGAACAAAAGTACAGGGGATGACATTGATTGAATTGAAACACAGGAAATGAAAATGATGCATTGTGGAGATAGTATAAGGAAAATATTTTTTGGGCGCCACATCTCGATTTTAATTTGTGACTCAAACCCTAATTTTTTTGCAGGGTGGAATTTTATGGGGACCCTCTCTTATAGGGCAGGCATTGAAGGATACGTTTGTATTCAACGGCAATGCGTTTCCTTTGGTTGACACAATAGCTCTGCTACGCACAATTTACTCAATCTTCATAATCGCATTGAAAATTGACCTAGCCATGGTCAAAGGCACAGCAGAGAATGCATGGAAGATTGGTCTCACCGGGTTTATTTTTCCATGCGCAGTCACCTCAATCCTCGTCTCTACTCGCTAGCCTGGACGATTCCAGGGCTCGCCGGAGGAACACTCTTCCTTTTCTTTGCTATATTTTCTTTGTCATTCACTTATTTCCCGGGGGTAGCTGAGACCTTGGATGATCTCAACCTTATGACCTCCGATTTAGGGAAACTTACCTTGTCGTCCTCCATGATCAACGACGGGATCCAATCGTTCTTCATGGGAATAAGTTACTTCCCCAGCGAAGAAATCGCAAGTCATGGAATTGAGGCTTTTCTTTCTTTACTTGCATTGCTATCGGTCACTGTCTATGTCATCCGCCCGACCTTTTTCATGATCATCAAGAACACACCTGAAGGAAACGAAGTAAGCGAAAATTATATAATTGCAATTCAACTCGGGGTTTTGGTCATGGCGTTTATCACTGATACCATAGGCACAACACCTGCTACTGGCGCTATAATTCTAGGGTTACTCATACCGGATGGCTCGAAACTTGGCACATCATTGATTCGAAAGACTGAGTTGATGGTTTCCGAATTTTTTCTGCCTATGTTCTTTTTGTTGAATGATAAGAACAAAGCAGTTAGCTAAGAGCAAAGCTAAGCAACAAAACAGTTAGCTAAGAGCAAAGCAGTTAGCTAGCTGTTGGTATGCTGTTGGTATGGTTAAGCTGCTAGCTGTATTGTTGGTTAGTTAGTTAGCTTAATTGTTAAGGTTCAAACCAATTCAGTTAGGTTGTTAGGCTAAATTAGTTAAGCACAATCTCCTTAGCTGTCATACATTGCAAGCATCTGTAACTTGCTGTACATAATTACTATATAAGTATTGAAGGTATGTATAAACTGTGTGTGTGTGAAAGATATATAAAACAGAAGCTTTTACTTCATCTCTTCTTATACTCCTCTCTCTTCAATCATCTTCTTCACTCGTGATTTTCTTTTACCACTACAGCAGAAATCTAACACTTTTTTCGTGTTGGACTCGGCGTAGATGTTCTTTCGATTGTAGATTGGAAGAGTTTTCTCAAACTTCAAGTGTTGATTGTTGTGTCTTACGTTGCAAAGATTGCGGGAGTTACATTGGCTGCAATGTCCTGCAAAATCGGGTTCAAGAATAGCCTCTTGCTAAGCATGGTCATGAGTATCAGGGGTATTATCGAACTTTCCATTTATAGTCGATGGAGGGACCTTCAGGTAAATTCCAATACCGTATTCTATTTTTCTTATAATGTATCAGATATTATAGATCAATAGCCAATCTCATACCGGTGTGTATATTTGCAGCAAATAGATGATCAATGCTATACTCAAATCGCGTTATCTTCGTTGGTGTATTGAGCATGGCCCTAGCACCATTCGTACGATTCTCATACATGCTTAAGTTACAAATCAAACTATCAAGCACCAAACACGGACGCATGATAAATATCCAATCCTTAACAAGAATCAACTCCGAAAATTTTCAAGTTCTTAACCAAGATAGCGTCCACAGCATGATAACCCTCTTGGAGGCATCAAATCCAACACAAGCAAGCTCGATCCACGCCTACATCCTCCACATGGTTGAGCTCACTGGCGGCGCTCCACCCCGACTAGTCCCTCGTGAGAAGACGAAGAATTCACGAGCGTAAATTCAACCACACATGCTCATATAATCGAAGCTTTCACTATGATCGCGCCGTATAAACGCATGCACGAGATAATTTGCCATGAGGCCAATGACATTCCTTTGATTATCGTACCCTTCCATGAAACCCACAAGTCCATGGCTGATCCTGATTGTGTGAGCAAGTCCATACGCCAATTCAACCTCAATGTACAATCATATGCCCCATGCACTATTGGGATACTAGTTGAGAGAGGCTCCTCTACTAGCCCTAGCTTGGTTGACTTCTCTTACAATGTTGGGGTTTTTTTTATTGGAGGGCACGATGATCATGAGGCGTTAGCTTACGCAGCACGCATGTCGGGCCATTCCAACGTTAAGATCTCCGTGTTTAGGTTTATTATTTTGCGGAAGAAATTAGTAGAGGTTAAGGAAGAGGAGAAGTTGGACGAGGCATTGGTGGAAGGTTTTAAAGAAAGCAAGAAGGTGAGTGATGGGTTGAATTGGCGCGAAATTGAGGTGGATGACGGGGTGCAGCTTACGGATGCTATTAGGAATTTGCAAGGGCATTATGACCTTGTTATGGTGGGGAGGCGGCACTCGAAAATGGCAGAGTTGAGGGAGGAGAAAATGGCGGGGTTTGTGGACAATGCAGAGCTGGGAGTGATAGGTGAGATATGTTTGCTTGCTCAGATTTTTGCGGCGGGAAGGTGAATGAGTTGGTGATGCAAGAAATTAAGCAGGCGATTTGGAGTGGAACCTCTTGATGATGATGCAAACTTGAATGAGGTTTAAGTTCCAAATTAGGACACAAACCCTAGTTTTTGTAACTATAGACAATAGCTTTGGAGAATTAAATATATTAGCCCTTGCTAGTAGATTTTCAGTTTTGATGTAGCTAAGCTGACTAGCATGCATGACTTGGGAGTTACGTACGAACATTAATTCCATTCAATAGGTTCGGTTAATGGATATGTACGTACCAATGATCGAGCCCAATTCCAATTAGATGTTAAAATCATGCTCCTTTTTTTTCTGACAAAAATACAGTTGAATTTTTTTAAATTAATAATACTCCATAAATTAATAATAACTTCAAATAATAAAATTTCGATCTTGATTGAAGACCAACGTACTAAATATATTGTCTCCATAAATTATATGATCATACGCTCAAGATCAATATTGCATCAATGTATGGAGCCTAAACAAACCGAATTCGGCTAAAAATAACTTGGCCAACAAGAAATCTCGCTTAGACTTTGACAGTTAAAACCTTTAAACCGACTCTTTCCGCGTAAAATACAAAACCAGAGATCACTACAGGCGTGCATTACCTGTTCTTGCCTTCTTTACTGTAACAACTCACAATATAAATCTAGGCTTGATCAACCTGGTTTCAAATCACCAACCGCCGGAAGTGAAGGTAGCCATCTTCACTTCCAATCGGTTCGGAATCGAGTTTACGACCAACATTCCAAGGAGATCGATCGATAATCAAATTGGAATTGAAGTTACCAAACTAATGGCTTCCTCATCAACCAATATATATATTGTCAACCAAACCGATGCGACACGACTAAGAGCAAATTGTCTACCATTTAATAAATATAGGCCTAGAGGCATTTTTATGCAAGATGATCCTCTAGATTACCCATATACTCTATTGTTGGCTCAAATCATCCTAACCCTTCTCATCTCTCAAGTGCTGTATTTTTTTCTGAGACCACTCGGACAAACTAAATTCGTCTGCAATCTCCTGGTATGCTAGCTACCTTCTCCAAATGATCATAATTTTAAGTGTTTTAATTATAAGCCATATATGTTTTGCCTCGAAAAAGAAAGCTTTGCATGAGTACGTAGTTTGTTACTGAATTCTCGCATTCTAATATGTTCACTGTTTCCTTTTGTATGTTGTTCTATCATTTGTAAATTTAAGTTTTTGAACCCTCCATTTTTAAAAGATGTTTTTCTTGTAGAGCGTGTTATTTTATCGTGACAAGAAAGTCTTACATGATCGAGAGCCATGAGTAATTTTAAATATCTTGGCATGTCCTTCCTATATTAATACTCGCATTCTTATATTTTCACTTTTTCTTTTTGTATCATTTTGTAATTTTAAGTTTGTTAAAAACTAATAACATGAGCCCTCCATTGTTTTAGGGTGGCTTTATATTGGGGCCTTCCATGTTAGGGCAAAACAAGGCATTCAAGGACAAGATGCTATTTGGAGGAAAACAAGTCCCTTTATTTGACACCATTGCTCTTCTTGGCATAGTATACTCCGTATTCTTAATTGCGGTGAAATTTGACCTAGCCATGTTCAAAAGAACTGCAAATGATGCATGGAAGATTGGTCTAGTAGGATTCCTCTTTACATCGACAATTGCCGCGATCTTCATTTACATAATGGACATTAACCTCACCAGACTCAATGGATTCCTTCTTTTTGCTACAATTTCTCTATCTTTAACTTATTTTCCTGTGGTGGCTGAGGCCTTGGATGAACTCAACCTCGTGACTTCCGAACTAGGTCAACTCGCCATGTCCTCCGCCGTGACCAACGACGGGATTCAATGGATTCTGATGGCCACACATCTCCTATCACTTCAACTCAACACAAAGGATAGGATAAGGGCTTCCATTTGCTTATTAATGATGATATTATTCACTATTTTTGTCACGCGTCCGATTATTAACTTGATCATCAAGAAAACTCCCAAAGGACAAGAAGTGAAGGAAGGTTATGTAACTGCAATTTTACTTTCCGTTCTGGTCATGGCATTAATCTCCGACGTCATAGGCATGAAGGAAACTTCTGGTCCTCTACTTTTAGGGTTACTAATTCCGCACGGGCCACCTCTCGGTGCAGCTATCGTACACAAGACCGAATATTTGGTCTCTGAATTTCTTTTACCGGCATTTTTTTTTCGTATTGGCTTCACGATTAATGTGCACTCAATCGATGACTGGACGGGTTTTAACAATCTTCAACTTGTGGTATTTGTGACTTATGCTGCAAAGATTGTTGGAGTTACCATGACTGCATTTTTCTTCTGCAAAATTAGGTTGAAAAGTAGTATCTTGCTCAGCTTGATCATGAGTATGAAGGGAATAATAGATGTTATCGTTTTCAAACAATGGTGGAACATGAAGGTAATTTCTTTTGACACTCCGTCTTATTTTACCCATATGCACTCTAAATTGAATATTCTATTGAATTTCTTTTTGCGTCTCAAAGTAGTGAAGGAGAGAAAAAATAATTGTTAAAAGAAGATCAAATTACAGTTTATTACGCTATATACGTATTGTGATTTCTCTCAAATAACAAGGTTATATTTGTGCTTTCAAGATTTTGAATTGACCGGACTTAAACTTTTTGTTTTCTTTCAATCTTTGTCTTCGTCACATCTTCCCGTAAATGCTCATTTGTTAGTATAGGAGGATCACGTTGGATCACAAATTAGCTTATGTGAGCTATATATACTTATTAAATTTTTTTTTTTGAATTTTATTATTTTCATCTTATTCATTATTTTCTAGTTAATTTAACTTCAGTTTTTTGAAGTTGTTTTTGACGATTTGTTACTTATTTGTCATCCACGTAAACTAAAAAATGGTCATAGTTCAGAAAAATTAGTATTTAAAGAAAAATTTAGTCAAAATGTGAAGTAGGCAAAGATCAATTGAAAGAAAATAGAAAACGTAATGCTGTAAATTGAAAATTTTGAAAGGACACATAGATCTTTTATTTGAATACCAAGTATAACTTTGTTATTCAAAGTAAACCAAAAAATAATAAACCCTAATTTGCCTTGAAAAAACTAGTACCCGAAATCTTTCACTAACTAATTAGCTTGAGCTCCGCATTTTAATTGGCAGGAGATAGATGATCAAATTTTTACTCAATTCGTGTTGTCGTCTCTAGCGATGACCATGATCGTAACGCCATTGGTACGATTCTTCTACAAGCCTCTAGGATTATCAGAATCCATACTTCCCTGGGTCAGAAATATCCAATCAATGCCGAGAAATTCAGAAATGTTTCGAATTCTTTGTTGTATCCACAACGAAGGAAGCGTCCCCGCCATCATTCATCTCCTGGAAGCTTCAAATCCGACAGCAGCAAGCCCCATCTGCGCCTACATTGTCCACACAGTGGAGCTCCGTGGCCGCACTGCTCCACGATTCGTCCATTGCAAGAGATCAGAAAAAGAGAAGGGCGGCAGAACTTCAACCACAACCCAAATAATGCGGGCTTTTGATAACTACTCGAAAGCCTCGAATGGACCGTTGATGACTCAAACATACACGATGATCGCGCCGTATAAATGCATGCACGAGACTCTTTTCCGGCTGGCCGATGAAAAGTTTGTACCTCTCATTATCGTACCGTTTCATGAAAACCAACAGGGCGTTGTTGATCTGGTTATGATCTCCGCGGTACGCCAATTCAACGAAAACGTGCAATCCTATTCCAAATGTACAGTTGGAATCCTCGTTGACCGAGGGTTGACTCACCGGCTCAGCTTCGCAAATTTCTCTTGCAATGTAGCTTTGTTTTTCATTGGGGGGCCAGATGATCGCGAGACATTAGCCTACGCGACACGCTTGTCTGGCAACCCTGATGTTAACATGACGGTGTTCAGGATATTGTTGCAAAGTAAATCAAAAGATGAGAACGAGGAGGAGGAGGTTGAGGAGAAAATTGAGGTGGAGCTGGACGAGAAGTTGGTGAACGAGTTTAGGGTAAGAAACAGTGGGAATTATCGGCTGATTTGGCGGGAAATCGAGGTTTGGGATGGTGTGCAGCTTATGGATGCGGTCATGAAGTCACAGGGGGATTATGATCTTGTGATGGTGGGGAGGCGACATTCAGATATTACCTTGAGAGATGAAGAAATGGCGGAGTTTTTGGACAACGCAGAGTTGGGGGTGATCGGGGACATTGTCGCTTCCTCGGATTTTTGTAAGGGGGCGGTGAATGTGTTGGTGATGCAAGAAAGCATGGAATTAGGGTATGGAATTTTTCGTAGTCAATCCATGAAAAACTCCGAAAGTGGATTTAGTTCCATCACTACCAAAAGTTTATTACACGGCCCCAAAAATGGAGTGGAGGAATCTAGTTAGAATTTTTTTGTCAGTTTAGTTACATAGTTTTGTTTAATTTCTTTCTCTTTTTGTGCACTTATTTATTCGGTTATATATTTATCTAATTTATTACAATGATATGAGGTTGAGGGGATTACATAAAATATATTGGGAATATCACTAAAATATAATACTAATATATTAAGACCCGTTTTGTTAAATTTTCCTTGATAGATCGAGATTGCAAAAAGTTGGAAATTGTTGTCGTGAATGAAACTACGTACAAATCGATCATCGCCAAGATTAAGATGCAAGTGAAGCATCTATAATTTCCGATTGGGATTCATAGTATCTTTTCCATTCTCTCTCTTCTCATGTACGTGGCTTTTCTAAATTACACCTATGCTTTTAAAGTGATTAAATGACAATAAGGTTAATTAGTTGATTAATTGTCTCAATTCTAGGGTTTTAAAATGTCTATTTGGAGGAATTAGGTATTGAGTCTCAAAACTCAATAGGAAAATTCTAAGCTATAAGCGATTAACCTATTATTATGGAAGAGAAAAATATATTTAAAGTTGACAATCACACCAAAGTAAAATTGACAATAGGGTACGTAAACTCAAAACTCAATATCGGCATATTCCACTTGTTTTGTGAGTTGAATTCTGAATGAGAGACTAAAAGTTAAAACATGTATATTAAGGATATTTAGGTAAGCTAGTTTTGTACTTGTCAAGAAACTGTGAGTATTTGCCCAAAAAAATTTCATACAAGAAGTTAGAAGCATTTAACTTGTAGTAGAATATAGATTGAACGACATAGTTTCACTCTTAAATTAATGGTGATACTTGTTTGGATTTGCTGGTGTTGGGCTTATTGTCAAATTAATATGTGCATCCCACTTCTACTTGTAGATATTCTTTTAATCAAAATATTCAATTCGTTAAAATTCTTAGAAAACATAAAATTAGATATATAGAAATTAATTTCTATGTACTTTATATAAAATCATTAAGACTCTAAAATCTTGTAATTTTAAATAAAATATCAATATAATTATTGACGCGTGAACGCTTCAAGATTTACACCGCGCTTTGAAAGAAGCAAAACTTGCCTCAACGCCTCACTTTTTTGATACATTATATTTGACATTATATATAAAAGGTTGATTATTTATCAATTGATGATCATTTCCTCGAAAAAACTGAATTCTAGTTGCTATATCTCTAACTGAAATATGCTATATATATATAAAGGCTCAAGAAATCTAAGCAACCCTGCAGGATCAAGCTATATATATACCATTTCAAAAAGTTGGGTCTAAAGGCATTTTTATGCATGATAATCCTTTAGATTTTCCCTATCCGCTATTGTTGGCTCAAATCATCCTCATCGTTCACGTCTCTCGAATCCTTCATTTTTTTCTGAGACCTCTGGGGCAAACCAATCTCCTGGTATGCTAGCTACTTTCTCCAAATTGATCATATGCTTAAATGATCATAATTTCATGCGTTTTTGCTGTTGTTGAGAGTATCATTAGTTATATATTCCACATCCGGACAAGGAAGCCTTTCATGCATGACTAGTTTTAAATATATCCCCGCCCTTTCCTCTCTTATGGCCAATCGGTTTTTGGATTGAAATGCTCATGACATTCTTATATTTTTACCTTTTCTTTTTGTTTCATAATTTCAAGTGTTTTAAGATGAATTTCGTTGTTGTTGAGAGTATTAGTTATTCCACGTCTGAACAAGGATGCATGAGTAGTTTTAAAAATATCCTCACCCTCTCCTCTCTTATGGCCAATTTTGTTTTTGGATTGAATGCTCGCATTCTTACATTTTTAACTTTTTAATTATCTTCTCTTACTGTATCATAATTTCAAATGTTTTAAGACAAATTTTGTTGTTGTCGGAAGTATTAGTTATTCCACATCGTCCGAACAAGGAAGCCTTGCATGAGTATAGTTTTAAATATCCTGGCCCTCTTCCTTAATTTGTATGGCTAATTAGTAATGTTCGTATTTTTTTAGTTTTACCCTTTTTTTTAAAATCATTTTTTAAATTTAAGTTTGTTATATTAACATATATATGGACCCTCTATTTTTTTTAGGGTGGGTTTATAATAGGCCCTTCCATGTTAGGGCAAAACAAGGCATTCAAGGACACGATGCTATTTGGAGGAAAACAAGTCCCATTGTTTAACACCATTTCTCATTTTGGCGTAGTATACTCCCTATTCTTAGTTGCAGTGAAAATTGACCTATCCATGATCAGAAGGACGGAAAACAATGCATGCCTGGAAGATTGGTGTACTGGGATTCCCCTTTCCATCCATAGTCACCTCGATATTCGTTTACACAATGGGCAAGAAGATCACCGGACCCAATACCGGAGGAAGATTCTTCCTCGTTTTCGCCGGAGGAAGATTCTTCCTCGTTTTCGCTAGATTTTCGGCTTTAACTTATTTTCCAGTGATAACTGAGAGCTTGGATGAACCCAACCTCATGACTTCCGAATTAGGCATACTCACCATGTCATCAACTAACGACTTGCTTCATTGGATCTTGATGGCAACACATTTCATATTTAGTCAACCATACACAAGCAGCAAGATTGAGATTGCCCTTAACTTATTGATAATCATTTTATTCACGGTTCTCGTCACGCGTCCGGTTATTATTAACATGATCATCAAGAAAACTCCCCAGGGGAAAGAAGGGAAGGAGGGTTATGTGATTGCAATTCTAGTTGGAGTTGCAGTCATGTCGTTTATTTCCGACATCATCGGCATGAACCCATATTCGTGTTGAGGAGTAAACCAGCTATCTGGTTTAATCTGATGTCAAGAAGTGAAGTTTCAAACTTCAACAATGCAGTGAAGCAGGAAAAATGAAGAAATGCAAAAATAGCCGTTAGTGTTCTTGAGTTCAAAATACCAGTCTTTAGATGTTAGGGTTCTTAGTTCTATTCAATGTCCTCAATCATTGGATCATATTCCAATGAGTATTCTAGAATTGTATGTGTGTGTGGCATTGTAATTTGTAGATAGAATTAAGGGTTGAGATGTACGTCCCAAGATGTGGTCCTCATTCTAACTAACCTTTTTGTCCTATGTGTGACTAGTCCTAGAATAGGTCAAATAGTGATAGGTGAGATTGTGTGAGTATTGAGAGCTATAATATATCTCTCTCTCTTTGCATTAATGAATCACTAAGAACATTCAGAAGATTATTCCCTTTGCACTCTCCCTGAAAATCCAAACAATCCGAGTCCTCATCTTTGATTTTCTTGCTCACTAAGCAAATTCTGTTAAAACTAGAATTTGATATTTTCTGCATAAGCTTTGATATGGTATCAGAGCTTATTTGATCCAATGAAGGGGTGTTCAATCTGTGAAGAAATCAAAGTTTGGAGGTCAGATTCAAGTGGAGAGATGAAGGCTCCAATCTTCCAAGGTCATAACTATGACTTTTGGAGAATCAAAATGAAAACCATCCTCAGAGCTCATGGTCTCTGGGAGCTGGTAGATACTGGATTTCCAGATGAAGATTCATCATCTGATGAAGGAGGAGAAAGAGTTCCAGGAGCAGTGAGGACATTCTCCAAAGCTGAGAGGATCCGAGATGCCAAAGCCCTTGCACTGATTCAGAATCATGTCTCAGATGAAATTTTCCCAAAGATTTCGAATGAAGATCATGCTCATGAAGCCTGGCTCATCTTACAGAAATAATTTAGAGGAGATGACAAGGTAAGATTTGTCAAACTACAAGCCATTAGAGCTGAATTTGAGTATTTGAGAATGAAAGATGGAGAAGTGTTAGAAGAATACTTTACCAGATTCTTTGATTTAGTGATTAAAATAAAATCATATGGTGAAGATATACCAAACAAAAGAATTGTGCAGAAAATCCTAATGAGACTGTCTAGAAGTGTAACAACCCGGAATTTTAATTATTGGGTTTACGCAATTATTTTTGTAAAATGACGATTTTACCCTTGGTGGGTAAAGGGCATGGAAATCAAGTTTTGTTTCGGAACTTATTAGGTGGTGTTTTGGATACCATTGCGTAGGTCTCGAACTCACGAGTTCGTAGACAGGCGGCACGCAAGAAACGGGGTTCGTGTACGAAAGTTATGGGTCTAGACGTGTAAGGGCAATTTGGTAATTTGCCATGGAGGGGAGATGTTTTACTACCCGAATCAGATTAATCAGATTAATCTGATCATTCATCACACTCATCTCTCTCCCTGAAACATAAACACATCGAACCCGTGTGCGAAAAACACCCGAAAAACCCATAAAATCAACTTTGGATTCAAGGCTTTAGCTGTAACAACACGGAATTTTAATTATTGGATTTAAGTAAATTATTTATGTAAAATGACGATTTTACCCTTGCTTGTTAAGGGGCGTGAGAGTCAAATTTTGTTTCAAAATATTTTTGGTGGTGTTTTGGATACCGTTGCGTAGGTCTCGAACTCACGAGTTCGTAGACAGGCGGCACGCATAAAACGGAGTTCGTGGACGAAAGTTATGGGTCTAGACGTGTAAGGGTAGTTTGGTAATTTGCCATAGAGGGGAGATATTTTTAACCCCCCCCCCCCCCCCCCCCCCCCCCCCCCCCCCCAAATAAGACTAATCTGATCCACCTCATTTCATCTTCATCTCATTCTCATCTCTCTGTGAAAACACCCACATCGAACCCGAAACCCGTGTGCGAAAACTAACCCAAAAACCCACAAAGTAAACTTTTGATTCAAGGCTCCAACTTCCAGTTTTGATCAACTAATCGTATTCTACTCCTTCCCACGATCACAACCGTACCAACCATCGAAGGAGAGGACCACGGAGGAAGCCGAACCGAGTATAGGAGGTTTCGGATCTTTCGATCGATTTTTCGGCTAGCACAGGTACGTGTTTGATGTTTTAAGGTCATATTTGGATTCCTGGGTTCGAGTAGATAGATTTAGACATAAAATTTGTGAAAAATGGTTGAGTTTTGAGGAAGTTGTAAAGCTTGAAGTTTCGGCCGGAAATGGAGGATTCCGGCGGAAACCAAACGGCGGTGCCAGCAGCCGGTCGTCTTCTCCAGCGAGTCACCGGTGATAGATCGAGTCGAGTAAATCGGTCGGGTCGAGCGATCAGTCGGATCAGTTGAACCGATAGGGATAAGTGAATCGGTCGGGTCGAGTTAGACCGGGTCAGGCTGAGTTGGGCCGGGTTGGACCGGTCTAGGCGCGTGGGTACTGTAGCAGGCGCGTGAGGGCACGTGGCGGCGCGTGGACGAGTGTTTCGACCTTCCGTCAACACGTGGCGGCGCGTGGGGCCGAGTCTGAGGTCATGGTGGCGCGTGACAACTAGTTTTTGACGTTTCGAACCTGTTGGCGCAGGTTTTGAGTCGATCGGACGTCGTTTAGGGGTTGTTTTGGGCGTTTTAAAGTTGCTGCGTTTTCTAGGCCAGCATCGTTTAGGGGAAGGTCATGCATTAGAGGCATATTTAATCCCCTTAGATATTTTTGATTTTGATGTGATTCTGGGGATGGATTGGTTAACTATGCACCATGCCTCTATTGAGTGTTATGACAAGAGAGTAGATTTCCGGAGTCCAGGTTTACCGGAACTTACATTCAGGGGAGATCGTAGGGTACTACCCTGTGGAGTGATATCAGCTTTGACCGCTGAGAAATTGCTGAGGAAAGGTTGTGAGGGTTACTTGGCTCATGTGTTTGATTCTCGGGATACTCCGATGAGAGTGGAGGATATTCCAGTGGTGAGTGAGTTCTCTGATGTGTTTTCAGATGATCTTCCGGGATTGCCACCTCACCGGGAGATTGAGTTCACCATCGAGCTTTTGCCAGGTACTCAACCTATCTCACAGGTACCATATAGAATGGCACCGGCAGAATTGCGAGAGTTGAAGACTCAGTTGCAGGATTTGGTGAATATGTGATTTATTCGCCCAAGTGTTTCACCTTGGGGTGCACCAGTGTTATTTGTGAGGAAAAAGGATGGTGGTCTGAGGTTGTGTATCGACTACTGGAAGCTAAATAGGGCTACGGTGCGGAATAAGTATCCTTTGCCAAGGATAGATGATTTGTTTGATCAACTTAAGGGGGCAAGATATTTTTCGAAAATTGACCTTCGA
This sequence comes from Oemleria cerasiformis, assembly GCA_037349345.1. Lineage (NCBI taxonomy): Eukaryota > Viridiplantae > Streptophyta > Magnoliopsida > Rosales > Rosaceae > Oemleria > Oemleria cerasiformis. The sequence continues at coordinate 32,900,750 of JAZGTL010000007.1, read as the reverse complement.
TCCGGGTACCATCAGTTGAGGATCAGAGAAGGGGATGTTGAGAAAACAGCTTTCAGGACTCGTTATGGCCATTATGAATTCCTGGTGATGCCTTTCGGGTGGACTAATGCCCCAGAAGCATTTATGGATTTGATGAACAGGGTGTTCCAAAAGTATTTGGATCGGTTTGTGATTGTGTTCATTGATGACATCTTGGTGTATTCGAGGAGTGCTAAGGCACATGAGAAGCACTTAAGGTTGGTGCTGAATATGCTTAGGAAAAAGCATTTGTTTGCCAAATTCAGTAAATGCCAGTTTTGGTTGACCGAAGTTGGATTCTTAGGTCATGTGATTTCGGCTGAGGGTATCAGCGTAGATCCCCAAAAGGTTGAGGCAGTGGCAAACTGGGAGCAACCGAGGACAGTGACAGAGGTGAGGAGTTTTCTGGGTTTGGCATGATATCATCGACGGTTTGTAGAAGGATTTTCTACGTTAGCAGGGCCGTTGGCTCGGTTGATGAGGAAAGGAGTCAAGTTTGACTGGGGAGCTGATCCTGAACAAGGATTTCAGGAGCTGAAGAGGAGGTTGACTTCTGCTCCAGTATTGACCCTTCCTGATGATACTGGGGGATTCGAGGTGTATAGTGATGCATCATTGCGGGATATAGGCTGTGTGTTGATGCATCATGGAAAGGTGATAGCGTATGCTTCTAGACAACTTAAACCCCATGAGTTGAATTACCCCACACATGATTTGGAATTAGCTGCAGTGGTGCATGCATTGAAAATCTGGCGACATTATTTATATGGGGAGACGTGTCGGATCTTCACCGACCATAAGAGTTTAAAGTACTTGTTCACCCAAAAGGACCTGAATCTGAGGCAGAGAAGATGGCTTGAGTTAATAAAGGATTATGATTGTACTATAGAGTACCATCTAGGGAAAACCAATGTTGTGGCGGATGCCTTAAGCAGGAAATCCATGGGTTCTTTAGCCCATTTGCATACAGTCTACCTACCGTTACTGGTAGAGTTCCGTAGAGCAGGGATAGTACTGGACATGGATAGCCAGGGGGCTTTGTTGGCTAGTTTCCATGTGAGGCCTGTTATGATTAATCGGATTATTGAGGCTCAACTCCAGGATCCTACATTATGCATTATCAGGATAGAGTTGGAGGCTGGAAACAGGCAGGCCTATGCGCTTAGGGATGATGGAGCCTTGGTTAGGGATGGCCGGTTGTGTGTACCGAATGAGTTGGAGCTAAAGAGGGAAATTATTGATGAGGCTCATAGTTCGGCTTACGCTATGCATCCAGGAGGTACCAAGATGTATCATACCCTAAGGAAACACTATTGGTGGACTGGGATGAAAAGGAAAATTGCTGAGTTTGTGAGTAGATGCCTGACGTGTCAGCAAGTGAAAGTAGAGAGGCAGAAACCATATGGCGCACTTCAATCATTACCTATTCCGGAATGGAAGTGGGATCACATTACGATGGATTTTGTGTATAAACTTCCAAGGACACAGAAAGGACATGATGGGATATGGGTAATTGTTGATAGACTCACGAAGTCTGCACATTTCTTGCCAGTGCGGGAAGATTTTTGGATGAGTCGGTATGCCAAATTGTTCATTGATGAGATCATACGGCTACATGGGACTCCAGAGTCAATTGTTTCGGACAGGGATCCTAGATTTACCTCCAAGTTTTGGCGGAGTTTGCAGAAGGCTTTTGGCACTACCTTGCATTTTAGTACAGCTTTTCATCCTCAGACGGATGGTCAGTCTGAGAGGACAGTCCAGGTTTTGGAGGATATGATGAGAGCTTGTGTACTACAGTTTAAAGGAAACTGGGATTCACACCTGGCTCTGATGGAATTTGCTTATAATAATAGTTATCAGTCGAGTATTGAGATGTCTCCTTTCGAGGCACTGTATGGGAGGCAGTGCAGGACACCATTATGTTGGAACGAAGTGGGTGAAAGGAAACTGTTAACACCAGAGTTGGTTGATACGACTGAGGAAAAGATAAGGATCATCAGAGAAAGGTTGAAGATAGCTCAGGATCGTCATAAGAGCTATGCAGATCGTCGAACCAGAGACCTTGAGTTTGAGGTAGGTGACTGGGTGTTCTTGAAACTATCTCCTTGGAAGGGAGTGGTACGTTTTGGTAGACGAGCAAAACTGAGTCCTCGCTACATTGGTCCGTATGAGATTTTGGATAGGATAGGACCAATGTCATATCGTCTTGCTATACCATCGGATTTATCCAGAGTTCATAATGTTTTCCATGTATCTTTGCTCCGGAAATATCTGTTTGATGAGTCTCACGTATTGGGAGAGCAGCCACTTGAGCTGAAGGATGATTTGACCTTTGAGGAGCAACCGGTGCAAATTTTGGATTGGAAAGAGAAGGTACTGCGCAGAAAGAGTATTCCTCTAGTTAAAGTGTTGTGGAGGAATCATAACGTGGAGGAAGCCACGTGGGAAACCGAGGAACTAATGCGGGTGCAGTATCCTTATTTGTTCCAAGGGTAGAGTTGAATTTCGAGGACGTAATTTCTTAAGGGGGGTAGATTGTAACAACACGGAATTTCAATTATTGGATTTAAGTAAATTATTTATGTAAAATGACGATTTTATCCTTGCTTGTTAAGGGGCGTGAGAGTCAAATTTTGTTTCAAAATATTTTTGGTGGTGTTTTGCATACCGTTGCGTAGGTCTCGAACTCACGAGTTCGTAGACAGGTGGCACGCAGAAAATGGAGTTCGTGGACGAAAGTTATGGGTCTAGACGTGTAAGGGCAGTTTGGTAATTTGCCATAGAGGGGAGATATTTTTAACCCCCCCCCCCCCCCCCCCCCCCCAAATCAGACTAATCTGATCCACCTCATTTCATCTTCATCTCAGTCTCATCTCTCTGTGAAAACACCCACATCGAACCCGAAACCCGTGTGCGAAAACTAACCCAAAAACCCACAAAGTCAACTTTTGATTCAAGGCTCCAACTTCCAGTTTTGATCAACTAATCGTATTCTACTCCTTCCCACAATCACAACCGTACCAACCATCGAAGGAGAGGACCACGGAGGAAGCCGAACCGAGTATAGGAAGTTTCGGATCTTTCGATCGATTTTTCGGCTAGCACAGGTACGTGTTTGATGTTTTAAGGTCATATTTGGATTCCTGGGTTCGAGTAGATAGATTTAGACGTAAAATTTGTGAAAAATGGTTGGGTTTTGAGGAAGTTGTAAAGCTTGAAGTTTCGGCCGGAAATAGAGGATTCCGGCGGAAACCAGACGGCGGCGCCGGCAGCCGGTCGTCTTCTCTGGCGAGTCACTGGTGATCAGTCGGGTCGAGTAAATTGGTCGGGTCGAGCGATCGGTCTGGTTAGTTGAACCGGTTGGGTTAAGTGAACCGGTCGGGTTAAGTGAACCGGTCGGGTCGAGTTAGATGGGGTCAGGCCGAGTTGGGCTGGGTTGGACCGGTCCAGGCGCGTGGGTACTGTAGCAGGCACGTGGCAGCGCGTGTTCCGACCTTTCGTCGGCGCATGGCGGCGCGTGGGGCCGAGTCTGAGGTCACGGTGGCGCGTGACAGCTAGTTTTTGACGTTTCGGACCTGTTGGCGCAGGTTTTGAGTCGATCGGACGTCGTTTAGGGGTTGTTTTGGGCATTTTAAAGTTGCTGCGTTTTCTAGGCCAGCATAGTTAGACCTCCCGGGGTTTAGGGGGTTTATATTTAAGGTTCTTATTATTAGCTGGTAATCCCGATTATTAATTTGGACAGGCGATACTGCTCCAGGAACTTCAGGGGAGCGTACAGTTCGGGATTGAGCTTACTTCAACAGGTTTGTGAGTGGACTTTTGGTTTATAAATTATAATGCATGCATAAATATATCTTTGATTTAAATACTATTATGTATGGGTGCAATGAAATTCTGGAATTTACAAATGACGCTGGACACATGTTTTCCAATATTTAAGTGAAAGTGTGTTTTGAGAAATGGCCTGGTTTTTGTACTTGATTTTGATATCGTTTTGACGTGGTAACTATTTGAGTATGTGATTTGGGGTTTAGACCCGTAATTATGATTTTACCGATTTTGGCCATAAAATGATATTGCAAAGAATCTGGCTTAGGCCGAGAAACAAAGATTTCGAAGTATGGATTTGGTTCACTGGTTTCCGTCCCGATGGTTATTGTTGCTCTGACTGGTGTTGAGAGGTCTTGCTCCGCTGGTTGTTGAGGGTTCGGACTTTGGTGTTGAGGGTTCGGACTTTGGTGTTGAGGGGCCTTGCTCCGCCGGGTCGTGAGACTGTCTATGCCTAGTACAGATGGTACAGAGAGTTGTACAGATTTTAACACATCTCAAGGGATACCCTGGTGTGTTGTGGATATGTCGGGAACAGTGAATTTGAGATATTATGTGTCCAGATTGAATTAAATGATTTTAAACTCCTTTGAAAAGAGTTTTCAAACCAAATTGTGGATCACGAGGTATTTTCATTATACAGATTTTATGTGAGTCAGCCTAAGTGGTTTTAAAGAGAAATGGGAATTTTGGTGATTTACATATGATATTTTTATATTATAAACTGTTTTATGTTATGCATGCATGATTTTATAAATAGAGGGGAAGAAAGGTATTTCCTCGAAAAGGAATTTATAAATGATTATTTTTGTCCACTCACAACTTTTGTGTTTAAACCCCCTTCAGGCAGTTGAGTAGAGTTGACGCGGACACTGATCTCGAGACAGAGACATTAGTACTTCGACTACGCTGTGTAGTTATTTTTGAGTAGGATATCTAAATTATACTCTTGATCCTACTTAGAAGCTCTGATATTATATTTTATTTGATTGGTCGTTAATTACGGGAATTATTGAGTGCTTAAATCCCTTGTCTAATAAGAGGAAGTATTTATTATTATTATAATTTGTAAGGATTGAAGGGTATTTTGGGAACCTTTCCTTAGGTTGTCAGACGGGATCTTCCTGGGTTTCGAGGGGAAATTCGGGACGGGTCCTGACATTAGCTTCCAGTTTTGATCAACTAATCGTATTCTACTCCTTCCCACGATCACAACCGTACCAACAATCGAAGGAGAGGACCACGGTGGAAGCTGAACCGAGTATAGGAAGTTTCGGATCTTCCGATCGATTTTCCGGCTTACACAGCGTACAAGTGGTATCAGAGCACTAGGTTAAATTCCTGTAGACCGTACATCTAGTGTACATGTGAAATTTTGGTATTAATGATTTACAGCTTCTTCACAGCGTATAATTCCTCCGAGACGTGAGTTCCGTCAACGGTCGGGGAATGGTGGAGATGACCATGAACCTGCAGTGGAGCCTGATTTGAGGCAGACACTGGAACAGTTGGGTCAGACTTTAGCTTCTGTACTCCAGGATAGGGCTTCTAATGAAGTCTCTGATATTGAGAGAGCCCAGAGACTGGGGGCGACGATATTTATGGGCGAGTCTAGCCCAGATGAGGCTGAGGAGTGGATTATTCGCATGGAGTGGGTGTTTTTGATTATGAGATGTCCTCTAGGGGACAGAGTTCTATTGGCCACATTTTTGCTAGGTGGTTCTGCTTAGCACTGGTGGCACTCATTGAAGGTGTCAGACTGGAATGTCCATACACTTACTTGGCAGACTTTCCAGGAACGTTTCTTGGAGCAATTTTACCCTCGCTCACACCGGAATGTTAAGGAGGCCGAGTTCTTGCATTTACAGCAAGAAGACATGACTGTGGCCCAGTTTGAACAGAGATTCATAGCGCTGAGTCGCTTTGGACCGACTTTGGTGGCGACCGAGTTAGACAAGTGCCACATATTTGAAAGTGGACTGAGGAGTGAGATTCGGTCAGCAGTTACGTCTATGGATCACACTTCCTTGAGGACTTTGGCTGATGCTGCAGCCCGAGTAGAGTTGAGTTTGGGTTTCCCAATTCCGCAGCAGTACAGTGGTTCCAGGAGACGTCGAGATCACTAGACCGCCGGAACCTCTAGTCAGGGACCATCCAAAAGAGGCAGTCATAGTTCAGGATCTTTTGGGAATGCGAGATCTAGTACAGGCAGTGGCGGAGCTGGTTAGGCACAACAATCTTATGCACAGTCTAGCGGTGCCTCAGTGCAGTTCAACAGAAGACAGGGTGGCAGATCTAGTGGCTTCAGTGGTTCCATTTGTTATTTCTGTGGGGAGAATGGTCACATCCAGAGATTCTGTCCATAACGTTGTCCGGGCGGTAGTTCCTTTGGTCGTGGTGCGACTGATCCTAGCCTGAGGACAGGACAGATGTTTGATACTGCAGATGGGAGTCAGACCCATTTCAGTGGGGCCGGTAGAGCTAGTGGGACTAGTAGGGCCAGAGGCAGGTATGGGGATCGTGGTTGATCTTCGGGTACACCAGCTTGAGTTTTTGCCATGACGCAACAGGAGGCTCTAGCAGCACCGGAGGTGGTCACTGGTACGTTATCTATTTTCAACAGCAATACTTGTGGTTTATTAGATCCCGGGGCAACTCATTCTTTTATTTCTCGGGGTTTTACATTGTTTGCGGATAGAGAATTATCCCCAATTGGTTGGGACATGGGTATTAGTACTCCTACCGGGGATATGTTAGTGGCGAACCTCGTGATTCGCAGTTGTCCAGTGATGGTTGAAGGCCATGGTTTGGAGGAAGATTTAATCCCCTTAGATATTTTTGAGTTTGATGTGATTCTGGGGATGGATTGGTTGTCCATGCACCATGCCTCCATTGACTGTTATGATAAGACAGTGGTTTTTCGGAGTCTAGGATTACCGAAATTTACATTTCGGGGAGATCGTAGGGTACTACCTTTTGGAGTGATATCAGCGTTGACCGCTGAGAGATTGTTGAGGAAAGGTTGTGAGGGGTATTCTGCTCATGTGTTTGATTCTCGGGATACTCTGATGAGAGTGGAGGATATTCCAGTGGTGAGTGAGTTCTCTGATGTGTTTCCAGATGATCTTCCAGGATTGCCACTCACTGTGAGATTGAGTTCACCATCGAGCTTTTGCCAGGTACTCAACCTATCTCACATGCACCGTATAGGATGGCACCGGCAGAATTGCGAGAGTTAAAGACTCAGTTGCAGGACTTGGTGAATATGGGATTTATTCGCCCAAGTGTTCACCATGGGGCGCGCCGGTATTATTTGTGAGGAAAAATGATGGTGGTTTGATATTGTGTATCGACTACCGGCAGTTAAATAGAGTGACGGTGCGAAATAAGTATCCTCTGCCAAGGATTGACGATTTATTTGATCAACTGAAGGGGGCAAAGTATTTTTCAAAAATTGACCTTCGATCCGGGTACCATCAGTTGAGGATCCGGGAAGAGGATGTTCAGAAAACAGCTTTCAGGACTCGGTATGGTCATTATGAGTTCCTGGTGATGCCCTTCGGGTTGACTAATGCCCCGACAGCGTTTATGGATTTGATGAACAGGGTGTTCCAAAAGTATTTGGATCGATTTGTAATTGTGTTCATCGACGATATCTTGGTGTATTCGAGGAGTTCCAAGGCACATGAGAAGCACTTGAGGTTGGTGCTGAAGATGCTTAGGAAAAAGCATTTGTTTGCCAAGTTCAGTAAATGCCAGTTTTGGTTGACCGAAGTTGGATTCTTGGGTCATGTGATTTCGGCTGAGGGTATAAGAGTAGATCTCCAAAAAGTGGAGGCAGTGGCAAACTGGGAGCAACCGAGGACAGTGACAGAAGTGAGGAGTTTTCTGGGTTTGGCAGGATATTATCGGCGGTTCGTAGAAGGATTTTCTACGATAGCAGGCCCATTGACTCGGTTGACTAAGAAAGGAGTCAAGTTTGACTGGGATGCTGATTGTGAGCAGAGCTTTCGGGAGCTAAAGAGAAAGTTGACTTCTGCTCCATTATTAACCCTTCCAGATGGTAATGGGGGATTTGAGGTATATAGTGATGCATCATTGCGGGGTATAGGCTGTGTACTGATGCAGCATGCGAAAGTGATAGCGTATGCTTCCAGACAACTTAAACCCCATGAGATGAATTATCCCACACATGATTTGGAGTTGGCTGTAGTGGTGGATGCACTGAAAATATGGAGACATTATTTGTACGGGGAGACGTGTCGAATCTTCACCGACCATCAGAGTTTAAAGTACTTGTTCACACAGAAGGACCTGAATTTGAGGCGGAGAAGGTGGCTTGAGCTGATAAAGGATTATGATTGTACTATTGAGTACCACCCAGGAAAAGCCAATGTTGTGGCAGATGCCTTGAGCAGGAAGTCTATGGGTTCTTTGGCCCATTTGCATACAGTCTACCTACCGTTGCTGGTAGAGTTCCGTAGAGCAGGGATTGTACTGGACATGGATGGCCAATGGGCTTTGTTGGCTAGTTTCCATGTGAGGCCTGTTCTGATTGATCGGATTATTGAGGCTCAACTCCAGGATCCTATAATGTGCATTATCAGGATAGAGTTGGAGGCTGGAAACAGGCAGGACTATGCGGTTAGGGATGATGGAGCATTGGTTAAGGATGGACGGTTGTGCGTACCGAATGAGCTGGAGCTAAAGAGGGAAATTATTGATGAGGCTCATAGTTCAGCTTACGCTATGCATCCAGGAGGTACCAAGATATATCATACCCTAAGGAAACACTATTGGTGGACTAGGATGAAAAGGGAAATTGCTGAGTTTGTGAGTAGATGTCTAACATGTCAGCAAGTGAAAGCAGAGAGGCAGAAACCCTATGGGACACTGCAACCATTACCTATCCCAGAGTGGAAGTGGGATCACATTACGATGGATTTTGTGTATAAACATCCAAGGACACGGAAGGGACATGATGGGATATGGGTAATTGTTGATAGACTTACGAAGTCTGCACATTTCTTGCCAGTGCGAGAAGATTTTCGGATGAGTCGGTATGCCAAATTATTCGTGGATGAGATCATACGGCTGCATAGGACTCCAGAGTCTATTGTTTCGGACAGGGATCCTAGGTTCACCTCCAGGTTTTGGCGGTGTTTGCAGAAGGTTTTTGGCACTACATTGCATTTCAGTACAGCGTTTCATCCTCAGACGGATGGTCAATCTGAGAGAACAATCCAGGTTTTGGAGGATATGATGAGTGCTTGTGTACTACAGTTTAAAATGGAAATGGGATTCACACTTGTCACTGATGGAATTTGCATATAATAACAGTTACCAGTCGAGTTTTGGGATGTCTTCTTTCGAGGCACTGTATGGGAGGCAGTGCAGGACACCTTTGTGTTGGAGTGAAATAGGTGAAAGGAGACTGTTAACACCCTAGTTGGTGGATTTGACTGAGGAAAAGATTAGAATCATCAGAGAAAGGTTGAAGACAGCCCAGGATCGCCAGAAGAGCTATGCAGACCGTCGAACCAGAGACCTTGAGTTTGAGGTAGGTGATTGGGTGTTCTTGAAACTATCTCCATGGAAAGGAATGGTACGTTTTGGTAGACGAGGAAAACTGAGTCCTCGCTACATTGGTCCGTATGAGATTTTGGAGAGGATAGGACCAGTGGCATATCGTATTTCTTTACCCTCGGAATTATCCAGAGTTCATGATGTCTTTCATATATCTTTGCTCCGGAAATATCTGTTTGATGAGTCTCATGTTTTGGAAGAGCAACCACTTGAGTTGAAAGACGATATGACGTTTGAGGAGAAACCGGCGCAAATTCTGGATTGGAAGCAAAAAGGTACTTCGCAGAAAGACTATTCCTCTAGTTAAAGTGTTGTGGAGGAATCATAACGTGGAGGAGGCCACGTGGGAAATCGAGGAACTAACGCGGGCACAATATCCTCATTTGTTTCATGGTTAGGAATGAATTTCGAGGACGAAATTTCTTAAGGGGGGTAGATTGTAACAACCCAGAATTTTAGTTATTGGGTTTACGCAATTATTTTTGTAAAATGACGATTTTACCCTTGGTCTTTAAAGGGCATGGAAATCAAGTTTTGTTTTGGAACTTATTAGGTGGTGTTTTGGATACCGTTGCGTAGGTCTCGAACTCACGAGTTCGTAGACAGGCGGCACGCAGGAAACGAGATTCGTGTACGAAGGTTATGGGTCTAGACGTGTAAGGGCAGTTTGGTAATTTGCCATGGAGGGGAGATATTTTACTACCCAAATCAGATTAATCAGATTAATCTGATCATTCATCACACTCATCTCTCTCTCTCTGAAACATAAACACATCGAACCCGTGTGCGAAAAACACCCGAAAAACCCATAAAGTCAACTTTGGATTCAAGGCTTTAGCTTCCAGTTTTGATCAACTAATCGTATTCTACTCCTTCCCACGATCACAACCGCACCAACCATTGAAGGAGAGGACCACGGTGGAAGCCGAACCGAGTATAGGAAGTTTCGGATCTTCCTATCGATTTTTCGGCTTACACAAGTACGTGTTTGATGTTTTAAGGTCATATTTGGATTCCTGGGTTCGAGTAGATAGATTTTGACGTAAAATTTGTGAAAAATGGTTGAGTTTTGAGGAAGTTGTAAAGCTTGGAGTTTCGGCCGGAAATGGGAGATTCCGGCGGAAACCAGACAGCGGCGCCGGTAGCCGGTCGTCTTCTCCGGTGAGTCACCGGTAATCGATCAGGTCGAGTTGAACCGATCGGGTCGAGTTGAACCAGTCGGGTTGAGTGAACCGGTCAGGTCGAGTTAGACCGGGTCAGGTTGAGCCGGACCAGGTTGGACCGGTCCAGGCGCGTGAACACTGTAGCAGGCGCGTGACCGGCGCGTGAGGACGCTTGGGCTCGTGTGCCGACCTTCCGGCGGCGCGTGCGGCTGAGTCTGAGGTCACGGCTACGCGTGGTAACTAGTTTTCGACGTTCCGAATCTGTTGGTACAGGTTTCAGGTTGATCGGATATCGTTTAGAGGTCGTTTTGGGCAATCCTAGCAGTAATGGTTGACCTTATTAGCGGGTTTTGAGCTCGGAAAGTCAAGGTAGTTGGGTCATTATTGTGCATGTGTTCCTTGGGCTAGAGCGTCCATAAATAGCGGATGATTGAAGTATGTGAGTGGACTTTTGGTTTATAAACTATAATGCATGCATAAATGTATCTTAATTTAAATACTGTTATGTATTGTGGCATTGAATTTCTGGATTTTGGAAATGATTACTGGACACTATTACTGTTAAAGTGTGATATGATATGATATGATAGTCGAGGATACTTGCCGACTGATATGATATGATTGCCGAAGGTTATACCGGCTGATGATATGATATGATAGTCGAGGATACTTGCCGACTGATATGATATGATAGCTGAAGGTTATACCGGCTGATGATATGATATGATAGTCGAGGATACTTGCCGACTGATATGATATGATAGCCGAAGGTTATACCGGCTGATGATATGATATGATAGTCTAGGATACTTGTTGACTGATATTATATGATAGCTGAAGGTTATATCGGCTGATGATATGATATGATAGTCGAGGATACTTGCCGACTGATATGATATGATAGCCGAAGGTTATACCGGCTGATGATATGATATGATAGTCTAGGATACTTGTTGACTGATATTATATGATAGCCGAAGGTTATACCGGCTGATGATATGATATGATAGCCGAAGGTTATACCGGCTGATGATATGATATGATAGTCGAGGATACTTGTCGACTGATATGATATGATAGCCGAAGGTTATACCGGCTGATGATATGATATGATAGTCGAGGATACTTGCCGACTGATATGATATGATAGCTGAAGGTTATACCGGCTGATGATATGATATAATAGTCGAGGATACTTGCCGACTGATATGCTATGATAGCTGAAGGTTATACCGGCTGATGATATGATATGATAGTCGAGGATACTTGCCGACTGATGTGATATCATAGTACAGAGAGTTGTGATACAGGACTAGCACACCCCAAGGGATACCCTGGTGGCTAGGGATATGATAGTCGAGGGATATGCCGACTGATGTGATATGATAGCCGAATGTTATACCGGCTGATGATACGATATGATAGTTGAGGGATATGCCGACTGATGTGATATGATAGCCGAATGTTATACCGGTTGATGATACGATATGATAGCTGAGGATATTTCCGGCTCTAATATGAACCAGACGACAATTGTCATGGGCTTAATCAACCTATGAAAATACTTCGTCATCCGGGTCAGTGGGTTGGTGTGGGCGGTGACCCAGAGTGACGAATTATTGTTGGTTCACAAGTATCTGACTAGTCGGTTGTCTTGTGGTATTCCAGTAGAGATGTCAGCAGTGTCTGACCTACTGCATTTGGTGTCATAGGGTATTCCTATTTGAACCACCACTATTCCGAGGTCTTGACTTTTACCTGTATACTATCCTGTGTCTGACAGGTAGAAGTGGTCAGTAAGTAAAGAGGTTATGTCGGGAACCCTGTAAGGTTTAATAAATAAAAAAATAAAAAAATTTATTTAAGAACAAGGGGTATTTCTGGTATTTAAATTTTAAGGTAAAAGAGCTGTCAGACGGGATAAGGGTTCTTTCTGGGTTTCGACGGGAAATTCGGGAAGGGTCCTTACAAGAAGTATAAATCCATTGTTTCTATCATAGAAGAAACTAAGGATCTAGATACAATTAGTGTAGAGGAAGTGCTAGGATCTATATTAAAGTGTTTGCACAAAGGAAGGATTTGCATGATGATTTTGATTTTGGAAAAGAAAGGCATTCTCTAGTATGCACATTCGCTCTAAAACAGGTCAAAGTAGCAGTGGACATCAATCAAATCAGTCGAGCTCTTATAAGGGAAATAACAACTTCAAAGGCAAAGGTAAAGCCTAGAATAACAACAACTGGCAGAATAAACCAAGTCAAGCTGTGAAGCAAGGTGGAAGTAATGATGGATCAAAGAATCCATGTCAAACCTGCAACAAATTACACAATGGAGCATGTTGGTTCAAAGGGAAGCCCAAATGCACCAATTGTAACAAGTTTGGACATCTTGAAAAGGATTGTGTTGCTAGATCAGAAGTGACTCATGCTAAGTAAGCAAGATAAGAAGAGAATGCGATGTTTTGTGCTTGTAATGCAGCATCTGTGACTCAAGATAAAGAAGTTTGGTTTGTGGACAGTGCATGTTGCAATCACATGACATCCCATGAGTCCTTATTGATTGAAATTGATAGGAAGGTCACAGCTAAGGTGAAAATGGGCACTGGTGAGCTAGTTCAAGCTGTAGGAAAGGGAACTTTGGTGATTAATACCAGAAATGGCAGGAGATACATAAAAGAAGTGATGTTTGTGCCTGTTTTAGATGAAAATATGTTAAGCATTGGACATATGATTGAACATGGGTATTTTCTAGCATTTGGTGATAGAACTGTGAAGATTTTTGAAGATTGGAAACTTGAATCCCATGTAGCTTCTGCACCAATGACCTCTAACATGTGTTTCCCAATGACAATGGATCATGTATTCCCAATAGCTAGGACATCAACAATTACTAGTGACTCTTGGACCTGGCACAAAAGATTTGGACATTTGAACTTCAAAACCTTGAAGTCATTACAGCAACATGACATGGTTGTTGGTTTGCGAAGTCTAAAAGAAGTCAAGGAAGTATGTGAAGGTTGTGTGACAGGAAAGCAACATGTTGAGTCATTTGACAAAGATCAATCATGGAGGGCAACTCAACCATTGGAGCTGATACACACTGATGTGTGTGGTCTAATGCAGACTACAACAGATGGAGGCAATAGGTACTTCCTTACCTTCATAGATGATTGTTCCAGGATATGTTGGGTGTACTTCATGAGAAACAAAGCTGATGTATTCAGTATTTTAAAAAGGTTGAAAGCCATGGTAGAACTCCAATCTGGTTTCAAGATGAAGAAGCTCAGAAGTGATAGATGAGGAGAGTATACCTCCAATGATTTTCTGAAATTCTGTGAAGAAGTAGGAATGGAAAGACAATTAACCATTGCCTACTCACCTCAACATAATGGGGTAGCAGAAAGAAATAATAGAACTATAGTAGAAATGGCTAAGGAAATGATGCATGAAAAGAAGATTCCTTACAGATTTTAGGGAGAAGCTGTAAACAAAGCAGTTTATCTACTAAACAGATATCCAACAAAAGCATTAGATGGTAAAACACCATTTGAAGCTTCCTCAGGAAGAAAGCCTGGAGTGAAACACCTTAAAATGTTTGGTTGTATATGCTATACACAAGTACTTGCACATCAAAGGCAGAAACTTGATGAGAAAGTAGTCAAATGTGTATTTATGGGATATGGAACTTGTGAGAAAGGTTAGAGAATGTACAATCTCAAGTCTATGAAGATCATATTGTCAAGGAGTGTGGTGTTTAGTGAGAATAAGCTGTGGAACTGGGCTAATGCAGAAATTGAACAAGTGACAGTACCATTTGAACCAGCTATTGATTCTGAGAATTCTGAGACAGAAGAAGTCAATACACCAGAAGTAGAAGTTGCAGGAAATCAGACTTATCAGTCTCCTATAACTCAACTTGATACACCAGAAATTTCAATTAGATCAGATTCAAGTTCCTTGGGCACACAAATTCAAAACTCAACTCCAACCAATACACCAGTGAGATTGAGAAGTTTGGATGAGATATATCCAAGGTGTAATATGAGTATCATTGAACCTGATTGTTTTCAAGAAGCTATGAAAGATCAAGTATGGAAGGATGCAATGCAATATGAGATGGACATGATTGAGAAGAATCAAACTTGGAATCTGGTTAACAGACCATTAAACAAGCATGTTATTGGAGTTAAGTCGATGTATAAGACAAAGATGAATCTGGATGGCACCATACAAAAAAAAAACCCCAGATTAGTTGCCAAAGGCTATTCACAAAAGCCTGGTGTTGATTTCAATGAAACCTTTGCACCAGTTGCAAGGTTAGACACCATAAGAACTCTAATTGCATTAGCAACACAGAAAGGGTGGAAGATGTATCAATTAGATGTGAAATCAGCCTTCTTAAATGGTGTACTTGAAGAGGAGGTGTATGTAGATCAACCTGAAGGTTTTGTGAAGAAGAATGCAGAAAGCAAGGTCTATAGACTGAACAAAACCTTGTATGGTTTGAAACAGGCTCCCAGGGCATGGTACAGTGAGATTGATGCTCATCTGGACAAATGTGGTTTCAACAGAAGTTCAAGTGAAACTACACTCTACATTCAGGTCAGTAAGAACGGTGAGACACTCATAGTCTCTATTTATGTTGATGATATTGTTTATACAGGGAATTGTGAAACTATGATGGATGAATTTAAAGATGTAATGATGAAGAACTATGAGATGTCAGATTTAGGGCTGCTACACCATTTCCTTGGTATTGGTGTGATTCAGACTGACAAAGCCATCTTCATACACTAGAAGAAATATGCTCTGTCATTACTGAGGAAATTTGGCTTGAAGGACTGTAAATCAGTCAGTGTTCCATTGGCTCCTCATGAGAAGTTGAGTAAAGAAGATGATAGTGGTGCAGCTGCTGAGAGTGAATACAAAAAGATTGTTGGAAGTTTGCTGTATCTCATAGCCACCAAACCAGATTTGATGTACTCAACTAGTCTACTTGCAAGATTTATGCATGGACCAACTAAGAAGCAATTTGGAGCAGCAAAGAGAGTGCTCAGGTATGTGCAAGGGACACTCAATTATGGAATTGAATACTTGAAAGGGAAATATGCAATCCTTATATGATACTATGATAGTGACTAGTCAGGAAGTGAGCATGACATGAGGAGCACATCATGCTATGCCTTTACATTTGGAAGTGGAGTTTTCTCATGGGCTTCAGTCAAGCAGCACAGTGCAGCCCTTTCCACAGCAGAAGCTGAATATGTCTCAGCTGCAGAAGCAACCTCTCAAGCCATTTGGTTGAGGTTTGTCCTTGAAGATTTTGGAGAAATGCAAGTTGAAGCAACTCCTTTGTTTTGTGACAATACTTCTGCTATAGCAAGTGGCAGAAACCCTGTGTTTCATCAAAAAACAAAGCATATCAATCGAAGATACCATTTCATCAGAGATGCACATCAAGATGGAGTGATCAATCTGATGTACTGGAAAACAGAAGATCAAATTGCAGATATATTCACCAAGGCACTTGCCAAGCCCAGATTTTCTCAGCTCAGATTATTGCTAGGTGTTAAACCAGCTAGCAGTTTAGAAAGGGCTGTTGAGGAGTAAACTAGATATCTGGTTTAATCTGATGTCAAGAAGTGAAGTTTCAAACTTAAACAATGCAGTGAAGCTGGAAAAATGAAGAAATTCAAAAATAGCCGTTAGTGTTCTTGAGTTCAAAATACTAGTCGTTAGATGCTAGGGTTCTTAGTTCTATTCAATGTCCTCAATCATTGGATCATATTTCAATGAGTATTCTAGAATTGTATGTGTGTGTGGCATTGTAATTGGTAGATAGAATTAAGGGTTGAGATGTACGTCCCAAGATGTGGTCCTCATTCTAACTAATCTTTTTGTCCTATGTGTGACTAGTCCTAGAATAGGTCAAATCGTGTTACGTGAGATTGTGTGAGAATTGAGAGCTGTAATATTTTTCTCTCTTTGCATCAATGAATCACTATGAACATTCAGAAAATTATTCGCTTTGCACTCTCCCTGAAAATCCAAACAATCCGAGTCCTCATCTTTGATTTCTTGCCCACCAAGCAAATTCTGTTAAACCAGAATTTGATATTTTCTGCATAAACTCTGATAATTCAGGTCCTGTACTTCCAGGGTTGATCATTCTGTACGGGCCGCCTCTTGGTGCAACAATCATACACAAGACTGAATATGTGGTTTCTGAATTTCTTATGCCAGCATTATTTTTCTGTGTGGGATTCAAGATCAATGTGTACTCGGTTGATGACTGGACCAATTTCACCAACCTTCAGCTTGTGATATTTGTGTCGTATGCAGCAAAGATTTTCGGAGTTATCTTGATTGCATTTTTCTGCTGCAAAATTAGGTTAAAAAGTAGTTTCAACCTCAGCTTGATCATGAGTACGAAGGGTATCATAGAGATCATTATGTACAATCGTTGGTACACCCGTAAGGTGATTTTTTTCGATACGATAATCCTCTTTTCGCCATATGCACTTCAAATCGGATATCTACTTTTTCTTCTTTTGCAAGAGAAGAGTATTAAAAGAACTATTGGACCCCAAAATCTTTCACTAACAATTAATTTGTTTGGGTTCAAAATTTTTTAGAAAAAACTACATTTAAGGACACGGTTATAACCAAACTTACATATATAGAAGGACAATAATTTTTTTCTCAGAACCAAGTGAAAACCCAATTTGTTAAAATTGTGATTTTATTTGTTTGCCCAGACAATATGAAGGTTGCTACCTAGGTTTAGTGGGGAGGTGGTGTGTGGGTAAGGGTGGTGGTGGGAGAACTTACGGATTAGGGTTTAGTCCTTGGACTAATAAACTTCCTGCTAAATCCTTAGTCATAAGTGAGTAACTCCATATATTTTGTCCTTACTACTTGTCAATTTTTTGATTGGGTACGTTTGTCCTAACTTGTCCTCAATTTTTTGATTGCGTACATTGTCCTCACTTGGGTATGTTGTCCTTATAAGTGAGTAACTCCATATATTTTGTCCTTACTTGTCAATTTTTTTATTCATTGCAGGAGATAGATTAGCAATTTATAGTGTTGTCTGCTCTTATGATGACGATGATTGTAACACCATTGGTACGATTCTTATACAGGCCTAGGGGAGCATCATCATCTAAAGCCACAATTTCGTGGGACAAAAACATCCAATCAATGCCAAGCAATAATTCCGAGAAGTTTCACATCCTTTGTTGCCTCCACAATGAAGGAAGCGTCCCCAACATCATTCATCTCCTCGAAGCTTCGAACCCCACAGAAGCAAGCCACATCTGCGCCTACATTATCCATGCAATGGACGGCCAGGACCGCACTGCGCCACAGCTAATCCATTGCAACAGAGAGAAAGATAATGACGACGACAAAAATTCAACTAGAAATCAAATCATCCGCGCTTCGATAAGTACTCGATAGTCTCAAATAGGCCCGTCACGATCGAAACGTACACCAGGAGTGCACCGTATAAATACATTCATGACACTCTTCCGGCAGGCTAATGAAAAGGTTTGTGTAACGACCCAGACCAGAAATTAAAGTAATTTGGGAATTTAATTAGGCAAATGACGATTTTACCTTCGAAGCTCGAAAGTCACTTTTTGTTCGGTGATACTTTTGGAAATTTTTCTTGGACGGTTGTGTAGGTCTCGAACTCACGAGTTCGTAGACAGGCGACACGCGAAAAACGGAGCCTGGATGTGGGAGATATGTGTCTAGAAACTTCAGGGGTATTTTGGTAATTTCCATAAGTAAGATATTTTTAACCCACATTTATCCAGAATTTTCTCAATTATTCTCTTTCTCTCTCACCTCACGACTCTCTCTCTTTTTCTAGCAAAGAAACTGAACCTTCCCCCCTTGTGGTCTCTGTTCATGGCCAAACCGAGCCAAACAACCACCACCATCGTCTTCCTCACATCATTCCGAGAACCACCGTACCAACCACGAAGGTTGATAGTGCTGGGAGAAGGTAGAACGACGATGAACAATAATTTTGCATCTTTCAGGCCAATTTCCGGCCACCACAGGTGAGGTTTCTCAATTTGGATTGTTTAGATGAATTCCATTATTAGAACGTTGAATTTCGTTGAGAATTGAGAGAGTTATGGAGCTTTGAAGTTTCGGGTGGTTATGGAGGATTTTTTTGCAATGAACAGTAACCGCAGCTAGAGGTAGGGGCGAGCACCACACTACAGTCGCGCGTGGGGAGGGGGTTCCCGGCCGTCCACCACACTTGGCGGCGCATGGAGCTTCCCCTCGGGTTCCGGTGAATACGCACTTTCATGGTTTTGACGTTTCGGACCTGTTGGCGTAGGTTTCGGGTCCATCAGACATCGTTTAGGGGTAGTTTTGGGCGTCCGAAGTGGCTTCATTTTTAGTTAGGACGCGTGTATACCTCCCAGGGTTTAGGGGGGCTTGGATTTTAGGTTATAATTGCAATTTAATAATGCCACGTATTGTTTTGACAAGCGTGGTGGCTCTGAAGGTCACGAGGGACCGAATAACTGGAAATTGGGCTCGTTTGGGCCTCGAGGTGAGGGGGCTTTACTTCCTAAATGGAAATGCATGCATATTATTATGTTTTCAGTATTTTATATTTATTTACGAAGTTTGGGAATTGAGTGGAAGGACTATTTAGTATTCTTAAGAGTCCCGAGAATTTAAGAAAAACATTATAAGTGTTTATTATTAATTATGGTGTTCGACAATGTTTTTGGGAAACTATTTGACAATGAACTTGGGCTTAAGCCTGGGAAGGTAATTTTATGGACTTCGGCATATGGATTTTAGGCTTAGGCCTGGGGTATGTATTTGGGCTTTGGCTTGGGTATTTGATGATTTTGGGGTTTCGACCTAGGACGGTAGGTTAGGCTTTGACCCTGGTGGGAGGGTTGGTGGGAAATTCTCGATGAGTTATAGCTCAGGATGAGCCGGGATATTGAGCTACGGCTTGAGATGTGTCGGTATATCGAGTTACAGCTCGAGATGAGCTGGGATATTGAGCTACGGCTGGGGTAACCGAGACATCGAGCTATGGCTCAGGATGATGGCTACGACGGAGATATCGAGCTATTGCTCGGGATGATGGCTTCAGCTGGGTTACTGATATGGCGGGCACATGTAAAGATAGTGTGGGTTTCGTCGGGGTAAATCAATTGGGTCTTGATAAGTTGTATTTACTTATATGTGAATCTTGTTGCATGTAAGGTTTGATAAAGAGGTGGGATACGATAGTCGAGAGTTAAGCCGGTTGATAGGAGTTGACGACGACTTTCATGGGCTTTGATAGGTGATCGATGCACCCCTGAGCGAATGCTCGTTACCGTGGTCAGTGGGTTGGTGTGGGCGGTGACCCAGATTGACGAGTTGTGATTGGTTTGCACGAGTATGACATTTCAGTTATTTAATACCGTCTTTAGAGACGAGGTTACAGTTGTGGATATATGAGGCGGGGAGTAACAGTATTTGATTTATTTTTATTTTTATTTTATATCCTTCGTCTAACAATAAGTGTTTAAAAGACAGTAAGAGTATTTTAGGAATATTTTGGGTTATCAGACGAGAGCAGGTGTTTTCATGGATTTCGAGGGGAAATTCGGGAAGGGTCCTGTCAATTTGGTATCAGAGCTCTAGGTTTAACTTCCTGCAGACCGCACATTTGTGTGCATATTATTTTAGTGGTTCTTGCCAGCGAGATGCCTGTGAGACGTTTTTCTCGTCAGTGGCCTAGTACTTAGGGAGGCGAAGAGTGCATAGTGGATACGAGATGCAGGATTCTGTGGTTGAGTTAATTTGGGCAGACCCTGGATCCGTTGGGTCGGGCGATGATTTGGATGTTATGTAGTAGATGTACTATTGAGGTATGTGATATTGAGACTGGCCTTTTTTAGAGACACTGCCCACACTGTCTGGACAATAGTTCTTTGGGCCAAGATGCTGTTGAATGAAGTGAGCGAGCAGCACAGACATCTAGTATTGCAGCAGGGAGGCAGACCCAATCCAGTGGGGCCAGCATGCCAGTGGGAGGTCATGAGTTGGAGGCAGACCTAATCCCCTTAGACCTAGGGATGGATTGGTTAACCACCTGTCATGCCTCCATTGCTTGTTTCGACAAGAGGGTGGTATTCCGGAGTCCAGGTTTACCAGAACTTACTTTTCAGGGAGACCGTAGGGTGCTTCCCTTGGGAGTGATATCGACTTTTACGGTTGAGGAATTATGGAGGAAAGGTGGTGGGGGATATTTAGCTCACGTGATCGATTCTCAGGATATGATGTTGAGGTTAGAGGATATTCTTGTGGTGAATGAGTTTCCGGTTTGCCACATTACCAGCAATTAAACAGGGTTACAGTGCGGAATAAATATCCTTAGCCACGAATTGACGATTTGTTTTACCAATTAAAAAGAGGCAAGGTATTCCTCAAAAATTGACCTTAGATCCGGGTACCATCAATTAAGGATCAGGGAAGAGGACATTCCCAAAACGACTTCCAGGACATGCTATGGGCATTATGAGTTCCTAGTGATGCCATTCGATTTAACCAAAGCACCGGCGGCATTTATGGATTTGATGAATAGTGTGTTTCGACGGTATTTGGATCAATTTGTAATTGTGTTAATTGATGATAGCGGAGGATTTGAGGTGTATAGTGACGCATCATTACGAGGTATAGGCTGCGTGCTGATGCCGCATGGGAAGGGGATAACATATGCTTCCAAGAAACTTAAACCCCATGAGTTGATTATAGTTAGCTGCAGTGGTGCATGCACTGAAGATTTGGAGACACTATTTGTATGAGGAAACGTGCCGAATCTTTACAGACTATCAGAGCCTGAAATATTTCTTCACCCATAAAGATCTGAACTGGAGACGATTTTAATTTGATTCTGGGCCCTTTGGGTTAGACCGTGATTGTTACTTTAACGGGTTTGGGCTTTGGCCCCAGTTTTCCTATGGTTTTGGCTTAGACAAGGAAACAAGGATTTCAAAAATGAACTTGAATTTTACTTTATGGGTTTATTTCCACTATGTATACCGTTCCCAAGGGTCATGGTTTTCTCCGGCACATGATGTGGGGTATTTCCCATCATGTGTTTGTCGAGGTTTCTCCAATGCTGGTGTTGCAGGGTATTTCTCCGCCACATCATTGAGGTTTCTCCAATGCTGGCGTTGCAGGGTATTTCTCCACCACATCGTTGAGGTTTCTTCGATACTGGCGTTGCAGAGTATTTCTCCGCCAGATCGTTGAGGGGTTTCTCCGATGCTGGCATTGCAGGGCATTTCTCCGCCAGATCGTTGAGGTTTCTACGATGCTGGCGTTGCTGGGTATTTCTCCGCCACATCGTTGAGGTTTCTCCGATACTGGTGTTGCAGGGTATTTCTCCGCCAGATCGTTGATGGGTTTCTCCGATGTTGGCGTTGCAGGGTATTTCTCTGCCATATAGTTGAGGTTTCTCCGATGCTAGCGTTGCAGGGTATTTCTCCGCCACATCGTTGAGATTTCTCCGATACTGGCGTTGCAGGATATTTCTCCGCCAGATCATTGAGGGGTTTCTTCGATGTTGGCCTTGCAGGGTATTTCTCCGCCACATCGTTGAGGCTGCCTATACATAGTACAAGGATCCGCCTATTTTGAGATACTCGGATATGTGGAGGGATTTCTCCGATCCTGGCGTTGCAGGGTATTTCTCCGCCAGATCGTCGATGTTTTCTGATGCTGGCGTGGCAGGGTATTTCTCCGCCAGATCATTGAGGCTGACTACACTTAGTACACGTGTACCTATCTGAAACATGCCTTCGAGGTATATTCGATCATGTGACGTCATGACTTGAGGCATTTTTCGTATTGTGGGGAGTAGGCCCCAAGTTCGACCTCTCGGGTTTTGATCATTGCTTTGAGGTATCTTCAACAGAGGTTAAAAGGAGGTAGAGTTCTGGGTTCAACTACCCTGGGTATTGAGTATTAGGGTGCCTTTATGATGTCTCATGGATATTATTCTCGCCTACGGTCTATTATGTGAAGGGTGCACATGATTCAAGGTTTTGATTTATTGTATCATTTTGGGTCAACTTCCATTGAGTTGTAGAGGTTCAATTAGGAATCGCAATAGAGGTTCAGTTCGTGTCGGTAGAGACGCGAGGGGACTCGAAAGGATGCAGGAGGTTGGTTATTTGACCTGAGTTAAGGAAATTTCGAGGACGAAATTTCTTTAAGAGGGGAAAGTTGTAACGACCTGGATCAGAAATTAAAGTAATTTGAGAATTTAATTAGGGAAATGACGATTTTACCCTCGGGGCTCAAAAGTTACTTTTCGTTTGGAGAAACTTTTGGAAATTTTCTTGAACGGTTGTGTAAGTCTCGAACTCACGAGTTTGTAGACATGCGGCACGCGAAAAACGGAGCCCGGATGTTCGAGATATGAGTTTAGAAGCTTCAGGGGCATTTTGATCATTTCTATGGGTCAGATATTTTTTAACCCACATTTATCCAGAATTTTCTCAATTATTCTCTCTCTCACCTCGCGACTCTCTCTCTTTTTCCTGCAAAGAAACCGAACCTCCCCCCCTGTGGTCCCCGTTCACGGCCAAACCGAGACAAACAACCACCACCATCGTCTTCCTCACCTCATTCCGAGCACCACCGTACCAACCACGAAGGTTGACAGCGCTGGGAGAAGGAGGAACGACGGTGAACAATAACTTCACATCTTTACGGCCAATTTCCGGCAGCCATAGGTGAGGTTTCTCAATTTAGACTTCATATTTGAATTCCTTGGATCGATTAGATGAATTTCGATTATTAGAACGTTGAATTTCGTTGAGAATTGAGAGAGTTATGGAGCTTTGAAGTTTTGGGTGGTTATGGACGATTTTTCTGCGATGAACAGTAACCGATCCTAGAGGTAGGGGGCGAGTACCACGCTGCAGTCGCGTGTGGAAATGGGGTTCCCGGCCGTCCACCGGTGCGTGGCAGCACGTGGAGCTTCCCCTCTAGTTCTGGTGAACACGTGTTTTCATGGTTTCGACGTTCTGGACCTATTGGCACTGGTTTCTGGTCAATCGGACATCGTTTAGGGGTAGTTTTAGATGTTCGAAGTGGATGCGTTTTTAGTTAGGACGCGTGTATACCTCCCAGGGTTTTAGGCGGGGGGGGGGGGGGGGGGGGGGGGGGTGGGGGGTGGGGGTGGTGGTGTGTTTGGTGGGGTTGGATTTTAGGTTTATAATTGAAATTTAATAATGCCACGTATCATTTTGACAAGCGTGGTGGCTCTGAAGGTCACGAGGGACCGAATAACTAGAAATTAGGCTCGTTTGGGCCTCGAGGTAAGGGGACTTTCTTCCTAAATGGAAATGATGCATATTATTATGTTTTCAGTATTTTATATTTACTTACGAATTTCGGAAATTGAGTGGAATGACTATTTAGTATTCTTATGAGTCCCGGGAATTTAAGAAAATTATTGTAAGTGTTTATTTTCGTTTTAAGCACTGGGAATAATGAATAGTGAATTTTACTTGATTATCTGTAACGACCCGGACCAGAAGTTAAATTTTTGAGAATTGGACGATTTTACCCTCGATTTTGGACGGGTTCGAGAGTCCCTTTTTGACTGGAAGTACTTTTGGGAATTTTTCTTGAGTCGTTGCGTAGGTCTCGAACTCACGAGTTCGTAGCAAGCGGCACGCAGAAAATGGAGTTCGTGTATGAAAGTTATGGGTCTAGATGTGCTAGGGCATTTTGGTAATTTTGGCTTGGGAGAAGATATTTTAACCCCAATCATTTTTACATCTTCATTTACATCATAACTTCATTTTTTCATCTTCATCTGATTATCCTCTCTCTCTGTGACACAAACACCCCGAACCCGTGAGAAAACACCCCATAACCCACAAAGTCAACTTTTGATTCAAGGCTTTAACTTCCATTTTTGATCAACTAATCATATTCTACTCCTTCCCACGATCACAAACATACCAATCATCGAAGAAGAGGACCACGGGGGAAGCCGAACCGAGTATAGGAAGTTTCGGATCTTCCGATCGATTTTTAGGTTTACACAGGTACGTGTTTGTGGTTTTGAGGTCATTTTTGGATTCTTGGGTTTGAGTAGATAGATTTAGACATAAAATTTGTGAAAAATGGTTGAGTTTTGGAGAAGTTATAAAAGCTTGAAGTTTCGGCTGGAAATTGGGGATTCCGGCGAAACCAGACGGTGGCGTCGGCAGCCGGTCGTCTTCTCCGGTGAGTCACCGGTGACCGATCGAGTTGAATGAACCGGTCGGGTCGAGTTGAACCGGTCGGATTGAGTGAACCGGTCGGGTCGAGTTGAACCAGTCGGGTTGAGTGAACCGGTCGGGTCGAGTTAGATCGAGTCAGGTAGAATCGGGCCGGGTTGGACCGGTCCAGGTGCGTGAATACTGTAGCAGGTGCGTGACTGGCGCAGGAGGGCGTGGGCGAGTGTTCTGACCTTCCGGTGGCGCGTGGGACTGTTCCCGATGTCACGGCGACGCGTGACTAGGGTTTTGGGACGTTCCGGATCAGATTTTGTTGGTTTCGAGGCCATAGGAGTTCGTTTAGGGCCCGATTTGAAAATCCCAGCGGTAATGGTTGACCGTGGAGCGGGTTTTGAGCTCGGAAAGTCAAGGTAGTTGGGTCATTATTGTGCATGTGTTCCTTGGGCTAGAACGTCCATGAATTTTGGGTTGGATGATATATGTGAGTGGACTTTTGATTTATAAATTGAAATGCATGCATCAATGTATCTTTGTTTAAATACTGTTATGTATTGTTGCATTGAATTTCCAGAAATTAGAAATGATTGTTGGACACATGTTTCCCAATATTTCAGTTAAAGTGTATGTTGAGAAATGTCATGGTTTTTGGACTCGATTTTGGTGTCGTTTTGACGTGGAAATTATTGAGTCCATGATTTGGGGTTTGTCCCGTATGTATGAGTTTATCGGATTTGGCTATATTTGAGGGAGGCTAGGACCCGGGGCCAGGATCCGTTATTAGCGGTGAACCCGATGAACCTCTAAGATAAACATATTTGAGGAGGGCAAGGATATGGGACTAGGATCCGCTAGTGACGGTGAACCCGATGAACCTCCAATATAATTGGTTACTATTTCTCCGACTGATTTGATATGATAGTACAGAGAGTTGTAATGCAGGACTAGCACACCCCAAGGGATACCCTGGTGGCTAGGGATATGCCAGTCGATGGATATGCCGAATGATGTGATATGATAGCCGAATGTTATACCGGCTGATGATACGATATGATAGTCGAGGATACTTGCCGACTGATGTGATATGATAGTACAGAGAGTTGTGATACAGGACTAGCACACCCCAAGGGATACCCTGGTGGCTAGGGATATGCCAGTCGAGGGATATGCCGACTGATGTGATATGATAGCCGAATGTTATACCGACTCATGATATGATATGCCAATCGAGGGATATGCCAGTCGAGAGATATGCCGACTGATGTGATATGATAGCCGAATGTTATACCGGCTGATAATATGATATGATAGTCGAGGATACTTGCCGACTGATGTGATACGATAGTCGAATGTTATACCGGCTGATGATATGATATGATAGTCGTTGATGGTTGCCGACTGATATGATACGATAGCCGAATGTTATACTGGCTGATGATATGATATGCCAGTCGAGGGATATGCCGACTGATGTGATATGATAGCCGAATGTTGTACCGGCTGAGGATTTGATATGCCAGTCGAGGGATATGCCGACTGATGTGATATGATAGCCGAATGTTATACCGGCTGATGATATGATATGCCAGTCGAGGGATATGCCGACTGATGTGATATGATAGCCGAATGTTATACCGACTGATGATATGATATGATAGTCGAGGATACTTGCCGATTGATGTGATACGATAGCCGAATGTTAGACCGGCTGATGATATGATATGCCAGTAGAGGGATATACCGACTGATGTGATATGATAGCCGAATGTTATACCGGCTAAGGATATGATATGCCAGTCGAGAGATATGCCGACTGATGTGATATGATAGCCGAATGTTATACCGGTTGATGATATGATATGTCAGTCGAGGGATATACCGACTGATGTGATGTGATAGCCGAATCTTATACCGACTGATGATATGATATGATAGTCGAGGATACTTGCCGACTGATGTGATACGATAGCCGAATGTTATACTGGCTAATGATATGATATGCCAGTCGAGGGATATACCGACTGATGTGATATGATAGCCGAATGTTATACCGGCTGATGATATAATATGCCAGTCGAGGGATATGCCGACTGATGTGATATGATAGCCAAATGTTATACCGGCTGATGATATGATATGCCAGTCGAGGGATATGCCGACTGATGTGATATGATAACCGAATGTTATACAGGCTGATGATATGATATGATAGTCGAGGATACTTGCCGACTGATGTGATACGATAGCCGAATGTTATACCGGCTGATGATATGATATGCCGGTCGAGGGATATGCCGATTGATGTGATATGATAGCCTAATGTTATACCGGCCAAGGATATGATATGCCAGTCGAGGGATATGCCGACTGATGTGATATGATAGCCGAATGTTATACCAGCTGATGATATGATATGCCAGTCGAGGGATATGCCGACTGATGTGATATGATAGCCGAATGTTATACCGGTTGATGATATGATATGCCAGTCGAGGGATATGCCGACTGATGTGATATGATAGCCGAAGTTATACCAGCTGAGGATACGATATGATAGTCGAGGATACTTGCCGACTTATACGATATGATAGCCGAGGATATTTCCGGCTCTAATATGATTTGACGACGATTGTCATGTGCTTAATCAGCCTATCAAAATACTTCGTCATCCGGGTATGTGGGTTGGTGTGTGCGGTGACCCAGAGTGACGAATTATTGTTGGTTCACAAGTATCTGACTAGTCGGTTGTCTTGTGGTATTCCAGTAGAGGTGTCAACAGTGTCTGACCTATTGATATTTGGTGTCAGAGGGTATTCCTATTTGGACCACCACTATTCCGAGGTCCTGGCTTTGACATGTATGCTATCCAACGTCTGACAGGTAGGATTAGTCAGTAAGTACAGAGGTTCTGTCGGGAATCCTGTAAGGTTTGCTAAAAATTATTTAAGGGTATAGGTATTCTTGGTATTTAATTTTTGAGGTAAAAGAGTTGTCAGACGGGATAAGGGTTCTTTCCGGGTTTCGAGGGGAAATTCGGGAAGGGTCCTTACATTATCCACTAATTTTGGATTTAGTATTAATTATGGTGTTCGATAATATTTTTGGGAAACTATTTGACAATGGACTTGGACTTAGGCCCGAGAAGGTAATTTTATGGATTCAGGCGTATGGATTTTAGGCTTAGGCCCGGGGTATGTATTTGGGCTTAGGCTTGGGTATTTGATGATTTTAGGGTTTCGCCCCAAGATGGTAGGTTACGCTTTGACCCTGGTGGGAGGGTTGGTGGAAAATTCTCAGTGAGTTACGACTCGAGATGAGCTGGGATATTGAGCTACGGTTGGGGATGAGCCAGGAAATCGAGTTATAGCTCGGGATGAACCGGGATATTGAGCTACGGATGGGATGAGCCGAGATATCGAGCTACGGCTCGGGATGATGGCTAAGGTTGGGGTGAGCCGAGATATTGAGCTACGATTCGAGATGATGGCTACGGCCGGGAAATCGAGTTATGGCTCAGGATGATGGCTTCTGCTGGGTTACTGATATAGCGGGCACAAATAAAGATAATGTGTGTTTCGTCTGGGTAAATCAATTGGATTATGATAAGTTGTATTTACTTATATGCGAATCTTATTGCATTTAAGGTTTGATAAAGAGGTGGGATACGATAGCCGAGAGTTAAGCCGGCTGATAGGAGTTGACGACGACTTTCACGGGCTTTGATAGGTGATCGATGCACCCCTGAGCGAATGCTCGTTACCGTGGTCAGTGGGTTGGTGTGGACAGTGACCCGGGTTGACGAGTTATGATTGGTTCACACAAGTATGACATTTCAGTTATTTAATACCGTCTTAAGAGATGAGGTTACAATTGTGGATATACGAGGCGGGGTGTAACACTGTATTTTTTATTTTATTTTTTATCCTTCGTTTGACAGTAAGTGTTTATAAGACAGTAAGGGTATTTTAGGAATATTTTGGATTGTCAGACGAGAGCATGGCTTTTCACAGATTTCGAGAAAAAATTCGAGAAGGATCCTGTCAATTTGTGTGTCTCATTTTCATACCGTTTCATGAAAACAACTTTGTTGATGATCCAAATATGTGCAATCGGAATGTGCAATCGTATGCCACGTGTACGGTTGGAATCCTGGTCAATAGAGGGTTGTCTTATCAGCTGAGCTTGCCGCATTTCTCTTGGAGTGTAGATTTGTTTTTCATTGGGGGGCCAGATGACCGCGAGGCATTAGCCTACGCGACACGCATGAAATCACGGTGTTCAGGATAATATCGAAAAGTAAATTAAAGGAATGGAATGAGGAGAAGCAAAAGGAGGTAGAGCTGGATTCGGGGTTCGTGGACGAATTTTGGCTAAAGAACAGTGGGAATAGTTTGTTGAAATGGCGAGAAATTGAGGTTTATGATGATGTGCAGCTTATGAACGCGGTCATGACCTCGAAGGGTGATTATGACCTTGTGATGGTGGGGCGGCGGCATTCGGATATGACCGTAAGGGATGAAGAAATGGCGGAATTTCTGGACAATGCAGAGTTGAGAGTGATTGGTGACATTGTTGCTTCCACAGATTTTTGTAACGGGGCGGTGAATGCATTGGAGTTACAAGAAAGCAAGGAATTAGGGTCTGAACAAGGTCAAGTCACATTGAACTCACCCTTATCATATAAAACTTTCAGAAAACAGCACATCAACCCACCCGCCGTCATGAAAATTGATGTTGCAAGTACATGACGTAGACAATTTAGTTAGAATTTTTTTCTTTCCCTTTTTGTGCCCATTGCATTCTTCTAGATATGTAGAATATTGTAAGAAGTTGTGACGCAACACAAGATAAGAAGGGTTACAAGCGTAAACTGGAATCCATAAGAAAATACTTAAGAAATTCTCAATTTTAATTGAATAATATCATAGATAATCCCATTTCAACCTTTTAATGTTTTTTATATACCTAGGAAACCCTAGGTTCGAAAGGAAAGCAAAAACCCAAATTAAGTAAAAATTCGAAAATAACCAAAATCTTAAAAGCTGATTTTGAGGCCCTAAATGAACTTATATGACTAAAATAACCCCTACTCATGACAATATCAATGAGTATTATTTGTCCCCTCGTTCCCTTTTTGGAAAGGTTATCATACGCCTAATTCCGAGCTCGGACGCCAAATCTATAAATTATGGTGGCGTCTTTTTTTTATTTTTCGGTCCAACTCATCTTCGATCAATTCAGACATCTATTCTACATCAAGTTGGAAATTGTTGCCATGAGAGAATTGAAACTACTGGTCATCCCCAAGATTCAGGTGTAAATGAAGCAACTAAATAATTTAGATTTCAACTTATTCTAATTAAAATTTTCTGTTGGCCGCCTAAACCTAATTGAGCACTAATTAAACGGACACAAACATTTAACCGGACACAAACACCCCTGAGTCCAAATTCCTATATAATTTTCACAAGGATATTATTGCAATACAATAAAATCAAAAATCAAAATAAAAACCAAATAAAGAAAAAAAAATGGAACGTGCTAGAAAAAAGATAATGTAGAATTGCATAACTCTAAAACTATATATTCATCGTGAAAACCTTGGAGAAATCCTAGTATCTCGCGTAAGGAGAAAAAGTTTTTTTAAAATTAAGAAATAAGCCCCATAATAAAAACCACAGGCGACTGAAAAATATATTCCATTCATAATATTAGTAAAATTATATTATCATTGAAATTATCAATATTAGTAAAATAAAAAAAATAATTGAAAAAGGTATTAATTATCTTATAATAATGGAATGGATAAAAAAGTAGTGGAAATTTTGATATTACCTATTATAGTATACTATTTGTGTGTGTAGAAATCATGTGTTGTAAGGGTGACAATTTTTGAGACGACTCGAAACTCACACGAAATTTATCCAGATCAATCTGCACATATAATGACCCATTAACCTGTATAATGACCTATTAACCCGTTTAATAAACGGGTGGATTTCGAGTGTCATGACCCATCCCAAATTTCCCCTCGAAACCCGAGAAGAACCCTAATCCCGTCTGACAACCTAAGAAAAAGGTTCACAAAATACCCTTTAATCCTTACAAATATAATATAATTTTACTTTCACCTGTCAGACAAGGGATTCAAAACATTCAACAATTCCAACAATAATTGACCATCCAAACCAAATATAATATCAGAGCGTCTAGGTAGAATAAATGGTACAATTTAGATATCCTACTCAAGTTTAACTACACTCGCAGCCGGAATACTAATGCCTCCGCCTCGTAAGAAATGTCTACGTCAACTCAACAGTCTGGAGGGGATTTAAACACAAAAGTTGTGAGTGGACAAAAATAATTGTTTATAAATCGTTTTCCGAGGAAATCTTACCTTTTCCCCCCTCCACTTATAAAAGCATGCATGCATCAAATAAAACAGTTCAGGATATAAAAACATCATATGAAAATCACCGGAATTCCATTTCTCTTTAAACCCACTTAATTGGACCCACACAAAATCTGTATCATGAAAACATATCGTGATCCACAATTTGGTTTGAAAATCAACCTCAAAAGAGTTTAAAATCATTTATTCCGATCTGGACACATCAAATATCAAATCCAATATTCCCGACATAACCATTAGCCACCAGTGTATCCCTTGAGGTGTGTTAGGCCTGCACTACCTTCACCTTTTATATTGGAGGTTCACCGCCAACAGCGGATCCTGGCCCGGATCCTGGCCCAGATCCTGGTCCTCCTCAAATTAGTGTTTATACTGGGGTTCATCGGGTTCACCGCCAACAGCGAATCTTGGCCCCGGATCCTAGCCCTCCTCAAATCGATGTTTATCTTGGAGGTTCACCGGGTTCACCGCCAACAGCGGATCTTGGCCCCTCTCAAATATGGCCAAAACCGATAAAATCATTCATACGGGTTGAAACCCAAATCATGGACTCAATAATTACTACGTCAAAACGATATCAACACCGAGTCCAAAACCCATGAAATTTCTCAAAACACACTTTAATTGAAATATTGGAAAACATGTGTCCAGCAATCATTTCTAAATTCTGGAAATTCAATGCAACAATACATAACAGTATGTAAACAAAGATACCTTGATGCATGCCTTACAGTTTATAAAACAAAAATCCACTCACCAACTGTCCAAGCAAGCTCAATTCCGTCTTGTTCGTTCCTCCGAGGTTCCGGGAACAATAAAGTCTGTCAATAACAACAATCGGGATTACCGGCTACTAATAATACTCTTATATAACAACTCCCTAAACCCCGGGAGGTCTACCTATGTTTTTCTAGAAAACGCAGCAACTTCGGACGCCCAAAACTACCTCTAAACGACATCTGATCAACCCGAAACCTGTACAAACAGATCTGGAACGTCGAAAACTAGTCAACACGTGATGCCATGACCTCAGACTCGGTACCACGCACCGCCACGCGCCACCGGAAGGTCGGAACATGCGCCGCCACGCACCACCAGAAGGTCGAAACATGCGCCGCCACGGGCCACATGAAGGTTGGAACACTCGCTGCCACGCGCCGTCCACGCGCTGCTACAGTGACTCAAGCGTCTGGACCGGTCCAACCCGACCCAACTCAGCCTGACCCGGTCCAACTCAACCCGATCGATTCACTCAACCCGATCGGTTCACTCGACCCGACTGGTTCACTCAACCCGACTCGATCCATCCCAACTCGACTGGTCGCCAGAAAAGATGACCGGACCGCCGTGCCGTCGCTGGAGTCTGGCCGGAGAAGATGACCTGACCGTCGTCGCTGCCGTCGTCTGCTTCGCCGGAATCCCCCATTTCCAGCCGAATTTCAAGCTTTTCTAACTTCTTCAAAACTCAACCATTTTTCACAAATTTTATATCTAAGTCTATCTACTCAAACCCAAGAATCCAAATATGATCTCAAAACATCAAACTCGTACCTGTGTTAGCTAGAAAATTGATCGGAAGGTTCGGTTCTTCCTATACTGGGCCCGATGCCTCCCATAGTCCTTTCCTTCGATGGTTGGTATGGTTGTGATCGCGGGAAGGAGTAGAATCTGATTAGTGGAATAGAAATGGAAGTTTAGGCCTTGAATCAAACTTGGAATTTGTGGGTTTTGGGTGTTTTTGTGTCTCACGGGTTCGATGGTTTGTGTTGTTCAGAGAGGATGAAATGAAGTGATGATAATGAAGATGTAAATGAATATGTAATAATGATTGGGGTAAAAACAAATATCTACTCCCAAGCCAAAATTACCAAAATGCCCTTGAATATCTAGACCCGTAATTTTCGTACACGAACTCCATTTTCCACGTGCCGCCTGTTTACGAACTCATGAGTTCGAGACCTACGCAACGGTAGCTGAAACACCTCCTAATATGTTTCAAAACAAAACTTGAGTTCCACGCCCTTACCCGACTAAGGGTAAAATCGTTATTTTACAAAATAATTTACAAAAATTGATAATTACATTTTTTCGGGTCATTACATCGAGTCAATCTATTAACCCGTGTAATGACCTATATATTAACCCGTTTGATAAACGTGTCAGTCACTAACCCATATATCTACTCATTTACCAACGTATATACCTATTAAATCTTATAGTTTATATAGGTTGAACAGGTTAAACATGTCATAGGTTAATTGGGTTTCGAACATGACCTGTTTATTAAATGGGTTACATAGGTTACCTTGTTCATTAACAGGTCGGGTTTGGGTTGGACATCCTTAACACAATTATTAAAAAGGTTCGGGTTCGAATTTGACATATTTGGGTAAAACAGAGCTCATGACACGACACAAACCCGACACGACCCGACCCATTGCCAGCCCTAATGTGTTGTGTGTAGTGCCTCCCCAATTTATATGTGCTTGATCGAGCCTCCTTTTGCTTCCATTTTCTTTCTCTCAATTCTCTCGTGTAACTTCCGAACACACAAAATAAAAGATTATATTATGTGTAGATTAACCGTATTGATAAGTTGGGAAAAGTTTAATCATAGATAATCTCTTAACCAGCCCATCAAATAAGTGGAAGACTCATTAATTAAACTATGAAATGTTACCCTGCCATAATGTGATGGGCTTCCAATGCAAATAAAAAGTAACCCATCCAATCGTATTTAACATGGAGAGCAAATTGAAGAAATGACCTTAAATCTTTGTGTACTGACTCTGAATCGAATTGTTTGGGATTCTGAAGTGAAATAAATTATTTTATCTACTAATGGTGGACAAATTGGCGTATTACCAAATCATGTGGCTATTGCGATAGCTGTAGATATCTGTATCTTGAGAATACACCTTAACGACCAATGGTTATTAAGAATTACTTAGTTTAGATACCATATGATTATGTACCATATGAGTAGGCTATATTAGTAGATAAAATAATCATATATATGGTATCTAAACTAAGTAATTCTACGATACATCTAATCCTGATCTGCGTAGACCAAGGTGAACACACATTGTTTACGGCATGGACTACCAAGGTATATAATCCCGTTTGCTCCCCATGCTTTCGTACTCCAGCGTCGGTAGGTACCCAAAAGCGAAGGATGATCAAATAACTGATCATATATAGATTATATGATCAAATAACATTTCCAAGATCCCAGCCTCACAATTCCATTTTTGTCTAAATTGCAGAATAAATGGGCTTCTAGATGGTTAGATTATTGC
Source organism: Oemleria cerasiformis (assembly GCA_037349345.1). Taxonomy (NCBI): domain Eukaryota; kingdom Viridiplantae; phylum Streptophyta; class Magnoliopsida; order Rosales; family Rosaceae; genus Oemleria; species Oemleria cerasiformis. The sequence goes on along the minus strand of JAZGTL010000007.1, from coordinate 32,866,166 downwards.
CCTTAAAAATTAATTAATACGTATACTTTCTAACTCGAGCTCCATCATGTACTATTTACATCACAACACCCTAAAAATGAAGGTTCCTATGGAACAGAACAAATGATGTCGAGTCAAGAGCACTTTCATATTCCTATATATATATATAATATATAAAAATATGGATTATTACGAGATATACACCCGAGTCACTATGGCCACATTAGTTCCATTGACATGTATTAAGGAATGAAAGTTGGACTTATTGGATTCTTAGCAATTCATGCGAAGATTGGTTAATGAATCAAAGAATAAATAAGCGTCAGAAGAATTTTACAATATGAGAAATTTAGAAGATGAGATCATCGGTGACACAATGACCCCTTGCAATACGTAAATTTTTATTCACGTACAGAAAGCCAATAAATTTTTTTATTGCCTATATATATTAGAGGGATTCAAACCCTAAACTTATTTAAATATATATCATAACCTTGTTGCCACCCTTCCTCACCACTTAGGGTTTCCTTCACCATTTAAGCTAAGCCAAGGACTTCAGCCTTGACTCCTCATTGGTAATTAAATCGTCTTTTAATTTGAGGTTTCAACCCAGTGTTCTTGTGGTTGTTGAGCAACAAAAGTTTTTTTTTGTTGTATATGTATATATTTGCTTTTTACAGTTACTCTTTCTTAGGGAAAGTATACTGAAGCTTTTGAATATATATTTTTTCCTGAATAATTTATTCTTATGTGCTTCATGTCTTAATTACTAACAGTACATAAATTTGATATATATTCAAAATTTTGAAAGTTCTGCTCATTTTTCTCATGGTAATGTGGTTTCAATGCTCATATTTATTTTTATATTACCGTTTTATTTAAGTGAACCGTCGACACGTTCCAATTGGTTAAAAACCAATTTGCATGGTTTTTATTTTGACTGAAAACCTAACCGATCGAACTGATGGAGAGGACCTAATTAAGTCCTGCTTGGCTTGAAAAAGTCTACCAAGTCGTCAGTAATTAAGATATTATCAACATAAATCAAAATGATAGTGAAGAGAGAGTGTTCTTTCAAACAAGAAAAAAGAAGAATCTGAAGCAGCTGATGATCAAGAAGTAACGTACTCGTTCGGTAGCAGCTAGACTGCCACATGGGTGAAAGATACTATATATATGAAGCTTTTTAAGTTCTAGATACCATATTAAAAATAGATTCCATCACATTAATAATCCGAACTTGTCATCAACATGAACATCATCCTATATATTACAGCTAAGCAAACAATTAAACTTTAACTAATTACAGTTTACTAACTAATAGGCCTTGTACCTTCAGAATCGACGTGATTATTAATTATTAATAACTACACCACCGGTGTTCGATCAAAATGCCCGCCTCCTCCGACGATTCGAAACAAAAACCTATGAATCGATGAATTGGGAGGTACGTACAAATTAAAATGGCCAATAACATAACGTACAATCGGGGATGCACTGGAAACAACAGATTGTATACCATTGGAGCAAGAACACTCCAGAACAGGTGGCATTTGGTACGGACATAATCCCTTCGACCAAGCATATACTCTAATGTTGGAACAAAAAGTTGTTCTTGTTTCTCGATTCATTTATTTTTTTCTGGGGCCATTAGGTCAAACCAAATTTGTGTGCAATCTCGTGGTACGTAATTTGCTAATAATTATTGCGTATCCAACTTCATTTTCTTCTATAATGTTTTACATTGTTTATTATATATATGTAACTATTATTGTTTACGAAATTTGAACGTTTTGATTCTTGTTTTGGATTTATAACATAGAGGTCTTGACAAACTTGTTTTTTAACACACAATTAAGACACATGGCTAAAACTTTAACAAATAAAAACATGCTAATTAAATTCTAAAATTAACAACTAAGGACAAAGCTTCCAACAAACAATAACAGAAAGTACCCATATTCACCAAATTTAAAATCACAAAAATACCTAAATTAACAAAAGATTACCAAGTTAATCACTTAAGGTTTAGGTTTAATTAGCTTCAAAATTTGGACTCCTCGAGGACTAATGCATCCTTGGCTGTAAGAAGGAAAAAAATTAATATCCAAATTTTGTTATAACGATGCCCTTAAATGATTTTTTTTTTAGGGTGGCATTATCTCGGGAGCCTGGATTTGGGGAGGAAACAGGCCATATGGAGCAAAAGTGACCCCTTTGTTCGATCTCATAGCCACTGTCGGCACATTGTACGCCATATTCCTCATCGCCGTCAAATTCGATGTAACCCTAATCCGAAGAACCGCCAAAGATTCCTTCAAAATTGCTTTCATCTCGGTCCATTTCCCTTCGGCACTCATCGTTGCCGTCCTTTAGCCGCTCGGCGGCATGATTCATGCCCTACAAAAAAATCAACGTTGCCTGGCGAAATGATGTCGCCGAGCAACAAAACACCTCCGTCGAGTAACACTAACAACGGCGATTCCCCGTCGGGTAACAGGCGTCAGGCTATCGCAGTCGGGCTTTGTTGTTACTCGACGAGCACAGTGTACTCGTCGAGCAATTTCATTATGCCCAGCGGTAGAGTTCGTCGTTGACACCGTCGTCGAGCAACATAAAGTCAACATCTTATTACCGTCGGGTAAGGTTAATACAATATGTCGGGTAACGTTATATAGACCCGTCGGGTAACGTTATATACACTCGTCGGGTAACTTTAAATAGACCCGTCAGGTAACATTATATACACCCGTCGGGTAACGTTATATACACCCGTCGGGTAACGTTATATACACCTGTCAGGTAACGTTATATACATCCGTCGGGTAACGTTATATACTACCGTCAGGTAACGTTATATATGTCCGTTGGGTAACGTGTTACACACCCGTTGGGTAACATTTCCCCCTTTCGTCGGGTACAGTTTTAAAAAAATCCCATTTTTATGCCCGATGGAATGATTGTGCGTCGGGCAAGCGTTCCATATTTAATATATTTTTTAATAAAAAATTAATTAAATAATAAAAAATTAAAAATTTAATTAAAAATTTTAATAAAAAGAATCAAAATTAAATTAATATTAAAAAAAATTAATGTAATATTTTGACATCATTAAAACTATAAAAATATTGTATATATAGTACACTCTAACAATTAGTCGAGGGGTCAAAGTAGCCGGGATCCTGAGGGGGCTGTTGGGTGGGTGGTGAGAAAAATGGCATCCAATCCACGGTCACCCAAACGTTGAAGGATGTTGTTAAGGGCGCTCTTGATTTGTTGGTTTTGGACTTGCATCTCCGCGAATTGGGCTTTGATCTGAACATTTTCGGCCTGGAGGATATCGAAGTTTCTCCTTAGGTCCGACGTCTCCTGGGTATTGCCTATCCGAGATGAAGACAACGACTAAGAGACAGCCCGCACAATCCCGTCGCCCGCCCCCCGAACGACCCTACCTGGGTGCCTCCCGAGTTGTCGCTCCAGAATAGCGATCGACATATCGACATTAGGGAGCTGCTGCTCCAACGGCACATTCGGATGCTGTTGGGTGAGCTCAGCTTGTGTCTGCTGGACATCTTGCTGCATCGCATCCTACAAATTCGAATAAATATTAATTAGAAATATAATTATCAAATTCAGGAAAAATGTTTAATCTTCAAAAAATATACTTACGTGAATTCGATTAGCCTTTTGATCCCCCCGTCCAGCGTACACCTGCCCCCAGGCATCCACCTCTGGGAATTATCGACCCGGCGATGCGCCGATTCTCCTGCCGAGCCGATAAGGATCGCGACCCCCCGTGGTGGTTGAATTTTTTCGCTCCCTGGTTCGATTTGTTGGCAATCGATTTCCGTTATTCATTCGTAAAACAAAAAATTAGATTTTAAAATGGAAAATCACATAAAATTTTAATAATTTAATTAATTAAATATATAATACGTACCAAATAGGTGGGGGACACGAAATGGTCGCACAACCACAACCACCCTGCCAGTTTCGCCCCGTCCAACTCCTCCGGAGGATTTGCCCGAGCTTCCTTCAGAGAAGGCCAAGTCAAGAAGTACTTGTGGAGCTCATACTTCCAGTCGGCGTACCGTAACTGTCAGTGGTGGCACATGTGTGTACTGAGCTCGACGTTCTCCAAGTCGAACTCAAAATTAATCTGCAATCAATTATTAAAGTTAGTAAAATAATTAAAAAATATGAAATTAATGTTAAAAATGGGAAAAAATATACCGATAACTCACCCCAACAACACGTGATCTCCTCTGGGGGTTGGGTTCGAAAAGTCTCCCCCATCATCAGTGACTTGGTGCGAAGAATCGCACCAATGTCATGAACCAGGAGGCTATGAATTTTTACCGGTGCGGACCGAAGGCGCTGCACGTACACCACCAGTATCTTTGCATTTGTTGTCCTGCAAATCTGCTGGGATGTCAAACCTTGGTTTATCCCGCACACGTTCACCGACCTACCTGCAAATTCGATGAACATTAGTAAATAAAATGAGTAGCAAATAAAAACGGTTGGTTAAATAAAAAAATAATGAGCTTACCCTTAGGGAGTGATCCGACATTAGAGCCTGTTTCGTCGGCTCCGACGTCGTCCTGTGAGGGCTGGGGGTCGGTACGGGGTTCCCCCCGTTTCTTACTATGTTGTCGACGAGCCGATCGGGCACCGGGTCGCATATAGATCGATAACGGTGCCTGAACGGACGCGGCTGTTGAGGCAACCGAGTCCGGGGCTGCCTCCTCCGGCTCATGATCATCAACGGGATCAGGGCAAGGGCGAGACCTAGACGTGATTAAGGTGCGATGCGACATCGACAATAACAAATATAAATTAATTAATATAAAATTAACCATCACATTTTTAATTAAATAAAAAAAACCAAACATTTTTAATATTAAATATTAAATTCAAAAAATAAAAACAAAATCACATTTAAAATTAACCAACATTTTATAATTCCAATAAACTTAAATAAATAAAGCAATAATTGGTTTTAGTAATAATTAGTAAATTGGTATCTAAAAACTAAAACCACCAACTTCTAATTTTTTTAAATAAATCCAACACAAACGAAAAATTAACTTAAAAAACTAATTAATCCAAACGTACTAAACTCAAAATTCACAACATTATACCTAAATTTCTAAATCCAAAATTTGGGACCAAAATCTAACTTACATATTAATCCAAACATATAATAATAATATCCAAATCCTAAAATTCACAAATTAACATTTTATAAAACTCACATTTCCAAAATTCACTTATACTACACCATATAAAAATTTCCCAAAATTGTTTTTAAAATTCAATTACCCAAAATTCATAAATTTCACATATCCAAAATTCACATAAATTGCATATCCAAAAGCATAACAAAAAACATAATATTATATCAATTCCAACATTATACCAAACATCAAAATTTCAACAAATCTTCAACTATTATATATACATTAACAATAACAATAAACCAATAACAAATATATATCCAAATATTTATACATAAACATTAACAAAAACAATATCCAATTTCATAAATTCTTTTTCCAAATAAAAATTAACACTAAACCAATATATCCAATATCAACCAATATAAACCAATAAACCAATATATCCAATATCAACCAATATAAACCAATAAACCAATATATCCAAATTAAAAATAAACAATATATTGAAATTAAAATTAACATTAACATTAACACTAACAAGGGAAGCGGCGGCGACGGCATACCTCGGTGAAGGGAGACGGTGTCCTTAACTACTTGGCCGGCGGCTTGAGGGATAGCAAGATAAGTTGGCAGCTTGGAAAGGTTGAAAATGACGAAGTTTTCGGGTCGGAGAGCAAGAGGAAGAATGGGTCGGCAGTTTTCAGCTCGGAGGAAATTTCAGAAAATGAAGAAGAAGGAAGAAGAAGAAGAAGAAGAGTCGGTCTGATATTTAAGTATCAGACTATCTGTTGCCCGACGAATTCATCCGTCGGGTAAAACTTTAATGACCCATCGGGTATTAAAAAATAGTGCTTATTCGTCGGGTATTTGTGTCATATATCCGTCGGGTAACTTTTTCGTTACCGTCGGGTAAAATCTTTGAAATCCGTCGGGTTATTTTAAATTATCCGTCTGGCAATATTCGACGGTAAATTTTAGAATCCGCGAATATTTAGGAAGGAACCCCGTCGGGTAACAGAAAAAACACCCGTCGGGTAACGATAATGGTCGAAAATCCGTGGGATAACACCTTTATTATCCGTTGGGCACAAAAACGCGGTACTTTTGAGAATCCGCTAAAATTTAGGCGTAGGGTCCGTCGGGTAACATTTACAATATCCGCCGGGTAATAAACCCGGTCGGTCGGTTGTCCGTCGGGTAAAGGTTACAATGTCCGTCGGGTTACATCAAGCGGGAAATTTGAGATTTCGAGAAAAATTAGGCGGAAATTTGGAATTTTTGAAAACTGTCCGTCTGATTATAGTTACCCGACGGAGGTTTTCAAATATCCGTCGAGCATGACTTTTCTAATGCCGTTTTTGGCCTTTATCTGAAAACCAAGTCCGGCGAAAGTATAAGCAACTTCCGGACCGTTCAAAATTTGGTTTTACATGCCTAAATCCCCATTTATCGTTATCGTGTTGTTTTGAGGATTTCAAGTCGTCCGATCGTGAAGAAACGTTGTGTAACCGTTGAATCGTCGCGCACCGTTACCTAATCCCGGGATTTCCAATTTGGGAAATTTTTCGCGTAGGTGATATATGGGTACCTAGCATAAATGTGGACGGTTAGATCGGTCATTTTCAATTTTCAAGTTTTTTAAAATCAGAAAACAACCATATTGCCCAAGGAGTTTAAACTCTTCAAGGAAACTTCAATACATTTTTCAAATTTTGGATCCTATTGATATTCAAACGATTGAATTTGAGCTATCTAACCGTTCACTTTGTGGTTTTACATGCCTACATCTCGCCCGTCAAAAATCTTGATGTTTTGAGGATTTCAAGCCGTCCGATCGTGAAGAAACGTTGTGTAACCGTTGAATCGTCGCACACCGTTACCTAATCTTGGAATTTCCAATTTGGGAAATTTTTCGCGTAGGCGATCTATGGGTACCTAACATAAATGTGGACGGTTAGAGCGGTCATTTTTTATTTTTAAGTTTTTGAAAATCAGAAATCAACCATATTGCCCAAGGAGTTTAAACTCTTCAAGGAAACTTCAATACATTTTTCGAATTTTGGATCCTATTGATATTCAAACGATTGTATTTGAGCGATCTAACCGTTCACTTTGTGGTACTACGTGCCTAGATCTCGCCCGTCAAAATCTTGATGTTTTGAGGATTTCAATTCGTCCGATCGTGAAGAAACGTTGTGTAACCGTTGAATCGTAGCGCACCGTTACATAATCTCGGGATTTCCAATCTGGGAAATTTTTCGCGTAGGCGATCTATGTGTACCTACCATAAATGTGGACGGTTAGATCGATCATTTTCAATTTTTAAGTTTTTAAAAAGGTTGGGTAAAAAAAAATGTAAAGTTTTTAATCTGCTAAATACATCATACCCGACGGATATTCAAATATATACCCGTCGGGTAACATGTGTAAATATAATCTGTTAAATCATACCCGACGGATATTCATTTATACCTGTCGGGTAATTATAAGAGGAGGTGATGTCGGGTAACCTGTACTTTATCCGTCGGGTAACATGTGTAATAAAAAATTATAAATATAATATGCTAAATCATACCGGACGGATATTCATTTATACCCGTCGGGTAATTATAAGAGGAGGTAGACCTCGGGTAACATGTGTAATAAAAAATTGTAAATATAATCTGCTAAATCATACCCAACGGATATTCATTTATACCCGTCGGGTAATTATAAGAGGAGGTGGACGTCGGGTAACCCGTACCTTATCCGTCGAGTAACATGTGTAATAAAAAATTGTAAATATAATCTGCTAAATCATACCCGACGGATATTCATATATCTATACATTGGGTAATTATATGCGGAGGCTTTCGTCAGGTAACCCGTACCTTATCCGTCGGGTAACATGTGTAATAAAAAATTGTAAATATAATCTGCTAAATCATACCCAACAAATATTCATATATATACCTGTCGGGTAATTATAAGAGGAGGCGGTTGTCGGGTCACCCGTACCATATCCGTCGGGTAAATAATTGTTTATAAAAAAATTATCAAAGCACATTTTATTGACAATATTTTTGGAAAAAAATTGTTGTATCTTATTTGGTTTAATATGAATATATATTGGGTTCTATTTTTTTCATATTGCACTAAAGAGTAAAAAGTGACCCTCATGATTTATCACTTTGACCTTCATGACTTATCATCAAAATATTTGACACAATCTTTTACCTTCATTTATTTTGAAGTTGCGTATTTTGTGGAGTGCATGTATGGTCTCCTCACATTAAGAAAATAAAAAAACTATTTTTGTGAATGAAATCATACAACATACATATAAATCAAATATATTGATTTGAAGATGGATATTACATATATGAATGAAATTTCGAATTTACAACTTTCATTCGGAATCGTTTTCCCCCTCCCAATCACGCTCGTCATCCGACATGTGTACAGTACTTGATTCCTCCGAATCACTTTCAATTTGTTCTAATTCCCCCAGATCAATAAAAATGTCATCAATTGCAATTGGTGGGATAATGTCATTGGTCTGAACTCCATCCACGTTGTGGGTGGATGCCGATGAATCCACCTGGTAAATGATTTGGTCATCGTTTATTTCCCCATCTTCTTCATGGTATCGGTTATCCAAGTCCCAAATGTTTCTATGATTCACCATCTCAACTACTCTCCATCCACCTCCAGCTTTTGGATCATCCAAATAGAATACTTGTTTAGCCGTACTAGCGAGGATGTAGGGATCACTCTCAAACCACCGAGTATTTGTGTTTATAGAAGTATATAACTGATCTTTGATGACACTGCCTGAGATACTTGGGTTCGTATCAAACCAATGAAACTTGAACAAGGCGACTTCCTTGCGATCAGCGTATAACACCTTAACCACAGTTAACAATTTGCCGTAGAAACCTGTCTCAGCATTTTCCCCATCCCCCGGCACGAAGACTCCGAAGTTTTGCGTAGACAACTTGTCGTCTCGTTCTGTGCACACGAACTTAACTCCATTAACATGACAATCAGCGTACGTTTCTCCCCGGAATGGGCCAATGGCTAGCTGCATTAATTCTTTATTGAATTTTGGCGAGTTGACATCTTTCAGCTGTGACATCTGGTAAGATACACACAAGAAACGAAATAGGTAAGCTTAAAACCAATTTAAGAAATTTGGAAATAAAATATTTGACTTACATGCTGGGAAAACCAACGTGGAAACAGTTGTTTGTCCATTTCTTCCCAATTAGAAGGAAATTGGGCCTTCATCAACGCCTCGTGATGCTCGTGGAAGGGCCAGACTTCATCACAGTTGTTGAGATTGAACTAATGAGCCACCTCCATGTCGGTATTGATGAACGGCTCCGAGATTGGACCAGTGCCGAATGGTTATGCGGGTTGGGCAAATACAGATAGGTTCTCGGGACGTTGACCACCATCGTCGTTGCGAGACGCCCTATTGAAGGCAATTTCAACATTTCGAAGGTACATTGCACAAAATGTGAGTGCCTTCTTTTCAATGTACGCCTCGGCTATAGAGCCTTCGGGACGTGTCTTGTTCCGAACGTACCACTTATACGTACCTAACATTCTAAAAGGAAAGTTACATTAAGATTCACATATATACATGATAGTAAGGAAATATTATCAAATAGCAGGGATAAGTTATACCTCTCGATTGGGTACATCCAACGATAATGCACCGGGCTAGCTAACTTTGCCTCATCCGGCATATGTATTAGTAGGTGCACCATTATATCAAAGAATGCAGGTGGATATATTTGCTCAAGCCAGCACATGATGTACACAATACTCTCGTTAATTGCTTGAAGGTCCGCCTTAACCAATGACCTGGCACATAGTATCTGGAAGAATTGAGACAAATAAACTATCGTCTCAACAACACCAGCCTCCAAGAAGGGTCGAATACGAATCGGAATAAGTCGTTGTAGCAAAACATGATAGTCAGGGCTCTTCATACTAGAAATGATCCCACCGTCCGTGCTAACACTCCGGGATATGTTGCCAGCATACCCGTCAAGAAATTTCACACCCTGCAACCACTTTAGGAATTTTTTCTTATTGTCCGGCGTAAATGTATAACTTGGATGAGCCATGATGTATTTGCCATTGACGACTTTTGGCCACAAATTAGGCCAAATCCCCATTTCTTTCATGCCCAGACGAGTCTTTTTTGTGTCCTTTGACTTGCCTTCAATGGGTAAAGTGTAACGACCCGGACCAGAAATTAAATTATTTTAAGAATTGGACAATTTTACCCTCAGTTTTGGATGGGTTCGGGAGTCACTTTTTGACTGGTAATACTTTTGGGAATTTTTCTTGGGTTGTTGCGTAGGTCTCGAACTCACGAGTTCGTAGACAGGCGGCACGCGGAAAACGGAGATCCGATGAGTTCGTTACGGGTCTAGAAGCTACAGGGGCAGTTTGGTAATTTTGGAAAAGTTGAAATTATATAACAGATATTTTTCTCTCTCCTCGAGAGATTGGTCGATGCAGTCTCGGTCCTACCCGAGTCCTCCCCGTGTGAACACCGAAGGTCCATATTCATCGGAAGGATTTCGATCCGATTCGAATAAAACCAAGGTCGAGAGGATCTTCCCCGGGACCCCACGAGCATTTGGGGGTAGTTATTGGAGTGGGAGCACCGCCGTAGGCGACGGACGGAGGAGGGAGGTGAACCGAACATTCTCGGCCGTTTTCCGGCCAAACTAGGTACGATCTCGGAACTTTGACCTCATATTTGCATTCCTGGTGAAAAGTAGATGAATTTCCATGTGTAGATCGTGAAAAACGGTCAAGAAATGAAGAAGTTAGAAAACCTTGAAAATCAGCCGGAAATGGCAGTTTCCGGCGAACCAGACGGCGGCGGAGGTGGCGGTCCGGTCATCTTCTCCGGCCAGCCTCAGGCGACGGCGAGGGCCGTCCGGTCGTCTTCTCCTGCGAGTCGCCGGTAACCGGTCGAGTTGAGTGAACCGGTCGAGTCGAGTGAACCGGTCGAGTCGAGTGAATCGGTCGAGTTGGACCGGGTCAGGTCGAGCCGGGCTGAGTTGGACAGGTCCAGGCGCGTGAACACTGTAGCAGGCGCGTGACCGACGCCTGGCAGCGCGTGGACGCATGTTCTGACCTTCCGGTGGCCAGTGGCGGCGCGTGGGACTGTTCCCGAAGTCACGGCGGCGCGTGACTAAGGTTTTGGGACGTTCCGGATCAGATTTTGTTGGTTTCGAGGCCATAGGAGTTCATTTAGAGCTCGGTTGGGCAATCCCAGCGGTAAGGATTGACCGTGGAAAGGGTTTTGAGCTTGGAAAGTCAAGGTAGTTGGGTCATTATGGTGTAGGTGTTCTGAGGCTAGAACGTACATGAATTTTGGGTTGGATGGTGATGGTAAGCCGACTTTGATTTATAAATTGTAATGCATGTATAAATATCTTTGATTTAATTACTGTTGTGTATGGTTGTATTTATAAATTGTGATGCATGTATTAATATCCTCGATTTAAAAATGTTGTGTATGGGTGCAATGATGGCTGGATAATTGTTGTTCCAATATTTCAGTGGAAGTGCGTTGCGAGAAACGATATGGTTGTTGGATATGGTTTTGATAGTGTTTGGACGTGGTAATTATTTGGGTACATGATTTTGAGTTGAAACCGTATTTGTGATAAATGATAAACAAAATATATACTTGATTTTGGATACAAAACCGATTTGATGGGGCCTAGGAGCCGGGCCTTGGTTCCGTGTTGGCGGACTCCCGGTGAACCCCTACTATAAAAGCGATTTGATAGGGCCTAGGAGCCGGGCCTTGGTTCCGTGTTGGCGGACTCCCGGTGAACCCCTAATATAAAAGCGATTAATGGGGCCTAGAAGCCGGGCCTTGGTTCCGTGTTGGCGGATTCCTGGTGAACCCCAATATAAAAGGTGATTTTGCAGAGATTGTGGTCGAGTCCAAGTAGTACATATTCTAGCACACCCCAAGGGATACCCTGGTGGCTAGGAATATGATAGCCGAGAGATATGCCGACTGATGAGATATCATGGTACAGAGAGTTATGATACGATAGAATAGTCGAGGATATTTTTGGCTCTAATATGAACCATACGACAATTGTTATGGGCCTAATCAACATATGAAAATACGTCGTCATCCGGGTCAGTGGGTTGGTGTGGGCGGTGACCCAGAGGGACGAATTATTATTGGTTCACTAGTATCTGACTAGTTTGTTGTCTTGTGGTTTTCCAGTAGAGATGTCAGCAATGTCTGACTACTGACATTTGATATCATAGAGTATTTCTATTTGAACCACCACTATTCCGAGGTTTTGGGTTTGACCGGTATTTTTATCCTGCGTCTGACAGTAGGAGTGATCAGTAAGTACGGAAATTCTGTTGGGAACCATGTAAAGTTTAATAAAAATTATTTAAGAATAAAGGGCATTTCTGGTACTTAAATTTTGAGGTAAAAGAGCTGTCAGACGGGATAAGGGTTCTTTCCGGGTTTCGAGGAAAAATTCGGGAAGGGTCCTTACACGAACCGAGTAAAAAACGGTCAAGAAATGAAGAAGTTAGAAAACCTTGAAAATCAGCCGGAAATGGCAGTTTCCGGCGAACCAGACGGCGGCGGAGGTGGCGGTCCGGTCATCTTCTCCGGCCAACCTCCGGCGACAGCGAGGGCCGTCCGGTCGTCTTCTCCTGCGAGTCGCCGGTAACCGGTCGAGTTGAGTGAACCGGTCGAGTCGAGTGAACCGGTCGAGTCGAGTGAATCGGTCGAGTTGGACCGGGTCAGGTCGAGCCGGGCTGAGTTGGACCGTTCCAGGCGCGTGAACACTGTAGCAGGCGCGTGACCGACGCGTGGCAGCGCGTGGATGCATGTTCTGACCTTCCGGTGGCCCGTGGCGGCGCGTGGGACTGTTCCCGAAGTCACGGCGGCGCGTGACTAAGGTTTTGGGACGTTCCGGATCAAATTTTGTTGGTTTCGAGGCCATAGGAGTTCATTTAGAACTCGGTTGGGCAATCCCAGCAGTAAGGATTGACCGTGGAGAGGGTTTTGAGCTTGGAAAGTCAAGGTAGTTGGGTCATTATGGTGTAGGTGTTCTAAGGCTAGAGCGTACATGAATTTTGGGTTGGATGGTGATGGTAAGCGGACTTTGATTTATAAATTGTAATGCATGTATAAATATCTTTGATTTAATTACTGTTGTGTATGGTTGTATTTATAAATTGTAATGCATGTGTTAATATCCTCGATTTAAATACTATTATGTATGGGTGTAATGATTGCTGGATAATTGTTGTTCCAATATTTCAGTGGAAGTGTATTGTGAGAAATGATATTGTTTGGACGTGGTAATTATTTGGGTACATGGTTATGAGTTGAAACCGTATTTGTGATAAATGATAAACAAAATATATACTTGATTTGGATACAAACCCGATTTGATGGGTGTAAGGACCCTTCCCGAATTTTTCCTCGAAACCCGGAAAGAACCCTTATCCCGTCTGACAGCTCTTTTACCTCAAAATTTAAGTACCAGAAATACCCTTTATTCTTAAATAATTTTTATTAAACTTTACATGGTTCCCAACAGAATCTCCGTACTTACTGATCACTCCTACTGTCAGACGCAGGATAAAAATACCGGTCAAAACCAAAACCTCGGAATAGTGGTGGTTCAAATAGAAATACTCTCTAATACCAAATGTCAGTAGTCAGACATTGCTGACATCTCTACTGGAAAACCACAAGACAACAAACTAGTCAGATACTAGTGAACCAATAATAATTCGTCCCTCTGGGTCACCGCCCACACCAACCCACTGACCCGGATGACGACGTATTTTCATATGTTGATTAGGCCCATAACAATTGTCGTCTGGTTCATATTAGAGCCGAAAATATCCTCGGCTATCATATCGTATCATAACTCTCTGTACCATAATATCTCATCAGTCGGCATATCTCTCGGCTATCATATTCCTAGCCACCAGGGTATCCCTTGGGGTGTGCTAGAATATGTACTACTTGGACTCGACCACAATCTCTGCAAAATCACCTTTTATATTGGGATTCACCGGGAGTCCGCCAACACGGAACCAAGGCCCGGCTTCTAGGCCCCATCAAATCGCTTTTATATTAGGGGTTCACCGGGAGTCCGCCAACACGGAACCAAGGCCCGGCTCCTAGGCCCCATCAAATCGGTTTTGTTTATATTAGGGGTTCACCGGGAGTCTGCCAACACGGAACCAAGGACCGGCTCCTAGGCCCCATCAAATCGGTTTTGTTTATATTAGGGGTTCACTGGGAGTCCGCCAACACGAAACCAAGGCCCGGCTCCTAGGCCCCATCAAATCGATTTTGTATCCAAAATCAAGTATATTTGTTTATCATTTATCACAAATACGGTTTCAACTCAAAATCATGTACCCAAATAATTACCACGTCCAAACACTATCAAAACCGAATCCAACAACCATATCATTTCTCACAACGCACTTCCATTGAAATATTATAACAACAATTATCCAACAATCATTGCACCCATACACAACAATATTTAAATCGAGGATATTAATACATGTGTTACAATTTATAAATACCACCATACACAACAGTAATGAAATCGAAGATATTTATACATACATTACTATTTATAAATCAAAGTCCGCTTACCATCACCATCCAACCCAAAATTCATGTACGCTCTAGCCTCAGAACACCTACACCATAATGACCTAACTACCTTGACTTTCCAAACTCAAAACCCTCTCCACGGTCAATCCTTACCGCTGGGATTGCCCAACCGAGCTCTAAATGAACTCATATGGCCTCGAAACCAACAAAATCTGATCCGAAACGTCCCAAAACCTCAGTCACGCGCCGCCGTGACTTCGGGAACAGTCCCACGCGCCGCCACGCGCCACCGGAAGGTCAGAACACGCGCCCACGCGCTGCCACGCGCTGGTCACGCGCCTGCTACAGTGTTCACGCGCCTGGACCGATCCAACCCGGTCTGGCTCGACCTGACCCGGTCCAACTCGACTGGTTCACTCGACTCGACCGGGTACTGGTGACTTGCCGGAGAAGACGACCGGATGGCCCTCGCCGTCACCGGAGGCTGGCGGGAGAAGATGACCGGACCGCCACCTCCACCGCCGTCTGGTTCGCCAGAAACTGCCATTTCCGGCCGATTTTCAAGGTTTCCTAACTACTTCATTTCTTGACCGTTTTTCACGATCTACACATGGAAATTCATCTACTTTTCAGCAGGAATCCAAAAATGAGGTCAAAGTTCCGAGATCGTACCTGGTTTGGCCGGAAAATGGCCGAGAATGTTCGGTTCACCTCCCTCCTCCGTCCGTCGCCTACGGCGGTGCTCCCGCTCCAAGAACTACCCCAAAATGCTCGTGGGGTCCCGGGGAAGATCCTCCCGACCTTGGTTTTGTTCGAATCGGATCGAAATCCCTCCGATGAATATGGGCCTTCGGTGTTCGCACGGGGAGGGCTCGGATAGGACCGAGACTGCATCGACCAATCCCCCGAGGAGAGAGAAAAATTTCTGCTATATAATTCCAACATTTCCAAAATTACCAAACTACCCCTGTAGCTTCTAGACCCGTAACGAACTCATCGGATCTCCGTTTTCAGCGTGCCGCCTGTCTACGAACTTGTGAGTTCGAGACCTACGCAACAACCTAAGAAAAATTCCCAAAAGTATTACCAGTCAAAAAGTGACTCCCGAACCCATCCAAAACTGAGGGTAAAATTGTCCAATTCTCAAAATAATTTAATTTCTGGTCCGGGTCGTTACAATCTACCCCCCTTACAGTAATTTCGCCCCTGAAATTTTCCTAACACAGGTTAAAGAACCAACCTCCTATTCAATTCAAGGTCACTAAAGTGGTACACTCCTCAGATGCATCTTGTTAACATAATTCCTCAAATAATTTGCACACAAGTGTGCGGTCTGTAGGAAGTTAACCTAAAGCTCTGATACCACTTGTAAGGACCCTTCCCGAATTTTTCCTCGAAACCCGGAAAGAACCCTTATCCCGTCTGACAGCTCTTTTACCTCAAAATTGAAGTACCAGAAATACCCTTTATTCTTAAATAATTTTTATTAAACTTTACATGGTTCCCAACAGAATCTCCATACTTACTGATCACTCCTACTGTCAGACGCAGGATAAAAATACCGGTCAAAACCAAAACCTCGGAATAGTGGTGGTTCAAATAGAAATACTCTCTGATACCAAATGTCAGTAGTCAGACATTGCTGACATCTCTACTGGAAAACCACAAGACAAAAAACTAGTCAGATACTAGTGAACCAATAATAATTCGTCCCTCTGGGTCACCGCCCACACCAACCCACTGACCCGGATGACGACGTATTTTCATATGTTGATTAGGCCCATAACAATTGTCGTCTAGTTCATATTAGAGCTGAAAATATCCTCGGCTATCATATCGTATCATAACTCTCTGTACCATGATATCTCATCAGTCGGCATATCTCTCGGCTATCATATTCCTAGCCACCAGGGTATCCCTTGGGGTGTGCTAGAATATATACTACTTGGACTCGACCACAATCTCTGCAAAATCACCTTTTATATTGGGGTTCACCGGGAGTCCGCCAACATGGAACCAAGGCCCGGCTTCTAGGCCCCATCAAATTGCTTTTATATTAGGGGTTCACCGGGAGTCCGCCAACACGGAACCAAGGCCCGGCTCCTAGGCCCCATCAAATCGGTTTTGTTTATATTAGGGGTTCACCGGGAGTCCGCCAATACGGAACCAAGGCCCGGCTCCTAGGCCCCATCAAATCGGTTTTGTTTATATTAGGGGTTCACCGGGAGTCCGCCAACACGGAACCAAGGCCCGGCTCCTAGGCCCCATCAAATCGGTTTTGTATCCAAAATCAAGTATATATTTTGTTTATCATTTATCACAAATACGGTTTCAACTCAAAATCATGTACCCAAATAATTACCAAGTCCAAACACTATCAAAACCGAATCCAACAACCATATCGTTTCTCACAACGCACTTCCACTGAAATATTGGAACAACAATTATCCAGCAATCATTGCACCCATACACAACAATATGTAAATCGAGGAAATTAATACATGTGTTACAATTTATAAATACCACCATACACAACAGTAATGAAATCGAAGATATTTATACATACATTACAATTTATAAATCAATGTCCGCTTACCATCACCATCCAACCCAAAATTCATGTACGTTCTAGCCTCAGAACACCTACACCATAATGACCCAACTACCTTGACTTTCCAAACTCAAAACCCTCTCCACGGTCAATCCTTACCGCTGGGATTGCCCAACCGAGCTCTAAATGAACTCCTATGGCCTCGAAACCAACAAAATCTGATCCGGAACGTCCCAAAACCTTAGTCACGCGCCGCCGTGACTTCGGGAACAGTCCCACGCGCCGCCACGCGCCACCGGAAGGTCAGAACACGCGCCCACGCGCTGCCACGCGTCGGTCACGCGCCTGCTACAGTGTTCACGCGCCTGGACTGGTACAACCCGGTCCGGCTCGACCTGACCCGATCCAATTCGACCGGTTCACTCGACTCGACCGATTCACTCGACTCGACCGGTTCACTCGACTCGACCGGGTACCGGTGACTCGCCGGAGAAGACGACCGGACGGCCCTCGCCATCGCCGGAGGCTGGCCGGAGAAGATGACCGGACCGCCACCTCCGCCGCCGTCTGGTTCGCCGGAAACTGCCATTTTCGGCTAATTTTCAAGGTTTCCTAACTACTTCATTTCTTGACCGTTTTTCACGATCTACACATGGAAATTCATCTACTTTTCACCAGGAATCCAAATATGAGGCCAAAGTTCCGAGATCATACCTGGTTTGGCCGGAAAACGGCCGAGAATGTTCGGTTCACCTCCCTCCTCCGTCCGTCGCCTACGGCGGTGCTCCCGCTCCAAGAACTACCCCAAAATGCTCGTGGGGTCCCGGGGAAGATCCTCCCGACCTTGGTTTTGTTCGAATCGGATCGAAATCCCTCCGATGAATATGGGCCTTCGGTGTTCGCACGGGGAGGGCTCGGATAGGACCGAGACTGCATCGACCAATCCCCTGAGGAGAGAGAAAAATATCTGTTATATAATTCCAACATTTCCAAAATTACCAAACTACCCCTGCAGCTTCTAGACCCGTAACGAACTCATCGGATCTTCATTTTCAGCGTGCCGCCTGTCTACGAACTCGTGAGTTCGAGACCTACGCAACAACCCAAGAAAAATTCCCAAAAGTATTACCAGTCAAAAAGTGACTCCCGAACCCATCCAAAATTGAGGGTAAAATTGTCCAATTCTCAAAATAATTTAATTTCTGGTCCAGGTCGTTACAATGGGTCCCAGGCCTTGGTTCCGTGTTGGCGGACTCCCGGTGAACCCCTAATATAAACAAAACCGATTTGATGGGGCCTAGAACCCGGGCCTTGGTTCCGTGTTGGCGGACTCCCGGTGAACCCCTAATATAAACAAAACCGATTTGATGGGGCCTAGAACCCGGGCCTTAGTTCCGTGTTGGCGGACTCCCGGTGAACCCCTAATATAAACAAAACTGATTTGATGGGGCCTAGAACCCGGGCCTTGGTTCCGTGTTGGCGGACTCCCGGTGAACCCCTAATATAAACAAAACCGATTTGATGGGGCCTAGAAGCCGGGCCTTGGTTCCGTCTTGGCGGACTCCCGATGAACCTCCAATATAAAAGGTGATTTTGCAGAGATTGTGGTCGAGTCCATGTAGTACATATTCTAGCACACCCCAAGGGATACCCTGGTGGCTAGGGATATGATAGTCGAGAGATATGCCGACTGATGAGATATCATGGTACAGAGAGTTATGATACGATATGATAGCCGAGGATATTTTCGGCTCTAATATGAACCAGACGACAATTGTTATGGGCCTAATCAACATATGAAATTACGTCGTCATCCGGGTCAGTGGGTTGGTGTGGGCGGTGACCCAGAGGGACGAATTATTATTGGTTCACTAGTATCTGACTAGTCTTTTATCTTGTGGTTTTCTAGTAGAGATGTCAACAATGTCTGACTACTGACATTTGGTATCAGAGAGTATTTCTATTTGAACCACCACTATTCCGAGGTCTTGGTTTTGACTGGTATTTTATCCTGCGTCTGAAAGTAGGAGTGATCAGTAAGTACAGAGATTCTGTTGGGAACCTTGTAAGGTTTGATAAAAATTATTTAAGAACAAAGGGTATTTCTGGTAATTAAATTTTGAGGTAAAAGAGTTGTCAGACGGGATAAGGGTTCTTTCCGGGTTTCGAGGGAAAATTCGGGAAGGGTCCTTACATAAAGTCGTTCCCACAACACTCTCAGCAACATTCTTCTCGATGTGCATAGGATCGGATATGTGTCTGATTTTCAATTTTGACCAATATGGCAACCGGAAGAATATGCTTTTTTTTGTCCAATTTTCCTGTTCGGCTGGTTTCGATCCTCTTGTCACGAACTCATGTATACTGTTGAGTTTGGATAATATCTCATCACCACACCTCTCCCTTGGTCGACCTCTTAACTCTGATTTACCATCAAATGAGTCAGATTGCATTCGCCATCGGTGATCCCAGGGCAGAAACCTTCTCGCACCCAAGTAGCATACCTTAGATGCGTGCCAAAAGGACGTTGTGTCTGCCCCACATTTCGGGCAAGCAAGATAGCCCTTGGTGCTCCATCCCGATAACATACATTAAGCAGGAAAATCATTAATTGTCCACATTACGGCCGCTCATAGGGTGAATATTTCTCCACTGCACTTGTCGTATGTTCGGACACCATTTTCCTACAAATCCACGAGCTCGTCAATCAACGGCCGCAAATACACATCGATGGAATTACTCATCTATTTGGGCCCTGGTATCAACGTACTGAGGATTATGAATTCTTTCTTCATGCATCTCCAAGGAGGCAAGTTATACGGAACTATAACAACCGGCCAAGTGCTATAGGGCTTTGCAAAACTCCCAAACGGATTAAACCCGTCAGTAGGGAGCCATAATCTGATATTTCTTGGCTCCGAAGTAAACTCGAGATACATTTTATCAAATTCCTTCCAAGCCTCTCCATCCGTCGGATGCCTCAGTACATCATCATCAATGCGTTCATCCTTATGCCACCATATATCACGGGATGTGTGAGACGACATGTAGAATCTTTGTAACCTTGGCTTCAGTGGAAAATAACGCAACACCTTGTTCGGAATCTTGTTCTTTTGAAACCTAGGCTCATTGCACACGGGACATTTGTCAAGCTTCTCGAATTCACCGTAAAACAAAGCACAGTTGTTCTTGCATGCATGGATCTTGATATACCCTAAACCAAGCCCCTTCAACAACTTCTTCGAGCTATAATGATCTTTTGGCAGACAGTTGTCTTCAGGGAGGATTCTGATGATAAAATGCTTATTCTGATGATCTTTTGGCAGACAGTTGTCCAACATGTGATCAAAATGCTTGTTCATTTGATTATACTCAACTTTCATGTGCATCAACTCCACAACTACCCCTAGAACCGAAAATGATTTACAACCGGGGTACAATTCGCGCTGAGCTTCTTTCAACAATCTCTCATAATGGAGCTCAGAGTCTTCGGGTTGCAACCTTGGCGCAACATCTTCCATATCATCTGATGCCGGAGGAAAAGCATCGGTTAATAACTCAACGACTTGATCATTATCACATCGCCCATCCAAACCACTTTCGTCCCGACAGGTCCCGGGAACTGAAGATGTCGATGCGGAAAATATTTCTTGACCGTGATAGATCCAATTAGTGTAGTTGTGTACAATCCTATTCCATTCCAGATGAGTTTGGATCTCATTCAACGACATCCAAATGCAATTATTACATTTACGGTACGGACACCTGATACGTCTTGTATCACTGCAATGACTACGTGCAAAGGCAATGAAGTTGTCGATCCCATCCAAATACTTATCAGAAGATCTATCAAACATTTTCCTCCACCCTCTGTCCGTTGTACCTGCTTTCACAACATAGAGTTAACGTAAGTAATTGAGTTAACATTGTCCTGTAAATAGAACAAGTTAAAATCAAAAGCAACCCTTCTCCATATGCCTCCGGTGATTTGGCCCTATCCCATTCGAGAGTGCACGTTTTGTGCTATGTAGTTTGCGACCTACGAGGCTAAGTTCCGATCGAGGGAAATTTTGACAGCATCTCCCTACAGTTCCCCAAATGCACGACGTAGATATTATAAACAAATATCTAGTATGCATTCGGAGAACATGCGAGGGATACAAACTGAATTTCCCACAATCGAAACCTAACATCGTAGACCGCCAACTACACAACACATAGTTGCGCACCCCCAAACTGTCCGAATAAATGGACAATTCAAGAGTCAGTCAATTAATCCGATTCACTGACTCTCAAATGAGTCTAAGATTTTTCATTGAATTTCATTATACGACGTTAATCAACTCGATTAACTTCGCATAAACGGTTATGAAATATGAACGTATTTCACTCCGTCGCAACTAAATAAAGCGTTTTAATAAAAATATCACAACAAATTCACAAATACGAACATATATAAATTATGCATAAAACAAAGTTTTAAATTTTATAATTTCTGTATATATTTTCTATTTCCCTATTTTCCTAACATATTTTCTAATTTCCAAACATAATTTCGAATTTTAATAATTTCATTACATATTTTTTATTTTCCTAAAATGTTTTCTAATTTCCTAACATATTTTCTATTTCCTTATTTTCCTAACTCTTATTTCCCAATTTATAAACATTTTCCACAATAAATACAAAAATTCCTAACTTAATTATATCCAACATTCTTAACAAAATTAAATAGAGAGGTAAACACACATAACTTTTTATAAGTATTCCTTCAAATCAACTACAAAATTCCTACAACACAAAACATAATTAATTCCTAATCAAAAATGAAAAATTCAAAATTACCAAAAAATAAAATTTTCATACCTTAATATTTGATATTTTATGGTTCATAGAGAAAAAGGATTTGATTGGTAGTAAAATTGGTGATGGGATGATAACAATAGGTAGAGAAATAGAGTGAATGAGTAAGAGGGAGAGAGAGACAGAGAGAAACCAATGAGAAGCAGAGAGGAGGAAGAAGAAGAAGAAGAAAAGAGAGTCTCGGGTGTTTAGTATGTTTAGACTTTTGCCCGACGGAATCCAGTGGCAGGGCAAGATTTAATGATTCATCGGTAAAAATAGAGTCAATGCCCAGTGTTACTTGACGGCGATTGGTCGTCGTTGTTGATGATGTTACCCGACGGGGTATGTAAACGGTCGGGTAACAACCACCAATTTTGCGCGCCAAAGGCTTTTTCTTCCCGCCAAAAGGTTACCCGGCGAGTATGCATATCCGTCGGGCAACATTATATTACCCCGCGAGATTGTATTCGTCGGGCAAACACTAGTCGGGCAACCACGATTTTCTTATAGTGATGGGCTCATGGTTGAACCTAATTCAAGTCTTGGACAACATTTCTTCAAAATCTATGCCACCATGGCGATCTCATTCACATAGTTTCCGGTCATAGGCCAAGCCATGGATGAACTCAACCTCATGACTTCCGAGCTAGGGCACTCGCCATCTCCTCTTCCATGGTTAGTGACGTCATCCAATGGTTCCGCACCGGCGTGCATCTCATTTTCAAGGCGCGGCATGGAATCGAGAGCTTTTTTTCGTTGGTAGGGCTTATATTTTTCACTATATATGTCATTGCCCGATGATATTATGGACTGTCGGCAACACTCCACCTGGAAATGAAGTGAAGGAAATTTACGTGGTGGCGATACAACTTGGGGTTCTTATCATGTCATTCATCTCCGGCTCCCTAGGGATAATGCCGATCGCTGGTGCCCTAGCTTTCGGGCTGGTTATACCAAATGGACCGCCTCTTGGTGCAACAATAGTTCACAAGATCGAAACCTTGGTGTCTGAATTTCTTCTACCAAGGTTGTTGTATAGGGTTGGAAACAGTATCAATGTGCATTCGATTCGCGATTTGATAGGTTTTTCGGAACTTCAGATCATCATTTTTGTGTCGTATATATGTGTCGAAGATGGGAGGAATTGTGTTGGCTGCGATGTGGTGCAAATTTGGGTTAAAAAATAGAGTCATGCTCAGCATGGCCTTGAGTACAAGGAGTTTGATAGAGGTCACTTTGTTTTGTCGATGGAGGAACATGAAGGTAATTAATTAATTAACTAATTACGAGGAAAATGTTAGAGATACCATATTTGTAGACTACATTTAGAAATTATATATTAACACATGTGCGTTCTACTTACATTGGTAGATCTTACCTGTATTAGTATGTGTGGTTTACAAACCCTTACAAATATGGTATGCAAATGTGATATCCATAACAATATTCCCCTAATTACAATATTTGTTTTTGACAAAAAAAAAACTACAATATTTGTTTCTTAATTAAGTTAATTCTTAATTATTATGTTAATCAAATTGCAGTTGATAGATGAACAAACTTTTACTCAGCTGGTGTTGTCTTTGCTGGTGATAACTAGCTATGATCGTAACGCCATTGCTACGATTCTTATACAACCCTCAAACACGACTTAGAGAAACATTAACCGAAGATCTGTGCCTCAGAAGCATTCAATCAATGAAGGGATCAAACTCCGAAAAATTTAGGATTCTTTGTCGCTGCCAAAAAGAAGAAAGCATCCCAAACTTGATTACCTAAATCGAGGCCTCAAACCCTACACAAACAAGCCCGGTTTGCGCCTATGTGATCCACGCGGTCGAGCTCATCGGACGTGCAGCACCACAACTAGTCCACTACAAGCAGCTGAAGGTAACGAACACACCCACCCATAAATGATGCAAGCCTTTAATATATAACTACTCACACAACTCGAAAGGACCAGTTATGATCCATGGTTACAATATGAGCACTACAAGAAAATAAGGCTTGCTCGGCGAAAAGAGTTCGTCGAGCAACATTTAACAGTCGTCGGGCAACATTAACCTAGGTGATTCCTCATCGGGCAACCTGCGTCGGGCCACAGCCATAAATTAGGCCGAATCCCCATTTCTTGCATACCCAGACGAGTCTTTTTTGTGTCCTTTGACTTGCCTTCAATGGGAAAATTCGTTCCCACAACACTCTCAACAACATTCTTCTCGATGTCCATAGGATCCGCGATGCGTCTGATTTTCAATTTCAACCAATATGCCAACCGGAAAAATATGTTCTTTTTTGTCCAATTTTCTTGTTCAGATGGTTTTGATCCTCGTTATACTGTTCAGTTTGGATAATATCTCATCACCACACCTCTCCCTTGGTCGAGCTCGTAACTCTGATTTGCCACCAAATGAGTCAGATTGCATTCGTCATCGGTGATTCGAGGGCAGAAACCTTCTCGCACTCAAGTAGCATACTTTAGATGCATGCCAAAAAGAAGTTGTTTTTGGTCCATATGTCGAGCAAGCAAGATAGCCTTTGGTGCTCCATCCCGACAACATACCATAAGTAGGAAAATCATTAATTATCCACATTACGGCCACTCGTAGAGTGAACATTTCTCCACTGCACTTGTCGTATGTTCGGACACCATTTTCCCACAGATCAACGAGCTCATCAATCAATGACCGCAAATACACATCGATGGAATTACTCGGCGATTTGGGCCCCGGTATTAAAGTACTGAGGATTATGAATTATTTGTTCATGCATTTCCAAAAAGGCAAGTTATACGGAACCATAACCACCGGCCAAATGCTATAGGGCTTTGCAAAACTCCCAAACGGATTAAACTGATCAGTACCGAGCCCTAGTCTGACATTTCTTGGCTCCGCAGCAAACTCGGGATACATCTTATCAAATTCCTTCCAAGTCTCTCCATTGGCCGGATGCCTCAGTACATCATCATCAATGTGTTCATCCTTGTGCCACCTCATATCACGGGTTGTGTGGGACGACATGTAGAATCTTTGTAACCTTGGCTTCAGTGGAAAATAACGCAACACCTTGTTCGGAATCTTGTTTTTTTGAAACCTAGGCTCAATGCACACGGGACATTTGTCAAGCTGTTCGAATTCACCGTAAAACAATGCACAGTTGTTTTTGCATGTATGGATCTTGATATACCCTAAACCGAGGCCCTTCAACAACTTCTTCGAGCTATAATGATCTTTAGGCAGACGGTTGTCTTCAGGGAGCATTCGGATGATGATGTCCATCATGTGTTCAAAATGCTTGTTCGTTTGATTATACTCAACTTTCATGTGCATCAACTCCACAACTGCCCCTAGAACCGAAAAGGATTTACAACTAGGGTACAATTCTCTGAGCTTCTTTCAAAAATCTCTCGTAATGGAGCTCAGAGTGTTTGGGTTGCAACATAGGCGCCTCATTGTCCATATCATCTGATGTGGGAAGAAAAGTATCGGTTAATAACTCAACAACTTGATCATTATCACATCGCCCATCCAAAGCACTTTTGTCACTTTCGTTCCGACGGGTCTCGAGAATCGAAGATGTCGATGCGGAAAATATTTCTTCACTGTGATATGACTTGTGTGCATAGGATACTTCTTAACGAGAGGGCAAAACCCACTAGAGAGGCTCAACGCCGTCTCAACCTACCCATGATGGAATTTGTGAAGAAAGATGTTATCAAACTCCTAGATTGTGGTGTCATCTACCCTATTTCAGACATCAAATGGGTTTCACCAGTTCAAGTAGTGCCAAAGAAGTCTGGAATAATAGTGGTGAAGAATGAGGAGAACAAGTTGGTACCCATGCGAGTACAAACCAGTTGGAGGGTTTGTATTGATTATTAGAAGCTGAATCCTACAACTTGGAAGGATCACTTTCCACTTCCCTTCATTTATCAGATGCTTAAAAGGTTAGCCAATCATGATTTTTATTGTTTTCTTGATGATTATTCAAGGTATAATCAGGTTTTCATAGGTCCCGAGGATCAAGAGAAGACTACCTTCACTTGTCCCTTTCGCACTTTTGTTTATAGACGGATGCCATTTGGATTGTGTAATGCCCCAACTACTTTTCAGAGGTGCATGGTAAGTATATTTTTGGACTTTGTCGAGAAAATCATTGAAGTTTTTATGGATGACTTTAGTGTATTTGGTGATTCTTTTGACCATTGTCTGGATAATCTTACTCTGATTCTGAAACGATGCATTGATACTAACCTTGTGTTAAATTAGGGAAAATGTCATTTTATGGTTACTCAAGGTATTGTTTTGGGACGTGTAGTGTCAGCTAGGGATATTGAAGTAGATAAAGCTAAAATAGACCTTGTCCATTACTTACCCTCTCCTACTTAGGTGAGAGAGGTTCATTCTTTTCTTGGACATGTAGGGTTCTATTGGCGATTCATCAAGGACTTTTCCACAATCTCTAGACCCATGTGTCGACTACTATAGAAGGATATGCCTTTTGTTTTTTAT
Source organism: Oemleria cerasiformis (assembly GCA_037349345.1). Lineage (NCBI taxonomy): Eukaryota > Viridiplantae > Streptophyta > Magnoliopsida > Rosales > Rosaceae > Oemleria > Oemleria cerasiformis. The sequence goes on along the minus strand of JAZGTL010000007.1, from coordinate 32,839,448 downwards.
TTAGAATGCAAGGCATTTGACAAGTTGAAAGAGTTGTTGACATCGACACCTGTCATTGTAACCCCAGATTGGAGTCTATCATTTGAGCTCATGTGTGATGCGCACTACGCCATAGGAGCAGTTCTCGACCAGAGGAGGGACAAACATTCCCATGTCAACTATTATGCTTCCCGAACACTTAATGATGCTCAACTGAATTATTCCACAACTGAAAAAGAACTTTTAGATGTTGGATTTGCTTTAGAGAAATTTCGGTCTTACTTGCTTGGAACTAAGGTAATTATCTTCTCTGATCATGCAGCTTTGAAGTATTTGCTCATGAAGAAAGAGGCAAAACAGAGACTTATTCGTTGCATGCTTCTAATTCAAGAATTTGATGTGATGATCAACGACAAGAAAGTGAACGAAAATGAGGTGGCAGATCACTTGAGCCGTTTGGTGCGTGATGAAGAGTCTATGCCGATTCAGGACAGCTTCCCGGATGAGCAACTACTTTCAGTTAAGGTGAGTGAACCATGGTATGCTGACATAGTGAATTACCTTGTTTCCAAACAGATTCCAGATACTTTGCCCCTTGTTCAAAAGGATAAGCTTAGGAAGGTGGCTCGGTAGTTTGTTTGGGATGACCCATACCTTTGGAAGCATTATGCCGACCAGTTGATTAGAAGGTGCGTGCCCGACTCTGAATTTCAATCTATACTAATGTTTTGCCATTCTTATGCTTGTGAAGGACACTTTGGAACTCAAAGGACACCTATAAGATTCTTGAGTGTGGGTTATATTGGCCTACTCTAATTAAGAATGCTAGAATGTTCTGTATGACTTGTGATCGGTGCCAACGGACAGGTAATCTGGTCCCTAAAGATCAAATGCCGCAACACCCTATCTTCATGGTTGAAATTTTTTATGTGTGGGGAATTTATTTTATGGGACCATTCCCTTCCTCTCATGGTTTCACTTATATTTCGCTTGTTCTGGATTATGTGTCGAAGTGGGTGGAAGCAAAAGCCACCCGGACTAACGATTCCAAAGTTGTTGCAGATTTCATTCGTTTTAACATTTTTTCAAGGTTTGGAATGCCACGAGCAATTAAAAGTGATTGAGGATCCCATTTTTGTAATCGTACGATTGAGGCTCTGCTTAAGAATTATAATGTCACACATAAGGTTTCCACACCTTATCATCCTCAGACGAGTGTACAAGTAGAGGTTTCCAACCGGGAGATCAAGGGGATTCTTGAGAAAGATTGTTGGCCCAAACCGAAAGGATTGGAGTATGCATCCAGATGATGCTTTGTGGGCATATCGAACTGCTTATAAGACACCTATAGGGATTTCTCCATTTCGGATTGTATATGGGAAGTCATGCCATTTACCTGTGGAACTCGAGCATAGAGCACATTGGGCGATTAAGACATTCAATATGGACATTGATACTGCCGACCTGCATAGGAAATTACAGTTGAATGAGTTGGAGGAGATGAGGAATGAAGCATATGAGAGTGCTCAGATTTACAAGGAGAAAACGAAAGCTTTTCAAGATCACATGATCTGTGGAAAGACTTTTGTCCAGAAAGTTCTGTTGTTCCAATCTCGTCTTTGACTATTTCCTGGTAAGTTACGTTCTAGATGGGTCAGTCCATTTCTTGTTACTCAAGTTTTCCCCCATGATGCCCTGCATGTTCAAAGTATGAGGACCGGTAAAAAGTTTAAGGTGAATGGGCATTAGTTGAAGCCCTATCATGAGTCTTTTGTGGAGCATGACGTGGAGGACATATCACTCTGTGCCGCCACTCCTCCTGAGGATTGATTGGACATATCGCCCGACTGAATGACGTTAAAGCAAGCGCTTCTTGGGAGGCAACCCATGTGAAGAGGATGATGACAAGTTCGGCACTCTACAACCAATGACAATCATATTTGCTTTTTCTCACCCTTTCCTTCTTTATCGTTAACTTTTCCTTCGTTTATTTTATTTTCTTTTCTTTTCTTTTCTTTGTGTGTGTCGTTGCTTGTTTTTCCTTCCTTAAATGCTTCATTGTTTATACTTTAATTTTCAAAAATTGAGGACAATGTTAGATTTAAGTGTGGGGGGAAACACTTGTGCTTTCCACTGATTTTTGCGTTGGTCCAAAAAAAAATTGACAACTTTGTTTTTGTCTTAGTCTTTGTCGGTTTTAATTGTGTACTTTGGGTAGTTTTTGTGTTTGTTTGTGTCTTAGGTTTCTTTCCAACACAATGATGAGATTTGGTTTTTAATTGCATGAATTTAAGATGATTTCTAAGCATGATTTTAGGTCTGAACTTGATCTTTGGTTAATACTCAATTATTCATGGTTATCAGATGCAAATTCACATGTAATCACCCGAGTAAGTGGTACCCATAAAATGCTTAATTGAATGAAGCTCAAAACAACCCTTTTGTGAGCTTTTGAGCCTTTATCCATTGTTTGAGAGAGTTGTATTTGTTTAATCTATCACTTTCTTGTCAATTAAGTTGTTGCATGAGCTCAACTTTCTTTGTTTGGTTGCTACTTGAATTGCATATAGTTATTGGAACTAAATGCAAGAACTTGTACTAAATTCTTTTTGAGGCATTGTATTGATTTGCATGACATACTTGAGATGATTAAGGCACCTAGATTACCACCATTGCCAAATAGCCTTTGACCCATGATACACTTCACTTTAGGTAAACCCCTATTGAGCCTTTGTTTAAGCCTTTTTGTTTCATAAACCCTCATCTTCCTCACCTAGCCTAAACACTTTTATCCTTACCCTTTTTCTTAAAGATTAGTGAAGCATAATTTGTAGAGACTTAATTGTGAATCAAGGAGTGTTAAAAGAGCAAGTTTGGGGGAATGTTCAAAAGAAAAAAAGAAAAGAGATAAGAATTGTACATGGTTTGGAGTGTGCGCCAAAAAAGAAAAAAAAAGGAGAAAAAAATCGGCATTGTGTTTGAATTGTTATGCCCTGATCGTTCATGTATTGATTGTTGAAGGATGGTCCATAATGTTAAAATCGGCCATAGAGTGTATGTACTTCATCGGTACTTATATGATTTTTAAGCCTTGATAGTGATACAAGTTCTTATGTCTCTAACATCATTGCATGTTTCTACTATTTCCTTAAGAACCTTGTGTTATCCATATCCATTCTTTCTTTAACCTCTTACCCATTGGCCTCATTACAATCTTCATAAAGACCTTTTGATCTTGTTTGTTGTGTTCATATCAATATGTGGAGATTTGAATCAAGTATGAGCATATGGTGTCACTTTTTGTTGCATTCAAGTAGTAGCATTCCTTTCATGAGATCATATTCAAAAGAAATTTCTGAAAGTGCCTTTCTTTCTTGTTATATCATATGTGGGCAATTTGTTTCCCTTTTACATCAATCCTCTCACATATAACTAGTATAGGAATAGTGACTTAACCAGAAAATATGAGGAAAAATCAGAGCATATTAGGTGAGATTTTTGAGCAAATTCTCTTCAGCATGTATCTCTCTTTGTACTGTTGCTTTGATTTATTTAATTGTGAGCTTGTGTATAATCTCTATGAATGTTTATTAACTCTCGAACCATGTGGATGCATTCTTATGCTTATGATGAATCTTAATATATCATGATCCATTGAAAATCTTTGAAACAAATGTTGGAAGGTTTAGGTTGAATCACTGAGTCTCTGTTTTTCTTTCATTCTTTGTTTCTGTTTTGCTCGAGGACTAGCAAAAGCTAAGTGTGGGGGAATTTGATATGAGCATATTTATGCGACGTTTTATCTTGTTTTCTTATGCTTTTCTTAACATGTTTTCTATGTTTTCTTAGTACTTAGCTTATTTTCGTATTTTGTAGAATTTTTGGAAGTAAAGTTACAAAAGGAGTTAATTAGTTGTTGTTTTGGAAATCTAAAGAGGAAACTTTGAAACTTTCTTGAGCACATGTGTCAACTCTTCGGAATTAACTGCACCTATTTGGGAAGAACTAGTTGATGGTCCATATATCATTGGATAGATAAGGAAGTCTAGTTTCTAGAGAATTTCACGGTTCGTGAATTGGAATTTTCTAGAAGGAGTTATGGTCATTTTAGTACAACAGGGTCAGACTGCGTGGGAATTCAACATTCCTTATATTTCAAGTTTTCTAATCCTTATTAGGCTTGTACGACTAGAGGCCCAGTTTATTAGGGTTATGAGAGGAAGCGTTTTAATCAGAGTAAAGAAGATAAAAAAAAAAAAAGGTGAGGAGCAGCCATAGCGATAGGAGGGATTTGGCAGCGAACACGCACACAAGAGAAGAAAAAAAAAACGCTCGCTCACTTCACTTTGCAACGTCTCCCTTTCTCCCTCACTTTGGCAGCAACGTCTCCATTTCACCCTCAATCTGCAGTAACGTCTCTTTCTCCCTCAATCTGCAGAAAAGTCTCTCACTCTCCCTCAAAAAAGAAAAGATGCAGCAGCAAGTAACTCTCGCTCCCCTCACCTTGGAGACGATGCAGCCACACTTTGCATCAACCCAGCCAACGACGTCTCCCTCTCTTCCTCACTTGCAGCAACCCAGGCACGCAGAAACCTCCCTCAATTCCCAGCCAAGCCAACGACCACATCCACCACCTACCATGGTTCCAACCGTGAGCACGCAGCGAACCAAGACTTCAACGAGTCAAGTTGAGACTGTGGCTTCTGTCATACGTCTCTCTATCTTTGCTTTTCATATTTTAGTTTCATATTTGATTATGTATTATGTTTCAAACATAATGGATATGTCTAGTTAATTATCTTTGTAGCTAGGGGTTATTTCAAAGCCCCAAACATGTGTTCAATGGATTGATTAAATTCAGAATTTCTTTACTTATTGGTGGCTGTGTTTTGCTTAACCTTTTGTTTGAAAAATTATTCTTGTATGTTTGTTAGGTCAGAAACTTAGTACGTATGCTGGGATTTGATGCTAGAATATAAGAGAATTTCATCTCATAGTTATAATCCTATATTCGTAAGTAGCAATTATCAATGGACGTTGGTATGTTAAGCAAAGCCTATGTTCAACTAAGATGCGGTTCATACTTGTGTTTGCCTAGATAATGTTTGAATTTCCATAGAACTTAATGATCTCTATGTGTTCATTTAACTTGCAGTTCATGATTAGATGACACGAAGAGATTGGTTTGAAAGCGACTCGAATTTTAATTCAATAGACTAAGGGAAAATAATAGGATTAATTAGTACACTTCACAATTAATTCTAGACATTGTCATTCACTAGTTTGTAAAGAAATTGATGGAAATTAATTCATGTGCATATGTTTGGTGTGGAGATTGAACCTTTAGCTAGTTTCTCACCATCAACCTTACCTTAGATTTTATTACATTTGTATTAGTTTCGTCAGATTAAATCTAAGTCTCACATTTCCAAAATTCATGACCGGGCTTAAACCAAAAGTTCATAACCGGCCAAGCCCAAGTCCATTTCAAAACCATTAATAAAATCCTTGATTAGGGGGAAGACAAATAAAATTCATTATGTTGAATTTCTGAAGTTTAGAATAATAATAAACCTTTTATAACAATTATTTTCACTTTCTGAGACCACAAAATTAATAAACCTTTTCAAAATCATTCTATTTAATTCCCGATATTCATAAACGATAATACGATATTTAGAATATAACACTATGCATGCACTATGATTTAGAAAACAAAATCCACTAATCACCTAAGGTCCAATTAAGCTCAACCTTGAGTTCTACACGCTCCTCTGCTGTCCCTAGAGCGGTATCGCCTATGGTGGTCGGAAATTGGCCAAAAAGTTACGGAATTATTGTTCACCGTCGTTCCTCCTTCTCCCAGCGCTGTCACTCTTCGTGGTTGGTATGGTGGTGCTCGGAATGAGGTGAGGAAGGCGATGGTAAGCTTGGTTTGTCTTGGTTTTGCCGAAATGAAAAATTGCAAGTGGTTGTGTGTTGGATAAAATAGAGAACATAAATATGAAATCTATTCTATTCAGTTTAACCTTGCAAGTGCACAAATAGTGTAGATAGTATAGCAAATAAGCAAGGATTGAATCTCACAATGACTTATCTTAACGTTTAAATCCACTTTATTACTTAGATTGATTAATTAACTCAAAAATTAATAAAATAAGAACAGAAAATAAGAACAAACATATAGGGGGTTTAACATAAAAGAATAAAAAGAATTAAAGAACTAAAATAAAACAATTAATAAAAATAATAGGCTAGGGAACTCAATCCACCACTAACCACAATTACTTCCTAACATGATTTCCAAAATTCAATTACTATGAATTATCTTAATATGATGTCCATGCAAAGGTCTGACTAAGGCTCACTCTACATATATTATCTTCTTCTTAGTTTGTATGTGGCATGTCTCCTAAACTCGTTACCACGTCTATTCAATTATACAATAGTTCTCTCAAGACTTTGTCAACTATCTTAAGCGATTATAACACAAAAGAAAGCACTAAGTACAAAAGGGATTTAATGACACCACACTATTCCTAGAAAAGTGATGTGCAGTCCTAGGTTGTCATGAGTTGAATTACGAGTAAGATGTAAAGTCACTACCCGTGATGCCAAACAATCACAAGAAGGTGACTAGTCTAACAAGCAATTATTATTCATCAATAGTTTATGCAAACAAGTTAGTCAGACTCATAAACATAAATTAAGCATAGTAATTCAAACTATATTTAGCATTCAAAGTAATATAAATCAAATGTCAAAATCATATTAAAGAATAACCATGACTAGGACTTCAAGAAGCCTTAACCTAAAAAGAAACTACAAAATAAAATAAAAGTATTGTAATATGGTGATCTCCTCTCTCTTTCCCTTTTACAAAGTCCAAAGACCTTTATTTATAGGAGAATTATTAATCATCAAACAAATAGAAGTTTACATTTAATTCTATAAGAAAAAAATTTCCTAAATAATAAAGACATCTAATTAAAAAGTTTTCCTAAACATAAAAGGAGTAAAAATAATATTACAAAATGAAATAGGATTCAATATGAAGGCAAGTGTGAATGCAAGCTTGAAAACCCCCAAAAATAAGCCTTAAAACTCGGAATTTCAGCTAGGAAACTCTTCAGGAATGATTTCGGTGGTCATTCACCGATATTAGGTGGTCAAAAACGCGGTCAACGCAAGGTCAAAGGCGGCAAGGGCTGCTGGGAAATAGTTTCGGTCGACAACGGCTAAATAATGGTATTAACTTCGGGAGATACACGCCGAGAGGATCAAGTCCCACGCTGACTGAATGGAGGCGCTGTGCTCCTGTGTTGTTGGATTCGGTAGACCCCTACCGAATGGATTTGCTCTTTTTAGTGGCCTCACTTGTTTCTTTCATATCTTCTTCGTTACAACTCCGATTAAGTTGATTCTTTCGTCCAAATTCTCACAATTCCAAGCTCTATCTAATTCTGCACGTTTCTCACAGATATATTATTTTCTCCTATTGCATAGAACGAAATATTAACAAAACATAAGTAAAAGGGCATTAAATCATAGATAAAATGTCTATAAATTATTACCTAACAGTGTGTGTGTGTGTGTGTGTGTGTGTTCATGGTTTTTTTCCGAGAGAGAGATAGAGATGGGAGAGAGAGAGAGGATGAGAGAAAAATCTGGATAATTAGTGTTTTAATATATGTGGCCACCAAAATTACCAAACTACCCATGAAGCTTTTAAACCCATAACTCCCTCATCTGGACTCCGTTTTTCGCGTGCTGCCTATCTACGAACTTGTGAGTTCGAGACCTACGCAACGGTCCAAGAAAAACTTCCAAAAGTGTCTCCAAATAAAAAGTGACTTTCGAGCCTCTATTAAACCCAAGGGTAAAATTTTCCTTTTCTAAAATAAAATATGTGAAAGTTGGATACCAATTTAAGCTTCAGATTCAAGTGACCAATCATTGAATCATAACTAACATTCCAGACAAAATCCAGCAATCAATCCATTTCACATTCACACACACATATCAATCACATGCACCCTGCAAGAATAACAATCACACAGTGACAACCTAAGCACTCAGAGGCTCCGTCAGTGTAGGCAGCCTGAGCTAGTTCTAAGTGATTGTGTGTGAAATCAAGAATGTTCAATAATCAATAACAATGATAATTTATCATATCAAAACAAATTGAACAACAGAGCTTGATACCCAGAAACCTTCCTCAAGGTGAAAACTGGTGGTCTCTTAGTTGACCAGGCAATCCAATAAAATCAAACGGTCATTACAAGGTATATCATGCTCATATCTTCTAGCCTAGAACTAAAGATGCAGCCATGCCTCATGCAACCTTGATTTTATCCAAATCATATGTGCTCCTTTGCAATCTTGATTATAGCAGCTCAGCCATCCACATGACGATCATTCATAGTAGGAAACACCCAAAAATTGTTTGATAGAAATTTATAACAAAACAATCAATACGTGTTGATCAAGCGATAGTTCTTGATGAACCCAGAAAAAAATAAAGGATTAAAACGCGATTCAAAGAATTAGATTTCAAAATGATTTTGGAAAAATCAAATCAGAGTTTTTATAAAACTTTGATAAACAAAACCCAGCTTCATGAAATCATATTTTCTCAGCCAATAAGTTTTTCAACAATGAAATCAAAAAGGGTTTTATCAAAAACTCAGGATCATCGATTCTCTAGATTGACACCTATCGCTAAAATCTCAGAGAGTCAATAATCCAATTTTCCAGAATAATTCACCAATTTGTATTCACAGTAGAGATGAGGAAAAATTCCTCAACAACTGAACTCAAAACGCACAGCAACAATAACAGCTTATAACCAAAAAGATGATAATACCCTTGACTCAAAAGACTCAGTAAAAAGCTGAAACAGTAAAAATAATAATTATACTGCGACTAGTCATGTACTGCACTGCATTCTCTTGAAACTTCATCTTCAATATATATTAAAAGAGAAACAAAGACTAAGTCCTAGAGTTTGAGCATGAAACAAATTACATATGGAGAGGCAAAGCCAATTACATTAAACATTCCTAAAACAAGAACTAACAATATGAAATTTGCATAATTAAATAAATGGGTCGTTACAATTTATTATGCCCTAAGGGATAGGGCAAAGATTAAAAAAGTCATCTGATGTGGTTACTTTATTGGAATGCTAGAGGAGTGCGGAAAATCCACACCGAAGATATTTGTTGTCTTATTCTTAAACACCATCTTGTTATTTTTTGTCTTGCTAAACCTTTTGTTTCATTGAGCTCTATTAACTCTTCTTTTTGGCGCTCTTTGAATTTGCAGCTTATTGGCACCAATGATCGAGGTGGATTGTTGCCAAATTTGTGGATCTTTGCACAAGTTGATATTTCAATGCAAGTTTTCTCTTTTTCAGATCAACATGTATCTTTTTCATCAGTTGTTAATGGGGTCAGTTGTATTTTCACAGTGGTTTATGCCAAAACCAATTATATTCCACGTCGTGCTTTATCGAAAAGTACTGAGTTTGTTAATGCTACATTGGTTTCGGGACCTTGGATTGTTTTTGGGGATTTTAATGCAATTTTGGAGGATCATCATGGGAGAATTGGTGGAGGTCATCTTCACAGGAAATCTTGTGAGGAGTTTCAATAGATGTCTGATGCTTGTGGTTTAATTCATTTTGATACTAAGGGTGCCAACTACACATGGGAAAAAGGGAAGACTATTTATTCACGTGTTGAAAGCCGTCTCAATCGTTGTCTGGGTAATGTTTCTTGAATTGATGCGTGGGATTATGTAGATTGTTATACTTTACCGACACTTTGTTCTGATCATAAGCCTATCATGGTAAGCTTTGTGAAAGTGGTTTGGCCTAGAACTAGTTTGTTTCAGTTTCAAAAAATATGGTGTACTCACAAGGATTTCTTCCAGTTTGTTAAACAAACGTGGGCAGCCACTGTTTCATTTGGAGACCCCTACTTAAATCTCTCATAAGTTAAAAAGTTTGCGACAACCTTTGCGAACTTGGAACTCGGAGGTGTTTGGGGATGTTAACGGCATAGTTACTAATGGTTTGAAGGAGCTAGAGGTGGTTCAAGGTGTCATAGAAAGTAATGGGGTGTCTGATGCTATCTTGCAGAAAGAAAGTGACCTTCAAGCATCTTTAACTGAAGTGCTTCGTGTTCAAAAAGCTTTTTGGAAGGAAAAATCTCGAATCAAGTGGCTCTAGGAAGGGGATAGGAATACTTCCTTTTTCCACTCTATGTGGAAAATTAGGATAACACATTGCTCAATTTCTCTGCTAAAGGATGAGTCTAATTTTTTAGAGGATCAGAGTGCTACCCAAGGTCATGTTGTTCATATTTATTCAGATCTTTTTGCTGCCAAGCCTACCTCATATACTGGAATTGTGGAGCGTCTTATTCCATCAGTAGTTACCAATGAGGATAATTTGAGTCTTATTGTTGTTCCATCGGCTGATGAGATTTTTGAAGTTGTTAAAAAAAATGGATCCTTCGAGTGCTCCGGGTCCGGATGGTTTTAGTGGTCATTTTTTCACTAAATGTTGGGATGTTGTGGGAAACAAAATTGTGTCAGCGGTTCAGCATTTTTTCCTCCATGGCTATCTTCCAGCTTCATTTAATTCGGGTCTTATTATTCTCATTCCCAAGGTGGAAAATGCAATTTCGATGGGCCAATATCGTCCAATTGCTTTAGTAAATTTCCTCTTTAAGATTATTCCTAAGATTCTTTCTTTGCAGCTAGCTCCAATAGCCACTCGGATTATATCCCTGCAACAACATGCCTTTACTCCATGTAGGAATATTGCTGATGGAATTATTGTAACTTCCGAGTGTTTCAATTTTTTAGACAATGTGAGTGCAAGTGGGAATGTTGCTATTAAGCTTGATGTTGCCAAGACTTTTGATACTCTTTCATGGGAGTTTTTGCTGAAGGTTTTGAATTCTTTTGGCTTTCATGAAAGGTTTGTTAATTGGGTACGGTGCTACTGCATTCCTCCAAGCTCTCTGTCCTTGTCAATGGTCAGGTTTCAGGTTATTTTTCTTATGGGCGTGGGGTTCGACAAGGAGATCCTCTTTCTCCTTTGCTTTTTTGCCTTGCCGAGGAGGTGCTTAGCCGTGGTATTTTTGAGTTGGTTCTCTCTCTAAAGCTTAAACCAAGCTCTCTACCTCGAGGAGTGCAGACTGTTTCTCATATTCTTTTTGCATATGACATCATTGTGTTTTGTCATGGAGGTAATAGAAATCTTTCAGTTCTTCTAGCTTTTTTGAGTGAATATGAGCTTAATTCTGGTCAAGTGATCAACAAGTCCAAATCTAATGTTTTTATTGGGAAGCATATTTTACATCGTCGGCTTTCAATTTCAAACACCATGGGCATTAAGGTGGGTTCAGCTGCTTTTAATTATTTAGATGTTCCTATTTTTAAAGGTAAGCCTTGGGCTCTCTATTTTCAAGGTATTACAGATAAAATAAGGGCCAAATCGTCAACATGGATGGGTCTCAACTTTCTATGGCTGGTAGACTACAACTTCTCAAATCTATCGTAGCTAGCATGTTGGTTTATAGCTTTCAAATTTATAAGTGGCCGGTTTCTTTACTTCGTCGAATTGAGACTTGGTGCCGAAATTTTCTTTGGTCAGGCTCTTTTGATAAGCGAGGGGTTCTTCTTGTTGCTTGGCGCAAGTGTTGTGCTCCGATGGAGGATGGGGGTCTTGGTCTTAAGTAGCTAGTGTTTCTAAATCGGGCTTTTTTGCTTAAGAAGGCTTTGGAGATTTTGTCTTCTAACTCTTCTGGTTGCCAGTTTCTTCAAGATAGATTTTGGAGGAGTGGTAATATCCGCTCAACATATGTTTCCTCTTCTATTTGGCCAGGCATCAAACGGGTTTGACCTGTTGTCTTGGAAAATACACATCATTTGCTTGCAGATGGTAATAATACATCCTTTTGGTGGGATAATTTTATTAGTCAGCCTTTGACGAATTATTTTGGTCTTCACCCTTCTTTTCGAATGCAGATGTGTGAGATGGTTTCAAAGTATTTTTTATAATGGTGAATGGCACCTGGCACCGCTTTTCAATTTTCATTTTCCTGCAATTTGTGACAAAATTATGGCTACCTCTTACTTTCGTGGTCCTTCGGTGAATGATTTATTGGTTTGAGGTCCGTCATCTTCAGGAGTTCTTACTGCTAAAGACGCTTATGCTTTCATGCGTTCGAAGAGTGTTGTTGTCCCTTAGTGTAAGCTTATATGGAAATCTTTTATTGAGCCTAGGAAATCTTTTCTTGTTTGGAAAGTGATGCATGGGAATGTTCTCAACAAGGGTTTTTTTGCAGCGGCGTGGTATTTCTCTTGCTTCTATGTGTTTATTTTGCATGAAGGCATTAGAGAGTATTGATCACACATGTTCTTTGTCTGCCCTTTTGCGGTTTCTATTTGGAGGTCCATGTTTGCTATTTTTGGCTTGAGCTTTGTTCTATGTTCTATCGACTCTATTCTTTCATCTGGAATTCGCTCTAATTTCAGTCACCGGCTCACAGATTTGTGGATTCTTATGTTTTGTACTACCATTTGGCTACTTTGGGATTTAAGAAACAAGATGTGATTTGAGGAGAAAGTTTCTTCCGTTTCTGTTGCTTGTCACACCATTGTTAATCATGTGGGGGCCTCTTCCTAAGGGTCATACAGTTAATCAGGTGCGGGATTTGTGCGTTATTCAGGCATTTGGGGCTCGATGTCGTCCTCGGCAATGCCCAAAAATTGTCGAGGTCCTCTGGCATCCCCCTAGCTTTGGTTATGTTAAAGTTAATATTGACGGCGCTTTTAAGGGTGCTTCTAGAAAGGCTGCTTGTGGTGGCGTTTTTCAGGATTACCATGGTTGTGTAATTGGAGCTTTTAGTTCTACTTTGAATGTCCCTAGTGCAGTTCATGCTGAAGTTTTCGCAGTCATTAAAGCCATCAAGCTAGCCTTGCTTTATGCTTTGCATCACATTTGGATTGAAACTGACTCACGGTTAGTTGTGTTCTTTTTTCACTCTCCTATTTTGGTCCCTTGGCAGCTTATGGTGGATTGGAGAAATTGCATTGATCATCTCCGTAAAAAGTCGGTTAAGATTTCTCATATATTTCGTGAAGGTAATGGTGTCGCGGATGCTTTGGCAAATCATGGTGCTATGGGGTCCAGTTTTACTTGGTGGGATTCTCCCCCAACTTTTATTTCACATCTTTGTCATAAGGACTAGTTGGGTATGCCCAACCTCCGGTTCATATAGGTATGGATCTTTTCTTGTATTCTATTTGCAAGGTTTTGGCTTTATGTCCCCCTCATTGTATTTCTTGTTCTTAATAAATTTTGGCTTGTGTGGGTGTTAGAGGGATGGGGGGCGTTCTATCGGGGGCTCGGTTCCCTCTCAATTGCTTTGTGCGTTGGGTGGGTAGGTTGTTGTAGCAATCCGATGACTGAGTCCTAGTGTGTAGCTCTGCTCGCCTGATCCTTATTCGCCCCGCTATTGTCGTTAAAAAAATAATTAAATTAAAGTAAAACATCGATTATATTAAAATAAGTTTAATAACTTACAAATACTTAGGGGTACTCGTTCATTTCTTTTATTGTGATTAATAAATTTCCATATGCTTGTCATAATAAGTACGCAAAGAAAAAAGGTAAAACTTAATAAGATTGATGAGCAACGAAGGAATTCCCAATATAGATGGACAAGCTTCTTGAAAAAAGAAAAAAGTACAAAGTTGAAATCTCATTCTAACTAAGAATTCTTGTAGTTCGGAGAGTTTTGTATCTGCTCACCCACTTTTTAATGGTTCATATGTTCTATGTTCTATGTTCTAGACTAAATCTTTACTTCTTTTTGTTATTAAACTCTCAAGTGGGTTTGAATATTTCTTAGTAGATAATGACTTGGGTTTTACTTGATCTGGTTGTAACAGCATGGGTGGTTGCAACTCGAAAGTAGGCCTTGCTTGTAACTATAAGAAACAGAGAAGAAACAGAGGAATAAAAAGATAAACAATTCATTAACTTCTTAAAATACATCTTCAACACTTGCTTAGGAAATACAAAAACATCTATGCATCAAGAAACCAAGTCTGCCTGTGACAAAAATTAGGGAAAGTTTGCTATCTTGGTTGGCTCTCATATCAATGGAAATGATCTTAGATTCTTAACAGAAAGGCAGATCCACCGGCGGTGGCTCGATTGACTGCAGTGCCCCAACTCCATTGTCAACCAAGAACACCATGGCCAAACCCCAGCTAATATGAACATCCAAGTGACAATGCATTAACCAAGCACCTATTCACATAAACATTCATGTCAGTATTATTAATTTACCATTAATTCATAACCATTAATCAGAAAATAATAAATGATCGGATTAGTAATTGTTACCTGGATTGTCAGCTACAAATCGGATGACAGCCCATCCATTTCCGGGCACTGCCACTGTGTTCCTGAGAGGAGGATCAACAAGGTTGAATTTTTTGGTGTCTTTCTTGGCATTGAAGTTTCCAAAACCTTCGGCGAGGATCCAGAAATCGTATCCATGAAGATGAATAGGGTGGTTTTCCGGTGTGACAATGCTTGTGTCTTGTAACACAACCTGCACCGTTGATCCATACTTCAACTTGTATCCTCTGGTTCCTGAAAGAGGCTGCCATAGTGAGCGACTGACATTGCCGGTGTAATCGAATTGCAACGGCGGAGTTCCGGGAAAATCAGCTGTGAAAACACCGGGTATGTTTTGTTGATAGGCCTGCAAGATTGAGATATTGTTTGGAAGCACAAAGGACATATTGTTCATGCTGGCTGTGAACCTTGTTCCATTGGGGCCTTGGCACCTTCTGGCTCTGAAATTTTTGGGGCAATTGTTGAGGCCAAGCCCAATTGTGAAGAACAAGTTGTGGTCAATTTTTGTTGGGACTTCAACTTTTCTAGGGCTTCTGAAGCTTGTGGTGAAAGCAGAGGCAGTGTTTGTGTCATTGAAGGCAGGGAGTTGTGGCATAATTGGTTTAATTTTTTGACCATTTTTGCAATTAGGGCTGCAAGGCGCAGACCTGTATTCAAGAATGGCTGTGGTGGTGGTGTTGTCAAATGCTCCATTTTGTGCGCTGAAATAGGCACACGCCGCCAAGTAGTACCGGGCTGGCGGCTGGTCCCCGGTGATTAAAACGTCGGTGGTCTGGCCGGGGCCTAGCATGAGGACTGTGGTGGTGAATGGCTTGACGTAGGAGGCGTCAGCACCAACGACGGTCAATTTGTGGTTGGCCACGGTGAAAAAAAGAGGCTGGTTGAGGGCAGCGTTGATGACACGGAAAAGGTTGGTCTCACCGGAGGCTATAGGAACTATGGTTGTATCTGCATAGCAAATTACAAAGAAAGTAAATAATTAGTTAATTACAGAACGTGACATGTGACTTTCACTTTTTACATCAATTATTATAGTCAACTGCTTTTGTACTATATTATTACCTTTGCTTGAGCAATTGTAAAGATCACCAGGTTGGCCATTGATGGTGTATGCATCAGACACATTTGGAGCTCCACCGGTCCGAGTTGCCTCCCTGATGACATCAATGGGGTTCGTGTCCCACCATTCGCCGAGAAGAAGGGTTGATTCGCGTCTTGGTTTAGTGAAGGGGTAGGACTCTCCTTGTCTTGGATGAATGATAAGAGCTCCATAGACAGTGGCTCTAAGCCATGAGCTATGAGCATGCCACCACAATGTACCTTCTTGGCCTTGAACTGTGAATCTGTAGGTATAACTCCCTCCTGGCCTAATTGGGCACTGAGTCACAAATTCAGGTCCATCTGCCCATCCAGTTCTCATCTGCCTAATCCCATGCCTGAAAATACGAATCACGTTAATTTCTTAGGCGGAAATGAAGAAATTTGACAAGAAGAATCATCGCTATGCATGCATGCATGTATTTACTGTTGCATTGGATAGGAAATGTTCTCTTATCCGACTATATGATATAAAAAAGCTCGTATTGATAATTACCAGTGAATGGTGACGTTGTATCGAGCTTTGTTTGTGACTTTGACAACAAGGGTGTCACCATTGTTAACTTCCAAGGTTGGTCCAGGGTATTGTCCATTGACTGTGATGGAGTTGTGGGTTTTGCACAGCCTCTTCACTTTTGTTGCTTGAACCTATTTTTTCCATATTACAAATTATCAAAAGGGACTAATAATTAATTAAAACATAAAAATGTACTAAAAATATACAAAACGAAACTTACAACAAACTCATGGTGGTGGGTTTTGGGCTCTGCCAAGCAAATTGTTGATGAAGCAAGTAGTAGGCTTAGACCTAAAACCACGTACAAAGAGCATCGGATTTTGTCGCCGGAAACGGCGTTGAGTGCCTCCATTTTTGCTAGGGTACTATATATGAGCTGGGATAATAATCAAACCCTTAAGCTTTGCTTGAATGAATGAGTACAATTGATGGGTATGAGGCTTCCTTTATAGCAAAAATTAGAGGAGAGAGATTGTGGGGGTGAAGGTTGGCAGATTAGGTTTAAATTTGCGAAATGGTCAGATTCCTGAGCAAACTTAGTTCAACCCTATACGAGTTGTTGCACCCACTGGCCTATCCTCCAAGTCAATTATTTTCTTAAATGCTTGCTTTACAAGTCTTCTTTCTAAGATGATTATTGTATAATGTTCAATAAAACATGAGCTTTTTACATGTATCTTAATGAAAATACAGAAATAGTTCAAAATCACATCACTTTTCCAAACGTGAAGACAGTTGCAATAGTCCACGGACCAACGCTAATTTAGACACATGATATAGTCAAACCCGGCCATTCTTTTCTTTCTTTATATCCAAACAAAGAAATCTTTGTTTTGTCATGGACTATAGGCTTTAACAAATCAACCTTAACCCTCAAATTTTTTTTTTTATGCATCGACATTGGAGGAGAAGATATATATTGTTTCAATTTTACTTTTTATAAATATCGAATTCAAGATCTACCTAAAACCTCTTAATACAAATTGAATAAAAATAAAAGTAGACCCAACAAATCAACCTTAACCCCAAAATTAACCCTAGAGAAAATCACATTAGTTTAGAGCATATA
Source organism: Oemleria cerasiformis (assembly GCA_037349345.1). Classification (NCBI taxonomy): domain Eukaryota; kingdom Viridiplantae; phylum Streptophyta; class Magnoliopsida; order Rosales; family Rosaceae; genus Oemleria; species Oemleria cerasiformis. The sequence continues at coordinate 32,822,336 of JAZGTL010000007.1, read as the reverse complement.
ATTAGCATTCCTATATAGTATGTGCAAAAATTCAAACTTAAAACTTTTTCTAATATTGACAATCAAATACGTACGATCATATGAACAGGTAATTTATACGTTGGTTGTTGCCGTGGTAAAAACTAGGGTATACAAGTAACATCACTAGCTAGCTACCCAAAAATGCACATCAGATCCATACATTAATATTGGTTACTTTTTCTTGTTGACAATATTATAGCTAGTCTTTTCTTGAAGTTAAGATAATAATCTGGGCATATGAATTTGTCAAACGATCTTTTTCTTTCCTAACGGTGGAAATCAGGAGAGTCCATGCTTTGGGGGGGAAATGGAAAACTATTTTAGCTTGAGAAAAAGTGGAATGTTTTCTAGATTGTTTTCCCCATATTAAGTTACCCATGTTTCATTTCTATCATGTTGTAAATTGTAAAATAATATTCGTACATATATGTCATTCGGTATTACGATTTAGTGGTAATTTTTTTCAGTCACTAAGTATTACAATTTAATGGGTTTTTTTCCATTTGTTGTGTAATATGAGATTTTAAGTTCGACTCTCGTAAAATATAAGGTCAATACTCAATGTATACAATGTAACTATCATTCTTATGATATCATTGTATTAAAAATTCATTCGTCTGCATAGGCATAATCATATTAATTAAAGCATTTGTAAATTTTTTCCTTTGGAAGATTCAAATTTTAACTTTTGTTTCTGGAATTCAAAATAATTTAAAATAAAATATCAGTTTTATATATAGTACATAATCAAATCAAGGCCTCAAGCTGGCATAGAGTCTATATTGTGAATTCCTAAACTCAGAATTCAGGACAAATTAATAAATAAGATCTAGGTCGACTAAGACTAACAACACAATATGTTTGGTTGAAGATGAGGCCCACACAAAAATTTGGAAGTAGGTCAGAAGATGGTTAGTTTTAATTAATTTAACGACAAATAACGATAATGAAACTTTGAGTAATGAGTTTAGTATAAAATAAATTAAATTTAATATCAATTCTTGAATTAAAATTATGCATAATAAAAATAGTTTGTGTAAAAATGATTCTTATCGAATCAGACTAAAATATCGTGACTTGATCTTTACGGTTCTTCCTCCATCAATTAGATCCTCTATTCATAGGATAAAGTATCTCGGCATACCTATTTCTTCGTATTTTAACTTTTATGATGAAATTTATTTCTTTGTTACCTTAATAAAAATTTGTTGTTTGTTAAACGATACATATGTAGATTCATTCATTTAAATTAAATGGGGCCAGGGTAGGGTAATCAAATCAAGTTCCGTTTGAAAAGAAAAACGAGTAGATTAAGTCATCTCTAGGGAAATTAGGTGGCATTTGTTGCATGCATTACAATGAAGATTTGGTTGATTCGAACAGCAATTCAGTTAAGAGTAATTGCTTAAACAGACACTTTAGTATTTAGAGTAGTAAATATTCATGTATGAATTACGTACCCCGTCACACAGCAGTAAACATGGGATATTCATCCTCGGAACTAACGTCCGGATTGAATCTCACTAAAATTTTGTCGGAATAGACCCTAAAATAATAAAACGACTCAAAACCTACAAAATCCATCAATCATGATCTATTTGGTGAATGGGGATAGATGAAATTGGAGATGGAATCAACCATTGAATCGAACCCTTTAACAGTCCAAATCGATAACCCATTTACGCCAATACCACGTTAATCACAGTTAAAGTAGAAATATGATTTGACCTATGAATCCAACTATTACACTTATTTTAAATCCAACTCTTCTTTCAACCTGAACTCTCAATATCTCACCACTCGGCTAACTTCTTGACCTATCCTTGTTCTTAGTAATTTTTTACCTTCTCTCACTCACCACTTAGACTAACGATAATGATAGAGCTGGAGGATTGGATTGTACATATTAAATATCGATTTTAATATTTATGAGAATTGAACAAAGACATCCTCTACAGTGAAAATGAATATTAGTAGACCGTAACTCCAATGAGCATCTTGAAGTTTGTTAGACTTGAAAGATGCAATGACCATGTTCTAAAAAAAATTGCAATCAACATGATTTTAATAAGGAAAATACGAGTTTTTTTGTATTAGGTAAGTGCATAAGTTTTTTTTTTAATAGAACGATATTTGAGAGAACGAAGACAATTATAAATAATAAGTATCTACTTCGTTTTTTGTAAGCATCAAACTCAAAATCAATTTTTAATAAAAAAAAAAATATCACCAAATCATAATCTTAACTATAAATAAGAGTAAAAGTGGAAGAAACTGCATATCTAAAGTTAGCTTAAATGGAGAAGTATTATTTTCTTCTACAAAATCTCTTACAAGGGGAAGATAGTACCAATTTTGGGCCTTGTCATTCTTCTTGGCTTCATTTAACCTTAACGTGGGGATTGTTATTGATGAGATTTTATGGGTCACGAACGGTTGTTTAACATTTTGTCAGAAAATGCTTATGTAATTATTCATTTTTAATTAATAAACTTTTTATCGTGTAATAAATAATTACATTGACTGATTGACATATTCTGTCAGAATATTAAATAATCGACAGAATATTAAATAATCATTCAGGATCTACAAAATTTTACTAATGATGTCTTAAACTTTAAATACAAACGAAGCAATGTTGTGTCCCCACGATTAATGGCGGAAATTTACCAGGGCGATTCGACCAAACATTGTCGAAATCACGTTTGGATTAAATTGGTAGTGTTGGATAATTGGATTTGATATGTGAATAAGATTTAAATTGCCCTTGCTTGCAATGTAAGAAACAGAGATGAAAACAGAGGAATAAAAAGAACAACCAGTTCATTCATTAACGTTCTAGAATGCTTCTTCAACACTTGCTTAATAAAATATAAAACATCTATGAATCAAGAAACCAAATCTTCCCGTAACTTAATCAGATGGCTCTGAGTTTTGTAACTTCAAAATCATCTCCTCTAAAGCCCGACTTTTTTCGTATCAAAAACCACAATCTATGAAACAGAGACCCAAATGCAGGGGAGTTCATACAACAATGATATCATGAAACTGATAAAAAGGAAAAAAAAAAATATATCTATGAAAATGATCTTAGATTCTTAACACACAGGCAGATCTGCCGGCGGTGGCTCAATTGATTGCAGTGGCCCGTTTCCGTTCTCTACCAAGAACACCATGGCCAAACCCCAATTAATATGAACATCCAAGTGACAATGCATTATCCAAGCACCTGTTCACATAAAAAATTCATGTTAGTGTTAGTAATTTATCATTCATTCATACCGATTAATCAGAAAATAAATAATCCCGTTAATTGCTACCAGGATTGTCCGCTACAAATCGGATCACTGCCCATCCATTCACCGGCACTGCCATGGTGTTCCTCAGGGGTGGATCATCAAGGTTGAATTTCTGGGTATCAGTGGCGGCATTGAAGTTCCCAAAACCCTGAGCCAAGACCCAGAAATCGTATCCATGAAGATGAATCGGGTGGTTTTCCGGTGTGACAATGCTCGTGTCTTGTAACACAACCTGCACCGTCGATCCATACTTCAACTTGTATCCTCTGGTTCCGCGAAGAGGCTGCCAGAGTGAGCGACTGACATTGCCGGTGTAATCGAATTGCAACGGCGGGGTTCCGGGAAAATCAGCTGTGTAAACACCGGAGACGTTTTGTTCAAAAGCCTGCAAGATTGAGTAGTTGTTTGGCAGCACAAAGGACACGTTGTTCATGCTGGCTGTGAACCTTGTCCCATTGGGGCCTTGGCACCTTCTGGCTTTGTTCAAATGCTTTGGGCAGTTGTTGAGTCCAAGACCAATTGTGAAGAACAAGTTGTGGTCAATTTTTGTTGGGACTTCAACTTTTCTTGGACTTCTGAAGCTTGTGGTGAAAGCAGTGGCAGTGTTTGTGTCATTGAAAGCAGGGAGTTGTGGCATGATTGGCTTAGATGAACTGGTTGTGCAATTAGGGCTGCAAGGGGCAGATTTGTATTCAAGAATGGCCGTGGTGGTGGTGTTGTCAAATGCTGCATTTTGTGCACTGAAATAGGGGCTGGCCGCCATGTAGTACCGGGCGGGTGACTGGTCACCGGTGATTAAGACATCTGTGGTCTGACCGGGGCCGAGCATGAGGACGTTGGTGGTGAATGGCTTGACGTAGGAGGAGTCGGCGCCAACCACGGTCATTTTGTGGTTGGCCACTTTGAAGAAAAGAGGTTGATTGAGTGCAGCGTTGACGACTCTAAACAAATTCGTCTCACCAGAGTCTATTGGAACTATGATTGTATCTGCATATCACATAATGTGACAGGAGATTGTTAAATAACTTGTTACTTTAAATATTATCGTCAATTTTTGTAACGCTAAATAGGGATAAAACCAATTACCTTTGCTTGAGCAATTGTAAAGATCACCAGGTTGGCCATTGATGGTGTAGGCATCAGACACATTTGCGGCTCCTCCAGTACGAGTTGCCTGCTTGAGGACGTTGATAGGGTTTGCATTCCACCACTCGCCGAGAAGAAGGGTCGATTCGCGCTTCGGTTTAGTGAAGGGGTAGGAGTCTCCTTGCTTTGGATGGATGATGAGAGCTCCATAGACAGTGGCTCTGAGCCATGAGCTATGAGCATGCCACCACAAAGTACCTTCTTGGCCTTGAACTGTGAATCTGTAGGTGTAACTCCCCCCTGGCCTAATTGGGCACTGAGTCACAAATTCAGGCCCATCTGCCCATCCAGTTCTCAGTTGCCTAATCCCATGCCTGAAAATATTACTCATGTCGTTATAATGAAAGAGTAATGTTCTTTTGTCAAATTGTTGGTTCGACAAAATATGCATCATATTTGCGCATGCATGCATGTGAATAATTACCAGTGAATGGTGACGTTGTATCGAGCTTTGTTAGTAACCTTGACTTCAAGAGAGTCGCCATTGTTAATCTCCAAGGTTGGTCCAGGGAATTGTCCGTTCACTGTGATAGTGTTCTGGATTTTGCACAGCCTCTTCACTGGTGTTGCTTGAATCTATATATTTTCCATTTCAAATATATATTAAATTGTCAGTATCTAGCTAATTAGAACAAAGTGAAAGGAACTAAAACAAACATATATAGATATTAAACTTACAACAAACTCATGCTTGTGAGTTATGTCTGCCAAGGAGACTGTTGATGAGGCCAAGAGAAGGCAAAGGCCTAGTAAGAGGCACAAAAATCGTCGATTTTTTTGGCCGAAAATGGCATTGAGTGCCTCCATCTCTCTGCTAGGTATGAGCTAGATCAAAACCCTAAGCCTTTGATTGAGTGAAAGCTAGTGAAGGTTGAAGTTTGAGTGAGGAAGTGAGAGATAGCGGGATCCTTTTATAGGAAAATTTGGAGGAGAGAGACTGTTGTTTGAGGTTGGCAGATCGATTAGGTTTCGATAGACAAAATGGCCATATTCTTCAGCAAACTTAGTTCAACCCTGGAGGAGTTGTTGCACCCACTTGCCTATATCCAAAGTGATCGAATTATTTATTTTTCATAAATGTATATATGCTTGCTTTCCAAGTCTTCTTTCTAATTAGATATACAATTTCAATAAAGCTCTAATGAAGATACAAAAAGGATAAAATTCTAGTTTTTCAAGTGTGAAGACAATTGCAATAGTCCACACAGACCAAAACTAATTTAGACACATAATTATAATAGTCAAACATGTAATTATTCCTTTTTGTATTTCCAAGAAGGAAATCTATGCTTTGTCTTTTTTTTTCGCCAAAGCACGAGGTGTCCTCACACCCGAAAGGTGAGACTAATCTCCGCTCCCGATCTTAACATAGCTTTACCCAATTCAGTAGTCAAAGGGACCTTCAATTGTCTCAAACCCCAAACCTCACTGATCTTCTTTGGACAACAGGTTAGGGTGAGAACCACTAGGGTAGCCCCCATGATTTATGCTTTGTCATTTAACTATATAGGCTTATAAAGCTAATCAAACTCTAATCTTCAAATTTTTTTTTTGCCAAAAATCTTCAAATTAGTTCAGTGCTTTTGGCATCACATATTTGGAGATTAGCACTTGATCGATGGAATAATAATAATAATTGGTGCATATATTTAGCATCCCTAAACACATGATTAGTCGATAAGATAATCGATCTTTGGCTAGTCTTAGTGCATTACTTGTAACATCACTAGCTACTTAGTTACCCTAAGATAGATAGAAGTGGAAATTACAAAAAAAAGGTAACTAGTATAATATGGAATATATGAATTCAAGAAACTATATATGTATCTTTAAAATTGATAATGAAAATTTATTTTCAAAGAGTTTTTAATAACATTGTTGTGATAATATTAATTTTTTTGCGTAAAGTCAATCAATTGATCGTACGTGGAAAAACAAAATCATTTGATATATACTTATGCATATGAAAATTATCTACCCATTATCATTCTTCTATTTATCTTTTCATCCCTAATGGTGGAATTGAAAAAGGTTTTGAACAACTACTAAGTGTAGAGTGATTGGTTACCGCGCTCCAATGGAGTTGAATCGTTCGGGCACTGCCCAAATTCGATTCCCAACAGAAGCACATGTGGTCAGGACTTTACTTACCTCCCGGTCCGAACGGGGATTAGTCAAGGTGTGAACAAACTGGGCCGAACACCTCGTGATGAAAATCACCAACAATAAAAAAACTTCGACCAAAAAGAAGATGATGAAAAAGGTAATAACCAAGAGCTCAAGCAAAAAAAAACCCAACTTTATCAATTCCTAAACTCAAATTATGAACCAGTTAACTACCTAATTATATTTTTGGCAAATAAAAGTACTGCTTAATTATATTTTTGTATCCAGGAAGACTAGGATATATTAGTCTAAGAGACCACAATATTTGTTTGTTGATGAGAGGTGGCCCACAATGATATTAGACCAGGTCACGATCGATGATGATGATCAGTTGGTTAAGACAAGTAGAGAGGGTCAAGCGCTGGGGAATGAGGGTGGTCATTTTTTATTTATTTTTCTATAAGTTGATTAATTAAAAATGAATTTAAGTTAAAAGTGGACCAGCCGGGATGATCAAATCAAGTAAGATTAAGTCATCTCCGTGATTAATTAGGTGGCATGTGTTGCATGCATTTCAAACTACAAGGAAGAAGATTTCATTGGTTTCTAACAACAATTCCGTTAGAATATCACACACTTCTTACATAATTAAAAAACTTAATTTAATATTTAATAAAGTAACCAGTTCGTATGAATTTAGGTAGCCACCTGTCATCACAGGAAGGAGTTTCTAATGTTACAGCTACATATAATCACGCGTCAGTTAGTATTATTAACATATATATATTACGGGAAAAGTAAACGACATAATTCGTTAGAGCATATTGTGATCAGAGGCAACCGAAATTAGACACACCTTTCTAGTGTGAGAACGTCTCATAATATTTATCAAAATAAACGAAATAATTTAATATATTACGTTATAAATGCATTTTGAGGTGAATAAAAATACGGAATTATATATCCACTCATGCGTTATATATAATAATGATAGACTAACATATTTGACTTGTATTGTCCATTCCATTATTTTCCAGGTTTTCTTACCCCAGAAAAAAAATAAATAAATAAAAAAAGATATTGTTGTCTCGGATGTTTATAGTGTTCATCGTTTAGAATTATATAGTTTCAACTCAAACTGAATGTTGGGCACGTAGAATTAGATAGTTTCAACTAAAATTAAAAGGCGTGCACGTAGAATTAGATAATTTAACCCAAACCTTAATGTTGTGCGAAAGGACACCAATGGGTCTCACAATCTTGACAATATCCTCCACACTTTAGTCATTCAAGAGATTAACGTTTTATTAAAAGGCCTCGCAAATAGATAGTGTGTCCGCTCTTTATAAAAATGAAATTCCACATTATCGGTATGGGACTCATATGTGCTAGCTATGATCTAAATCATTAAATTCCAACATCAAAATCTATCAACTACGCACAACAGATGAATGGATCGGCTCAATCTTTATTATTTAATTTCAACTCTTATGCATGTAATTAAGTCTTCATTATTTTCTGGATGTGAAATTCGTTGATTCGTGTAAATATGCAGGTCAGCTGAAGGCGATGGTGACACCATTAAGCCAAAAATGACGTCCTAATTATTCAGTTGCTAATAAGGGACAGACAATATGTACAATTCCGTTAGTCACTTAGAATCCAAGCATATATGTCATTGATGTCAACCCAACATACACAGTACAGTCGACGACACCCCCAGAAATGAAACCCCAAACAGACATTTTGCTGCTGTTGGAATATTAGATTTAGATAGGTGAACCAGATTTAAATCGTCACAATTAAACAAATAAGTTGGTAGAGTTTGTTATTGACTTTCTTTTCATTTCAGAATTAATCTTCAGTTTGTTATCTGAAACCAATTCAAAATTCAATTATAAATTGATTGAACAACTAAACATGCATACCATCGATCAAGTACCTTGTCAAACTTGTACATCCATCGGCAGCTGGTTCTTCATTTTGTCCTTCAAGCTTTTTTCAATGATTTGATTGTTTTTTCTTTGTTTATTATACTTGGATTGCTTTTTTCTTTTGAAGAAACCTTAAAATATTATGATATTATACTTGGAATAATATTTGCATACATAATATGACATATGGATCGGATGTACTTTTTTATTTTTTTCCATATAGTTGATTACTGAATTTTCCGTATGCAAGTATGACGAGAATCGTTGATTTCTTAAACACGATGCAAAGACATCTCTGCAAAAAGAATCAACAAAATCGTAGAACGTTTAATAGTCTGTACATGTCAAAGTAATCAACGATTTTGGTTTATATTAAGATGTTTATGGTGGACCGTCAATTTAATTGGTACATATGAATAACTAAATCATCACTAATTTATTTGAATAGGGAATTTTCAATAATCAATCATGTAAACAATTAGCTCGAGCTTATTCACCCGAGTATTATTCACTAATATATTATTATAATAATTCGATTAAGAATTGTATTGTAAGGTTTTCGATCATTTTCATTGGTGGTTGTAGGTTGGTGCGAAGTTAATACCATTTCAATTTTTCTACCATCATTATTTGTACCTTAGAAACTTTTGACCCCCAGAATAACGTGCCACTCCCCTTTTATGTTCAATCTAATCCATCTCCTACCCAATTAAGCTTCCTAAATCTCATCCACATATGCTTTAAAACAGCCACACAAATCATCAAATTAATAAACTATAATTAACCAATTTAAATAAATCCAACCTCGATCAAAGTATTATATATAAATCGTGACCTAAGTCCAAGTTATGGTACAGTTAACTAAACGTATAATCTATAATTAGGTACGATTAGTTCTAAATCTTTCGTCACGTGTCATTCACCGTAAAAAAAACTTCACAAATTTACTTTGGAATAAAGATACCTATGGAAAAAAATATATACAAAAGAAAAACCATTGCATGCGACATATGCATGTAATAAAGGGCAGTTTTTACCAACAATAACTTCGATATTATTAGTAGATAAATTTCATTTTCTGAGGAAAAACAAAAAATTGAAAAGACAGAAACCGTTAAACTAAATTCAAAAGGGCGAAGTACCTATTTGAATATCTATATAAGTTGAAAAATGTACCGGTCAAATCACCTACCTGCTAGCTACCCATAGCATTAGGAACTTGACCTAGCATAACAAACAGTACATGAAGTTAACAGTTACAAGAAAGCAACAAACAACACTAACGATTAAACCCTAACAAACCATATAGGTTGGCTTAAAATTGCCCCAGGTTGGTACCCCCTTAAATCTTGTAATCGTGCAACACGCATCGACACGTTTAATTAGCAGAACAAATATATTGGATTGGATAATTCAAAATTCGAGTCATTTTGAAGGTTGGAGATAGATGATTAGAATGCATAGAAACAAACTTATCTCAATACAATCTCATCAAAATGATGAAATTTTTAGAATAAGTTTCCTTTTAAGTAGGTTTTTCGGGAAACCAATTTCACTGCTAATGTTGTTGCTAACATGGCCATACCTTGAACATACTCCTCGCATCTCTTTGGCTGAATAATGTTCCTTTTGCTGCTTGCAGTGCTTTTTACTTTGATTTGTTTGCTCTTAATTTTGCGTGGGACTTTCAGGTGTAATCTTATTTTTCGTATTAAGAAAATTAAGTAAGTTCCTTACATGCCTAATATCCTGACAAAGAACAACATAATCATTTCTATTTTCAATATCAAAAGAGCCCTTAGGGATGAAACTACGATTGAAAAATCAGATTCCAATGGATTTCAATTCAAAAAAAATTCTAAAAATACCGATTAAGACAAATTCAAATAACCAAAATGGAAATTGGAATGAACTTCAAAATTTCGAATCCCAATCTCAAATCTAATCCATTATTTATGTATGTGATCATGTTTGCATACGGTTCAACCATATTGCAATCTTATTCGTTGTTGTTTTACTTGTTATTTGCATCTTATATTACAATCCATATTACTCTCTACATGTTTTACTTTTCTAAGTGGGACCCATTCAAATGTTGACTTGTCCAAAGTGATCATATTGCTCTTATATTTGACGGTAAGTTAGCAAACTTGATGGAAAATGGGCATTTTAAGACGAAAAGTGGGTTTCATGAGGTATTTTGAGACGAAAAAGTGGGTTTTATGAGGTATTTTGAGACGAAAAGGTGGATTTCAAGGGGTATTTTGTTACAAAATAAAGTTCATGGTCCACTTTGAGACTAAAATTAAAGTTTATGGGGTATCTTGAGTAAAAAACCTCTAATTTATTAAGTATGTGACAATATATCATGGGCCTTTCCGATGTGGGAGGAAATTGGATCGTAACGTCAAATAAAATAATATCTCTATTATTATAAGGTCATGAGGATCAAAAGGCTTATCAAATTTTTTTGACCAAAATACCCTTACTTAATAAAAGTTCTAAAAATAATTAATTTTAAAAATATGAACAAAATAGTAAAATCAGATATTAATTAAAATTTTAAATAATTAATATTTAAGTTAAGGAAATGGATAGTTACTTCCCCTCTCACATTCATCTTTATTTTTATTTTCTATTTTTGAATTTCTTTTTTATTTCTCTTTATTTTCAAAAATTAGAAAAAAATCACATACGCTCAAGAGTGCAGGAGGCTAGTCAAAGAAAAAGAGTGGCGCATATCATTTTTGTTACGGACTTATTACTTTTCGGCCCACATGCATCCTTTGCTGGGCTATCCCTTGAGTATTCCCAAACAAGACCGACTAACTTTCAGGTCCATTAGCCCAATGTAGTTCAACTCAAGGAAAAAAGCCCAGCGATGATGAGGAAATCCATGACACCTGGCATCCTACATGGCGGATACAGCGTCATCACAACAAATGGTTTTAGTCCAGGGCAGCACCAGTGGTGCAAAGAGGGCTCCCTCCCCCCGACCCCGAGTCACTTGACTCAGACCCCACCACTCGCTACTCACTACCTTGCCGTCTAATGCCCGATTTCACCACATGCACCTCCACCGCCATCACCACCACCACCACAACCACCACCACCACAACCACCACCTCCCTTTCTTCTTAGCCTTCATCTAAACTCATTTAATCATTCATTTTCAAACAACAAAAAATGATGAGGCAAGAAAACCATGGCGACCAAGAAACTGACCTACACGCATCCCAAGATGAAATGGAATCCCTGGTCCTTGACGACCCGCTATCATCCAACAGCCAGTTTTCGCCGTCCGCATCGACCTCTGTGGACCGCCACAGCACCAGTACCATCTCCTCCCAACACTTCAATTCCATCCTCGAACCCCCGTCTTATGCCGACGCCATCTTCACCTCGTTCGATTCCTCCTCTTCCAACGGCCACGATAGTCCCAAGCCCTCTTATCAGTCGGAAATTACGTCCCGCTCCGAATTCCTCAAGATATGGATCTCCGACCCTCAGAAGGAACTCGAGCTCTCCAATTCGCTTGTTCCCGGCGGGACTTCGTACTATACCTACTTGATCACCACCCGGACCAACATGCCGGAGTACGGCGGGCCTGGATCCGAATTTACCGTCCGGAGGCGGTTCAAGGACGTGGTCACGCTATCGGACCGACTGTCCGAATCGTACCGCGGGTTTGTTATCCCGATCCGACCCGATAAGAGCGTGGTGGAGAGCCAAGTCATGCAAATTGAGCAATTTGTGGAGCAGCGAAGGGCGGCATTGGCGAGGTACCTGAGCAAGCTCGCGGTGCATCCGGCGATCAAGAAGAGCGAGGAGCTGAGGCTGTTTTTGGCGGTGAAGGGGAAGCTGCCTCTGACAAGGAGCGTCGACATGGCGTCGAGGATGCTCGATGGAGCCGTTAGGTTGCCGAGGCAGTTAACAGGGGAGGCGGCTGCCGTGACTGATGTGAATGAGGCGGCACAGCCGGCTAAGGGCGGGAGGGACTTGTTGAGGTTATTCAGGGAGTTGAAGCAGTCGGTGGTGAACGATTGGGGCGGGGTGAAGCCGATAGTGGTTGAGGAGGATAAGGAGTTTTTGGAGAGGAAGGAGAAGGTGGTGGAGTTTGAGCAACAACTCAGCAATTTGTCTCAGCAGGTATTTTTACTAATTTTGAAATGCTATGAAATTAAGTTTTCTTTCTGTTAAATGCATGTTCAAATCCAAAAGTTTTTTGATTATAGGATGCACTTGAAATTTAGATAATACTAACTGCCAACTGAAATGGTGTGATCATGTCTATTTAGTAATTGAAGAATATTTTAGGGCAATTAGGATCAGTTAAGGCATTTAGATTTACTGATTTAGAATTTGAAAGCTTTCCATTTATGTTGACAGACATTGTTTGTTCCGAAATTGAACATATACTGTCAGCGGAACTGGGCGGGTTTTGGGTTATTCGGATATGTTCAGCTGGATGGTTGGATTGATTTTCATATGTCTGTATTTTGCAGGCTGAATCGCTAGTAAAAGCTCAGCAAGACATGGGAGAGACTATGGGGGAATTGGGGTTGGCATTTGTGAAGCTGACCAAGCTTGAGACAGAGGGAGCCATGCTCGATTCTCAAACAGCACGAGCCAATGACATGAAAAATATGGCTACTGCTTCTGTTAAAGCTAGCCGATTGTATCGGGAGTTAAATTCGCAAACTGTCAAACATTTGGTAATATACCCTAGTTTTACCATTTTTGGGTAGCTTAGCTGTATATGTTATTTTTCTTTTGTGTTTGACTCTGTGCTTAATGTTTCATATTTATTGCAGGATAAACTCCATGAATATCTGGGGGTGATGTTAGCAGTCAACAGTGCATTTTCCGACAGGTCAAGTGCTTTACTGACAGTTCAGACTCTTTCATCAGACTTAGTTGCCTTGCAGTCGAGGATTGAGAAGCTCGAAGCTGCAGCATCCAAAATATTTGGTGGAGACAGGTCCAGGATGCGGAAAATAGAGGAGCTAAAAGAAACTTTAAAAGTTAGTGAGGATGCTAAATCTTGTGCAGTCAGAGAGTATGAGCGCATCAAGGTAACATCTTGAGGCATTTAGAACTTAAGCTATATCTTTGACTTCTAGATTCATTTTGATGAATAGCAACCTCTATAGATCTGCCTTCTTTTTTATCACCTATAATCTGCAAACCGTTAACTGCACAGTGTTCTGGATAGCAATATCTTTTATTCTTGCTTCCTCTTAACAATATTTCATATCCATTTGATAGTGTTAGTGGGCAAACAGTTTTGTGTGGTTAAGTATATGACTCCAAATGCTGTGCCTTTATAATATAACCTAGGAGGCTGCCAGTGGTTCTTATAGCATTGCTGATATTATTGTGAGATTCCACCTGGATATGTTTACATAAGATTTTCAAATTTTCAAGCATTGTGAAAGAAATCTATTATTACATATTAAATACCAGCTGACACAGAAAAGACACCATAGGAAGCACAGAAAAGGTGTAGTACATATCAAATACCAACATAAGTTCTCATTCGCCAAATTCTTAAGATGCTAGAATCTTTGATCACTAAAGCAACTTAAAAACCTATTGACATAATCAACAAGAACTAAGAAGCATGCGCCTTCTCCAAATGGTGTTCTATTATTGTGGTCTGCCTTCTCCAAATAAGCATACGCCCCTTGCTACTTGAGTATAGGGTTATTTACTTTGAATGGTGAACTATGGAAACATACGCTTTCTAAGTTGTTTGTGTGCATGACTTGCAATTATTATGTATCTTATGCCTGTTTCTTGTCTAACTTTAGATTATGCAACTTGAATTCCTTGTCAAACAACTAGCCATTCTCTCCACTAACTACAAAATCCGTGCACCACATCTTTCTTCTTTCTCCCGTCATTCCATATTTGTTGGAGCGAGACAAATGGCAATTACTCCTAACGTGCATGACAGTTATTTTCCTTTTGTGTGCTATGTAACTTGATCAGCTTGCCTTTGCTCAATCGTTAACATTTAATTATTACTCCTTGAATCATTGAACTTTTTTGGTAGATCATATTTATTTGAGTTCTGTTCTGATCATCCCCCATGCGAACCTTTGAGTTTTAAGTTGTATTTAATTTGAATAGGAAGATGTAAGAACACATTTTATACACGAACGGCAAACGTGATTTTTTCTGAACCTCAATGCAGGAGAATAACAGGATTGAGCTTGAAAGGGTTGACACAGAGAGGCATGAAGACTTTATGGGCATGTTGAAAGGATTTGTTCTTAATCAGGTTTCTTCTGCTCTAAATCACGTTTTGCCTATGTAATCTTAACTTCACCTCACATTCCCACATTTTGTAAGTACTTGAACTGTAATTATGGTATTTTCTTCGACTCACAGGTCGGTTATGCCGAAAAGATGGCGAGTGCGTGGGAGAAACTTGCGGAAGAAACCAGTGGGTACGCGAGAGACGACAGCTAACATTTTGGCTCTAAAATTTTTGTGTTTAGTTTTCCATTCTGCGTTCTCTGTATTTTCATGCATGTACACTAGTATAAAATAACATTCCCATTTGTGATTATACCCAAAGAAAACTTTTTAGCTTAACCAATCAAAATAGGCTATAAAAACTTTGATTGTTTATTTTTTTACTGTTGGGTCATTCTTCAAACTACAATTTTATAATGCAAATGTTTATAGGTTTGATCGAAACTTGAGGTAAACGTCTTGGCGTATTTGATTGAATGGATTAATGTCTTGAAAGAGTCAATTTTTTGCTTTAAGCATTGAATATAGTAGTATGTCTTAGCTGGTTAATAACAACAAATAGAGACGCAAAATGAAAATGCATAAAAAATTAAAATAGCATTCTTTCGGATGGAAAACTTTAGCAGACATCTCGAGGAGAAAGTCTTGTGTTCGTCTTTAATTGCCTGGCTATGGCTGCTGGTATCGGGGATGTGGGAGCACCCAACCCCGCTTGTTAGCAGACAGAGCAACAGTATGTCTAAGACCAGATCAATCGGATCGTTCTGGCTTCTCCGTAGCACTTGACCATCATCCAAGGCCATACCTAGTCTGTTAGAAAACTCGGAATCTAGAGTCTAAAGTCTCAAACAAACATTGAGAACATTCAATAAAATAGCAAAATGCTCTTGAATTAATCCACGAGAAAACTGTATTTACAGACACTGAAGAAGTGTAACAAAGCAAAATTAATGTAGAAGAATGAAAGAATCTTAGACTAGCCTCTCTTCCTACCATGTCGTCTATGAAAGTTGGTCGGAATCTGTTTTCACTCGCTGGTCGAAGGTGGAGCGCCTCCATCATCTCCGGAACTTGTAGCTGTTTCCGGTCGAATCTCCTCCAGTTGCTGCAGAACCTGTTGAACCTCCGGCCTTGCTGATGGTGAAGGATCAACACAATGCAAAGCTAGTTTTAATGTGTTCAGCAGCTCATCACCGATAATAGACGCGTCCCTCATCAACTCCAAGTCGAAAACTTCATTAGTCCACTCCTCTTTCACAATGGAGGCAACCCACTGAGGCAAATCCAAACCATTCATTGGCTCGCCAGGAGACTTCCCAGTTAGGAGTTCCAATATGATCACCCCAAGGCTGTACACGTCGGTTTTCATGTTGGCCTTCTTGAGCTTCGAGAGCTCCGGTGCCCGGTACCCTAGTGCTCCGGCAGTTGCAATCACATTCGAATTGGCTGCAGCTGTCATCAGCCGGGAAAGGCCATAGTCGGAGATTTTAGCATTGATCGTCTCATCAAGAAGAATGTTGCTGGATGTGAGGTTGCCATGGATAATGTTCTCATTGCTGTGGAGGTAACAAAGACCTCTTGACATTCCCTTTGCAATTCCCATTCTTGTAGGCCAATCAATAGGTGTGTCCGGCCCTCGAGCTGCAACAACAAAAATGACAGACTTAAAATCTTTTGCACATTATTCCCACATCATAAATTTAATTCAATCTTTTGCACATTATTCCCTCATCATAAATTTAATTCAAATTTCATCTTCATAAGTAAAAATTACCATGGAGAAATGTTGCAAGGCTCCCTTTCGGCATGTAATCAAAAACAAGAAGCTTTTCTCCCTTAGGCCCCATGTAATAAGCCCTCAAAGCCAAAAGATTTGGATGCCTAATTTTGCCAAGAACAGTGACTTCTGCCTCAAACTCCCTCTGGCTTTTAGTAATCTTTTCTCTCAATCTCTTCACAGCAACTTCACTCCCATCTTCCAGTGTGGCCTTGTAGACAGTTCCAAAAGTGCTTTTCCCCATAATCTCAGCTGTTGCACACAGAAGATCATCTGCTGTGAAAGCCATTGGCCCATCAAAATGAACCAACTTCCCTCCTGCCTCCCCACCAGACTCAACTTCACCTCCAACAGCTGGCATCCCCTTCTCAGCCCTTCCACCACCACCTCCGCCGCCCCTGGCGGCCCCACCATCCTTGGATTTTGAAGCAGCCCTTCTTCTTATCAAACAGCAGAGAAGTAAGCAACAAAGTAAGAACAATACTAACAAAAGAGCTCCTGCTGCTATGAGAATTTTGTCCTTGGTACTTAGTTTTCGGGGCTTCGAAATCTCAGGGGGTGGGGCTTGGACACTCTGAGATGGGGCTTCAGAAGGGCATTGGACTAAAGCACTGTACCCGCAAAGCTGAATGTTGCCGATGAAAGAGCTTGCATTGAACTTTTGAGAGAGAATGGTTGGGACAGGGCCAGAGAGGTTGTTGTAAGAAACATTGAGGAAGTTAAGATGTGGAAGATCAGAAAGAGAAGCTGGAATTGGACCTTGAAATTGGTTTTTCTTCAAGTTGAGGACTGAAAGGTTTTTCAAATCTCCTAGGGTTTCTGGGATTTTGCCTCCAATTTTGTTCCCTTCTAGATTTAACTCAACAAGAGAGGAAAGACTGGAGAAACTGAGAGGCAAGCTTCCATTGATGGAATTATTCGAAAAATCCAGGGTTTTAAGTCTAGAGAGCTTTCCTATTTCATTTGGGATTGCTGCAATGAACTGGTTGTTGCTAAGATAGATTTCTTCGAGCGCGTTGAGATTGGTTAAAGAGGGAGGTAGGGTTCCTGAGAGGGAGTTGTGATCTAGGGTTAGGGTTTGGAGTCTCAATGAGCTGCCCCAAGAGTCTGGGAGAGGGCCAGAGAGATTGTTGTGTTGAAGGGCAAGAAATGTGAGAGAGTGTGAGTGAGTGAGGCTAATGGGGATTGACCCAGAAAATGAATTGAAGCTCAGATTGAGCCTAAAAATCTTGGTGGAATTTGCAAGACTTTCTGGGATTGTTTCAGTGAGTGAATTATGACTAAGATCAAGGGTTTGAAGCAGAGGACTAAACCCTAATGAAGGAGGGATTGAACCAGAAAGCCTGTTGTTGAAAAGTTGAACTCCTCTGAGACTTGGAAGGAAGCCTAATGACTCCGGGATTGAGCCCTCAAGCTCATTGTCATGGAGGCTGAGCTTTCGAAGGGCTTGAAGCTGTCCAATTTTCTCTGAGATTCTGCCTCCCAACCTCTTCCATGGAAGCTGGATCACAATCACCTGCCCCTGAGCACATTTGATCCCGGCCCATCCGCCGGAGCAAGCCCCATATCCGCTGTCGTTCCAGCTCCTCAGGAACCCTTTTGGGTCGTCTAGCTCCTGCTTGATTGCTTGGAGAGCTTGGTAATCAGCTGCTGTCAAAATGACACCGTCCCAGATTTCGGGTCGGACCGGGTCAAGAGCAGAGAGCATGAGAAAAAGAAAGAGGATGAAATTGGTGCATTTAGATGAAAAATGAAGATCAATCTTCCATTTTTCTTTCTTCCTGTGAGAAATCCGGCTCCAATCGCGAGATGGGCAATCGCAAAATGTGCTAGAGTTTTGATCTTGGCTATCCATGACCACAAACAAACCAACAAAAATTAGACTGATCAGTGATCAAAGACCAATAAGCAAAATCTGAACTGGGTTCGAGTTTGGTCTGTGGGGTTTTCAAAATTTGGGGGTTTTGGGAGAGAGTGTGAGAGTGAAAATGAATGAAACAGGAGAGAAATGAGTTGGACAAGATTTTAAGTTTTGAAAGTGAAAGTGAGAGGCAGAGTGAAACAAAGCACGTGAGAATCTTTGTATTGGGAGAGAGAAAATGTCATGTGGATGGTGACGGACGCTCTTTCTTCTTACAGAGCGTAACGGCTAGTTTTTCATTTCATTTGCTCACTAATAATGGCATCGGCTGGCTGGGGTTTTCTTTCTTTTTTTTTTTAATTTTTTTATTTTCATTATTTGTTTGCCTTCTCCATGCATTCATTATATTGTGTGTTGTTTGTATATTATTTGTTGACCATCTCGGTGAGCTCGTGGCGATGAGAGTGAGACTCTCATGGGTTTGATTTGATGAGCTTCTTATTGTTATTGTGTTGAAGTTCGGGTCTTTTTATTGCTCGAATGGCTCCTCCGTCCTTCCAACGGCTATATCTTTCTGTGCGGGTCCCGCCAATCCAACATCATCAGTGGCAGAACCTGCTGGCAATTGGTACGGCTGGATCAGGAGGCACCTTCTTCATTCTTTTGCGAATTCAGTGAAAGTACTCAATTACCCCTCATGTACTTTGTGTTTGTTCATGTACCGTATAACACCGAATTGATATTGTCGATAATGTATTAATAATATTTCAATAATAATATGTAGGTACATTTTGTTATTACTATGTGAAGGTGGAGGTGGTGATATAATTTTTTTTTATAACTAGACAACTCTTTTGATGTAGAATCACATATAACTCACTCATGTTAGACAATTTATACATGAATTATCGAAAAGTTTTGTTACATATGACATATTCATGTCTGGTAAAAATTTCGAGAAGTCTATCGCACCAACCCACTCCTTCAGTCTCGAACTTATATCTTGGTTGGTGTTAGAGAAGTCGAATTGAGGACTTGTAAAGCAACACATAGATGCAATCAACCCACCATTACGTCATTCTACTTGAATATTGGTTTGATCTAAAGAGAAATCGTACTCACGACTTATGTTGCAACACATAGACACAATCATCCCGCTGTCACCGCCTCCCACAATCTTAGTTTGATCTCAAAGAAAAACAAAATCACGACTTGCATAACAATACAGAGTTGCAAGCTGGTAATACTCTGTCAACGGTGGGTAGGTTGTGGTACAATGTTATAATGGCTTGAGGACCCTCATTATTGGTGTGTAAACTCTCAATTGGACAGAAGTGTTAGGTTTGAGGAGTTTGCTTGGTCCTGCTCTTGGTCAATGGGCAATTGACCATAGGCCCCAATATAAGTATAGCCCTGGAAGTAAACAAAGTTAGGTCGTCATAACCATAGGCCATAATAGGCTGATGCAGACATGAATGAGGTGGTCCAAAATCCAGATGAAGATTCTTTTTTTAACAGAAGGATGAAGAAGATGCATCATTTTCTAGTTAGGGTTTAGGGTTTAGGGTCCATCACTGAAAAAACAAAAGAAAGTTCATCATGTAACTAAATTTTTTTCAGAATTTTTTATTTTGGAATGGAATATTTCAAATTACACTTGTAAGACGGATTGTGTATTTGCATTAAATTTGATGCTTTATTTAGGAGTAGTTCCATTGCATGAGTTAGCTCAAATGCTAGTTGTATTCGACTTTCTATGGAGTCGATTAGATCAAATGTGGTAAAGGTACCCTCTCCTCAAAACTTGTTCCTCAAATGCATAGTTTATTCCTCAAATGCATAGATTATCTCATGACTCGAGCCCTACTATGAATTAATCTTCTTTCTATTTATCACAAAGAAACAAGAATTAATCTTTCTTTCCTTCCTTTTGGGGCCTTGCCCTTGGAGGCGAGAACCATTGCTAAAATGTGCGTGCGGGCTCAGGTGTCCCAGATGCCCGTAATGTCACTTGCTGTGATGGGTGGAATGTGCACTTTAGAGTCAAGGCCTAGATCGCCAATTACTTTTATGTGATGCTTAATTACAAGTTACTAGACTATACCACATTTGAAGTCCGGTTTTTTGTGTATGGGCTGGGCCAAATCCCCCATAAGAAAAGTGAAAACGAAACGAGGGTACAACAGCGGAGACAAACACACCATTATTATCTTGATGCATTATAATCGATAGTAACAAAGTGACCGGGTTAAGCCATACATAGTATTCATTCTGGTAACAGTTCACCAAGCCAATTGACAAAATCAACAATAGTGGAATAATAATAAAGTATTACCAAAATTGACCAAGAAAAATGAATAAAAATATATTTTCCACAAAGGCAAGTCAAAAGGGGGAGACATGAAGATGTTTATCAGCAGCAAATCGGCATTTTCAACCAAAAGAGGAACAAGAAAGTTGAATTTGAAATCATTCTTACCTGGGTCTCATTTTCTCCATTTAAACTAGGCAATGCCATCTCTAGTTTTTCCGTAAGTGATTTGAATGAGAAAAGAACAGCAACCTAATAAGAACTTGCTCATATAAAATCGAAATATGGAAGGTTGGCATGCTTAAAAGTACAAGGCTCCAACGAAAACCAAAATAATGGTAACCTGCATGATCCAACTAGGAATACATCTAATGGCTTCTGAAAATCAAGTCTACCCGACAACAATGGTTCTTTACAGGAAAAAAAAAACAGAAAGGCAACTAGGAAAAGTATTAGTTCAAGGTGGATAGTTTTTGCCCCGAAGTCACCACTCACACCAGAACCTCTAGTCACCCTTATGGCTATCTCCAATCAAAAGACAAAAAAACAAAAGCAAAATGAAGTGTATCTAACAATATTTTCATGCCACAACCTTGATACAAACCAAGTGCACTAACCCGATAAAGGTCCTGTGTGAGTTAAGGATCTTCAGGAACACTACCAGCCTCATAAAAATGGCTTAACCTATCAATACAACCAGAATATGGACAGAGATCACCCTTCCAGAAAAAAATAGTGTGGATATTGATTTGGTTTCATCAACTTTGAACTAAACAAGTTTGCTTTCAGTAGATCAAAATGAAAATCTATGGAACATATCCAAATGACTATTGTTTTCATCCAACATTTCAATGCCTGTTGCATACTATAACATATCAACACGAAAAACAAATACAATTCTGATTTAATTTCAATCAATCACAAAACAAATACAATTGCCGCTCCTTCCCCAATTTCACCATCAAATGACTTCAAAGTATGAACGTTGGGTCAGTCCAGCACTCAATATTCAAAATCAATATTGATTAGTATTTAGTAAGCACCAATTATCGAATAATAGGAATAAATTAATTAGAAAAGGAGCTAAAGTCATCAGAATCATAACTATACTAATGCACATAAGTTACATTACACATTGGAAATTTTAGAAAACGAGAAATAAAAGCAATTCCAGATTCAATCTACATGAAACCCTAACGTTTCTGCTCCAAAATTCTGCAAACAATTGAATTTTTGTTTCTTCCTACCAAAAATGTCGTCAATTGCACAGTTTAGTACAAAAACAGATTTGGACTCACCAATCTTTGTAGCCATCAACACCACATGTGCTCGCACCACCGAGATACATCTAGACACGTGCAGCGACGGAGACAGCGGCATTCGATGTGGCGCCGCCGAGGAATGAGAGAAAGCCAGCGTTGGCGGGCTCTTGATCGTCAAGGAACAGGTCCTCCGGAACCCTGAACGCACCGTGCGCACAAACAATGGCGAAGCCAATCAATAAAGCCGAGATCAGCAGCGAGCCCACGCTGGAGACAAAGACGACGACCACAGTCAATACGACGAGGCCGATTAATGTTTCGGCGTCGGAGAACGTGCGGCCGAGGATAACAAGCGGCTGATCGGACGGCCGGAAGAGGTAGAGGAAGGCCCAGGCGCCGAGGAGGGAGAGTAGGACGAGGAGAGAGAAAGGGTGGGTGAGGAGAGAGAGGCCGAGTACGAGGGTCAGTAGCGACACGTAATTAACGCGGAAGTAGGTGAAATTCCTGCGGATCCGGGAGTATGCATCGGTGAGGGAGTCGGGTCGGGCCAAGGAGCTCCGGTCCACAAGCTCGTACCAGGGTCGGCGCTGCGAGAAGCCATAGCGGATCGAGGAGGAGAAGCGTGAGAGGAATGCGCGGAAGGCTGGCGTGGCGATCGGAGGCTGTGACTGGGCACCGACGGTCGATTGCTGGTTAGAGATCGGGAGTGTCGGTGCAGAGGCCATGTTGGCGCGTGGGATGGCGGGTGTCTTGGTGGATGTTTTTTATTAAACACGAGACGGAGGAAAATAAAGGCTGTTTTATTGGAGCGAATTTAGTTTTGGTGGCGACGATGAAGGGGGGATATAACCACTGTGTGTAGGTGTATGGTATTTAGGGTAGGTAAGCATTTGAAGCTGATGGTTTGGGCTCAAATTTACAGCCCAATATAACTTGTGCTTGGTTGGTGTTGGTCCATTTTGGAGATGGAGAAGTTTGTTTTTGTGCAATAGTTACCTATGATATCATATCACTAATGTACATGTTGATATGATGTGGGGCGATAAGTATATACTTCAACCGCATGGGCTCGATGAACCTATTGTTTATATTTTGTATCATATTCTAACCAAAAAAAAAAGGTAATGAGATCGGTTGGTAACCGACTTGACAAGTCTTTATGAATTATTGATTTTGAACTTGTAAGTAACTACTCGATCAATTTTACTTTAGAAGTCCCTTTTATTTTACTGATTTCATTATACTCATGTAATGCATGTACTTTTTTTTTTGCTAGAAGAGATGTTTTATATATTTAAAACATCGTGAAGAGTTTACAATGATAGAGAGATAGTCTCTTGCATACCCATACGTGAATAGTCAGAACAAGAGCAAGATCTTAAAAAAGATTTGTGGCCTGAACTAATTCACCGGGAACAACAACAAAACAAATGAAGAAAAAATAAAGCGAAAAAATACATAAGTAAAAACTCTGAATTGCTGACTTATACATTAAATTTAGTCCTTCCAATAACAAATGAGGATGTGGGTATTACCCTTCGAGCTGCCTCGTTAAGAAATCTTGTCAGGAAAAACTCAGTGGAAAAAAACCATGGCATAGGAAAAAAGTGCTACACATTGGAGGTTGATGTATATTTGAGGACTTCCTTAGCATTCCATTTTTTAGCTATAGGGATCCGCAAGGCAGAAACAATTAGTTGTCAGTAACACGGATTACAGCAAAATAATTTCAGTTAACAAAGCGAATAACAAGAATTAAACTGTTAAAATTGTTAATATCTAAGTAGTTGAGAAGCTAAGTGAAAAGAAATAAATAAATCAAACAAGCTAGCGAGAGAGCAAACTGAGAGAAAGAAGTAAAAGTGAAGAACAATCCAATAGTATGCATATCATATAAACTTACAGCGATGCCATTATTGCTTGGTTGTAACAAAATTCAAGTCTTATAAAACCATAAGAAACAATATGAGAAGAGAAGATTTGGCCAGTGCAAAAGAGAAATATATCCTTAAAAAACTGGAATTAAACAGAAGTAAGTAAAATTCTATAAACCTAAGTACAAGCAGAATGATTTTAATTCTGGTAATGAATTTGTAAACTCAACAAAAACTTGAATAAAACAAGTGAAAATGAAAGCTAGGAGAAATGAGGAATAACTAAGACTAGTAATTTGAATTTGCCTAAGTTTTGTCTGGCCAATAGTGAAGTGACAACAGAGGAAAGGTTTTAGTTGGTGAGGTAACTCAATTTTCTAAAATTAACTTTAAAAACATATAAAAAAACATATAGGATAACTGAAACTTATCTGTTAAAGTTGAAATTTCTTGAACCTAACTGCTAAAACTGCTCAAAATTGTTGTTGTTTTTGTTTCCGAAATAAAAGTTTCTTAGCAAATGACATATAAGCTCATTAACAACTTAAAAAAATCTAGCAAAATCCTAAAACACTAGAGTCTTACTAACTTTTAAAATTTTAGTAGATCTGGCCTTCGAAGTTAATTAAAAAACCTGGAGAGAAAGGCACAGATGACAGCTTTTGAGAACAAAACTTAAAAAAAATCCTTGAAAGGCATAAGATTAAATAAGAAGAAGAACCTAACTGCAATCAACCTAGCAGCTCAAACAGCATAACAAACAATATGGCAGAAAGGGATATTAATTGCTCAACTAGTGATTTCCAAATCCCTCAATTAGTTTTGCTAAATTTCATATTTTTTCCTTCGTCCAAACACACTCTATTCGTATACCCTAAATTCTTTGGTATTTTGAAATTTCTCATCCAAACATAGTATGAAGTCTTATGGTTGATATTAAACTTTGGTGCCAAACTACATAAAAGCCGGTAATCGTGGTTTTGCCAAACTCCAAGAACTCTTCTCTTATTAAGTTATATATATATATATATATATATATATATATATATATATATATTATATAGAGCCTACAAAACTATATACAATTGTTCATTAAAATCTCAAAACTCTTGACCAAAAGATAACATAAGTTGATAGTATCACGTAGTAGTAATATTATGTTAATGCTATTCCAAATCAACATTTGTAGACCTAGCGAGGCAGTCAAGGCAAAGTAGTGTGGAAGAAGTTAGTTAGGCATGAATATTGACTATTTTTTAGAGTATATATATTCGTTCACGTATTACGTCCATCCATGACGTTAGGGCTAAATGAATGAATCATGCATGGATAGTACCATAAGTTTAGCCTAATGAGCTAATTAATTAATTAGATGAGAAAACAAAACCAAAACTTGGAAGGCCACACGTAAAATCTTGGAGTAAATTTTGCGACACTCCGCCACGCCATATCCTTCTTTGAATGGGTGTAGAATTTATTGGCCGAATTAAATTGCAGTTTTAATTAATTTAATCTAATTTATTTTTATTATAAAAAAAAAAAGTAATTATTTCTTCAATACTAGCTCAAACCCAACTAGCTACCTATTCTTGGCAATCAGCATATAATTCTGTGTACACGTACGTACGTATCTAAAATCATTCCAAAGTTTGCTGCTTATAAGTTATATAGATATTTTTCAAACTTGTAATAATAATATTTATAATTCTTCGTTCAAAAAACGACGATCTTGAAATTGATACGCATAAAGGGATTCCATGCATGAACTTGTATTAAGAGGATGAAGTGGATGAGGAATCCTCTTATTATTAAGAGGATCAAGTATTGGTTATCACAATTGACACCAATATTATATTATGCTAACAACATCTTAATTTGGTGGCGGTACGGAGGTGACACCAACATATTATATATATCTATATCTATATATCTATATATATATATATATATATATATGCATGCTTGAATAATGTACTACTAACCACCCTCGCGGGTTCATGCATGCGCATGTAACATTTTTTTAAGCACATGAGTTAAGTGCCATTTGTTAAATTTATTTATTCAGATCTGAACAAAATGATTTTATTTATTAAATTATTTATAAAAATAGAACAAAAGAACAAAAAATAAATTGAAGTAGTGGGATAAAAACGAAGTGGTTATATAGTTATAATTAAATAAATTTGTTATATATGAGTCTAACTCGAAATCAATCCCATCAGAACCGATCCGGGTTGTTTAAAAAATCTATAGTTTCACCTTGATGTGGTTCAATTTAAGTTTGTATAATTGGAAATCCGAAGACTTTGAGTTGGCATCGTGGTTTTTGTGACTCAACTCAATTTGTGACCAGCTCTACACTAAACTACCCTTCTCTTGGCTTTATAATAATATGGCTTATTACTCAAAATGCTCCCCGAATCAGACATCGAATCTTAATTTGCTCCCTGAACGCGAAATCGTAACAATGTGCTCCTTGAACCCCTTTATATCAGCTCCGTTGCACCAAAAGTTACACTCTGTTACTAACTCTGTTTAATATGCTTACGTGGCAATAAGAGATTTGATGTTTTATTCATTCTGAAATTCTTTTTTTTTATAAGTTAATTAATCTAAAATTCTTCTTCTTCTTCACTCTTCTTACTCTTCTTCTTCTTCATCTAAGCTCTTCTTCTTTTGGGCTCTTATTGTTCTGGAATCTAGGTTCTTCTTCTTCTATCATATTTCCAAACAACAATCACGGCCACCATTGCAACAATCACATAAACAACAAAATCAAATCAAATCAAATCAAAACAACCTTAATTCATTCAAAACCAATCAAAATCACACCACCACACCCCCAAAATTCCCAAACTGAATTAGAAATCACACCACCAAAAATCACTATCCCACTCCTACAATACACAATTACACGAATTAGCACCCAAAATTGCAACCCAATCCACCAAATTCAAAGACTCCAAAGACAAAGTAAGCAACAATCAGAGTAAGGAGGAGGATAATTACAATTGGGAAATCGAAAGGGTTGCGACGAGTGAGTTTCTCCTCATCCAGGGCCATACGCACCACGTGACTCCTCCGATGCCGGCGACAATCGAACCACGAAATTGAGGAGGAAGTTAAAGAGGCTACTGAGGCTAAAGGAGTTTGCTTTCTCGAACTCGACCAACTTCAAGTGGGCGATCAACCGGCCGTTGTCCCTCTATGTTGGTCGGGCTTGGGACAGTGGATGCATGGGTCGACCATGTCCTTCTCTGCTTCTCCGCCGTCACCCACCTCGACCTCTCCCTCCTATCCTCCAACGTCGTGCAGTGCTCGATGACGGCGTTCATGGCTTTGGCACCAAACATGTACAAGCCGCACGAGAGCTTCTTCAATCCTTTACAATTTTGCACCAAAACTACCATTCCGAGGTCGGTGATTTCGCGGCAGCCACGGAGCTTGAGGCGGGTAAGGCTCCTGCAACGAATCGAGATCAAGACTAAAGCGTCGTCGTCTAGGCTGATCGATTTCCAATCGCAGCGAAGAGCGAGCTTCATCACTGAGTCAAACCGAACAAAGAGAGCAAGTAGGAAGGGGAAGATGATGGGTTGGGGATGACGACGGTGGGTTTGGGGAAGACACTGGGTTAGGGACGACGACGTCGTGGGTTGGGGACAACGACGTCGTGGGTTGGGTATTTAGATTTATAAATTAATAATTATAATTTAAAACCTAATTCAAATAACATCCAATTCCTTGCTGCCACGTAAGCATACTAAACAGAATTAGTAACAGAGTGTAACTTTTGGTGCAACGGAGCTGACATAAGGGAGGTTCGGGGAGCACATTGTTACGATTTCGCGTTCGAAGAGCAAATTAAGACTCGATGTCTAGTTCAAGGAGGATTTTGAGTAATAAGCCTAATAATAGAGATGTTCTCGTTAGCTAATGTAAATTGAACTAAAAAATATTAACGAAAATCCAATTTTACATCCTTGCATTTGATCTAAACCCATATTTACATAATTACATATCTCCCGAGTATGTAATTGGGAATGTAACGAGCAAATAAAATTATTTCACATAATCTAAAGGAAAGGCAAAAATGTTCACTAGAATAACACAAACTTTCATGTCCTTAATTCAAATAAAAGTTGTACATAACGTCATGTTTTTAATTAAAAATTGAACTGTTAATATGCGCAAGTAGCAATGTTATACTAATACATTTTATTTAATGACAATAATATCGACATTCCAATCTATTAAAACAAGATATGGTGGTATACATAACTAAGCTTAATTTGGTTATAAATTGTACAACCACTAGAATGAAATCTATCAAACACAAACACTTGAGCTAGCTACTTTATAAAGCACCAATGATTCCTCTTTGCTTTCTTTCTTTTAATGGTTTTCAATCAAAGGACCTATCCCTTTAATAAACACACACAGTCAAAACCCAAATAATAATTCTTTGCATTATTTCTTTAAAACCGACTCTTTTTCTTCTTAAGTGATCATGCACCAAATTATAGGATTATTCTGTATTATCCAATTGCATTTTCTTGCACAACTTTTCCATCTAAAAGTTACTTCCACAACCAATTATATGCTCTTTTGAGTTTTCCTCACCCCCAGAATCTGCTTTCTCACTTCTATAAAAATGCACACAAATAAAATGGGGTCAATCAAACTCATCAATTGAGAGAGCTAACTGAAATTTCAATGGCTTTTTGTGGCTTTCCTCAAATATTTTCATGGATTCAGAGCCTTCCACCAGCCAATCAATGGCCAACACCTGCCATGTCCATCCCCATATGCTCCTCATCAACTTCATCCCAACCATCCCTCAAACTCTCCATTTCAAAAAACCCTCAAAGCCCAACAATTTCCTTCTCCATAATTGCAGATTTCAATCTCCCCATCTCTCTTTGGACCTCAAAACAACTCAAACTCAGCTCAAAACCCACCAGCACAATCTCTGAAGAGACTATTTCCTGCCTCTTTGTCAATTTCATCGAAGACGTGCTTCGTTATGGATCAAACAAGAGCAATTTTTTGATGAAGTTTCTCAAACTAGACTCCATTGCCAACTATGGAGATGTCTTCAATCTCTCATTTGCCACACTCCTCTTCCTTGTTTGCATCTACGAAGCGCCTGGTGATCTTCGGTCTGGATGTCTTAACAATCTCAAGAATTTCTTGGCAAATTGTTGGTCAAGAGAAGCATCAAAGTCACTCATGAAACTATTAGGATCAAATTTGGAAGTGGAGTGGATGAGGTCATTAAATCTTGCTATTACTAATTGGATTGTGGAGCTCCAAGCCACCCAACACACCCTCATGAAAACCCCATCTCCACTCTTCTCTTATGCATTTTCAACATTTGGGTTGTGGAAAGTGCAGTTGTATTGCCCTGTCATAGCCATGGATGTGGAAAAATCGAGCAACCCTTCCATTGATGAGAGGCTCCAATGCTCCCTAAATTATCACCAGGTTGATGGTGTGGTTCAATTCAATTACAAAGCCATTGTTCAAGAAAAGTGGGTTGATGTGATCCTAAATATTGATAACATAAGGTACTTTTTGGGGTTTGCTGGTTTTCAATGGTCTCAAAAGTACATCACTAATAAACTCTAGATGTGCAGGTGTAATGTGATCCACCATGTGAAAATGAAAAGAGTTAACAAACAAGTTTTTTATTTTTTGTATAGCCGGAAACTAGAAACTAGAAATTGAAAACTGAAAATTGGAATTGTTATCAAACGGCTAATTAGCTTTGTATGTGCAGGTGTGATGTGATTGCTCTTGTGAACGAGAGACTAATGAACGAAAGAGGAGCAGGGGCAGCTGAGAAACACTTCCCATCACGAATTTCGTTACAAGTGACTCCAACTCTCCAAACCAATGTGCTAAGTGTTTCAGTGGGCAAATCTTCTGAAAACCCAATAAGAGAGATTGGGGTGGAAAAAGGCATAGAAGGCTCATTTGAACCCCCAAACCCTTACTTGTCGCTCAAGGTATCAGCAGGGGAGACCATAACAATGAGTTTGAAGCCTTGGAAATTCGAGGAATCAGTGTACGGATGTAGCGCGAATTTGAACTGGTTTCTACATGATAGTGTGGATGGAAGAGAAGTCTTCTCTTCCAAGCCATCAAAATTTGCATTGATCAAACCTAGGGCTTGGTTCAAAGACAGATATTCCAGTGCTTATAGGCCTTTCACTAGGCAAGGAGGGGTCATTTTTGCTGGGGATGAGTATGGGGAGGGTGTCGTGTGGAGGGTGGACAAAGCTGCCATGGGAAGAACAATGGATTGGGAGATTAGAGGGTGGATTTGGTTAACTTATTGGCCAAATAAACACAAAACATTTTATACTGAGACTAGGAGGCTTGAATTTCGAGAAATCCTCACCCTCACAATTGCTTAGTTGCAATGAGGCCACATTTCAAATTGATAAATAATGTTAGGATACTCGAATTGTAATCGCAATTTCTCCTAAAGGGTGATCATATATGGATATGAGATTCCAAATTGTTTTTATTTGTATGGAATTAAAATAATTCAAATTAATGTAATCTCTGAACAATTTTAGTTGTTGTTTTTGTAGGCAACCTGCTCTGTATACATGCCTAATTGTTTTTTTTAATACAACAATATTAAAAAAACGGGAATTAAAATAATTGCACAATACGTTAGTCATTGGATATCAAACTCTTATTTTTTTTAATACAACAATATTAGAAAAGCAGGATTTAGAATAACTATACAATGCGTTAGTTATTATATATCAAATTCTATGCAATATTTCATGACTGTGTTAGGCGTGAAGCCTAGTTCACCAAAAATTTAAATCTCTTCCCATATAGAATTATGAGAAAATTTTGGGATCATTTTGCAAGACGTGAGAAACAAGATGGACCTGCAGTTCATGTCGATCCCCGGCCATTTCTGGTCTTGCAAAATGGGATCCCTTTCATTTATGTAAATAGACGAAAGTTATGTGGGTTATATTGGATTAAATTTGCACCCAAGAGAGTGTATTGAGCTTGTGCTCATTGCCATAACCGTAGGCCCTGTACCATCCTCAAAAGCCCATTGAAAGAGAATATGAAATCAACATACACAATTCTACGACCTGCTGCTTGGGATACCTACCTCTTGGGTGAAGGAGCGCTGGATAAGAGCCACGTGTGAGGGGGCACACACCGGCGCAAGTTAGCGATAAGTGCTCGAAAATTAAACGGAGAAACTGATGAGGGAGGCGGACATTTCGAAGATCAACCTCCCCAACTGTGCTTAACCAAACACAACGCCTAGTGCCTTCTCATTTCTTCAAGCTCTCGATTTAATCCCCAAACTTCTAGATAAATTCCCATCTCCGTCCAATTCCAGCATTTCTGGTTCGTCAAAATTCCCAGATACCTCTCACCTGCATTTTGGTACACTCGATTAGCTCCCTCCACCAATGGAGTCCTCCGCCGCCCTCCGATCCTTTAACTGTAACTTTCTCTCTCTCTTGCTCTAGCTCTGTTTGGTGGTCATGCTTATATTCTGGCGTAGATGAAATATATTTGTATACTGTATACATCTGTGAAGCTTAAGCAGTGAGTGTGCTTACATAATTGCATTAGTGTTATACAGCTTGAGATGTGTATTTGTTTTGTTTTTTGATTTTCTGAATGAATTGATTGAATTGGGATGAAAAATTTGAGGATTTTCATAAGAAAATAGAAGATTTTAAGTTCACTTCGACTTTTTCCTTTCCTTTCTGGAGAAATGTAATGAAAGACAAAAGCAATAAGATACTTAGGTAACAAATTAAGTTCCAATGGTTTCAGATCTGATGTTGTTTTTACTTTCTTGTTATCTTTAACTGGCACGCATTTCAATGATGAGCTTAATGAACGTGTAGATCGTTTTTTCTTGAGCTAAATGGATATAACAGGATGCTCAATTGGAACTTATTCAAATGCTAAGATAAAACTTAAAATTTTACTGTCCGTTGTAACATATGTATCATGCCTGTGCCCTATCTTTTTTAATGCTGAAATTTGAATCAAACTTGCCAATTTTGTAATTATTTTTTATGCGTCTTCATGAATTAATTTATCATTTCATAATACCTGTTCAACAAGAACAAGCAGTTAACTTTTGTGCCAAGTATCCAACTTTCCTGTTCTTACATCTTCAACCGGGCATATGAAGGATTTAGAATCATATACGAATAATCTTTTTGCTTACTTGTCGAAGTGCAAACCATTCAACTATTGTTGAAGTTTGATCCAGGCTCGGGTTCTAACACGAGAATGTCAAATTGCAGGTTCTGTAGGCACAGCTTCCCATGTTCTGTCCTCGGTTGACAAGCCTGGTATGTTTCCTGTGCATAATATCAGAAGGACCCCAAGTAGATCATACTTCCAAGGCTTGATGGTTAGTGAGAAGTTCAATTATTCTCTGCGAACGCGGAAGGGAGTGTCAGTATCATGTGCAAAGACATCTGAAGCTACCAAGAGTGAAAATTCCAGCGGTATGTTTATGTCTATTTAACATCTAGGAACAATAACAAGTTTGTCTTTACAAGTGTAATTGCATCAACCTACTCCTGATTTTCTTTTTCTTTTTCTCTCTTGTAGCTTATTTGTTCTTGGGGGGTGAGGGTGGGGCGGAATGCAATTTTGTATGTGTGAGTTTTGAACCACATTACGAAACTATGATTAGCATATTAGATTTATGTCATTCAGAACTAGAATTTCCATGTTCATAATTGAATATTACTAAAAACTGACACAATGTGATTGCTCGGCTGAAGTCATTTTCTATTGCATTCATGCCACATTCTGCATTCACCTGGATATTTGGGAAAACCTGATTTCCATGATACTATTGCATTTGATAAAAATATTTGTCAACGAGAGAATATCAGGGGAGTTTTTTTTTCATAACATCTGGATTTTCATTTTCGTTCTGGTATGACACTGCCTCTCTCTCTGTCTTGGCCCATGTTAGATGGGCTTAAAATTAATTGTTTCATAGTATGAGTAAAGCTATTAGATTTCCATCTTAAAAATATTTTGATATTGGACAGTTTCAGCAGATAGTAAGCCAAAAGGGCCATCAAAGAGTGCTCAACCCGTAACTTTTCCAAGTGGATTTGAGGTGAGAATATCTATATGTGGAGAAAAGTAATAATTGAGCCAGGAGTCCTGGTTTTTGTTGTCTGGCCTTTTTTTTCTACATTAATGAAACATATCTATTTTCTTTCTTGGTAGATTTGTGAAGGTATTGTCACATTAACGTAGTGAAATTAGCTGAAACAGATTCAGTTTATCCTTTAAATAATTAGCAGTTCATTTCTTCCATCTGTTTGTTGTATACTTGTACATTATTGTGATAAGAAATTTTTTTTTTTTCATTTTTTTCTGAAACTGCTACGTATATTAGTTAGTCACACCTTCGTGCAACATGTTTATGAGCTTTGTATATCTCTTCTCTATCTCTATTCTCTATTATTATAAAGCCATGAGGGTGGGTTTGGTGTTACAGGCTTCACCAATTTTTTTTCCACATATAACCCCCACCCCACTACTTTTTTTTTTTCTTTTTCATTTTGTTTTATCTATTATTTACAAATAAAATAATTACATAAATTAGAAAATAACACAATTTTATTTAGACCTGAAATAAAGAAATAATAAAACCACGCGTAGCGTGCATGATTAAAAAAAATGTCTCTTACATGTGCGGGAGGCACGTGTGGGGAGGCTATTACTGTATAACCAGAAGTCAGCTTATATGTCAGACTTTGATTTTGTCCCAGATATTCTTAGCACTAAAGTACAAGCTCCAGGAATTTCATCCTATCATACGATGTTCCTTATTCATTGAATTGTAGTAGATGTATATTTCCTGGTTGATATTAATGTCACCTTAATGTTTTGCACTGTACCTTCTTTTGACACATAGTTGTCTTTATCATCAGGCACTGATGCTAGAAGTCTGTGACGAGACAGAGGTTGCTGAACTGAAACTTAAGGTAAATATCTAAACCCATCAACAACCGATACTCTTGAAAAATCTGTTCTTGTTCATTTATGTGCAAAACATGCATTTTATATTGAATAAAGAATGTCACTCCTTCAGTTAAGAATCAGATTTGGCACTGGATACTCAATATATTAAGGGAGCGTTAATTCAAGAAGTGCCTTCTATCATAATATTAGTATGGCCATGCAGTTAAGCGATAAAGGACATGCATAAAACATTGTAACATAGATCACGGATTGATACTACTGGTATTAGCTAATTAAATCTCTCTGGCTGCAACTGTTTTACGGTGTGCATTGTCTGGACTCTGGAGTTGATTGCCATCTGCAAATTTTTGGCCTTATTTTATATTATCTTCTTTAACTGGTCATGCATATTGGTGTTAGGTTGGAGACTTTGAAATGCATTTGAAGCGAAATATTGGAGCCACCAGTGCTCCAGTGTCTACCATCTCACCAGTAACAGCACCACCTATTCCAACTAAGCCCATGGTCGAATCAGTTCCTTCTCCCCCTCCAGTATCACCACCAAAATCTTCTTCTGAAAAATCCAGTCCATTTGTCAACAACCCCAAAGACAAGTCCTTAAGACTAGCAGCCTTGGAGGCATCTGGAGCCAACGGATATGTCCTGGTTTCTTCTCCAACGGTATGTGTTGTGCCTATATCTGAGTGACAATTTGTTTCTTTTACTTTTTCGAGGACAATAACTATAGTATAGCATCTTGATCACTTTGATCTTTCTTTTTTGTTTATTCCAGGTTGGTTCATTCCGTAGGGGAAGAACAGTGAAAGGGAAGAAGCAGCCTCCTATCTGTAAAGAGGTATCTGCTGCGTACCTATGTTTGTTTATAAAAAAAAATTTAATATTTTTGGATATAAATTTAGGAAATTCACCTAATATTTTTGCATGTTCATATCTCCATGTATACCCAAGTGCTTAAATCTCCGAATCAATGATGAAACTATTAGCTCTCCTTGTGCCTTAGCTTTAATTCTTGAAACAAATTGAGTGGTATGCCCCTTAGTGGGTGCATAACCCTACATAGTCTCAGAATCAAGCTCTAAGCAGGTCACAGATTCATAAGCATACAGATAATGCAACGAGCTA
The DNA here is from genome assembly GCA_037349345.1 of Oemleria cerasiformis. Taxonomy (NCBI): domain Eukaryota; kingdom Viridiplantae; phylum Streptophyta; class Magnoliopsida; order Rosales; family Rosaceae; genus Oemleria; species Oemleria cerasiformis. Next base: position 32,787,336 of record JAZGTL010000007.1, on the reverse strand, counting down.
CCCATTCTATGGGGGCCTTCATTGTAACTGCTATTAGGACTTGAGTCTGTAACATTCTCTCGGCATCTTGATTTCTTTATCTAAATTCTGAACTTAGGTTAATGTTTTGTAAGACCAACTTGGCAACATAACCTCAATTTGGCTTCTCAACCATACAGGGTGATCTGATCAAAGGAGGACAAGTAATCGGATATGTGGATCAGTTCGGCACTGAACTTCCTGTGAAGGTAAAATTTCCATTTCAGCTTCTTTAATGCCATAGTTTCATCATAGACACTTCACTCATGATGGATTCCTGTTATATTGAGCAGACCGATGTGGGTGGAGAAGTTTTGAAGCTCCTCTTCAACGACGGAGGTATAATGGCTGTTATCATTATTCTGTACATGATATTTTAATGTTATTACGAACTTAATACAACACCACCAACCAAATCTTGGAGTACAAGAATTCAATGTTAAAGTTTCATAACTTAAATGGCTGCCAAGACTCACTCTTGCATTATTACTGATATGCAGAAGCCGTTGGTTTCGGAGACCCACTTATTGCTGTCTTGCCAGCGTTTCACGGTATCAACATCAAGTGAGCTCTCACTCGTCCAGTAGTTGTCTTTTGAAGAGCTCCGAGGCTAGCAGTTTTCCAGAGTGATTCTTTCCGTCATATTGTCTATTTACCTTGTGGCATTGCATTAGAGGACAAGCACATTTTGTGATTTATGTATTTCAATATTTCTGGTAAGGAAAAATTGACGGTAGATCAAGGAATAACTTGATTGAGCTTCTATGATCTTTGTGTTAGACATTGTCTTAATTTGTTGTAGTGCTTTCATTGTAGATTTGTTTTAAATTTTCATATTAAAAACCATTCTATTATTAATACCAGAAATATTAAAGGGGTTGCTCAACAGGAGTGTCAACTCGCTGATATTTCATGATTTTTAGCTTCGTTTTAGCCTCGAGTTTCTCACTTCACTAAATAGCAAGTTTCTCAGGAGAAAGCAACATAATTATTATGAATTTTTTTTTTCTTCGGACCTTTCAATCTGCAACCACTCAAATTCTGTGTAGGTGGCAGATAAGAATGAGAAAGGCAGACAATTTTGGATGAAAATGATAAATGACTTGTTTCTTTCCCCTCCAAAAATTTTGAAAGTATTTTTCAGAATTTATGTGATATAGAAAATCCCAATTATCGAGGGCGCTTCTACATTAACGAAAAACGAACCAAAACTAAAATCTGAAACTCAGCGAGTCTCTCTCTGTCTGGGATGGACTGTTAATCTGTGGCCCTAAAAGCAAAAATGGAGCCCCACACTAGCAGAGGCTACGCCACGACTTGGCCGCTGCACGTAACATCTCCACCACGAGCCTCACCGGAAATCTCTCTTCGCCGCCAATTTCCCGCCAAAATCCACGGTTCGCGCCGAGTTTCATACGGTAAACGCCGCACCAGCATCTCCGTCATTCTCCACCGGGAATCTTCCGGGATTTCCGATCAAGACGCCGGAAATTCAATAGAAAGTGCTGAATGTTACGAAAAAGGTCGGAGTCCGCTCTATACGAGGCGGCACGCGCTACTCGCGCCGTCCCTGGCTTTCGGCGCGTGGTTTCTGAAATCGACTGTGGCCAGCGCAGAGGACGCTCCGTCCCCGTCCCCATCGCCACCACCGTCGCAAACTGTTCCAGTTCCGATACCGGAGGAGAATAAGACGGAGGAGGATGCGATAACGTCAAGGATATACGACGCGTCGGTGATAGGAGAGCCAATGGCGGTGGGAAAAGACAAGAGCAAGGTTTGGGAGAAGGTGATGAATGCTCGGATTCTATATTTAGGCGAAGCTGAACAGGTTCCGATTCGCGACGACAAAGAATTGGAGCTCGAGATTGTCAAGAACTTGGGGAAAAGGTGTTTGGAGAGTGGCCGAGCTTTGTCTTTAGCTCTTGAAGCTTTTCCTTCTGATCTTCAGGACCAGCTCAATCGGTACATGAACAAAAGGTTATCTCATAAATATCACATCTTTCTAGCTTTTTATGTATTATTAATCTACATTTCACACTCAAAGATATATTTTCTGTGCTGCTTATATTGATGCCTGTGCTTATATAACGGTACAGCATAGATGGAGAAGCTCTGAAATCCTACACTTCACATTGGCCACCTCAACGCTGGCAAGAATATGAGCCTCTTCTCAGTTACTGTCGGGATAATGGAGTTCGAATTGTGGCTTGTGGTACTCCCCTCAAGGTGCACTTACACTAATTTCTTATTAGTCATAGTAGTTATCACCCATGTGTCATGGTTTATCTTGTTCTGGAGCTTGTAAGCTCAATTTGAAAAATTAGGTAACATGAGAAATGTGATCACTTTAGATTGTAATGTCAGTTTCTTGCCACTTCACAATTGTAAGGATTGCATAGTGATTACTCTGGTATTCATAGGTTTTACGGACTGTCCAAGCAGAGGGAATTAGTGGACTGTCAAAGGCTGATCATAAAGAGTATACTCCTCCAGCAGGTTCAGGCTTCATCTCTGGCTTTACTTCTATCACACACAGACCTGCGGTTGACTCAAATTCTCCGAGCCAATCTGTTCCTTTTGGGCCAAGCTCGTATCTTTCTGCACAAACAAGAGTGGTTGAGGATTATACCATGTCCCAGATTATTTTACAGGCAATGGTGGATGGAGGAGCAAGTGGTATGCTCGTGGTGGTGACTGGTGCAAGCCATGTTAGATATGGGATTAGAGGGACAGGACTTCCAGCTAGAATTTCAAAAAAGTTTCAGAAGAAAAACCAAGTAGTTATATTACTTGATCCTGAAAGACAGCACATTCGACGTGAAGGAGAAGTTCCTGTTGCTGATTTCTTGTGGTATTCTGCTGCCAGTACCTGCAACAGGAATTGCTTTGATCGTGCTGAAATTGCTCGAGTCATGAATGCAGCAGGCAGGAGGCGAGATGCCCTTCCACAGGTTAGTTGTATTCTTCATAAAAGAAATTTCTTTTTGTTTTCTGCGAAGTCATAGCTCTAACCAATCCCCGTTCATGCATGGAGTAGGAGGTAGGTAATTTTTTGGTACATGTAGATGGTACATAGGTCCAATAGTCCAATACAACTTGTAGTTAGCTATTATGGTGGTTTTAATTGTCAAGAAAAAAGAGGGATCATCTTATGCCATGATGAAATAAGGGGATCATCTTAAACAACATCAATTGCTTATTTAGCTGACAATTCAGTTTTTTTTTTTTCCAAAATGGCATTTGACAATTTAACAAATGCATTTGGGTAAGATGACAAACATCAAATGCATTTATCATCAATTGCAAGTTATTTATGCTTTTTGACAAACATCAACTCTCCTTAATGATGTTGTTTTCCTTCTCTCACAAAGACCAGACTGTGACGTGTATTTCAGGACCTTCAGAAAGGACTGGATCTTGGTTTGGTATCTCCAGAGGCATTACAGAACTTCTTTGATCTGGAACAGTATCCTCTTATTTCTGAACTCACTCAACGTTTCCAGGTGTGCAGATTTAGAACTTTTAATTTTTGGAATTGTATGTCATGTATATATTGGAAGTAAAGGTGAAAACCAGTTGATGTCAGCACATCTAGTTCTGAAGAGAACATAAGTTTATTATAGCTCATATTGAGTTGTGAATTCGTGATGCAGGGTTTCAGGGAAAGATTGTTGGCGGATCCTAAATTCTTGCAAAGATTAGCCATAGAAGAATCTATATCAGTGACTACTACTCTTGTAGCACAGTATGAGAGGCGCAAAGAAAATTTCTTTGAAGAGCTGGACTATGTTATTACAGATACTCTAAGGGGAACAGTCGTTGATTTCTTTACAGTGTGGCTTCCTGCCCCGACATTGTCATTTCTTTCATATGCCGACGAGATGAACGCACCTGATAGCCTGGATGCTATTAAAGGTCTCCTTGGGTCCATCCCTGATAATGCGTTTCAAAAGAATCTAGCGGGGAGGGATTGGAGTTTCAATTACAGACTTGCATCTGTGCTTTTTGGTGGTTTAAAACTAGCTGGTGTCGGATTTATTTCCAGTATTGGTGCTGTTGCTGCCTCAAATGGTCTGTTTGCAGTTCGCAGATTCATTAATCCAGCTCTGGTTATTAATCAGGAAAAGAAAAAAACTCCAATACTTAAAACAGCAATAATCTATTCATCCTTTCTCGGAATATCGGCAAATCTTCGTTATCAGGTAGGGGAAGTATTTGTCATCTTGTTTCTTTCTTCTTTTTTTGAAAATAAAATTGGAAATGGAGAAATAGTAAAGCTACATCCTGTTAATTTGGAGCTAAAGTCATCCGAAGATTAAATAAGACAAATATTTTTTTTTTAAATATAACAGAATAAGAGCATATTTATACATCACAATCATGTCTTATTGTACCTATGGCATTAATTGGAAAGTTTTTTTTAGTGCAGATTATTGCCGGAGTAATTGAGCATCGAATTTCTGACCAATATTCGTCTCAAACGGTACTTGTAAATTTGCTGTCCTTTGTTTCTCGGATAATAAACTCTTATTGGGGAACTCAGGTTAGATTCATCATCTTATTCTGCAAGTTTAAGTCCATTTGTTCATTTACTTTTCAATGATACCCTAAAACCATGGCGACCATACTAATTTTATGTGTTTAGAACTTTAGAGAATATATAATTATTAGAAGTGGATCTTTTTCAGAATGTCTTCAGAGAATAATTTGTTACTATATCTATGTTCTTAGAGAATCTGCTCGTGCCATTATTGTGATAATTTGTAATTGTAGATAATATTATGTATGCTACTAGTATTACATTGTTATTTATATAAACTTTTCATAAGCTATGTGGATCTTTCTCCACTCATGGTTTGGTTATTTTCATGTGAATCTTGTGCATCTCATAATCTGGATTAATCTTCTATGTGAAACTTTGTTGCTGACAATAGCTAAGATGGAATATGATAAATTTGTTGCCCAATGTTGTTTGTAATATCTCATCTTGACAACTGCAGCAATGGATTGATCTTGCACGTTTTACTGGACTCCAAACTCGGAAGAGTGAATCGTCCCCTGACCAAATGCCAGATTCTACTAACCAAATTCCAGATTCTTCTAACCAAATCCCAGCACTGGAATGTAACAACATGGGGGAAAAAAGTGTAGATGAAATCCAGAATACATGAGGTGATATCCCACTTTATATCTTATACTACTAGTTTTGCGGCTTTGTCTTCAAAAGCTGCTGGGAGAAATATCAAAGAAACGGATTTTTGTCCTTAGTTTTACATATATCCCTTCAATTAAGTGTCCTATTGTAAATTTCTTATTGTAATTGTACCGTACAGTTACCCCAATTTTGATCGTAAATGTGGTATTCTAGAATTATAAATGCTTAGTGTCTGAGTTTACTTTTCAAATCTGATCTGATCTGTAGGTAGGTACTGGGTAGGAACCTTGATGAAGATATACTTTTCCTCTTGAAATGGTGCTTTACGCTTATGCAGAGAGGGTCGGGCACTGGTTTGAGGAATGGTAGAGAATTGTTGATAGAAATGACCAAACCAGTGATTAGAGTTTAATCCCGTAGTCTTAGGAACTAATGGCAGTGTTAGAAGGCATACCAGTGTTAGAGGGTATAGCATAATAGCAATGATTTTGGATTCAGTTGTTTCATATTAGAGACCGATGATTTCCAGGGGATCCATATGCTTCAAGAGGAAGAAGAGTCTTTTCCCATGGAACTGCGTGCTATGAGGGATTGCACATTAGCTAGCTAAGCATGCCTTGTCTGTAAGTAGAGAGTTTCCTACAAAGTAACTTTTTTTCGTTTCTTAGGAGAATTTACATTAGGTCACTCTTACAAAACAAGAGAGAAAAAAAGACCCCAAAATAGTATCATTTACAGAAAAATGAGTGGGGCTAAGTTGAAAGGGAAAAAGAACACCAAAACGAAGAGTTTCTGAACTCTATTTCCTTTCATGTTCGTTCACTGTAATTGTCCAGGCTCCTCTTACTGTTTCCTCAGGTGGCGCGTCATGGATTAGCGGTTCTTTGTCAGTTGGTTGATTCCGACTAACTAGTTTTCCTCCTATTCTCTGTTGTTGCAAGACTAATACAGAAACTGAGGAATGAAAATCCGGAGAAGCAAGCATATCGCCGACAATTCCAAGCTCCGGGCACTCACTCCACTCACCAAGCCCTGAAAGAAGCTGGGAGTCCTGATGGTGCCTGCCTACCAACATCAAATCAAAACAGTCTATCATTGATTTGAGAACAGCAGAAAATCGTACTCCATCTCTTACCACTTCCTCCACAACTACAAATCGCTCATTGTCTGCATTAGCTAACCGGTACTCCTCAACCAAGTCACTGTCTCGCTTCCTGTCTTTACTATTTTCATCTCCAAAGAGAAGGAACCTTGCAACTGTTAAATCCACAGTTGGATGTCTTGCCATTCGAGCACCATAAGCCAATGCCTCTGCATCATCTGCACCTCCAATAAAGACCACAGCTACATGATATACATACTGGGTGGCAAGTATCGACACTGACCCACCTAGAATTCCTCTATCGATGAGAATTCCAATGGAGCAAGGTGCCATATTGAGGACCTCGACGTTCATGGCCTGGAGGGGTCGGTTCACTGTCCCAATGTTGCCATCTATTGCCCATTGTTTGTGAAAAGGTAGGATCACTAGGTTTACCCTCTTGTCAAATGCCACGCAGCAAACATCATCATGCATTGTTCTATAACTGGAGATGGAAGTGAATGCTTGGAGGGTTCCCTTCATTACACTGCTCGTATTGCCACATTGGCTTTGACAATTGGACCGGAAGAGTGGTGGTCTAGGTTATCATCTGGTCTGTGTTCCACAAGAACAGGGGCGGTTCGCCCCACAAGCTCGGTGAGGACAAGGGCTATGGCAACAACAGGGTTCTCTCTGTAGCATGTGATACTTCTAGCAGGTTTATGACTGGGAACATTGTCTGTGTTGTGGACGCAGGCCAGGATTCGGAGCTCTGACTCACAGCTTCAAATGCTGGATTGTGTTTCTTTTCTTTGCTGAGTATTTCTTTGAAGGATCATAAAGATATGTTATCAAGGGTTTTACCACTGCTGTTACCAAGATCACTGAGAACACGACCAGCGCGAATTCTTGATCAGTCAGAACCTGCAGAAAGAAGTTTTCATCTTTTATCAATTATGATTCAAGGGATTTGCATAACAAGCTCAGTGGTGCATATATTTTTCTGGAACAAGCTAGCTCAGTGATTGAGACTAAGACCTTGCCTCGCTTCCACAAGTTGAACATAACAAGCTCACTGATGCCTTTCGCATTGAGGATGAGGCCAAGCACGAAAGCATCACGAACAGACACATCAAAGAAGCAGGCTGGCAACATTCTTGAGGGCAAGTGTTTGAGGGTCTTTGTCTATGGGGAAGACCGTTATGGCCGTTGTGTTGCTGACATAAATAGAAATGGTGTATTTGCACAGGTACACTACTTTATGGCATCTAGCTTTAATATCTGTCTGCTGCTTCATATTCCAACAAGTCTTTTGATTTCTGGCTTTCAATCTAAACCAGGAAGTAATGCTTAAGAAAGGGTGTGCATGGCATTACTCAGCCTATGACCAACGCCCAGAACTTGCAAGGGTGAGTTAATTCAATATCATTGCTAAGTTATTTGATCTAGTATTTTAAAAATGTTGGAAATGTTAGCGATTTGGTAGATTTTGTTTGCTTTTCCTAGTTGATTAGGGGTTCCCTTTTTTCTTCTTACAACAAAAAGAGTCTTCTAGGGAAGTGATTTCAAAGATAGTGATTTGCTTACAGTATATGCATATGAAAGTAAGGATTAGAATGTTGATAAAGGAAATATAACAATATGCACGGCAAGGTTATCATGCTGTTGGCACGTTTTTGCACACTTTTGACACGTCTTGGGTGTTACTGCCCTGTCAAATACATGTCAAAACATGTCAGCTGCCTAGTCTCGCTATGATATGGAATTTTGACAAGATTTTAACAGAATGTAGTGACATAGTCTATTTCCCTACATTTTCACTCATATGTGGATTCTAAAATTTTCGTTGGTATTATTCATATCAGTGGGAAGGAGAGGCTCGAGTGAAGCGAGTTGGGCTATGGGCTTCATCAAACCCTGAAAAGCCGTGGGACTGGAGAAGGGATAATCGCGAAGGCCGATGACATTAACCCATATTGAACGATAGGTTCCTTCCTTCTGAATGTAACATTATGTGTAAAACACAAAATTATGTATTTAAGTGCAAGACATTATGGCGTAAGATATGCCTTCACCTTTATTTAAATTGTACCATCTTCCCATCTGTTCCACTCCAATGTTAAAACTCTTATTACTGCAATAGCTTTGACCTCTTTTAGATGGAGAACAAGTAGATTTTAGTTGTAAGGTAAATTGGTTAAAAGAATCTCAAAGAATAAGTTTTCATGGTTAAAAATGGAAAAAGTTACAACTTAAAAATAAATGGGACTATTGTATTGGTTTTTCAAAAATGGGTGCTTATGCATAACAAATCTTGGCGGCCTTAAATCGTTCTAATTTTTAAAAGTATGTTGATGTTCTATGACGTTGCATTCAAAATGTCGGTGTTGTGTTGGGAATAATTTGGTCATTGGTCACTATTATGGTCGCAAACCATCGTACAGAACGATTTAAGGACAGTTAGGCCTGAGCTCGATAAGGATTTGGCCACAATGGGTCTCTTTGATTTCACGATGTGATGCTGATGTGAGATAAGGATGTAACTAGATTTTCCTTTTTTTTTTAACAAAAAGGATGTGACAACATTTGAATGTTCACACAATTTCACCAATAACATTGGTGAGTTAACTAAAAGCACAAAAGCTTTTAAAGTTTACAATGAGTAATACAACAGATACAACTTACTTTTTAAATATGATCTTGTATTCTTTTTATCAAGTTTTGACTTTATGTTTCTTCGTTGTATTTTCTTCTTAATAAACTTTAGCTAGTGTGAGTGTTTAGAGGGATTAAGACGTTCTATTAGAAGTTCAGTTTCCTTTCAATTGTTTTGTGCGTTATGGGGGTAGCAGTTGTAGTAATCCATGAATGAGCTCTGATTTTTAGTTCTTGGTCAAATCCTTGATCGCCATGCTATTATCGTTTAAAAAAAATTAACTTAAAACCATAATAATTCTTTTACCGTGTGTGAATAATTGAATATGATAGCATGGGTCAGAATGTTGAGAATGGAAATATAAGTGTAAAACATTATGGGTAGGATATGATGATCTTTATTTTAAATTGGACAATCTTATTGATGTAACGTATTTACGCATAAACACGTTAAGAATTTAGACAAAAGTCACATTGAGTGTCTGGGCGGATGTAGATGGATTTAGAAAAAACAAAAATTGTCGTTTATAAATTTTAGGTTATAATTTATTCAAAAGAAATACAACATATAGCCAAAATAACTCACTCAAAATGCCCTTTAAAGAATTGCATAGTACGATTGGATCGAATAAGTCTTTAAATTCTTCTTTTATCTATCATATTAGGAGAAAATGGCGTCATAGAGCATAGGATAAATTCTAGCTCTAGAAATATTGAAATAAGAGAACTTCATAAAGACTCATTTGTATTGGATGAAGACATAGAATGAGAGGGAGATGATGACGATTATGAGTTCAAATGCGACACATAATGAGTCTTGAAGTAATACGGATTACGGAGAAGAAGAATTAGAGGTCTAGACGTGCAACTTTGCAAAGTACTTGATGAGTACTCATTATATTCTTGACTTTGCCATATTTTCAATTAATTATGTATTTTATATATCCTCCTATTTGTCACGTTGATAGACAATACTAGAGAAATCATTGTAATACTTTAAACAAAAAATTTAATTTTTTTATTAAATTCAAATGCCCATCTAAACAATATGAGACTTACATTATGGTCCATTTTAATAGCCCCAAATATATCTTGAACACATTTTAATAGCCCCAATATATCTTGAACACATTTTAATATCCCCGAATATATCTTGAACACATTTTAATATCCCTGAATATATCATGAATACAAAGATTAAGGTATTTCACTAAAATTCAACTTAACTAAAAGATTAGCTGGGCAAAAAATCAAAATAAAATGATGAAATAACGGCATCTCTTACAATTTTTCTAGATGCACTTGAAGCAGAGTATGAGATTGAGTGAACCAAGTGTCCTATTTTACTGGATTATGATTGGGCAGTGGGTATTATATTTCATGCCTGAAGGGATTGATGAAGATTATGAAAACCATAAACCTAAAACATTCCCAAATCATTAACACCTCGATAATTCATATAGTACGCTTTACACCCATATCATTTCAGTTTTAGTTTTAGGGCTGACATGTGAGACTGAAATGTGAGACTTTAAATTTTTGCGATATTAACAATCAATCCTCTCCCATGCAGCTTTACTTGAAAGGTGCTGTCCACACCCACGATGTCAACTGTCCATTTTCGCTCCATCTTCACATCTATTTTAATTCACTCTAATACCTCACATCCTAATAACATGTTTAATGATGAATTAAAAGTATGCATATCCTCACATATACACTTTACCTTGTTATAATAATTTAAATTTAAAAAAAAAAAACCTAAAAACTATGATCTGGTTTACATACACCAGAATCATGAAAAGTGTGTGATACTGCTAGGTTCATGCATTTTTCACTTTCTTACCATAAAATCATGAAAACCAGATTTGATTGAGGTGAAGATGCCCCAGCCGTTGTAAAAGAATATAATGAAGAAATCTCACGATTCTATTGTAAGGAAGTGAAACTACCAACTTTGCAGACCACAAACATTTCATGATTCTTACTGCAAGCAAATGGAAATGTATGAACTTAGCATTTTTCCCAGTAACAAGCTAAATATATATATATATATATATATTACAATATGTTACTTCTGAATTCACCAATGACTACATTATTATGATTTGAGATATGGGAGAGAACTAAATTACAAAGATTAGAGGGATAAAACTCTTAAATTATTGTTCATTTTATTTGGTTTATATACCCTTTAATGCAGAAATGTAAAGGTAGATTGACGTAGAAATTATGGACAAATTATCCAGGTACGTAATTATGTATGAGTTTTGTTAATATTTATGGAAATGGATATTGCAGAGATTAAATGACTTACAAAAATTTGAGCAACAACAAAGGACTGTCCCAAAGGCTTAAGACAGACATTGATGAGCTGTGAAACGACGCCAATTATGGACCACTGCAGCAAAAGAAGAGACGTGGCGGAACAGAGAGGGCTGTTGTGGTGAAAGATGCCGCCGGAAGCTATGCTGGCGTGTGGATCTTGGCACACCAAGGTCACATTATCTATCGCCATTTCAATATCTCCAATCAGTGTATTTACGTCTATGTTGGCTGGCTGTACTTTGCTTGCAGAAAGCCGACGAAGGAGACGAAGAAGAAAGACGAAAGAAAGAGGTGAATGCAAGAGTTAGCATGCACAAATAAGACAAGGGAATGCAGAAAGACTCCCTAATTATCAGAGAGAGAAATGGGAGGTGAAGCTCATATCTTGGAATGTATCTCCTTGATATTCACGTAAGTTGTACAAAATAGATTATCTAAATTCAAGCCCTCAGAAAATTGCGGCCACTCAACTATATTTTTTTTGGTAATAACGGAATAACAAAGAAACACAACAGTCCTAATTATCATTCATAATTTCTGCGTTAGTTTTTCTTCAATTATGTGTTAAGCTATCATGCTTTTTCAAGTGCCAGCCTCACCTTTGGTTGCTTATGTGGTCGATGGAGAGATGCTAACGAGAAAAAAAAAAAGCTTTTAAATAAGTTTTTATCTCCTTATAATTTGTACAAAATAAGTTCTAGTTAATTTTACATTAACTTTAAAATTAATTCCTTGGTCCTAAAGTCATTAATTTATAAGCATGCCTTGTCTGTAAGTAGAACGTTTCCTAAAAAGTAACTTTTTTTCGTTTCTTAGGAGAATTTACATTAGGTCACTCTTACAAAACAAGAGAGAAAAAAAGACCCCAAAATAGTATCATTTACAGAAAAATGAGTGGGGCTAAGTTGAAAGGGAAAAAGAACACCAAACGAAGAGTTTCTAAACTCTATTTCCTTTCTTGTTCATTCACTGTAATTGTCCAGGCTCCTCTTACTGTTTCCTCAGGTGGCGCGTCATGGATTAGCGGTTCTTTGTCAGTTGGTTGATTCCGACTAACTAGTTTCCCTCCTATTCTCTGTTGTTGCAAGACTAATACAGAAACTGAGGATTGAAAATCCGGAGAAGCAAGCATATCGCCCACAATTCCAAGCTCCGGGCACTCACTCCACTCACCAAGCCCTGAAAGAAGCTGGGAGTCCTGATGGTGCCTGCCTACCAACATCAAATCAAAACAGTCTATCATTGATTTGAGAACAGTAGAAAATCGCGCTCCATCTCTTACCACCTCCTCCACAACAACAAATCGCTCATTGTCTGCATTAGCTAACCGGTACTCCTCAACCAAGTCACTGTCTCGCTTCCTGTCTTTACTATTTTCATCTCCAAAGAGAAGGAACCTTGCAACTGTTAAATCCACAGTTGGATGTCTTGCCATTCGAGCACCATAAGCCAATGCCTCTGCATCATCTGCACCTCCAATAAAGACCACAGCTACATGATATACGTACTGGGTGGCAAGTATGGACACTGACCCACCTAGAATTCCTCTATCGATGAGAATTCCAACGGAGCAAGGTGCCATATTGAGGACCTCGACGTTCATGGCCTGGAGGGGTCGGTTCACTGTCCCAATGTTGCCATCTATTGCCCATTGCTTGTGAAAAGGAAGGACCACTAGGTTTACCCTCTTGTCAAATGCCACGCGGCAAACATCATCATGCATTGTTCTATAACTGGAGATGGAAGTGAATGCATGGAGGGTAGCGTTCCCTTCATTACACTGCTCGTATTGCCACATGGCTTTGACAATTGGACCGGAAGAGTGGTGGTCTAGGTTATCATCTGGTCTGTGTTCCACAAGAACAGGGGAGGTTCGCCCCACAAGCTCGGTGAGGACAAGGGCTATGGCAACAACAGGGTTCTCTTCTGTAGCATGTGATACTTCTAGCAGGTTTATGATTGTGGGAACATTGTCTGTGTTGTGGACGCAGGCCAGGATTCGGAGCTCTGACTCACGCCTCAAATGCTGGATTGTGTTTCTTTTCTTTGCTGAGTATTTCTTTGAAGGATCATAAAGATATGTTATCAAGGGTGTTACCACTGCTGTTACCAAGATCACTGAGAACACGACCAGCGCGAATTCTTGATCAGTCAGAACCTGCAGAAAGAAATTTTCATCATTTATCAATTATAATTCAAGGGATTTGCATAACAAGCTCAGTGGTGCATATATTTTTTTGGAACAAGCTAGCTCAGTGATTGAGACTCAGACCTTGCTTTGCTTCCACAAGTTGAACATAACAAGCTCACTGATGCCCTTCGCATTGAGGATGAGGCCAAGCACGAAAGCATCACGAACAGACACATCAAAGAAGCAGGCTGGCAACATTGTTGCTCCTATCTTCACCAAGCTGGAAAAGATAACAAGAACCCCGACAATCCAGATAGACCGGGGATTTACCCTGAAGATGTTTGTTCTCAGGCCGCTCAACGCAAGGTAAGCTGGATAGAATAGTCCTGTACCCATCATTTCTATTTTGCTCACCAAAGATGATCCCAGAGGCGGTCCTTCAGGCACCACATAGCCCAGCACCAGAGGCCCCAACAAAAAATGCTGGCTCATAAGCTCACTGCCAAGTCCACTCAGAAGAACAAAAACGAAGACGGTAATAATGTAAGTCTCCTTGACTGATTTCCCTACCTCTATCCGCCCTATCATCCATACCAATATTGGTCTGAAAACAACCACAAGGCTAAGCACAAATACGATTGCTGATACTACTTCAATCACTGGCATTGTGAAACTTTTAGTCCTATTATCTAAAACTGCCATAACTATGGCGACCATCATAATGCCCATAACATCACAAAATATTGTTACAGAGAGGGCTAGGCGCCCAATGTCGGTGTTTACGAGCTTGAGCTCCGTTAGTAAAATACCAATCACAGGGGAACTTGATATTGTTTGTGCTAAAGCTATACTTGGGAGAGATGTCTTAAGGGTCTTGTCCATGTGGACATAGTGTACCATAAGGAAGGATAGGCATTCGGGGAGTGCCAAGGAGAAGAAGAAAACCGAAACTCCAATGGTCAAGGCCCTTTTTTCTGGCTTTATCATTCTTACTGCATTCAACTTCACTCCTACTGTGAAAATGAAGAACATGAGCCCGAATGTTGAAGTTGTTTCAAACACATTCACGCCTTTTACAGGGAAGAGGGCCTGAAAGATGACCCTTTTATGCCCTAGAACTGATGGACCGAACAATACACCACCCTGATGCCACACACAAATCAATTTCTTAGATTCATACTCACAACAAATCACTATTCACTAGGTATGATTTTCAATTTCTTATATAATATATCAGATTGTTGTTATTTGCTTAAATTATTGTTCATTTTATTTGGTTTATATACCCTTTAATGGAGAAATGTAAAGGTAGATTGACGTAGAAATTATGGACAAATTATCCAGGTACGTAATTATGTATGAGTTTTGTTAATATTTATGGAAATGGATATTGCAGAGATTGAATGACTTACAAAAATTTGAGCAACAACAGAGGATTGTCCCAAAGGCTTAAGACAGACATTGATGAGCTGTGAAACGACGCCAATTATGGACCACTGCAGCAAAAGAAGAGACGTGGCGGAACGGAGAGGGCTGTTGTGGTGAAAGATGCCGCCGGAAGCTATGCTGGCGTGGGGATCTTGGCACACCAAGGTCACATTATCTATCGCCATTTCAATATTTCCGATCAATGTATTTACGTCCATGTTGGTTGGTTGTGCTTTGCTTGCAGAAAGCCGACGAAGAAGAAAGACGAAAGAAAGAAGTGAATGCAAGAGTTGGCATGCACAAATAAGACAAGGGAATGCAGAGAGGCTCCCTAATTATCAAAGAGAGAAATGGGAGGTGAAGCTCATATCTTGGAATGTATGTTCTTGAGATGCATGTAAGTCGTACAAATTAGATTATCTAAATTCAAGTCCTCAGAAAATTGCGGCCCCTCAACTATATATTTTTTTTGGTAATAACGGAATAACAAAGAAACACAATAGTCCTAATTATCATACATAATTTCTGCGTTAGTTTTTCTTCAATTATGTGTTAAGCTATCATGCTTTTTCAAGTGCCAGCCTCACATTTGGTTGCTTATGTGGTCGATGGAGAGATGCTAACGAAAAATAAAAATTCTTTTAATTAAGTTTTTATCTCCCTATAATTTGTACAAAATAAGTTCAAGTTAATTTTACATTAACTTTAAAATTAAAACAGGAGTTAGGAACAAATTTATATAGCGAGAGAGACTCGTTAAAATGGAGAAAGATATCATTTCAAGTTCACTTTCAGTGGATTCGTTATATGCTTCATTCATTTTGATTTTTCATCAAATAAAATATTTAGGGTCCGTTTGTTTGTTTGAGATTTAGACTTAAAATGGAAAATCAATTCATATTCCATCAAATAGTCACGTTTAATTTAACATGTACAGTGAAAAATGGAATGAATTGATTGGAAATCAATTCCACTTAAAAAGGTGAATTAGGATTTACTTCCAAAGATGCGATATTTTATTTCTATACTATACTTGGAATCTAAAATTACAGTAAATACCCTTCTACATTATTTATTTTTGGTCAGAAAATATGTTTCAACATTTAACGAAAGAGAACAGGCGGGAGACATCCCTTGTTCTGGTAACTCCAGGTCGAGGATCTGCTATTATTTTTTATTTTTTTATCAAAATGCTATTTTCTTTATCATAAAAAATAGAATAGAAATTCAAAAATTAAAATCTGATCTAAAGAATATTGATCAAAATTTCCAGAAATCTGGTTGCTAAATGCAATGAAACTCCAAAGCTTTTTTGTATGCAGAGGTAATTGGGTAGCTGGCCCGTGAACTTCTTCGTGGAGACGTCGAGAACACCCAAATCAGAATATTGGCTGAGATTTAGAGGGAGCTAACCGGAAAAGCTGTTGTTGAAGATCTTCAGCTCTAAGCGATTTGGATTGGCGGCTATGATTTCTGGAAAAAGGGCCTTGGAAATTATTGTCGTTGATATGCAAAGAGACCAAATGTGCCCTGGAAATTTTTATCATTAAAATCTACCCGTGTTTTTTCACATAAAAAAATTCTACTGTGTTCAGAAGATGAAGACCATAACTTGGGTGTTGTAATTTTTATATGAATTAAACAAAATCATTTAATCATAAAGGGGTTCACTCAGATCATTATTCACCTTTTTAAACAAGGCAGATTTGAAATTGGCATACTTTTTATTTATTTATTTATTTATTAAATAATTGGGTAAAGGATAAAAAGGGAATATAAATTATTTTCTTTTAATAATTCCTAAGTTGTTTCAATCACCCAAAAAGAAATAAAAAGACCTTTTATATTCTATAATAAATAAAAAATTGAATGTAACAATTATTCTTATTTTAACATTTCGATCAAACAAACAAGGTTATGGTCCAAATAGGAAATTATTAGATTCCATTTTACCTCATTCAATTGATGACACATCGTTTTTTTAATTAAAAACAATTCTCAACGTTATTTTAGTAATTAATTTAGTATTATAATATTATTGATTCAAATGAAAAAAAAGATGGTGTATCCTTACTACTAGTAAGGACCCCAACACTGCCTTTTAATAGTATTTCATTTCTTATGTAGTAGGTGACTTTGAATTTGATTCTCATAAAGTATGTGATTAATACCTAGTAGAATTGGGACAAATTCTTATTATCGCAATCTAATAACACTACCCCGAGACTAACCTGTGTGTTCTTGTTTTGATACCACAATTTCAGTTGATTTTTTATCTAATGGTCAACTTCGGTGGGTAGATTGCATTGGATAATTCATCAATCAATAAAAACGTAAGTATTTTCATTGTAAAGAATTAAATTAGATTAGACATGTCTTCTCAATTCCAAGGATAAGTTTTCTTCTATTTCTATTTCTTTAATTCTCTTACACTCAAAATTTTATATTTAAAATACAATTATCCATTCCGATGTAACCCCTCACCATATGGATGCAATTTTTTTTTTTATACAATGATATTGAGGAGGGAATTGCAAACTATACGTTGGGTATCGTCATCGTCGTTTACAAGAGTTGAACTCGAGATTTCTCACATAACTCATGAAAAAAAAATACTATTAGACCATAACACTAAAGGCGTCTTTACTTAGGAGTAATGAGAATCAAATCAAAAACAATAATTCTCATTACGGAATACTTCTGCGTTTACTTGCACAATTAGATTTTTTTAACATGTGGGCCTCACTTGAAATCTTTAATGTCATTACCCCAAAATGGATAACGAGATTCTAAAGTTGGCTTTGTGAATAAACATCCAATATATTATTTCATTCAATAGAGAATGTTTTAATATACAATAGAACTCCTATAAAGTAGCAACTACTTTCCTATAAGTTTTCCATACAATAATGAACGAAATATTTACAAAGTAAAGGATGACATCCTTCCTAATTTGATTCCTAATTCTATGAGATCATCATTGATGTAACGACCCGGACCAGAAATTTAATTAATTTGAGAATTTGACGATTTTACCCTCGATTTTGGACGGGTACGGGAATCACTTTTGGACTGGCAGTGATTTTGGAAATTTTTCGAGGGTCGTTGCATAGGTCTAGAACTCACGAGTTCGTAGACATGCGGCATACGAAAAACGGAGACGCAGTAAGATAGTTACGGGTCTAGAAGCTTCAGGGGCAGTTTGACATTTTTGGAAAAGTTGGAACTATAAATTAGATATTTTTCTCTCTCTTTGGGAGATTGGTCCTTTTCAGTCTCTCTCTCCTACCTGACTCTCTTTGCAAACACCGAACCCCCCTTCTCATCGGACGGATTTCGGTCCGATTTGACCGAAACCAAGGACGGGAGGGTCTTCCCCGCGACTCCATGAGCATTTTGGGGTAATCATCGGAGCAGGAGCACCGCCATAGACGACAGACAGACGAGGAAGGAGGATCAAAACTTCTCGGCCGATTTTCGGCCAAACTAGGTACTGTATCGGAACTTTGATCTTATTTTAGGATTCCTGGTGAAAAGTAGATGAATTTACATGTGTAGATCGTGAAAATCGGTCAAGAAATGAAGGATTTGGAAGCTCACCAGAAATGGCGATTTCCGACGAGAAATCCCAGTTTTCGACGACGGTGGCATGGCGGTGGTCCGGTCGTCTTCTCCGTCCAGCATCCGGCGATGGCGATGACGGTCCGATCATCTTCTTCGACGAGTCATCGGTGACCGAGTCGGGTCGAGTCAGACTGAGTCAGGTTGAGTGGATTGATCGGATCGAGTCAGATCGAGTCGGATTGAGTGGATTGGTCGGGTCGAATGGACCGGTCGGGTCAAGTGGACCGATCGGGTCGAGGGGATCAATCGGGTCGAGGGGACCGGGTTAGGCCGAGTGGACCGATCGGGTCGAGTGGACCGGATCAGGCTGAGTTGGGCTGTGTGGGATCGGTCCAAGCACGTGGGGAACTGTAGCAGCGCCTGGCCAGTGCTTGGCGGCACCTGGGTGCTTGGTCTGGCCTTCTGCCCGCGCGTGACGGTGCGTGGAGCCGATTTCAAGGTCACGGTGACGCGTGACTAAGGTTTTGGGACGTTTCATATTGGATTTTGATGGTTTTGAGGCCATAGGAGTTCATTTAGAGCTCCAATTGAGCAATCCCAACGGTAACGGTTGACCATGGAGCGGGTTTTGAGCTCGGGAGGTCAAGGTAGTTGGGTCAATAATGTGTCAAGAGTTCCTTGGGGCTAAGGCGTCCATGATTTGGTATTTTATTCGCGATGTGAACGGACCAGGGTTCCGGGATTGCATGGGTATGCATACTTCAAGGTATTGGGTTATACCATGGGATTCTCGGATGATTGGCGTGGAGGGTGCTTTTCTCCGCTACATTGTTGAGGGTTCTCCGATTGGCGTTAGAGGGTATGTCTCCGCCAGATCGACGAGGGGTTCTCCAATGTTGGCGTTCGAGGGATTTTTCTTCGCCATATCGTTGAGATCTAAGATTGCTCTGAAGGAGCAGGGATATCGAGTTACCACTCGGGGCTCAGGACGAGCCAGGATATCGAGTTATCACTCGGGGCGAGTCAGTGAGACTCAATTTAACCAAGTCTGGTTCCTTCGTCATCCGGGTCGGTGGGTTGGTGTGGGCGGTGACCTAAAGTGACGAGTTATTGATGGTTCACAAGTGGCTGACTAGTTAGTTGACTTGTTTTATTCCAGTAGAGGTTTCAGCAGTGTCTGACCTACTGATATTTGGTGTCATAATGTATTATTTTGTGGACCACCACTATTCCGGGGTCTCGACTTTGATCTATAAGCTATCATCCGTCTAACAGATAGGTGTGGTAAGTAAGTACAGAGGTTCTGTCGGGAACCCTATTAGGTTTACAAAAAAATTATTTAAGGATAAAGGGTATTCCTGGCATTAAATTTTGAGGAAAAAGAGCTGTCATACGGGATAAGGGCTTTTCGCAGATTTCGAGGTGAAATTCGAGAAGGTTCCTTACAAGTGGTTTTGGAGCTCTAGGTTAACTTCTTGCATACCGCACACTTGTGTGCAAATTATTTAAGGATCCCTATTAACAAGATGCCTCCGAGACGTTTACCTCTTTAGCAACCTTGAACTGAGGGAGGCAGAGGTTATGTGATGCACGAGCGAGGTCGGCGTCGTTGTTGCTGGTGAGTGGACTCTGGTTTTGTAGATAACAATGCATGCATACACGTATATTTGAATTAAATTCTTTTATGTATTTTACAAATCTTACTGGACACAGGTTTGAAAATGTGTTTTGGGAAATGGCCTGGTTTTTGGACTCGGGTTGTTATCGTTTTGACGTGAAAATTATTGAGTCCATGATTTTGGGTTGGACCCGTATTTGTGATTTTACTGAAATCGACCATGAATGATTTTTCAATGACTTTGGTTTAGGCCAAGAAATAAAGATTTCAAAACACGGATTTAGTTTTCACTGGTTTTCTGTTCCGATGTTAGATGTAGCTCCGACTAGCTTGAGGAGTTTTGCTCCGCTGGTTGTTGAGGCTGATAGATTTAGCTCCGACTGGCTTGAGGAGTTTTGCTCCGCTGGTTGTTGAGGAAAATAGATTTAGCTCCGACTGGTTTGAGGAGTTTTGCTCCGCTGGTTGTTGAGGCTGATAGATTTAGCTCCGATTGGTGTTGAGGGGTTTTGCTCCGCTGGTTGTTGAGGATGTTGCTCCGATGCTGGTGTTGAGGGTGTTCTCCGATGGGTCGTTGAGCCTGTGTATGCATAGTACAGAGTTTGTAGTATAGATTTTAGCACACCTCAAGGGATACCCTGGTATGTAGTGGATATGTCGGGAACAATGGATTGGTTATATTATGTGTCCATATTGATTTACATGATTTGAACTCCTTTGAGGAGGGTTTTCAAAGCAGGGTTGCGGACCACGAAATGTTTTCATTATTTGGATTTCGTGGGTCTCACCGAATGTTTTTACAAAGATGGATTTGTTTTTCCAGTAAGCTTTTTGCTTATCTTTGTGAACTTGTTTGAAAAGAACTGTTTTGTATGCACACATTGTTTTATATATGATAGAGGGTCTTCTCCAGCACATATTCGTGAAGGTTTTCTCCGACTAGCGTAGGAGGTTAGTTCTTCCCCAGATCGTTGACGGGTTTTCCGATGCTGGCATTGTAAGATAGTACTCCGCTAGATCGTTGAGGCTGACTGCACGTAGTGCACGTACCCCTATCTGACATATGGCTTCGAGGTATGTTCAGTCGTGTGATGTCATGAAGTCATGTTGGGAGTAGGAACCACAATGACTTCTCAGGCTCAGAGACGTGTTTCGAGGTATGTTCCGTGTTGAATGAATACGGGTGCCTCCAGGATGTCTCCTGGATGTAGTTCTCACCTACGGTTTGTTGTCGAGGTTGGAATGAAGAAATGTGCAGAGTTCGTGTTGGTAGTGACACGAGAGAAATTGAAATAGGAGGTTGGTTCTTTGACCAAAGTTAGGAAAATTTCGGGGACGAAATTTCTTTAAGGAGGGAAATTTGTAACAACCCGAACCAGAAATAAAATTAATTTGAGAATTTGACGATTTTACCCTCGGTTTTGGACGGGTTCAGGAGTCACTTTTTTACTAGCAGTGATGTTGGGAATTTTTCTTGGGTCCTTGCGTAGGTCTCGAACTCACGAGTTTGTAGACAGACGGCATACGAAAAACGGAGACCCGGTAAGATAGTTACGGGTCTAGAAGCTTCAGGGGCAGTTTGGTAATTTTGGAAAAGTTGGAACTATAAATTAGATATTTTTCTTTCTCTTCAGGAGATTGGTCCATTTCAGTCTTTCTCTCCTACTCGACTCTCTCCGTGCGAACATCGAACCCCCCTTTCTCATCGGACGGATTTCGGTCAGATTTGACCGAAACCAAGGTCAGGAGGCTCTTCCCCGTGACTCCACGAGCATTTTTGGGTAATCATCAGAGCGGGAGCATCGCCATAGACAACAGAAGGACGAGGGAGGATGACCAAAACTTCTCGGTCAATTTTTGGCCAAACCAGGTACGATATCGGAACTTTGATCTTATTTTCAGATTCCTGGTGAAAAGTAGATGAATTTACATGTGTAGATCGTGAAAATCGGTCAAGAAATGAAGGATTTGGAAGCTCTCCGGAAATGGCGATTTCCGACGAGAAATCCCAGTTTCCGGCGACGGCGGAACATCGGTGGTCCGGTCGTCTTCACCAGCCAGCATCCAACGACGGCAACGACGGTCCGATTGTCTTCTCTGATGAGTCACCGATGATCGAGTCGGGTCGAGTCAGACCGAGTCGGGTTGAGTAGATCGGTCGGGTCAAGTGGATCAGTCGGGTCGAGTGGATCGGGTCAGGCCGAGTGGATCGATCGGGTCGAGTGGATCGGGTCAAGCCGAGTTGGATCGGGTTGGATCGGTCCAGGCGCATGGGGTACTGTAGCAGCGTGTGGCCGGCGCGTGGGCGCGTGGTCCGGCCTTCTTTCGGCGCGTGGTTGCGCGTGGAGCCGATTTCGAGGTCACGGCGACGCGTGACTACGGTTTTGGGACGTTTCGAATCGAATTTTGATGGTTTTTAGGCCATAGGAGTTCGTTTAGAGCTCCAATTAGGCAATCCCAGTGGTAATGGTTGACCATGAAGTGAGTTTTGAGCTCGGGAGGTCAAGGTAGTTGGGTCAATAATGTGTTAAGAGTTCCTTTGGGCTAGGGCGTCCATGATTTGGTATTTTATTCGCGATGTGAACGGACTAGGGTTCCGGGATTGAATGGGTATGCATACTTCTAGGTATTGGGTTATACCATGGGATTCTCGGATGATTGGCGTGGAGGGTGTTTTTCTCCGCTACATTGTTGAGGGTTCTCCGATTGGCGTTAGAGGGTATGTCTCCGCCAGATCGACGAGGGATTCTCCAATGTTGGCGTTCGAGTGATCTTTCTCCGCCATATCATTGAGATCTAAGATTGCTCTGAAGAAGCAGGGATATCGAGTTACCACTCAGGGCTCAGGACGACCCAGGATATCGAGTTATCACTCGAGGCGAGTCAGTGAGACTCAATTTAACCAAGTCTGGTTCCTTCGTCATCCGGGTCAGTGGGTTGGTGTGGGCGGTGACCGAGAGTGACGAGTTATTGATGCTTCACAAGTGGCTGACTAGTTAGTTAACTTTTGTTATTCCCGTAGAGGTTTCAGCAGTGTCTGACCTACTGACATTTATTGTCAGAGTGTGTTATTTTGTGGACCACCATTATTCCGGGGTCTCGACTTTGACCTTTAAGCTATCATGCGTCTGACACTTACAAGTAGGTGTGGTCAGTAAGTACAGAGGTTCTGTCGGGAACCCTGTAAGGTTTACAAAAAAATTATTTAAGGATAAAGGGTATTCCTAGTATTAAATTTTGAGGAAAAAGAGCTGTCAGATGGGATAAGGGCTTTTCGCGGATTTGGAGGTGAAATTCGAGAAGGGTCCTTATAATTGATTTCTCAACACTCCCTCTCAAGTTGGAGAGTGGATATCAAGTACTCCCAACTTGCGTGATATACCTGTAAACAGATCATTTCCCAATGCCTTTGTAAACATGTATGCTACTTGGTTTGATGAAGCAACATATCTTGTAACAATAGCACCTTCTTGTATTGTGTCTCAAATAAAATGGCATTCCATTTCTATGTGTCTAGTTCTTTCATGAAAAACTAGATTGACAGCTATGTGCAACGCTGCTTTGTTATCACAATATAACAATGAAGGACCTGGATGAGGTATGTCCAAATCTTTTAAAAGATAATGCAGCCATGTCAATTCACAACAAGTACCAGTCATAGCTCGATATTCAGCTTCAACCGAAGAAAGAGAAACTGTCTTTTGTCTTTTTGTTCTCCAAGAAATTAAAGATGATCCCAAAAATACACAATAACCGATGGTTGATCTTCAAGTCGTTGGACAACCTCCCCAATTAGAATCACAATAAGCACGTAAGGTCAATTTATTTTGTGAAGAGAAGAAAATACCTTGACCTGGCGTGTTCTTAAGATACCTTAGGATGAGAAGTGCAGCATCCATGTGTGGCTCGCGTGGCTCATGCATGAATCTACTTAACACATGTACACAATAAGTGATGTCAGGCCTCGTGATCGTTAGGTAAATTAAATGCCCCATTATTCTTCGATATTGAGACGAGTCCTTAAGCAATTCACTCGTGTCAAAAAGTTTTGTGTTCTGTTCCATGGGAAAATCTATAGGGCGTGCACCTAAAAAACCACCATCCTTCAAAATTTCCAAAGTATATTTCAGTTGAGAAATAGAGATACCTTTATGAGATCGTGAAACTTCAATGCCAAAGAAGTATTTTAAATCACCAAGGTCTTTAATGCGGAATCGACTATTTAAAAACTTCTTAAGGGAATTGATAGTTGTGACATCATTTCTAGTGATTAAAATGTCATCGACATAAATCAAAATAGTTGTGAAAAACTTGCCTTGGCGATGTGTGAAAAGAGAATAGTATGCCTGAGACTGAATGTACCAAGCTGCATGAATGGCTTTACAAAATTTTACAAACCATTGACGAGATGCCTGTTTCAAACCATACAACGACTTGTCGAGGCGACATACCAAATTCTCCTCCTGTCGCAAAAGACTAGGAGATGGAGACATGTAAATTTTTTCATGGAGATCACCATGAAGGAAAGTATTATGAACATCCAACTGATGGAGAGACCAATTTTAGGCTGCTGAAAGGGCGAGAACGCAACGGACAGAGGTCATTTAGTTGTGGGAGAAAAAGTATTGTGATAATCAATACCTTCTGCATGGGTATAGCCCTTGGCAACCAAGCGGGCTTTGTAGCGCTCAATGGTACCGTCGGAATGACGTTTAATTCGATAGACCCACTTGCAGCCAACGGAAGCCTTGCCAAACTCGAATATGAGAAAATGAAGGAGGTTTTGAGAAGAGAAGGTTAAACGGTGTTTGATAAGAAAGGAGAGGGGTAGGCAAACGATTAATAATGTGAACAGTTGTAAGAACACATTCTCCCCAAAATATTAAAGGAATATGAGCTTGAAAACGAAGGGCGCGAGTGAATTGGAGGATATAGCGATGCTTGCATTCTACCACGCCATTTTGTTGCGGTGTATAGACGCAAGTGTGTTGAAAAAAAACACCATGGTCATGGAAAAAACTACGCAAGGAGGAAAATTCTTTCCCATTGTCCACACGAATTACTTGGATTTTAGAATGAAATTGTGTTTGGACAAAGGCAAAACAAATTCTTGAGAAGGGTTCGGGTCTCACTTTTATGTTGCATAAGAAACAACCAAGTAAAACGGGAATAGTCATCAATGATAGTTAAAAAATATCTAACTCCAAAAAGAGAGGCAGTTTTATAAGGCCCCAAATATCACAATGAATAAGAGAGATTTATTTGATGAAATAGAACTAACATTGAAGGGAAGACGGGTTTTCTTGGCTAGTAGACAATTGTCATCACAAGCCTTATTCAAATGAAAAGGAAAATTTAACAGCTGTTTAGCCATGAACTCTAATCTAGAAGGTGATGGATGACCCAAACGACAATGCCACAACTCAGTGGGAGAGAACAATATGGCAAGAAGGTTGAGATGTGGATTTCGGTTTCACTGATGCCAAGCCAACCAAATAATATAGTCCGCCACTTTGTTTACCCAAACCAATCGTCTTCTTCATAACCAAGTCCTGCAAAACACACCGTGAAGGAAAAAAAGTCACAGAACAATTCAGTGCTTGTGAAGACGGACGGTGTCTATGAGGATATCCATGTAGTTGGTAGCAAGTATCAACAGTGTGATAATCATTGTTACAGTAAGAACAATGGAGAGACTTGCGGTTGGAAGAATCAATCCTTGGTTTTTGTCGTTGACGGACGACCATGGCTGTCGCGTCGGAAATCACTCTAAAAGCACCCAACTCACGTTGTTTCTCTTCTTGAGAAATAAGAGAACATGCACGTCGCACGGTAGGCAACGGATTTATTAACAAAATCTGACCACGAACGGCACTATATGAGTCATTGAGCCCCATGAGGAACTGCATTAATTGATTTCTTTCTTCTTGATCCTTGTGATGTTTCATTCTAGGAGGCCAGCTCATCCCATAGAGATTTCAATTTGGTGTAGTAAGCTACAATGGTTGTCTGATCTTGATTGAGAGAAGCGATGTCCCGTTGGATTTGAAAGATCCGAGGGGCATTGCTGAAGGAAAAACACTCTTTTACGTCGTTCCATACTTCTTGGGCTATAGTGGAGTAAATAACACTATCAGCAATATTAAGCTCAATAGAGTTTAGAATCCAAGAGAGAATCATATCATTTCATCTTTGCCAATAAGCAAATTAAAGAATCTGGATATTTCGATGCCGAAGGAGCAGTGACAGTGCTATTGACAAAACCGAGTTTGTTCTTGGCACTTAGAGAGATGCACATGGATCGGTACCAGGTTGCATAGTTGTCTCCATTAAGAGGCTTAGACACAAGCACCATTCCAGGATGATCAGAATGGTGAACAAAAAATGGACTGGAGGCATCATTCTTGCTTCCATCGGAAGAAGGCAAGACAATGGGAGGGGTTTCCTTGTCGTATTCACCCATGTTGGCAAATAACAGAGAAGCAATGAAATAAAAAAAATCAAAGAGAGCGCAATGGCTGAAAAAAATCAAAGAGCTAGGGTTCGCAACCTGCTCTGATACCATCTAAAGTTGGCTTTGTGAATAAACTTCCAGTATATTATTTCATTCAATAGATAAGGTTTTAATATACTTAATAGAACACCTATAAAGTAGCAACTATCCTATAAATTTGCTACACAATAATGAACGAAATATTTACAAAGTAAAGGATGATATCCTTCCCAATTTGATTCCTGATTCTATGAGATAATGATTGATTTCTCAATAGGGATTAATTAAGGGGAATTGTTATTGACTCCTATTATCTATTTTAATTTTTGATGTACCAAAATTACTTTACAATTTTTATAATAATTATAACTTTTAGCCACAATAGATTTAATCGTACCTAATTTTCTTTTAATTTTGGGTGATATTATGATTGATCAGAATATGAGAAATCCCATGTGGAGGATCTTGATTAGGATCTTGCAGATAATGATGTGACTTTTACACATCATAAGAGGCATGCACAAGATGTAGCAAGCGCTCCAAATAACGATCGTAAGAAAGGAAGGGCTATGGATGATATAAATAAGAATTTTGGACTCATGGCTGAAGCTGTAGTAGGAATCAAACCTCACTTGGAAGGCTTGATTAATGTTCTATCAACAGATAAAGATTTTGTTGATAAACAAACTAAATTTCGTGGTGAGTTGAGGAAAATGAACTTTCTATCTCCTTTGCAAGTATTTCATTAGCAAAAGAGCGTGACTTGTTGACGATTTTCTTTACCATGACTAATGAAGAAAAAAAGGATTATTTACCCAATTTTTTGGAGCATGGATTGCCATGATTGCAATATTGAAAGGTGAAATTATGGTTTGTATGGTGAGCCAATTTCTATCGCTCAATCATGTCTTATTCAACCAATATTTGCCGACTTGTTGATTTTTTTTTTTGTGGAATTATGATTACATTGAAATTATAATTTGTTTTTTAATTATGCATGTTCAGAGTTAGTGGATTTTTTAGGTAGATTATGACTTGTTTAAGGGTTGATGAATTTTATTTACAGAGATTATGAATTTATTGATTTTATTTCTCGTTTAATCTCATGCTGTTTATTTTGTTAAGTGAAAAAGCTAAGAAATAAAAAATGAATTTTAGTAATCAATTAATTTTTATTTTTATTCATAACGGTTAATAAATAATAATAATGAAAATCAATCACATTACTATTTTAATTATATATATAGTTAATAAACAACTAAATGAGAATGATTATCTCCGATTCTGATTACCCATTTTTTCGATCTCCTACTTTTTTCATTACACACCATTTTTATTTTTAATAAGTAAATGTGCCCTAAATACAACTTACTTCTTTCATTACCCACCATTTTCATTCTTAATAAGTAAATGTGCGTTAAATACAACTATACGAAGCTATTAAAGTTGGATAAGAATGATGGAAAACATAAATAAATAAAAGAAAAAAAAACCATGGGCCTATGGACATGGAAACTCGAGCAAAATGGGGCCAATTCTCAAACAGTTTGTCGCCATTATCCACCACGTCAGTGAGTCAGTGACCGACCACACTTTTTTGGCACATTTCAATAATTGATTATTTAATATATTTTGTCTGAATTCCTCATTAATTTTCCTATTTATTGTAATAGACAGTCACCCTAACAGATGAGATATTTTCTCGTTCTTATCCTCATCCCTTGATCCATCTTCTTCATCTAGTATCATCATCAACCTTCCACTCTCTTCCAACTTCTCCAGGTTTTTCTCTTTCTCTTAAGCTCACTCTGTAATTATTCTACGAGTTTTTGTTTGTTCGTATTTTGATTTCAAGCGACGCCGTTTTATGTTGTGATTGACAGCTGTTTGGAACAAGTGAACTGGACGCGATGGACGTGATTTCCAGGAGAACGACGTCGTCGAATCTGAATCCGAACGCTCCGATGTTCGTGCCGCTGGCGTATCGGACGGTGGAGGATTTTTCCAAGGAATGGTGGGCTCTTGTCCATTCGTCCCCTTGGTTCCGCGACTACTGGCTACAGGAGCGCTTCCAAGATCCCCAAAATGACCCCTTCTTTTCCGATATACACGATCCTGCCCTCCCCGACGTCGATACCCTCCCCGACGTCGATACTCTCCCCGACGTGGATACCCTCTTCGACGACGACCACTACCCCAACAACACACAGAGTAAGTATTTCTATAACGAAACTTAGCTGCTCGTATGGAAATGGCGAATCTCCACCGTACATTTCTTTCTTTCACAGCTTGGATGAGGGGATGAGATATTCTTCAGATTTCTCGATCTTACCTTTTGTTTGTTACTGAGTCAACTCGGCCGAGTTCTGATCTAACTCGTTTTGAATACTCTTTTAGCAGAGGAAGTAGTAGCAGAAGAAGAAGAGACAGACTATCACAGGGAGTTGGTTTCTCTGGGATTGTTGAAATGGCCGAAGGGTCGGGCTTTGGCCGATGCTCCGAGGTACATTGAAAAGGCTCCAAAGTTTGTGAATGTGAAAGTGAGTCCAAGGGCGATTCAGCAGCCGAGGTAAACCGAGTCACCGTCTCTGTCTCACCGAGTTCGATCAGATGTAGCATTTTGTACATATATTATGAATAATTTAGTTTGCAGTCGTTTGGTTCATCTTGTATGTGGAGCCAGCTACCCTTTTTTACTTGCTTTTGATCAATAAACGAACTCGATTTTCTTCTAATAATTTATTGAAGTACAAAATTGAAGGAGATTATAATCTCTCAGAATTAGTGACCAAAATTATCCTAATTAGATGGATATTACAAGCAAGATTATTGATTGATTATTGATTAATTATTGAAGAGATTAATTTGCTTCTTCTCCTTCCCAAGTGGTTGCCATCTTTCCAATCTTCTGAAGAACCCTAATGACTTCTTCTGTTGTGACTTTTCCAGTCACTGTGACCTTGTTCAGCTGTGTGTCCACATTATACGTTTCAATATCTGCAACACATAAATAATAAAAACAAGAAATCAAAACCATAACCAAAATATTTGTTTTAGAAAATCAGAAAAATAGATTAAGATAATTAATTACCTTCAATCTTCTTGATGGCCTTCAATATTTTCTTGATGCATTCCTCACAGTGCAACCCCACCTTCAACTCCACCACCTGAAACCCGAATTGGAAAACTTTGAATCCATCAGTTGAATCAAAAATTCGACAACAGAGAAAAAACGTAAAATTGTTGAGGCTCTCACATTTCCCATTGGATTTTGAATTTGATTGATTGAGCTGATTGAGCTGCAAGTGAGAACGTTAGAGAGAGGAGATGAAGGGTTCTGAAATTTGGTGTGAATCGAATTTGAGACTCGCGCATAAATAAGCAGTTGTGAATTTTGGAATCGGATTCTTTACTTGATTGATTGGGTTTTTGTTTTTCAGGCCACTTTGTGTTAAAGCTACTTTTGTAGGTGTTGATTAGTTACATAAAATTATGAAGCTGCTGAATTTTGCTAGGACAGAGATTGAGAATATATTGTTTTGTAGCTGGTTATTCATCGAGTAAGGGCCCACATTTTGAATTCTGTGATTCGGTTCACACAATGAAATGCAGAAAAACACAGAAAACAACCATTACCGGCCCTTTTTAGTTTTTAATATGAGATATTCCGGCAACATTTCAATTCGTTCTGTTAATTAAAAATTTGTTGTATTGTTGTAATTATGTTTCTTATAAATAGATGTACTTTTGATGGGAGCAGTTATAATTCGGTGGTATTCTTTTACACGTTATTAGGTCTTACCTCTCTTGGCTCTTGCAATTCACGTCCGTATTATGATATGCGAAAATTGGACTATTGTAATAATACGTGAATTCGACCATCATGCGGCAGCAGACAGTATCATGTCATAATTTACCTAATCTTAGGACGAATTGGATGAGAATTAAGAGATATCCATTATATCTCAAAATTTTACAGAACAAAGGTTTGGGATGAAGTCATTTTACTTTTGAGTTGAATATTAATTAGAAGTAATTTTTTTTGACGAATCAGATCATAGCTAAGAGATTTCAATTTCAATTTCAATTTTTTTGGAATAAAAGCTTGCTTATAATTTCAATATTTTTTTAAATTTGGAACATGGATGCACATTTTTATTCGGAACTTGCATATTTTAATATTCTTTGGAAAAATAGTTCAAATTTTTTAATATTACAAGCAACTTCAAGGTCAAAATAAATTCACTATTGAAAACTCAAACGGAAACTATTGAAAACTCAAACGGAAAGGCCAAACTTAGTAGGAACAACTTATTTGCATAGTTTGAAAAGTTATAGAATTTTAAAATGCATTCTGATCAAATTTTTTTAATCCGAACTTCAAATATAGAATTTGATTTTTTTTTTATTAAAGTCTGAGGTGGCCCTCGTACAAATGGATGAGACAAATTTCCATCGGAATTCGAAGAGGTTAAAAGTGTTTTCATATCCACTCCTAGTCACAAGTAGCGCTCAGCAAGTCTTAAACTCTATATTTATCAGTTGAACACCAAGGGAGTCAAGAACTATTTAGGTAACCCATAATTAAACCTAGAATTTGATTAGGGAATACCAAAATGAAAAACTTTCAGTTAATAACGGGTCTAAACTGGAATTTTCTTTCCAACTTGGACCCCTAACATCACCGATGAAATGAAAGGGGCACTGATGAAGGCTTCCTTCCCTCCAAATTTTCTCTAAACCCATCAAACCAGAGCTCACACATGCCCCACGTGAGCTTCCAATAAAAAAAAACCTTTACAATTACATGGCTTCTAAATCCATAACGCAATGAAAACTGTTATTTTATTATCTCTTTTGCACACAAATTTCTCTTATCAATATCGGTTAAAAACAAACCTCCGTTTTGGTTAAGATGACAACGGATTTCTAACATTTTTTTTTAAGTAACAAACAAAATTAATGAACAGAGGAAGAAAAAATCGTCCACTTGGATGCTTAAGTCAAACCGTTGACCAACCCCACCAGCTTTCGCCACGTGTCCATCTGATATCTGAATCGTTGCTTCCTGCCTCCACTTCTTCTTTCCGGTTCTGTGCAATTCCTATTGGTGCGGGATGCTTTCCATTTGAAGATTACGTATTTATTCGCATTTCATCAAATTTCAATTATTCTAATAATTTAATGGCTTAAAATATAATACATCATACTCTGTATTAACATTATTAATTATATATATATAAATAATATTAGTTAAAATAAAAAGAAAAATTGAATAAAGAAAGACGACCGCCAATTGATATTGGAGTGGAATCTCAACTTCCTTCAATGACAAAAAAAATAAACAAAGACCACCAAGCCCACCCAACTTCGACATCCCCCCATGTATCAATCAACCTAGCCCCACTAACAGCGGCATCCTTTTTCTTCCTCACTGCCACCAACAAACCTCGCTTCCTCTGTCCCTCTCTCTTTTTCCTTTGTGTTTATCTCTATATTTCTTCTCATTGTCATGCTCAATCGATCTCTAAATTACCCCTTCACTTATTTGCAATAGTATGAATTGATCCAACTCTTGTATTTGAGGAGAATTCAACATAAAAAGTTTTCGCAAGTTGTTTGTATCGAATTTGATCAACCTGGACAAGGCCGACCAAAGTCCTCCAAAACCATACTTGGCCTCGGCTCAACAAAAAACACAACAATGCAAATCCACAAACACCAAGTGCACCCCACCAGCACAACCTTAGGCAAAAGACAAAAACCACTAGGCTGACCAGATCTGGTCGGCCTACCCTTCGGCCGACCGTATCAACACAGCCACGAAACTCGGAACCACTAGGACACGCGTCAGCACCAGGGACAGGGACATTTATCCCACATCGAAATATCTCACCAACAACATTTAATGCCACTATAAATACAAGGGCACCTCCCCTAAAAAAGGTAATGACATATTTACCCTTACATTGCCTAAATCCCTCTACACTTAACTCACTTAAGCATCGGAGGCTGCTAGGCCGGCACCCCACCGGTGCTCCTTTGCTCTTACCTTCCCCCTGTAGGTCTTCCTACCCCCGAGGAGAGAGCGAAGCGAGCTCAGCAAGGCAATTCTAAGTTGGTCCGTTTTTGGCATCAACAGTTTGGTGCCGTCTATGAGAATTCTGAAACAACCCCCCAAAAACTCACATGCCGCAAGGGCCGACCCACCACTCTCCGGAATCATGTTAGGCGATCAAGACGAAGGAGAACTCAACAACACCCCTCCTTTCATACAAAACAGCTCTAGGGACAACATCTCGGATGTGCTAAGACAGACGTTGGACGATCTCCAATGAGAAGTGGCAGAGCTTAGGGCTCACAACGCCAAGATGGATGCCAAGTACCAGGTCTTATCAGAACAGTATGAGAGCACACTCTCCCTTGTAAGGATGTCCCAGCGTAACGGGTCGCGAGAAAAAAGACCAATTGACCCTGTACAGGCTGACCATATCACAACCGACCAAATCCTGATCGATCAACATGTCCTCAAACGAATTCCTTCGGACAAACACAAGAGACCGTAGGCCAGGGTTCAGCCTAGCTCATTCCGGAGTCGATTACTCATCCAGCCACAAAGCGGTGCCGGACCTTCTCAACCGAGAATCTTCCGAGATGCTCAACAACTGCTAGACGATCGACAAATCGAGTTAGAACCCCTTCGCCTGACTTATGCCACATCGGACCCTAGGGGATAGCCCCCCTGCCTATCCTAACCGCGACCGGTCGGTAAACCGCGAGACACGCCTCTAGTATGGTTCATAACCAAGAGGATCAAAGGACTAGAGGTCCCGAACAACAGCCAAGGGCAAGCGAACGGGAAACTCAAGATGAGACCAGCTCAACTGCAGGGAGTTACTCCAACGGCCGAAGGAGAAATCAAGATCGCCGAGTGTGTAACAACCCGGAATTTCAATTATTGGATTTAATTAAATTATTTATGTAAAATGACGATTTTACCCTTGGTTGGTAAAGGGCATGGAGATCAAGTTTTGTTTCGAAACCTTTTCGGTGGTGTATTGGGTACCGTTGCGTAGGTCTCGAACTCACGAGTTCGTAGACAGGCGGCACGCGGAAAACGGAGTTCGTAGACGAGAGTTATGGGTCTAAATGTGCAAGGGCATTTTGGTAATTTGGTTTTGGGAGAAGATATTTAGGCCAATCATTGTCTCATCTTCATTTCATTTACATCCTCATCTTCATTTCATCTTCATTTTCGTTCTTTCTCTGTGACAACCCTCCCAAACCACACCCGAAACCGAAGAAAAACCAAGAGAAAAACCAAAAGTCAACTTTGATTTCAAGGCTTCAACTTCCAGTTTTGATCAACTAATCATATTCTACTCCTTCCCACGATCACAACCGTACCAACCATCGAAGGAGAGGACCACGGAGGAAGCCGAACCGAGGATAGGAAGTTTCGGACCTTCCGATTGATTTTTCGGCTAGCACAGGTACGTGTTTGTGGTTTTGAGGTCATATTTGGATTCCTGGGTTCGAGTAGATAGATTTAGACATAAAATTTGTGAAAAATGGTTGAGTTTTGAGGAAGTTGGAAAGCTTGGAGTTTCGGCCGGAAATGGAGGATTCCGGCGAAACCAGACGGCGGCGGAGGTGGTGGTCCGATCATCTTCTCCGGCCAACTTCCGACGACGGTGACGGCAGCCGGTCGTCTTCTCCGGCGAGTCGTCGGTGACCGGTCGGGTCGAGTCGAACCGGTCGGGTCGAGTCGAACCGGTCGGGTCGAGTCGAACCGGTCGGGTCGAGTCGAACCGGTCGGGTCGAGTCGAACCGGTCGGGTCGAGTTGAACTGGGTCAGGTTGAGCCGAACCGGGTTGGACCGGTTCAGGCGCGTGTGGTACTGTAGCAGGCACGTGGCCGGCGCGTGAGCGCGCGTGGCGGCGCGTGAGCGCGTGTTCCGACCTTCCGTCGGCGCGTGGGGCCGAGTCTGATGTCACGGTGGCGCGTGACAAGTAGTTTTGACGTTTCGGACCTGTTGGCGCAGGTTTCGAGTCGATCGGATGTCGTTTAGGGGCTGTTTCGGACGTTTTAAGGTTGCTGCGTTTTCTAGGCCAGCATAGTTAGACTCCCAGGGTTTATGGGGTTTATATTTAAGATTATTATTATTAGCTGGTAATCCCGATTATTAATTTGGACAGGCGATACTGCTCCGGGAGCTTCAGGGGAGCGTACAGTTCGGGATTGAGCTTGCTTGAACAGGTTTGTGAGTGGACTTTGATTTATAAACTGTAATGCATGCATAAATGTATCTTTGTTTTAAATACTGTTGTGTTTGGGTGCAATGAATTTCTGGATTTTAGAAATGATGCTGGACACATGTTTTACAATATTTCAGTGAAAGTATGTTTTGAGAAATGGCCTGGTTTTTGTACTTGATTTTGATATCGTTTTGACGTGGTAACTATTTGAGTATGTGATTTGGGTTGAGACCCATAATTGTGATTTTACCAATTTTGGCCATAAAATGATATTGCAAAGAATTTGGCTTAGGCCGAGAAACAAAGATTTCAAAGTATAGATTTGATTCACGGGTTCCCGTCCCGATGGTTATTGTTGCTCTGACTGGTGTTGAGGGGCCTTGCTCTACCAGTTGTTGAGGGTTCGGACCTTAGGTGTTGAGGGGCCTTGCTCCGTCGGGTCGCGAAGCTGTCTATGCATAGTACAGAGAGTACAGATAGTACAGATGGTACACAGAGTTGTACAGATTTGAACACATCACAAGGGATACCCTGGTATGTTATGAATATGTCGGGAACAGTGAATTTGAGATATTATGTGGCGGTTGGAACGAAATGATTTGAATTTGAGATAATTTGTGTCCAGATTGAACCAAATGATTTTAAACTCCTTTGAAGAGATTTTCAAACAAAATTGTGGATTACGAGGTATTTTCATTATACAGATTTTATGTGAGTTCAACTAAGTGGTTGTAAAGAGAAATGTGAATTTTGGATGATTTACATATGATGCTTGTATATGATAAATTGTTTTATGTTATGCATGCATGATTTTATAAATGGAGGGGAAGAAAGGTAATTCTTCGAAAAGGAATTTATAAATGATTATTTTTGTCCACTCACAACTTTTGTGTTTAAATCCCCCTTCAGGCAGTTGAGTAGAGTTGACGCGAACATTGATCTCGAGGCTGAGGCATTAGGATTTCGACTGCGTTGTGTTGTATATTTGAGTAGGATATCTAAATTTTACTCTTGATCCTACTTAGACGCTCTGATATTATGTTGTATTTGATTTGTCGTTAATTACGGGAATTATTGAGTGCTTAAGTCCCTTGTCTGACAAGAGGAAGTATTTATTATGGTTATTATAATTTGTATGGATTGAAGGGTATTTTGGGAACCTTTTCTTAGGTTGTCAGACGGGATCAGGGTTCTTCCCGGGTTTCGAGGGGAAATTCGGGACGGGTCCTGACAGAGTGAGAGGTGACGATCAAGATGAACACCGGCTGAATTTGCCCCCACCTCAACAAGGCAATGCCCTGGTAGAAAGCCTCCTACGACGGGTGCACAACCTTGAGACAGAGAAAGAAAAGGGCAAGGCCCTGGCGTGGGGAAAAGCTAGCACCGGCCCTTTTACCAATCGAATCCTTCGGTCAAGACGAAGGACCGAGGTAAAACCCTTGAAGATAGCTCCCTACACGGGAAAGGGGGACCCCATCACCCATCTAAACAACTATGTCTCCACCCTGGCATACAAAAATGTGACAGACGAGGTCCAATGCCTGATCTTCAGTTCCACTCTCACTGACGCATCTCTCAATTGGTTCTACCGCCTGGCCCCCAATACCATCGACTCCTTCGATGAACTTCAGACAACCTTTCTCAATCAGTTCATGATCAAGACGGATAGACTAGTCTCCACGGAAGATCACTTCTCCCTTAGACAGGAAGAGGACGAAACACTTCAGAAATACGCCGCCAAGTTCAGCCTCGAATACTCTCGCTGCTAGGATACCGATGACAAGGCTGCATTCAACGCTTTCCGAAGCGGCCTAAAGGAGTCGCCTTTCAAGTATGCAACCCACACGGAGGACTGGAAGGATTACAATGAAATCATGCGAAGGGCGGCAATCCATGCAAAGGCAGAATTCTTCCACACCCCCACCAAGGAGACCAGGACATCCTCGTGCTCAACACCCTAGGGGAACAATAGCCAATGGAGGGCCAGCCACACCCCCGACGTCTATAGGGAGAATACTCATTGACACTGGGAGCTCGGTCAACGTACTCTTCTGGGGCGCTTTCAAACAGATGGGCATCGACGAGGAGGTGCTCGATCGCAAGGTCACACCCCTCCTTAGCTTCTCCAGGGACTCAGTCTTACCTAAGGGCATTATTTCCCTACCAGTATCTATGGGCACCACCCCAACAATCGCTACGACTATCACAACCTTCCTAGTGGTAGATTGCCCCACGGCCTACAACGCCATAATTGGAAGAGGACTACTCCACCAGATGAAAGCTATCGTGGCAACCCACCTACTTTTAATGAAATTCCCAAGTCCCAAGGGAACGGGACAGGTAAGAGGAAATCAACTCTCTGGGCGAACATGCTATGCCACGGACCTAACCAAGACAAGCAGGCAAGATCGGGCAGATCACACAGAAACCCTATTCGTCGTCAAAACTGCCCTAGGGGACGACCCCATCCATGCTGAGCTCATGCAGGAATTCCGGAAGGCAGTTGGCCATGCAAGCCGAAATCACTAAGGCAGTTGGCCATGCAAGCTGAAATCACTAAGGCAGATGACACCGAAAGGCAGTTGGCCATGCAAGCTGAAATCACTAAGCTGAGCACCATCCATTTCATCCGGAAAGCTATCTATGTCACTTGGGTAGCCAATGTGGGACTTGTCAAGAAACTATCCGGATCCTGGCGCATGTGCATCGACTTCACCGATCTTAATAAGGCACGTCCCAAAGACAGCTTCCCACTTCCTAAGATCGACATGCTCATAGATGCCACCACGGGACACGAATTACTCAGCTTCATGGATGCATACTCCGGCTATAACTAGATACTCATGAATCCAGGTGATCAAATCCACACGAGTTTTAGAACTAACCTGGGTATCTACTGCTACAATGTCATGCCTTTCGGCCTAAAGAATGCAGGAGCTACATACCAGAGACTGGTAAACTTCATGTTCGCCGATCAGATAGGCAAAACGATGGAGGTATACGTGGACGACATGCTCGTCAAGAGCAAAAAGGCCAACGAGCACATTCCCAACCTGACTAAAATGTTCAACGTCCTCAAGAAGTACAAGATGCGCCTCAATCCCACGAAATGCGTCTTCGGGGTGGGATCAGGCAAATTCGTGGGCTACATGATCAGCCAGAGGGGAATCGAGGCAAATCCCGAGAAAATCAAGGCAATCCTTGACATGCAGGCTCCACAAAGTCACAAAGAAATTCAATGCCTAACATGACGGGTGGCAGCTCTCACGCGCTTCATTTCCAAAGCAACCGACAGATGCGCCCCATTTTCCAAAGCCCTCAAAGGTAAACACATCGATTGGACGAAGGAGTGCACCAAGGCATTCAATAAGCTAAAACATTACATGGGCAAAGCACCATTGCTAGCCGGACCCAAAAATGGCGAGCCACTCTTTGTCTGCTTATCGGTATCGGTCTCGGTTGTCAGCTTTGTTCTCATCACACGACGGGATGGGGTGGAGCATCCCGTATATTATGTCAGCAAAGCATTTCAAGATGCCAAGACACGGTACCCCGACCTAGAAAAACTTGCCTTGGCTCTTGTCGTCATAGCCCGGAGGCTCCGACCGTACTTCCAGGCACATGAGATCAAGATCATCACCAATAAGCCTTTGAGACAAGTTTTGCAGAAGCCAGATATCTCTAGCCGTCTCACCAAATGGGCAATTGAGCTAAGCGAGTTCGACATATCCTACGTGGCCAGGACAGTTGAGAAGGGACAAGTTGTGGCGGACTTCATCGCCGAGTACTCGTATAAACCCACACAATACATACCACCGGAGGCAACCCCTCCACAAGCACCCATAACCAAAGAAATCCAGAGATCAACCAAGGTACCCCCGATCGACCTACAATGCCCATGCTGGACACTATACGTGGATGGATCTTCTTGCCACAATGGGTCAGGGGCAGGATTAGTTCTCACCTCCCTAGAACTAGTCAAGCTAGAATACGCCCTACAATTCAGTTTCAAAGCTTCCAACAACGAGGCCGAGTGCGAAGCACTGTTGGCCGGCCTACGCTTAGCCAAAGACCTTGAGGCCAACCAGTTAAGAATCTATAGCGATTCAAAATTGGTAGTCAGCCAAATCAACAATGACTTTGAGGCCAAGGACATGTCCATGTCACTATACTTGGCCCTGGCAAAACAACTGCTTCAAAGCTTCTCGGCTTACGAAATAAACAAAATCCCAAGATCATAGAACAACCATGTCGACGCCCTAGCTCAACTCGCATCTTCCCTGGATGAGAAGGAACAACGACAAGTACTCGTGGAAGTCCAACACGTGCCCAACACGAGACAACGACCAATATACACCATCAACACCAGCTCGACCTGGTTGGATCCCATCAAAGCCTACCTCCGAGATGGCACTCTCCCAGGCGATAGGATGAAGGCCAAGAAAATCAAGAGACAATCAGCTCAGTACACCATCCAGCACGACCATCTCTACAAGCGCGGCTTCACAGCCCCACTATTGAAATGCCTAACACCATATGTGGGCGATTATGTCCTCAAGGAAATGCACGAGGTAATTTGCAGAGATCACTCAGGCGCACGCACCTTGGCACATAAAGCCTTCAGATAGGGATACTATTGGCCCACCACGCTCTCCGATGCCGTTGAACTCACACAAAAATGCGAAAAGTGCCAGCCACATGCACAAATCCCTCACCTCCCAATCGAGCCCCTCACGTCTATGCTCAGTCCATGGTCATTCTCCCAATGGGGACTCGATCTGATCCGTCAAATGCCAGGGGGAAGAGGCAAGGTCAACTACGCAGTCGTCACAGTAGACTACTTCACAAAATGGGCCAAAGCGAAACCTTTAGCAACCATCACAGCAGCCCATATCGAGCATTTCGTCTATCAACACATCATCTGTTGCTTTGAGATCCCCCACACAATCGTCACTGATAATGGGAAGCAATTTGATTGCAATCGTTTCAGGGCTTTTTGTGAAACCTACGGTATCAAGCTCCTTTTTGCTTCACCCTTACACCCCTAGTCCAACGGACAGGTAGAAACTGTCAATAAGAGCATCAAGTACAACTTGAAGAAGAGACTGGACGAGGACAAGGGCAAATGGTCCGACATCATCAATGACGTGCTATGGTCCCACATAACCTCCTTCAAAACGGCCACCAATGAGACTCATTTTGCCTTGGATTTTGGCACTGAGGCGGTCGTGCTAGTGGAGATCGGTGAGACATCATATCGAGTTATTTCCTACGACCCATAACAAAACAATCACCAACTAGCTCTTAGCATGGACCTACTGGAGGAACGTAGGGAAACGACTAACCTCAAGCAAATCGCATACAGGCAACGAGTTGCACGATACTACGACTCGAGGGTCCACCACCGGAGCTTCAGGATAGGTGATCTAGTCCTACGGAAGGTCAACCTTGCCACCAGGGAGAGATCTGCCGGCACCTTCACCCCTACTTGGGAAGGACCCTATATAGTCTCCCGAATTTGTAGAGAGGGGACCTATGAACTCAAAGATTCAAAAGGCAAGACACTCCCACATCCATGGAATGTGGACCATCTAAAATTCTACTATAAGTAAAAGGGGCCCTCGACTACCACCATGTTCGGCTAATGGCGAATTTTTTGTAACCATTTCTGACATACCCAGTGAAATTATCAATGAATAAATTTACAAGGAGTTAATCCCTCTTACTCCTTTTCTCCAATGATCTCTCACTATAAAGGCAACCGATCCAAATTAACTATGAGGCAAGCCTCCTATATAAAACGACATCGGTTCATCTTAGAACAAGTTTTTTACATTTTGACTAACCAACTTTATGGGCAACGACATCACCTTACTACATATCGGTCTAAACATATTTTTTAGCCAGAGTCAAACGCAAACACAATAACATAAAGCCGATAAAAAAAACAATATATATATCCAAAAAATAAACAATACTCGTTCAATAACAAGCCATTCAGCCAAATAATGGTTACAAAATTAATTACAACACTAAGGGGCATTCCCCTGGTCTTCAGAGACATCTCCACCACCTCCCAGTACCTCTGCATGCCCATCCGCATTGTCTTCCTCCTCATCTTCCGGAAGCACGTTCCCATCTTCATCCAGATAATCTTCCAGTTGGGGGGGGGGGGGGGGGGGGGGGGGGGGGGGGGGGGATGCTTCAGCTAGGGGAACTGGATAGCTACGCCGGTGTTAGCCAGCAGGATTCGCCTGAACAGCCCATCCTCCAGCATGGCCTCGAACCGTTGCAGATCCAAGCAATGCGCAGGGGAGGCCTTATATTCCTCTACGCCCACCTTTTTGGCTGAGACAAGCTGGTCGGCCAACAAAGCATTAGTCTATTCTGCATGCTGGACCCTGGCCTCTAGCTTAGCCAGCTTCGCATCGATGGCATCCCGTTGAGCACCTAGCTGCCTTTCCAGCTCATTCACCTTGAGCTTGGCATCAACTTTGGCCTAGATTGACCTCTCGGCCATTTTCTCCCTCTCGATCGCTGCATCCATTTTCGCCTTCAGCGCCTGATTCTCTTCGGCTACCTTTTCTTTAGCCTGGCTGGCATGCTGGAGGGTAGTGAAAACCTCACCCAGAAATTGCAAAAACCAACAACACAAAAAATGCTCAGAGGCCAAGTAGTAGTAACAAAAAACGGGGACCAAATTACAGCGGGAAGTTACTTACATGTGCCCCGACCCACATGGTTTTGTCGTAGTGATCAGCGAAGTCCTTCGCCTTCAAGGTCGCAATCTCATCCAGCTCATATTAAGACCCACGAACAACTATGTTCATGAAATCCAGCTGAGAAGGGTAGAAGGTCATCGGCAGCTGCCTACACGTCTCGTCCAGCTCCTGACTCCTCACCATATCCAGCTCCCCATCGGTCCTCAAAAAATAAGACCGAAGGGAAGCATCTAGATACGGTTTCCTCATCTTC
The DNA here is from genome assembly GCA_037349345.1 of Oemleria cerasiformis. Lineage (NCBI taxonomy): Eukaryota > Viridiplantae > Streptophyta > Magnoliopsida > Rosales > Rosaceae > Oemleria > Oemleria cerasiformis. Next base: position 32,745,635 of record JAZGTL010000007.1, on the reverse strand, counting down.
TTAGGAACCCTTCGGCCCTCCAAGTTAGAGCTGATATTGGGGCAGACCATCTGACGCACGGTCTCAAGGACTTCTATCTGAGATTTCTTTTTCTGCTACAGCGCATCTTCCGCATCGGAGGCGAACCCCTTTCGCTTCTTCCCCTTCCTCCTCCTCTCATCGGCCATAATCCGGCGTCGCTCGTCGGCCTCATTATCCACATCAATGATGGAGGTAGCGGGAGGCCGGCTAGCGGAGGATGCAAGTACATCCATCGGTCCTACAATGACCGACTCCGAGGCACTTGGGAAGAGTTGGGCCAACGGCTCCCTAGTCACCAGGTCACCGGCTTCCTCACATGCCTGCTCGACCATGGGACCCTCCACCGTAGCGTGACCCTTGATGACGGTCTTGTTCGGATCGACTTTTGATAATCTCCCTTGCCCGTGGAGGCCCCAGCTATCTTCGCCTCAGCCTTCGTCTTGGCCGCCTTCTTCAACACCTCGGTGATTTTGTCCATCAATTTTTTTGAGTTGATCGACTGCAGCTATGACGACGTCGGGATCGGCTGCATCACGCAAAGATATCAATCACGTGAAAAATTCTAAAGTAAAAGGCACAGGTGAGGGACACTTACGCAGAGAGGAAATTAGACAAACTTGAAGAAGGTGAGCATGCAACCACAAGTAATCCCTACTCCTCTCCACTCGGTCAAGTCTTCGGAAAACTTCTGCGCAATCAGCTATCTCTTGTTCACTGATGTTCGGCCGCTTAAACACCTCTACACAAATAGAAAGGGTCAGCCCAGATCAGCCATATTATTAACAAAATATATTAATAATTAGAAAACAGGCAAAGTACACAACATTATTCTACAGCTACCACCTTTCGACTGATACACGCGGGGCATGCGTCGGCCGAATAATGGCAACTCTACACCTTCCCAATTCCCCGATATAAACACGAACTTTTGTTTCCAGGTCTTTTGGGAGGTAGGCATATCTTCAATAAAGGGCCCACTTTCCCGTTTCATCCTGGATTCCACATACACCCAGCCAATCTTGTCTCTCACGAATTTGTACAGATGGCATATGTGGCCCCATGTCGGCTCTCATTTCCCTCACAGCATGAAAGTAGTGTATACCCCAGTCAACAGGACCCAACAGTTAGAATTTAACTGACCAAGGGAAACACCCACTTCCACGGCCATCATCTGCAGCCACGGGTGAAGAGGTAGCCTCACTCCATTACTAAAGTTATCTGGGTGGAATATAGCCCATCCAACTGGAGGATTGCTCGGCCTCTCCCTTCTGCCGAGAAGCCTCATCTTCACGGAGTCTGGAATGTTGAATACCATTCGGTAAGCCAGAAGGTCATCCTTATCCAGAGAGTTCACCTGTCGGTCAACTTCATACGCCGAACTGGCCACTGTCACCAGCTCCATGGCCTCTTCCACGTCGATTTCCATCGGCCTAAGCACCGATGCCATTTCCACTAACTTTGAAGTTGAAGCCACCACCGTACACCTATCAATCGGTGACCTCAATAGCTCACTCTGCCCGACTGATGACACCTCAGCGTTAGAGGTCTCGGCCCCGTCAACGGCCGAGACATAACGGGTATCAATAAAATTGAAAGCCTTCTCAAGCTCATCTTCCAATTCTTAGCCCGACAGCCCTTGAGACGCCTCAAGGATCAGTCCATCCACATTTGGATCCACCTCTGGCTCTACCATAGCGTTTGGTCGAGGGGAGCCAAAGGCCGATTCAGACACATTTAACCGGGAATAAGAGTTAGCCAAGCTAGCATCTAATTCACTGTCAAACGCATAACATAACCGATCCTTGGATCTTTCTGAATCACGACGAGAACTTGACATCTACAGACAATATAGAAATTCTAAGAAGGGAAAGATGCAAGACACGACTACTATTGACAAACATAAGATCTAACTAACAACATACATCAAGATCATCCCCCAGTTCATGCAAAAACACCCAATTTAATTGAAAAAACAGCAGAAGAAGAAGGCCATACCTTGTTTATAAGATTTCTGCCATGAGCACCGCCGCAAAATACTCGTCGGGAATCGCCTAAACAGGAGTCAAAAACTCGCCGAAAATCGCCTTAAAAATTCGACAACCTCTCTCGAAAGCGAAAAGTGATGGAAAATGACGAACTTGAAGCCCTTATACACCCATTCGGCCAATTGAAAGGTCGTACACGAACCCCAAGACATTTATTACACGACGTGTGGCACAGCATACCATGCCACTTGTCGCACATCATAGGTTTACAATCAACCTTGGAATGGCACTTGATCGGCCAAGGACACCCTCCAAGCCGATCGGCCACTTAGTCGTGCGAAGTTCCGCGCAAGCGGGTCGACCAATCAACCTTGGAGTGGCACTCAATCGGCCAAGGACACCCTCCAAGCCGATCGACCACTTGATCGTGCTAGGTTCCGCGCAAGCGGGCCGACCAAGGTGACATACAATCAACCTTGGAGTGGCACTCGATCGGCCAAGGACACCCTCCAAGCCGATCGGCCACTTGATCGTGCGAGGTTTCGCGCAAGCGGGCCGACCAAGGTGATATACAATCAACCTTGGAGTGGCATTCGATCGGCCAAGGACACCCTCCAAGCCGATCGACCACTTGATCGTGCGAGGTTTCTCGCAAGTGGGCCGACCAAAGTGACATACAATCAACCTTGGAGTGGCACTTGATCGGCCAAGGACACCCTCCAAGCTGATCGGCCACTTAATCGTGCGAGGTTCCGCGCAAGTGGGCCGACCAAGGTGAAATACAATCAACCTTGGAGTGGCACTAGATCTACCAAAGACACCCTCCAAGCCGATCGGCCATGTGACCGTGCGCGGTTCCGCCCAAGCAGGCAGACCAAGAAATCGTCGGCCAAAAAAATTAAAAAATAAAAAAGAAGAAGAAGGAAAGATAGGCATATCCTCGTTGAACGATTAACCTACAGCACATCGCCTCGGCCAAGGGCTTGGGGGACTGGGGACTAGTATGGGACGAATCTCCACAGGTTGACAAAAGAAGAACAAGCCCTCAACCGAGGAAATCCACCTCAGTCAATGTCTTGGGGGACTCCTATTGGTACTGAATTTGATCAACCTGGACAAGGCCGACCAAAGTCCTCTAAAACCACACTTGACCTCGGCTCAACAAAAAGCACAACAATACAAATCCACAAACACCAAGTGCACCCCACCAGCACAACCTTAGGCAAAAGACAAAAACTACTAGGTCGACCAGAGATCTGGTCGGCCTACCCTTCAGCCGACCGTATCAACACAGCCACGAAACTCGGAACCACTAGGACACGCGTCAGCTCCAGGGACAAGGACATTTATCCCACATCGAAATATCTCACCAACATTTAATATCACTATAAATATAAGGGCACCTCCCCTCAAAAAGTTAATGACATCTTTGCCCTTACACGACCTAAATCCCTCTACACTTAACTAACTTAAGCATCGGAGGTTACTAGGCCGGCAACCCACCGGTGCTCCTTTGCTCTTACCTTCCCCTGCAGGTTTTCCTACCTCCGAAGAGAGAGCGAAGCGAACTCAGCCAGACAATTTTAAGTTGGTCCATTTTTTGCATCAACACAAATGATGACCCAGATCTCATATATATGCGTTTAAGTTGCTTGTGGTTAGGTAGGGACGGAGTTGAGACTTGCAGGTGAGGTAGATGTCGGGGTTGGTTTTTTATTTTTTTATCTGAATTGGCGTTGGCTTTTTGGCTGATAGATTTTGGGTTTTCCTTTAGCTTTTTTATTAATTAAATTGTTTCTTAATAGTTAAGTAGAAGTATGATGTGTCATCTTTCACGTGGGTAAATGCGCAATCTCTAAACTCACGGTGCATTGCGATTATACTCTTTTGCTTCACCAACCCAATACTTCGCTTCTTTCTTAAGCATCTCTGTTTAATTTTCTTCAATCTCTGACCCTCGCTGCTTGCTGAGGCTCCGAGCCGCAGAGCCTTAGATTATTTAGGGACATTGGAAAATGGGATTGTTAAAAAGCTTCTTAAGGTTTCTATTGGCTCATTGCTGCAAGCCCACAACCACCGGCGGCGATGAATCACTCGGACCACACGGCGTCTCCGTCGCCAACGTTGGCGTTTCGGCTCTTGCCCAAGACCTTTACAACTTTGAGATCACCTCCCAGGTATTAATCTTCGAACTTTTCAGCTCTAATGGAAGCCTCATATCAGTCTTCTTCCCAATTTTCATTCATTTGTTTCATGTCTCAGCAGAACTTAATCACAAGTAATCTGAGCAAGTGCATGTTGATTAAAGTTTAATCCTTTCTGGGTTTTGTTAATTTTGATCGCATTTGTTTAAAGTTGACTTTTTTAATATATGTTCTTTTTGTTCTTTCAATTTTTGTGATCATAATTTTGAAGGTACCAGCAGGACTCAATCAGCATGTAGTCTCATCCAAGAAGGCTCAAGCTAACTGGTATTTAGTCTACACTTGAAAAAAAATATATATCTTGAAATTTCATCTGCATTTTACTTAGCTGAATTTGATTTCTGTAAATTTGCAAATGAGTGAAGGTATAGAAAACTAGTTGTGACATGGAGAGAAGCACAGCCACCACCAAGAACGGCCGAGGATGCTGCTAGGCTTGTTATACAAACCCTGAAGAGACACCAAAAGGCAGATGTTGAGGTGACTTAAAGAAGAAGCATTGCCAAAATTTCTAACATGTTACATTTTGCTCACAACTATAGTGAAATATAGTGACATATAAATTGTTTTGTGATTGTTGATCTATAGGGCTTGTTGGCTTTCTATGGTCTCCCTCTACCCCATGATTTGGTCCAACTTTCGGCCGGGGTCCCAACTTCATTGCCTCAAGGAGTGAAGTATGAGTTTCAGACATTACCAGTAAGAAAAACAATATTGCTCTCCAAGATCTCATTTGTTTTCAATTTCACCACAACCAATTGCCTTGAAATTAGTTCTGATAAGTGAATGGTGTTTATGAAACCAGGTTGATTTAAAAGCAATTGCAGATGGTGATACAGTGACGGTCTATGTCAGCACAGCAGATCCCCGGGAGTCATCCTGTGTTCCAAGAGAAGTGCAAACAGCAGCAATCCAAAGATCAGAAGCACGCGCCATAAGGGATTATACAAAGGCAGATGCACTCCACAAACAGATCATTAATGCTGGATATCGGTTGGACATTCATATGCCTCTTGCATAGATTTCATTGAACTAAATGTTTTCATCACTAGAAAGGGCTTCTAATAAATTTTTCCTCTCCCTTCAGGGTACTGAATATTCAAAACGATGAGATCCTTGCGCGAAAGTATAGGATTCGATTGAGGTAAACTGACCTGCTTATAGGATTAGAACTAGCCGCAACATACTTATTGATTTCCTTGTGAAAGTTAATTGATTCTAAGAGAAAACAGGGGTATAGATGCACCGGAGGGTAAAATGCCGTATGGACAAGAAGCGAAACAGGAGCTGGTTGAGCTTCTTGAGGGCAAGTGTTTGAGGGTCCTTGTCTATGGGGAAGACCGTTATGGCCGTTCTGTCGCAGACATATATAGCAATGGTGTATTTGCACAGGTACACTACTTTATGGCACCTAGCTTTAATATCTGTCTGCTGCTTCATATTCCAACAAGTCTTTTGATTTCTGGCTTTCAATCTAAACCAGGAAGTAATGCTTAAGAAAGGGTGTGCATGGCATTACTCAGCCTATGACCAACGCCCAGAACTTGCAAGGGTGAGTTAATTCAATATCATTGCTAAGTTATTTGATCTAGTATTTTAAAAATGTTGGAAATGTTAGTGATTTGGTAGATTTTGTTTGCTTTTCCTAGTTGATTAGGGGTTCCCTTTTTTCTTCTTACAACAAACAGAGTCTTCTAGGGAAGTGATTTCAAAGATAGTGATTTGCTTACAGTATATGCATATGAAAGTAAGGATTAGAATGTTGATAAAGGAAATATAACAATATGCACGGCAAGGTTATCATGCTGTTGGCACGTTTTTGCACACTTTTGACACGTCTTGGGTGTTACTGCCCTGTCAAATACATGTCAAAACATGTCAGCTGCCTAGTCTCGCTATGATATGGAATTTTGACAAGATTTTAACAGAAAGTAGTGACATAGTCTATTTCCCTACATTTTCACTCATATGTGGATTCTAAAATTTTCGTTGGTATTATTCATATTAGTGGGAAGGAGAGGCTCGAGTGAAGCGAGTTGGGCTATGGGCTTCATCAAACCCTGAAAAGCCGTGGGACTGGAGAAGGGATAATCGCGAAGGCCGATGACATTAACCCATATTGAACGATAGGTTCCTTCCTTCTGAATGTAACATTATGTGTAAAACACAAAATTATGTATTTAAGTGCAAGACATTATGGCGTAAGATATGCCTTCACCTTTATTTAAATTGTACCATCTTCCCATCTGTTCCACTCCAATGTTAAAACTCTTATTACTGCAATAGCTTTGACCTCTTTTAGATGGAGAACAAGTAGATTTTAGTTGTAAGGTAAATTGGTTAAAAGAATCTCAAAGAATAAGTTTTAATGGTTAAAAATGGAAAAGTTACAACTTAAAAATAAATGGGACTATTGTATTGGTTTTTCAAAAATGGGTGCTTATGCATAACAAATCTTGGCGGCCTTAAATCGTTCTAATTTTTAAAAGTATGTTGATGTTCTATGACGTTGCATTCAAAATGTCGGTGTTGTGTTGGGAATAATTTGGTCATTGGTCACTATTATGGTCGCAAACCATCGTACAGAACGATTTAAGGACAGTTAGGCCTGAGCTCGATAAGGATTTGGCCACAATGGGTCTCTTTGATTTCACGATGTGATGCTGATGTGAGATAAGGATGTAACTAGATTTTCCTTTTTTTTTAACAAAAAGGATGTGACAACATTTGAATGTTCACACAATTTCACCAATAACATTGGTGAGTTAACTAAAAGCACAAATGCTTTTAAAGTTTACAATGAGTAATATAATAGATACAACTTACTTTTTAAATATGATCTTGTATTCTTTTTATCAAGTTTTGACTTTATGTTCCTTCGTTGTATTTTCTTCTTAATAAACTTTAGCTAGTGTGAGTGTTTAGAGGGATCAAGGCGTTCTATTAGAAGTTCAGTTTCCTTTCAATTATTTTGTGCATTATGGGGGTAGCAGTTGTAGTAATCCATGAATGAGCTCTGATTTTTAGTTCTTGGTCAAATCCTTGATCGCCATGCTATTATCGTTTAAAAAAAATTAACTTAAAACCATAATAATTCTTTTACCGTGTGTGAATAATTGAATATGATAGCATGGGTCAGAATGTTGAGAATGGGAATATAAGTGTAAAACATTATGGGTAGGATATGATGATCTTTATTTTAAATTGGACAATCTTATTGATGTAACGTATTTACGCATGAACACGTTAAGAATTTAGGCAAAAGTCACATTGAGTGCCTGGGCGGATGTAGATGGATTTAGAAAAAACAAAAATTGTCGTTTATAAATTTTAGGTTATAATTTATTCTAAAGAAATACAACATATAACCAAAATAACTCAGTCAAAATGCCCTTTAAAGAATTGAATAGTACGATTGGATCGAATAAGTTTTTAAATTCTTCTTTTATCTATCATATTAGGAGAAAATGGCGTCATAGAGCATAGGATAAATTCTAGCTCTAGAAATATTGAAATAAGAGAACTTCATAAAGACTCATTTGTATTGGATGAAGACATAGAATGAGAGGGAGATGATGACGATTATGAGTTCAAATGCGACACATAATGAGTCTTGAAGTAATACGGATTACGGAGAAGAAGAATTAGAGGTCTAGAGGTGCAACTTTGCAAAGTACTTGATTAGTACTCATTATATTCTTGACTTTGCCATATTTTCAATTAATTATGTATTTTATATATCCTCTTATTTGTCACGTTGATGGACAATACTAGAGAAATCATTGTAATACTTTAAACAAAAAATTTAATTTTTTTTATTAAATTCAAATGCCCATCTAAACAATATGAGACTTACATTATGGTCCATTTTAATAGCCCCAAATATATCTTGAACACATTTTAATAGCCCGAATATATCTTGAACACATTTTAATATCCCCGAATATATCTTGAACACATTTTAATATCCCTGAATATATCATGAACACAAAGATTAAGGTATTTCACTAAAATTCAACTTAACTAAAAGATTAGCTGGGCAAAAAATCAAAATAAAATGATGAAATAACGGCATCTCTTACAATTTTTCTAGATGCACTTGAAGCAGAGTATGAGATTGAGTGAACCAAGTGTCCTATTTTACTGGATTATGATTGGGCAGTGGGTATTATATTTCATGCCTGAAGGGATTGATGAAGATTATGAAAACCTTAAACCTAAAACATTCCCAAATCATTAACACCTCGATAATTCATATAGTACGCTTTACACCCATATCATTTCAGTTTTAGTTTTAGAGCTGACATGTGAGACTGAAATGTGAGACTTTAAATTTTCGCGATATTAACAATCAATCCTCTCCCATGCAGCTTTACTTGAAAGGTGCTGTCCACACCCACGATGTCATCTGTCCATTTTCGCTCCATCTTCACATCTATTTTAATTCACTCTAATACCTCACATCCTAATAACATGGTTAATGATGAATTAAAAGTATGCATATCCTCACATATACACTTTACCTTGTTATAATAATTTAAATTTAAAAAAAAAAACCTAAAAACTATGATCTGGTTTACATACACCAGAATCATGAAAAGTGTGTGATACTGCTAGGTTCATGCATTTTTCACTTTCTTACCATAAAATCATGAAAACCAGATTTGATTGAGGTGAAGATGCCCCAGCCGTTGTAAAAGAATATAATGAAGAAATCTCACGATTCTTTTGTAAGGAAGTGAAACTACCAACTTCGCAGACCACAAACATTTCATGATTCTTACTGCAAGCAAATGGAAATGTATGAACTTAGCATTTTTCCCAGTAACAAGCTAAATATATATATATATATATATATTACAATATGTTACTTCTGAATTCACCAATGACTACATTATTATGATTTGAGATATGGGAGAGAACTAAAGATCAAGATTAGTGAAGATCTACTAATGAGCAAACAATTCAACAAGTAATGGACTTTTTTTGTGCAAACAAATAGTTTGTTCTTGTATTACTGAAAATGAACCTCGATGTTAGCAAAGATGATTTGAAAGATGAAGCACAATGAAGTAACTTCCTTCTGCAAAGAAACCATTTGTTTTTGTACTACTGACAAGGAAATATATCATGAAACAACTTTAGATCAATCATTTTTGTTTTCAACCCCAACCATATTAATTTTAATTAGGAGAATTATTTGAACATACAGTGTCGTAATCAAACCTTGAAGTCGTGTGAATGAAGAAATAATAGAAGCCTAGAACAAATGGTGTATTCAGCTATGGAGAATAAAACATTACGGTTAAGACACAAAGTAAATTTATGCAAGGTGAAAAAAGGTATTGCATTCATCATGTATCAACATTGCACCAACAACTGTTCCATGAGTATCAACTTTGGAGTTGTTCAAGGGTAGATGAAGATCTTTTTACTATAACAAAAAGAAAAACGAAAAAAGAAAAAATGCAGGATGACGCTTAGTTCATATGTTCCCACTCGTTCCACTAAAATCATAGGAAGTCCATGGTGTCTTTTACACAAATGATTAATTATCATTTTGGTTAAATCATCTTCAGCATTTTATAAAGAGAATCTTCTCCTGCTACCCTAAACATTCTCACTTTCATTTGCATTATACCTTGCTTACGGCTTTATGTTTTCTGTAGTTACAGAATGGCTGTCTTCTGATCTCATAAAAGCTGTAATTAGCACAATAGTGTATGACGTGATCACTAGAAGAAGTGTCTGATATATAATTTCTTAAATATGACAAAAATAAATCACATTGAAGAAAGAAATTCCTTCCCCTTAATCGTTCAAGCACGTGAGTTCTTATTGACCAGAATCCGAGCTACCTAGCTTATTGACATGGAGTTTCTTAGAGGAGGTAGAGAATGAACAAACATCCTTATGCAAAGTAATAGTTAAAATAAGTTGTTCTATTACTGAGTCAAACAAGAACACATGAAAACTAAAGAACCAAACTTCTCTAATAAACAACAGTGTGATTGGAAGAAAATCGAACCTCAAAAGTAAATTCAAAATTAGGAAATCCATTGTGCCTTATCGTGCTTCATCTTTCAATTCATCTGAGTTGGAATCGCTTGCGTGGTAACCTAATTGAGACCAACAACAACTCAATTAGGAACAAGTAAGGTCACTGCTAATTTACTGATGATCCAAGCAGAGGGAGAGACAGTACCTGGAGGCTTATTACTCACTTTCCAAACCGAAGCTCGACATTTGGAAGCTCTATTCATCCAAGCATGCCCCTAATTACAAACAAATCCCTACCGTCTTCAGAATGTCACAACTCATAAATTCAGAACAAGTTAAGAAGAAACTAAAGCAACCTCGCAAACGGTCTCTAGTGAGTCATCAACAACACATTCATCAATGATTCATATTTCATACTACACCAACAAGGCCAGCAAAACAGATTCAAACTTCCGTAATTTTAGAGTTTTGTATAATCAGACAATAATCTCCAATCTGAATGTCCATAACACAACTATTTAGCTTAATTTTATAACCATTTTCCCAAACATTAAGAACCAATTTCTAAATGAAAACAGAACAATTAAACTCAAACCCAGTAACCTCCAAAAATTTGGGCACAAATATAACTATCTGAAATTAAAAACTAAGCAATTCAAGGAAGCAAAATAACAAATATAGATTATACCTCCAAAAATTAACCAAAAAAGAAAAAGAAGTGACCTTTTTGGGGTCTCTTGAAACACCATAACCGCTGTAATACATCTGGCCCACCAAGACCTGCATGGAGCTATCACCCGCCTTGGCCTCCTTGAGCGTGTCCTGGAACCACCGCTTCACGCAGTCGGAGACCACCCGGGCCAGCGGGACCCGGTCCTGGCCCTCGGGGCTCTCCATCCTCGGCTTAACTCGGGTCGGGTCGACCCGGAGACCGTCAAATTTGGGCGCGTGAGGGGGCGATATTCGGACTTGGGATACTTGCTTTGTGCGCTTGGGCCTTGGGAACTTGTCCGCAGAGACGATTCTGGAGAACTCTTGGAATCTGGTCGCTGAAGGAAGTGCCTTTCCCATTAAAGATAAACCAAACAGAGCATGAGGGAATTAAATTGAATACTTGTTGCGATTTAATGGGTGTGATTCGTTATCTGGTTTTCATAGTATGAACTTGGTGAAGCTTCTGGGACTTTCAGATTTGGCTGATTGTATGGTGTCTGCATTTTCATTTTTGTTGGTGAGTTCTATCATCTGTAGAGAGACCTTTTTCTATTTGTTGCATAATTAAAGTCTGGGCTTTTCATGGACTTAGCGTAAGTTTAAAGGTATAGGCCCATCTTATATGTATGTAGCTCTGTTGAGGCCCACAAGCTACATTTGGGCCTTTGGATCCTAACCTGAGCTCACCTCCAAGGCTACAATACGGGTTCTGAGGGTTATAGGGACTAATATATGAGATTGGTAGAGTTAACGGGACGACGATAAATGTTGTAATAACTTGAGTTACGAATTTTTTTGTTTTCTTTTATTGAAAAGACACAAAATTTGTATTCTTTTCCTAATAAGCCCACCAAATCATCATTTCATTGCACCCAACTATTATTATTGCACTTAATAAATTTAAGGGCTTTGAATATATGCTCCATATATACAAAAGCTATTTTCCTATTTATGTAGATATTGGGACTTTAGATGAGTATGTGTTATATACGTTTCATTTTTAATTAACTCATTTTTTTTATGTTTAACATTTTTTTTGTTGAAATCTCTTTGAACGATTGTCTTTATTGTTATATTGGCGGTTGAATCCCACGAATGCCTAATGAGCTTATGTGTTTGTAAAAGTTTCAATGAAAGCTTAAGTTTTAATTTTCTTAATATATAACATTTATTATCATCTACGTTAGATTTTGTTTGATGATTAGCCGATTGAGGTGGTTGGTAGTTTTCAATCTTGCAAAGGCTAAAATATATCTTTTATATGCTAAATACACCATATCATAAAGTACAATTTGTATAGCTAAAATTATATAGATGATCATGTAAATAGCTAAACACATTATAATAAACAATAATAAAAAAAATATAATAATGATAAATAAATATAATGTAAGGTTTAGAGAAAAAGGAAAAAAATAAGAAGAAAAAAATAAGAATAATAATAATAAATGAATATAATACAAGGTTCAAAGAAAAAGGAAAAAAAATTATTAAAAAAAAAAGGGCAAAAATAGTACCCAAAAAAATTGATTTATCAAAAAAAAAAAAAAAGGGGAAAAATGATACTGCAATTCATAAGTATAGATAATGTTTAAAGGTTATTAAGTAAAACAATGGGGTGACAAGGAACCCATATTAATTTTGACTAAATTTAATTGTATGAATTTTTAACGACTTATTTGATATGTTCACTTCAGATCAAATTTGTTCATCTATCGTATCATTATAGTGATGGAAAATGAATTGGCGTTTCATTAGACAACAAAGACGTGAAACCATCAAGAAGTTGATAGAGGTAGAAGGTGATTAACCTCTAGTTAAATGAATGATGTAAACTCTTTGATGAGACTCCTCCAAAGTGCCCCATTACATCTATGAAAAATGACCATAGATCCAAGCTTGATCAAAGCTGGTGGGCCTTGGGCCTTGTGTGATACAATGATATAGGTAGGTACATCAAAATAATTATACAATTACCTTCAGGGAAGGAGCTACACTTCAACATGAACCATCTCAAAACTCAATTTTTTTTTTAAATATTCTATGTTAAACTTCAGTAATCGTTTAAAAAATGGAATCCGTCCATAATTACGTCTATGCTTATGGATTACTATATTGGACGGTTACGTGGAACAATAGAATACATCTCTCAAGTTTTATTTATTTTATTATTTTTTTAACAAATTATTGGCACCCCATGTCTTCAAATCAAAATACTGTTTAGATGATTAAATGGGTCGGAAAAAAAAAAACGTAAGCCGGTAAGGGTTCTTGCTTGATTAATCAAGGAGAAAAAAACATGCTTATCTTAAGGAATAATTAACTCATTTTTGGCAAAATGTGCAATTAGTCAAAGTTCATTTTTTTTTTTTTTAAATATATTTACAAGAGAGGGGGATGTTTACCACACAATATGTCATCGGGATTTGAACTTGAAATTATTAGTCTACAAGTCAAGTCAAAGTTCATTTATATTAAACACTAATTGCCGTCTTGGATTGTACCTGGAGTCTTGGACCCTAATTTAGCACAAATTCAAATCAAATCACGCATTGAGAGACTTCCATCCGTATATGCCATGGTGCTTCTGTTAAACTTTCGCTTAAGATCCATATTACATTTGAATAATAATAGCCATACAGATTAACTGTTGGATTTTCGTTTATTGTAAATGAAGAATGTCACCAAAATTATCTTGTAATGCTATTCGTTTTAATTATATATAGTGAATAGTCTCATAATCGACACTCGTAAAGAAAGAGGTATAAAGAACGGGGTCTCTCTAATTCAATTTTAGTAAAGAACGAGATCAAATTGTATATTAACCTCCATTAGTCATTTACTCAATTAATTATCAAGTTGTAGTTTGATAACCTTGAAGGCTGCAGTTAGCTTAATAAATTACAACTTGATAATTAATTGAGTAATTGACTGTTTATCATACTCAACCAAAAACTTAACAAAATGATTGATGAAAAGTACAATAAGCATCGTCGAAACATCACACAAGTAAAAAGAAATACAAACATTTATTGTTATTTTATAATTTATATATAAGTAATTAAAGTATAATTTAATTAAATTTAAATTATAAAATAACAATAAATTTACATAAAAAAATACAACGTGTGGTGCAGATGACGAATTTTTTGATATCTAATAGGTAAGAATTCGAAACTCACTGAGAGCAACTTATGGCGAACTACTAGTGCATGGAGTACTTTCCCACCAAAACAGTTCTCAAATTTTGATGGGTTTCTTTTGTCAAGTATTATCAATCAATTTCCACTTAACAACAAAAGGTGATGGGTTTCTATTTTCAAGTATTATCAATCAATTTCCACTTCACAACAAAAGGTGAGTGTAGTCTTTATCAGTTTATCCAATTGGAACATCAGACTATCAAAATGGCCCTCCCAACATCATAACTTGCTGCTCTTTTTTGTTAACAAAGCTTTGTGGGTTCCAAGTGGAAATTAATCTTAAAACACATGTACCTTGTTAAGTGAGTTTAGCTCAAATGGTTATTACCTTGACTTGCAGACTTAATGGTCTCAAGTTCGAACCTCGACGGTATATTTTGTGGTAAAATCCCGCATTCCTTATAAATAACAGTAATTTGACTATTTAAAAAAAAAAAAAACCCCTCTTCCTATCCCCATCCCACCGGCACTAACTATAGATTAAGATTTTGTTTGGTTTGAGAAATTATCGTTGATATTTTTAGTTGATTACATTGTTTATAATAAAAATATATAATTTTTATATTCAATTCAAAATTTCAATAAAAAATTTATAACGTCACATTTATGCACCGTCTTATATTATGTCGAGTTTTAAGTTAATGAACATCATTTACTGTTTATGCATGTCTGCGGCACCAGCACCAGCACCAGCACCTTTTGTTGGGTACGTTGATTCTGATTCTCTACTGCATGTAGTAGTACTGGTAAACTCATGGGTCAGCTTATAGCCTTATTCCCTTAAAAGTTAAAATCATTATTAGTAAAAGTACTTGGGATAAGATTGAGAGTAACTATTCATGGAATGTTTAGGAATAAATTCCACATAAGATCCTTTCAATTTCAAATGTTGGATGCCTAATTCTAAGGTCCGATTCACCCAAATTGAAAGCATATGGAGAATATTTTTTTTTCTTTCCAATTGGAGATGGGGAGAATGAAAATCGAATTCATAGGTATACAATTTTCTATCATTAAAACAAAAACAAAAAAATGATTAAGAACTAATTTTCTAAGATACTTATGTGGTTATGTTTTTTTTTTCTTTTGATAAATATGAATCAAACTCAAATTTTAATCTGGTCTACCATGTAAAGCCTAATATTTAAAAAAATAGAAAGAGAAAATTACATTTAAAGCATCATAATAACCAATCTTACATAGAAAAACAATCAATTTTTTTCTTACAATCAAGGAAAAGTTCATTTTTGTAAGAATTGTGATTTTACTTGCTTGCTCCTAAAGGAACCAATGATGTTAATTTCCAAGTGAAAATCCAAGTTTTGTGATTTTACTTGTTTACCCTTAAAGAAATTAAGGATAGCCTAGAGTTTAACGATTTAAGACTTAAGGTTCTAGAAAATTTCCGGGAGGGGGATGGTGTATTTGGATAGGGGTGATGGTGTAAGAACTCATGGCTTACAGTCTAGTGCTCGAGATTTGGGCAACCAAACACTTGAGGCTTAACCCTAAGTCATAAATTTGATTTTTTTTTTAAGTGCATTGTATAGGTATTTCCTTACTTGTCAAATTTGAGTTGATTTATCCTTATTTGTTAAGATTTTAGCCTTGTGTTCTTGTGGGTAAAAAAAGTTGACAAGAATCTATATGTATTGACTCTAATATAATTTTTGTTTAAAAAAAAAATCAGTTGTATAAAAGAGTACATTAGTATGGAAATTTTTCTGAGTAATTGAATAAGTAGTATGAATTTTTTTTTATTTTTTAAATATACGAAATTTCATTAATAGAACAAAATTACAAAACAAATACATGCTTGACTGTAATAACTTGATGACAAACATAAGTAATTATCTTCAGTGATCATACTCGATACCTGTCGAAACGATCCAGATGGAATAACGCACACAATAATATGACTTGAATCCCTTAAGCATCATCAATGTCATTACTTTCCAAACAACTAATATTTTGCAAGCCAAGCCCATAGAAGGGAAAACTTAAAACAACCAATCAGATATAAGAGCTGTTGGACTTATTTGCACGAAGAACAAAATAAATAACCCAATAAAAGGCACAAATGGGTCACTTGCACCGTTGTCGCTATCTATCACTACCGTACGTTATCGCCGCCTCCGCATAATTCCAAAGAAGATAAGGAATACCGTTCACCACCATATCGCATACACTCTGATCCACCGTGATTGACACCACCCTCACTAGTGGAGGATCGCGATCGTTCGATCAAAATCCACCAGGCCATCAAGAGCAAAAACCCTGTGAAGGCATATCAAGCTTATGAAAACAAGAGTTTCACCAACAACTTGACCCGTTGGAACGCTGAAATCCGTGACCATGATCAACACAATGACGATAAACCGAGAAGAGTAAGCTTAAAGACGAACAAACTTCGATGAACTCGATATAGAGACTGGTTGGATTATTCGGTTTATTCACTACATCCCTATATATACCAGGAGGAAGCTCCCTCTAGATCCGAAGAAGATCGTCGAAGAAAAAAAAAATTAGGGGATTCACTATAATTAATGGACACATAACACACTTTTAATGAACTGATGTTCAAAATTTTCTTCTTCTGTACTCTTTATTAGAAGGATTTTTAAAAATAGAAGACTGTAAAGAGCATTTTCATATCACAAAATCTCATGTTGGGATTTCTTCGTAGCACGTCTTCCAATTTCCAAAATAAAAATACAATTGAATACGTCGATGCAACAAAATCAACGATTGTTATTACGTTTTGGGGTCCCAATCATAATCAATGGACACAGCTTGCGGGTTGCGGCTGTGACCAATTGGTCGCACAATACAATGAACATGCTATGCATGTGACGATTCTATTCCGGTGTGACCGTGTGTGAACCGTTTTAGTCCGACAAGTGAGACGGACGCTCCGACATGTTTCATGCCCTTTCCGCCGGACCCGGATTTGTATGAACGTCCACGTGTACATTACCAGGCGCCCCTGTATGCATAATGCATGCATTCGATGAAAATCAGCTGGAAGAGCATATCCGCCGCACACGTGGCTTAAGGTTATTGGCTGCAGGGTATAAAAATGACTTGCCTCTTGAGGATCCAGACTATTAAAAATCGCAAGCAACCCAAGCAACTGAGGATGGAGTGTGATGCTAGTGAAACTGAGGATCTGAATGAGGAGGAACATGTGCATAACCATACCCACCCAAGCAACCCAATCGCAAGCTTGGGCTCCACCACCTCCTGGTTTCGTGAAAATGAATATTGATGCGGCATGGGAGAGGTCTTCATCGACAGCATGCGTTGGGGTCTGCAGAGACTGCCATGGTAATTTTAGAGGTGCTTGGGGTAAGAGAATGAGGGCAGGATCAGAGCTGGAGGCAGAGACTTTGGCTGTCCCGGAGGGAGTCTCTGTAGTCAGCATATATGGTTATGATAGAGTCATTTTTGAATCAGATTCGAAAGTCCTGATCACAGCCTTGAATGGGAATGTGGAGGAAGGAAAGTGGGAGCTTTTTCCATACTTGATGGAGATTAGAGAAAAGGTTTCAAATTTGGAAGGGCATGTTTGGCGGTGGATCCCGAGAATGGCGAATCAGGCAGCAGATGCGATTGCATCCTTAATGAGAAGGGAGTTGAGTGACATGGTTTCGGATTCCAGACCTCCTTCTTCCCTTGTTTTTGTTTAACTGAATGATGGACTTCCATGCCCTCCGGCAACGATGTAATGGTGGCCTAGGTGCGACGGGCCTGCGTGCTTATTCTTGCTGCTCCTAGGTCCATTGTCTGGAGGTGCTGGGATGTTTTATGTTTACATTTGCGATTTGCAGGTTTCCTTGTTTTGGAGGTTTCCTTTTCATTGCCCAGTGGGCTTATCTAATGAAGTCTCTTCGTCCAAAAAAAAAAGGACTATTAAAAATCGCTTGCAATTTGGCGATCCAATCCAACCTCCTCGTTTCAAATGGCGAGGAGCTAACAAAACCATTGGCCACCCCGCCATTTTGAAATTAGGAGTGATTATCTGACTTTTCAGTCCCAATAATGTCCCCTACCTATTCATTATCACGTAATTCTACGTGGATTGGGACTGTGTCTATTACTAGTCACTCATCACTCATCACTAGGCTATTAACCAACGTGGCTACATATAAATTTACCATAAAATTCTATTTAATTGTTATACAAACACTTAGTAGTAACAAATATTAAACTTTAATTTATCTACAGAACGGTAAGATTTGTCTTATTAACAGCTTCACCAACAAGACCCGTCTATCTCAGTCCAAAACTCCTAGTAATACTCTTAACTTATCAGCTTCATCAAAACTGTCCTCCATTAATATATATCATATTAACAACTTCATCAAAAAAGCCCGTCTAGCTCAGTTGGTAGAGCGCAAGGCTCTTAACCTTGTGGTCGTGGGTTCGAGCCCCACGGTGGGCGGTTTTCTTTTTTCCAACTTTTTCAACAGGTCAAATGCTGTTCACTCATCCATCCAGCTTCTGTGGAACTGGGGTCCTCTTCACCTAGGATTCTTTTGCCCTTTTATTTAATCACATTTGGCTTAAGCCTACCCGACAATTTCCCTTAATATATAGTTTTTCCGTCACAAGTTTTTTAATACAAATCATATCTTACCCTAAAATCTAAATTAAGAAAGGAGACCCAAACTTGAGTCGTGCTGTGACTGGAGCAAATTAACATGTGCTTCAAAGTATAAACGTTAGTATGAGTTAGAAGAATCCAAAAAACCTGAAAGGTTATGAAACAAACACGTCTTTATTGTAACAGGAGAGTACCATAATACCATGGAAGCGACGTCAGGATATGACCAAAAGAGCCTCACCCCCATGGTTCCACCCAATACCAGCACCACACCCAAACAAAAACTAAGGATGGAAATAACCAAAATGCAAAAGACAACAACAATAAACCGAGGGCTTTACATTTCTACAATGATACTACAATATCAGAGTAGTCTCAGCCCATAACGAGAACCAGACAACCAATCAGGCGATGACACCTCAGCACCTTTTTATTTAGTTAATAAAGGGATCCACTGCTCAGGACCGCAGGGGATTAGTTTGGTTTTTAGATTGCGAGGACGAGACCGGGCACGGACTTCCCGACCCGATTGGAGACGCTGCTCTCCCAGACGGACGGGCAGTGGAACGAGGTAATCTCGGTCGTCGAGGACTTGGAAGAAAACGTAGACGGTGAGGATTGAGCGGAGGAAGAGGGAGAGTTGTTACCGAGGATGGTAACGGTGAGGGAAGTGTTGAAGTACTCCCTGACCTGGGTGACTATCCCATGAGTGACGGTCCAGGCGTGTACCCAGGAGATAGAGCAGTCGCGGTCGCAGCCTTCAACAAGGACGGTGGAGCCGAAGGAGGCGATGGACTGAGGAACGAACCGAAACGACTCGCTTTTGTCGCCGGTGAGGAGGCGCATCAAGAATTGGTGAGTAGGCGGGCCGTGGAACCACCACTCGAGGTCCGGGGCTACAATCTCGTGCACCGTGTCGACGTCGCGCGAGCTCAGGGCCTCATAAAGGGCGAGCACCACCCTTCGATTGCTGGAATCGCAGTCTTCCAGAGCTTCCTGAGAGTTAGCCAGTTCTAGCACAAGCACCAAGGCAGGCGGACAAAAATGGAGGATCGAGAGAGAAAGGAAAGAGAAGGATTTGGGGATTTGAGAGGAAATGTGGATTTGGGGTTTGGAGAAGATGAGGCGTGTTTTATAGACAGGTGGATTGGGTGGGAGGGGGTTTGGAATTGTCCGTAGCCGTTTCTATTGCGGAGTGAACTGGGAGTGGCCACTCGGTGGCTATGGATGAGGTGGCGTGTGTTGATAGGTTAGGTGGGTTGGAATAGGTGGCATGCAGTGGGGGTATAGGTTTATGTTAAGGTACGCGTCTCGCGAGTAGTGAGGAAGGTGAGGTGGTGGGGGACACGTGAGCCGAGGAAGGAGGGAGACGGAGTCAAGCCAACTTTTCTTGACAAAATTGGTCCCACCTAGCTTTGTGGTTTTTGAATTTTGATTCAATAGCCGCACCGAATTACGCTATTGTGTTATAAGAGTTTCTTTGTTGGATAAACTCTAATCTTAATTCTGTACGCTATTGGCTTGGTAATAGATTCATAATTTCATGGTCGGACTCAAATTTGTATTTTAAGATAAAGTATATTTTAATATCATAATAGTGTTCGATTATCTGTATTAAAAATATAAATATAATCTTTTTAATATTTTTGTTGATATTAAGTATAAATCTCAATTGATTATAAGAATTTCTTAACAATATATAATATATCTGTTATTTCGTATCAAATTTGGCCTTCATAAATTTGTGAAGTATCATTAAGTTTACATTTCCTAAAGAACTAGGACCATATTTCCAAAAGAAATAAGACAAGCGTTGTTTTGTGTATGCTACACTTGGATAATAGAATAAATAGAAATATGATAATATAGGACAAGTTACATAAATCTTTTGTAACTAAGATGGGAGTAGGGGTTGAAAAACAAATGTTAAACTTGCTACTTTTCAAATGTTTTAATATATTATTTGTTTACGCATGTTTCTATTCCCAATAATAAAAATCAACCACATTATATTTAGTACAAAGTTTGAGACCAAAATTTCGTACATCCGTTTCTCTTAACTAAAATGGTGGATGAAAATTTTTCAATCATAAGTCTAATCCTCAATATTAACAAAAAAAAAACTCCGTAATTGTAATCTGTTCAAACACACTTACAAGCATTTTGTTTGAATTTTATTGAAAAATTACATGATATGCAAAATTCAATGTCTTATTTATTTTCCATTTTGTGTGTAATTTGAAACGTTGTTATTGGGTTAACCTCGTTTTAATTTTGGAATTAATAAAAGTGGAGGTTGAAAATTGAAGCCGATGGATTTGAACTTTAGATAGAAAAGTAGACTGCAGTGGGGGCAACTAGACCGAAGCAAAGAATAAGACGGTGTTTCTTGACAGCGACGTTTTGTGAAAAAGTTGAACCAAATTGAAATTGGGTCCCCCACAAAATTGCGTAAATAGCCAAATTGCCCATCAATACGAGAGGGAAGCTATTCCTTTATTAGTTGCTCATTTTAGCCATGGTAGTTGAATAAGCAAATTTGCTTTTCTTTAAACTTCAAAATGATTCATGCTAGGCGTTTCAAATTTGTACACCAAATCGAGTATCAAAATAATATGCCATCTTACATGCCATCAAATTATAATTAATTAATTCCAACATCATATATAGATTATTTTTAATTTATTTTAAAAATAAAAAAATAACAAAATAAAAAACTTAAACTTAATTAATGAAAAACTTTGCAAGACCTCAACGATCAAAGTTGGCCATTGCTTCATCCTTTCCACCGTCACTGAGGCTTCATCCCGGCTAAACTATCGGGTGACCTAAGTATGACGTTTATGGCCTTTCTGCAGTTTGGCTTTTTCGAGCGTCACCATGCTGCTGTTTGTCACAGGTTTCTCGTGATATTTTCATTGATTTATAAAAAAAAAAAATTTACCAAATTGAATGTTAGGGCATTCGGTGATCCCGTAAAGATAAAATTTGACAATTAGCAGTGAGTTTCGTTTGATTTAGATAGTTGAATCAATTTCAGGAAATTAGGTAATACATGCTCAACAATCCAACAGATCGATGCACTTCCTTATAGCAATTGAGTTGAGTCTATATATTGCTCCCACTCCAGTGTCAGTCTCCTAATTGTATTCTTGTTCATGCCCATGAAAGTCCAAATGTAACACCAATGCCTCGTGGAGTCGTGATGGAGAAAAGTTAGAAGAGTGATTAAAAGTGGGTTAGCCTTGTGGTATTCCTAATACTGTGGGAATTAGCGGTGTGGTGGTGGAGCATCAATCCTCTCGTTGGTGGTTATAATATGAGGCCACGTTGGCAGGCTTTGTTGATATTGATTAATAATGTTTTAAGTTTTTTATTTATTTTTAAAATAATTAAAGTAATTTATATTCTAGGATGAAATTAATTAATTAGAATTCAATTATATGAAAGATGCCATATTATTTTGGTACTTAATTTGGTGCACGAATTTGAGATGCCTAGTATTTCTCATGAATAAAAGAACAATTTTTAAAGTCATTAATGATTCGTTTCTTACTAGTCAAATTAAATATCCGAACCAATCAATTTGAAACAAATTAAAGCGATTTCATTTTTGGGTGAATGAAAATCGGATAACCTGATTCAGTTCTCAGTTTTGGCGGGCGGTCTAGTTAACCGAGCTATAGCCAACCCTAGTTTGAACTTGGTTGCCTATGAACCATCAAAATTGGGTCCCTTCAAGGTGAATGAAAACAAATTGAATTTTGTATTTACCAATAGAGACAAACTGATTTTGTGTTCTCCACTCGCAGTAGAACCTTGAAAGAGCCCAGTATTCATAGTAGTACAATGTGCTAGACTGGATGTCACTGAATCCGGACCCTCTTGCTCTATCATTCAAAGGTGAAATGAAAAATGTAGGACTGGAAAAAAAGTCTTACAAAATAGCGAAGACTTTTAGATTCTGACTCTTTTAAATAGTGAATTTTCGTCATAAAAAGAAAAAACAGTCTTCATTCATTAACATGGGATCCAAATCAGACAGCTTGAAAAGCTCCAAAGTGTGCCGAACATGGAGTGGATGATTCATGGCTGTCCATACACTTCTAAATCAGTCTTTTGAAAACAACAGGCTTACAGAGTGACAGTAAAGAAGTTGAAAGGTAAAACAACAGGTTGACAGTGAAAAAGTTAGAAAGGTAATTCCAGCTCACCATGATGCATGCATCCGTGTCTCAGAGGGTGCCAAGTCTGGCTGCCCAGTGGCAACTGGCAGATAAAATATTTTGGAAGCCAAGGTAAGTGACAAAGACTGGCATTCACTAAATGTGCAGTGCAATCAAAGTGGGATTGAGATACTGTTCTTGTCACTTTCCCCATGGAACAATAGCATCATTTTTGGAGATTCTCAAATAGAAGGATCAAATCTTGTGGTTACTGATACAGAACAGAAACTTCAAAGCTTCATTGGACTCACTCACCCACGAATATAGTAAATAGGTTGGGTTTTGGTAGGTTTCAGTTTGGGGATATTTATCTTTTTAATTCTCAGTAGGTAAGGAACTACCTAATCCCTAAATCATTTACGACAATGCTATACTAATCCGTAATCGGAATCATGAACATCATGTTGACGAGCCGTATTGAATTAGATTGTATAACTCATCAAATCCACATATTTTGAAGATATAAAAGTAAGTATTTTTTCATTGCAAGACGAGGAGACATCGAAAGAAACATATTCAATACAATCCCCTTATGAAACATCTTTCAATTCTAAATTCAAAATACGTTGAATTTGAAGAGTTCTATAATCCGAACAATACACCAAACAATCTCAAAGTTGGATTCCAAATCCTGAATTTGGTGGAATTTGACCCCTCCTCAGTTCCAAATCTCCTAACAAACTTGACAAAGTTATAGAATTTTTAACTCCGAAACAGGTAAAGAGCTAAAGGCACTTCCAAACAAAGCCCTAAGTGGGGTGTTTTTCCTAATGGCACACATTATAAGAAAACATGGAGTCCTTATCATCTCCCAGCAGTCCTGCCTTTCGGTACCGGCCTTCATGGCCACTTTTGGCAGCTAACATCATCAAATATTAAATCCTAGACAGCCTAGAATAAAGATGATTCACATCATATATAATATCACATTACAATACCTTGGGAAAAGCGTGCCAACTAATCAAAACAACTACCAAACACATCATATAATATCAAATTACAACGGGCACGTTTTCTGCATATAACAGACAAAAATGGCGAAAGATCTACACGAGTATAGCAATACCTGGGGAAGGGCTTATGCTAAAAGGTCACAAGAAAACGATTGAACACTGAAAATGGTAAAAGAAAAATTTACCAGACAGTAAAAAAGCAAAGAATCAAAAGAGTTAGCGAGGTAGATTCAAGAGGGGATGACTTGGTTTCTGCTATAAATCACACCAGGCCACCAGCCATGAAGAAAACTAGGGCTTTCTATGGAGTTACTTACTACATTGTTTAGTACACACCCACTGCACTGATTTTATGACAGCTGGAAATGAGCGGAACGAGGATCATATTAATGGAACTGTACTATGAGAAACAAATTATCGAAGTCATAAACCTAACGTAATCCAGAAAACTCCACAAATGAACTACAAAACAAAGGAGTTTCTACTAGAGAACTATGCCGGGCCGGGTGGCCCCTGTCATCATGCGACAAAGTACCAACTCTCCTCCATTCCATCAAGAAAATGTGTTTTGGTGTATGTCACAACTTAATGAAAGCGTGTGTCTTTTGCTGCCATATAATATCAGAAATCCAGGTCTTAATCTATCAATCATGCACTTAAAAAAATAATAATTAAAAAACTGAAATTCTTGTAGATGCCGATCATATCATGTGGTAGAACTCCCAATAAACCCAACAGCTTAGGAGTATCGCTGTAACTCCAGTTTGTGATGAGCTTATCATGTACTTATGCATCAAGACGTCTTCCCTTCGCACCTCTATTTGAAAATTTGAAAATGCATCCATTTTTATGCATCCCTCATCTGTTGGCTCTAGTTCTATGACTAAAAACTTCTATGCATTGATCACAAAAAAAAAATTCTATGTTTATTGCTCTTTTATGCTCCATTGGGCCTTAAGAGCAGAAGCTATTACCTAGGCCCAGCCCTAGAGGCGGAACCTCACGAAGTCAAGACTGGTCAAGAGCTAAAAAGGAGGAATTTCTTATGGTTTTGGAACCTCCCAAGTCCAGTGGGCTTGTACAACACCAAGCAGAAGCTATCATAATCACTAAGCAAACCCAACAATTTTCAGATGCTTGCCCAAAACACAGCTAACTAACAAGAGTTTTATTCACATTTCACATAGTTCCATCTCAATAGAACAAAATCAAAAGAAAGAGATAGAAAACCACAAAATTCAAACACGGGTAACTTAAGAAGAGTTCTAAGTCAGATGGAAACAATAGAGAGAAAGAAACACAGAACTATATTACTCAGAACAGAAAGATTGCTCAGTGGAAATAATGGAGGAGATAATCTTTGCGCCTGAATCAAAAGTGCTATCAAACTATCAATTATAGAATGTTAACTATGGTGAATAAAGAAATTCAAAAACAAAAACATTGACGCATTTGAACTCACACAACAGAAACTTATTTCAAAATTAATTCTAAAGCAATTCATATACAAATCATAACGGTATATAAGTCTTATGCTCGATCATGGGGTTATGTGCCTTCTCTTTCTATCCATGAGGGTGCAGGTGGAGTCATAGTTTCATCCTTACCTCTTATGTGAGACTCTTCTTTCACCGTGGAAAGTGGCCTATCTGGAGTATAGTATCCCTGTGAAAGTCTACTAGGACTTGGAGAACCACCAACACTGATCTTGGTTGGGCTTAAGTAGTTCCCCAGAGGAGAATTTGGAGCAGATCTAAATTCAGCCACTCCATCTTCACGGGGCAAGGGTGAAATTGGTAGCTGGCTGCCACTGTCCGCTTGCTTTCTATAAAACTTTTCTTCTAGAATGTCATAGGAATTCCCAGTTCTCACTTCCTGAGCTAGAGAGCACCAACAACAGAAAAGCCACAATGTGCAATCAGAAAGTGCTGGTTGACCAAAACAGAAGTTGTAAGAAGGCAAATTGAATCTCTTTCTCATTTGGATCCTCCAAAAGCCTCCATAGAGCAAACCAAATAGACAGAGAACAAGCCCAGTAACTCCAAGCGCTTCCCGAACAGTCTCATTGTCAATATTAACAGCAGCCAAGTTAAAAATCCAGAAAGGAGCCATGCAAAACAGAATAAATGTCATGATATGAACATACATGTTCCCGAATCCAAGCCTTTCCATATTCCAACCGAATACACAAAAACTACAAAACAGTGAAACATATGCTAGAGAAATATCATCCCAAATGTCAAGTATCCCTCCACTCCACTGTGGTCTATTCTCAACAACTCTTTGTTCAGTCCTTAATGCAAAAGAATATCTTCTCTCGAATGATTTTAACCTCAACTTTTCCGTTCCTTCACCAGTGCCAATCTGAACCTGTGCTTCCTCATCCACTTCTGTATCATAGTCCTTTCCGAGGGGGCTGACAATGTTGTATATACCAGCAACTGCAGGTGCACCAATAGCGAAAGATATACATATTCCAACTCCTATGGGTGGTCGTTCAGCTCTTCTGTAACCCAAATTTAAACCACAAAGTGCATATTGACCAAAGCAATTCAAATGAAGCAGAAGAACAACAACCATCATATGGGCCCATTCATGTGGCTTATAAGTCCCATTTTTGCAGTAAACCTTTCTAAGTTTAGCAATGTCTTCTGGTTTCCATCTACACAGAAGTACAAGGTAGTAGAACCGTTTTGGATGGTTGTACAAACACATAAGAGTAAAAAGCGCATTGAGAATTTGATTGTTCACTTCAAACCATGCATCTCTTTGAGATTTCTTTGGTAATGCCTTGTTCAACATTCCAGTCATGACAAGAAACAGAATTGCGCCCGATACAGCAACAATAAAGATCCATGCAAAAAGAGCCATGTTCATTGGGTCTCTAATCCATTGTTTGCCCATTTTCAAGAGTGAACCCCAATCAATTTTCCGGGAAAAAACCCCATTGATTCGTTCTTTAAAACCATGGCCACTTGAAGGCACAGATCGTGATATTTCATCTCTCTCCTCAGCTAACCGCTTGAATCTGGCAGATGCAGAACCAAATTTGAGGAACTGTATTCTATTAGGTTGAGCACCAGGGAACCTTCTTGGAGACTTTTCATTGCTTAACAATGTGTTCTGGGACACGGAAACGTCAAAGGGAGCTTGAGTCTTTACTTCCCCACCATTGGACTCTTCAATTTCCACTAGGTTTCCATTATCAGTTAAAACCATTTTCAAATCAAGAAAAGCCTTTGACAACCAATATCAGAGTTGTGACATTAAGGTCTCAATATGTACTTTTTCTTCTTTCGGTTACAATGTGCACTTTTCTTCAATTTTCCACTAAGGTTAAATGTTGAAACTCAAGCAATGCATTGGATTGAAGATTGAGTATAAACAACTGAAAAGTGTTCTCGGAAAGAAGCGGAAGCAAGGAATCTACAAGTAAAAAACAATCAAAACAGAAGACTTTTAATCCTAGGAAGCAACCCAAAGAACAAAAAACTATTAACCAATACTGAAACTTCATACATAGAACTCAACCCAGTTGATAAAAATATAAATTGAAAAAAAAAACTTCACATAATCCTTACTAGCTAAACATGATTATCCATGAACAGCCATAACTTTACAAAGTAAAAGTATGCATCATACTGTCATACTTCAAAACCCAGAAACTGAGTTAAAGAACCATGCTTTCATCAACAGGGCAGTCACAGAAACAATGGGAAACACCCAAAAATTTTAATTCCAAATTTGATAAGAAAAGCCAATAATAATGTATGCCTGGGTGAAATATCAAGCAGTAAATCATTCAAACGAACTACACGTAATAAGAATCAATCAGACAATGAATTACAGCCAATATAGGAAAGAGTAAGATGAAGAAATAAGAGCAGAGGAAACATATTAAAGCTACTGTGCAGAAATAAAAAAAAAAAAAAGGTAAGGATTTGAGACATACCTTAAGAGAGCGCGGAAGAAGAAGAAGAAGAAGAAGAAGGAAGCTCGAGTTGAATTTAAAGGGGTTTCTGAAAACGGTCCTCCAATGAAGTTGAAGTTGGCTAGTTTCTGAAACCGACAATTTGAAAGTTACAAAAATCAAGACCTCCCTTTGAACTCGGAAAAGGAATATATCTGAGCGTCATCGTCGCTTTGCGTGATTGACCAGACTAATACGGCGCCGTTCGCGCCCTTTGGGCAAAGCTGAAAAGCTTACGATGGAGGCATGTGTTAAAGGGTTGGTGGCTGGTTGGCACCAAAATATGATAAGAGTTTCGCGCTGGTTGATGAGATTGAGATTCCAATTCCATTAGGGCGGAGGTAATCATATTCACATATCTCAATTTCATCTTTGTGCGCGTGGAGACTGGAGACTGGAGACGGAGAGGTTTCAATGGACCCCATTTTTCTGTATTTTTTATTTATTTCATTTTATTGCCTTTTGAGGAAGGTCAAAATGTCAAATGGTGAAGCATCGATTCACCGAGTTAAAGAATGGATCAATGGGAGGAACTGCCCAAATTGTCATGGTCAATAAGCTCATGCCCTGCTCTAAGTTCCTCTCTTTAGACATAGAATTTTGGTTGCTATATATGATGTATTTTTTATTTTGCACAACTTATATAAATATATTAATAAATTTTTAGGAAACTGATTTTCACACTTCACTTTTCTCTTTATGCATCTTTCGATTCTTTTAATTGTCATTTTGAATAGAGCAAAACAAAATTTATGGACAGATTCTAAAGAAAGAGTGTACAATATAAAAAATGAAGTGTGGAAATAAACTCTCAACTTTTATTATTAACATACTATTGATAGTTTTATTGATGCCCTTACTAAATGCTATATCGACCATTTTTCATAAGGTGGAATCATAGTGGGAATTGACATGGAGAGTCTTGATTCTCAATGGATACCACGTCATAGTAGGAAGTTGGAGACTGATCACGTCTCAAAAATTGTAGGAATTTCGATTGTTGAAAGCAGATCAACATCGGTATGAGATATGAGTGTAAAAAAAGACCAGGATCTTGACGGATGATGAATCCGGCAAGATTTTAACTGAACTTTTCAATATCTAATTATAAACGAAGCGTTTGAGGTGAGGAGTGAGGAACCATAAATACATCTAATAGTTATTAGATTATTTATTCATCATTGGATTTATACGCTTAATATACATTCTGTCATATGTATTTTAAAATTCAAATTGTACCATAAATGACACAATGACAGCCTTGTTTTTTCTTCTTTGCAAAGGAACGGCACATCATATGTAATTAAGCTCTAGCCAATGTCTGTGTATATAAATTAAGAAGTGGAGTCGGGCAAGATGGGAGCACAAAAGGGAAGGCATGTATGGAATAAAATTAGGAAAAGCTGGAGGTAATTGAGTCTTGGTCCAACACTTTCTTTCTATGTCCCTAACCCCAGCGGAGGGCCATCAGTTGGGTCTGCAATAAAATGCTCATCAAAACAGGGAAGGAAACTCGAGCACAAACTCTCTAATTTGAGACCAAACAGAGCTCACACATGGCCAAACAAACAGGAACAAAACCAAATTGAAACAGATATCAACTAGATCAACTTTGCCTCCAACTCTTTTCCATTGAGAGATACAAGACCACAAGCGCTTCACACACGTTAGAAGCAAATTAAGGGAATTCATATCGTGGCTGTTGAATTTACATGATAAATCTTATCCATCCAAGGCTCCAAGCTCATACAAGGTTCAGGAAAAACAAAACACTGATTAAATCCCATATCAACTGCAATTTAGTACCAGTACATGCACACATTGTCAATCAAGTTCCGAGTGTAACGGAACAACAAACCCATAATAATAAAACCAAACTTCAGCTTCAACAACAAATCGAGTACACATCATAATATCCTTAAAACTTAGGTAAGATCATCCTCCTCTAGTTCCTTGGACTTCAGCTTCTCCTTCACTCTCAGCAGTAAGGTTGTCTTCCAAGAATCCTACACACACATTCATTCAAACAAATAAGAATACGTCATTTCAAGAATGGAACTGGAAAGAGCGAAACGGATTACTAATCAAGAGAAGCTGTCAGATTACTAATATGAAGAAACGTACCAGTGGGGTCATGCTATCAAATTCCTTGACCACATCAGTGAACTTCGCAACGTCTTCCTCATCAAGAGCAGCTGCAATATCCTGCACCATAAAACACAGATTCTTGGCGTCAAATGACTTTCCCAAAGTTGCTAAATTGTTAAGTGCTGTTTTCATTTTGTATAGTAACTCACCGCTAGGAACCTGTACTCCCTTGTTCCTGCAAAAGTAGGATCTAAATCCTGCATAAGCACAAAAGTTATGTCATTTTTCCAACTGATGAGTTACAATATCAAATCCTAAACAAGAGCCCAACTTAGACCTGATATCGCTCTAATGCATTTGTGATTGCAACGACATCTCCTTTGCAAAGTTGGCATATTCCAGCATTGAGAAGATGCCCTTTAACTCCATACTTGAGCAAGTTATTGTTGAGTGAGTGCCGTGCAATTTCCTCATAAATTTCAATTGACTTGGGATATCTGAAGAATGTATAGCATACTTGTTCGTTATTTACCCACATTTGTATCAATGAAAAGATGTATCTGTCTCCTAGAAAAAGGGTTCGAGCTTTCTATATTTACCTTCTCCGTGATTTGGAGTAGGTTAAAACATTAAATGGGTATGGGAGGTATACCAAGACACAACAAAGAGTATGATAATTCATTTTTAACTATAACTACATTCTTACCAAATAAAATAATGCCGGAAAAGTAGCAGAATACGCACACACTGTTTGTACTATCAAAAGTGTGAGTATCCATTTAAACTATAACTA
Source organism: Oemleria cerasiformis (assembly GCA_037349345.1). Taxonomy (NCBI): domain Eukaryota; kingdom Viridiplantae; phylum Streptophyta; class Magnoliopsida; order Rosales; family Rosaceae; genus Oemleria; species Oemleria cerasiformis. The sequence goes on along the minus strand of JAZGTL010000007.1, from coordinate 32,714,872 downwards.
GGTTCTCACCAAATATTAAAAAAAACAACTAATCCTGGAAAATGGTAAGAATACACTCAAAATGTTTGTGATATCAAATTCTGGGTGGAAAGACTTACTGTTCAATCTGAGCAGCAAATTGAGCAACTTTCTGCTTGCACTGGTTGGCCGAAGTTGTTACTTCTTCATTTTGGAAAAAATCAGCTGCCTTTTCAAAGAAATCAATAGCCTTCTCAATGTTTTGTTCAGATTCATATAGTTCGGCAATTTCCTGCATGAGAATATATGTGTATACCCATGTTACAAAACGATGTCTATGGTTTCCATAACATCATCTACAACCGACATATCCCGCTAGAAAAACATCAACGTCCACATGAATTCTCTCATATTTCATTATTTTCTATTACATTCTCTATCTACTACTTTTTTTGAAAAGATCCTTCATATCTACTACTAAATACTTTTAGATACTTTTGTATTAATCCATTCCATGTTAGTAGATGAACTTCTATGTTAGCAAACCATCTTTTGGTTATGGGTGAATTTAGTACTCTACATTGTATACACCTACTATCTAGGAATAGTTTCTCTTATTTTCATATTATTACAAAGATAGAATGGAAAAGGGAAAAGTGAGGACTTACAACTGGACACCAAAAGATAGCACCTATTGCAAGAAAAAAAAAATCATAATATCATCTTAAAACAAAAGCTGGAAAGGTTTAGCTGTGAAAAACTACCTTATAATATCTTGCTGCCATATTAAGCCTTCCAATATCACACATCAAATTTACAGCCTGCTCTAAGCAAGAAATGGCCTCTGTGGAAGACATGAATAAGGATACAATTAAGATTACACTATTCATATGCACATGCATGAACAAAAATAAATAGCAAGAAAAACAGGTAGTATTAGCACCATATTACAAGATGAATAAAATGGAGTAATTACACTAACCAACTGTCCTAACAAAGTTTCTTAGTTTAATCTAGATTCAAAGGCAATGAACCAACCGACTAGGCTTTGGTTAGCCTAGCAAGGGACTATTTACAGAAAGATCTACAACTTGTGGTGCAAATGGAGTTAACAATACAAATTTCGTACTTCCAACATAACAGCTTCATTTCATATGATTTCTCTAAGATGTTTGGTTCCTGACTGAAGCTATGTACACATTTTGGTTCATATTCTAGATTCCCCAGATGATTATCCCCTTCCAGGACTTGCTGTGAGGAAGCATACAAATTTAAGACATAACATAACACGATACCTACCATTTACAGAAGTTTTCTTGTAGCAATGTGCAGCATCAACATAGGCCGTGGCCGCTTCATGTTTGCTGTCAGACTATAATGGAAAAGCATTATCATCTTTTCTTTTTTAACAAATTAAGAAAAGACGAAATGACAAGTGTTAAGCATAAAAAGTGCTAACCTTCATATGACAGTTTGCCAACTTAACATATGTTGCTCCAGCTTTGTCCCCTGAAACACCATATTGCCAAGATGAGAAACAGTTGAATTGGCCAAAGAAGAAATAAATTTTCAAACAACTTGTTGATACCGCAAATATTCAAAGAACCACAACGGGACCAAAATGCTATGAGATTGGAAGGAACACTATAAAGCTTCATATTTAGGTTCTCTTATTTAACGCCAATTCAATCTATTAAACACAAAACAATAACGAAAATTTTCAAAGTTTGCTGCAGCTTTCAAATTCAATCCATTTAAACAACCTAATCCAACTTTCCAAATTAATAAGCCTATTCATGCACCAATTCATTCAATTAAAGACCATCTCTTATCCATATCATTCAATTTAAGGCCTCCAATTCAAACCAAATCGAAGCGGAGATCCAAAAAAACCTAAAAAGTCAAAATCAAACAGAATTTTCACCAGATCGAAACATATGAAACACTGACTATCCATTGGGTTGTTAAAAATTCCAAACATAAAATTGAGCAGGAAAAAAAAAGGAACTTTCATTAAATCAAGTCATGTATATGCGATCAAACACACGATTGGTAATGCAATCGGCCCAAGGTCTTATACATCAAAAAACCCCCCAAAAGATATCCCTAATCACTCATATCCATTTAACTTTCCTTCCAATGAAGTTTTCTCGGGAAGCAAACAGCCCGATAGGCAAATTGACAAAGAAAATAAACGATCGCAACAAAATCGAAGAAGTAGAAAGGGGAGAACTCACAGGATTTGGCGAGTTTGTAAGAATTGGCAGATTTATCGAAGAGTTCGGCGGCGTCTTCATGTTTAGTACCGAAAAAACCCCAGCTACTCAGTTTCTTCTCTGCTTTCTTCTCAAAATCCTGCGCTCTAGCAATCTGATCACCCATTTTGTTTTAACTTTTCTTTTAATTTTCTGGGTTTTATGAGCTTTGTGAAATAAAGGCTAACAAGAAAAAAAAAAAAAATGGAAACAGAGGTCGCGAAGGGAAATAATATTGTCAAAGAAAATTCTAGAAGATTTCAAAGGAAGGCGAGCTTCCTCACGTTTGTGTTATTAATCTACTTAATGATTTAGCTCAAATTTTAACTAATTCGTATTTATCAAAATAAAAATAAGGATAAATTACATAAAGGGTCATTTCAAGTTTGTATTCGAACTATGAAAATTTTCATCTAGCTATCCAAACTATATTGCCATCACGAAATCACTACATCCGTTAGGTTTTCCATCCAAATTGCCGTTAAAAGTACACGTGACAACTTTTTGGTCAAGTCAACTCATGATTTGGCCAAAATTGAACGGGCAATTTCGTCCCAAATTGTCTCATAATCTTCATCAATCATTCTCATCATCCCTATATTGAAACCCATCCCCAATTGAATAAACAAAAAAATTAAAATAAAACCTAAATGAATTTAACGATCCATCTACCCCTCCCCCTCAGTCGATCACTTCTAAGACTTGGATCTAACACTGAAAAACTCAAAGCAGTAGACGAACAAGAATGTAAGATGAAGATCCCAGATGATCACTTCCACAATTGACAACGAAAGATGAAGATGTCCCCCTTCTTTTTCTTCCCCCCTTCTACCCCTCTCCCTTTTTCCTTCCTACCAAGAATCCTTTTCTTTACTGCAAGTCAAAACCCACCCCAATCACCCATGAATTCGAACTAGATTCAGGTGGACCAACACCGCCGGTCTTACAATGAATTCGACTCGCACCTCATCGTCGTGTTTCTCAAATCGATACTCAAGTCATTCCACGATCTCGTCTCATCAGAGCTCGACGCGACCCGAGCCCATTCCCAAAACTCGCCAGCGTAGATTCTCCTCTCATTCCATCGTGTCTGAAATTTCTCGATCGAGCTCCCTTCCAACGACCTCGGGCTGGAGAAAGGTAAGATGATGAAAAGGCGAGCTGAGTTCAGAAAAACCCTGAGGACTTGCGTGATCCTGGGGTTCCGATCATTCGTCGTCGGTGGTGGGGACGCTTCGGTGGTCCTTAGGCGCCGATCTCCCTCGACTCCGCTGGTCTTCGTCCACCCTACTACTCTTCCTCACCTCCGTCGACTCCGTCGACTTCCCTCTACTCCATCGGTCTCCCTCTAATTCTCACATGTTCGAATTAATGAAAACCACCAAAAAAATTGAAAAAGAAATAAAATTGAAAATGGAAGATGATAATATAAGGAATGAAGAAGAGAGTGAAAAAGACGATGAGATCATAGATGAGATGAAACCAATTCAAATTGAAACCAAACCAAGGGTTGGGAATTGGGTTTCGATTTAGGGATTTTAGGATTTGAGTTTGGGATTTTTATTTATTTATTTATTTTTTCCTTGAATGCCCTTTTAAGTTTTGCCACATCATGAGCTGACTGGACCAAAGAGTTGCCACGTGTACTTTTAACGATAATTTGGATGGAAAACCTAACATAGGTAGTGATTTGTTAATGATCATATAATTTGGGTACCTAGATGAAAATTTTCATAGTTCGGGTACGAACTTGAAATGACCCATATAGTTTGGGTACTTTTATATAGTTTATCCTAAAAATAAAAAATATATATATTTTTTCATTTACATATATCAATAAGTTCCAAAAATTAAGGCTAAATTAGTTAAAAATGAAAAACTTCAAAGGATTAAGAATTTCAAATAGGAGCATAACAAAACAATCAGAAAAGAAATATGCAAAGTAATTTGTCTTAATAGATGTTACTTACAAATCTCATATAAATATCTTGTATTTAATAATTTGCAATCTCTTGGTATTTTGAAATTTCTTATTTTTAACTAATTTAGCCTAAATTCCTTAGAATTTTGAAATTTCTTATCCAAACATAGCCTAAATGTGAATTTCAAGTTCGATTTATTAAAGTATCAAATAATAAATTCAACTCAAATATTGTGTAAAAATAAAAAATAAAAAATCTCACATTGTATACCTTTTGAAAAAGAAAAATCTCACATACAGCTTTAATTTTAATTTTAACACAATAATATTAGAGAGAAGGGTAGTAAATTTATATGAAGGGTTTTAACTTTATTTTTTTCAAGAAACGAACTCAATTTTGAGTGCATTATGAAGTAAATAAAATTACTACTAAACTGATAATAGTAGTGAATATAGCATTAAATAAACAATACAATATAAATACAGTAAATTAAAATAAAATTTATGAAAAGTATAGTATGGTTGAATGGGTCAGTTTGGCTTAACACATTTTCAAATTAATTTCACACGTGTTTTTTTTTCTTTTTCCAAGGACACATTAGTTCATTTATGCAAACCATGATTTAAAGAAATACGAATTTATCTACTTTAGCATATTCTCAGAACCTTCTTAAATATATTCATTTTCATTTTCATTTTTCTACTTCTGTAAAAGTACCAAATAATTTGTGAAAAAAATACATTGACCAGGTATGTTGAAGATAATGTCGTCTCTCCTAAACTCGAAACGAGAAACCAAATATTTATTAATTTATTAATATTTCTCTTTTTATTGCTAAAATAAATATTGAATGTAAATCTATTGTCTACGGTAATTGAAAGATTGTGGCGTATGTCTCCTTTGAAACATCACAGTGTTCATATGTGATGATTAGTATCCTAATTTTAATTTTAGGAATTGTTAATGTTTATTGAATTATGATATATATGTCCAGGTGGACATTTCAATATTTCATTTAATTATTCAATTTTTTTCTTTTCCAAGGAAAACCCATTAAAAAAAAAGAAGCCATTTATAATTCAGCACCTACCAAAAAAGTCTAGTCATCATGGACCATTACATAATTTTTTTTAGCTTTACTCTTATAAAATTCAAGTTATTTGGAAAATAGAAATAATGAATTTCATTCTTAGGAAGACTGCATGAAGTAAATGTATCTAATTCAATTTCCTTAAAATAAATTAGAAGAGTGAGTCTTTTTCATGTTTTTTTTTGTCAGTGACACGCAGTATTCCAAAATTTTCAACAAATGGCTAATATGCGCCGGGAGCCGGGAAGAATCACAGGGGCATTTCAGCCTCTCCCTAGCCACAAATCAAATGCCAGTTTCATGTCTCGAACCTAAGACTAGGGAGCAAACTTGACTTGAAACCCGAGTTTTCTTCATATCTAACTCTCATTAATTTTTTTTGTTCCCTCAAAAAAAATAACTCTCTTTAATTTTTTGTTTTCTCAAAAATAAAAACTCTATTTAATTCTTGTATAAAAAAATCTCATGAATTCCAAAAAATAAAAATCATTCACTTTTATCTTTAAAATTACTTGAATTTTATAAATTTTCTAATTTAATCAAATCAAAATTTATTTAGCAACAGAGCCTATAATGCGCTAAAATAATTATTTTTAACTATTTGAGTTGATACTTCGATATTTAATTACTTTTAACCATTTGAGTTGAAACTAGGTTGCTACTTTGAAATTTTGAATCTCATGTGAACTGACCAAAGTCCTTTTTCATTTTTTCCTCTTTAGATAACAATGTTAGTGGAGATAAAATTATACAAATTGAATATCAATTTGTCAATTTATAAAATAGTCAAACTCAAATGAAAATGGATACCTCTTAACGGTATTACTACTAGTGACAAGGCCATTTTCATTTGTAAAGTAGGAGCTGAAGTGGGTGCTGGTGGAAAGTAGGTGCTGGTGGCAAGTAGGAGCTGGTGGGATCTCTAGCCTGGCCCTGTTAGGCGGAGACTCAAAGCCCAAATTTGAACAACGAAGGCCCAGCTTAAATACTTTCCTTCTTAAACAAGCACACCAAGCGAACTACTATTTATTGTAGCTCCTAAAACATCTCTACATTTTCTCGCCCAAAAACCAAGGAAAATGGTGAATCAGCAAAACAATGGAGAAGTTGAAGTGCCACTCTTACAAGACCTCAAGTCAGTGGAGGGTCAAAATTCATCATCATCATCATCAGAAGGAGCCTCATTCTCTGGGGCTGTCTTCAACATCTCAACCACCATGATTGGAGCTGGAATTATGTCAATCCCAGCAACCATTAAGGTCCTGGGTATAATTCCAGGCTTCATTCTCATATTATCGGTGGCCTTCTTTGTTGAGGTCACAGTTGAGTTCCTGCTCAGGTACACAAACTCAGGCCAGTCTTCAACCTATGCTGGCATGGTGGCCGAGTCTTTTGGACCTTGGGGTTCCCTTGCTGTTCAAATTTGTGTCATCATCACCAACCTTGGTTGCCTCATCATATATTTCATCATCATTGGTAAAGCTCTTTGCTTTCTTCTTTATTGATTAATTTTTTTCGCAATTGACTTATTTGGTATGTTTGTTATGCTCATTAAGTGTTAGTTTTTTGGTATAACTGTCATTTATTAACGTTGGAGAGATTTTTAAGCGTAGAAAGATAAATATCACTGCTTAAATGGCAGATTCTCAGTTGGTTTTGATAAGAACATAAAAGAGAAAATACCCATGTTTGGATTTTTCCTTTAGAATGAAACAATAAGGCCAACTGGGCCATTCTGTATAGATGGACTGTTTGGTGTCTGATAGGGACATGTTTGATTATCCCATACTCCATCTCCATATTCATTAACACAAAGTCACAAAGTAAAAGCAAAGAAAGCAATTGAAAGATATTATTATGTATCTGCCTTGTGCATTGTACTTTGCATTTTGCTAAATCAATTTATTCAAGGCCCGTTCAATAACCACAGTTCAACTGCCCGCATTTAATCTGTTATCTATGTAACAATGTGCCATATTATTAGCTAAAACAATATAGTGAAAGAAAGTTTCTTGCTTTGGTTTAGGGGATGTGCTATGTGGAAGTCAGTCTGGAGGAACCGTGCATTTGGGCATTTTACAAGAATGGTTTGGCATCCATTGGTGGAATTCTCGAGCTTATGCTCTTCTCTTCATTGCAATCATTGTGATGCTTCCATTGGTCTTATTACGCCGAGTAGGTCAGTAAACTTTGATGCTAGATCAAATGGTTGATGCTAGATTGGAAGTCTTAAATTCGGTTTTCTCATTGTTTTGTTACTCAAGTGTAGATTCACTAAGGCACACTTCAGCACTGTCCATTCTGCTAGCAGTGGTTTTTGTTGTCATATGTTCTGCAACGGCAATTTATGCCTTGTGCAAAGGGAGGACTCAGAAACCGAGACTATTTCCCGACTTTGCAAATGAAGTCTCGGTATTTGATCTTTTCACCACTATCCCAGTTCTTGTCACAGGTTTCGGGTTCCATGTCAACGGTGAGGGCACATAATTTTTAGGTCTTCTATGGATTATGTTATAAAAGTAAGGTTCTGATAGATGACATGTGTGAATGAATGCAGTTCACCCAATTAGAGCAGAGCTTGGTAAACCATCTGATATGAAATCAGCTGCTCGGATTTCTCTAGTGATCTGCATTGTCATCTACTTTTCTATCGGTTTCTTCGGTTACCTATTGTTTGGTGACTCAATAATGGATGACATTCTGGTAAACTTTGATCAAAGCTCTGATTCCACAATTGGGCAGATCATCAATGACATTGTTCGTCTGAGCTACGCAGTTCATCTCCTTTTCGTGTTTCCTATTATGAACTTCTCCTTGAGAGCCAACATAGATGAACTGCTTTTCCCAAATAAGGCTACTTTGTCCCAAAACACCTCAAGATTTCTGTCCCTCACTTTTGTCTTGCTCTCCTTTACATACATTGTGGCAATTGCCATCCCAAACATATGGTATTTCTTTCAGCTCATGGGATCAACCACCATAGTTTGCCTCTCCTTTATATTCCCGGGCGCTCTCATTCTCAGGTACATACCAAACTCGAATCCTTTTTTCTTCCCCACCTAGCTCGCCGGGCCTGTTTAACACTTCTGGTTGTTACTAATGAAACTTGATTTTGGTTTCGATTTTGTTGACAGGGATGGACATGATATATCAACGAAAAAGGACAAGATCATTGCGATTTTGGTGATAATTTTGGCTGTGGTGACAAGCTCCATTGCAATGTCCACCACTCTGTATAAATCAACTCAAAGATAGCCATCTTTTAAGGCTCTATATCCACAGAATCAAGTAGCCTAAACCCTTGAGGCTCAACTTGGCAGATTAGGCTTAGGTTTTTGAAAAGCCACACAATCTGCTGCAAAGTGTAATACATTTTACAAACCCTTTTATTTGGAAAGAAAACAACTTTGGTCCATTCATTTCAAAGAAGGTTAATAAATTTCTTCACGTTTATTTAAATCTAAGCTAGATCTTCATCATCTATAATTTATAATAATTTAGATTATCGTCAGTATCACAAGAAGATTGCCATTTATATCGTTGCTTCCTGCAGTTATGTAGATGGGGCCCATGGACAAGTGTTCATGCATTTTCGTATATTATCTTACTTGGCTTTCAACATCATCAATTTTTTCCCATAAAATTAATCAACTTATCTTTGGCATTTCCACGTTAGCTAGCTCTCTTGAATATCACATGATCTCATCCAAAAGAAAACACAAGGAAAACCACATGTAACACGAAAAACATGCCATTTGAAAAAGGATCCACACGCATATCCCACAACTTCAACATTCCTCGATATTTTGCGTGGAACGCTAAAAGGAATTGTTCCAAAATCTCTTCTGTTCTATTATTGTAGTAAACGTTCCAAAAGCTTCAAAACCCCACCCGCCAATACTAACTTGTTTAAAGAGGAAATGTGAAACTATTCGAGTGGATTTTGATTTAGTAGTATACAACGTTTGGTCCAGAAGTTGAGGATTAAAAATAAAAAGGTTTTATTTTTATTAAACGTAATATACATTCTTCTTATATGATCCAATTAACTATGCCAAATTCAAATTGAATATTTTTCTCCTCTTTTATTCATGCCACTACGCTTTAAAATGACCTGCACTAATCATGCTAAATCATGAACAATCAAATATGCTCAAATGGCATGCCAATCCCAATCTCATAGAATTTGCGTAAAAAAGTGATAGTGTCCCCCATTTTGAGCAGCTACCCACCTAACTCTCCAACCCCACTATTCCTTTTTCTTTGTGGCATCTCGTAATCGTATACGAATCCGATTTATATAATGTTATCTCACTTTACACATACATGTCAATTATACTGTTTATTATTTCTTATTTGTCGTCTTTTTCTTTAAGAGATGAATCATATTTTTAAATTTAATTTAATTTTTTTCTTTACACCTTAATCGCAATACAATTAACATTCAAATTACGCAACATTTAAGTTTCAAAGTTGACGCTAGTTGAGCAAAATGGTGATTAGATTTCTGATTTATTAGGTAATAAATTAAACAAGAATCTAAACCTAACAGATTGGTTTTAAGCATGCCAGATACGACCACTCCTCTGAACCGTTGATTTAAAATCCACAAAAAACCATGAAGATCTCCCACTTATCCATCCACATTCAATACCATTTCGTTTTCCATTGTTCAAAAAATAATGCCAAGCATAAGCTTGTCTTATCACATAATAAGATTCCAAAACGCAAAACCAACCCCAAATTCCCATCCTACCCTTCTTCGAACCACCCACAGATAATCACAACTAATGCATATTAACAGCATTTTAGTAAATTAAACAAACCCAAGAAGCCCACTTGTCACATATATAAAAATTCACATTGACAATAAGGGCCTTTCATGTACAAAAAGACAACTCCCCAAAAGACTCTCCTTTAGCAAGAAAACAGACCATCATCATCATCAGCCATCGCAATGTCGCCGGCAGCCGGAGCCCAAGTGCCACTGTTGCCAGATAAAAAGCCAGTCAAGCAGGCGACGGTGTCCGGGGCGGTGTTCAATGTGTCCACAAGCATAATTGGGGCCGGAATTATGTCCATACCGGCCACTCTCAAGGTGCTTGGTGTGATACCTGGTTTTTTGCTGATTGTGATCATTGCTTTCTTGGCCGACGTGTCGGTGGAGTTCTTGATGAGGTTCACGCATTCCGGCGAGTCCTCGACTTACGCCGGTGTCATGAGGGAGTCTTTTGGGCAGTTGGGATCTGTGGCTACGCAAATAGCTGTCATGATTACTAATCTTGGCTGCTTAATCATGTACCAGATCATAATTGGTAAGCTTAAGTTTCTTGCTTTTTTACGAGGGTTTAATTAAAAAATGAAAATAAATTATGGGTTTTGGTTAAAAATGAAATAGAATTAAAGGGTCGATTAAAGTTTTGATTATATATATTTTTTTTGCAGGGGATGTTCTATCTGGAAATGGGTCTGCTGCAGCAGGGCATTCAGGTGTTCTGCAAGAATGGTTTGGAAGTCAGTGGTGGAACTCACGTGACATTGCCCTCTTGTTCACTCTCCTCTTCATTTTTCTTCCATTGGTCTTGTTAAGGCGTGTAGGTCAGTAATTTCACAAAAAGATTAAACCTTTTTGGTTTAAACTTTGACTTTGACAGCTGATTTTGATTATGTTGGATGAAATTTTTGCAGAGTCTTTGAAGTACAGTTCGGCCGTGGCGGTTCTTCTTGCTGTGGTTTTTGTTGGGATAAGCTCAGCCATGGCAATTTATGCCATCTTTGAAGGAAAAACTAAAACCCCAAAATTGATCCCAAGCTTGGACAAGCAAACCTCCTTCTTTGACCTTTTCACTGCAGTCCCAGTCATTGTCACAGCCTTCACTTTTCATTTCAATGGTAAGAAATTAATGAACAACTTCAATCCCGTTTGATAACCATTTCGTTTTCAGTTACGTGACGATCATTTGTTATTTATACAGTTCATCCAATTGGATTTGAGTTTGGTAAGGCATCCGATATGCTATGGGCGGTTCGGATTTCGCTGGTGCTTTGTGCAGCCATTTACTTCTCCATTGGGATTTTTGGTTACCTTTTGTTTGGAGATGCAATCATGTCTGATATTCTAGTTAATTTTGACAGAAGTTCAGATTCAAAAATGGGTGCTTTGCTTAATGATGTGGTGAGACTGAGCTATGCTCTTCATCTGATGTTGGTTTTCCCTCTCTTGAACTTCTCTTTGAGGGCCAATTTAGATGAACTTTTCTTCCCTAAGAAGCCACTTTTGGCCAGAGACACCAAGAGATTTGTCCTTCTTACTCTTGGGCTTCTAGTCTTCTCTTACCTAGCAGCAATTGCCTTCCCAAACATTTGGTATATTTTTCAGTTTTTGGGTTCCACCTCTGCAGTCTGCCTTGCCTTCATCTTCCCTGGTTCTATTGTTCTAAGGTAACTCTCCTTCCTCTCTTTAATTAAAATTGATGTATCGATAGGATCAATGTATGTCGGTAATATGTTGGTATGTTTTGTTTCAAGACAAAGATATCGATAACATATTTCTCCTTTATTTTTAATTAAAGACCGAACTGCTAATAAAGTTGGCGTGAATATATTCGTATGTTTGTTGAAGACAAAAATATGGATAACATACCGATAGACAAAATTTTAGGCAAATTACTAAATGTGACAAACTTTTTACTAAATCTAGTGTTGTATGCAAATTGCAGGGATGTACATGGGATATCTACAAGAAAGGATATGATCATGGCAACTATAATGGTAGTCCTGGCAGTAGTGACGAGTGTAATTGCCATTTCCACCAATGTATATAATTTCTTTGGAAACAAGCAATAGTTTGATTTTTACTCTTTTTTTTTTTTTTTTTTTTTTTTTCTGTTTGTTGTAGTTGAGGTGCTTGTATTCTTGTGTATTATTATTCATAGCATTGTAACTATAGAGTTCCCAAACATTCTCTATTAATATGATATGAGATGATATTTGTACCCAAAAGAAATTAAGATATTGCATGATTTGGTGTCCTTTAACAATACAAAATCCGTCATTTATCGAAATACAGACGTCCTGCACAGAGGACTTCTAGAGAACTACAAATAAACTGACAACTAGCTAGAGTGGAGAGACAGGTGATAAATATAATGAGATTGAAGCTAATCCATTGAATTCAAAGTCTGTTTATTACATGTAAGAAGGAAAAAGAAGGATACATGGCTAAAGTTGGAGACTAAAGAGTTTAAGACCTTGACACATCTGCAGAAGGGATATCATCATATCTCAGATCCTGGAATCTCCTGAGTAAGCCTAACTTGTATTTCTCAATTTCAGCGTGCTCCACGGAATTGGGGGTAGATCTGATGACTGAGACTGCCCCGGCTTGGTGTAAAGCTCCAATGGCATTATCTGCGGTAAAGGGAAGGAACAGAAGGAAAACCGAAAGAAACAAGAAAGAACTGATTAGCACATCATGACTTTCTAAACTAGTGTCAAACCTATTGCTAACACAACTACCGGAAGTGCATTATGCTTACTGCTGAGTTACTCTCAGCAAAACTACATCGTTTCAAATATGTGAAAGTTCGGATCATGTAATATATAACAGGAATGTAATTCATTTCCACCAGCAACCCTCTAAAGATATTAAAGGGATATACTTTGCTGGAATTCCATTTTTCCATTCAGTATTTAACAGGAATGAAATTGATTTTCACCGGCAATGTGTGGTGGCAGTATTCTTCAGCCTCCCTTAACTTTCAGTTGATATCTACAGATTCTGAAAATGGAACAAAGTTCCGAGGGAGACATAGGCGCATGTAGTTCTAACTGCAAATGAAAGAGTCTAACCTGAGGGAGACAGAGCAGAAAGAGCTTTCAAAGCCTCCTTCCTTGTGTGGTCATCTTTAGCATCCCCTAACATGTTTATGAGTTCTTGAGCACCACCCATCTCCACTATTTTCATCCTCCTTTCATCTGTATATAAAAAGAAACAAACTTCACTCTCCCCTCAGTTTCATGTGCTACCTATTAAAAAACCTCAAGATAGAACAAAACACAATAATTCACAACCCGATGTGAGACAGTTGGAGAATCAGAGAAATGATCACTTACAATCATATGCAGCTCAAACACAACAGTTCCCGAAAACCTTAAATTAAAGTCTAAATGCTGATGCTTTAAATTATCAGAGATGAATTGCTTTTCCTAACCAGTCAACCAGGTACATATAATGGATGAATGTTATCAAAACTAAATAGTGACGGAAAAGAAAATAGAGCAAAAAAGCTACCATCAACTGCAAACTGAGCTAACCGAGAAGCCCCCATTCTCTTAAACAAAGGATCCTTGACTGTTAAAAGTGACACGGACTGTTGCAACAAATTATCTCCTGGAAAATGTAGCAAATTCCAAGAACAAGGGGTCAAGCAAAAATGGAAATTACTTAAATTTCCTCAAATGAAAAAAGATAAAATAGTTGAAGATTGCAATAAACGAATACGAAGATTGACACACCCATGTACGGCATGATGTTGTAAGCTATGCAAGTTGCAGTCCCAGCAAATATCAACTTCAATAGCCATCCAATTTTTTTTTCAGCGTCCTGTTCAAGGGAGAGCTCATCTGCAATTTCCATACCAGAATTTCATTTTTCCAGCAACCAAACAAGTTTTCCGGAATAGAAGAGAAAATATTGACAGGGATAACAGTGAGTAAATAACCTCTTCCATCGTAAGTCGAGAAATTGCGACGCTGCAAATTCCGAACTGGGATTCTTCTACAATTGTACGTTGAGAAATTTCCAGGCTGAGCATTCCGAATTGGGATTCTTCTACAGTAATACTTTGAACACCGATCACAAAATTCACATCACGTCAAAATTAGGAAAAAGTTGAACAAAATGAGACTCAGAAATGTGTTTCATGTAATGAGAAATTCAATTTCAAGAATTATCTTACGGTGGTGAGCTTGGCTGCTAACGTGCGCATGGTTCAAAGACATAGGCCGGCGGTGCTCGGTGCGGCGAAATCGAAGAGCAGGTGTTGGACTCACTGGAGCACGCGAGTAAAGGCCGAAAAGTTGCGTGTTTTTCTCTTCTTTTGGGCCTTTCTTTTTTGTTATAATCCAAACAATTTCTTTTTGTTGTGAAGATTCGGTAATACTTGTTTAGAAATTCTGAATAATATAGAATTATAATAAAATAATAAATTAATAAAAAATATTATATATGCTAGGTTTATAGATAATAATAAAATGACCTAACTACCCTTACATGAAAATAGGCATAAAGTTACATTTATTTACATCACTCCCTTTGGATATTTCATGTAATAGTGCTACTTGGTTGCGCGCCTATGTGTTGTCTCGTTAAAACCTTGCTAGGTAATAAAAATCCTGTGAGACAAAAATAAACATGGTAGAAGGAAAAAGAATGCAACGCGCGTGGATACAGAGTAGTTGCATAGGAATCTCCGGAGGTAGTTGAAGTCGTCTCTTCTGGATAATAAACAGATAACACGTCCATGGGATATGATGCATTAGAATTGCTACACCAAAACCTTGCCTGGTAAACCCAATGGGAAAAACCCATGGTCGAAGGGAAAAGATGAGCAAATGCATATGAGTCGAATCATGACATCTTCTGAATGCAGTGTCAATAGGGTGACCATACCAAAAGTGTGCCTTATTAAAACCTAGCCAGGTAACGAAACCCAATGGGACAAAATAACCCTGGTCGTAGAACAAAAGAGTACATGATGGTCAAATGAGTATGCTTCGGGATACTTGGTATGCTTCAGGATACTCCCCCTGATATCGACTCCCCCTGAAAACTACAGTCTAGGTAGATCAGCCAGTCTACGTAAGCCAATACCTCGAACATGCTACTCGAATGTAGCCTTCGGTAATGACTTGGCAAAAAGGTCGGCATGGCTGTCTTGAGATATGATTGACTTGATTTCAATCTTCTGATGCTCTTGTTGCTGTTGGTTGAAGAAAACCTTCGGTGCAATATGCTTGGTGTTGTCTCCTTTAATGAAACCGGTCTTCATCTGCTCGATGCATGCATCATTATTTTCATAGATAAGGTTCGGTTCATTATTGGTGGAATACAATCCATAAGTACTTCGAATATGCCTCGTAACGGCTCTTAGCCATATACATTCACGAACTGTTCCGTGAAGAGCTAGAATCTCTGCATGATTCAAAAAGGTGGTAACAAGGGTCTGTTTCATAGACCTCCAAGATATTTCTGTGTTCCCAATGGTAAAGACATAACCAGTTTGGGAACGAGCCTTGTGTGGGTCTGATAGGTAACCCGCATTAGCATACCCAACAAGGCGTGCATCATTCCGAGGACCAAGAGGGTTTGATCCATTCCTCGATGCATAGGGATAGAATAAACGCATATTCGTCGTACCTCTGAGGTACCGGAAAATGTCTTTTATGCCATTCCTGTGGCGGCGTGTTGGCGCAGAGCTAAATCTAGCTAGCAAGTTCATAGAGAATGAAATGTCTGGTCTAGTACATTGAGCTAAGTACAAGAATGCGCCTATTGCACTTAGATATGGAACTTATGGTGTCAATATCTCTTCGTTATCGTCTGCGGGACGAAACGGGTCTTTCTTAGGATCTATACTACAGACGATCATGGGCGTGCTTGAAGGTTTCACTTTATCCTCATCAAAGTGTCTTAACATCTTCTGGATGTAATTCGATTGATGGACTAAAATCCTATCTGCACGGTGCTCAAGCTCCAGGCCGAGACAGAAGTTCGTTCTCCCAAGATCCTTCATTTCAAATTCTAACTTCAGGTGCTTAGTAGTTTCTTTGATCACTTCAGGAGTACCAATCACATTCATATCATCAACATAAACTGCTACTATAGCGAACCCGAAACTTGTTTTCTTAATAAACATACATGGGCATAGTTCATTATTCATATATCCCAGTCTGATCAAATATTCACTTAGATGGTTATACCACATCCGTCCGGATTGTTTTAATTCGTAAAGTGAACTCCTCAAACGAATGAAGAGCATGTTTCGTGGTATGGAACTATTTGCATCATGTATCTTAAGTCCTTCGGGAACTTTCATATATATATATATATATATATATATATATATATATATATATATATATATATATATATATATCGCTGTATCCAAATCCCCATAGAGATAAGTTGTGATCACATCCATAAGCTGCATACTTAGTTTTTCGGAAACTACTAAACTAATAAGGTAGCGGAACGTTATGGCGTCCATTACGGGAGAATACGTCTCCTTATAATCAATCCCATGGTGTTGAGAAAATCCTTGCGCCACTAAACGAGCTTTTTATCTCACAATCTCGTTTTTCTCATTACGCTTCCTTACAAATACCCATTTAAATCCTATAGGTTTAACATGGGGAGGTGTGAGAACGACAGTCCCAAACACCTTCATTTTTGTCAAGAAATCTAATTTGACCTGGATTGCTTCTTTCCATTTTGGTTAGTCTTCTCTACGTTGGCATTCATCAACGGAGCGAGGTTTGATCTCATCACTAGTTATTATTTTGGTAGCTACCGTGAATACAAATATATCATCGATGATAATATCTTTCCGATTCCATATCTCACTTAAGCATGCATAATTTACCGAGATCTCTCTATTCTTGGGAATGTGTTCAGACGTTGGAGCGTCCCCCAACGTCGTCGCTTCTAGGACAGACCCATAATCCGGAATTATCTCATGAGATGGATAAGTTGATATTAAGATCTCTAGGGGATTCGATTGTGCCAAATTTATCCTCTTCCGGGGATGAGAATCCTTCGAACCTATTGGTCTACCTCGCTTCTGGGCAGGCACATATGATTGGTTAGCCGCCATGGTCGTACCTCGTCCTTCTAGGATGACTCATCCTTCTGGGACAACGCGTCCTACGGGGACGTCTATCCTTGCATGCACACTTGCAGTAGGTATATGTGATCTCATCCCTTTAGCTAGATCAGAGAAAGCGTCTGACATATTATTAGCTACACTCTGTAGATATAGAATTCTCTGCACTTCATTCTCACATTGTGAGGTTCGGGGATCAAGATAAGACATAGTGGGGAATTCCACGTCAATTCACGTCATTCTTCAGGAACGTTGACGTTCTTATCTCCCCTTAACGGCGGAAAGACTGTCTCATCAAAGTGACTATATGAAAATCTAGCGATAAAGAGATCGCATGTCAAGGGCTCTAAATAGCGTATAATGGAGGGGGATTCATAACCAACATATATGCCCCTCCTCCATTGAGGACCCATTTTTGTACGTTGTGGCGGCGCAATTGGCACGTAAATTGCACACCCGAAAATGTGTAAGTGTGAAACGTCAGGTTTGTACCTATCACCAGCTTTAACGAGGAATAGGGTTGGGTGGCAGTGGGCCTCAACTGGACCAACATGTCTGCATGTAAAATTGCATAGCCCCACGCAGAAATTGGAAGCTTGGTGCGCATAACCAAGGTCCGTGCAATCATTTGCAATCTCTTAATGAATGCTTATGCGAGAACATTTTGGGTGTGAACATGGGGAACTGGGTGTTCAACATCAATCCCAAGGGACATACAATAATCATCGAATGATTTCGATGTAAACTCTCCGGCATTATCGAGTCTTATGGACTGCATAAGATAATCCAGGTGGTGGGCCTTTAATTTAATGATCTGGACGAGGAGTTTAGCAAACGCAACATTGTGTGTGGAAAATAGTGTAAAATGTGACCACCTTGTCGATTCATCAACCAAAGCCATAAATATCTAAACGGTCCGCATGGACATGGTGGTTGGATAGGCCCACAAATATCCCCTTGTATTCTTTGCAAGAAATGAGTGAATTCTTTACTCATCTTTGCATATGTTGGTCTAGTATTCAACTTTTCCATTGAGCAAGCTTGGCATAGTGTCTCACTAAACACAAGGTCCTTATTAGTAAGTGGATGCCCATGTGATGAATTGAGGATACGGCGCATCATACATTGACCAGGTGTCTCAACCGGTCATGCTGTAACGACCCGGATAAGAAATTATAGTAATTCGAGAATTTAATTAAGGAAAGAACGATTTTACCCTCAGTTTTGGAGGGGTTCAGGAGTCACTTTTGTCTGGCAGTACTTTTGGAAGTTGTTCTTGGGTCGTTGCGTAGGTCTCGAACTCACGAGTTCGTAGATAGGTGGCACGCAAAAACCAGAGACCCGGTGAGAACGTTGTGGGTCTAAAAGCTTCAGGGGCTGTTTGGTCATTTTGAAAAATTCCAAAATTAGGGAGATATTTTTCTCTCTCTCCGGAGAGTCTACTCAGACTGGGGACTTAAACTCTCTCTCTCCACCCTCAATCACTCTCTCTCCCCGTGCGATCACTGCACTACCATCACCTTCATCGTCCCATTTTGGGGCCGATTCGACCAAATCCAAGACCATGGAAGTCTTCCCCTCGACTCTACGAGCAGCATGGTGTCATTCTCGAAGTGAGAGAGTCACCGTAGATGGTGGATGGAAGAGGAGAGGTGAGCCGAAACTTCTCGGCCAATTTTTTATCAAACCAGGTACAATCTCGAACTCCCGACTTCATTTTTGAGTTCCTGGCATTGCGTAGATGATTCTACAGGTGTGCATCGTAGAAATCGGTAGAGTTTGGAAAGAGTTAAAAGCTAGTAGGAAATGGCGGATTCCGGTGAGAATTTTCAGATTTCGGCCACTAGAGACGGCGACGATGACGGTGGTCTAGTTCGAGCTGCGGTTACTGACGTGGCATGCCACCCGGCAGCCACGTGATGACGCGTGGTGACCAGTCAGCAACTGACTCAGCTGCCACATGGAACCACGTGGCAGTATAGTCAGTGGTCCAGTCATCAGTATCAATGACCACAGAGGGCGCGTGGCGGTTCGTGGGGGCACGTGGCCAGTGCATGGGGGCACGTGGCAGGCAATTCGATCTTCTACCGATGTGTGACGATGCGTGGGGAAATTTCCCGACCCACAGTGGCGCGTGTCTAGGGTTTTGGAACATTCCAGATCGAATTTTGGCGGTTTTAAGGCCGTTGGAGTTTGTTTAGAGCTCCGTTTGAGTAATCCCAGCCATATGAATGACCACAGAGCGGGTTTTGGCTCGGGGGGTCATGGAGCTGGGTTATTCCTTAGGGCTAGGGCTTCCTTGAGGTTGTACTTTGGATATACTTTGAACGGACTAGATTTCTGGGATTGTGTGGCAAGCGTACTTCTATGTATTATGTTATACCACGAATTGGGATTTGGGTTTTGACCCTGATGAATGATCTAAGGTATGTTATGGCGGATTTCATCATACTCTCAAGATGAGCCGGGATATCGGGTACGGCTCGAGTTGAGCCGGGATATCGGGAATGACTTGGGAGGAGCTGGGTTAGTTGGCTACAGCTCAGGATGAGTCAGGATATTGAGCTACGGCTCGATTTTAGCTGGGATATCTAGTACGGCTTGGGATTAGCTGGGTTAGTGAGCTACGACTCAGGATGAGCCGGGATATCGAGTCGCGACTCGGGGTAAGTCAGTGAGACTCAATTCAACCAAGCCTGGTACCTTCGTCATCAGGGTCAGTGGGTGGTATGGGCGGTGACCCAGATTGACGAGTCGTTGATGGTTCACACGAGGGTGACAAGTCAGTTATCTTGTTTGATTGCGGAGGAGGTCCTCCGAGGTAGTTTGTGAACTATTGGTCTATCTTTCGTCTAACGGGTAGGTGAAGGTCAATCAAGTACATAGGAGGTTCTGTTGGAACCCCTATAAATTTTATTTCATGTTTCCAAAATTAAGGGTATTCCATGTATTAACTTTTGTGATTAAAGGCTGTCAGACTGGAGCATGGCTTTTTGCGGAATTCGAGACGCAATTCGGGAAGGGTCCTATCAATTTGGTATCAGAGCTCTAGGTTTCACTTCTTGCAGACTGCACACTTGTGTGCAGATGGTTCTTATCAGTGAGATGCCTCCGAGACGTTTGTCTCTTTAGCGACCTAGAATAGAGGGAGGTGGAGAATGCATAGTGGATATGAGGTGCCAAGATTCCATGGTTGAGCTAATTGGGCAGACCCTGGAGCTGTTGGGTCGGGCGTTGATATGCATGGGCGAGGTAGGCGCCGCCGTTGCAGGTGAGTGGACTTTGGTTTTGTAAATTATAATGCATGTATAAAGGAATTTGAAATAAATTCTGATTACGTATTGTTTTTGGTATATTTCTGTAATTTAGAAAATTATTTTATTAAATTATTACTGGACACGGAAATGATGTTTTGGGATGTGGCCTGGGTTTTGGACTCTGTTTTTTTTTATGTCATTTTGACGTGATAGATTTTGAGTTTCGGTTGAGTCTATGATTTTTGGGTGTAGACCCGGATTTGTGATTTTATTGGATTTGAGCATAAATCCGGTTTGTCAATGAATTTGGCTTATGCCAAGAAACAAGGATTTCAAAACATGGATTTTGGTTTTCACTGAATTACTGTCCCTGAGGGTCATGGTTTTTCTCTGGCACATGATGATGGGTATATTCCCATCACGTGTTCGTCGAAGTTTCTCCGACTGGCGTCGAAGGGTATTTCTCCGCCAGATCATTGAGGGGTTCTCCGATGTTGGCGTTGTAGGGTATTTCTCCGCCGCATCGTTGAGGTTTTCTCCGACTAGCGTCTAAGGGTATTTCTCCGCTAGATCGTTGAGGGGTTCTCCGATGTTGGCGTTGTAGAGTATTTCTCCGCCACATCGTTGAGGTTTTCTCCGACTGGCGTCGAATGGTATTTCTCAGCCAGATTGTTGAGGGGTTCTCCGATTTTGGCGTTGTAGGGTATTTCTCAGCCACATCGTTGAGATTTTCTCCGATACTGGTGCTGTAGGGTATTTCTCCGCCAGATCGTTGAAGGGTTTCTCCGATGTTGGCATTACGAGGTATTTCTCCGCCACATCGTTGAGGTTGTCTATGCATCGTACAACGACCATCATATATTGAGATGCTAGGATATGTGGAGGGATTTCTCCGAGACTGGCGTGGTAGGGAATTTTCTCCTCTAGATCTTTGATGTTTTTTGATGCTGGCGTGGTAGAGTAATTCTCCGCCAGATCGTTGAGCTGACTACACGAAGTATAGGGATCTGCATGACTTCCCGATAGCTTTGGATGCACATATACCTATATGACCCCTGACTTCGAGGTATATTAGGTCATGTGACATCATGACTTGAGGTGCTTGTAGTTATGTTGGGAGTAGGCCCCGCGGTGGGCCTCTCGGGTTCCGAGCCTTGCGTTGAAGTAATTTCTGGGTTGAAAGGATTCTGGTGCCTTCAGGATGTCTCTTGGATGTTGTTCTCGCCTATGGTTTGTTATCGAGACTGGAACAAAGAAATGTGCAGGGTGCACAAGTTCATTTAGGAATCGCAGCTGAGGTCCAGTTCGTGTCGTTGGTGACACGAGAGGACTCGAAGGCAGGAGGTTGGTTCTTTGACCTGAGTTAAGGGAATTTCAGGGATGAAATTATTTAAGGGGGGAATTTGATCTGCATGACTTCGCGATATCTTCGGATGCACGTGTACCTATCTGACCCATGACTTCGAGGTATATTCGGTTATGTGACGTGTCAGGACCCGTCCCGAATTTCCCCTCGAAACCCGGGAAGAACCCTGATCCCGTCTGACAACCTAAGAAAAGGTTCCCAAAATACCCTTAAATCCATACAAATTATAATAACCATGATAAATACTTCCTCTTGTCAGACAAGGGACTTAAGCACTCAATAATTCCCGTAATTAACGACCAAACAAATACAACATAATATCAGAGCGTCTAAGTAGGATCAAAAGTAAAATTTAGATATCCTACTCAAATATACAACACAGCGCATTCGAAATCCTAATGCCTCAGCCTCGAGATCAATGTTCGCGTCAACTCTACTCAACTGCCTGAAGGGGGATTTAAACACAAAAGTTGTGAGTGGATAAAAATAATCATTTATAAATTCCTTTTCGAAGAATTACCTTTCTTCCCCTCCATTTATAAAATCATGCATGCATAACATAAAACAATTTATGATATAAAAGCATCATATGTAAATCATCCAAAATTCACATTTATCTTTAAAATCATTTAATTGGACTCACATAAAATCTGTATAATGAAAATACCTCGTGATCCACAATTTGGTTTGAAAACTCTCTTCAAATGAGTTTAAAATCATTTAATTCAATCTGGACACAAATTATCTCAAATTCAAATCATTTGGTTCAATCGGACACATAATATCTCAAAATCAAATCATTTGGTTCAATCGGCCACATAATATCTCAAATTCAAATCATTTGGTTCAATCGGCCACATAATATCTCAAATTCAAATCATTTGGTTCAATCGGCCACATAATATCTCAAATTCACTGTTCCCGACATATTCATAACACACCAGGGTATCCCTTGAGATGTGTTCAAATCTGTACAACTCTGTGTACCATATGTACTGTCTGTAATATCTGTACTATGCATAGACAGTTTCGCGACCCGGCGGAGCCATGCCCCTCAACACCTAAGGTCCGAACCCTCAACAACTGGTAGAGCAAGGCCCCTCAACACCAGTCAGAGCAACAACAATCATCGGGACGGGAATCAGTGAATCAAATCCATACTTCGAAATCTTTGTTTCGCGGCCTAAGCCAAATTCTTTAAAATATCATTTTATGGCCAAAATCGGTAAAATCACAATTATGAGTCAAAACCCAAATCACATACTCAAATAGTCACCACGTCAAAATGATATCAAAATCAAGTGCAAAATCAGGCCATTTCTCAAAACATACTTTCACTGAAATATTGCAAAATATGTGTCCAGTATCATTTCTAAAATCCAGAAATTCATTTCACTCATACTCAACAGTATTTATATCAAAGATACATTTATGCATGCATTATAGTTTATAAATCAAAGTCCACTCACAAACCTGTTCAAGCAAGCTCAATCCCGAACTGTACGCTCCCCTGAAGCTCCTGGAGCAGTATCGCCTGTCCAAATTAATAATCGGGATTACCAGCCAATCATAAGAACCTTAAATATAAACCCCCTAAACCCCGGGAGTCTAACTATGCTGGCCTAGAAAACGCAGCAACCTTAAAACGTCCGAAACAGCCCCTAAACGACATCCGATCGACTCGAAACCTGCGCTAACAGGTCTGAAACGTCAAAAACTACTTGTCACACGCCACCGTGACATCAGACTCAGCCCCACGCGCCGCCACGCGCCGACGGAAGGTCGGAACACGCGCTCACGCGCCGCCACGTGCCCTCACGCGCCGCCACGTGCCCTCACGCGCCCTCACGCGCCGGTCACGCGCCCGCTACAGTACCCACGCGCCTGGACCGGTCCAACCCGGTTCAACTCGGCCCGACCCGGTTCAACTCGGCCTGACCGGTTCACTCAACCCGACCGGTTCAACTCGACCCGACCGGTTCAACTCTTCCCGATCGGTTCAACTCAACCCGACCGGTTCAACTCGACCCGACCGGTCACCAGCGACTCGCCGGAGAAGACGACCGGCTGCCGTCGACGTCGCCGGAAGTTGGCCGGAGAAGATGACCGGCAGTCGCCGTCGCCGCCGTCTGGTTTCGCCGGAATCCTCCATTTCCGGCCGAAACTCCAAGCTTTCCAACTTCCTCAAAACTCAACCATTTTTCACAAATTTTACGTCTAAATCTGTCTACTCGAACCCAGGAATCCAAATATGACCTCAAAATCACAAACACGTACCTGTGCTAGCCGAAAAATCGATCGGAAGGTCTGAAACTTCCTATCCTCGGTTCGGCTTCCTCCGTGGTCCTCTCATTCGATGGTTGGTACGGTTGTGATCGTGGGAAGGAGTAGAACACGATTAGTTGATCAAAACTGGAAGTTAAAGCCTTGAAATCAAAGTTGACTTTTGGTTTCTCTTCGGTGAGTTTTCGCATGGTTTGGGTTCGAAGTGGTTTTTGTGTTTTCTTGTCCCAGAGAGGAAGAAGGAGATGATAAGGATGAATGAAGATGGATCAGATTACATTGATTTGGGGGTTAAAAATATCTACCCCAAGTAAAAAATTACCAAAATGCCCTTGCACATCTAGACCCATAACTTCCGTCCACGAACTCCGTTTTCCGCGTGCCGCCTGTCTACGAACTCGTGAGTTCGAGACCTACGCAACGGTACCCAAAACACCATCAAAAGTGTCTCGAAACAAAACTTGATTCCCAAGCCCTTTAACAAACAAGGGTAAAATCGTCAATTTACATAAATAATTTAATTAAATCCAATAATTGAAATTCCGGGTTGTTACAATCTACCCCCCTTAAGAAATTTCGTCCCCGAAATTCAACTCTACCCTTGGAACAAATAAGGATACTGCGTCCGCATTAGTTCCTCAGTTTCCCACGTGGCTTCCTCCACGTTATGATTCCTCCACAACACTTTAACTAGAGGAATACTCTTTCTGCGCAGTACCTTCTCTTTCCAATCCAAAATTTGCACCGGTTGCTCCTCAAAGGTCAAATCATCTTTCAGCTCAAGTGGTTGTTCTCCCAATACGTGAGACTCATCAAACAGATATTTCCGGAGCAAAGATACATGAAAAACATTATGAACTCTGGATAATTCCGATGGTAAAGCAAGACGATATGCCACTGGTCCTATCCTCTCCAGAATCTCATATGGACTAATGTAGCGAGGACTCAGTTTTCCTCGTCTACCAAAACGTACAACTCCCTTCCAAGGAGATAGTTTCAAGAACACCCAGTCACCAACCTCAAACTCAAGGTCTCTAATTCTGCGGTCTGCATTGCTCTTCTGGCGATCCTGAGCTATCTTCAACCTTTCTCTGATGATCCTTATCTTTTCCTCAGTCGTATCAACCAACTCTGGTGTTAACAGTTTCCTTTCACCCACTTCGTTCCAGCATAATGGTGTCCTGCACTGCCTCCCATACAGTGCCTCGAAAGGAGACATCCCAATACTCGACTGATAACTATTATTATAAGCAAATTCCATCAGAGCCAGATGTGAATCCCAGTTCCCTTTAAACTGTAGTACACAAGCTCTCATCATATCCTCCAAAATCTGGATTGTCCTCTCAGACTGACCATCCGTCTGAGGATGAAAACCTGTACTAAAATGCAATGTAGTGCCAAAAGCCTTCTGCAAACTCCGCCAAAACCTGGAGGTAAATCTAGGATCCCTGTCCGAAACAATGGACTCTGGAGTCCCATGTAGCCGTATGATCTCATCAATGAACAATTTGGCATACTGACTCATCCGAAAATCTTCCCGCACTAGCAAGAAATGTGCAGACTTCGTGAGTCTATCAACAATTACCCATATCCCATCATGTCCTTTCTGTGTCCTTGGAAGTTTATACACAAAATCCATCGTAATGTGATCCCACTTCCATTCCGGAATAGGTAATGGTTGAAGTGTCCCATATGGTTTCTGCCTCTCTGCTTTCACTTGCTGGCACGTCAGGCATCTACTCACAAACTCAGCAATCTCCCTTTTCATCCCAGTCCACCAATAATATTTCCTTAGGGTATGATACATCTTGGTACCTCCTGGATGCATAGCGTAAGCCGAACTATGAGCCTCATCAAGAATTTCCCTCTTTAGTTCCAGCTCATTCGGTACGCACAATCGGCCATCCCTAACCAAGGCTCCATCATCCCTAAGCGCATAGTCCTGCCTGTTTCCAGCCTCCAACTCCATCATGATAATGCACAATGTAGGATCCTGGAGTTGAGCCTCAATAATCCGATCAATCAGAACAGGCCTCACATGGAAACTAGCTAACAAAGCCCCCTGGCTATCCATGTCCAGTACTATCCCTGCTCTACGGAACTCTACCAGTGACGGTAAGTAGACTGTATGCAAATGGGCTAAAGAACCCATGGATTTTCTGCTTAAAGCATCTGCCACAACATTGGCTTTCCCTGGATGGTACTCTATAGTACAATCATAATCCTTTATTAACTCAAGCCATCTTCTCTGCCTCAGATTTAGGTCTTTTTGGGTGAACAAGTACTTCAAACTCTTATGGTCGGTGAAGATCCGACACGTCTCCCCGTACAAATAATGTCTCCATATTTTCAATGCATGCACCACTGCAACTAATTCCAAATCATGTGTGGGGTAATTCAACTCATGGGGTTTAAGTTGTCTAGAAGCATAAGCTATCACCTTTCCATGCTGCATCAACACGCAGCCTATACCCCGCAATGATGCATCACTATACACCTCGAATCCACCAGTATCATCAGGAATGGTCAATACTGGAGCAGAAGTCAACCTCCTCTTCAGCTCCTGAAATCCCTGTTCACAATCAGCTCCCCAGTCAAACTTGACTCCTTTCCTCGTCAACCGAGTCAATGGCCCTGCTATCGTAGAAAATCCTTCTACGAACCGTCGATAATATCCTGCCAAACCCAGAAAACTCCTCACCTCTGTCACTGTCCTCGGTTGCTCCCAGTTTGCCACTGCCTCAATCTTTTGGGGATCTACGCTGATACCCTCAGCCGAAATCACATGACCTAAGAATCCAACTTCGGTCAACCAAAACTGACATTTACTGAATTTGGCAAACAAATGCTTTTTCCTAAGCATATTCAGCACCAACCTTAAGTGCTTCTCATGTGCCTTAGCACTCCTCGAATACACCAAGATGTCATCAATGAATACAATCACAAACCGATCCAAATACTTTTGGAACACCCTGTTCATCAAATCCATAAATGCTGCTGGAGCATTAGTCAACCCGAAAGGCATCACCAGGAACTCATAATGACCATAACGAGTCCTGAAAGCTGTTTTCTCAACATCCCCTTCTCTGATCCTCAACTGGTGGTATCCGGATCGAAGGTCAATTTTCGAAAAATATCTTGCCCCCTTAAGTTGATCAAACAAATCATCTATCCTTGGCAAAGGATACTTATTCCGCACCGTAGCCATGTTTAGCTTCCGGTAGTCAATACACAATCTCAGACCACCATCCTTTTTCCTCACAAATAACACTGGTGCACCCCAAGGTGAAACACTTGGGCGAATAAATCCCATATTCACCAAGTCCTGCAACTGAGTCTTTAACTCTCGCAATTCTGCCGGTGCCATCCTATACGGTGCCTGTGAGATAGGTTGAGTACCTGGCAAAAGCTCGATGGTGAACTCAATCTCCCGGTGAGGTGGCAATCCCGGAAGATCATCTGGAAACACATCAGAGAATTCACTCACCACGGGAATATCCTCCACTCTCATCGGAGTATCCCGAGAATCAAACACATGAGCCAAGTAACCCTCACAACCTTTCCTCAGCAATTTCTCAGCAGTCAAAGCTGATATCACTCCACAGGGTAGTACCCTACGATCTCCTCTGAATGTAAGTTCCGGTAAACCTGGACTCCAAAAATCCACTCTCTTGTCATAACAATCAATAGAGGCATGGTGCATAATCAACCAATCCATCCCCAGAATCACATCAAAATCAAAATATCTAAGGGGATTAAATCTGCCTCTAATGCATAATCATCCACTAACACTGGGCAACTACGAATCACGAGATTCGCCACTAACATATTCCCAGTAGGAGTACTAATACCCATGTCCCAACCAATCGGAGACAATTCTCTACATCCTCTGGGCTAGACTCGCCCATAAATACGGTAGCCCCTAATCTCTGGGCTCTCTTAATGTCTGAACCTTCAATAGCAGTCCTACTCTGAAGTACAGAAGTCAACGCATGACCCAATTGTTCCAGTGTCTGCCTCATATCAGGCTCCACTGTAGGTTCAGGTGTGTCCCCAATATTTTCCGACTGTTGACGGAACTCGCGTCTCGGAGGCATTACGCTGTAAAGAACTATAACTCATCAATATCAAAATAATTGTACACGTAGTGTACAGTCTACAGGAATTTAACCTAGTGCTCTGATACCAATTGTCAGGACCCGTCCCGAATTTCCCCTCGAAACCCGGGAAGAACCCTGATCCCGTCTGACAACCTAAGAAAAGGTTCCCAAAATACCCTTAAATCCATACAAATTATAATAACCATGATAAATACTTCCTCTTGTCAGACAAGGGACTTAAGCACTCAATAATTCCCGTAATTAACGACCAAACAAATACAACATAATATCAGAGCGTCTAAGTAGGATCAAAAGTAAAATTTAGATATCCTACTCAAATATACAACACAGCGCAGTCGAAATCCTAATGCCTCAGCCTCGAGATCAATGTTCGCGTCAACTCTACTCAACTGTCTGAAGGGGGATTTAAACACAAAAGTTGTGAGTGGACAAAAATAATCATTTATAAATTCCTTTTCGAAGAATTACCTTTCTTCCCCTCCATTTATAAAATCATGCATGCATAACATAAAACAATTTATGATATAAAAGCATCATATGTAAATCATCCAAAATTCACATTTATCTTTAAAATCATTTAATTGGACTCACATAAAATCTGTATAATGAAAATACCTCGTGATCCACAATTTGGTTTGAAAACTCTCTTCAAATGAGTTTAAAATCATTTAATTCAATCTGGACACAAATTATCTCAAATTCAAATCATTTGGTTCAATCGGACACATAATATCTCAAAATCAAATCATTTGGTTCAATCGGCCACATAATATCTCAAATTCAAATCATTTGGTTCAATCGGCCACATAATATCTCAAATTCAAATCATTTGGTTCAATCGGCCACATAATATCTCAAATTCACTGTTCCCGACATATTCATAACACACCAGGGTATCCCTTGAGATGTGTTCAAATCTATACAACTCTGTGTACCATATGTACTGTCTGTAATATCTGTACTATGCATAGACAGTTTCGCGACCCGGCGGAGCCATGCCCCTCAACTCCTAAGGTCCGAACCCTCAACAACTGGTAGAGCAAGGCCCCTCAACACCAGTCAGAGCAACAACAATCATCGGGACGGGAATCAGTGAATCAAATCCATACTTCGAAATCTTTGTTTCGCGGCCTAAGCCAAATTCTTTAAAATATCATTTTATGGCCAAAATCGGTAAAATCACAATTATGAGTCAAAACCCAAATCACATACTCAAATAGTCACCACGTCAAAATGATATCAAAATCAAGTGCAAAATCAGGCCATTTCTCAAAACATACTTTCACTGAAATATTGCAAAATATGTGTCCAGTATCATTTCTAAAATCCAGAAATTCATTTCACTCATACTCAACAGTATTTATATCAAAGATACATTTATGCATGCATTATAGTTTATAAATCAAAGTCCACTCACAAACCTGTTCAAGCAAGCTCAATCCCGAACTGTACGCTCCCCTGAAGCTCCTGGAGCAGTATCGCCTGTCCAAATTAATAATCGGGATTACCAGCCAATCATAAGAACCTTAAATATAAACCCCCTAAACCCCGGGAGTCTAACTATGCTGGCCTAGAAAACGCAGCAACCTTAAAACGTCCGAAACAGCCCCTAAACGACATCCGATCGACTCG
This sequence comes from Oemleria cerasiformis, assembly GCA_037349345.1. Lineage (NCBI taxonomy): Eukaryota > Viridiplantae > Streptophyta > Magnoliopsida > Rosales > Rosaceae > Oemleria > Oemleria cerasiformis. Next base: position 32,685,103 of record JAZGTL010000007.1, on the reverse strand, counting down.
AAACCTGCGCTAACAGGTCCGAAACGTCAAAAACTACTTGTCACACGCCACCGTGACATCAGACTCAGCCCCACGCGCCGCCACGCGCCGACGGAAGGTCGGAACACGCGCTCACGCGCCGCCACGCGCCCTCACGCGCCGGTCACGCGCCCGCTACAGTACCCACGCGCCTGGACCGGTCCAACCCAGTTCAACTCGGCCCGACTCGGTCCAACTCGGCCTGACCGGTTCACTCAACCCGACCGGTTCAATCGACCCGACCGGTTCAACTCTTCCCGATCGGTTCAACTCAACCCGACCGGTTCAACTCGACCCGACCGGTCACCGGTGACGTCGCCGGAGAAGACGACCGGCTGCCGTCGACGTCGCCGGAAGTTGGCCGGAGAAGATGACCGGCAGTCGCCGTCGCCGCCGTCTGGTTTCGCCGGAATTCTCCATTTCCGGCCGAAACTCCAAGCTTTCCAACTTCCTCAAAACTCAACCATTTTTCACAAATTTTACGTCTAAATCTATCTACTCGAACCCAGGAATCCAAATATGACCTCAAAACCACAAACACGTACCTGTGCTAGCCGAAAAATCGATCAGAAGGTCTGAAACTTCCTATCCTCGGTTCGGCTTCCTCCGTGGTCCTCTCCTTCGATGGTTGGTACGGTTGTGATCGTGGGAAGGAGTAGAACACGATTAGTTGATCAAAACTGGAAGTTAAAGCCTTGAAATCAAAGTTGACTTTTGGTTTCTCTTCGGTGAGTTTTCGCACGGTTTGGGTTCGAAGTGGTTTTTGTGTTTTCTTGTCCCAGAGAGGAAGAAGGAGATGATAAGGATGAATGAAGATGGATCAGATTACATTGATTTGGGGGTTAAAAATATCTACCCCAAGTCAAAAATTACCAAAATGCCCTTGCACATCTAGACCCATAACTTCCGTCCACGAACTCCGTTTTCCGCGTGCCGCCTGTCTACGAACTCGTGAGTTCGAGACCTACGCAACGGTACCCAAAACACCATCAAAAGTGTCTCGAAACAAAACTTGATTCCCAAGCCCTTTAACAAACAAGGGTAAAATCGTCAATTTACATAAATAATTTAATTAAATCCAATAATTGAAATTCCGGGTTGTTACATGACGTCATGACTTGAGGTAATTGTCGTCATGTTGGGAGTAGGCCCCGCGGTGGACCTTTCGGGTTCAAAGCCTTGCTTTGAGGTAATTTCCAGGTTGAATGAATTCTAGTGCCTTCAGGATGTCTCATGGATGTTGTTCTCGCCTATAGTTTGTTGTCGAGACGGGAACAAAGAAAAGAGCAGGGTGCACAAGTTCAATTGGGAATCACAGCTGAGGCCCAGTTCGTGTCGTTGGTGACAAGAGAGGACCCGAAGGCAGGAGGTTGGTTCTTTGACCTGAGAGAAGGGAATTTCAGGGATGAAATTTATTTAAGGGGGGAATTTGTAACGACCCGGACCAGAAATTATAGTAATTCAAGAATTTAATTAAGGAAATGACAATTTTTCCCTCGATTTCAGAAGGGTTTGGGAGTCACTTTTGTTTGGCAGTACTTTTGGAATTTTTTGTTGGGTCGTTGCGTAGGTACTTTTGGAAGTTTTTCTTGGGTTCGGGAGTCACTTTTGTTTGGCAGTACTCTCTCTCTTCCCTCAATCACTCTCTCTCCCCATGCGATCACCACACCACCATCACTTTTATCGTCCCATTTTGGGGCCGATTCGACCAAATCCATGGCCATGGAAGTCTTCCCCTCGACTCCACGAGCAGCATGGTGTCATTCTCGACGTGAGAGAGTCGCCGTAGACGGTGGATGGAAAAGGAGAGGTGGGTCGAAACTTCTTGGCCAATTTTTGATCAAACTAGGTACGATCTCAAACTCCCGACTTCATTTTTGAGTTCCTGGCGTTGCGTAGATGATTCTACATGTGTGGATCGTAGAAATTGGTGGAGTTTGGAAAGAGTTAAAAGGTCACAAAAAAGGCACATTCCGGCGAGAATTCCAAGATTCTGGCTACCAGAGACGGCGACGGTCTGGTTGTCGTCCCCGACGAACTCCGATGATTGGTTCAAGCTACGATTGCTAACATGTCATGCCACCTGGCAGCCATGTGGAGCCACGTGGCGACCAGTCAGCAGCTGATTAAGCTGCCACGTAGAACCACGTGGTAGCATAGTCAGCGGTTCAGTAAGTAGTTAATTGACTGTTTGGTCAACTCATGCCGTCAGAGTTTGACGGAATATGTTGACGGCGTTAACATATTCCGTCATAAGGCAATGGTGTTATGAAAGAACCCTAACGCTGTTAGTTTGGACGGAAGATTTCGATTCCGTCAGGTTCGTCGGAATATTCCATCAGAGCGACGAAATATTCTACCATGACAGTGCAGACGTGCATGGAGCGCCTGGCGGCGTGTGGGGGCGAGTGGCCGGCGCGTGGTCCAGTCTTCTACCTGCGCGTGAGGCGGTTTCCAGGACCACAACGGTACGTGTAGGTGGGTTTTGGAATATTCCGGATTGAATTTTTTTGTAGTTTTGAGGCCGTTGGAGTCCGTTTAGAGCCCCGTTTGAGTAATCCTAGCCATATGGACGACCACGAAACAGGTTTTGGCTCGGGGGGTTAGGGAGTTGGGTTATTCCTTGGGGCTAGGGCTTCCTTGAGTTAGTACTTTGGATATACTGTGAACGGACTGGGTTTTCGGGATTATGTGGCATGCATACTTCTATGTATAATGTTATACCACGGATTGTGATTTGGGTTTTGACCTTGATGAATGATCTGAGGTATGTTATGGAGGATTCCATCATACTCTCAAGATGAGCCGGGATATCGGGTACTGCTCGAGTTTAGCCGGGATATCGGGTACGGCTCAGGAGGAGTCGGGTTAGTGAGCTACGATTCAGGATGAGCTGGGATATTAAGTTACGGCTCGAGTTGAGCTGGGATACTGGTATGGCTTGGGATGAGCCGGGTTAGTGAGCTACGGCTCAAGATGAGCTGGGATATTGAGTCAAGACTTGGGATAAGTAAGTGAGACTCAATTCAACCAAGTCTGATACCTTCGTCATCAGGGTCAGTGGGTGGTGTGGGCGGTGACCCAGATTGACGAGTCGTTGACGGTTCACACGAGGGTGACACGTCAATTATCTTGTTTGATTGCGGAGGAGGTCCTTCGAGGGAGTTTGTGAACTACTGTGTTATCCTTAGTCTGACGGGTAGGTGAAGGTCAATCAGGTACAGAGGAGGTTCTGTTGGAACCCCTGTAAAGTTTATTTGATGTTTTCAAAATTAAGGGTATTTCAGATATTAACTATTGTGGTTAAAAGCTGTCTGACGGGAGCAGAGTTTTTTACGGATTTCGAGATGAAATTTGGGAAGGGTCCTGTCACATGCCATAATAAGTAGTTGCTCGGGTTAGGTAGCTTCTGGCTAGCCATGTGATTTGCCTCAATCGATCTAATGGTGGTCATGTAGAGACACTCGAGAGACATTTCAATTTCTCCAATGTACGTTTCCGGCCGTACAGGTTGGAGGTTATGCAAAGGTATTCAACATCCTTTTCTTTTGTGGTTTCAACGTGATAACCATTAGCTCGAATATCCTTAAAACTCAACAACGTTCTTCTGGAACGTGGAGAATATAAGGCTTCATCAATGGTAAATGCAGTACCATTGGACAACATAAAGTGGGCTTTTCCATAGCCCTCAACCAAGTTGGATTGGCTTGATATTGTTGTCATAGGAGTATGATTAGGCAATAAGTTTGTAAAAAATCGCCTATCTTGGAGGATAGTGTGCGTGGTAGCACTATTAGCCAGACAACAAACTTCCTCACATGACATGCCTAATATTAAATTTAACGAAAAATTAAATATCAAATTTATGGAAATAAATAACTAGATTAAAATAAATAATATTCGAGCAAAAATCAAATTTCCAAATCCAAAGTAAACATAAATCACCAAAGATTATCCAAAAATTAAAACGAATATCAGTAAAAGCGGCACAAACGCTGATCATATCCAAGTGTTTTTGAGGTCTCGAGCCTTGTCATGTCCAGCAGCAGTTTGGAAATCAACAATCTCAAGGGTGGTATCGATGGGAACTGGTCTTTCAGCCCGTCTGGCGTGATACTCTTCCACAACTTGAGCTGAAGCGCGACAGGTGCGGGACCAGTGATCCCTTCCTCCATATTTATAGCACATATTTGCTGGTTCTGATTCTGGTGGAGACGGGCCGGACAAGTGTTCCTTTCATTTCGGGCCTTCGGGGCTGAAGCAGTGCGGTTCCCACCTCGTGGACCTCTACCACGATTACCTTGGCCATGATTACGCTGGTCCCGATCATAGGGGTTCCCTTCGTGTCTAGGGCGGTTACGCCATGCACCTCTACCACATCTCCGGTTTCTCCACTCGAGGTTTGAATCGCGATGAGCAACAACATTTGCTTCAGGCAATGGTTTTTCTCTAGTACTAACTGGTCGGGATTAATCATTTTTCAATAGTAGACTGTTGTTCTTTTCAGCAAGCAATAAGATAGTGATCAATTTCGTAAATTTGGTAAATTTCCTCTCCCTGTATTGTTGATGCAGGACCATACATGAGGCAGGAAATGTGAAGAAAGTCTTCTCAAGGAAGTCAGTTTCAGTGAGCTCATCCCCACAATATTTGAGAAGGGACCGGATTCGGGATATTTCAGAATTGTATTTGTTTACGGATTTGAAATCCAGAAAATGAATATTATGTCAATCATGTCTTGTTTCAGGCAAGAAAATGTCCTTCTGATGATCAAATCGATCTGCTAGCATAACCCATAGGTTCCTCGGGTTCTCTTCACCTAGATACTCACGTTGGAGTGCCCTATCCATATGCCTTCGGATAAGAATCATAGCTTCAACTCTTTCATATTCTGAAGTAACATTATCTTCCTGAATTGTTGAGCGAATATTTTTCGCAGTCAGATGAAGCTTCACATCTTTAGTCCACTGGAAATAGTTTCTTCTGGAAACTTCCAACGCATCGAAATCAAGCTTGCCGAGATGTGCCATTCTCTACAATGAACAAATAATGATATTAGTGTTTTGGGAAAACTCATCCATAAGCAACTAATGAGAACTGCAGGTTCTATAACATGGTATGATAAATTTGAATAATCATGTAAAAACTACTAGTTTTAGCATGCATGATGAACTTATGAAGGAAACTTCGGGTTCCCTTTTTTCTTAAAAATACCGAAATTTCTAATTTGTTTATGAACTTCTAGTTCATTTAAACACATACATTTCCTAAATAAGTACTAAGGAAACATTTAATCATCTAAATAAACATTTAAACAATGTAGATAAATACGAAGGATCATATAGTAACAATTTAAATAAATGCTTCTTGGGTTGGTTTGGCTGAGGGCCGTGGGTTTGGGTCTGGCCTTCTGGGCCTGGGCTGATGTGGGCTTGGGTTTGGGGTTGGGGGTCTCCTGGACCTCGGCTTGCTGGTTGGGTGTGGCCTTTTGGGCCTACTAAACATCTAGCCATCTGGGCTTGCTTTATCAAACACCAAAAGCCCACAGCCCATCAATGTGGCTGCTAGGGTTGGTTTTTTTTTTTTTTTTTTTTTTTTAAATCCGTAAGTTTTGGCAGCCGCAATCCATCAAAACGATGCCCCAAAAATAGCATGCCTTCTGGGCATTTCACATGTCGTGTTGTCAATTATCGTCAACACATCACCACACCTAGGTTTTAAAGATCATGCTGCCCTAGCATGCTCTTGCTAGGCAGCCGCAAGGCAGAAACCAACCATGATGATGATGCTCACTGCCAAGTTGCCGCATGGCCCTATCATGATCATCATCAGCATATACAAGGATTGTGGTTTGCATGAAACATCATTTCATTATTTTATCAACAATTATCAATTCAGCAAACATCACCATATCAAGGTACGAAATTATCAGAAAAAAAAAACAAATTATCAAACCATGCCGCAAGCATCAATTCAATTTCCTTCGATCAATTATGAAAAAAAAAAACAAAAAATTCAGACGATAATTCCTGGTAACATCAATCCATCATTTCATCAATTATCAAAATAAGCAAATAATCCTAGAATTCATGCTTCTAGGGTTTGAACAATCATAAGATAATGAACATTAAAGTAAATTTAGATTTCGGAAACATACTTTATTTTATTCTTCTTGAAGGACATATGAAAAGGAAGACGTTTGTTGAATGCTCTGAATAATATGAAATTAGAATAAAATAATAAAAAACATATATATATATATATTAGAATTTAGAGACAATAATAAAATGACATAACTACCCTTACATGGAAATAACCATAAAATTACATTTATTTACAATACTATTTTAATTTTAAGCTTTCTTTTTCAGAAAATTTGTTCATTTAAAATTAAACATTTATATGTTTTAATATTATTTCTAAACGCCTACAAAGGAGGTTCGAACTCAGATTGAATGGAACAAGAGGTTCGAAACTCAGGATAAAGATTCAAGAGAGATCGTGAAGGAGAGTTTGAACTCTAAGGTACTGTGGGACAGACACATCTAACTGATCAAACTCACATTTTCCTATAATGCTTTCCGATCATCATTTGTAATCATGCATTAAGCCATTGGTGCATTCACCAAAGCAATCTGCTGGCGTGCCGCCATCTTTCTTCAACCCTAGTTCGACTTTTCTTTCCATAAAATTGAATAATTTAGAGTAATTTAGAACATCGTTTTAATGTAAAAGTAAAGGCTAATTCCACTCATAACCGTAAAAAAAAAAAAAAAAACACTGGAATAATACAGATTAGCATTTTACATTACAGCTGGAGCATTTTTTAATTGAGAATTATCAACCAAATACAAAACGAAATAATTAAGACAACAGAAAAAACAATTGAGGTCGACACTCAGAGAATCTGTCTGCATCAGTAATATGATCTTCCTTCAACTCCAACTAATGACTTTGGATCCTGTCGACAAGAAACACGATAAATAAAACGTCAGAGACATAAAAGAAGTTGGATTAAACTTGAAAATAATCTTCAAAGTTGGTTTAAGACATGAAGAGAAAATCGACAGACCTTTTGTTGGGTCTTGGCGGGATTAATCCTCTTTGTTCTAGGCTTTTGAACCTATCCTTGACAAGGGTGCAACAAGCCTTCATAGAAAAAGCAAAAGGAATTAGACTTTCCCTAGTCTTATCTCTATCATACACAGAGAAAAGAAAACGAGTAAAATTTTGGGTAAGAAAGGAAGGTCTTTATTACCCTCAGTTTACGGAGTGATCCAGTTATTTCTTCGGACAAGAGGACTTGAACTGGTGCTGGTTCGAATCTGTAATCAAAAGGAATGCATATTATATCAAATTTCATGTGTATATACAAAGACACTATAAGGAGGGAGAAAGCATTTCTTTTACACATACTTGTGCTTCCCCAAGCGTGGGGGACATGTTTTGAGTTTTTCTTCTTTATTTACAACTCGGCGGAGATGTCTTTTATGCTTCTCATCGTCCTCTTTAGCTATTTCCTGAAGGATATTTGGTAAGCTGTGACCAAAGGACCAGACATTATTAGAATACAACCTTCACCAGAGTGTTCTCGCGGCAAAAATGTGATGATATAAACATATTACCCATCAATTTCTTTGGAAATCTTCTTCGCCTTTTGTGCTTCTGCTTCCTTTTTAAGCTGTGTTTTGCGCCGAGCTCTCTTATTTAATAGGACTGTTGTCACCCTCTTTGTTTTTAAGGGCCTGCAACATATTATTCAAGTAATATGAGCTCATGGCATTCAGTTTTGATGACCTTATCAAAAAGTCAGATGTCAGGAAGAAAATTATAAGAATTTTAAACTGTCAACCATAGTGGGGCAGGAAACACATGAAATGTACTATAAAAAGCACGTCTTCAACTGAAGCATTGCCATATTGGCTATCCAAGTATTGGGACACCAAAATGACAATAATATCAGTGCTAATTAAGAAGGTTCTGTTTATTCCACCAAAACTAGTAATACATCTCTTCAGAAATGAAATTATGAGCACATTACATAGATTAGACCTAACATAGATAAACAAGTAACAAATCATCCATGGAATGGAAAGATGAGAGGAAACAGAATCCGACTCACCTTTTCTCAGTTGCAGCATCCTCATTCTCATCCAAATTTTCTGGATTCATATCATCATCAGTGCCTTCATCTGCCTCCAGAAAATACATCTGATAAAGAAGATTGGTACAGCAAGGATCTTAATTATGTTTTAAAAGATTGAAGTAATATGCAAGTTATAAAATATTTGTGGTTATGACTCCATGTACATCATGTTTTGTATTTCTTCAACAAAAATTCTCTGTTTGTTATAACATAAAGGTTATCATTCCTAATTATATTCTTACACATCAATTAAATTTATTATCTAAGACAACAACGTACTCTGACTATAAAGACCAATCAAATTATGATTTGTGTACTGCTCTACACTTGAGGAAAATTGTGATTTGTGGTGACTAATACATGAAAGGAACAAAAGACACTCACTTCTTCTTCATCAACAGCCTCCCCAGGAACAGTTAAAGGAACTGCTGCAGGTCCCAACTCTTTTTTAAAGACTTTCTGCATTTCTTGTGCAACAGCCTGAGACAATGCTTCCTGGATTGGAAAAAAGAGGCAAAGATAGAAACGCCATATAAGCCAAAACGTTCCAAAAAAAAGAAGGAACAAAAGTGCCAAGTGTCAGATATTAAGAAATTACCTGATGACTATTATATGAGGGATTGAATGAGGACCCTGGAGGTTCAACTTGTACAGCAGGAATAGGTGATGGCTTCATGATCTTCAAGAAAGTCAATGAACATATATCAACTAAGAGCTAAGGGATGTTACAAAAAGCATGCAACATAGTCAAACAATAACCACATCAAACAGAGTACTGCTTCGGTGTCCATATGACACCCAGATAACAGGAGATACATAATGCATCCTATAGTATATAGGAATTAAGTTTGGTGGTCAAAAGTGGCATTTTAGCCATCTTTCCACATTATGAGTTTGCTAATAAGACTTATAGGACCAGACAAGATCCAATATGCGCAAAAATATAATCATATTCATGAAATTAAACAATGAACCGTACCTTCTTTCCCTTGCTGTTGTCAAAACCTGCAAAAGATTCAAAAACAGTCAATGTAATGCATGGCACCCAAAAAAGAGCAACAAAACCAAAATAAAATAGTAGAAATTATAATCTATTTATGAAGGTTAATGGAACCTTTATCACTCCATAAGTCAGCCATGCCAGAAGTTGAGGCAGAACCCTGAAAGATGTCAAATAATTTAATTATAAAACTGATGGAAATAGATAACGTCTGCATTTGTACATGTTGTAGTATAATTATCTGACCTTAGGATCAGATTCAGTCGGATCTTTTGGTTTTGGAATCTCTTTATGTGTTTTCTTGGATTTCTTCAGTGTTGAAGAAGGCACGGCTAGTACAAATGGGTTTTTCTCTAGCATGCTCTCAACATGGAGTACTTTATGTCTATGTTTTTCAATCTTCCTCTTCACCGAAAGGTCTGTTCAGAGCAAAGCATAGAAGTTATGTTCCAGATAGAAGCAAAAATGATCACGAAAAAAAAAGAGAGACAGAACATGACATAAGAAAGGAGCTGGATTGTAAATAAATCTACACTTCAATAAATATACTTCTCATTCAGTGACTATTCGACTGACTCTGGATATCTACACAGTTGTTGAATCCCCAGATTGACTAAACCTCATTTCAAATTCAAGCTGAAATCTATCCAAATTATTCAACTCCAAACAAAAGGGATTCACTTTCTTTACCTCATTTCAAATTCAAGCTGAAATCTATCCAAATCAAACAAACTATTCCACTCCAAACAAAAGGGATTCACTTTCTTTCAAGAAAAGCTTGTTAGTAAATTATCAGAGCTATTTTCGGCATCACAAGAAGTTAAAAGGCTCCATTAACAGAGAATTCAACAACAATCAAAACTTAAAACACTAAACATTTAATACCATAATGTGAATTACACCATCAAAAGTTTTCTATATATTCTTCTGCCTCCCAAATTAAGTATTGGCAACACATTTGTGGCAACGATAAGTTCAATTCCCTCTATGGTAAAGCACGGGGTACTGCTATTCCAGCCCTACCTATAGAAATGCATAAAATTTCCTTTATTTTGTGCATTGCCTCGAAGTCAATCGAATTTCAAAGAATCATTTCCTTTTAAGTTGAGCTTTCCTTCATATTTATATCAACCCTGGTTTTTTATGAGGTGAGAGTTCCATTTTTGAACACAGCTCAAGGTTTTCGCATCAGATTGGCTGGGTCTTAAACTTTTTTGTTTTTCTTTTCCCAGAATACCTTGGGGACAATATTATGTTCAAACTTGAACTATGATCTTATTTCATATTTTCGTAGTTTTTGAGGGCTTTATGATTGATGAAGAAAAAACCCAACACAAAATAAATTGAACTTTCTCCAAAACAATAAACCAAATAATAAAATCTTAACAAACTTGCCCATGGAGTATGGAAAAATTAGAAGGTAAAAGCTCGTACCTTGGGACTTGTCGACGAAGAAGAGGGAGTCGGCGGGAGCAGAGGAAAGAGAACCGCCGGAGAGTGCGTCTTTGGTGGACTGCTCGAAGAAGTCATGAATGTCTTCGGTGCTTATGTTGGCTCTCCATGCCTTCTTTCCCTTCCTAGAGGTCTTCGCTTTCTTCCCCATCGCTAATTCTCCTTTCTCTTTCTCTGAGTTTGTCTGCTGCTTCTGTGCGGGTTGAAGAACGAGTTTGGGAAAGAGGAAGGTTTATAAACCCTAAACCTCAGTGGCTACCACACGACGCCGTTGTGTGCCTCTTTTCTTCTTTTAATGGAAAAGCTTTTTGTCCTTTTTTTTCCCTAATCTATTGGCTGCTCTTTCCTAATTTTTAAATAACGAAAAATTTGGAATCTATTTTATTTTTGACAATATCAAAAAAATAATTAATTGTTTTTTATCAAAATAGATATCCTTGTATTATAATGAAAGGTATAGACATAACAATAAAATCAAGATATAAGAGGAAGACCCACAAGTCAATACGGTAAACTAACGCACACAAAAGCCGCACAAACAACTAAAAAATTCGCATAACTAAGATTATGAAAATTACAAATCTTGCCCACAAAGTCCAAAACAACCAAAATCATAACCGCACTTAACTCTAAACAGACTACCTCCACCAAAAGAAATAGTCATCGCTATCAAATCCATCACATATGGTCTTGAAAAACATGTAAAGTAAGAGCATATATGAGGAAGGCTTGATCTCCACCGATCCAGTGACGTATAAATGCGAATAAATGACAAAAAGTCTTAATCTAACTACTATGACCAAAATCAATGGAAAATATTGCGGAAACTCCTCCAACAGTAAGGTAGAACAAGATTTGGGGAAAAATAATAATTTTAAAGGAAGATTTTGGGTAAGGGGATAGATTGAAAAAATAGCAAAATAACAATGATGGGGAAACTGAATCTGAGCATGGCTCAAACCAGACAGTCACCACAATGGACTCTTATTACTTATCCAAAAGAAAAAGAGAAAAACGATAGAAGGGATGAGGGAGGACCTTGTTGTGCTTTTTTCTTTGGGACTGAGATAAGAGGAAACGGAAGCTAAAAAATAGATATATATATAATTAAAAAGGCTGTAAAAATTTAAACTTGCAAATTTTGAGGTTATAAGATTTTATTAATTAGAGAGGTCAATTATAAGATTTAGGATAATACTTACATCTCATTTTAGTGTTATCTTCTTGTACCATCATTTTGACTTATCTAATTTTCATTATACATATATTATAATCGAAACCGTTCAAGTCCTAAATTATCATTTTAAGATCATTTACGTAAAAAATCAACGAAATTGAAGATCAGAGGGTTTTGCATGGGTTGAAATAGTGAAAGAATATGTTTCCTTCTCCAAAAGCTCGAATTTAGGAGATTTGAATGCCTTGCAAACAAAGGAAGTTTATCAAAATCGGAAAGATGAAAAGGCAAAAGATTACATTTCTAGAAACATTGGTAGCTCTTTGCTCATCCCCAACAGGCCCGCCCTCAGAGAAAACTACTAAGGAGGCACCTAGAGTACTAACCTCCCATAATGGCAGTGGAGAGTCAGCAGCCAGCGAGACCAACTCTTCAAGAGGAGATGAGAAGGTTTGATAGGCAGCAACTGTAGAGGCCCCACTGACAGGAGGGAAGTCATTCTATGATGCAGAAATGTTGGGAGAATATCCAACAGAAACATCCCGAGGGTTAGGCGTCAACGCGACTGAAGCTAAAACAATTGCCTCACTAGAAGCACCAACCCCACCAACAGAGCTAACCACAGAGGCCAGTGAAGTGGAAAAGGTTACAACAGAAATAGCGGAAAGACTAAGCTCCACACCAGCTGAGGAAAGAATGGTTACTTCAAGTGGAACGATATACCTATTAGTGGGAGAAGAGGCAAGAAATATGGAGGAAGGTGCGAACGGAATCAACTCAAGAATCGATGCATCCCGAGATATAGGCGAAACTGAAGAAGTCAGGATAGAATCAGACTGATAAGAGGAAAGATCGATCACTTAGCCAGGACTAGCCATGGATACACCACTAGAGGGAAGAACTGTGCCTGAAGGGTCAGGAATTAAGGAGTTCACCTGAACAAAATCATCCAATTGGCAAAGGGAATTCCAGAAACTATGAGATAAAAGAATAACTAAAAGAAAAAAACATACTGACCTCATGAGGTTGAAGAGCCAGGAATGTATCACCTTGAAAAGGAATTTCAATAACAGGAGATGGATCCCGAGAGGCTGGAAGCATTGTGGCCTTTTTGGAAGACTTCATTCGGCTCATGTATGTGGCTAAGGATTCCTCATCACTCACCCCCTCATCTTCTGTAATCAGGCAACGTTTGCATTTCTTCTCTAAAACTGCAAGGTTAGTCTGAATGATAGAAGTAGGAGCTGAAGACGTTGTTGATACGATGAGAAAAGAACCGCCCTCTTAGCCCGAGTAGGGGATTTGTGAGAGGAACCATGTGCATCTAAGATTGCGAAAACAGAGTTAGGGAACAATGTAACGACCCAGACCAGAAATTAAATTATTTTGAGAATTGGATGATTTTACCCTCGATTTTGGACGGGTTCGGGAGTCACTTTTTGACTAGCAGTACTTTTTGGAATTTTTCTTGGGTCGTTGCGTAGGTCTCGAACTCATGAGTTCGTAGACAGGCGGCACACGGAAAACGGAGAACCGGTGAGTTTGTTACGGGTCTAGAATCTACAGGGGTAGTTTGGTAATTTTGGAAAAGTTGGAACCATATATCAGATATTTTTCTCTCTCCTCGGGAGATTGGTCGATGCAATCTCTCTCTCCTACCCGAAAATTTTCCCGTGCGAACACCGAACCATCGTTTTCTTCTGACGGATTTCGATCCGATTCGACCGAAACCAAGGTTGGAAGGATCTTCCCCAGAGTCCCACGAGCATTTAGGGGTATTTAACGGAGCGGGAGCACCGCCGTAGGCGACGGACGGAGGAGGGAGGTGGACCGAATCTTCTCTGCCGTTTTTTGGCCAGACTAGGTACGATCTCGGAACTTTGACCCCATATTTGGATTCCTGGTGAAAAGTAGATGAATTTACATGTGTGGATCGTGAAAAACGGTCAAGAAATGAAGAAGTTAGAAAACCTTGAAAATCGACCGAAAATGGCAATTTCCAGCGAAACGCGACGGCGGCTGCCGGTCATCTTCTTAGGCCAGACTTCGGCGGTGGCACCGGCAGTTGATCGTCTTCTCCGGTGACCGATCGAGTCGGGTCAGACCGGGTCGGGTCGAGTGAACTGGTCGGGTCGAGTTGAACCGATCGGGTTGAGTGAACCGGTCGGGTTGAGTCGAGTTGGATCGGGTCAGGTCGAGCAGGGCCGAGTTGGACCGGTCCAGGCGCGTGAACACTGTAGCAGGCGCGTGACCGGCGAGTGAGGGCGTATGGCGGCGCGTAAGGGCGCGTGACCAGCGCGTGAGGGCGTGTGGCGGCGCGTAAGGGCCCGTGGCGACGCATGAACGCGTGTTCTGACCTTCCGGTGGCGCGTGGCGGCGTGTGACCGCATGTTCTGACCTTCCGGTGGCGCGTGGCGGCGCGTGGGACTGTTCCCGATGTCACGGCGGTGCGTGACTAGGGTTTTGGGACTTTTCGGATCCGATTTTGTTGGTTTCGAGGCCATAGGAGTTCGTTTGGGGCCCGGTTGGGCGATCCCATCGGTAATGGTTGACCGTGAAGCGGGTTTTGAGCTCGGAAAGTCAAGGTAGTTGGGTTATTATTGTGCATGTGTTCCTTGGGCTAGGGCGTCCATGAATTTTGGGTGCAATGGTTTCATGGAATTTATAAATTATTTTTTTTTTCAATAGTTTAGTGAAAGTGTGTTGTGAGAGGGGCTAGGATCCGGGGCTAGGATCCACTGAGACGGTGAACCTCCAAAATAAACAATACCGATTTGAGGGGGGCCAGGATCCGGGCTAGGATCCGCTGAGATGGTGAACCGGTGAACCTCCAAAATAAATAATACTGATATGTGTGGGGGCCAGAATCCGGGCTAGGATCCGCTGAGACGGTGAACCTCCGATATAAACAATACTGATATGTATGGGGGCCAGAATCCGGACCAGGATCCGCTGTAGGCGGTGAACCGGTGAACCTCCAATATAATCGGTTACTGTTTCTTCGACTAGCGTCGAGAGTTTTACTCCATTGGTTCGTTGAGTGCTCTGACTCTGTCATCGAGGAGTTTTGGCTCCGTCAGGTCGTGAGGCTGTCTATGCATAGTACAAAGAGTTGTGATACAGGACTAGCACACCCCAAGGGATACCCTGGTGGCTAGGGATATGCCAGTCGAGGGATATGCCGACTGATGTGATATAATAGTCGAATGTTATTCTGGCTAAGGATACTTGCCGATTTATATGATATGATAGTCGAGGATATTTCCGGCTCTAATATGGTTGACGACGATTGTCATGTGATTAATCAGCCTATGGAAATACTTCGTCATCCGGGTCTGTGGGTTGGTGTGGGCGGTGACCCAGAGTGACAAATTATTGTTGGTTCACAAGTATCTGACTAGTCAGTTGTCTTGTGGTATTCCAGTAGAGATGTCAGCAGTGTCTGACCTACTGACATTTGGTGTCAGAGGGTATTCTTATTTGGACCACTACTATTCCGAGGTCTTGGCTTTGACCTGTATACTATCCTGCGTCTGACAGGTAGGAGTGGTCAGTAAGTACAGAGGTTCTGTCGGGAACCCTGTAAGGGTTACTAAATTTTTTTTAAGGATAAAGGGTATTTCTGATATTTAAATTTTGAGGTAAAAGAGCTGTCAGACGGGATAAGGGTTCTTTCCGGGTTTCGAGGGAAATTCGGGAAGGGTCCTTACAAACAAGGAGAGAACATATAAGGAAAGTACGAACGAGGATAAATCAAAGTGCTTACTAGAGCTCGGGGTAATCGGGATAGATGATTCCTCTTCCTCTCCTCCATCCTGACCCACATGCCTTTCAAGAATAGGAGTCTCAGCAGGAATATCCTCAATAAGGGATAATGGATCATCAACTCCCTCCACCAGCAAGTCCACATCGTCAATCCCAATTGACAAGGCAGAAGTCATCAGAAAGGCAGTTACTAACATGAAAAAGAAAATGATAATATACACGAGAAACTTACCGATAAACGGATTGGCATTATGATCGTCAATTGTCCGATTAAGAGCAGAAATAAGGGCAGCAGTAGACTTCGCTGGACCTTTGAAGAACTGGAAATGTTGCGTCGAGACCGCTTGCGAGGTTACTTTGAAGGTTTTGTCAAAAGAAGAAGACCACCACAGAGCAAAAACACGCGAGCATTCATAGGATACGTCTACATCAAGCGGAAATTGGGTGTGCGTATCATAAAATGCTCGATGGATGGCCATCATAACATTATCAGGAAATTTCCGAAGTCGGAAGGAGGTACCAACATTCATACCACTCACAAACGGCACCAGAATAACTTAGCGAAAACCAAATTGGCGTGCGCAAAAATTGGGTTGGTAGACTTCAAAACCAGGCTTCGATTTAGAGTGACTCTTCCCTCCCTTCATCAAGTCCCGCGTCAACATGTAGCTAATAAAATCTCGAGCCATAATAATCTTTCGTATTGGTTTCGCAGGGAGAGCCAGATAACCCCTATGCTCATACAAGAGGTAATGCCGGATTACACTGGCCTCCCAACGTTCTTTTTGACGATATTTCAGTTGAAAGAATTGTGACAAGCAGTCCAGTGGAGAATAGGCGATCGGAAGTAGGAGCATCAGTTGCTGGCCTGGAACAATATCAGAGACGAAAGATGAGGCTTATCGACGAAATTGAGGAAATGACCAGTTCAACCACACTTGTTCCATCCACAATGGTTCGTTTTAAGGGAGTTCTAGCCCAGGACGACAAGTAATAGAATGCAAGAGACTGTATATTTGGGCCAGAACAATTGGACCCATGGCTACATCTTTACAAGAGGCAAGGGCTTCGGCTAAGAGGACTCATTCCTTCTTTATTCCCTTAGAGGCATTTCGGAAAACAAACCAATCTAACCAGAAGTGGTAGACATGGATTTTTTTCATAAATCGTGCCTAAATAACCACCAAAAAGGTGCAGATCATCGAAGGATTTCTCGTCCCTAAGGTCCCCGTTCGGATCAAAAGGACAAAAGGCGTCCAAGTATGGGGTGAAGGTGCTAAATTTGTCAAAAGAAGAGGAAGCTCTAGTAATATTGGGATCAGGGTGCAAGAAAGAATAAGGGCGGGTAAATAAATTAGTAAAATTGGTGATCCTCCTAGATGGAGTCAAACCAAATAAAACCCCCAAATCAAGGAGAGTCAGAGTCATAGGACCAACTCAGAAATCGAAAGTGTTAGTGCTACTATTTCAGAAACATAAAGCAGCACTGAAGAGATTCAAATCAGGGTGAATAGGGAGGTCAGATGAGCTTACCAGGTGAAATACTCTATTAGTCCAAAGCTCATTGGGACACATCTTTTTCATTTTCCAGACCCAGCGTATCCAGCGATTGGAGATTCTTGATTCACGACCAGCTGGGAATAGACGGACCCATTCGGAATGCAGTTCACTCCAAGGAAATGAAGATCGTTGATAAATGGGAGTAGCTTGGAATTTGGCAACTCGCTGTAAAGAGGGATGCGTCTTCTGGAACCTGACCTCGCCAGCAAGGGCCCAAGGTGAAATGGTGCTCCGCGTCAATGGCAACAAGAGGACCGTTGGTGACGTTTCCCCCTGCTCACAGACTCGCAAATTGACTCGAGAAGTGACGCAGGAATCATGAAAACCCTTCCCGATAATCCACGGGGTATCGGAGGTAGGACCATCCACAAATTCGGAAGAAGATGAAGACCTCGATGGACTTTTCCCCTCGAGACTGTTTTAGGAGCCATGTTTTCAAAACACAAGATAAATGAAGCTTTAGAGAGCAAGAGGAAATGGCGATTAACCTGAAGGGAGGAGAAGATGATAGAAGCAAAGGTAATAATGGACCTAAAACTGCCAATACCCAAATCTAAAGGACTTCGGGAAGTGGATCTGATAGAGTCGAGAGAGTGGAGAGTGGATTTGAAATGTTTTAAATCAAAAACATTTCGAATCCAGGGGGCAATGTTTACATCCGAAAAAATCCCACTTTGGGCTAAAGCAAGGAGCTAACTAAATTAAATACCCAATTCGCAAGTCCCAGCCCAAAACGCCCACTTGGAGCGTGGAGATGTGGAAACGTGAAGAAGAGGAGAAGTCGGTTCTGAAGCGCCGAACGTGTCAGAGGGCAAAGGGGATGTTGAAGACAAGCAACTGCAGTGCGGGCCCTACATGAGTCTAATTGGCAAGCCAAATTAGCTACCCAACCGCCTATAAAAGGAGAAGAAGCCTTCTTCTCAAAGGACAAGTAATCAATCAATCAAATAAACAAATTGATCAAACTAATAAATTTCAAAACAACTGCAAACCCTCAAAAGTTTCTTTGTTCAAAGGCTCGCCTACTTAGGGACAACCTATTTCTCCGATCCAAGATCGAGATTCAATCTCTTCTCCCAACCTCTTTCTCTCAGTTCCAACTAGGAACTCAAGCTTTCCCTTATTCGACTATTGCTCAAACTAGTCTCTGAGGAACCCAAACACTTGCCACATCTCGACTGCTGCCCAATCCAGTCCTTGAGGCATCCATACACTCAACCCTTGGCATCTCAAAGTCTTTTGAATACACTGCTAACCCATAACATGATTCCGACTGATGTTCACTCAATTGATGATTTTTAGAAGATAGTGCCCCTCAAAGGCTTGATTTCGAAAGAAATATTTACTTACAACACTTGTAATTTACTTACCGCATTCAATATTCACGCATTTACTCTTTCAATATTTGTACTTTACTTTCACTAATTTCAACGGATTTTCTTAAGAAGTGTTATAAGTATTCGGAATATACCAACCAATGTGTTTTGTGGTTGCTGCTTAAGTCACAAAACCATTTATGTGTTTTGGTCCAGTACTACCATCCCGACTTAAGAAAACCCGCATATCGAATTGCTCCTAACTAAATAACAAGCTGCTAACATGAACAAATCGGGATCAACATAAATTGAACTTGGACTAGACTGGAAAGAAAATTTATTAAAGTCCTTGGATACATTAAGAAGAAGGTATAGAAAATAACAGTGCAAGCAATTTGCCCGCTTACCTCACAATCACTTGATTAAAAGAAAGGTTTTTGGGCTGCAACCGAACCCATTTCCAATTGTCTAGTAGCAACTTCTACTAGTGGCACGCCTACTTTGAAAGCAGCTAATGCCTACTTGTTTCCTGGTCAACCCACTTAAGGAGAGACCGTGACATCAAGGCCTCCAAGCCCACAACCTTCAACCCAACCCAACTTCCAAAACAATCATCACTCTCACGTCACTAAGTGAAAACCCACATGAACCTGCTCCTTCAAGCGCCGATTTCGACGGAGATCCACCAAAGGAGACCCCGGACCCGCTGTCGCATTTTTGGGCAGAACAATATGATGTTGCGGTTAACACTGATTTGGGGTGGGGAAGCAACTGAACACATTCTATAGTTGTACATGTTGATGCATAAATGTTTGTTGATTTCATTTTGGAAATCTTATGAGTTATGAATGTCAACTGGATATGATTGAGCAATTGAGTATGGTGGATATATAGAGGCTTCTTTGGTCATATATAGTTTATTGAGCACAGACAATGTACGTACTATAATTCAATTGCCTCTCCTGCATGGGGTCGAGTGACAGGATTGAGCTCATGGTAATTGGGTAAGGACCCCGGGAGATCAAACATTCAACGACATCCTCAATGATGTACACAAGGATTCAGCCAACTTTGAGGAAAAACCAACTCAAACTCCTGTTTTCAAGTCTTCAATTCAAGTCTTCAAGTCTTCAACTCATCATGGTCAGTTTAACTTTTTCATTCTTTATGTCATGAGTCTGGTGAAATGAGGTTTGTTTCTGTTATTGGTTCCTAGAAATGATCTTAGCTAGTCAATTCATAATAGCTACCAATAATATCCCTACTTTTCCAAAGTTATATTTTGGGGATGGGACTTCATTTATCTGCACTATTCATACTGAAAGTAACTCCTTCATTATTGAGGGGTCAATCATTCATGGATTTGTGCTTACATGTTGAAGATTTCGTGCCTTGTATTATACGTTAAAATGCAACAGCAGAACTTCTATATTGTTCCCGGAATTCCCCAGCTGTAAACCTTTATGCTCTTGAAATGTTCTTTTTAATTAACTGAATCAACTACAGTGGTAAACTGGAACAGGGAAAAGGTAAATTCTAGTGAATGATATGCAAATAATGTCTCCCTATTTGAATGAGTATGAGGCGGAGGCAGTGAGGGTCCAGGGGTCCTGGGCCCCTCCTACCATTTTATTAATTATATGTATTATATATATACATATAATATAAGTCAAAATTATTATAATCTTACATAGAAGCTAATTATCAATATATTTATAAATTAATATTGTTAAAGCATTCTTAATTAGGATGCAAAATTAGGAACGAGGGATCTATAAATCCTAATTTTTGTAAGGCCTCTTCAGTGGTTTTTTTTTATTATAATATCTACTTGTATATACACATGCAAACTAGACTAATATTGTTAAAAAAATTTGAAGTTTGTTTCTTTCCTTTTGTTATTGCTTTATATTTTTCCATTAACATGTCAATATCACCCACTACTCAATAAGCATTGCAATTTGAGTGCATGAATATTTATTTTGTATACTTGTGGATACTCAACATAAGTAATGCCACAATTGCTTATTGATATATATATATATATATATATATATATATATATATGCATGCCTATAAAATTTCCCTCACCTATTATCCTTATTTAAATTTTTTCCGGTTTTATGAATGTCCATATTATAAAGTGTCACTCTTAACATTAACTTCTTTTAGAATGGAATTATATATTAGCTTATTTCTAAACTGTTTCGGTTGAACAACACCCTAACATTACCTATATAAAAGTGCATTCTCTAACGTAAATTTCTAGCTATGCGTTCGTATGTCATACTTGCAAAAACTTTCGAAAGTGTTTCCTATCTTGTGGGGCTGGAGAAAAGTTTGAAAGCAAAGTCTCTATTTGTGTAGAGAGACGTAAACAATCTGTGACTCTAATTGAGTATCCCAACATCAACAAGAAGACAGCAATAGTTGAAATCCTGCCTTGTGAGATGTCTCTCATTTGTACAATGCAAATTGATATGGCCTTGGCTTAATTAGCACTTAGACGCACAGGCAACTGCTCCTAGTTTCTGCCATTGTTGGAGGATCTTTGCTTGGTTCCATTTACATGTGATGAACAAGACAAGCATGGCAAGCGCTAAGGACACATACATACATCCAGGTTCAATCTCTTCTTCTCTATCTCTTAATTTATTGCTATGCTCCATACAACTTTCAATTTTATTTTTCTTTTCTTAATTTTTTTTATCGTTTTAATTGCAACTATGTCATGTTCGACGGTTACAACTATATCCGTGACCTCAATTTTTTCTTTTTTTAAAATTATGTCATATTCGATAGCTCCAGTTGAGTAATGCTAGAGATATCAAGTTATTATACTAATTTGAGGGATCAAGATAGCGTGTAAGTGTTTCTTACTTAACTCTAACGACTTAGTTCTAAAATTAATGAAATAACTTAATATCTCTAGTATTACCAAACTCAGACCAAGATTAGTGGGGGTAGATTGATTATTGCCCAGCTCGATATAGAACTATTAGGTTTAGGTAGAGCTATGACTTAATATTGTTGATTGTTTGTCTTCTTACTAAGGTCACCTTCAAGATGACGGGTACAGATTTCACGTCCTTTGAATTATGTTTATGTGGCCCAAAAATTAGAGTATTATTTATTTCAAAGTGTGTGTAAAATTCTTCATGATGAATGGTGAATATATAATTAATACATATCATATATAAGACATCAAGTTTTCACATCTTGGACTGTCGTACAATTTTATTGTGTGGCCTACCACAGAGAATAGAGTCAATAAACCGACTGACCAGTGACCAAAACCAACCAACACACCCTTTTGTTTACAATTTGTTTATATAAAAAAAAGACTTTTTACTTAAAGTATCCCTGAATTTTAACTTTAGTTTTAAGGTGGACCTAAACTCAAATTTATAACAAAATACTTTATGAAACTCACTTTTCGTCTCAAAATATATCTTTTCTGTCATGTCTGCTAATTTACCCTTAAATTCAAGGGCAAAATAGACAATTACAGAATTACCAATAATTTTTATATTCACAAAAATAATTGTTCCCAATAATTACACAATTACCCTTTTGACTATCATGGTTAATTTTTTATTCACCCCTTCTGATATCTCCGCCCCTATATCTTCATCTTCCCCAAATTCTTCTTCTTCTTTAATTGAAGTGATAGAAAAAAAATTATGATTAATTAAACAGAGGATGGGGATGGATTTGGATTTGGCTTGACCCGCATAGAACACGGAGAGCCAAACCTTCTATTTCTTCAACCTCTCTTCATCTTCAACTTCAAAATCTCTACTTGACGGTTGGCTTGGCGGCATGATGAGGTATGTGAAATGTGAATTGGGGAGTTTTTGTATGTTCAATAATGTGAATATGGGCCGGGTCTATTAGATACGGGTTTTGTAACAACCCAGAAGTGTAATTATTGAATTTTCGTAAATTATTTTACAAAAAGACGATTTTACCCTTGGTTGTTAAGGGGCGTGGAAGTCAATTTTTGTTTCGAGACACTTTTGGATGTGTTTTGGGTACCGTTGCGTAGGTCTCGAACTCACGAGTTTGTAGACAGACGGCACGCGAAAAATGGAGGTCGTGTGCGAAAGTTGCGGGTCTAGTATGTAAGGGGCATTTTGGTAATTTGGCAGGGGTAGATATTTTTAACCCCAATTGATATGATCCTCATCTTGTTTATTTTTCATTTTCTTTCCCTTTGGACCACCCCACCGCGGGAGACGTCGGACTGGGGGAAAGGAAAAACCGGAAGTTCCGATCGATTTTTCGGCCAGTACAGGTACGGGTTTAGTATTTTGAGGTCATTTTTGAATTTCTGGTTTCGAGTAGATAGATTTAGACATAAAAATCGTGAAAAATTGTTGAGATTTGAAGAAGTTAGGAAAAACCTAAGGTCGGCAGGCAATGGGGTTTTCCGGCGATGGCGGACGGCGACGCAGTCGTCTTATCCGGTGGGATTCTAGCGAGACTCCAGCGACAGTGGATGGCGGTGCGGTCGTCTTCTCCGGGGAGACGCCGGTTACTGGGTTGGTCAGACGATGCTGACGTGGCATGCCACATGGCTACCACATGGCTGCCACGTGGATTCCACATGGCTACCACATGGCTACCACATGGCTGCCACGTGGATTCCACATGGCTGCCATGTGAAGCCATGTCGATACCACATGGCATCCACGTGGGTGCCACCTGGATACCACATGGCATCCACGTAGGTGCCACCTGGCCAAACAGTCAGCAGTCAGTTGACTTAACGGTCAACTGACGCTGTCAGGGTTTGACAGAATATGTTGATGGCGTCGTCATATTCCGTCAAAAGTTAACGGTGTTGGAAGGAAACCTAATGCCGTTAATCTGGATGGAATATTTCAATTTCGTCAGAAGATTCTGTTAGGTTTAACGAAATATTCCGTCAGGGTTGACGGAATATTCTGTCGTGAACAGTGCCGCCGCGTGGGGGCTCCTGAGGGGCATGGCGCGTGGTCCAGCCTTCTACCGGCACGTGGGACCGATTCCGGGGTCACGATGACGCGTGGGTAAGATTTTGGGACATTTCGGATCAGATTTTGGCTGTTTTGAGGCCGTAGGAGTTCGTTTAGAGCCCCGTTTGGGTAATCCCAGCGATAATGCTTGACCATGGAGCGAGTTTTGGGCTCGGGAGGTCAAGGGAGTTGGGTCATTAATGTGTCAAGAGTTCCTAGGGGATAAGGCTTCCTTGATTTGGTATTTTAGTTGTGCTGTGAACGGATTAGGTTTTCGGGATTGCATGTGATGCGTACTTCTAGGTATTATGTTATACCACAGGGTTCTCCAATGATTGGCGTGGAGGATGTCTTTCTCCGCTACATTGTTGAGGGTTCTCCAACTGACGTTAGAGGGTACGTCTCTGCCAGATCATTGAGGGGTTCTCCGATGTAGGAGTTCGAGGGATCTTTCTTCGCCATATAGTTGAGGTCTGAGGTATGCTCAGGATGAGTCGGGATATCGAGTTATCACTCGGGGTGCTCAGGATGAGCCGAGATATCGAGTTACCACTCGGGGTGCTCAAGATGAGCTAGGATATCGAGTTACCACTTAGGGTGCTCAGGATGATCCGGGATATCGAGTTACCACTCAGGGTGCTCAGGATGAGCCAGGATATCGAGTTACACTCAGGGTGCTCAAGATGAACTGGGATATCGAGTTACCACTCGGGGTGCTCAATATGAGCCGGGATATCGAGTTACCACTCGGGGTGCTCAGGATGAGTTGAAATATCGAGTTACCATTCGGGGTGCTCAAGATGAGCCGGGATATCGAGTTACCACTCGGGGTGCTCTAGAGGAGTCGGGATATCGAGTTACCACTCGGGGTGCTCTAGAGGAGCCGGGATATCGAGTTCCCACTCGGGGTGCTCTGGAGGAGTAAGGATATCGAGTTACCACTCGGGGTGCTCTGGAGGAGCAGGGATATCGAGTTACCACTCGGGGTGCTCTGGAGGAGCAGGAATATCGAGTTACCACTCGGGGTGCTCTAGAGGAGCAGGGATATCGAGTACGACTCGGGGTAAGTTAGTGAGACTCAATTCAACCAAGTCGGGTACCTTCGTCATCCGGGTCAGTGGGTTGGTGTGGGCGGTGACCCAGATTGACGAGTTATTGATGGTTCATAAGAGGCTGACAAGTCAGTTATCTTGTGCTATTACAGTAGAGGTTTCAGCAGTGTCTGACCTACTGACACTTGGTATCAGAGCTTGTTAGCAGAGGGCTATACACTTCGAATCATGATAAGGGGTTCTCACATTGTGATCTGTGGCGATGCCTTGGCTCTTACCCTGACATGACCAGGCCGATTAGCCACCAGTGCGGTTGCTCCATCGAAAGGCTGGGGAGTAAAACAAGTCTCTGAGGTTACCTTTTTGGGCCACCACTGTTTCGAGGTTTCGAAAGTGACCTGTAAGCTATCATGCATCTGACAGGTAGGTATAGTCAGTAAAGTACAGAGAGGGTTCTGTCGGAACCCCTGTAAGGTTTATTTAATATTTCTAAGGATAAATGGTATTCCTGGTATTAAATTTTTGTGGAAAAAGGCTATCATAAGGTAACGGGACTTTTCGCGAATTTCGAAGCCAAATTCAGGAAGGGTCCTTACAGATTTAGTGGGGAGTTTTTGTATCTTCAACTTCAAGCATTGTCGCATCAGTTTCTCATGCTTGAGACGGGTTAACTCGCTCACTGACTCGTCTCCAAATCTGAGGGTTTAATGGCTCGCTCAAGCTAGGTGCCAAAGTACCAACTACAATTTGGAGTCCTCGAAGCTTCCAAAGAGGTTGGGAGTTGATAGGATGATGGCGAAGATCAGAAGAAATGCATTCATGAAGATGGTCCTGCACGTGAGATTCACCTGCACTTATTTTCCAAGACATGAAGAAGGAAGGATATCATTTACTTGAAGACAATTGGCTCATTACTGGTAAGTATGCCATTTCCATGGATAAATTCTTTCCATGATTAATTGAACACGGAGAGCCAAACCTTCTATTTCTTCAACCTCTCTTCATCTTCAACTTTAACATCTTTGCTTGAACCGCAAACCCGACCCAAATCTTCGATACCATTTTAAGAAGATCGGAATTTAACCTCCTGCTATTTTCATCTCGGTCTTCCGCGCCATAGCAGTGCCCCAAATAGCCAAACGATTCACCAAGGCCTAAAACACAAAAGTCGAAGGCCGAGGCCGCCACATACAAATGCCCACCACCTGTGCTGCCAGAATCTTCCAATTGACTAGAGAATTGGGTCACAAGTCCGACAACGAGACCATCGAGTGACTCCTCCAGCAAGTTGAGCCTGCAATCATCCGCTACTAGAACCGGTACCATCCTTTCCAATTTCTCCAACTTGAACACCTCCATGCGCAGCAGCGGATCAACGCTCTGCAATCCGCATTCCAAGTGCGCCCCTCACTCCTTTCACGGTGCCTTAGCTCTTGCCATGGCTTACTCAAATGCTTAGTTGTACAAATTGACCATTTTGTCCTTGAATTTAACGGTAAGTTAACAGACATGACCGATTAGGGCCATTTTGAGACGAAAAGTGGGTTTCATAGGGTATTTTATTACAAAATCGTGTTCATGGTCCACCTTGAGACTAAAATTAAAGTTCATGGGGGCATTTTGAGTAAAAAGCCAACAAAAAAAAGAGGATAAACTACATAAAAGTACCCAAACTATAGGGGTCATTTCAAGTTCATATCCCAACTATGATAATTTTCATATAGGTACCCAAATTATCAAAACACAACATCTAGGTACCCACCGTTAGTAATCTGTTAAAAAATTTTATTAAGTACCTAAGTGACACTTGTGGATCCCTTTTTTTTTTTATGGTGACATGGATTTAAAATAATTATTTTACTTTTTTTTTTTTTTAAATTATTTATTTCTCTCACTCTCCTCCTAGCCACACTCTCTCTCTACCGACTCATCTTCTTCCCTTTCTCTGCGACAAACACCATCCCCATCACCCAATTCTCTCTTTCACCTACACCTCAAATTTCCATGGCTGCAACCACACTTCCAATTTCCATGGCGGAAACCACCCTTCCATCTTTCATGCATCTCCAACCTATAAACACCAAAGAGAAAATCAAAGACACACCAAAACTGACTTGTACCCATTTTCAATTGAAAATCCAATCCATTCTAACCATTTTGGGATCGACCGGTTTAGCGTCTCCATGGAAGCTGCGACTTGGATGTCTCGGGACGAGTTTGACTCGGGTCTGGGCAGCGACCCGGTGAGTCAGGAGAAGTTGAGGATCGCCAAATCTGATTCTTTTTCCTGGGCTCGCGGATTTCAGATACCCATTTTTCCCAAGTCGGCATTCGAACCCCTCTGTAAATCGGATGCTTGCTGTTGGTTTCCCTCGCCTGCTTGAACTGTTTCTGATCCGGGTAATGGGAGTTGGAGATTTCGTGTGTTGGATTTTTGTCAGTGCTTGGTTTAGACAGCGAAAACCCAGATGAGGATAGGGAAGACGGAGATGTGGATGAGGAGTTGAAGCTTGACTCGGTAGTGTCTGAGTGGGTCGAGTCAACCATTGCTGAGCGGTGACTCAGTTGAGCTTTCGAGAGCTTTACGTTTTGGTGGTGTTTTTGGAGGCTAAAAACAGAGGACAATGGCAAGTGAAGAGAAAGATGAAAGATGAAAGATTGCAAATAATTTCGTAGAGGAAGATGAGAATTGGAATGGATTTGGTTTTCAATTGAAAATGGGTACAAGTCAGTTTGGGTCGTGTCTGTGATTTTCTCTTTGGTGTTTCTAGGTTGGAGATGCAGGAAAGATGGAAGGGTACGGTTTCCGCCATTGAAATTGGAGGTGTGGTTGCAGCCTTGAAAATTTGAGATGTAGTTGAAAGAGAGAATTGGGTGATGGGGATGGTGTTTGTCGCAAAGAAAGAGAAGAAGACGAGTCGGGAGAGAAAGAGTGCATGGGAGGTGAGAGAGAAATAAATAATTTTAAAAAATAATAAAAATAAAAGTAAAATAATTATTTTAAATCTATGTCAACATAAAAAAAAGGGACCCACAAGTGCTGCTTAGGCATTTAATAGATTTTTTTAACAGATTGCTAACGGTGGGAACATAGATGTTGTGTTTTGATAGTTTGGGTACCTAGATGAAAATTTTCATTGTTTGGGTATGAACTTGAAATGATCCGTATACTTTAGGTACTTTTATGTAGTTTATCAAAAAAAAAAAACTAACCAACACACCCTTTTGTTTATTTGAAATTAATTTCAAATTAATATTTAAGGACATGCATTACATGAAGAAATAATGTAGCTAGAAATTTAAGTCAAGATGAGTACTTTATAAATAATGCTAGGGTTACTTCTCAGTCGCAATAATTTTGTGCCACTATTATGATTTCATTCTGAAAGAGATTACTAATAAAAGGGAAATTTTATATAGACAATTATAATTCTAACAAAAATAAAAATTATAAATAATGGCAATGGTACGGTTTAGAGAATTTAACGAACATGTGTATTATTCAATTTTCAATAAGTAATTATGGTATATTCTATTTGAGTACCTAAAAGAATGCAAAAATACTTATGAGCTCAAATTTCGATACTTATTAAGTAATAATTAAATACAATTGGTATGTTAATTAAAAAATAAAAAGCACTAAGCAAAAATTGTAAGAAGGCCCCCTCTGGATCTCAAGTGGCTCCGCCATTGAATATATAAAAATATATGTGATATATATATATATATATATAATGAGTTGGCTTAATACGGGATCTTACTTTCTTATAGTTGGAGCTAGATATTCGACAATATATATTGACAATTTTACTAACATGCATATTCATACGGATTCATACTTCCTTGTAATTGGAGCTAGATATTCGATAAATATATATCAACAATTTTACCAAGATGCATATTAAAACAAATGGACGACTAATATTTTGAGACATATCATACCAACACTAGATCATGAGAATATGTTGATACCAAAGTTTACTTGTATATCGACTTTTATATTAACACGATTACAACATATATAACTAAATAATTAATGACAAGAAATGGAAGTTGTACTGATGTTATTGGATACTTATTGATATCTTGCTCTAGCTACAGTTACACACAGGATCCTCCAATAAAACCCGTTGTATTACACACAACTACATATATATATATATATATATATATATACATATATACGTCCTCCTTGATGAAGAAAAGAAATTACAATTGCCTAGAAATCTTTTGGATTTCGATATTCGGAATAGATCATAACAAATTTTAATATCACAAACAATATAACGACATGCATATATCAAAATAAATTAACAACAGGTTGAGACATATTGTGGAATTATATAAATAACATATTATGGGAATCATATTAACTTTTTATATTAACATGATATCACATAATTAGTAATAAGAATATAAATATATACTAAATAATCGAAAAAATGTCAATATCTTACTCTAGTTATAATTAATTAGCGATCGAGGTCCACCAAGAAGCCCTTTGTATATTATGATCTTGACAGAGAAACGAGAACTGAGAAATGAGAAATGAGAGAAATTACAAACCTAGACATTAAAGCTAGGTTAGGGATTCCAGCTTTGTAAACATAACAACAAATTTTAATAGCCACAAAGAAAATTAGGGAATTAGGTAGCTATTAGGTAGCTACTAGCTAGGGTTGAAGAGAGAGGACAAAGCAAGATATATAGCTCATAGCTGTACGTACGTGTATGGTCGAGAAGAGAAGGGGTGATGTTGGGTGCTCTCTCTGTAGTGATCTGTACATAACATGAACAAGCTTATTTTACAGCAAAGCAATTTGTAGCCATTAGCATGTATGCATATGTAAGCTAACAATTCTACAATGACGACTTTCCGACACTGACCTTTTTTCATTCTTCAATCTCCTCGATCTGTGGCTGTGGCGCGCTCTGACCTGTGGGGAATTAATTAAGAGAGAGGGATATATAAATAAATCATATTTGCATACATATATATATATATATATATATGCACAATGAAAATGACCTCTTCTACCTGTCTCTCTTCGTAATCGATCACTGCTTATACGTTGTGTATATACATACATGTATATGTATGCGTATACTTCTATTTATTCAACTTCATACAAAATTAGTAGAAGATCAATACTGTTTACTGTTTCGTTAATTTATTCACATTCAAAATCATCTCATATTAAATTTCAACCTTAATTTCGGACCATCTATTTTTAGCGCAAAACCGATAATCATATATATATATATATGCATGTATATAACCAAGCTTTTGGGTATTGTACTATTTGTATATATATATATATATATATTATCTTTGCATGTAGAAATATTATTCAATTGCCAACAAAGAACAAAGAACAAAGAAGTCTCTGTCTCTCTCTCTCTCTAGCTAGCAATGAACATGAACAACAGAGGCACTTATCACTCAACTTTATACTTGAGTTTTGTTTCCATTGTCACACTCTTGCATGTGAATGTACTTTCCCGAAGTGCAAGCACACGTGAGTTTCTCTAGCAAGTCACAAGAATCATCTATCCTGATATACTCAAGGATAATAAAATTATTATTCCTTGGACAGAAAATACGTGTAACTCTCCAAAATTTTAATTGGTTAAATATATGCATGTATGTATAAATTTGTTACAATTAGCTGTTAATTGTATTTACAGACAATGACGGATTCAGAAAATTTTAATAATGAGGGCAAATTTTGATAATTTTGTAGATATCGCTGTAGATGCCGCGCAATTGTTTTCAAAATATATATGGTAAACAATTGTAGATACTAATATCTAAAATTTATAGCCATATATAAATGGATTTTATGTTCTTTTACGCGTTGGTTTGGGACAAAACAATTTCTTTAAAAGAGAAATTTAATTTCGATCATAACCTATTAATTTCTTCTTGGACGAACACCCTGTAATTTCTATTTCTTTTAAAATTTCGCCTCCTTTCATGCTTTTTTTTTATTATAATAAACTAAATTACACCTATATATATTTGTACTAATGATTGAAAAAAATAATTGAGTAGGGGCACTCTTCCGTCCCCCACGTCCCCCCTAAAATTCTAAATCTATTGTTGGATGAAATAGAGAACACAAGTAAATATGAAATCTATTTTATTCAGTTTAATTTTGCAAGTGCACAAATCGTGTAGATAATATAGCAAATAAGCAAGGGTCGAATCCCACAAGGATTTGTCTTAACATTTAAATCCACTTTATTATTTAGATTGATTAATTAACTCAGAATCTTAATAAAAGTAAAAACAGAAAATAAAAAGGAAACACAAACATGTTGGTGGGGGGTTTTACAAAAATTACAAATAAACAAATAAAAGAACCAAAATAAAAAAATCAATAGAAAAAATAGGTTAAGGCACTCAATCCACCACTAACCACAATTACTTCCTAACATGATTTTCTTGATTCAATTACTATGCAATTCTGAATTAGGTGCCCATGCATAGGTCCTAACGTTGGTACACTAAATATATATTATTCTCTCTTACTTAGCATGTTTTAGACAGGGCATATGCCTAAAACGTCTATCACCTACGAGTTAAGATGATGCATGAAGTACTAAGAGAATTTAATGACACCACACTAGCCTAGAAAAATGAGATGCATTCCTAGGTTGTCATGAATTCCGACTACAAGATTGTTTCTTAATCTCAACCTCTTGATGCTAATGAACCACATAATGATATGGTGGTCACTCAAACAATTCTATCAATAATTTATGCAAACAAGGTAGCTAATCTCATAAACATAAAAGAATGGTAGTTAAAGCAGTAATTAGAGTTATTCAGCATGCATAGCAATTAAAAACAAGAATAAAAATCTACTTAACGAGCTAACATGGCTAGGGCTTCAAACAACCCTAATTTTAAAAAGAACTACTCACTCATAACGGAAATTGAAACAAAAATAATTGAATTCATAAGTAAATTGCAATGAAATAAAAGTTTAGAGTAAAGAACGCTGATGAACAATGGTGCACAGCAGAGACTCGGCAAGGTCTTCCTCTCCAAGCTCCACGCCCAAAAAGTGCAGAAAATAAGAAACTGTTTACTTTGAATTGAATTACAATGTAAATTGAGGCTAGGGTGTCTAGATCTCCGAAATAATGCTCTCCTAATAATGTGTGAAAAATACTATCTCGTCTAAAAATATGGTCTCCTAAAACATTGAACAAAAGCTCACTTTTATAGACAAAGGGAAAACCTTGTCCTATAAGGATTGGAATTAAAAACCTTAGCCTAGAGTGTTCTAGAATAGTTATTGTACTTCTAATTAATTACAAAGTCCCTAAAATCTATTAGAACCAATCAAAACATGGTTGGGAGTGTGAATGCAAGCTGGCAAGTGGGAACACAAGCTGGCCGCGGGCAGCTCGCGGTCTTCCCACGGTCAGACGCTGGAACTTAGAACTTGGCCCTTCAAATGTCTTCATCGTAGAGGTATGGGACTACGCTTTCGAGATACACCACGAGCATAGTAGAAGCGCATCTTCGGTCAGGCTAGGCGTACAGGTTATCAGGCTCAACGCAGAGGAGGAACTTTGATCCACCACTAGCAGAACATGAACTGGGATTGAGGCGCAGAGGCTGGGCTCGGATGAGAAGTTCTTGGGACATGTACTCAACATGTCCTCGCATGACCTTGACACTTTTAGGAAATGAACTTGATGTCATGAGACACAAGTTTGGGACCCGGATGACATGATCTGAGATACTTGGCCAATGACTCAAAATAGGTGCACTGGCGCACTCAGGACTCGATATTGAAATGAGGACATCTCTTTCATCCGAACTCCGATTTGAGTAATTCTTTTTGCGTTCTTCTCATAATTTACCTATCTTTCGAAACCTGTACAAATATCACAAGATTGATCATTTTCTACTATTGATGACACGAAATCATTCAAAAGACATGTAAGAGAGGCATATAAAGACATCAAAATAATGCATAAATAATAGCTGATCATCTACCATTTACAAACACATGATTAATATATTGCTAATTTAACAACATTTATAGTAATATCATAATATATCAACGTACGAAGTATATATAGACAGTTTATTGACAATGTCCAATGTCCCTATAAGTATATGCGGTGATAGTAACTATTTAATGCTTTTTTTTTTTGGGAGTGAATTACAAAGTTTTGGAACTTCATGAAGGGGCACAGATTTGGTTTGAAGCATTGTAAAAGAATGGCAGTATTATGTGGTGGATTGTGGCAAGGGTTGTCATTATATGAGATTTTTATTCGATTTTTGAAATAATATATATGGAATGTCACGAGAAGCATTTCTGAATAAAGTAATACTTTCGTTTGCATGTTTGTGCCCTAATTAAAAAAAAAAAAAAGTTTCCAATATTTCTAAATGTTGTTGTCATTTTTTGTTTTTCATTTTTGATTTGTTTTGTCACATGATTTGGATATACAGTAGACACCAAAACGCGTACAGGTCATGAGCAATATATTCCACATTAATTATTAACTCACATCACTTTCTACTTAACCAGCAGATGATGATTCATTATTATAAACAATTAAATTAATAATTAATCTCCATAGTTACTATATATGATCGATCTCTCTTATTATTAGCTTCTTATTATTATCACGTAGAATGCATGTACATATGTCCGTCTTAATAATTAAGAATTACTTATCAAATAAAAAAATTAAGAATTAAAAAAAGAAGCATGATTTGTCTTATAATTTAGTTGGGTTTATATACAAAAAGCATGCATTAATTTCTCTCTTCATTATGAAACATGTGAATGAGAACAATCAAATCCTTTAAAGAATCTTCTGCATATATATATATATATATTATCTACCTCCAACTTTTTGGCAACTAATTAACAAGCCCTAACTAAAGAGTAGGATGCCTTTTTTTATTATCAACCTCAAATTCCCAGATTCTCACGCTTAAATTTTTCTGTTCGAATCTGCTTGACTTAATCATAACTCGTTTAATCACAATATATATATATATATATATATAGGTAGCTAGCTAGCTAGGGTTTCGGATCCTCTAGTACTTAAACTTTCTTTATTCGAATCTGTTTAGTTTAAATTATAATTAACACGCTTAATCACGATACAACTAGCAAGGGTTTGATTAAATGGTTTGAGGTTGATATAAGAAAAAGGTTACCAAAGATGAGAAGAATTGGACAGCACTAGACTAATTAAACGGATTAATAAAGAGTAAATAATGGTGGGTCACTTCAATTCGATGAAGAAATGGGTCTTAGCGAATAGGTTTGAAAGGTATCAAGACAAATTGCTTATCTGTTTTAATTTGTTTTTTTTCCCATTTTCCTCAGTATTATCATATCGATAAGCATCAGGTCACCCTCATTGGACAAACTTGGTGTATAATTCGATTCATATTATTACAAGTGGTGTCCGGTGGATGATATTTGATGGAGATAAAAAACAAATTAATTAACCCAGTACTACTACCTCATGCTGTGACACTATTTATGAAAAATCAAATCATGACGCTATATTTTGGGGGTCTAATTTTTGGCATCAACAGAAAATCAGAATTCATTAAGAAAATTAAAAAAAATATTTAATGAGAGATTAATTTTTTTTATAATGGGGGTGGATCGGGGCAAGGGACAAAGATTGGAGCAGGGTATGTGTATATAGAGAGGAAGAGCATTGTTTGATTGTAATGATTAATGAGCACACATGTGAATAGAGAGTTGGTACGTGATATTTGTCTGTGTCCAATGGAGACAATGCTCGAACCAACAAGGACTAGCAGCTACCGCATGCAAACTAATTGCTCTTATATATATATAATATGTGAAACTAAATGATGTATTATTTTGCTATACATTAATTATTATGTAGTATTAATTTTGAAGATGTGAAAAAACATGTCTTGTATTGAAAACTTGATCGATATATAATCTTGCAATGGGGGATTGATCAGTAGCTTTAGTTCTCATTAAGGATGAGTTTAAGGCCATATTCTTATTAGATATTGGGTTTTGAAGGAAGTTAAGGTTTCATCCCAAAATCAATTGGCAATGAGAGGAAAGACCCAACTCCTTATAAGCCCTTGCAAGATTGTGCAACTCTCATATTGGGTGATGTGGAGCACGTGTGGCGGTTAAGCCTTACACATGGGATAAGGCGCTCTGATACCATGAAGGAAGTTGAGGTTCCACCCCAAAACCAATTGGCAATGGGAGGAAAGGCCAACTCCTTATAAGCCATTGCAAGGTTGTGTAACTTTCCAATGTGGGACTTTTATATCTTCACATTCTCACAGGTTTCAGATTCTTAATTTCTATGATTTTTTCATTCTTTAATATATATGTTCATAAGATTCTCTTACACATTAACAATGTCATTATTTTTATTTTGTGTTTTATCGGCATTATTTATATAAACTGTCACTCTAAACACTTGTTTCGTTCATAATGAAATCAAAACACAAGTTTTCGAAACATTTCTACTGAAAAACTCCTCTAGATAGCATTTACCTGTATATAAATTAATATGCCCTTCCTAACCTAATTCCTAGTTACACTTAATCAATTTTCTAATAAAGTACATTTGTTTTTCATCTTGACATGGATAACTATGTAAGTTAATAATTTATAAAATATTATAATTAAGCTAGGTCTCTCGTGATGCATATGTAGTACACTGTACGTACAGATTGACTGCAGATGGCCAAGGTTCTTTTTCCTCATCTACCTAGCTGTCCATTTATGTAATTATCTTTTGGAAATATATGACCGATCCTTAATTTATACGAATTCAACACACACACACATATATATATATAGTCCAACACGGAAAGGATTAATTTATAAAGTTATAAGATAAATTAGAATAATAAGATATATGATCGTGCTTTTATTTATATATATATATATATATATATATATATATATTTGATTTTGAATTTCTTAATTTTAATTATTTTAAAATAGATTCATATTTGTATATAGTTAGAATGATTGATGGACTCCACTTTACAGTAGTTAATATTGTCTCTCAAAATATGGGTTTTCATCTAGACTTTTGGATTTAAATATAATAATTGACTAGTAAGAAATTAACATAATATGGAAATTAAGCTACTGTCCTCATGCCCAGGAAAAAAAAAATATTAGTTAATATTATTGCATAGTAGAAATGTATTTGAAGATTGAAGGAGGATATATAATGATGCAGAAGATAGAAATGGCACGTGTAGAGAGAGGGAAGGCAGGGGAGGACAAAAAAGGAGGAAACGGAGAGAGGCGGGGAAGAAGCTAAACTGGAAAAAAGCCCCCGTGAGGAGTGTTTGGAGGCATTCGATCAAAACTCACAAACTAAAACGTATATGATATATGATATATGTAGGTATCGACCATTATATATGCACTTGTTTCGATGGCTCCATGGTTGGAACTTGGCTTCTTCTTCCTCCCCACAATCACCTCTCGATCGACCCCTCCTCTATCTCCGTATCACGAGAGACCTTCCTCTTCCCGCCCTTCACTTCTCCATTTCCAATTCTACCCCTCCATCGTCTCCCCACCATTTTTCCCATGATAATAATTTCTAATATATATCAAGCGCTGGTATATATGTATATGTTGGATCCTCAGTGTTTTGTAGCTAGCATCATATCAAGTGGCCTTAATTTGTTGATATCAACTTGCAGACTACTCCAAAAACAAGCATGTGTATATCACTATTACTGTTTTTTTCACGTTAAGATGGATTATTATCCAAAGCATAGTTGATGATGCTTTATTATTCCTCTAATTACTAATCCAGCATGTTTCACATACACCAGCAATATTTATAAAACTTAATAACTAATTAATCATTTTGTTCACATATATGTAAGTTCAATTCAGCTTATACATGCATATGAATTGCAAATAATATATCTAATTCAAAATTAATTTCATGTCAAATAATTAGTTTAAAAAAGAAATCACACTTTTTTCTTTTTTGAAGTGAATAAATCATTTTGAATTCCGGCCAATTTTTATGAAACAATCATTTTGGACAAGAATTGGGAATTGTTATGGCTAGTGCATATATTGGTAGGTTATATCCAAGAATAATTAAGTCAAGAAAACTTTAGGGTTTCTTAATTAAGCAAAATGCAACAATTTATTGATATCCGAATGAATAATCGTACAAGATAGGGTGGGAACAGTAATATGGCCTTCTTAAGCAAAATGTGTATATGTCTGTATTTAGAGCAAAATACAAAAACATTAGGATGCAAACAGTGTACGTCACCTCGTTAATTAGCAAAATTTAGGTTTAAGAAGCTGATTATAATTATATATATATATATATATATATATGAATGGTACAATTAGCAAACAATGTCAAATAGTTGAGGAATATTTTTCCCTTGCTATATATAAAAGGGCAAGTGAGTAATTACAAGCTGAATCTATTATCTATATTTTTATAATAATAATAATATTGTTGTGAAAAAACTGAGGCAGTCATGTGCTGGGAGAAGCTAGAAAACAGGTGATCATATAGATTTGAGGGCTCATCGGCTTCTTATAAAAAGCTTTCAGAGCTTTTCACAGAGCTTGTGTAAGAAAGAAGAGAAAACATTAGAAAGATAGAGAGAGCAGGCAAAAAAGAAAGCTTCTGAGAAATCTGCAATTAAGATAAAGAGAGAGAGAGATCGAGTTTGAGAAGAAGATCGAAGAATTGTCATGGTTTCTAGGGAGCACAAGAGAGCAGCACTTTATGAGAAGCTGCAACTTCTTCGTTCCATTACTAACTCTCATGCTGTAATTCACTATTTCCATTCTCTTATAACCTTCTTCATCTTTTATATAAATATATATACACCATAAATAACCGAAAATTAAATCATTATTTCGTGCATGTTTATTAATTCGGTGTACGAGTTCTTGGAGATTTTTGTCAACAAAAAATACATGCAATTCGTTTTGTTCCTTGTTCATTTTCAAACCCATGATGAAGAATTTCGGAATATTAATATACGAATGGTGTAATAATTATTTTTTGTAATTTAATTAATTTAGTACATGTATCTTTATTCAACATATATATTTTCTTCCCAAACATTTCATTCATTCGTTCTCTTCAATTTCTTGAAATTCAAATTGATTAGAAACATTATATATATTGTAATTCACTAAATCCATATATATTGAAAAAAATCGAGATCAATAATTGGAGTTAATTTCATTATAATAGCAGCAAAAATGTAAGTTTGTCGATGGATATATATATATATATAGCTAAAAGCTGCTAGAAGCTCTTTCATGGCAGTACTTATTCAATTATCAAATCTATGAGTCCTTACATATATAAATATATATTGATATGACATATATCTACATATATATGTCTTAACAGTACAATTTTTGTTTGTTCATATATTATATGAATGTGTGACACAGCTAAACAAAACCTCAATCATAGTCGACGCATCAAAGTACATTGAAGAGCTAAAACAAAAGGTCGAAAGACTCAATCAAGACATTGCAAATGCACAAACTTCTTCCTCATCGAGTGACCAAACTTCGTCGTCGCCACCTGTGGTATACGCAACAATACCTCAATTGGATATCATCGCCTTCTTAATTAAGATATCAGCTCCATTTAGTATACTTGATGATAGCAACGGATTATTATGATCGACGGCCAACCGGGATTTTAATTTTGTATGTATACTGTGTGTTTGTGTTTTCACTTTCAGCAGGTTACAGTGGAAACCCTAGACAAGGGGTTTCTGATAAATGTGTTTTCTGAGAAGAGCTGCCCAGGTTTGCTTGTGTCTGTACTTGAAGCTTTTGAAGACTTGGGTCTCAATGTGCTTGAAGCTAGGGTTTCCTGTGCTGGCAGTTTTCGGTTACAGGCAGTTGGAGGAGAGGTAAGCCATTTCAATTCAATCCCTCCATCTCGATCTCTATATAAATTATTACTGTATTTTAATACAATTATATTTTAACTGGTTGATGACACATAGGTCCCGAACTTTTTTTTTCATGCACAAAGACACAACTTAAATTTTTTAGAGTTTGTAACATATATATATATATATATATATATATATATATATATATATATATAGTTCCCTAGCTTGATAATTTTTTTTGGATAAACTACATAAAACTACCCAAACTATAGGAGTTATTTCAAATTCATACCTCAACTTCAAAAATTTTCATCTAGGTACCCAAACTATATGACCATCAACAAATCACTACCTCCGTTAGGTTTTCCATCCAAATTACCGTTAAAAGTACACGTGACAACTCTTTGGTTCAGTCAGCTCATGATTTGGCCAAAATTAGAAGGGTATTTTCGTCACAAAGTTTCTCATCTTAATTTTCCTCATAATCTTCATCAATCATCCTCATCATCTTCATCATTCTCATCCTCCTCAAATTGAAACCCCTCCCCAGATTGAAACCCCTCATCATCGACTCAGACATCAAAAGACCCAATCATCACCCATAAAACTAAACCAACCCACAAACTCAAAATTCTAGTCCACCCATTTCTAAATCCGAAACCAAACTAACCCACGAACTCAAAATCGAAGAAAACCCATTAAAGGAAGTTGAAGAAGTAGCCAATGGCGGAAAGAGTTTGGAATCCAACCCAGAAAATCCTTAGCCTCAATCGAATTCTTATTGACCCTAGCGATGAGGTATTTGGCTTCTTCCTCGCTCAAATGAGGGATGAGGACGAGAACTCGTATTTCTTAGTCTTGGATCCACGAGACGGCTTCAAGGAAATGGAGGTAGGATCAGACGCAATCCTCCAAGAGGAGCTTCGAGGTGACAGGTAGAAGATCAAGCCGTCGACACGATGGTATTGGCAGAGTCAAGATCGGAGGGCAACAAAATACTTGGAGCGGCGGAGGGTGTGGGCGTGGAGATGTAGAACAACGTCAATTTGGATGGTAAGGGAGGAAGGGCCTACGGGGGTGGGGTCAACGAAGAGGCGAAGGCCGACGTCGGCGGAGGAGTGGTCGTCGTAGGAGTTGGGAGTGGTCGGGTTGGGTTTGGAAATAGGGTCTAGGTTAGAATACGGGTTCGGGTTGGAATTATTGGTTTTGATATATGAGTCGATGATGATGGCCAATTCAAACCTCCACACCCTCTTCTCTCGCTTCGGCAAGATCGCCAAGTCGGGTTGGAGAAGTCTGCATGTTGTTGCTAGGTTTGTGTCATGTCTGTGTGGAGTGGTGGTTTTGAATCAGAGGTGTATGTTGCTGAAAAAGGTAAAAATAGTGGATTGGATTGATGAGATGGGAATATTGATTCATATTGGGAATGTGCTTGTGAAATAGATCGGATGTTATTATGATGATGGAGATGGAGATGTGGATTTGGGGAAAAGAGGAAGAAAGAAGAAGAAGACGAAGGGAAGAAGGGAATTGGGGATAAAATAGTGACATGACAAAAATGCCCTTCTAATTTTGGCCAAATCATGAGTTGACTGGACTAAAGAGTTGTCACATGTACTTTTAACTGCAATTTGGATGGAAAACCTAACGGAGGTAGTGATTTGTTGATGATCATATAGTTTGGGTACCAAGATGAAAATTTTCATAGTTGGGGTATGAACTTGAAATGACCCCTATAGTTTGGGTACCTTTATGTAGTTTATCCTTTTTTTTTACACATAATCACATAAGGGCAAAAACTTAACAAATAGGGATAACTCAATTTAAAAATTGGCAATACGGACAAAAATTCCAATAAATAACAAAAAAATATCCACCAAATTTAAAATCGCAACAATATGCCTAAATTAAATATTATCGTGTTAATTGTGAATGGCCTATAGAGTTTAGCTCCAAGGTTTGGGCTCTGCTCAAATTATCCGAGCATTAAACCATAAGTCATAAGCGCTCCCACCACTACCGCTACGTACCCAAATATCCCTCATTCCCCTCTTTAAAACTTTCAAAAACCCTTAATCCTAAACCGATAAATCCAAATAATACACCTAATTTTATCAAGGGCAAACAGGTAATTAATAAATTACAATTTTAAAACATTAGGTTTGTATTTGAAAATTAACACTTAGTTCCCTTAACAGCAAATAAGTAAAATTATAATTCTTAAAAGAATGAGTTTGTCCTTGATTGTAAGAAAATTATATATATATATATATATATTTGATTATAATTGTATGCTTATATATAATTTTCTCAAATTTTATTGAAGCTAGCTAATTAATTATATAATTTTTGTTTAATGAATGTAGAATGAAGAAGAAGGTGAAAGCATTATTGATGCTCATGCAATAAAGCAAGCAGTGGCAGTGGCTATAAAAAACTGGAGTGAAAGTGCCGACGAGTAATCAAGATTCGGTTGCTAGCTACTTATGTTTGTGATCAATAACGGTGATGATCAATTTCCACTTTCTTGGATATAAAATATATATCCTCAGTTTAATTCTTCCTTGTTGTAGCTAGCTAGCTAGGTTCGCATGAAAATCATGAATTTATATTATGTTAATTAATCGATCATCAAGGAATTAATTAATAATTAATCAAGCTTCAAATAACAATAATCAAATCTATATATGATAGCTTCATATATCATCTTAATATATATGAATGAATGAAATGTATTCAATGATATCAACTTCCATCATCATCATACGTAGCTAATTTGATCAACCTACAAATATTTACCAATCCCAATCAACATCATTTGGCCCTCGGCCAACCAACAACATTAGGCTCTCATCCCACCAACCACACTCGGGTCCCACCTAGACAACAGAACATCACAAGACCAACCAACATCACTTGGGGCTCGGGCAACCAAACATTGCTTCGGCCGATCAACTGCTCGGCCGACTACTTTGTTGTCACCATGGGAATCGGGAGCATCAGGACACGTGTTAGCACCAGAACAAGGGACATGAATCCCATATGGAAATGTTTCACAAAGAACATTCAATGCCATTATAAATACAAGGTCACCTTACCTAAAAAAGATAATGACAATCTTGGCCCTTACGCTGCTAAAATTACTCTACATCCCTCTTCACCTACTGACTTAAGCATCAGAGGCTATTCGTCCGGCACCACACCGGTACTCTTTGATCTTCCTTTTTTCCTTGTTGATCATTCATCATCGACGAAAGCGAGAGGATTGAGATCAGCGAGGCAAGTCTAAGTTGATGCATTTTTGACATCAACACATCACATTGTATATATACTACAGGAAAAGCAGGTTTGCCCGGAGAAACAAATTCGTCGAGCAAAGTTCAACATTCGAAGGGCAAATGGAAACCCGGAGAATCTCCGTCGGGCAAAGTTTGTCGCGCCACCGCCGTCGGGCTTGATGTTATCCGACGGAAACAGTGAATTCGTCGAGCAATTCCCAACTTGCCCTACAAATTCTTTCGTCGCGTATGATTTATCGAGCAATTCCAAACGTCAACAACTTTTGCCCAACAAATTCATTTCGCCGGGCAAAGAAAAAAAATTGGGCAGGTATCCAACAAATTATTTTACTTTGCCCGACGAAGATGCTTGTTCGTCGGATAAAATCTTAATATTGAAAAAAAATTGTAATAATTTATTTAATTAAATATATATATATATAATTAAAATAAAAATAGTTTTAAATAAATACAATTAAAATAATAAAACGAATCAAATGAAAATGAAAAAAATATATTTATAAAAATTAATGTTATGTTTTTACATAATTAAAACTAAAGTAATATTTTACATATTAATTTCTAACTATTCGGCGACGGGTCGGGGTGGTCGGGGTCCTAGGCGGGCTATTGGGCTAGGGGCTGAGGATGTGACAGAAGCTCATCCAGCCCACGGTCAAGCAACTTGGCGAGGGCGGCCGTGATTTGATCGTTTTGGGCCTGGATCTGTGCGTTTTGGGCCTTGATCTCCGCGTTTTTGGCATGGAGGGTCTCAAAGTTTCTCTTGAGCTCCGAGATCTCCTCGAGATTGGCTCCCCGGGAAGAACTCGAAGAGGGACTGGAGATATCCCAAACTATCCCGTCGATTGCCCTCCGAACGACCTTCCCTAGACACCTACCAAGTCGTCACTCTAGGATGGCGAACGACCTCTCGGGATCCGGTAGCTGCTGCTCCAACGGCACCTCGGGATGTTGCTGCATCAGCTCAACCTGTATCTGCTGGACGTCTTGCTCCATCTTCGCCTACAAATTCGAAAAAATTATAATTAGAAATATGATTATCAAATTAAAAATTAATGTTTAATATGCAAAAAATAAACTTACGTCAATAGTGTCAGCCTCCTGGTTGCCCCGGCTAGCGTACACTTGCCCCCAGGCATCCACCTCTGGGGACATCGACTCGGTGATGCGCCGATCCTCTTGCCTGGTCGATAAGGATCGCGACCCCCGTGGTGGTTGAATTTCTTCACTCCCCGGTTTGATGTGTTGGAAACCAATTTTCGCTTTTCATTACTAAAAACAATAATGATATTTTCAAAAGAAAAATAACATAAAAAATAAATAAATAATTTAACTAGGTGGACAATACCACATAGCTGGGGTCCACGAAATGGTCGCACAACCACTGCCACCCTTCCATTTTCAGCTTGTCCAACTCCTCTAGAGGATTTGCCCGAGCTTCCTTCGGGGAAGGCCAACTCTTGTAGTACTTGTGGAGCTCGTACTTCCAATCGGCGTACCGTAACTGCTAGTGGTTTCTCAGGTATTTACTGACGTCGGCGTCCTCCAGGTTGTACTCAAAATTGACTTGCAATAAATGATTAAAGTTAGTAAAATAATTAAAAATAATGAAAATAATGTAAAAAAAAGGGAAAAACACATACCGATAACTCTCCCCAACAACGCGTGAGCTCCTTCGGGGGTTGGTTCTTGAAAGTATGCCCCATCATCCGGAACTTGGTGTGAAGAATTGCGCCCATGTCATGCACCACCAAGCTATGGATTTTTACGACTGTTGTCCGGAGACGAGGCACGTACACCACCGAGATCTTTGCATTTGTTGTCCTACAAATCCGCTGGGATGTCAACCCTTGGTTGATCCCGCGCACGTTCATCGACTTCCCTACAAATTCGATGAACATTACTACAAAATATGAGTAACAAATAAAAATGGTTGTTTAAATAAACAAAATAATCAACTTACCCTTAGGGAGTGCTCCGGCAACAGTCTCCGGTTCGTCTGCTCCAGCGCCGTCCTGTGGGGGCGGGGGGCGGTACGGGGTTCCCCCCGTTTCTTGCTGTGCTGTCGACGAGCCGATCGTGCACCAGGTCGGTGATGATCTGAGATCGGTGCCTGAACGGACGCCGCCGTTAAGGTTACTGAGGCATGGGCTGCCTCCTCTGCCGCATGATCATCAACGGGATCAGGGCGGGGGCGGGTCTTAGATGTGATCAAGGTGCGATGCGATATCTACCATAAGAAATTTAAAATAATTAATATAAAATTAACCAACATATTTTTAATTTAATAATAAATAAAAAAACCAAACATTTTTAAAATTAAATATTAAATTCACAAAATGAAAACAAAACCACCTATAAAATTAACCAATATTTTTTAATTCGAATAATAAATAAATAAATTTTATTGAAAATTAGTAAATTGGCCAATAAAAAATAAAACCACAAAATTCTATGGTTTTTAAAATAAAACCAACACAAACCAAAATTAAACCTAAAATACTAATTAATCCAAACAAACTTAAACCTATATTATTAAACTCAAAATTCACAACATTATACCTAAATTTCTAAATCCAAATTTCGGGAATAAAACCAAGCGTACAAATTAATCCAA
This sequence comes from Oemleria cerasiformis, assembly GCA_037349345.1. Taxonomy (NCBI): domain Eukaryota; kingdom Viridiplantae; phylum Streptophyta; class Magnoliopsida; order Rosales; family Rosaceae; genus Oemleria; species Oemleria cerasiformis. Next base: position 32,640,771 of record JAZGTL010000007.1, on the reverse strand, counting down.
ACATACAATAATAATATCCAAAATCATCAAATTAACATATCCAAAATTTATAAAACACACATATCCAAAATTCAAATATCCTACATCATATAAAAAATTCACATAAATTTTTTTAAATTCACATATCCAAAATTCATAAAATTCACATATCCAAAATTCACATAAAATTCATATCCAAAATCATAACAAAAATCATATGCAAAATTCATAACATTATACCAATTTCAACATTATACCAAACATCACAATGTCAACAAATCATCAACATTAACCCTAAATTACTAAATCCAAACAAACAATTAGTAAACCAAATATTTATATTCCAATCCAATCCAAATTCACAATATTCAATTAAAAACCCTAAATTCACAATCTGCAATTTTGAGAACAATTCACACTCTGTAAAAATCCAATTTCATAATATCCAAACCAAATTTCAATTGAAATTTCAATCCAAGCTAAAATTAAAATATAAACAGTCAAAATTAACAATAACCAATCCACATTAACAATAGAGAGAGAGGGAGAACGAGTTCGACCTTGAGATGACTGCCGGCGAGAGAGAATTGCGGCGGAGAGCTTGAGAAGAGGAGTCCGAGTGAGAGAGAGAGGGAGATAGTGGTTTTCTTCGCCGGCGACCTTGAGAGAGGAGGATTCTGGTGTGTTTGCAGAGAGGTGAGGGTGCGGAGATAACGAGGAAAATGAAGAAGAAGGAAGAATAAGAAGAGTCAGTCGCGACTTATCAGTGTCTGAATAATCTTGCTTGATGAAGATTTCATCGGGCAAATTTTAAATAATTCGTCTGGTGAAAAAAACAGTGGATATTCGTCGGGCAAGGAGTTTCATTTTCGTCGGGCAAATATACTCGGCAAGTTTGAGTGTTTGCGAAAATTTTGGCGGAATTTATTAAATTTTCGCGAAAACAAAATTGTGCGTGTTTTTAACTTTGCCCAATTAATATATAATATGTGCTCGACGAATTTTGAAAAATTGCCCGCGAATGATTAAATTCGTCGGGCAAGATGCTTATGTTGTTGAACTAAAAACCAGATCCGACGATAGAATTTTCAAGATCGGGACCGTTCACTTTTTGGTTTTACGTGCCTAAAGCCCCATCGATCGTTACGTCATGTTTTACGGAGCTTATGTACCTCGTTCGTTAAGTTTGTGAATTTCAATGGGTTTTTCGTAGTTACGGTTCAATTGATATTCAAACAATCGAATTTGAAATAATTGACCGTTCAATGGTTACTTTTAAGTGTGTAGACCTCACCCGTCGAAAATCTTGAGGTTTTGAGGATTTTAAGCCGTCCGATCGTCAAAAAATGTTTTGTTACCGTTGAATCGTCGCGCACCGTTACCTAATCCCAAAAATTCCAAATTGGCTAATGTTTCACGTAGGCGATCTATGAGTACGTGTAATAAATGTGGACGGTTAGATCGGTCCATTTCATTTTGTAAATGATTGAAAATCGTAAAATAAGCATATTCATCAAGGAGTTTAAACACTTCATGGAAGCTTCATTACATTTTTCAAAATTTTGGTTCCATTGATATTCAAACGATTGAATTTGACCGATCCAACCGTTCATTTTGTGGTTTTACGTGCCTAGATCTCTCTAATAAAAAATCGTGAGGTTTCGAGGATTTAAAACCGTCGGATCGTGAAAAAACGTTGTGTAACCGTTGAAACGTCGCGTTCCATTACCTAATCCCGGAATTTTCAAATTGGGTAATTTTTCGCGAAGGCGATTGATGAGTACATGCACTAAAAATGGACGGTTAGATCGTTCCATTTCATTTTGTAAATTATTGAAAATCATAAAATAAGCGTATTCATCAAGGAGTTTAAACATTTCAAAGAAACTTCTTTACATTTTTCGAAGTTTTGGTTCCATTCATATTCAAACAATTGAATTTGACCGATCCAACCGTTCATTTTTTGGTTTTACATGCTTAGATCTGTTTCATCGAAAATCGTGACGTTTCGAGGATTTAAAACCGTCGGATCGTGAAAAAACGTTGTGTAACCGTTGAAACGTCGCACACCATTACATAATCCCGGGATTTCCAAATTAGGTAATTTTTCGCGTAGGCAATCTATGAGTACATTTAAATAAAGGTGGATGGTTAGATCGTTCCATTTCATTTCGCAAGTATTTTAAAAACGTTGGTTAATAATTAAATGTAAATTGAATCTGGTATATATTGCCCGACGAAGGTACATGATTATTCGTCGGGCAAATCCTCTTACCAATAATTTGGTAAATTGTTTAATAATTTTAAAATGTTTTTTAATAATGAGACATTTGACAACTTTGCCCGACGAATGATACATGACTATTCGTCGGGCAAATTGTCTAACCCATTTTTTGGTCAAAATTTTATAAATGTAAATGAATGAATTTGATAAGGGATATGTTTTGCCACTCAACAGTAGGCCGTTGTCACATAGTCATACTTATTTGATGTCTTGCCACTCAACAGTAGCCGCTGCCACTCAAAAGATTAATTGAAACTTTTATGAATGAAATAATAAAACATACATATAAATCACACTTATTGATTTGTAGATGGATATTACATATATAAATGAAATCCTTTATTTAAAACTTTCATTCGGTGTCGGATTAGCTCTCCCCCTCCCAATAACGCTCGTCATCCGAGATATGCTCAGTACTTGACTCCTCAGAATCACTTTCAATTTGTTCTAATTCCCCGAGATCAATAAAAATGTCATCAATCGCAATTGGTGGGATGATGTTGTTGATCCGTACTTCATCCATGTTTATGGTGGATGCCGAGGAATCCACCTAGTAAACGATTTTGTCATCGTTTGTTTCCCCATCTTCTTCATGGTATCAGTCATCCAAGTCCCAAATATTTCTATGATTCACCATCTCAGCTACTCTCCAACCATCACCAGCTTTTGGATCATCCACATATAATACTTGTTTCGCCGTACTAGCGAGGATGTATGGACCACTCTCAAACCACCGGATGTCTGTGTTGACAGAGGTACATAACTGATCTTTAATGACACTGCCTGGGATACTTGGGTTCGTATCAAACCATTGACACTTGAACAAGACGACTTCCTTGCGGTCTGTGTATAGCACCTTAACCACACTTAACAATCTGTCGTAGAACCCCGTATCAGCATTTTCCCCTTCCCCCGGCACGAAGACCCTGCTGTTTTGCGTAGATAATTTGTCGTCTCATTCTGTGCACACGAACTTAACTCCGTTAACGTGACAACCAACGTATGTTTCTCCTCGAAATGGGCCAATTTCCAACTGCATTAATTCATTATTGAAATTTGGCGAGTTGTCATCTTTCAACTGTGCCATCTGGTAAGATACACACAAGAAATGAAATTGGTAAACTTCAAAACAATTTAAGAAATTTGTAAATAAAATATTTGGCTTATATGCTCGGAAAACCAACGTGAAAATAATTGTTTGTTCATTTCTTCCCAATTCGAAGGGTATTAGGCATTCATCAACACCTCGTGCTGCTCGTGGAAGGGTCAGACTTCATCACAGTTGTTCAGTATGAACCAATGAGCCACCTCCATTTCGCTATTGGTGAACGGCTCCGACATTGGACCAGTGCCGAATGGTCGTGATGGTTGGGAAAATACAGATCGGTCTCTAGACATTGACCACCGTCATCGTTGCACGAGACCCTATTGAAGGAAGTTTCAACATTCCGAAGGTACATTGCACAAAATGGGAGTGCCTCATTTGCAATGTACGCCTCCACAATAGAGCCTTCGAGACGTGTCTTGTTGCGGACGTATCGCTTGTACGTACCTAACATTCTGCAAGGAAATATACATTATGATTCACATATATACATGATAGTAAGAAAATATTATCAAAAAGCAAGAATAAGTTATACCTCTCGATTGGGTACATCCAACGATAATGCACTGGGCTAGCTAGCTTTGTCTCATCCGGTAGATGTATTATTGGGTGCACCATTACATCAAAGAATACAGGTGGATATACTTGCTCAAGCCGGCACATGATGTTGACAATATCCTCATTAATTGCTTCGAGGTACACCTTTACCAACGATCTGGCACATAGTATCTGGAAGAATTGAGACAAATAAACTATCGTCTCAACAACACCAGGCTCCAAGAAGGGCCGAATACCAATCAGAATAAGTCGTTGTAGCAAAACATGATAGTCATGGCTCTTCATACCAGACATGGTGCCACCATCGGTGCTAAAATTTCGGGATATGTTGCCGGCGTCCCCGTCGGGAAATTTTACACCCTGCAACCACTTCATGAATTTTTTCTTATTCTCCGGCGTAAATTTATAACTTGGATGAGTCATGATGTATTTGCCATTGATGACTTTTGGCCACAAATTAGGCCGAATCCCCATTTCTTGCATACCTATACGAGTATTTTTTGTGTCCTTTGACTTGTCTTCAATGGGTAAAGTCGTTCTCACAACACTCTCGGAAACATTCTTCTTGATGTGCATAGGATCCGTGATGTGTCTGATTTTCAAGTTCGACCAATACGCCAACCGGAAGAATATGCTCTTTTTCGTCCAATTTTCCTGCTCAGCTGGTTTCGGTCCTCGTGTGACGAAGTCATGTATACTGTTCAATTTGGACAATAATGAATCACCGAACCTCTTCCTTGTTCGAGATCGTAACTCTGATTTGCCATCAAATGAGTCAAATTGCATTCGCCATCGGTGATCCCAAGGCAGAAACCTTCTCGCACCCAAGTAGCATACCTTCGATGCGTGCCAAAAGGACGTTGTGTCTAGTCCACATGTCGGGAAAGCCAGATAGCCCTTAGTGCTCCACTCCGACCACACACCATAAGCAGGAAAATCATTAATTGTTCACATTACGGCCGCTCGTAGAGTGAACATTTCTCCACTGCACTTGTCGTATATTCAGACACCATTTTTCCACAGATCCACGAGCTCATCAATCAACGGCCGCAAATAAACATCGATGGAATTACTCGGTAATTTGGGCCCCGATATCAAAGTACTGAGGATTGTGAATTCTTTCTTCATGCATCTTCAAGGAGGCAAGTTATACGGAACCATAACCACCAGCCAAATGTTATAGGGCTTTGAAAAAACTCCCAAACAGATTAAAATCGTCAGTAACGAGCCCTAATATGACATTTCTTGGCTCTGCAGTAAACTTGGGATACATCTTATCAAATTCCTTCCAAGCCTCTCTATCGGCCAGATGCCTCAGTATATCGTCATCAATGCGTTCATCCTTGTGCCACCTAATCACGTGTTGTGTGAGATGACATGTAGAATCTTTGTAACCGGAGAACATTGAGGGGATACAAACTTAATTTCCCACAATCGAAACCTAACCTCATAGACTGCAAACTACACAACACATAGTTCGCATCCCCAAACTGTCCGAATAAATGGACAATTCAAGAGTCAGTCAATCAACCCGATTCACTGACTCTCAAATGGGTCTAAGATTTTTCATTGAATTTCATTATACGAAGTTAATCAACCCGATTAACTTCACATAAACGGTTATGAAATATGAACATATTTCACTACGTCAGAACTACATAAAGCGCTTTACAAAAAATATCACAACAAATTCACAAATACAAACATATATTAATTTTGCATATCACAGAGTTTACAATTTTCTAATTTCCGTACATATTTTCTATTTTTTTAATTTAATAACAAATTTTCTATTTTCCTAACATATTTTCTAATTTCCTAACATATTTTCTAATTTCAATAATTTCATTACATGTTTTTTATTTTCCTATTTCCCTAACATATTTTCTAATTTCCTAATTTCCTAACATATTTTCTATTTCCCTAATTTCATAACATATTTTCTATTTTCATTTTTTCCTAACAAATTTTCTAATTTCTACACAAAATTTCACAAATTCTAAACAATTTCTACACATTTTCCACAATAAATACACAATTTCCTAACATAATTATATCCAAAATTCTTAACAAAATTAAATTGAGAGGCAAGCACACATACCTTTTTATAAGTATTCCTTCAAATCAAGCACAAATTTCCTAAAACACAAAACATAATTAGTTTCCAATCAAAAATCAAAATTTCAAAACTAAAAAAATTAAATTTCTCAAACCTTCAAAATTGGCATTGGTGATTGAGAGAGAAATGGATTTGATTGATAGTGAAAATGGTGATGAGATGATAATTGTTGATATTATATAGCTAGAGAGAGAGAGAGAGTGAATGAGTGAGAGAAATATATGTGAACTGTGAGACTGAGAGCAAATGATCAGAGAGGAAGAAGAAGAAAGGGACGTCTGAGTTATTTAATGTGTTTAGACATTTGTCCGACGAAGCATATTCGCATGGTAAAGTTTAATGATTTGTCGGATAAACTTTAGTCAACGCCAAGTTTTACCCGACGAACAATATTTGTCGTTAGGGCTCATCTTGCTCGACGGATAGAACAAATTCGTCGGGCCAACCCTTCCTATTTTACGCATCAACAATTTGTTCTTCCCGCCAACACATTACCCGGCGAGCCTTCGTTTTCGTCGGGTAAAATGTACTTAGGCGGCGAAAACTACTTTGTCGGGCAAAATTTTGTCAGGTAACCTCGAATTTCTTGTAATGATATCTATCTATTATCGATATTTCCAATTCCCTCATTATTCATATATATAGGGTAAGCCGGAGAATCATAAGAATTTAGGTACTAAGACATTTCGTTGCATATTGAGGTTGGTTTATTGAAGGACAAAAAATGATTGGAATCGAAGCTACGTATCTCTAGAATGAACAAGGCTCATCTTTGTCGTACTCTAAGTAAACAATAACAATTGAAGGACGTAAAATGATTGGAAGTACCTGTAGAATGAAGTAATGAACAAGGCTCTCGTCTTTACAAGGAAAAAAGAGAGTACGGCTTACCCACAAGAATATAAGGTGAAAATTATAACAAAAACGAATCATTTTACGCCAAAATTGATAATTGAAGTACAAAAATTCTTATAAACAATAAAAAATACCACTATATATCCACCAGATTAAAAAAATCCCAACAATTAATGCCCCAAATAAAATTATTGGGCTAATAGCTTATGGCTTAGATATAGCCTCAAATTTTGGACTCCGTTCAAAATCTGATGATTAGACCCTAAATTATAAGCTCTCTCACCACCACCACTAAATCACCCCTTCCTCTTCTCCAAAACTTTCTAAAATCTTAAATCATAAATCATTAAACCACAAATAACATGCTTAATTTTGTCATGGACAAATAAGTAAAATCACAATTCCAAAAAATTGAATTTGCACTTATCAATTAACACTTTGGTTGTCTTAATTGTAAAAAATAAATTAATTATCCTTCTATTTAGTTTGATTATAATTGTATTTATTAAATTTTCATCAATATTTATGAAAGAAACAAAAAATATTACGAATTGTATCCTTAAATTTTCATGAATATTTATGAAAGAACCAAAACTATTACAAATTACAATTCGTAGGTGCCATATGAGGTGAGTTAGATAGAGGTATAAGGTTGCTGAGGGGCGAGGGTAGTACAGTTCGGGGGCAAGACGCACCTCCTCCTATGGGTCAAGCCAGCCGTTTGCACGGACAATTTTCCGACCTCCGGGGAAAAGCTTGTGCATCCGCCGCTGCTTTTTCGATGCAATTCAACGACGATGAGTTGATCAACTTTTCAATGTGACGCCCACACAATTTGTGCAAATATGGAATTTCGTACATTATGGCTACATTGGACAACTAATAGACATGCATACTCAACCTCTCTTCCGACAAGTCCCCGTTATACAGGAATTCCAAGAGAGACTAAAGTTCGTCGCTGTTATACAATTCCGGCAGTGTAATGCTGGAGACAGCAGCAGCCTGGTTGGAATTCGAACCAACTGCCTTGTCCAAGATCTTTGACCTAGTTGCCAATATTATCTTATGTGCCGGAATGGGAGGGCTATTATTGTCGCCGGCGTGGATTAGTATATCGGTGTGAATGTGGTGGTCTCCGTACTTAGGCCCGGCTAGGAATTTAATCTTCTCGTCTTGTTGTTTTGATGTTTGAGACACTTGTTTGTCCGACAAAGTCTTTGCTCTATTTATGATGTTGTGAGATGTTGGATCACAGACGGGGTTATAAGAAGTCGGGTTATAATTTTTCGGATTATGATACGGAGATCGAGATGGGCAAGAACAGATGCAGCAATTTTCCGGCATTGTGGCTTGTTCTGGAAATTGTTAAGGAAGGATTTCAAGTGAGAAGATTATTAATTGTTAAAGATTTCTCATATTTATATAGAAAAGTGGAAGTAGTCCATCTCCTTAAGGGAGTAGGGACATTCATTAGTTATCCAATACTCTGGGATTTTTTTTTTTGCCAAAATAATACTCTAGGATTTGATTTCCCTTGTTAATGGTGGAAAATTCTGAATTAATGTTCCGATTTTAAACTTAAAATTAAAATTTTGAATTAAAAATTTTGAAATAAATTCTTTTGAATTGGAATTGAGATTGAAAACTCCAAATTGACTCCTAATCAGGCCTTGATACGCCAAACCAATTAAGAAAAATAAAATTTAAGAATTCATCGACACAATTAATCAACTATTATCCATCAACCAAAACCTTGAGTGAGAAAAAATGAAGTCCGCTAGCATGACATAACCCAATTTCATAACCCCATAGCAATGTGTGGCACATAACTTAAATTCATATCCCAAATCTCCACCTCGTCCAACCTACCAAAAAAATAAAATAAAACAAGAAAGAATAATTCTTGAATGTACATGATTTTGAGAGAGAAAAAAAAAGTTCCATTTTGTACCCTAAGGGGTGTATTCAATTAGAATTGTAAAGTATTTTTAAGGACATTTTTTAATTGATGGATTCATGGAACTTTATAGAATTGTCTTGGGCTTACAGGAATTTAGAGAAAATTCTATTTAAAGACTGTTATGTATTTATATGCACATGTAATACAAATTTGATTGGATTTTCTGAATTTAGCTAGAATTATTAGTCTAATTTTTTTTTTACTTTTAAATTTTTTTTATAATAAAGAAAATATAAAGGTTCATTCCATAACCATCCCTTCAAACTTGATATTGGCTCTCAATATTCCTCTTCCAACTTTTCTTTTTACTGGACTCTTCCAACTTTCACAACAATATCATATAATCACCTTTATCGACAAAATGCACCAATACCCTTTCCTACCGCATCAATATATATATATATATATATATATATATATATATATATAAAAGTAAGAATATGAGCAATAGTCCCAGAATTTGACCATGATTTTAAAAATTGTCCATAAACTTCTATATTAGTTTTTTCCGTCCCTGTACTTTACCACAATAGTTGATTTAGTCACTCCGTCAAAAATTTGAACGGAATCCGTTAAAATAAAGGGTAAAACCGTCATTTCAAGTGAGATTTTTTTCACGGATTCCGTTCGAATTTTTAATGGAGGGACTAAATCAATTATTATGGTAAAGATCAGAGACAGGAAAAACTAATAATGAAGTTTAGTGACGATTTCTAAAATTATGATAAATTTAAGGGACTATTGCTCCTATTTAAACTATATATAATTTCTCAAACCACCTATCTATTAATATGCCATAAATTGAGAATGGAGGTGGTGAAGATGTCGACCTAGCAAATAGAGGCGGTGAATATATACCCAACAAGGTAATTGATGAATTCATCATTTCATTGAATATCGAAAGAGGGTAGGATGAATTTATCGATGATGTTCTATATATGACGAATCAATAAAAAACGTTAAGGACTAATTCTAATTGATGAATTCATTGAATCTGAAGAGTGTTCAATCAAATTCATCGAAAATGAGCATGATAAATCAATCGAATTCATTGTACGTAGTAAGGAGATTATCGGTTAATTCATCGATTCATCCAATCCAAAGAGTTCAATCGAATTTATCAAAGAAGAGCAGGATGCATCCATCAACCATGTTAATTCATGGACAAATAATTTCATGATAGATGTCTTTTTGAATGTGCATCAATGGAAGATTCCAAAATTATTTGGTCGTATATATAAACTTGGATGAAGATGAATGATATTTATTTTATTTATTTTTATTTTGCTAGAAGAGAATTCACACAAATGTTAGGGAGGAGGGATGGAATTGCTATGACAATTGGTATTTATATTTTTCACTTACTAGGCCTACCAAAATTCACTTAAATCCTTTCTTTAATGAAATTGTTTAAAATTTACAAGATTTTGAATACACCTACATTTATATGGACATTTGATAAATTATATCAAATTATAATTGAATACATTAGAATTTGTGTGAACATTTTTTTAATTTTTTAAAATTCTAATTGAATACACGAGAATTTATAATTGTCTTTAAATTCTTCACAATTCTAATTAGAATACACTCCACTAAATAGAATTTCTTTTGGCATCCATGAATGATGCCCGTGAAATCTGTACACACAAATGTGGATTCTTAAGTGCAAATGCATCATACTTGGCAGAAAAAATGATGTCATGCATGTTTTTAACAATGTAGTCCAAGGCATTCTCCTTCAACGTTAGGCATGAACAAACATCTGCAACCTCCAAAACATCAAGGGCATTGGCTGAGCTAAGAGACCTCAGCATATGCCGCTCGCATAGCTTCTGCAAGTACGAGATTCCGTACTTATCGGCGGCAAGAGACAAGGAGTAGACATGTTTGATCATCTTCTCTTCATCCAAGTCCCCGTTGTAGAGGAACTCGAGGAGAGATTCGAGCTCTTCATGGTTCAACTCCTGCAAGCTAACCATGCCGTCCTTGGGTGGAGCTTTGCATCCATCTGAATCGAGGATGTTGTTAAATACTTCCGATCTTATTGCCTGCAATTAATAACCACAAGCAATTAATCAAGATTAAATATCTGAATTTACAGTTCATGTCATGATCGTCTTACTAACCAATAAGGCTCTGTGTGCTGGAATTGGAGACCGATTATCACCGGGTTGGAGAAGTATGTCGGTGTGAATCTGATCTCTAAATGCAAGAGCAAACCCACTTAGGAATATAATTTTCTCATTGAGTTCTTCCAATGCTTCTTTGATATCACAAACCCATTTTGACACATTCGCCAGATTCTGTAGGAGGAAAAAAGAAAGTAGCAAACCCATCACAAATGATAACAAAGGGGCCTTTCCTTCTTATTAATGGGCGGGTGTTGAGAAAGGCCCAAGCTAGTTGGGTACTGAAAAAGCCCAGAAGTAACTTGTTCGGTTCAATAGCAAGCAAGAACGGACGAGGTACTATCTGTATCCTTGTCAATGACATGTTAATAACAAAATATATCGACAATATCAACATGTGTTTATCCTTTGATGAAAGACGGATGTGCTGACATTGTCAGTGACATGTTAAAAAAAAATATTTATATGTTTCTGATACATTATCGATAATATCAATACGTCTTCATTATCATCAAATGACGGACGTCAATCATGACATTAGATATGCTTGTACTTTGTAATAATTAATTTGGGCCGAGTTAGTACTGTGAGTTTGTAACTAAGCGTGACTTTAAAGTGATTGGCTAATCTTAAAAGACAAATCTTGAATTATGGATAAATAACAAACAACAAGTGACATTTGATAAAATAAGTAATCATGAAAACAAAAAGGATGATATGAAACATTGGAATTCAAAATATATAGGCAAACAACCAAAGATATATGAAATAAGTTGAAGTGAAGCAGAGCTTGCCTTGCACAAATTTGATTTCTTATTATTGTCTAGATTATGATCAGGTGATGATCCTTGAGCAGTTTGAAGCTTGTTGATGAAGGAGATGACGCTCCGAGCTCCGTCGTAGCATGTCGAGCATATCGAGTTCCTCGGAGGCCTCAGCATCGAGGGCATTGAAGTACAAATGGTGCAGTCCATATCGACAATCTTGAGAAATTGAACACAGCAATTAAAGAAGAATTAAAAGATAGAGAGGAAGAAGGAGAGAAGCTTTCTTTCTTCCTTTCAACTTACTCAATTTCAATCAAAGGCTTTCCGAACTTTCCCTTGTTTAATTATACGGTAGCTAGAGGTTGTTGGACCTCACCCTATCCCTATAATTAATCAATTTGAACAGCAACTATGATTGCCTTAAGTAGGTTAATAATTATGTTGCACTATTTTCTATTGGAGTGAATTGACCAAACCCATGTTTAAAGGATGATAATGCTATCGGAACTTTCTCGTTTAAAAATAGTTGATGTCACATCATGAATTTTTGTTCAAATGAATGTTTTTTTTGTCTGTTTTACACAATACACGTGAAATATCAATAAATCTGTACGTATATAATTGTTATCGTTTTCTCGAAAACTAAAATGGTCAATTAGAGATGGTTAGGAGGGTTTGGTAGGCCACAAACTTTTAAGTTTTGAGTGTGTTTTAATTTAAGGGATATAAATAAATTAGAATAATAATTAGGGGGAATTGGAAAGTGATGGATGAATGAATCGAAATGTTTGTTAGGAAGAAGAAAAGGACTTTCCAACCTTACAACCTCAAAACAGCAAATATGTGTAAGGCAAGCACGTCCCATTATTAACTACTTAACTCTTAACTTATTCCATACTTAAGACTTTTAGTCTTTGTATAAAGCCAGCCTGGCTGGTTTGGTTTGGTTTGGTCACCACCCTCCAATATGATTAGAGGTGCTAAACGGGCCGTATTGTGTTGGGTCGGTCTGGTCCAATCCGGTTCAATTAAATTGGACACATTTATGTTTTTTTTTATAAAGACACATTTATGTTTCATTGCTGTATTGTATTCGATATAAATTTTTTGGAGAACTTATTAAAATCCCAAAAATTTTGGGAGAAAATTGGCGAGGAGTACAAGTTCATGGGATAAGTTGACAAATTAGTTTTATTTTTCTTTCTAATTTAACTCACTCGGGTACTTAGTACTATAACCTAGTGATATTTCTCTCCATTTGTTATGTGGGAGGTCTCGGGTTCGACTCTCCTCGGGTGAGATCGATACCCAATATTTATATAATGTAATCCCCTCCTCCAATATCCTTATATCAAAAAAAAAAAAAAAAACTCACTCAATCATTATAAAATCCGCTTTGGACATGTATCATCTCAAGTTGAGTCAGTCTCAAATAAACCCTTAAAATTTCGTGGATTCGTCTTTTGTAAATAGTTTATATGAACTCAAGTTGAGTCAACTTCGAATAAATTTTTAGAATATTCTGAATTCGTCTTTTATAAAGAGTATTGTCGATACCTAATACGACAATCGCCTTCCGAGTATCTTCCTATTGAAAAAGAAAAAGAATGAGCTATAGCTATACAGTATATACATGTTGAAAATGTTCAAAAACGTCAAACTACCAAGGGTTGATCACAGCACCTGAGGTTGGAAGTAACTCCTAAATCAATGACCCAGAACATTTTTATTTTATAAATAGCAAGAGTAATCAAATTCTATATGAAAGCCCTAAGGATCGATGTCGCGAGAACTATAGATCTTTTCTGAAAACTTGATAGTAACCGACATGGTGCTCCAGTGTTGGAACAACCCCAAGTTTCCAATTAGGGCTTCCAGAGCCTAATCACCTACCCAAGAAAGAGAACGATTCAAATCGGCAATCAGACTATTAGGGTTCGAGCACCCATGATTTCCAGATGCAGGCAGTGGCAGATATGTGCTCCTAATCGGTAAGCAGCTCATGCCCATTTCTCGTTTTTGGGTTCTTTCTTTTCCCCTATTTTACATATTATCTGATCATTTCCAGTTTTGTTTTAGATTGTGGTCTATACCCATAATTTGAATTTGTTTCGCATGGGTCACTGAGATTTGCTCATTGCTTTTTGGTGAGAACCATTTTTTTTATTTGTGGCTAATTTAAGTAAATTAACGGACTTTTCCAGGACCATTGCTTGTAATTTTCTCCTACTATTCACTGAGTTAATTGTTTTTGTGAACATTTCATTGCTAGACAAACTAGGCGGCCATTCCCGATTTCCTATCCTACAAGTCAAGATGATTGATTATGTTGATGTCTAGAAATATTACGTTTGAGGTTTTAGCATCATATAGCTATTTAGTTTGTCTATTAGATCTTTTTTTTATTTTTTATTTGTCTATTAGATCTTTGCAGGGTCGGAAATGGTTATTGTTGTACTCTGAGTCGTTTGATACTTTGATAGTTTGAGTTTGACGAAATGGTTTACTTTGGTTCATTGGTTGCTTGTTTGGTAGTCAACCTTGTCTTCATTTTTTTCATTATATTTCCTTTTTGTGTGAATCATATTGTAACTGTAAGATCAGTTGGGCACATAACCAGAGCATCTGAAAGTGAAGATAAGACTGGTTTATGTGGGCTGTTTTAACAAATCTAGCCTGAACTGGATTCCTGCATTAAAATACTACACCTTATCATAGTAAGTGTTCTTCAAACTTTCAACTGACCAATGTACAAGAATGGTAGCTGAAATTTTGAATTATCTGTTTCTATAGTGCACTTGCAGTTGTGCGTATACATTACATGTTCATGAGGCTAGTTATTTTGATTAAAGTTCCTTGCATCACATTCTCCATACTTTTTCCAAGATTGAACAAATTCATTGTTATCTTCACATATTGAGACCTTCTGTAACGACTCGTCCGTTTAATTAGTGAATTTTCGTAATTTAATTATGGAAAAGACGATTTTACCCTTGTGTTATGGGGGGCTCGAGAGTAACTTTTTGTTGGGAGTTACTTTTGGAAGTTTTTCTAGGATCATTGCGTAGGTCTCGAATTCACGAGTTTGTAGACAGACGGCACACGAAAATCGGAGTCATTTGAGGAAGTTACACGTCTAGAACCGTGAAGGGCATTTTGGTAATTGTGTTTTCAGAGGCATTTGATTATCCACACTCCTCTCTCAGATTTTTTTCAGCTCTCTCTCTTCTTTCTCTCCCCTAGCCGCAACAACACGCACACCCCACCACCACACCACTGTTTTCCATGCAAACGAAAGCCTCCAAGGACCACCATCGTCTTCCTTTCTCCACCGTGAGTCCAACCATACTAACCATCATGGTCGACGGCGAAGGAAACGCGAGTTCCGAGGGTGAACAATGAGTAAGTGGTTTTAGGACCTTTCCACCACAGCTAGGTGAGGGTTCTCACTCTTGACCTTAGATTTGAGTTCATGGACTCGAGTAGATAGTTTTAGGCTATTAGTTCATGAAAAACGGTTGAGAAACGAGGATTTTAAAAAAGCTAGGAATTCGGCAACCAATGGCGGATTCCGGTAGGCCGACGCGAAGTAGAAGGCGAGTACAACGTGCAGTCGCGTGTGGGGGGCCGCGTGGCGCCGTTTCCCGGCCCACGGTTGTGCTTGGCTGGGTATTTATGACGTTCCAGATATGTTTTCGAGGGTTTCGGGTCGATTTGAGTTCGTTTAAGGGCTGTTTTGGGTGTTCTAAGTTACTTTGAGATCGTTTAAGGACACATGCGCACTCACGGGGGTTATGAACCCGGGTTTAAAGTTTAGAATTGTTGTTTATTAATTCCGGTTGTCACTTTTGAGAGGAAATACTGTTTCGATGACTGCAGAGGAGCGCATAGCTCAAAGTTGAGCTTGTTTGAGATTCTGGTGAATGGACTTTGTTATCTAAACTATAATGCATGCATATATATATATATATATATATATATATATATATATATGTGTGTGTGTGTGAAATTCGGGAACTAAGAATAATTATTTTTAAATAATTTATGTTGATTGTGGATTTCGATAATGGTTTGAAAATATTTTGGGGCTTAGGCCGATTATGTGATTTTGGGCTAAGGCCCAGTTACGAGGCTTTGACGCTACAGCCCGAATTTATGGATTTTGGCTTCGACCGAGTAACGATTTTGGGCTTAGGCCAAGATTTTGGATTTATGGATTTTAGACTTCGACCCGGGTTTTTGATGATTTTGGCTTAAGCCAGGTATACGAATTTCAGTTCGGTTTTTGGGGTCACACTACCACTTTTCATTATATGTACCATTCCCGGTTATTTTTATTTCCGGGCCACGTTGGGTTCGAGGATTCACTCACGTGAGCTGGAGGGTTATTTTCTCCGACACATGATGTTGAGGATTCCATCATGTGCTTTTCGATGGTTATTTCTTTGACGTATGATGTTGAGGATTCCGTCATGCTCTCGTCGAGACTGTGTACGCATAGTACAGGTTTTCAATCGCATATCTTTGAGGTATTTTTAGATATGCGTGTCTAGGGAGTAGGTCCCCGTGTTGGACCTCTCGGTTCCCTAGCCATTGCTTTGAGATATTTTCGACAGTGGTTAGACGGCACATACTCTCGTTGGACTGCTCTCCCGGTACATTAGGGGATGGTGGGGTATTTTATATGGTGTAGTGTGTCCAGGTCTTTCATATGATTGTAATCTCCTTCGAGCAGGGTTTTCAAAGCATGGTGGTGGACCACGGGGTGCTTAGTTGCAAGGATTCTTCATGGGTCCTTCCTTTTTAACAAATAAAGGCTTTTTCCGGTGAGTTCTTATGTTTATTTATTTATCTGAATAAAATGATTTTATCTACGCATGTATGGTTTTTATTCAAGGAGGAGATTTTATGTTTTACTCGGAAATTGTCTTATTATTGTTCTTTTTGTCCACTCACAATTTTCCTTGTTTTGCGCCCCTCTAGGCCTTAGAGAGTGACGAGGATACATCCTTAGGAGGAGACATCACCTCTCTGGTTGCGCACCCACTACGTAGGACTTTTGCTGATTTTGTAAACTTAAATTGTAAACCAAGCTGGCTCTTATTAACCTTTATGGGTGTGTAAGTTATTTTGTGGTTTGGACTTGGATTTGGTTTGGATTATCTGAGTCTGTTTGCTTTAGTTGTATGCTTTTGATCCTTCGTCTGACAGGTGGAAGTTGGTTTGACACTTTTACATGGGAGATTCTGCCGAATTTTCTGTAAAATTCTCTTAAAGTTTTGGTTGGTAGTGTGAGGGTATTCGTGGAAAAGTTTTGAGTTTTCATGGATTGTCAGATGGGAGCAGGTTTCCTCACGAATTTCGCGGAGGAATTCGGGAAGGGTCCTGTGAACTTGGTATCAGAGCTCTAGGTTTAAATTCATGCATACTGCACACTTAGTGTGCATATTATTTTTGTTACTGATGAATTCTTGTTTCTTTTCAGTGAGATGCTTCCAAGACTTAACCCTCGTCCATGACCTGGGATTGAAGAAGAAGCGGAGAATGTACAGGGTGCACAAGATCCAATGTTGGAGCCCGACCTTAGTCAGACCCTAGATTAGTTGGGTCGGGCAATGACCATAGTTTTACAAAGTAAGGGTTCCTCATAGGTTTCAGACATTGAGAGGGCTCAAGAGGTTGGGGGCTACTGTTTTCACGGGTGAGATGGGCCCAGCTGATGCTCATGGATGGATCACTTATTTGGAACGAGTGTTTGATGTGATGAGGTGCCCTCCGGGCGATAGGGTGCGGCTGGCCACGTTTCTGTTGGATGGCCATGCGTATCGTTGGTGGGATGCTCTGGTGATGAAGGGCTGGGATGCTTGTACCACTACCTGGGAGGCATTTCGGGAGCAATTCTTTAAGCAATTTTATCCATGGTCTTACAGATATGCCATGCAACCAGAGTTCCTACAGTTGAGGCAGGGTGACATCACAGTGGCACAATACAAGCAGAGGTCTATTAAGTTGTCCCGGTTTGCTCTGACCTTAATGGCCAATGACGAGGACAATTACCGATGGTTTGATTTTGGGTTGCGGGATGAGATAAGAGTAGTAGTCACTGCAGTGGAGTATTCTTCATTGAGAGCCTTGTCTGATGTTGCTGCCCGAGTGGAGCAAAGTTTGCTGGTTAGGGATAAGCCCGATGGTTCCAAGCAACGTGGGGATCGCCCGAGTTTTGGAGCCTTTGGTTAGGGACCAGCGAAGAGAGGCATTTATAGCACTGGCTCTTCAGGGAGTACCAGATCTGGTTCTAACAGTGGTGGTGCAGGGCGAGGAGGTTTCCGGGGTTTTACTACAAGACAGCAGTCATCGACCCATTCTAGTGGTAGATCAGTACAGTCTACCGGGAGACAGGGTAGCCAGGGCAGTGGATCTGGACGGGTAGGTGGCATTGGTTGTTTCTACTGTGGAGAGATTGGTCACTTTAGGAAGGATTGTCCACACCGTTCAGGTAGTAGCTTCTTAGCCCGAGTGTCTGCTAGTTAGGGGCAGAAAGCAACGCAGACTTCGGATACCGTAGCTGGTAGTCAGACCCAGTCTAGTGGAGCCAACAAAGCTAGTGATAGACAGAGGGGTCGCGACTGATATTCCGGTACTCTGGCTCGAGTTTTTGCTATGTCACAACAGGAGGCTCGAGCTGCTGTAGAGGTCGTTACTGGTATGTTATCTATCTTTGGTGTTGATGTTAGAATTTTGATTGATCTGAGGGCCACACATTCGTTTGTTTTTCGAGGTTTTGCATTGTTGGTGAATAGGGAGCTATCGCTGATTGATTGGGATATGGGTATTAGCACCCCCACGGGAGATATGTTAGCGAACCTAGTTATATGAGATTGTCAGGTGGCAGTGGAAGGCTACGTGTTTGAGGAAGATATTATTCCCTTAGATATTTATGACTTTGATGTGATTTTGGGAATGGATTGGCTAACTACCCATCATGCCTCCATTGATTGCTTTGATAAGAAAGTGTGTTCCGAAATCCGGGTTTGCCAGAGATTACTTTTTTGTGAGGACTGGAAAGTTCTTCCTTCTTGTGTCATTTCGGATTTGATAGCAGAGAAGTTGTTGGAGAAAGGTTGTGAGGGTTATCTAGCTCATGTGGTTGATTCCCAGGATACTTCGTTGAGATTAGAGGACATTCCGGTAATGAACGAATTTCTGATGTGTTTCTAGAGGATCTTCCAGGGTTGCCACCTAACCGAGAGATTCAGTTTACTATAAGCTTTTTCCTGGCACGCAACCCATATCTCAGGCATCGTACAAGATGACACCGATAAAGTTAAGGGAGTTAAAGACTCAATTGCAGGATCTGGTCGATACGGGGTTTATTCGACCGAGTGTATAGCCTTAGGGTGCGCTGCTTTTTTTTTTTTTATGAGAAATGACGGTAGCCTGAGGTTGTGTATTGACTATCGACAACTAAATAAAGTTACGGTGCAGAATAAGTATCCTTTATCGCGGATAGATGACCAGTTCGACCAACTAAGGGGGCAAAGTACTTTTTGAAGATTGATCTCAGATCAGGTTACCACCAGTTAAGGATTAAAGAAGAAGATATTCCCAAGACGGCGTTCAAGACACGTTATGAGCATTATGAGTTTTAGTGATGCCTTTTGGATTGACCAATGCACCGGCAGCGTTCATGGATCTTATAAACATGGTGTTCCGGCGATATTTGGATTGCTTTGTGATTGCATTCATAGATGATATCATGGTGGTGTATTCGAAGAATGCGAAGGTACACAAGAAGCACTTGAGGTTGGTACTGAACACCTTGAGAAAAAACCAAATGTAAGCCAAGTTAATTAAGTGTCAATTCTAGTTTACACATTCTTCGGAAATGTGATTTCTACATAAGGCATCAGTGTGGATTCTTAGAAAATGGAAGCAATGTCCAATTAGGAGCAACCCAAGACGGTTTCAAAGGTGAGGAGTTTTCTAGGCTTAGCAGGTTATTACAGACGGTTCATAGATGAGTTTTCTACAATAGATGCTCCGTTGACTAGGTTAACTAGGAAGGGGGTTACGTTTTAATGGAACGATGAATGTGAATATAGTTTTCAGGAGCTTAAGAGAAGGTTGACTACTGCTTCAGTTTTAGCCCTTCCTGATGACAGTGGAGGTTTTGAGGTGTACATTGATGTGTCGTTAAAGGGTTTAGGCTGTGTGGTGATGCAATATGGGAAGGTAATTGCCTATGCCTCTAGGAAACTCAAGCAACATGAGTTGAACTACCCTACGCATGACTTACAGTTGGCTGCAATGGTTCATGCGTTAAATATTTGGCTACATTACTTGTATAGAGAAACGTGCCGAATTTTCACGTATGAAGTACTTTTTCACCCAGAAGGACTTGAACTTGAGACAGAGGAGATGGTTGGAGTTGATAAAAGATTATGATTCCATCATCGAATATCACCCAGGAAAAGCTAATGTGGTAGTAAATGCACTGAGTAGGAAGTCAGTGGGTTCTTTGGCACATCTGTGTACTGTTTATCTACCACTGTTGGTGGAACTCCGGAGAGCTGGAGTTGTACTTGATGTGGATAACCAAGGAGATTTTCTTGCTAGCTTTCACATGAGGCCAATTCTGATTGATCGATTTATTGAGGCTCAAATCCAAGATCCAACGTTGTGCATCATTAGGATGGAGTTGGAAGCTGGAAACTGACAGGACTATGCCATCAATGATGACGGAGCCTTGGTTAAGGACGGCTGGTTATGTGTACCTAAACACCCGGAATTGAAAAGGGAAATTCTTGAGGAAGCTCACAGTTCAACATATGCGATGCACCCATGTCGTACTGAAATGTATCTCACACTTAGGGAACATTACTGGTGGCCTGGTATGAAAAGGGAGATAGCAGGGTTTGTGAGTAGATGTTTAACCTGTCAACAAGTGAAAGCAGAAAGGCAAAAACTGTATGGGGTGCTGCAATTACTTCTTATCCGGAATGGAAGTGGGAACATATCACTATGGACTTTGTATACCAACTTCCACGGACTCAGAAAGGACATGATGGCATTTGGGTGATTGTGGATAGACTTACCAAGTCAACTCATTTCTTGCCAGTCCAGGAAAACTACAGATTGGACCGCTTAGCTGAGTTGTTTGTGAATGAAATCATCAGGTTGCATGGTGATCCGATGCCGATCGTGTCTGATAGGGATCCCCAATTTACCTCCAAGTTTTGGCAAAGTTTGTAGAAAGACTTGGGAACTAGGCTACATTTCAGCACGGCTTTTCATCCATAAACTGATGGACAGTTTGAGAGGATGATTCAGATTTTGGAAGATATGATGAGAGCTTGTGTGCTGCAGTTTAAAGGACATTGGGATTCTCGCCAAGCCTTGATGGAATTTGCGTACAACAATAGCTATCAGTCTAGCATTAGGATGACTCCTTTTGAGGCATTGTATGGGAGACAATGTTGACACCGGAGATTGTTGAGATGATAGAAGAAAATATCAAGATCATTAAGGAAAAACTTAAGGCAGCTCATGATCGATAGAAAATCTATGCAGACCGGCTAGTCAGGGATCTTGAGTTTGAAGTCGGTGATTGGGTCTTTCTGAAGTTATCTCCTTGGAAAGGAGTTGTGAGGCAGTTGAGGGCAATGAAGTAGGTAAAGTGGTTGGATTTTACGAGCTGTTCCAACCACTGCTGGATGTTATTCCAAGAGCCGAACGAGAATGAATACCACACATAAGAATCAAGACCAGGCTTCCTAATAGAATGTTTAAATCGTGAAAAATGGTTGAGAAACGAAGATTTTAGAAAAGCTTGGAATTCGTACAACAATGGCGGATTCTGGCTGGCCAACAGCCGTGCCCCCAGACGCGAGGTAGAAGGCGAGTGCATCATACAGTCGTAGTTTAGAATTGTTGTTTATTAATTCGGGTTGCCACTTTTGACGGGCAATACTGCACCAGGGGCTGCAGAGGAGCGCACAGCTCAAATTTGAACTTGTTTGAGCTTCGGTTGAGTGGACTTTGTTTTCTAAACTATAATGCATGCATATATATGTGTGTGTGTGTGTGTTAAATGAATTATTGTCATTTATGAAATTCGGAAACTAAGGATAATTGTTTTAAAATGTTTTATTGTTGATTGTGAATTTCGATAATGGTTTGAAATTTTTTTGGGAATTAGGCCCGCTATGTGATTTTGGGCTTAGACCTGATAACGAGGTTTTGGGGCTACGACCCGAATTTATGGATTTTGGCTTCGGCCGAGTATATATTTTTGGGCTTAGGCCCGAGATTTTGGATTTATGGATATTGGGCTTCGGCCCGGGTTTTTGATGATTTTGGCTCAGGCCTTGTATACGAATTTCAATTCGGTTTTCGGGGTCACACTACCACTTTTCACTATGTGTACCATTCCTGGTAATTATTATTTCCAACCACGTTGGGTTCGAGGATTCACTCACATGAGTTGGAGATCATTTTCTCTGACACATGATGTTGAGGATTTCATTATGTGCTCGACAAGGGTTATTTCTCCGACGTATGATGTTGAGGATTCCGTCATGCGCTCATCGAGGCTGTCTACGCGTAGTACATGTTTTTAGCCGCAAATCTTTGAGGTATTTTCATATATGCATGTCTCGGTTCCCTAGCCATTGTTTTGAGGTATTTTCGGCAGTGTTTAGACGGCACATCCCTGCGTTGGATTGCCCTCCCGGTATATTAGGGGATGGTGGGGTATTTTATATGGTGTAGTGTGTCCAAGTCTTTCTTATGATTGTAATCTCCTTGGAGGAGGGTTTTCAAAGCATGGTGGTGGACCACGAGGTGCTTATTTACAAGGATTCTACGTGGGTCCCGCCGGATTTTTTAACAAATAAAGGCTTTTCCGGTGAGTTCTTATGTTTATATATTTATCTAAATAAGAGGATTTTATCTATGCATACATGGTTTTTATTTAAGAAGGGAATTTTATGTTTTCCTCGGAAATTGTCTTACTATTTTTTTTTTGTCCACTCACAATTTTCCTTGTTTTGCGCCCCTCCATGTCGTAGAGAGCGACGAGGTTACATCCTTAGGCGGAGGCATCACCTTTATGGCTGCGCACCCACTACGTAGGACTTTCACTGGTTTTGTAAATTAAAATTTTAAACCTAGCTAGATCTAATTAACCTTTTTGGGTTTTTTTGTAAATTATTTTGTGGTTTGGATGGTTTAGTTTGGATTATCTGAGTTTGTTGGCTTTAGTTAGTTTGCTTTTGATCATTCGTCTGACATTACAAGTTGGTTTGACACTTTCACAGGAGGGATTTTGCCGAATTTTCAGTACAATTCTCTTAAAGTTTTGATTGGTAGTGTTAGGGTATTCCTGAAAAGGTTTTGAGTTTTTAGGGGTTGTCAGACGGGAGGGGGTTCTGTCACCTTAATGTGGAGGTGTTTTCATATTCACCTAGTTCATATTTTGACATTTTATAGGTTTGTTACCCACTGTAAAGTTAGAACATGGAAAGAAATTTTAAACTGAGTGTGTGGTTAGGGAATTGGCGATATGATTTCATGTTTAAGCTCGAATTTTCTCCCCACATTCACAATTCCGTCAGTTTCTAAAAAGAAACAAAAATAGTGATTGAGTTGAAGTACTATCATGGAACTTCTAACAAGTGATAGCTAAGTAGCATAAATACTTCTAATATGGTGCAATAAAAATTTACACCCATCAGAAGAGATATTGTTTAGTCATATTGATCTGTCCATTGTTTGTGATTGAAGGCAGATTACGTTTAAGAATTGAAAAGAAAAGAAAAGTTAATAAGGAAGAGGACAATAATCCTACTAATAACATGATGAAGGAGTTTGATGAATTGATTTCAATATATTCATTCAATCAATGAACCAAATTGGCAGTTGATCAAAACATTCTGCATTTACATATAGTGCGTGAAAATTACAACAATAATCAAAATCCATATTCGAACTCATCGTTCATATAGCAATTGTTCACATTTACTAACTCGAGTAATATCACTTGCCTCACCCTCCCGTGGAGCCAAAAATTCATCAAGCCCTCCTTGTTTTTCTAAATTGATGCCAGAATTTGGATAAAAAATTTCATCAAGCCATTGTTGTTCCTCAAAATTGAAGCCGGAATTCGGATCCAAAAATTCATCAAGCCCTCGTTGTTCCTCTAAATTAAGCCCGAATTCAGATCCACCACGACATTATTATCATCAGTAGTAGCAGAGGTAGATGGAGAGCAGCCATAATCTTGGTCTTGTAGCTATGGGATTAAATCGTCTGCCTTCAAGCACACATATGTATCATATTCCTCAAGATGATCATGATCACTACTAGTAGTGCATAGGCTACTAGTTGTTGTTGATGATCAACATCATTAATTTTTATCTTCTTATTTATGGCTGTTGATTCATCTTGATCATCATGATCCGATGGTACTTATTGTGCTGAGGAAGACGAAGAAGGCGTGTTGGTGTTGGATTGGTCACATCAAGGTGTTGTAGAACCCTAACATTCCTCCTCATTCGACATAAGACCACATCAAAATCGTAAGCTGCCGTCGCCTTACCATCGCGTTTCCCTTTTTTGGAGTCGAAGACTGCCTCCACCTCCGCTATTTTATCTATGATTTAATACATTTTTACTTATATTTTGTTACTATGAAATTGGAGAAAATAATATATTTGTGAGAAGTGTGCAGAATTAGATAGAGCTTGGAATTACGAGAATTTGAGCAAACTAATCATCACAATCTGAGTTATAACGAAGAAGTTATGAAGGAAACAAGAGTGTCCACCAAGAAGAGCAAAGGAATTCGGTGGGTGTCCGCCGAATCCAAAAGGCCAGCCCAGAAGAAGACAGAATTCGCTGATTCAGCCCAAAGGCACCTGCCGGACCGTGCTCCCTCCTTTCGGCGCAAGCATCCAGAAGCCCTTGGCAGGTTCGGCCATCATCCACCGAAGTCACTTCCAGTCCCTTTGACCAGCATTGACAGCGTGCTTGACCTCCTATTTTCGGTGGATGACCACCGAACTTTCGCCCGAAGTAATTTCCAGCTGTTCTGCTAGTTTGAGGCTTATTTTAGGATAATTCCAACATGTTTTCACATTTATTCTCCAGGTTTCAAGGGAATTTCATGCCTAATTGGTTAAAAAATATTATTTTTGGTCCTTTTACTTTGAGGAAATGTATTAATTCATTTTCTTAAATATCTAGGAAATCTTTTCATTATAGAAAAAATGTAAACTTCCATTTATTTGAGGATTAATGATTCTCCTATAAATAGAGGTCCTAGGGTTTTGTAAAGGAGATCCGAAAAGTCCGGAAAAATACACAGAAATACACCACAGAGCAAAAAAACTTGTCTTTTAAATTGTAGTTTTCTTTTTAGGTTAGGGTTTAACCATGGTTATTTTTTAATATGATTTTGGCTCTTTATTCTTTGATTATGAATGCTTGATAAATTTATATTACTACTTTAATTGATATTCTTTTATGTTTATAAGATTGATCACTTTGTTTGCATAAATTATTGATGGAATTACTTGGTTGACTGCCTTTATCATCTTGTAATTCACTTAGCATCGAGAGGTTGGGTTAAGAAACAATATTGTAATCTGAATTCATGACATCTTAGGATATATGTCATGTTCTAGGATTAGTGTGATGACCTATATCTTCTTTAGCACTTAATGCATTCACTCTATGTTAACTTGAGTAGATGTTATGCTAGGTTACATAACAGGATAGAAAGTTAGAGTGTAGATGCCATACATCTAGCATACAAAGTAAGAAGAAGATTAATGTGTAACTGTACTGGGACAAGGTCTGTTGCATGGGCAACTTATCAAGGAACATTCATAGGATTTGAATCTAGAAAATTATGTTAGGAAGTAATTGTGGTTAGTAGTGGATTGAGTGCCTTAACCTATTATTTTTATTAATTTTTTTACTTTATCTTCTTTAATTTGTTTTATTTTTAATTGTGTTATTTTATTTTTATTTTCTACTTTTATTTTATTAAGTGTCTGAGTTAATTAATCAATCTAAGTAATAAAGTGAAACATGGTTAAGACAAGTCCTTGTGAGATTCGACCCTTGCTTATTTGCTATATTATCTATTCGATTTGTGCACTTACAAAGTTAAACTGAATAGAATATACTTCATATTTGTATTGTCTATTTTATCCAACAAAGGCTGAATTCATGCAAGAACCCGGCACCGTGGTCTTTATTTGATTTTCGGTTCTCGAATCTGAAACTTCTCTTTCTACCTATGGGATTAGGGTTTCCCTTGACCCTAATCTCTTTATACCCTTGGGCCTTGCTCCATGTGCCGCCATGGCCAATTGTCTGATCAATTTTCTTGGAATTTGGCTTGGTCTTGATATGGGACACAAAGTAAAGCACGGCTTCATCCTCATCGAACGACGACTTATCTACTCCGTATTGTTGCCAAATTTCAGAGGGCTTTGACGAATTTCCAAAGAGATCGTAGGAGTGGAGCAAGGTGGTGTAGAAGGGGAGGAGAGGGTCTCTGATAAGGAGATGGTGGAGAAAGTTGGTGACAAGTTCTTGATTGGTGGGGCAGAAGTGAAACCCGGCAGGAACCTGGAAAGTATCCATCGAATTTTATGCGAAATAGCAGAAATCAGAAGATCGATCTTATTAGGAGATTAGTGACTGTTGACTGCGAGATATGCAAAGTGAGTGGATATGAGCAGCGTTTTTATAGGAAGAGATAAAAAAAACAAGTCATTAGAACAAGCCCTTGCACTAATAGGAAAGCTCTACCGACTTAGCAACAACCTTTGGGTTGCTTTTGAGACCGTTGTTTCTGGTGCTTATAGCCTCCCTCCACTTGTTCTTGGAATTGGTGGAAACTTTTGAATATTCGTCATCTAGTTCGGCCGCTTATTTCAGCTGTTGTGGGTAATGTTAATGACATTTTCTTCTGGGGTGACAAGTGGTCTAGTCTCGGGGTTCTTTATGATTGGGTGGATTCTGGTTCTTTTGACTCGTCTGGGGTCCAGTTTCATGCAAGGCTGAGTTCGGTGATTTCTGGAAATGTGTGGCAATGGTTGATCCCTCTTTCCCCCTTTCTTCGTTTCATTCAAATGACTTCTTCTCCCATTACTATCTACTTTGATCCTGATTATTTCTACTGGGGTGCAGAAGGAGGAGGATCTTTCTCTGCCAAGTCCCTATGGATGAGTTTAAACCCATGTGGCCTTCATGTTCCTTGGCACTCGCTAGTTTGGTTTAAAGGTTTGATCCCTAGAGCTAGCTTCATCCTTTGGCTTGCTGCGGAGGTTAAGCTTGCTACTTTGGATAAATTAAATTTCATTGGAGGGTCTGTTTTATGTGTTTTGTGTAATAGGGCTAATGAATCCCACTCTCATTTGTTATTTGAGTGTGAGTATTCTGCCAGCTTTTGGAGGCTTATGTAGCAGCGTTGTGGGCTCCCCTTGTTTTCGCAACCTTGGTCGCATCTTCTCCCCACGTTGGCTGCTAGTGTAGATTCTAAGGTAATCAGTGTTTCTCATTTAATGATTTACAAACTTACATAAAACGTTGGTTTTATAGAGAGGCCAACAACCTCTCAACAGAAGATCATTCATATCCCTAGTTTACAGGATACAAATTGAATACAAAATTCAAATTACAATCCTATCGGATAATATTCAAAATTCAAACGTAAAGATCATCACTGATCAACACCCCCCTGCAACCTGGGCACCGGCGGGGCAACCAGGTTGGATAGTAACTCAGTGAAACGAGCCCGGGAGAGAGACTTGGTGAAACCATCAGTGAGCTGAGACTTGGAAGGAAAAAAACGAACTTGATGACTCCCGGAAGCCACCCTCTCACGAACAAAATGATAATCCAAGGAAATATGCTTGGTGCGAGCATGAAACACAGGGTTTGCCGCCATGTAAGTAGCGCTGATATTATCAAATTACAAGATAATAGGCTGAAAAAAGAGATAGAGAAAGCTCGTGTAACAGACCTTGAATCCACAGAGTATCAGCACAGACAGAAGCAAGAGCCCGATACTCAGCTTCGGAACTAGAACGAGCAATTGTACGCTGCTTTTTGGCACTCCAGGAGATGAAATTGTTACCAAGAAAGACACAAAAACCAGAGGTGGATCTCCTAGTGTTTGGGCAGCCCGCCCAATCCGCATCAGAATATGCAGTGAGAGTGAGAGGATATGAGACTGGCTGGATACGCAGGCCTCGACCCAGTGAACCCTTGAGATATCGCATAATGCGTTTGACAGCTATCAAATGATCACTAGTGGGGTTAGCCATTAACTGAGAGACATGTTGGACATCATATGATATGTCAGGTCGAGTTAGGGTGAGATACTGAAGTGCACCTACCATCTGGCGATAGAGTGTAGGATCAGGAAGTAAAGAGCCAGAAGTACGAGAAAGTTGAGAGGTAACAGCAACTGGTGTAGAGCACGGCTTGGAATCCAAGAGATGGTGACGATGGAGAACATCAAAGGTGTATTTAGTTTGAGTGAGTTGTAAGCCGGAAGGAAGATAAGTGACTTCAACACCCAGAAAGTAATGAAGGCGCCCAAGATCTTTAAGTTCAAACTCTCGTCCCAAGGTCTGTATAAACCTCTGTAATAGACCAAAATTGTTGCCTGTAAGAACAATATCATCGATCTAAAGCAACATAATCATGAGGTGAGAACCATGACGATAGACAAAAAGAGAAGAGTCAGCTCGACTTTGAGAGAAATCAGATAAGAGAAGAAAGGACCTGAGTCGTTGAAACCAGGCTCGGGGTGCCTGCTTCAACACATACAGAGCTTTTTACAGCTTGCAAACATGATTGGGTCGACAAGGATCAACAAAACCGGGAGGTTGAGTCATGTATACCTCTTCGGAAAGCAAACCATGAAGAAAAGCAATTTAACGTCCAGTTGATGAATGAACCACTTACAGGTCACATCAAGAGTCATAACAACACGAATGGTAGTTGGTTTAACAACGGGACTGAAAGTCTCATAGTAATCGATCCCGGGTTGTTGATGAAAGCCTTTTGCCACAAGCCTCGCTTTGTACCGTTCAACAGTGCCATATGCATGCTTTTTAATACGAAAAACCCATTTACAGCCAACAACATTAGTAGGACTCACTGGAGGAACAAGCTACCAAGTATGCTGTTTGAGAAGAGAATTAAATTCATCAGACATTGCAGAGCACCACTTTGGATATTTGACAGCCTGAGTGTAGCAAGTAGGTTCAACTTCATCTTTGAGAATAGTGACAAGAGCCGTCGGGATAGGGTATTTAGCAGCAAAATAACTCCTGATTTTTTGTTTGAAAATCCCAGATTTTGAGCGAGTTTGAATCTGTCTCGGTGGAGAGAGCTCAACGTGGGTTGTGGGAGAATGAGACGGTCCCGACGAAGCCGGGGTTAGAGGCGGCGCAAAAACGGAAGGTGCCGCAAGCTGCGCAGGCTCCGTAATTGCTGTAGGGTATGCATTTTCAGTAGGCTAGGCCAGAAGTGTAGGTGCTGTAAGAGCTGGAGGTTCTGGGGCTTGTACTGGGTCGGCATGTACAGCAGTGGCAGTCGGGTCAGCAAGCCGCTATGCAGAGTGCGGCAAGCAGGGCACTGGTGCAGTGGGTGGTTCAGTGGGCAATTGAGCCGATATTAGAGGAACAAAGACCAATTCAGACTGGGTCTCTTGAGTTGGAGTAGATGCAATAGAGGAAAATTATCCTCATTAAATGTCACATGCCGTGAAGTGTACACACGGCCGGACTTAGGTTCTAGACAGCGATACCCCTTATGCTGAGAGCTGTAGCCAATGAAAACATAGAGAACAGAACGTGATTGCAGTTTATGAGTAATATAATCACCAAGAAATGGATAACAAGCACAACCGAAAGTCATGAGTTCCTGATAAGCAGGGGCAATGCCAAACAATTGATGATAAGGGGAGGCCCATTTAAGAACCGGAGTGGGCAACCTGTTAATGAGAAACACAACAGTACATATAGCCTTAGCCCAATATTTGTGAGGTCAGTTAGCAGAACATAGAAGGGTTCTGCCCATCTCAGAGATGTGCCAATGCTTTCTTTCGGCAAGTCCATTTTGCTGAGGAGTGTGCGGACATGAGAACTGGTGACGAATCCCTTTTTGGTTACACAACTGTTTAAATAAAACATTATTGTATTCACCTCCCCCATCACTCTGAAACATTTTAACTCGACAAGAAAATTGATTTTCAATAAAATTGAGGAAGACAAAAAAGCAATGAAAAACTTCAGACTTATTTTTCATTAGATAGAGCCAAGAATAACGAGTATAGTTGTCAGTAAAGATAACATAGTAACGAAATCTAGAGACAGAACGAACTGGAGACATCCAAACGTCTGAATGAATTAATTCAAAAGGATTTAAGGAGCAATGCTCAATAGTAGAGAAAGAGTGCCGGGTAGACTTCCCAATAGCACATGAATTACAGAAATTTTTATTAGACAGAGAAAAATTAAACACTAAAGTTGAACTTAAAGCTAACACACTGAGGACTTTATTGGAAGGATGGCCAAGACGGTGGTGCCAGAGTGAGGAAGACGTGAATATAGAGGCAAAGGCAAACTTTGAGGACGACTAACGGTTGGGAAGAGATTCAGGTTTAATGGGATATAAACCATCTTCACATGGGCCCTGAAACAAAGTGGAACCAGTTTTGAGATCACAAATATCAAAACCCCAAGGTTAAAAGGTAAGACTTACAAGATTATCTTTGGTGTATTTGGCAACAGACATGAGATTTTTGGTAAGTGATGGAACATGAAGAACGTCATAGAGGCGAAAAACAAAAGACCCAGAAGAGAAAGAAAATTTACCAGAATGTGTAACTGGGAGGGATTCACCATTGCCAACTACAACACCATCATTTTGGATTATACCCTGATGGATTTTCCATGCCACGACCATCACTAGTCATGTGATGAGTCGCCCCGGTGTCTAGATACCAATTCGGGTCATTAGGTGCAGTGTGCAATCCCGCAAAGGGACGTGAGATTTCATCCTGTTGGCTTTTATGCGGGCAATGAGAGGCAATATGACCATATTGGAAGCAAGTCCAACACTGAGTAGACGACCGAGGGATAGGAGGTGCACCCAGAATTCCAGAGAAGTTGGACCGGACACCATTAGAAAATTGGGTGGAACGTCCACGGCCGAAATTGAAGTTTCCTGAGTGACCTCCACTGTCTTGTCGTTGACCACGACCACCACGGGTCTGATAGGGGCGGCTGTGTAACGATCCGGACCAGAAATTAAATTAATTCAAGAATTTAATTAAGGAAAGGATAATTTTACCCTCAGTTTTGGACTGGTTCGGGAGTCACTTTTTGACTGGTAGTGCTTTTGGGAATTTTTCTTGGGTCGTCGCGTGGGTCTCAAACTCACGAGTTCGTAGATAAGCGGCACGCGGAAAACGGAGACTCGGTGAGATCGTTATGGGTCTAGAAGCTTCAGGGGCATTTTGATAATTTGGCAGGGGTAGATATTTATTTTTAACCCCCTCAATTTGGTCTGATTAGGATCATCCCCTCACTCTCTCTCCTGCCCGATCCCTCCCCCGAACCTATGCGACCCAAAACTCAAAACCCATGAAAAGGAACTTTGATCCAAGGCCGAGTCATCCATTCTAGTTCCTTTAATCGAAATCTCCTCCCTTCCACGGTCACGGACGTACCAACCATCGGAGGAGGTAACCGCGGGAGACGCCGGACCGAGGGAAAGAAAAACCAGAACTTCCGATCAATTTTTTGGCCAGTACAAGTATGGGTTTTGTGTTATGAGGTCATATTTGAATTCCTGGGTTCGAGTAGATAGATTTAGACGTAAAATTCGTGAAAAATGGTTGAGTTTTGAAGAAGTTAGAAAAACTTTAAGGTCGACCGGAAATGGAGGATTCCGGCGACAACGACAGCGGCGCAGCCGTCTTCTCTAGCGAGTTGCCGGCTACTGGTCGAGCCGAGTGGATCGAGTCAAGTTGGGTGGATCGAGTCAGGCCGAGTGGATAGGGTCAGGTCAGGTGGACCCGGTCAGGCCAAGTGGACCGAGTCAGGTCGGGTGGATCGAGTTAGGCCGAGTGGACCGGGTCAGGCCGAGTTGGATCGAGTCAGCTCATGGGCACTGTAGCAGGCACGTGGACGGTGCGTGACGGCGCATGGTCTGGCCTTCTACCGATGCGTGGCGGCGCGTGGGGCTAATTCTGAGGTCATGGTGTGGCTAGAGTTTTGGGACGTTTCAGACCGGATTTTGATGGTTTTGAGGCCGTAAGAGTTCGTTTAGAGCCCCGGTTGGGTAATCCCAATGGTAACGGTTGACCATGGAGCGGGTTTTGAGCTCGGAAGGTCAAGGTAGTTGGGTCAATATTATGTCAAGAGTTCCTTGGGGCTAGACCGTCCATGATTTAGTATTTTATTTGCGCAGTGAACAGACTAGGGTTCCGAGATTGCATAGGCATGCATACTTCTAGGTATTGGGTTATACCATGGGATTCTCCGATGATTGGCGTGGAGGGTGTTTTTCTCCGCTACATTGTTGAGGGTTCACCGATTGGCGTTAGAGGGTATGTCTCCGCTAGATCGTCGAGGGGTTCTCCAATGTTAGCGTTCGAGGGATCTTTCTTCCCCATATCGTTGAGGTCTAAGGTAACTCTAGAGGAGCCGGAATATTGAGTTCTCACTCGGGGACTCAGGACGATCCGGGATATTGAGTTATCACTCGGGACTCTAGACGAGCCGGGATATCGAGTTATCACTCGGGGGCTCAAGACGAGCCAGGATATCGATTTACCACTCGGGGTGCTTTGGAGGAGAGATATCGAGCTCGACTCGGGGCGAGTCAGTGAGACTCAATTCAACCAAGTCTGGTTCCTTCGTCATCCGGGTCAGTGGGATGGTGTGGGCGGTGACCCAGATTGACGAGACAGTTGTCTTGTGTTATTACAGTAGAGGTTTCAGCAGTGTCTGTCCTACTGACATTTGGTATCAGAGCGTGTTACCTTTTTGGACCACCACTATTCCGAGGTCTAGGCTATGACCTATAAGCTATCATGCATCTGACAGGTAGGTGTGGTCAGTAAGTACAAAGGTTCTGTTGGGAACCCTATAGGGTTTATTTAATATATTTAAGGATAACGGGTATTCCTGGTAGTAAATTTTGTGGACAAATAGCTGTCAGACGGGATAAGGGATTTTTGTAGATTTCGAGGTGAAATTCGGGAAGGGTCCTTACAGGCTGCGAGAGGCATAAAATGCTTGAAGAGTGGTTGAGGACATGCTCAGGGCAGTGAGTGACTCCTGGGCTTCAAAAGATAGCAACCGAGAGCGGAGATCCGGGAACTGAGGGAGTGGAGGAAAATTAAGCATCGCTGTAACAAGCATGGAGTATTCAGACCCAAGGCCTCTCAACACAGAGGTTACTAAATCAACACTTGATACTGACTCATTAATTGCTGCAAGAGAGTCGGCCAAAGATTTGGCATGTGACAGGTATTCAGAGAATGTTTGGTTGCCTTTAGAGAGAGCTAGAAGCTGGAAGCGAAGATGGGTTGCATTAGCAAGAGATTGCTGGGAGAAATTCTGCTTGAGACACTCCCATATTTGCTGGGATGTGGAAAGCCCAACAACCTGTGAGAGAACAGGTTCAGTGAGCGTAGCACGCAACATGCTCACAAGAGTCTGGTCAATTTGGTACCAAGTGGAGTGCGCCGGGTTGGGGGTCAAAGTGGTGGCAGCAGTAACACCATCAGAGGAGAGGGAGGTTGCGGAACCAGAAAAGGCCTGGGTTGAGATCATAGAGGGAGGGGAGGGATCGGTTCCATCAATAAATCGCCAAAAATTTTGGCCTATAAGGAAAGGTTTCACATGGCTTTCCCAGAGAAGATAATTGGTTTTAGTTAATTTTACTGAAACAAGGGTGGAGATGTTTGGAATGGTGATTGATGAGGTAGAAGAGGTAGAGGTAGTCATCTGGGTTGGGGAGAAAAGAAAGGAAAAAAAAAAGAATAAAGGAGGGTTTTAGGAGTCGTTTGGGAGGGATGGGAGGGAGAAGGGCTTTAGAGCTCTGGTACCATGTAGATTCTAAGGTAATCAGTGTTTCTCATTTAATGATTTACAAACTTACATAAACGTTGGTTTTATAGAGAGGCCAACAACCTCTCAACAGAAGATCATTCATATCCCTAGTTTACAGGAAACAAATTGAATACAAAATTCAAACTACAATACTATCGGATAATATTCAAAATTCAAACATAAAGATCATCACTGATCAACAGCTAGGTGGACGGGTTCTTCCTTAATGACTACAGCATATAGGCTTGCTTTGGCTTCTTCGGTTCATAGCATTTGGTTGGAGCGCAACCGGCGTATTGTTGCTTCTACTAGACATCCTTCTAGCTCTAGGTTTATTTATGATTCTATTGTAAATTTGATTAGAAACCGTCTATGGACGATTAATTTTAGGTCGTCCAACTTGAACAGCGCTGCTGCGTCGTTTTGGAACGTTCCTATGGTGTAATTCCACTTTGTTTTGGGGTTGAGGCTTTGTAGCCTCTGTGTTTTCCTGGGTTCCCAGGCTCCTCTTTTGGTATAAAATTCTTAATTATCGTAAAAAAAAACATATTAATAAAATGAACCCACTGCAATTAATGGTTTCACACTGCAACAAAGAAATCGTTTCAAAATTCAAACAATTGTTTTAAAACTGCATCTCAAATTCTGCAAATTAGCTAGTGTAAGTATATTATTCTGAATTTCTGATTTAACATGGACTGATAATAAAGATTTCATGATCGAGCTTAACTAACAAATGCTTTATATTCGGAATCAGGCTGAGAACAACAATGCCACATATCTGAATATATCATTTTGATATCTTGGCAGCCAACTGACTAGCTTAGCAGCTACCATGGCAGTCATCCCCTCAACGGTGTCGCGCTGTGGGTTGAATTCAACGACGTCTGCACCAACAACGTCACCTTGGAGGTTGTGGAGGATGTCGAGAACATCACGGAAGGAGAGACCCCCCCGGCTCAATGTATGACACTCCGGGAGCAAAGGCAGGATCAAGGCAATCTACATCTATCGATATATACACGCCCTTCACTCCTTCCCTAATTTCTGTCACACAAAAATTTAACCCTCAATGTGGTTAGGATGACTATATATGTCTTCACAATGACTTCATTTTCTCAAAAACATTGTAAGATCACTTGATTTCACTTTAGAGAGTACTATTCCTAACTCCATAAAGACACATAATGTGGTGGATATGCCTGCATAGGCAAGTGAGGAGAGAGCGAGAGAAACCAGGTTTTCCAAAACGTGATGATCTCTTGAAAAGGTTCTCATTTCATATTGCTCAACGCCAAATCTTTTTCCTTGTTCACGCCCTTCTTTGTTAATTGATCTAATACCCACCTGAAAATTCAGCAAACAAGTTCATTAGATTAGCTGAAATGTTGGATACCAACTAGAACAGGACAGTCAACTTGACTAGAGGAGGTCTATACATGTTGTGTATTCACAGATAAGAACTTACCTGCAAAAGCCGGCGAGAATTCGAGCAAAAAGAAGATGCATGTCAATATTCATTACCTTCAATGGCTTCATAGATATCGGAATGGGCATCAAGATGAAGAATATCCACCAGGTCCTCCAAGCTTCTCAGAGGCATCACAAAGATAACAAAGGGCCCTTTCGTTCTTATTAATGGGCCGGTGTTGAGAAGGGCCCAAGTGAGATGGGGATTGAAAAAGCCCATCAATAACTTGTTCGGCCCAAATCAGACGAGGTATTGTATCATTGTCAATTACATGTTAATAACAAAATATATTGACAATATCAGTATGTGTTTGTACTTTGATGAAGCACGGATGTGCTGACATTTTCAGTGACATGTCAAAAATATATATTTACATGTTACTGATACATTATCGACAACATCAATATATATTTATTGTCATTAAAGGATGGACGTCTATCATGGCATTAGATATGTTTGTACTTGATAATAATTAATCTTGGCCGAGTTAGTAATATGAGTTTGTAACTAATAAACATGACATTGAAGTGATTGGATAATTTTGAATGACACATCTTATCAATTAAGAATAGATAATAAACAATGAATGACGTTTGACAAAATAATTAATCAGGATAGACGATATAAAACATTGGAAACATTGGAATTCAAAGTATAAATGCAAACAACCATAGATATATGAAATAAGTTGGATGAAGCAGAGCTTGCCTTGCACAAATTTGGTTTCTTATTATTCTCAAGATTATGATCTGGTGATGATCCTTGAGCACTCTGAAGCTTGTTGATGAAGGAGATGACGCTCCGAGCTCCGTCGTAGCATGTCGAGCATATCGAGTTCCTCAGAGGCCTCAGCATAGCCGGCATTGAAGTTCAAATAGTGCAGTCCATACCATATCGACAATCTTGAGAAATTGAACACAGCAATTAAAGAAGAATTAAAGATAGAGAGGAAGAAGGGGAGAAGCTTTCTTTCTCCCTTTCAACGTACTCAATTTGAATCAAAGGCTTTTCGAACTTTCCATTGTTTAATTATATGCATGGTAGCTAGAATTTGTTGGACCTCACCCTATCCCTATAATTAATCAATTGAAAAGCAACTATGATTACGCCTTAAAGTAGATTAATAATTATGTTGTATTGCAGCGAATTGACCAAACCCATGTTTAAAGGACATGATAATGATATCGGTACTCTCTCGTTTAAAAATAGTTGATGTTATCTTATGAATTTTTGCTCAAATAAATGTATTTTTTTGTCTGTTTTATATAATACACGTGAAGTATCAATAAATCTGTACGTATATAATTATTATCGTTTTCTCGAAAACTAAAATGGTCAATTAGAGATGGTTAGGAGGGTTTGGTAGGCCACAAACTTTTAAATTTTGAGTGTGTTTTAATTTAAGGGATATAAATAAATAAGAATAATAATTAGGGGGAATTGGGAAGGGATGGATGAAGGAATCGAAATGTTTGTTAGGAAAACGAAAAGGGCTTTCCAACCTTACAACCTCAAAAGTTCAAAACAGCAAATATGTGTAAGGCAAGCACGTCCCATTATTAACTACTTAACTCTTAACTTATTCCATACTTAAGGCTGCTTTGGTTTGGCTTGGTTTGGTCACCGCCACCCTCCAATATGATTAGAGGTGCTAAACGGGCCGTGTTGTGTTGGGTCGGTCTAGTCCAATCCGGTTTAATTAAATTAGACACATTTATGTTTCATGCTATATTGTATTCGATAATTACGTGATAAACCAAACATTAATCTGCTTAATTATATAAATATAAAAATGCGTGTATTTTACAATTACAACAACTAGTAATAAGAAGGGGAACAACATTGATTATTTAGAGACAGCCTACAAATTAATAAGGAAATTATGACGAGTTGAGATGAACTCTTAATTGAGATATGATGATTTGATTTGGAGAATTAGGATTATTAATTGTCTCCTTGGTGTCCAGATCCTTCATGCTTCTCATAGTAATGGTAGACTGCTGCGCCAGATAGGACAGCCAGTGTCAAGGCCTGTGCGTGCATCCTACAACAACACAAAATCACATCTAATAAAACTCAAGAAATTATTCAATGTCATCATGTTATATAATCACGTAGTGACGCACAAAAATTAACTTGGATTAATTATTAATTAAATAGTTACCTAGCATGTATAATCCTAAGGCTTGGCTTGAGAGGCGTTCTTGCTCTTGAGTAAGCTAGAGATGCTCCAACTCCTGATGCCCATATTGCCCCTATAACAAGTTTGTAACACCATCCATCCCATAAATATACACATTGACATTTGCAATAATAAGTTAGTTTCATTTTCAGAACATGTTGATATATTCTTGCTACGCTTTTGATGCAAAATATTAACATGTCTGTAAGTGCAGTTAACTGCACAAACGAGCTTGTGTGCAGTTAATCGCAGAGATTAAAATTACTGATGTACTCACCAATGCTACTGAGCTTGTGTGCTGAAACCCAAGATTGAATTGCCTCCATTTTAATAATCTTTCTTCTTCTTCTTCTTCTTCTCTTTACCAAAAATTCCCAGAAAACTTGAATCTAAATAAGATGAGAGAGTGAGGGTAAAGGTGGAGATATAAAGGAGAGGAAGAAAGGGTATATATAGATAACAATTACGAAGATGAGGCCCTTAAAGATTATGTTGAAAAGTGTGCTTGCTTTGTGGTTGGTGTGGCCCCTGGTATTTACCTGGTTTTCCTCTTTTCTAAGAACACTGGATAGAGAGAGTGAGTGTGAAAAACAATAGGCGGCTAGCTTCAATATTTTTATTACCCTGGTTTTGAATTGGTGAGTGCATGTCTACCTAGCTATCTGCTGTGGTTTCAGAATTTAGAATCTCAGACTGTTGGTTTTTTATTAACCTCTGGTCACACTCACACTGTAGGCATTTGGACTTGCATATAAAAATCTAGGAGAGCAACATAAAGTGTGTTGTTGCTTGGTGAATGCTTATGGATCACCTCCAATAGTTAATTCCATCGTCAATGGACACGGACACTTGGCAAGCTTTGTGCACTAAAGTTAAGTCGTATTTGCTGATTGTTCCGAGAACATCTTGCATACAACGAAAATGTCACTGAAAATCGCTTTTAAATCGATCATGCGTTGCTATGTGTGGAAAATGTAGAGCGATCTTATAAGTCGAAATGTGTTGCCTTCATCCATTACATAGCGTGAATAACTTATGTCGATATTTATTACACAATGACATATACATTGCATGCAAGTTTTTCTTTCAAGTTATTTTTATTTTGCCGTGTAAGTTTGAAATTAAGAGGTAAAAACCACATTGTAGCATACTAGCATTTATTAAAAATCGAAGCTCTAAACAACTTATTTACAATTATAAATTAATAAAGAAATAGAATCAATCTTTAAGAAAATTAAGTTGAAGATTTTCATATCGAAAAATTGAAACAAACTAGCTTAGACTCATCAATTCAAACTATTAATTTTTATTTGGAAAATGATAAGGATATTAGATGGATTGTAGATCAAATATGTTGATAAGTCCTATTTGTATTAATGTGTGGTTATAATTCTTTTGTTTTATACAATAATATTAAGACAACTGATATTAATTACCGAATATCACACTCTACCCACATAATAATTTGGGAATGATTTTCATTGTTGTTTTGTTTACCTCAATCTTTTGTTGTAAGTTTGTAATTCGAATCGATTAATCCGGTATATTTTGCACTTTAATAGGAGTACGTCTATGTTTCTGCTTTACCAATATGATTTTTTCTGGACATTTCTAATAGTACCAAGTGAGCAGGTGTCATATGCAAATTAATAAATTATATAACATTTACTTAAAAAGAAAGTTAGGCACAAAAGTATGGATTCTGCAGATAAGCACGTGTGATTAACAAAAGAAAGTGAGTTTTCGCCGACGATACCATCAAAGCCATCGGATTTCATGGAGAAAAGGGGGAGTCTTTGGGGACTTGTCGGAGCGATTAATAATTCTAAACTAACGCAAACTTTTAATTTCTTTTTTGGTAATTTTATTTCCACAAACAAATCACAAATGTCATCACTAATAAATTATAAAAAGATGCCATCTTCAATTGAGCTTAAACTAGAGAAAAATTGACCCGGATTAAAAGTTGAAACGTAAAATAAAAAATATTTTACATATTCTTATGCTGATTATCGTTGATAGTAGAAGTAAAAATAAAAATAAAAATAAAATGAATACCACTAAAATATAAGAAAAAGAGAAAAGGGCTCCAACATGAACTGAGCCCAGTAATCCGAGAAAAGGGCTTCAACATGAACTAAGCCCCAATGGTGGGAAATAAATGGGCCAGAATCCCGAACCGAACCGCCTTTAGGCCCATTAATCCACCTCGGTAGTAGAAGTGTGGAGGTGAACCCTCTGATGTCTCTTTCACTCACACCAACGCAATATCTATCTCTCTCGCTCTTCGCTTAATTCGGACACAGAATTTCCCGCCATTGCAAGAGTAGCTTTCGCCGCTCTCTTTGAGCTCTCTTTGTTCTCCGTCGCCGATTCATATAAGAAATAAACCCAAAGAGGAAGCAAAGTATAATATGAAGTGAAGAAAGAGCAAAGAAAATGGAAGCTGTGCCGGAGCGAAAAGGACTGAAGGTTCGAACGCCTTTCTCAGATTGCACCAACACCATTACCAATACCAACACCGCCGCCGCCACCACATCTTCCCAGTCATCGTCAGCCTCCACTTCCTCACTCAAACGCAAAAATCCCAAGCTCTCCTCGGTTACCAAGACCCTCTTCGCCGATCTAAACCCTAAACCCTCTGCTCCGCCGCCATCAAGTCCTTCTACTCCCGCTCGTACTCCGCCCGTTTCGTCCTATGTTTCTAGTAATTTCTCTCCTCCCCTTTGCTCTATTGCTTCCAACTTGGATTGGGCTGGGATTTTATTTTGTGCTTTCTTTGTTTTCAATTTGGGGATTTAGGGTTTCTGATTCTCTCTACGTGTGGGAATTCTGTTGTAAGCAACTAGAACAATTGGGCCATAATATGTTGTTATTGATTTTTTATCATAGCCTGAAGCTGTTCATATTATTAGAAATTTGTGGTCTGTGTTTGAATAGAGTGCATATTCTGAAGAGTTTGTTTCAATACTCGAATTGAACTCCATGCTGCGCTTAAGCACAAACTACTGACTTCTGTATTGTTTCTGTTAAAAAATCTATGTGGTTTGAGACCTTACAAGTAGATTGTGGTTTTTAAGTTTAGGTACTAGTGACTTTGGAGCTTTTGAGCCTTGTTCAGTGTACACTCGAAGATCGACTTCGGTAAGAAAGAAGAGTAAAGGCAAGGAAAACATTGATCCTCTAAGTTGTCCTCCCGCCCAAAAGATCTGGAATATTAGGTGAGTCTCTGATTTCATATGTATAATTTTGCTGTACTCAAGCCTTGGATTATAAATTATAATATATTATGTTGATATGTAAGATGTGGCATTGGGGGCTGATGGGGCTTTGCGGATACTTCAGTTTTCAAACGTTAGTGACCTTGCTTGCTATATAGAGCAGGATAAGATATTGATTCTGGAGGAGCAATGAGAGAGTATATCAGTTTATGATCTTCTGACATAATTATTAGTTGTAACAACATGTGTTACTTGAATGAACAAGTTCTAAAGACACAATTTACTACTTCCTAGAGTAGCCATAGCTTCCACTATTTTGATTTTCCTTTCTTTATGCTTCTATTTTTTTTTTTTTTTGTGTGGAAATGATTATCAGATTGGTGAAAAACCATTAATTCTCTTTGTGACTTATGTGAGATTGTCTTTCCCTTTAGTGCGATGTTTTACTAATGCTGTTGTACTTGTTCCTCCAATGGGAAACAGGAGTAAAACAAAGGCAGACAAGCGTGAAAAACTATCCAAGGAATCCATGGCTCCTCCCAAAAAGGTTTGTTCAAGTTAATATACTGACTTTCTTCTTGTTTCGAGTACAAAGTGCTACTGTCTATCTGTTTTGGGGCCTGGTTTCTGGTCAGCGTTATCTTTTCTAAAAATGTTAGGATTTCACATCAGTCCAAAACAACATATTGTGCCTTCACTTATAGAATTTGTATATACACCCAAGCATATCAAAAGACATGGTATATTGGTACCCTAAGTTTATGTCTATGGCAAAGATTGCTTGTTTCTCAATGTGTGCTTTTGTTTGTGCTATCTTTTTTGAGATAACACGGCCTTCAGTGTTACCAGCAGCTGGCTATGGAGCTGATGGTTTTTATTATCTTTTAGATTTTACTTTAGATTTGGAAATACAGATAGAGGGTAAATATACCACTGACTATTAGATGGTTTGTCGAATGAGTCCCATTGGACAACCAGGTCTGGGTTTTGTAGTTATTCATTTGAATTCATGTGTCATATTTCTGCAGAAGCAGCGTGCGGTATCAGCTGGAAAAAATGTTTCCAAGCATGACTTGCCACAAGATTTTATTGAAAAGCAGAGAGCTTACTTTGCAGAGATTGATGCATTTGAACTTCCAGAAGAGGAAGTTGATTCAGTTGATTAGAATAAATGGAAGAGCTGTATAGCATGTTGTATAGGCTTTAGCAAGGCAGCCTAAGTCCAAGTGTTCTCTGTACATTCAGAATAGTTGCAATCGACTGATTTAGACGTAACCACCGCCGCTTTCCAAGTACCTCGGTAAGTCCTTGATAGTTATAATGATTTGTCTCTATGTACAGACAGCTTGGGAAGAATAAGAAAGTAAATGGAGGAGAGTGTGAGAAGGAGCACGAGGTAATCAGAGAGACCGTAGAGAAACCCAGAATGTAATTTTTCGTAGATTTTGT
The DNA here is from genome assembly GCA_037349345.1 of Oemleria cerasiformis. Taxonomy (NCBI): domain Eukaryota; kingdom Viridiplantae; phylum Streptophyta; class Magnoliopsida; order Rosales; family Rosaceae; genus Oemleria; species Oemleria cerasiformis. The sequence goes on along the minus strand of JAZGTL010000007.1, from coordinate 32,598,535 downwards.
AACACGTGGAATTATGAATTATCTCGTCCTTATGAAATGAAGTTTCTTTTCCTTGCATAATATTCATACATACAGACATACATACATACCCATATTTAGGTAAAGACTAATTACATATTGAATTATTGATATGCCGGTATGTTAAATTTTGATTTAATTTACTTTTTTGCAATTGGTTCTGATTTCGCCGTCACTTCCGGTGAGAGGCTCTATCTTCCCCATTTTGACCATGGCCTTGGCAAAGTGCTCGAAGAATGCGGAACTGTTATTTGCATATAGTTTAACCAGTTTATCTGCAGAAGAAGTCCCATTGAAGAGCTCCTGGTCTGACTGAAGAAGACCCTTCTCTGTCACCAGATTCTTGTAGTACAAGTTATCAAAATGTGTTGGGGTCTGGAGGTCAAGGCTTGCAAGGTTGTTGTCGTTTCCGCTTCTAGGGCACGTCCTCTGCAGCAAATGCGCGTAAGCAGCGTCGATGGTGGTCTCGTTGTAGATACGTGACCGGAACGACGTGCATCTAGCCAGGCCGAGAGTGTGTGAACCTGCCGTTGCCGGAAGATTATTAGGTTTAATTAATTTTGGCATGCATATTTTGGGTATGAGTTGATGTTGAAATTAAGATTGAATTGAAAACCCGAAAGAGCGACCAAGTCCCTCAAGGAGAGGCCCTGAGCAGCAAAGCTTGAAATGAGAGCACTTATGTTGGACGTTGGTGGAGGAATGGAGGTGTTGGCAGCACTTCTGCTAGCACTGGTTGAATCTCTTCTTCCCAAACCAACTTTCCATGAAGGACCTCCCAACTGTAAAATACAAGAAATATCAGTCAGGAACATAGTAAACGTTATTTAAGAAGTATACGGAAAACGAAAATATTTTTCAAAAATACAAAAATACAAAAAAAAAATGAAGTAAAATGTGGGGTTTGTTACATAAACAACGGAGTCGTGAGCAGCGAGAGCTAGAATATCAGCACACGAGACGACTCCAGGGCATGCCTTCTCCAGCTTGGCTTTAATGCGATCAACAACTTCAAATCCTCTAATGGAGTTGTTGTTGGGAACTGCTGTCTTCTCACCCACAAAGCTTGATGTATCATCCAAGAGCACCGACGCGTCGCAGCCCTGCCATTTATGAACCAAAATCAACCCATTACTAGGTAAGCAAGGCTCAAAGAGCACACTACGTGAAGGTTTCATATGCTTACATTCACGAAGCAATCATGGAAATGGAGGCGGAGCAAGGAAGCTCCGACGCGCGTTTCGTTTTTTATGGCTGCTATAACTTCTTGTTGCACGATGGAGAGTGCCTGTGGGCACTTGGATTTGTAGTATTTTGGATTGAGGTTGGCATTGGATTGAAGAAAACAGACAGCAGAAGAAGAGAGCAGCAGAAGAATAAGAATAAGTGAAGGCATGTTGTTATGGTTTTGTGTGTGTGTAGGAGTCCTCTAGGGTTGTACATGACACATTTATAAAAGACATTGCGTGCCATAAGTGCAACACGAGAGGTTTTTCAACCCATAAAACGTCACAGAAAGCAAATCAGCAAAGTTTGATGAAGACAAATAATCTAGTGGAAGATAGTATTTCAATTATTGGGGTGAAAATGGACTAAAGGTAAAGCTAATAAAGTTGATGAGAATTCAGACAGTTGCTTTTTTCCATTTCCTATGTCAAGGAACAATTATAAATCACGTTCTCTCAATTATGGGGCTGTTTCTACTGCCGACGCAGGGGTGCCTTCACTCTGTTGATTAGTGTAGGGTAGCGTACTGTCCTTCCCTCGTCACGATAAATTTTGAAGAAGAGAAACCTTCGAATTTGACGTAAGCGGCACCTTCTTAGCTACTTGTATTTAAATATATATTAGGGCCCTATGCGAAAGTTCCTGCTTGCTTAATCACTTTTGCTTTGTTATTAAACACACTTTCCACGTTAGGCTAAATAATATATGTGTTTTAGCTCAACCAAGGGTCCCTGCCAGATTGAAAATAAGAGATATGTCCCTCTTATGGGAAACCTCTGGTAGTAGGGGATCCGGATATATATCACACAACAAAACATATGCATCAGAAATCGGGTTGTTCTTGATTGCTCCACGTGTCATGTTGATCATGGTTGTCAGCAAGGAAGCATTTAGTTTGTAATTGGATTTTGTAGCAATACAAGCTATCATTCTGTATATTTGAGTAAAGGTTTAAACGGGGTTGTATCAAAATGAGAGGGCCTTAACCCTAACCTATGTAAGAAGAATTTTTTATCTAGTATAAGCATAAAAATACAAGGATTAAGTGTATCGAACATGGTCGGATCAGCTAAATTGTCCGCTTTCCTGCATTAAAGGATATTTGATCTTCCCCCTCGTACTTCCTGTTTGTAATTATCCGAATTCTTCATACCTCCCGTTTGTAATTACTTGGATTCTCCGTCATTCTATCTCAAAAGTTTATCAATGCTTTGGATATCATGAAGTAACAATCTTGAATATAGTTTTAGTTAAGTGAATCACGTATATATTGTGCTAGTAAATTATTTTTCTTCAGAGTTCAAGTGTCTAACCCAAATTGCAAAAAGTGAAGCACCCCAACCGGCCCAAGTCTCGTTGTTACTTTGGACTCATTGTTTGTCTGCAACTCAAGCAAATTGATTGTCACTAATATAACGATAAGGGAGTTCAAGTTGTTATGTTTTAGAAAATACATGAGGTGTATTTGTCAAATTTAAAAGTCTAATACGATCGTATTATAAAATGTAATTACAGAATTATTATGTGTAATTTATCCAAAAAATTATTATTAAATTGATATATTAATTATTATACACATTGAATATCGATATCATTTTTTATAAATGTCGAACCTGAAATTCCCTTATTAAAATTGCATATTTATCAATTTGTTTATGTTGACACCCAATTTGCATTTTTTTTAACGTTATTAACACTTTTGCTTTGGTATTAAGTAAATAAACAAACTTTCCACGTTAGGCTATTTGATTTAGTGTTTTAGCTGAGGGAAGGGACCCGGCAGATTGAAAATATGTCCCTCTATTGGGAAACCTCTGGTTGTAGGGGCTTGCTCTCAGAAATAGGGTTTTTCTTGGATTGGCCCACGTGTCATATCGAAATTCATTGTGAAGCCACGTAGCAGTAAGAGGGGTCCCAAATCTCTCTCGTAATTTTTTTCGTTATAGTTTTATTTTATATGCCTATATAAATTACATAAATATCGCTAAAATTATTTAAGTTTGTTTTTCCTTCTGCTTATTATTTTCTATTTTACTATTAACATGTCAATGGCACATGGATTGAAGTTTGTGTTTATCAGGATTTGTTTCGCATATCGTTTGGTAAATGAGCGACATCAAAATTGCTTATTAAAAAATGAATAGAATATATGCTGATTAAATTTTTTCACTCGTTGTCTTATTTTTTGTTTTATAATTTTCTATATAAAATACATTTTCAAAATAGATAAGAACATTTTGATTACACCTCTAATATTGAGTACCTTTTTTAAATTAAATTTCTAACTACGCCACTCTCGATAATAATTGTTAGTAAGCAATTAGATTGTTGAGTAGGAGCCTTGTGCATATGCGGAGGTTAGATTGAACCGGGTAAACGTTTTCGTTTTTTTTTTCCCAGAACCGGGTAAAGGTTTGAGTAACGGGTTTAGGGTTTACATTACCGGAAAAAAAAAAGGTTTAGGTTTTAGGGTTTGAACATTTGTTGATTGTACTACAAACTAGGACTCTGTATATTTGAGTAAAGGTTTGAACCGGGGTTGTATCAAAATGAGAGGGCCTTAAATGTTCCTAGCCCTATTTGTAAGAAGAGATTTTCACGTGCACATGTATTACTTTGGGCCTACTGTTTGTCACCTCAGCCCAAGCTGTTTTTCCTCCGATAATGGGCCCAAACAAAATGACCTTTCAGGCTTTCATTGTTCTGTAGCTGTTGAAATTTAAGCAGAAAGCCCATATACTTGAGGTTTATTCTTATTTGGGAATGTAAATTGGTGGCCACTAGTATCACGGTTCAGTCATATTTTTTTTTCAACGTTTAGATGGAAATTTCGGATTCAACTTTTGTAAATAGAAAAATTAATATCCAATGTATATAATCTCCATAACTCATAATAATTCACCAAATAGTAATAAACTCGACTCATCAAAAAATTAGTCGAGCTAGAGGACTTTGTTATGTTTGGCCTATAAAGCTTGTGATTTGCTCGTATTTTCTTACGAGTTAACTTGAGCTTTATTTGAGCTCAGTTAGTTTGTCAAATTCCAAGCAATTTTAAATGGATAATACTTGCATCTCACCTCGGTGGTACCTCCTCGTACCACTCTTTCGATATATGGAATAATCCGTAAATATATATCATAATCATAACCATTCATTTCCTAAAATAATCATTTCAAATCTTATCCACAAAAAATTAACAACTTCGGAGGTCGTTTAGTCATTCATATGTATCAAACAATTCAACGGTATTGGCAACAAGGAAGATTCTTATGGTGAACTGTCAATTTAATTTACACATATGAAATGTCAAATAATCTACAATTTACTTGATTTTTTGTATATATAATCTTGAAATTATGATTTAGGAATTGAACGGTTCCGATTATGATATATGTAGAATGATTATTGGATAAATCGAAAGGATGGTGTAAAGAGGTATCAAAAGGGGTGAGATGTAAGTATATTTGATTTTAAATATATTATAAATAAATATTAGGATTATTATTTCCTTATCATCAATTATGGGTGTACTAATTGGCTACATAATTTTCCCACTTTCCTTTCATATTTGGTTTGTTTTCCTTTTCTTTTTGTGATTGACTTCTAAACGACTGGTTCGGCCACTTTAAAAGATAATGCTGCACCAAACATGTATACATGCTCAAAGTTGACCTATATCATTCATATTTTGACTCCATTTTTTGTACTCATAAATTTTCTGCTTATTCCCACACTCTATAGCTAGCCAAGCCAATCTGGGTCTTGCCAATTGCATGCCTTCACATTTTCCTGCCAATGAATACGAAATAAAGATTCCAAAGTTTTAATTCGATTTCAGTGTGTTCCTACGCAGTGACAAACCCAGGATTTCATATTAGGAAGGCCTCTTTTGCAATTCTTTGTAAAAAAAAATATATATATCAACTTATTAGAACAAATGTTTTGTTTCCTTTTACAAAATCCTCCTAATTGATAATATTGTATTCCCTAATTATTACAATTATGGTTATTTGAAACTTCATTATTTGTAAACTTTTTAAGAGCATTTTTCAGGGGCTTTTTTTTTAAGTTTTGTTATTTTACAAAAATGTTTCACCATTTTTTCTCTTTATTTTTATGGATGTCTTATACTTAAAAAACTTTAAATTATAATATCAAAATTTAAATAAATAATTAATAAAGAAAAATCACAAAACCCGCTATCAAGGTACACGTTTCATTTTTTTTTTTCCTTTTAAAAGATATACATTTCATTTCAGAAATGGAAAAAGGGAGGGAAATAAAAATTTAAAAAAGAAAGGAAAAAATTCAGTAAATACATTTAGGAACATTTGTAAAAAGAGAAAAAATAACTGACAAAAAAGAAAAGAAAGGTTATTAATTTAGAAACTTTTAGTACAAATATTGTAAATAACTTTTTAATTTGGTATCTTATATATATAAAGTAATTTTAAAAAAAATACATGATTTTAGTGCAAAATTACAAAAGAGATTAATTATACTTTGATTGCTCAGTGTGCGGCGCTCCTTTTTGATTGCTTTGCTTTAGGTTGCTCTCGGGTTTTTGTTTTCCAAAAAAAAAAAGAGGTTATATATACTTTTGTATATAAAAAAAATCCTATTATTTATATCCACAAAGATTCTATTTCATTTATTAATTTATCATATGTATGTATATATGATAAAACAAAATGCGTTATATCTATATACAAGTGGGAACAAAGAAAATGCATACAAGTGGGAACAAAGAAAATGCATACAAGTGGGAACAAAGAAAATGCAAAGGGCCGGGGACTGTGTGACCACGTACGTACGCTGACCGTTTCCACCACAGCAAAATCCAAATTGCCCGGCAAAAGGACGTCGTCAAGCAACCGTAGGGATTCGTAGCACAACTCAGAAAACGGTGAATCTCTGTCGGGCAATCTCCGTCGGGTTAGTGCGGTCGGGCTTTGATCTTAGTTGACGACAACAGTGTATTCGTCGAGCAACGTTATCTTGCCCGGCGGACTAGTTCGTCGCTGAAGTCTTCGTCGAGCAACTTAAAACTCAACAACATATTACCGACGTACAATATGCGTCGGGTAACTATTTAAATCGTCGTCGAGTAACTCGATAAATAACCATCGGGTAACTTTTTACATATCGGGATAATTATTTTCATATCCGTCGGGTAACGTTTCACATATCCGTCGGGTAGGGTTTTATATATCCGTCGGTTAACTATTTAAATATCCGTCGGATAAATTTTTACATATCCATCGGGTGAGTTTTAAACATTCATCGGGTAATGTTATACACATATGTCAGGTAAAGTTTACACATCTGTCCGTACGCTTCTAATTTGCCCCAATAATGCCCCGATATATATATAGATCCGAAAATGGAGGGATTTGGAGGTGTTGGTGTAGGTAGGTTATGATTACAAGCAAGCTAGGTAGGCAAAGAAGTTGATGGGTAGCGAGCTCTCCTTGTTGGTGTGGGAACAGCGATGGGGGCTGATCCATTTTGAATAGTTTTGATGAATGCAATGGTCAATGGAGGATGCCAATAATTATTTGCCATCGCCAATGTTGTTAATGGTGACCACTCATATTGCAACTTGCAATATTAATTTGTTGCATGCAGCAGTCCAATTCATTAACTTCAACTTACCATTGTCACCCCACGTACCCCATACAGCATATAGATTCATACTCGTCTAGCTACCTACCTAGCTACCCGCCCACTTCCACTCGATCATCATCTTTCAAACTATGTATCTATCCATGTTATGTTATGCATGTATATATATTGCCAAGGAGATTTTTATTGAACTTTCCCCCCAAACTAGGGAACCCTTTCGTAAGGACAAAATACATTGTGCTATAATTAATTTGATTCCCAATCCGTGATTTTTAGACTTTCTTTCTCTCTTTCTTCACTTCTTATTAAATTATGTATATATGTTCGTTGATTCTGTTTTATTTACTCAATTCTTATAAATCAAGAAAAAACCTATATATTAGCCTATATATCCCACCTCACTAATTTATTCTACACCTAAACAAGATGGAGGATAAATTCTTTGAAGATTATTGTATGATATATCGTCCACATAGAAAAGGAACTTGTTGATAATAGCAACATAGATTCGATAATAGATGAAATTAATTAGTGCCGTGAAGATTTGTAATATATATATACAATTTAAGTAGTTTTATATCGGACTACATTGCCTAATTATTTGTTGATTTTCCTTAGAGTATTTATATATGCGCGCATGCATTTTGATCGAGGAATATATATATATATATATATATATATATATATAAGATTCATTACGTCCTGGATCTTGACTATGTATATCATTTTTTTTTCTTATAAATGAATTTCACTTGTAAGACCCTGTTTTCAAATTCTGAATTCGCACGTCACTACAAGAAATCAGAAGTTATCTGGCGAAATGACGTCGTCGAGCAACGTACGACCTCCATCGAGTAACACTGACAACGGCGACTCGCCGTCGGGCAATAGGCGTCGGGCTATCGCAGTCGGGCTTTCAGATTAATCGACGAGCACAGTGTCCTCGTTGAGCAATTTCATAATGCTCGGCGGTAGTGTTCGTCGTTGATACTGTCGTCGAGCAACATAAAGTCAACATCTTATTACCTTCGGGTAAGGTTAATACAATTCGTCGGATAACGTTAATACAATCTGTCGGGTAACGTTATATAGACCCGTCGGGTAACGTTATATAGACCCGTTGGTTAACGTTATATAGACCCGTCGGGTAACGTTATATACACCCGTCGGGTAACGTTATATACACCCGTTGGGTAATGTTATATAGACCCATCGGGTAACGTTATATATGTCCGTCGGGTAACGTTATATCTGTCGGTCGGGTAACGTGTTACAAAACCCGTCGGGTAACGTCATATATGTCCGTCGGGTAAAGTGTTACAAAACCCGTCGGGTAACGTCATAGATGTCCATCGGGTAAAGTGTTACAAAACCCGTCGGGTAACGTTATATATGTCCATCGGGTAACGTGTTACAAAACCTGTCGGGTAACGTTATATATGTCCATCGGGTAACGTGTTACACACCTTCGGGTAACATTTCCCTCTTTCGTCGAGTATAGTTTTAAAAAATCCCGTTTTTATGCCCGATGGAATGACTGTACGTCGGGCAAGCGTTCCATATTTAATATATTTTTTGATAAAATATTTAATTCAATAATAAAAAATAAAAATTTTAATTAAAAAATATAATTAAAAATTTTAATAAAAATAATCAAAATTAAATTAATATTAAAAAAATGAATGTAATATTTTGACATCAATAAAACTATAAAAATATTGTATATATAGTACACTCTAACAATTAGTCGAGGGGTCAAAGTAGCCGGGATCCTGAGGGGGTTGTTGGGTGGGTGGTGAGAAAATGGCATCCAATTCATGGTCACCCATACGTTGAAAGATGATGTCAAGGGCGCTCTTGATTTGTTGGTTTTGGACTTGCATCTCCGCGAATTGGGCTTTGAGCTGAGCATTTTCGGCCTGGAGGATATCGAAGTTTCTCCTTGGGTCCGACGTCTCCTGGGTATTACCTATCCGAGATAAAGACGATGACTGAGTTGAGACAGCCCTCACAATCCCGTCGCCCGCCCCCCGAACGACCCTCCATGGGCACCTCCCAAGTTGTCGCTCCAGAATAACGATCGATATATCGACATTAGGGAGATGCTGCTCCAACAGCACATCCGGATGCTGTTGGGTGAGCTCAGCTTGTGTCTGTTGGACGTCTTGCAGCATCGCATCCTACAAATTCGAATAAATATTAATTAGAAATATAATTATCAAATTCAGGAAAATTGTTTAATCTTCAAAAAATATACTTATGTGAATTCGATCAGCCTCTTGATCCCCCCGTCCACCGTACACCTGCCCCCAGGCATCCACCTCTGGGAACAACGACCCGGCGATGCGCCGATCCTCCTGCCGGGCCGATAAGGATCGCGACCCCCATGGTGGTTGAATTTTTTCACTCCCCGGTTCGATTTGTTGGCAATCGATTTCCGCTATTCATTCGTAAAACCAAAAATTAGATTTTAAAATGGAAAATAACATAAAAATTAAATAATTTAATTAATTAAATAGATAATACGTACCAAATAGATGGGGGACACGAAATGGTCGCACAACCACAACCACACTGGCAGTTTCGCCCCGTCCAACTCCTTCGGAGAAGGCCAAGTTAAGAAGTACTTGTGGAGCTCATACTTCCAGTCGGCGTACCGTAACTGCCAGTGGTGGCATAGGTATGTACTGAGCTCGACGTTCTCCAAGTCGAACTCAAAATTAATCTACACTCAATTATTAAAGTTAGTAAAATAATTAAAAAAATATGAAATTAATGTTAAAAATGAGAAAAAAATATACTGATAACTCGCCCCAACAACGCGTGATCTCCTCTGGGGTTTCGGTTCGAAAAGTCTCCCCCATCATCAGTGACTTGGTGCGAAGAATCGCACCAATGTCATGAACCAAGAGGCTGTGAATTTTGACCGGCGCGGACCGGATGCGCTGCACGTACACCACCAGTATCTTTGCATTTGTTGTCCTGCAAATCCGCTGGGATATCAAACCTCGGTTTATCCCGCGCACGTTCACCGACCTATATGCAAATTCAATGAACATTAGTAAATAAAATGAGTAGCAAATAAAAACGGTTGGTTAAATAAACAAAATAATGAGCTTACCCTTACGGAGTGATCCGACATTAGAGCATGTTTTGTCGGCTCCGACGTCGTCCTGTGAGGGCTGAGGGTCGGTACGGGGTTCCCCCCGTTTCTTACTATGTTGTCGACGAGCCGATCGGGCACCGGGTCGCATATAGATCGACAACGGTGCCTGAACGGACGCCGTTGTTGAGGCAACCGAGTTCGGCACTGCCTCCTCCGGCTCATGATCATCAACGGGATCAGGGCAAGGGCGAGACCTAGACGCGATTAAGGTGCGATGCGACATCTACAATAACAAATATAAATTAATTAATATAAAATTAACCATCACATTTTTAATTAAATAAAAAAAACCAAACATTTTTAATATTATATATTAAATTCAAAAAATAAAAATAAAATCACATTTAAAATTAACCAACATTTTATAATTCCAATAAACTTAAAAAAATAAAGCAATAATTGTTTTTAGTAATAATTAGTAAATTGGTATCTAAAAACTAAAACCACCAAATTCTAATTTTTTTAAATAAGTCCAACACAAACGAAAAATTAACTTAAAAAACTAATTAATCCAAACGTACTAAACTCAAAATTCACAACATTATACCTAAATTCCTAAATCCAAATTTCAGGACCAAAATCTAACTTACATATTAATCCAAACATATAATATCCAAATCCTAAAATTCACAAATTAAAAATTTATAAAACTCACATTTCCAAAATTCACTTATCCTACACCATATAAAAATTTCCCAAAATTGTTTTTAAAATTCAATTACCCAAAATTCATAAATTTCACATATCCAAAATTCACATAAATTTCATATCCAAAAGCATAACAAAAAACATAACATTATATCAATTCCAACATTATACCAAACATCAAAATTTCAACAAATCTTCAACTATTATATATACATTAACAATAACAATAAATCAATAACAAATATATATCCAAATATATATACATAAACATTAACAAAAACAATATCCAAATTCATAAATTCTTTTTCCAAATAAAAATTAACACTAAACCAATATATCCAATATCAACCAATATAAACCAATATAAACCAATATAAACAAATATATCCAAATTAACAATAAACAATATATTGAAATTAAAATTAACATTAACAAGGGAAGCGGCGGCGACGGCATACCTCGGTGAGGGGAGACAGTGTCCTTGACTGCTTGGCCGGCGGCTTGAGGGATAGCAAGACAATTTGGCAGCTTGGAAACGTTGAAAATGACGAAGTTTTCGGGTCGGAGAGCAAGAAGAAGAATGGGTCGGCAGTTTTCGGCGATCTATGGGAAATTTCAGAAAATGAAGAAGAAGAAGAGTCTGTCTGATTTAAGTGTTAGACTGTCTATTGCCTGACGCATGCGTCCGTCGGGTAACACTTTAATGACCCGTCGGGTATTAAAAACCAGTGCTTATTCGTTGGGTATTTGTGTCCTATATCCGTCGGGTAACTATTAAATAATATCGTCGGGTAAGGTTTTAGTTACCGTCGAGTAAAATCTTTGAAATCCGTCGGGTTATTTTAACTTTTCCGTCGGGCAATATTTGGCATAAAATTTCAGAATCCGCGAATATTTAGGTAGGAAGCCCGTCGGGAAACAGCCCAAACACCCGTCGGGTAACGATAATGGTCGGATATCCGTCGAGTAACACCTTTACTATCCGTCGGGCCACAAAATGCAGGACTTTTGAGAATCCGCGAAAATTTAGGCGCAGGGTTCGTCGGGTAACATTTACAATCTCCGCCGGGTAATATACAAGGTCGGTAGTCCGTCGGGGAATATTTACAATGTCCGTCGGGTAATACCAAGAGGGAAATTTGAGATTTCGCGAAAAATTAGGCGGAAATTTGGAATTTTAAAAAACTGGCAGTTTGGTTATAGTTACCCGACGGAGGTTTTCAAATATCCTCCGGGCATGACCTTTCTGATGCCGTTTTTTGCCTTAATCGGAAAACCAAGTCCGGCGAAAGTATAAGCAACTTCGGGACCGTTCAAAATTTGGTTTTACATGCCTAAAGCCCCATTTATCGTTATCCTGATGTTTTGAGGATTTCAAGCCGTCCGATTGTGAAAAAACATTGTGTAACCGTTGAATCGTCACGCACCGTTACCTAATCCTGGGATTTCCAATTTGGGAAATTTTTCGCGTAGACGATCTATGGGTACCTACCATAAATGTGGACGGTTAGATCGGTCATTTTCAATTTTTAAGTTTTTGAAAATCAGAAAACAACCATATTTCCCAAGGAGTTTAAACTCTTCAAGGAAACTTCAATACATTTGTCGAATTTTGGATCCTATTGATATTCAAACGATTGAATTTGAGTGATCTAACCATTCACTTTGTGGTTTTACGTGCCTAGATCTCGCCCGTCGAAAATCTTGATCTTTTGAGGATTTCAAGCCATCCGATCGTGAAGAAACGTTGTGTAACCGTTGAATCGTCGCACACCGTTACCTAATCCTGGGATTTCCAATTTGGGAAATTTTTCGCGAAGGCGATCTATGGGTACCTACCATAAATGTGGACAGTTAGATCGGTCATTTTCAATTTTTAAGTTTTTGAAAATCAGAAAACAACCATATTGCCCAATGAGTTTAAACTCTTCAAGGAAACTTCAATACATTTGTCGAATTTTGGATCCTATTGATATTCAAACGATTGAATTTGAGCGATCTAACCATTCACTTTGTGGTTTTACGTGCCTAGATCTCGCCTGTCAAAAATTTTGATGTTTTGAGGATTTCAAGCCGTTCGATCGTGAAGAAACGTTGTGTAATCGTTGAATCGTCGCGCACCGTTTCCTAATCCTGGGATTTCCAATTTGGGAAATTTTTCGCGTAGGCGATCTATGGGTACCTACCATAAATGTGGACGGTTAGATCGGTCATTTTCAATTTTTAAGTTTTTGAAAATAAAAAAACAACCATATTGCCCAAGGAGTTTAAACTCTTCAAGGAAACTTCAATACATTTGTCGAATTTTGGATCCTATTGATATTCAAACGATTGAATTTGAGCAATCTAACCGTTCACTTTGTGGTTTTATGTGCCTAGATCTCGCGCCGTCGAAAATCTTGATCTTTTGAGGATTTCAAGCCATCCGATCGTGAAGAAACGTTGTGTAACCGTTGAATCGTCGCGCACCGTTTCCTAATCCTGAGATTTCCAATTTGAGAAATTTTTCGCGTAGGCGATCTATGAGTACCTACCATTAATGTGGACGGTTAGATCGATCATTTTCAATTTTTAAGTTGTTAAAAAGGTTGGGTAAACAAAAAAATTAAAGTTTTTAATCTGCTAAATACATCATACTCGACGGATATTCAAATATATACCTGTCGGGTAACATGTGTAATAAAAAATTGTAAATATAATATGCTTATAATTACCGGACGGATATTCATTTATATCCATCGGGTATTGATAAGAGGAGGTAGACGTCGGGTAACCTGTACCGTATCCGTCGGGTAACATGTGTTATCAAAAATTGTAAATATAATCTGCTAAATCATACCCGACGGATATTCATTTATACCCGTCGGGTAATGTTAAGAGGAGGTAGACGTCGGGTAACCGGTACCGTATCCGTCGGGTAACATGCATTATAAAAAATTGTAAATATAATCTGCTAAATCATACCCGACGGATAGTCATTTATACCCGTCGGGCAATTATAAGAGGAGGTAGACGTCGGGTAACCCGTAACTTATCCATCAGGTAATGATAAGAGGAGGTAGACGTTGGGTAACCTGTATCGTATCCGTCGGGTAACATGTGTTATAAAAAATTGTAAATATAATCTGCTAAATCATACCCGACGGATATTTATATATCTATACGTCGGGTAATTATATGCTGAGGCGTTCGTCGGGTAACCCGTACCTTATCTGTCGGGTAACGTGTGTAATAAAAAATTGTAAATAAAATCTGCTAAATCATACCCAACAGATATTCATATATATACCCGTCGGGTAATTATAAGAGGAGGCGGTGGTCGGGTCACCCGTACCATATCCGTCGGGTAAATAATTGTTTATAAAAAAAATTATCAAAGTTCATTTTATAGACAATATTTTTGGAAAAAAATTGTTGTATCTTATTTGGTTTAATATGAATATATATTGGGTTCTATTTTTTTCAAATTGCACTAAAGAGTAAAAAGTGACCTTCATGATTTATCACTTTGACTTTCATGACTTATCATCAAAATATTTGACAAACTCTTTTTACCTTCATTTATTTTGAAGTTACGTATTTTGTGGAGTGCATGTATGGTCTCCTCACATTAAGAAAGTAAAAAAACTATTTTTGTGAATGAAATCATACAACATACATATAAATCAAATATATTGATTTGAAGATGGATATTACATATATGAATGAAATTTCGAATTTAAAACTTTCATTTGGAATCGCTTTCCCCCTCCCAATCACGTTCGTCATCCGACATGTGTACAATACTTGATTCCTCCGAATCACTTTCAATCTGTTCTAATTCCCCCAGATCAATAAAATGTCATCAATTGCAATTGGTGGGATGATGTCATTGGTCCGAACTCCATCCACGTTGTGGGTGGATGCCGATGAATCCACTTGGTAAAAGATTTGGTCATCGTTTATTTCCCCATCTTCTTCATGGTATCGGTCATCTAAGTCCCAAATATTTCTATGATTCACCATCCCAGCTACTCTCCATCCACCACCAACTTTTGGATCATCCAAATAGAATACTTGTTTCGCCGTACTAGCGAGGATGTAGGGATCACTCTCAAACCACCAAGTGTTTGTGTTTATAGAAGTATATAACTGATCTTTGATGACACTGCCTGGGATACTTGGGTTCGTATCAAACCAATGACACTTGAACAAGACAACTTTCTTGTGATCAGCGTATAACACCTTAACCACAGTTAACAATTTGTCGTAGAAACATGTCTCAGCATTTTCCCCATCCCCTGGCATGAAGACCCCGCTGTTTTGCGTAGACAACTTGTCGTCTCGTTCTGTGCACACGAACTTAACTCCGTTAACATGACAACCAGCGTACGTTTCTCCTCGGAATGGGCCAATGGCCAGCTGCAATAATTCTTTATTGAATTTTGGCGAGTTGACATCTTTCAGTTGTGCCATCTGGTAAGATACACACAAGAAACGAAATAGGTAAGCTTAAAACCAATTTAAGAAATTTGGATATAAAATATTTGACTTACATGCTGGGAAAACCAACGTGGAAACAGTTGTTTGTCCATTTCTTCCCAATTAGAAGGAAATTAGGCATTCATCAACGCCTCCTGATGCTCGTGGAAGGGCCAGACTTCAACACAGTTGTTGAGAATGAACTAATGAGCCACCTCCATGTCGGTATTGATGAACTGCTCCAAGATTGGACCAGTGCCGAATGGTCGTGCGGGTTGGGCAAATACAGATAGGGTCTCGGGACGTTAACCACCATCGTCGTTGCGAGTCGCCCTATTGAAGGCAGTTTCAACATTTCGAAGTTACATTGCACAAAATGTGAGTGCCTCCTTTGCAATGTACGCCTCGGCTATAGAGCATTCGGGACGTGTCTTGTTCTGAACGTACCGCTTATACGTACCTAACATTCTCCAAGGAAAGTTACATGAAGATTCACATATATACATGATAGTAAGGAAATATTATCAAATAGAAGGGATAAGTTATACCTCCCGATTGGGTACATCTAATGATAATGCACCGGGCCAGCTAGCTTTGCCTCATCCGGCATATGTATTAGTAGGTGCACGATTATATCAAAGAATGCATGTGAATTTATTTGCTCAAGCCGGCACATGATGTACACAATATACTCGTTAATTGCTTGAAGGTCCGCCTTAACCAATGACATGGCACATAGTATATGGAAGAATTGAGACAAATAAACTATCATCTCAACAACACCAGCCTCCAAGAAAGGTCGAATACCAATCGGAATAAGTCGTTGTAGCAAAACTTGATAGTCATGGCTCTTCATACCAGAAATTGTCTCACCGTCCGTGCTAACACTCTGGGATATGTTGCCGGCGTACCCGTCGGGAAATTTCACACCCTGCAACCACTTCAGGAATTTTTTCTTGTTGGCCGGCGTAAATGTATAACTTGGATGAGCCATGATGTATTTGCCATTGACGACTTTTGGCCACAAATTTGGATGAATCCCCATTTCTTTCATGCCCAGACGAGTCTTTTTTGTGTCCTTTGACTTGCCTTCAATGGGTAAAGTCGTTCCCACAACACTCTCAGCAACATTCTTCTCGATGTGCATAGGATCGGCGATGTGTTTGATTTTCAATTTCGACCAATATGGCTACCGGAAGAATATGTTTTTTTTCGTCCAATTTTCCTGTTCGGTTGGTTTCGATCCTCTTGTCACGAACTCATGTATACTGTTGAGTTTGGATAATATCTCATCACCGCACCTCTCCCTTGGTCGACCTCTTAACTTTGATTTACCATCAAATGAGTCAGACTGCATTCGCCATCGGTGATCCCAGGGCAGAAACCTTCTTGCACCTAAGTAGCATACCTTCTATGCGTGCCAAAAGGACGTTGTGTCTGGTCCACATATCGGGCAAACAAGATAGCCCTTGGTGCTCTATCCCGATAACATACCATAAGCAGGAAAATCATTAATTGTCCACATTACGGCCGCTCGTAGGGTGAACATTTCTCCACTACACTTGTCGTATGTTTGGACACCATTTTCCCACAAATCCACAAGCTCATCAATCAACGACCGCAAATACACATCGATGGAATTACTCGGCGATTTGGGCTCTGGTATCAAAGGATTAAGGATTGTGAATTCTTTCTTCATGCATCTCCAAAGAGGCAAGTTATACGGAACCATAACAACCGGCCAAGTGCTATAGGGCTTTGTAAAACTCCCAAACGGATTAAACCCGTTAGTAGCGAGCCCTAATCTGATATTTCTTGGCTCCGCAGCAAACTCGGGATACATTTTATCAAATTCCTTCGAAGCCTCTCCATCCGCCGGATGCCTCAGTACATCATCATCAATGAGGTCATCCTTATGCCACCTCATATCACGGGCTGTGTGGGACGACATGTAGAATCTTTGTAACCTTGGCTTCAGTGGAAAATAACGCAACACCTTGTTAGGAATCTTGTTCTTTTGAAACCTAGGCTCATTGCACACGGGACATTTGTCAAGCTGCTCGAATTCACCTTAAAACAAAGCACAGTTGTTCTTGCATGCATGTATCTTGATATACCCTAAACCAAGCCCCTTCAACAACTTCTTCGAGCTATAATGATCTTTTGGCATACAGTTTACTTCAGGGAGCATTCAGATGATAATGTCCAACATGTGATCAAAATGCTTATTCGTTTGATTATACTCAACTTTCATGTGCATCAACTCCACAACTGTCCCTATAACCAAAAATGATTTACAACCGGGGTACAATTCGCGCTGAGCTTCTTTCAACAATCTCTCATAATGGAGGTCAGAGTCTTCGGGTTGCAACCTTGGCACATCATCTTCCATATCATCTGATGCTGGAGGAAAAACATCGGTTAATAACTCAACGACTTGATCATTATCACATCGCCCATCCAAACCACTTTCGTTCCCACAGGTCCCGGGAACTGAAGATGTCGATGCGGAAAATATTTCTTCACCGTGATAGATCCAATTAGTGTAGTTGTGTATGATCTCATTTCATTCTAGATGAGTTTGGACCTCATTCAACGACATCCAAATGCAATTATTACATTTACGGCACGGACACCTGATACATCTTGTATCACTGCAATGACTACGTGCAAAGGCAATGAAGTTATCGATCCCATCCAAATACTGATAAGAAGATCTATCAAACATTTGCATCCACCCTCTGTTTATTGTGCCTACTTTCACAACATAGAGTCAACGTAAGTAATTGAGTTAACATTGTCCCGTAAATAGAACAAGTTAAAATCAAAAGCAACCCTTCTCCTTATGCCTCTGGTGATTTGGCCATATCCCATTCGAGAGTGCACGTTCTGTGCTGTGTAGTTTGCGACCTACGAGGCTAAGTTCCGATCGAGGGAAATTTCGGCAGCATCTCCCTACAGTTCCCCAAATGCACGACGTATATATTATAAACAAATATCTAGTATGCATTCGGAGAACGTGCAGGGGATACAAATTGAATTTCCCACAATCGAAACCTAACATCGTAGACCGCCAACTACACAACACATAGTTGCGCACCTACAAACTGTCCGAATAAATGGACAATTCAAGAGTCAGTCAATCAATCCGATTCACTGACTCTCAAACGGGTCTAAGGTTTTTCCTTGAATTTCATTATACGAAGTTAATCAACTCGATTAACTTCGCATAAATGGTTATGAAATATGAACGTATTTCACTCCGTCGCAACTAAATAAAGCGTTTTAATAAAAATATCACAACAAATTCACAAATACGAACATATATAAATTATGCATAAAACAAAGTTTTAAATTTTATAATTTATGTATATATTTTCTATTTCCCTATTTTCCTAACTTATTTTCTAATTTCCAAACATAATTTCGAATTTTAATAATTTCATTACATATTTTTTATTTTCCTAAAATGTTTTCTAATTTCCTAAAATATTTTCTATTTCCTTATTTTCCTAAAATATTTTCTAATTTCAATAATTTCATTACATATATTTATATTTTCCTATTTTCTAACAAATTTTTTTAATTTCCTAACATATTTTATATTCCCCTAATTTCCTAACATTTTTATTAATTTCCAAACATATTTTCTAATTTCAATCATTTCATTACATATTTATTATTTTCGTATTTTACAACAAAATTTCCTAATTTCCTAACATATTTTCTATTTTCATATTTTCCTAATTTCATGACATTGTTTCTATTTTCATATTTTCCTAACAAATTTTCTAATTCTAATTTCCACAAATTCTAAACAATTTCTACACATTTTCCACAATAAATACAAAAATTCCTAACATAATTAAATCCAACATTCTTAACAAAATTAAATAGAGAGGTAAACACCCATACTTTTTTATAAGTATTCCTTCAAATCAACTACAAAATTCCTACAACACAAAACATAATTAATTCCTAAACAAAATTTCAAAATTACAAAAAAATAAAATTTTCATACCTTAATATTTGATATTTTATGATTGATAGAGAAAAAGGATTTGATTGGTAGTAAAATTGGTGATGAGATGATAACAATAGGTAGAGAAATAGAGTGAGTGAGTGAGAGGGAGAGAGAGACAGAGAGAAACCGATGAGAAGCAGAGAGGAGGAAGAAGAAGAAAAGAGAGTCTCGGGTATTTAGTTTGTTTAGACTTTTGCCCGACAGAATCCATTCGCAGGGTAATCTTTAATGATACGTCGGGCAACATAGAGTCAAGACCCAGTGTTACCCGACGGCGATTGGTCGTCGTTGTTGATGATGTTACCCGACGGGGTATGTAAACTGTCGGGTAACAACCACCAATTTTATTCGCCAAAGGTTTTTTCTTCCCGCCAAAAGGTTACCCGGCGAGTATGCATATCCGTCGGGCAACATTGTATTACCCCGCGAGATTGTATTCGTCGGGCAAACACTAGTCGGGCAACCACGATTTTCTTGTAGTGCGTGTTTGGTCCTAGAATTAGAAAAAATAGTGCTGCTATTTGACCACACTTAATTGATCGACCACATTGTTTGACACTTTTGATGTGGCATTAATTACATTGGCTCACAAAAAATAAATACAATTTAAAAAATACTCAAAAAAGGAGATTTAATTTATTTACCTGAGGCATCCCTCATTAGTTGCCACATCAATTGGGCAAATTAATGAGGTCAATTAAGAGTGTTCAAATATCATTATTTTAGAAAATAAAAAAGGATGAGTTCATTAATTAAGAAAAAAAAGGGAAGATATCGAAAGTGAAAATCACTTGCCCATTCAATTATTCATATGCATTGATATGAACTTGTTCGTACTAGGGCATGACTAGGTTTGAGTAGCTGGTTAGGTTGCTGTTGTTGTTTCTGTTTACCCACGACATTGCCATGCCAATTGAACACCAGGCCCCCCATTTGCATAAATTGCAAATTAAAATATATATGCTGTTTAATTTCTTGTCAAAAGTTTGTTGCCCAATATAAATTAAATCATCATACAATTGAGAGGTCCCAATTAATGGCATTATTAAGAAACGTAGTGAAGGAAAAAGTACGGGCTCCCAAATGATCGATCAAATATTGGAGTTGAAAGCAGAAAAGGAGATTAAAGCGATGGTCGATCTGTCGCCTCTCATCATCTGCTAGGGTTTCTAATTAATTTGAAGGTCAGTTTTCACACACTCAACATATAGCATTTAATTTCTTTCATGCCAAAAGATGTCATCAATAGTATTCTTTGAGCTGATCGAGGTTCAATGAATAATATATATATAGCTAGCTACCAATTCATAAAAACTTACGGTCAATCCTATCGGTAATGCATAAATAAAGATGGATTATACGTCAAACGAATCTATATCAAGTACTAATTATTGTCAATATATAGACAATTATTTATGACATGACTCGTGGCATCAGACACACGTAATATATTTAATCAGGGAGATGGTGACATGGAACTTGACAAATTTGGTGATGTCCTGGATGATGAAGCAAGAAGCATGCGCATGCAAGTGTGGGACAAATTTAAACAAGCTCTTATGGTGCCATTTGGGTTTGGAGGGTTCAGTAGCTAAGAACTTTCACCATTGGGGCCGGGTGCTATCTGGACAGGTAGATTGCAATGCTGCTCATCATGTATGAAGCTAGGTTAATTTGTTAGTGAAGCATATGTTTGATATGTATATAGTACATAGGTTGCACTATCACTTCGCAATTAGTGCATCGATCGACCTCAAAGGCAGTGCAAGGATATTCTCTCTCTCATTTCTTGTCGTCAAGATTCCAAAAAGATCTGCATCACATTCTCTAAAACTAACATTGCAACCATGAATTCGATTAGATTCGACTCATGGTATGAAACAATTTATATTTATGTTTGAGTTTGATATATAATTGTTTAGAACGATTTAGATATATGATTGATGAGAACGACTTAGTTGTATAATCAATGAGAACGATTTAGATGTATAAAATATGCATAACAAACTCATTTATTAATATTTAAAAGAGACAGCCTTAATAATGATCCACACGAGCAACACCCATATTAACCCCATTTAACCACTTAATTAAGTAGGTGGCTTTAATTTGTTTAGATTCGATTTATACCGTAGACGATAGCGCTTTATATTTACGTTGAGGTTGAGTTTGATACACATTTGATAAACATTTATATCTAGATGTTGACTATGATCGATGTGGAGTATGTATATCAGACTCATTTGTTGAGGTTTTAGAGAGATGACCCAATTAATGGTCCATCACCATCAACACCTATATCATCCTCACTTGACCATTTAAGTAGGTGACTCTAATGGCAAGGTAGTAAACCCGCTCTAGTGGCAATGCCATTACACAATCAAACCCGTTATGATATTATATATATTATAATTTCAAAGAGATGGGCCTAAAGGTCTACTACCAACAACACCAATGTTGTGCTCACTTAACAACTTAAATAGATGTGAGGTTTTGTCTCAAAAAGTCTCGGTGATATTGAAAGTATAACCATTTATGTTATACATTATAAAACTATAGTCTTTAACATCATTATCTAATTTATTAGACTAAAAATTCGCC
This sequence comes from Oemleria cerasiformis, assembly GCA_037349345.1. Lineage (NCBI taxonomy): Eukaryota > Viridiplantae > Streptophyta > Magnoliopsida > Rosales > Rosaceae > Oemleria > Oemleria cerasiformis. The sequence goes on along the minus strand of JAZGTL010000007.1, from coordinate 32,576,762 downwards.
ATCTCTATTAAAATTTAAAACAGAATATGAAGAAAAAAATTCTATCCAAACACTAAGGCATAACATATATAAGTTTATTTTTTGTGCATCTAAGAGTTGAATAGTGTGTCGATAGTCTTTCGTCAAATTGCAACAATATTTGTACAATGGCAAGAAATGTATTGAATGTGAAATAAATGGAATGGTAATTGGCACATATATATATTACATTGATAATTAATTTGATGCAGGTGGAATCTTTGATAGTGGAAATCGATTATTAATTATGTACGAAGTTATCATGCATAGCGGGTAGGTCCACATACCGTCCAGAATAATGATCATATATCAATATCCCACACGTTTTCTATATGGTCGAACTTTAATCGACTTAATTATCATCTATTGTGAAATAATGTAAAGGTAAAATATTGCTTCAATTAATTTAAAATGTTCAGATCTTGTAAAGGATTAGCCTTAATGATTGTTATTGTCTCTGAATTATAAACAAATGATAAGTTTCGTTTTAAAAGAAGAAGAAAAAAAAGAATAAAAGGGATTGACCATTTTCAAAGGAGAGTTTGTTAATTGGCAAGCAGTATATATATATATATATATATATATATATATAGTATACCTAGATCATAGACATATAACTTTGGTCACATTTGATGAGCATGATTGGAATGGATTGGATTGGATAACTTATCAAATTCAATGTATCTTGAATGTAAAAAGGTATATGTTTTCATCGTAATAGGATTAGACATATATAGAAGGAATTCGTTTACCTCTTCCATCCTAATATTTTAAAGGGATTGGAGGAGGTAGACATAGAAGAAAATTTATCCAATCCAATTCAATGCCCTTACCAAACGAGCTTTATCCCTAAATTTTAACCAAAACTATTGTGAATAATTTGATGGATATATAACCCCGTAGATCGATGAGGTCCGGACCACATCCAAAATATGATGAATAATTAAGGGGATTAATAAGGATAATCTCTGTAGAGAGCTAGCTAGCTAGTGGTGGCCTATAATCCAATCAAAGTTTTAGATTTAGACTAATTAGACATCGGGTGGATAAGGCACCAACTTGCTAATTTCTTAGTGATGATAGTACAACGTACGTGTATCCCATGTTGGAAAAAGAAGCATATATATATATATATATACTAATTTTTTCCTTCCAAATAATTGTTGGAATTTTGGGATAAGGAAAGAAAAGGATTCAAGATGAAGGAAGAGATGATTAAGGAGAGTGGAGTATAGGAAGAAGAGATGAAGTATATTTCCTGCTTCTCATATATTTTCACACTACTTTTATACATACAATACTTCAATACTTATATAGGGATTATTTACAGCAAGTAACAAGCTCTTGCAGTGCATGACAGCTAGGGAAGCTAACTAACTTAGAACAGCTGTAGAAACTAACCTACAGCTAAGGGAGGATAGACCTAACAACCTAACTGAATCTGTTGAAAACTAACAATCAAGCTATCTAACCAACTATCAATATAACTAGCTAATCAAGACATCTAACAGCTAACCATATCATTCTATATCATTCAACAGCCTCCCTCAATCTGATGCTGGAGTCCCGAAGCATGAGATTGTCCCGATAAAACTCAAACCGAGGCGTGTGCAGCCCATGAGTCATAACATCAGCTAGCTGGTCCTGAGAGGAGACATGCGCCAAGTGAAGATCTTTACGTTGAACCCGTTCACGAACGAAATGCACGTCGATCTCAACGTGTTTAGTATGGCCATGAAAGACCAAATTATGGGTCATCTGAATAGCCGAGACACTATCGCACCAAATCAGGGGCGGAAGAGCAAGAGGAAGATGAAGCTCAGCCAACAGGTGAGTTAGCCACTGTAGTTCACAAGCAGTGTTGGCAAGAGCCCGATACTCCGCCTCGGCAGAAGAGCGAGATATGGTGGTCTGCTTCTTGGCACCCCACGAAATGAGGTTGCGACCAAGAAAGACAATATGACCAGAGGTCGAATGACGAGTATTGGGATCACCACCCCAATCGGCATTGGAGAAGGCGTGAAGACGAAGCGTGCCAGAGACATAACGAAGACCAAAGGCCATAGTACCCTTTAGATAGCGAAGGATGCGTTTGACAGCCATCATGTGAACGTCCGTGGGAGCATGCATGAATTGACACACAATATTAACAGCAAAAACAATATCCGGGGGGCTAAACGTCAAATACTGTAGAGCACCAACCATGCTCCGATAAAGAGTGGGATCAGGAAGCAAGAGGCCATCAGTAAGCAGTAACTTAGTGTCAGGAACCAAAGGAGTAGAAACAGGACTGCAATTAGACATTCCAACCTTGCTCAGAAGCTCTCGGGTATACTTGCTTTGATTAATAAACAAACCATTGGTGTGAGAACGCACATGGAGACCAAGGAAATAGGACAGAGCCCCGAGATCCTTCATGGCAAACTCAGTGCCCAAGGCATGAATCAAACGGGTCATCGCAGCAGTGTCATTCCCAGTCACAATGATGTCGTCGACATATAGCAAAACAATGAGAAGAACCGATCCCTGATGAAGAACAAATAAGGCAGAATCAGAAAGGGATTGAACAAACCCCAAAGTAAGCATATGACCAGTAAACCGAGCGTTCCAAGCGCGAGGTGCCTGCTTCAGGCCATAAAGAGACTTTTTCAACTTGCACACATGAGAAAGAGAGTGAGAATCAACAAAACCCGGAGTTTGGGCCATGTAAACCTCTTCATGAAGAACACCATGTAGAAAAGCATTTTTGACATCAAGATTCCGTAAAGGCCAATTGAACTGGGCGGCTAAAGCAAGAATGAGCCGCACTGTGGTATGCTTGACAACCGGACTGAAAGTTTCATCATAATCAATCTCAGCCTCTTGAAGATAACCCTTAGCAACCAGGCGTGCCTTGTGTCTCGCCACCGAGCCATCTTCATGGCGCTTCAACTTGAATACCCACTTACACCCAATAACACTACGATGAGCGGGTAATGGAACCAATCTCCAAGTGTGTTGTTGCTGGAGAGCTAGAAAATTCCTCGTGCATGGCGTGAACCACTCAGGAACCTGGGAAGCCTGTGTATGGGTCACTGACTCAAGAAGAGGACCAACCGAGGAGGTGACGTGCAAAGCAAGAAAGCCACGACGCCTAGGTCTGGAGATGCCATTTTTAGACCGAGTGACCATAGGATGGGAAGAAGGCACGGCAGAGAGAGCAGGAGATGAAACGGGAACAATCATGTCAACCACCAAGTCAATAGAGGGAGTGGAGCCAGTGGAGGCATGAGCAGGAGTGGATGAAGAGCCTGAAGCCGTAGAGACCAGTGATAAGCCAGGAGCAGGAGAAGATGACGATGGTGAATGAACCACAGGATGCACAGAAGTAGACCCCGATGCAGCAGGAGAGGGAACCCTGCCAAGTGGAGAACAAACAGTATACAGTGGAGTACAACTAGGATGGTTTACCAAGCCATGATCATGTGCGAAGGATGTGTTCATAGATGCATGAGAGGAATGGAAAGGGAACTGACTCTCATCAAATACAACATGGCGAGACACAAAGGTTTTCTTGGAGGGAATATGATAACACATATATCCTTTATAATCAAGAGTGTAACCTGCAAAGACACATTGGGCAGTCCGAGGTTCAAGTTTGTGACTAGTATAGGGTCGGAGGAAAGGGTAACATGCACACCCGAAAGGTTTTAAAAACGGCAAAGAAGGATAAGAACCAAAAAGCAGAAAATAGGGAGAGCTCATATGAAGAACAGCAGTTGGCATATGATTAATAAGAAAATTGGCAGTGGAACAAGCATGAAACCAAAAAGAAGGGGGCATAGAAGCTGTTTGTAGCAAGGTAATGGTAGTTTCAATGAGATGTCGATGTTTTCTCTCAGCAAGCCCGTTTTGCTGTGGTGTATAAGGACAAGACTTTAAATGAAGAATGCCTTTAGACATAAAGAACTCAGTCATGGCTTTGTTGACAAACTCACCTCCACCATCACTTTGAAACACTTTTATAGATTTTTCAAAGAAATTAAGAACATAAGAGTAGAATTTCACAAAAGTAGAGTAAACATCTGATTTATGCATTAAAGGATAAATCCAAGTGTAGCGAGTACAGTCATCAATGAAGAGAACATAGTATTTATGACCAAGAAGAGAAGGACAGGGACTAGGACCCCAAACATCCGAATGAACTTTAGCAAAAGGGTGAGAAGTCCTATTGACAGAAGCAGAAAATGGCAATCGAGATACTTTGCCTTGAAGACAAGGTTGACACACATGGGAAGTTAACTCAGGAGAGCAAGTAATTTGAGCTTGGGCAAGCATAGTAGAAAGAACAGCATGGGCAGGATGACCAAGCCGCTGGTGCCATATTGAAGAGGGTACTGTCTTGCCTACACAAGCAATAGACGATAAGTGAGGAGACGAAGAAGATGAAGATAAAGACTTAGGAAGGGGATATAAACCACTAACACTAGGAAGTGTGTACAGAGTCATCCCCGAGTGATCCTGAATACGAAGAGAGTGAGCATTAAAAAGCATTTGACAACCATTATGCAAACAAATTTTTTGCACAGAAAGCAGATTATGAACAAGACGAGGTACATGACACACATCCTTCAATTGAAAAACATGATCGATAATAGGCAAGGTAAGAGAACCAACACTAGCTATAGGAAGAACAACTCCATTACCAACTGAAATACCTGATTTAGAGGGACAAGCGTGAGCTTGTTGTAAGTGAGAACCATCAGAGATCATGTGATTGTTGGCACCAGTATCAGCAAGCCAAAAGTTAGGATCATGGAACTAAAAAACAGGAGTAGCTGAATAGGCCTGAGACTGAGTACCAGGTAGAGTAGTAGCTGAATAGGCCTGAGACTGAGTACCAGGTGGAGTAGACACTTCAAAATGGCCCCATTGTGAGCACTCCAGGGCCTCATGGCCAGGAATCTTACATAGTTGACACACAGGAGATGGGAGAGCTTGCCTGTACTGAGGGGAAGCCCCTAAAACACCAGGATTCGTGTGACCAAGCGACTATTGAGGTTGCTGTGGTGGCTGTGAGAAGTAAGGATTGAAGCCATAGGACTGATCACCACCTTTAGAATAGCCATAGTTTTGTTGAGAACCTTGATTATAACCAGAAAGTGGAGGATAGCCATGATTAAACCCACGATTATAACCTCCACGATTACCCCTATTGTTGTTGTTCCAATTGTTGTTCCAGTTGTTATTCAATCGTCCTCGACCATTATTTCACCGACCTCGACCTCTATTGTTGTTCCAATTATTAGAACCTCTCCCTTGCCAATTCGAGTTATTCCAACCCGTACCTCCCGATTGAGATGTGGTAGTTACATTCAAGGATCCACTTTGAGAACCTTGACCTTCTTTAGTAGCTACCATTGCAGTAAGCAAGGATTGGTGTGAAGCAATTTGTGTTGCAACTTTGGTAAGGTCTGCTTCTTCAGCTAGCAAAAGAGTCTGAAGCTCAGTAAGAGTAACAGGAATTGGCCGCGCCCGAATGTGAGACTTAAAGGGATGATAATCAGATGGCAGGCCATTAAGTGTGATCAAGATTACATCTTTGTCAGACACAGGCACACCTGCACTAGCCAATCGTTGTCGAGCAGACCGAATCTTACTCATGAATGTCTCAACAGAATCAGAACCTTTTTGGATGGTCTGAAGATTGGTCTTCAGCTGCATGAGGTTAGCTTCTGACAAAGAAGAGAAACGTTCTTGTAGTGTAAGCCAAGCCTCACGTGAGGATTCACAGTTCATTATTTCAGTGAAAGCATCTTCAGATATTGTTGCAATCAGAACATTAAGTAAAACATCATCCATATCAACCCAATTTTGAAATGATGCATCAGTAGACAAAGGACACAGACTAGAACCATCAAGATGACCAAACAGATGGAAACCTTTCAGCAAACGCTGAATCTTAATACTCCAAGACACATAATTGGTGTCATCTAGCTTCATAGATATGAAGTCTGTGACATGTTTAAGAAGATCCATACCAATAGTCATGACGAAACAGAAGACACAGAAAAGTATAAACTCAGTATTTCGTACTCGACTGGCAAGAGATGCAAGAAACACTTATCTCGCAGAAGATCTCAATGTGAGAGATCCAGACAGTGAGCAGAAGAGGAGAAGAAACGTTTATCTTGCAGAAGATCTCAACGTGAGAGATCCAGACAGAAAGCACGCCCGAAGAATCAGATTCAAAGGAAGAAAGAACACCATAGGCTAATCACGATCTCGAATACACTTGCACAGGAAGCATCAGATTCAATCAGCTGCGAGCATTCATAGCTCTGATACCATGTTGGAATTTTGGGATAAGGAAAGAAAAGGATTCAAGATGAAGGAAGAGATGGTTAAGGAGAGTGGAGTATAGGAAGAAGATATGAAGTATATTTCCTGCTTCTCATATATTTTCACACTACTTTTATACATACAATACTTCAATACTTATATAGGGATTATTTACGGCAAGTAACAAGCTCTTGCAGTGCATGACAGCTAGGGAAGCTAACTAACTTAAAACAGCTGTAGAAACTAACCTATAGCTAAGGGAGGATAGACCTAACAACCTAACTGAATCTGTTGAAAACTAACAATCAAGCTATCTAACCAACTATCAATATAACTAGCTAATCAAGACAGCTAACATCTAACCATATCATTCTATATCATTCAACAATAATTTCTAATATTAGAGGAATAATCTAATATATATATACATAAGACGACACATAGATGATGCGTTATGAAAACTTCAGCATTTTCATTTATTAAGTTTCTTCAAATTTATTATATAATGGTCTTTACATATATGCAACTAATTCGATCTATATATATGTTATAAAATTTAATTTTTAAGTTTGAAAATGATGATGATTAATAATGATGATTCTACATCATCGCATAAATATTATTCATGTCCACCTATATATATATATATATATATATATATATATATATAATTAAGTAGTTTGGTAGTTAAGCGGGTTTGTATATGTGTGTTGTTCTGGAGGTTCGTGGATTTGACTTCGACTAAGATCGAATCAAAGTTTAAGCAGAAGACCATGAAGTGATGATCGAGTTGCTACACTATTCTTTTTGAAGTTCTAGTACTTGATATGAGCAAGTATAAAGTGGATCAATCGATTTTGAAAGGGTTCCCTCGTGAACAAAACATGTATATATCCATGTCCAAAATGAGATCAAAGTTGAAGAAAATCGTTTTGAAATGATGTTCTCTCAATGAGTCTATTATTAATAATAAAGTTAATATTACGTAGGATTTAGAATAATTCTTCTATTAAAAATTAGATTTTCAATTATAAATCTAAAATTAAAATGATTAATTAATCAGCCGACATTAATTATAATTTCAAGTTTTTTAAACTAGAATGATAATTTAAAAATCTAGAACGAAACATATCCAAAAATCAATGATGTCAAAATGAAAGAAATTTACGTATAGAAATGACGCAAGTAAGGTATATACCTAATTAAGCAGCGGCTAGCTGTTCCCATCAAAGCAATATATATATACGCTCATCACTCTCTCAAGACTCAAAGTCTCAGATTAAGCTCTCCCACTTGGCCTTTGATGATGTGACCTGCATTGTCCATACACAGTTACACACATATATCATCACCAACGTCTTTTCCAAGTAAGCGCAAATTCCCCATTTCAATTCTAGCTTCCATTATATTACACAAATTAACCTTATTTCTTAAATCTATAAATAACATTTAACATTCCCACTTCACTACCATTATCTTTCTTATTGTTATTGTTCATCTCTCTCTCTCTCTCTCAGAGTAAGCTCTCATGGAAGCCAAAGCCGGTTACACCGGAGATGGCACGGTGGATCTTCGCGGCCGCCCGGTGCTTGCCTCCAAGACTGGAAAATGGAAAGCTTGTGCTTTTCTTGTTGGTAATTAATTAAGCTTTACATATATACGTTTAATTCCGTCGTCCATCAATTTTTTTCTTACAAAACTATGATAGATCGAACTAGTAATAATTTTTTTTGCTTCAGGGTACGAAGCATTCGAGAGGATGGCCTTTTATGGGATAGCTTCAAATTTGGTGAATTATTTGACGACCCAACTTCATGAAGACACAGTGTCGTCTGTTAGAAATGTGAATAACTGGTCTGGATCAGTGTGGATGACACCAATTCTGGGGGCTTACATAGCTGATTCTTACCTGGGTCGTTTTTGGACTTTCACCGTCTCTTCCCTCATTTACGTCATGGTAAATTAAATTACTAAATCATTTTTGTTCATTTAATCTATTATTGCATGTTGCTTTAATTAATTTCTTGACTGGCCATGGTTTATTGGTTAATTAAGGTGGTGAAGCAGACTACACTCTCTTTTGGGACCATATTTTATTAAATCCATTCTTTAATATCCCTTGCATGTGGTCCATTGCATGCATGCATACCTATTTTTTTTTTTATACATGCAAGCATAGCTAATTTGATTAGTATAAAGGAGGGGTTTTAGAGGGTTTTTTAAGTTTTTTTTTTATATAATAATATTCTATTTTAATAAGAAAATATTAATTTGAATTTTGAGATTTTTTTTATGCGTGATAATATTATGTTCGAACGGGAAATAGGGTTTATTTGAGTTTTTTTATTTTTTATTTTTGCTAAAACGATATTATGCTCTAATAAGGAACAGGGTTTTGTCAAGTGAAAATTAATTTGATTTCATGAATTGGCTAACTACTTGCATTTAAATAAATTAATTCTATCTGTTTGCACTATGCGCGCATATATATATATATATATATATATGAAGATAATCCATATTCTGGATGATTGCAATATTGATGGACAATGAACTTCAACTGATAGGTTAGGACATGAACTTATTTGTACTACTCATCAATAAAACACACAAAGCAGGGGTCCCAATAATCAATATTGTTTAAAGAAAGACAAAACAGACATATATATCAATTGAATCGAAATTATCTTTGTTTAAAAGAAAACAAGATCGAGATTGATACCAATGACATGGAAAATAATTTGTACAATATTTCCAAATTGAATTCCCTTATTTGTGTCCCTATTTCTTCTTTCAATTTGCTTATAGCTACTTGTGTTAATTAATTTTTTTGAAACTCGATCATGATCAATTAATTGATGTAATTAAGTGAGTAATTTGAACAGGGAATGATGCTTTTGACAATGGCTGTTTCACTCAAAAGCTTCAAGCCTAGCTGCAGCAATGGCATCTGCAACAAGGCCTCTACTTCCCAGATTGCCTTCTTCTACATTTCTCTCTACACCATTGCAATCGGCTCAGGAGGAACCAAACCCAACATATCCACCTTCGGAGCAGACCAATTCGACGATTTCGATCCCCATGAGAAGCAACTCAAGGCCTCATTTTTCAACTGGTGGATGTTCAGCTCTTTCTTGGGTGCTTTGGTTGCAACTCTTGGCCTTGTTTACATCCAAGAAAACTTGGGGTGGGGGTTAGGGTATGCCATCCCCACAATTGGTCTCATACTCTCCTTGTTCATCTTCTACTTGGGAACCCCAATGTATAGGCACAAAGTTAGCAAGACCAAAACCCCTGCAAGGGACTTGATCCAAACTCCGATTGCCGCCTTTCGAAATCGAAAATCTCAGCTCCCTTGCAACACATCTGAGCTTCATGAGTTTGGGCCACAACATTATGTTAACAGTGGAAAACGCCAGATGTACCACACCCCAAATTTCAGGTAATACCATTACTAGTTCATAATCAACTTCTTTTTCTACGTATTAGTATTCATAATTTTATATTAGCAGAATTTTACGAAGAAATTCTTTTTTTTTGGGAATGTTTTGTTAGTATTTCTTTCAAAGATACCTTTTTCTCCATCTAGGATGGAATATTCTAAGGACAGGATCAAATATTAGATTCAGATCCCTCATTTTGGATTCTGAAGTCCTTTACTCCAATGAAGTTTAAGGCTCTAGCTAGCTGGCTTTGGTGGCTGAGAAAATGTGAAAGTGATGGGGGGCCTCCCATTACTTTCATGTACATATATAACTAGGAAATCTACTATGCCAAGGCATTGGTGGACTTCTAGGACTTTTTTTGTAACCATTCCTTGTAATAATTTGTTTCACGTGCACTGTTCACACCACTCCATTTTTAACCTCTTTCATCATCGAATGGTCATAATCTATCTCAGTCAAGTTGGGGTACCCACCATCAATTGTCCCAAATCAAAACAAGAGGCACATGAAACACAACCCCCACTACTCCTTTCTTACCACTAATTAGTCGTGGATGATATTTTGTGTTATATCATGACAATATGATGATATGTTATGTTATCGTCAATCAATGATGTTTTGTTTGAATAGATTCTTAGACAAAGCCGCGATCAAAGATGGGGACCACACGGATGGCTCGTCGAGGCCACCATGCACAGTGACTCAAGTGGAAGGAACAAAGCTTCTTGTTGGAATGGCCATGATATGGCTTGTCACACTAATCCCTAGCACCATTTGGGCACAAATCAACACTCTTTTTGTCAAGCAAGGCACAACCCTAGACCGAAGCCTAGGCCAACACTTCCAAATCCCGGCAGCCTCCCTGGGGAGCTTTGTCACCCTCTCAATGCTTCTATCCGTGCCCATGTACGACCGTTACTTCGTCCCTTTCGTGCGTGCTAGAACGAAAAACCCTAGAGGGATCACACTTCTCCAAAGACTTGGGATTGGATTCGTGATCCAGGTTGTAGCCATTGCAATTGCTTATGCCGTGGAAGTTAGAAGAATCCATGTGATCAGAGTGCACCACGTCAACGGGCCTAAAGAAACTGTACCCATGAGCATTTTTTGGTTGCTGCCCCAATATGTGCTGCTAGGGATAGCCGATGTGTTCAATGCAATTGGGTTGCTAGAGTTTTTCTATGATCAATCTCCAGAAGACATGCAGAGTCTTGGGACAACTTTTTTCACCAGTGGGATTGGGGTTGGTAACTTTTTGAACAGCTTCCTTGTTACCATGGTGGATAAAATTACCGGGAGAGATGGAGGTAAAAGTTGGATTGGAAAGAACCTGAATGACTGTCACTTGGATTATTACTACGGATTTCTTCTGGTCATATCTACCCTCAACTTAGGGGCATTTTTGTGGGCATCATGCAAATATGTTTACAAAAGGGAGGCTGTGGAAGTGAAGGAGGGTTTTGTGAATCTGGTTGATCAGGCTAAACCAATTGCCACGTCTCCACTTGGACTACAAGTATAAAGAAATCTAGAATGTTGACTACTGTTGTAATATGGATTAACCATTAATCCACTTTTATTTTGACTAATTAAGTAACTTTTTTTTTTAAGTCAAAATTAACTTTCAATCTTAGATTAATTATGTGATAATTGTAAGTGATCGAGATACTGTGTATCTTTGATTTTTGTTTGAAGCTAGAAGCAAAATCAAGTACGACTGTCTTTATATAGGTGGTCTCAATTCAGTAGAGAAATTATGTATGAATTTGCTTTTATTTTATATTTATTGTGTAAATTAAATAGTTTTTTTTATGGATAGATCGATATTGGTGGACAGTGGCAACCACATAGGGACCACGGGGATTATAGGCCCCTCTTAAATTCTTTTCGTTACAATCTTTACTTGTACATTTATATGCAAATTACAATATAACAATGTTCAAATTCTTAAGGGTTTTTTCTCTTCTGATCTTTTGATTGTTGGTTTGTATTTCTAAATCAACATGCCAACATTTCTTATTACTTAATAAGTATTAAAGTTTGAGTTCATCAATATTTGTTTTATATATATTTTTGGTTAGTCAAGATATATCGATGATGTTACAATTGCTTATTAATTAGTAGTGAATAAGCTATATACGTCAACCATAAAATTCTCTTATCCATTTCTATATTTTATTTTATTTTTAGTGTTTTTCTAGGATTATGATTAATTGTCTATATAAAATGCGTCTTCTAACATAACTTTTTTTTAATAATTGAATAAGAACACTAGTTATTTTGGACCGTTTCGGACCAAAAACATGAACTCTAAGCTTATATATATTATCTATAAATATATATTAAGTGTCTCTCCTAACTTAAATGAGATTTTGAAAAAAGATTCTGCTCCATTTGATTATCCGTACGTAGTATGTAGTTTGAAAGATTTTATATACAAATTAAGTATTCACTTTGCCTTTTATTAGATGTCATATTGCCGTACATACGTAGTTCTCGCTAATTCTTTCAATCAAAATCAAAATAATAAAGTGAGTTAAAAATTCACTTTTGAGTAAATTTCATTATCCATAAACTGAAAGTAGAACGCAGAAGTGAAGGCTGATATGCAATTAGGTAGATGAAGCAAATACGTTAATTAATGAATTAGTGTTGATTAGCGAAGAAAAATATTGTTATTGGATGAAAAGGCCGACATTCATTGTAGTAGTAGGTACGTAAAAGTAGTTAGATAACTACTTTCCGACTTACTTAATTAACTTTGGTTTAATCATATCCCTTGAGTGCCATGTGTCCCATTTGAATCGTTTCAATCCAATGAATCCATGGCTGCTGGCCTGTGCCATATCTCTTTCTGTTTAGGTTCATATACTTGTCAAATTTAATTGTTTTGAACTCAATTAGTGGCACAATCGTAATTCATTTAGAGCAGTTAGGTCGAGCATGGGTAGCATTTTGCCATTTACAACAACACATTGAATCAAGCTTAATTACATGATTCATTATTTATATGACAACAATTGTTGCGGACTAAGTAATTACCAAAGTTATATTATTATTATTATTATTATTTGTCAAATTAAGTTGAAAGTTACTCAACACGTACATATTGCTGTGAGATTAATTATCCCGCCATCTGAGATACCAACTAATTATCCCGCTACAAATGAGATACCCACCAAGTGACATCTCTAATAAATTCATAACCACAAATATGAATATGAGAATCAAATCTTGATTGAGATGTTCTCAATCGATCACTTAAATTTTTAATTTACTCTACATATATTATATTATTAGATCGCATAAAATAATTGGATGGATGAGTGAGTATGTCAAATTAATCAACTAAGGACATCTCCCACCATATCCTAAATTTTGAGTACTATGCCAAAATTTGCCCATAAAAAATAATAGTTTTTTAATGAATAGTGCAAGGTTATATTTTACAATCTCCAACCATTTAGGACTATACTATTATTATTTTAATATTTTATTATTATTTCTATATATTTCAAACTAATATATCATTTTTGAACTAATATAACATTTTTTAATAAAATATATTGTTATGGGCAAATCATTTAATTAAACTAATATAACATTTTTGAACTAAAATAATTTAATTAAACTAATAAAACGTTTACTAAATTTAATTTAATTAAACTAATATAACATTTTTGAACAAAATATATTGTTAGGAAAATAATTGTGTAATAAGATTTGAAATGAGCAAAATATATTGTTATATTATTTACTAGAAATTAGGCCCCATTACATATTGAAGAAATAAGAAATTTCCTAAATTTTTAGATAAATTTGAGAAAATATTTAACCATTGATCAAAATTTATCCATAACTTTTGACCGTGTGGTTAGAGATTAATTTTTATCAAAATTTTCTACGATTTGATTTTATAATCCACGATTGAAGATGCCCTAATAATATCTGTCCGTAGCGAAAAAACAAGAAAAGATGAAAGCATAAACTGAAAGAGCATCATGATCATCCATGCTCAAAATTTCAGCAGTAGCTTACCTGCCACAAAATGCAAGTGGGGCCACAAATTTATTTTGATTCTGACTCTTTTGGAAGAGGAAGCCACACGTTGAATTTCAATTACAAGATAAATTTCTTAATACAAAAGCATTCCATCAAACTTTTTGACGAAAACAAAGTGAAGAAAATTGACAAATCAATCAAATGCGGTTGCATGCGCTTGATGAGACCAGTCCATGTCCACTGCCTAGTAAGGATTTCAACATATTTCGTTTGGAACTCATCACTTGCTTTGTAGGTAGAATTGAATTGCACTAAAAAATTCATACAATTTCCTTCATTTAAATATAAAAATGAATAATTTTTATATGTGAAGAATTTTAGGAGATTTTATTAAAATAATTTTTTTAATGTCTAATCCCTAGAGAATGAAATTCATCTACTTCTATCTTTTAAAATAAAATTTAAACGTTACGAGCTTTTTGGATATATATAATTCAACCATACCTATTAAACGAGCCCGTCTTTCTAGATGGGAATCGAGTAGTTCATCCTCGATCACTTGTATGTTTATTAAGGGCCCAATTCGATAGGACAGGATTTGGATTTGGATTTGAGAGTTCAAATCCAAATTCACTAATTTGGATCTAAATTAATTGAATGGATTTGAATTTGGACATATTGAAATCCTTTCTGAAATTAGTCATTTGTTAAACCCACGCCATTTACTACCTTCCTTTTCTTTCGTAAAGTTTCTGTATATGCTCGCCTCTTCCTCCTCCGCCCCTCTCTCTACTCGCCCCTTCCCCTCTCTCTGGCGACTCTCCCCTTCTCATCTCTCTGTCCCTATCTTCATCTCTTTGTAAATCGTCCCCTCTCTCCGACGGCTCTCCCCCTCCGCCTTTCTCCGCTCCTCTCTCTTCCCCTCTAATCCATCTGCCTCTTGAAAGAATTATGCTGTAATGGTAAAGGAAATAAAACAAGTGAAGAAGATGATTGAAGAAGAGAGAAGTCTGGGAAGAGATGAAGTAAAGGCTTCAGAATTTTTTTATATTTCATTACTTTCTGTTCATACATACATTCCATATTTATAGTAATTATGTACAGCTAAGGAGATTGATCTTTAACTGATTTAGCCTAACAACTTAACTGAATTGGTTTGAATCCTAACAAGAAGCTAACTAACTAACTAATCAATACAGCTAGCTAACTAAGCTAACTAACTAACTAATCAATACAGCTAGCTAACTAACAATACAGCTAGCAGCTAACCATACTAACAGCAAGCAACTACTTTGCTCCTAGCTAGCTAACTGTTTTGTTGCTTAGCTTTGCTCTTAGCTAACTGCTTAATCATATCATTCAACATCCTCCCTCAATCTGATGCTGGAGTCCGAAGCATGAGATTGTCCCGATAAAACTCAAACCGAGGCGTGTGTAGCCCATGAGTCATGACATCGGCTAGCTGATCCTGAGAGGAAACATGCGCCAAGTGAAGAGCCTTACGTTGAACCCGCTCACGAACGAAATGGACATCAATTTCAACATGTTTAGTACGGCCATGAAAAACTGGATTATGGGCCAGTTGGATAGCGGAGACACTATCGCACCAGATCAGGGGCGGACGAGCAAGAGGAAGGTGAAGTTCAGCAAATAGGTGAGTTAGCCACTGGAGTTCACAGGCAGTGTTGGCAAGAGCTCGGTACTCCGCCTCGGCAGAAGAACGAGAGACAGTGGTCTGTTTCTTGGCCCCCCATGAAATGGGATTACGACCAAGAAAGACAATATGACCAGAAGTCGAACGGCGAGTATTAGGATCACCACCCCAATCAGCGTCGGAGAAGGCGTGAAGACGAAGTGCGCCTGAGACATAACGAAGACCAAAGGCCACAGTACCTTTTAGATAGCGAAGGATACGTTTAACAGCAATCATGTGAACATCCGTGGGAGCATGCATGAATTGACACACAATATTAACAGCAAAAACAATATCCGGGCGAGTAAACGTCAAGTATTGGAGAGCACCAACCATGCTCCGATAAAGAGTGGGATTAGGAAGCAAGAGACCATCAGTAAGGAGTAACTTAGTATCAGGAACCAAAGGAGTAGAAACAGGACTGCAATTAGACATCCCAACCTTGGTCAGAAGTTCCTGTGTATACTTACTCTGATCAACAAACAACCCATTGTTGTGAGAACGTACATGGAGACCAAGAAAATAGGACAAAGGCCCGAGATCCTTCATGTCAAACTCAGTACTTAAGGCACGAATCAAACGGGCCATCACAGCAGGGTCATTCCCAGTCACTATGATGTCATCGACATAGAGCAAAACAATAAGAAGAACGGATCCCTGATGGAAGACAAACAAGGCAGAGTCAGAGAGAGATTGAACAAATCCCAAAGTGAGCATATGACCAGTAAACCGAGCGTTCCAAGCGCGAGGAGCCTGCTTCAGGCCATAAAGGGACTTTTCCAGTTTGCAAACATGAGAAGGACAGTGAGAATCAACAAAACCTGGAGGTTGGTCCATGTAAACCTCTTCATGAAGAACACCATGTAAAAAAGCATTTTTTACATCAAGCTGTCGTAAAGGCCAATTGAACTGAGCAGCCAAAGCAAGAACGAGACGCACCGTGGTATGTTTGACAACCGGACTAAACGTTTCATCATAATCAACCCCAGCCTCCTGGAGATAACCCTTAGCAACCAGTCGTGCTTTGTGTCTTGCCACCGAGCCATCTGCATGGCGTTTTAACTTGAACACCCACTTACACCCAATAACACGACGGTGAGTAGGTAAAGGAACCAATCGCCAAGTGTGCTGATGCTGGAGAGCAGAAAATTCCTCGTGCATGGCGTGACACCACTCAGGAACCTGGGCAGCTTGTGTATAGGTCACAGGCTCAAGAAGAGGACCAGCCGTGGAGGTGACGTGTAAAGCAAGAAAACCACGACGCCTAGGTCTGGAGATGCCAGATTTGGAACGAGTGACCATAGGATGGGAAGACGGTATGGCATATTGAGCAGGAGACGAAACCGGTACAGGCATGTCAACCACCAAGTCAATAGAAGGCGCGGAGCCAGGAGAGTCAACAGTAGGAGCGGATGGAGAGGAGTCTGAAGCCAGAGAAGCTGGTGAAAGAGCAGGATGCACAGAAGTAGACCCCGATGCAGTAGGAGAGGTAACCCTGCCAAGTGGAGGACAAGCAGTATATAATGGAGTACAACTAGGATGGTTTACCAAGCCATGATCATGCACGAAGGATGTGTTGATGGATGTATGAGAAGAAGAGAAAGGGAACTGACTTTCATCAAAAATAACATGGCGAGACACAAAGGTCTTTTTAGAGGGAATATGATAACACAGATATCCTTTATACTCAAGAGTGTACCCTGCAAAGACACATTGGGTGGTTCGGGGTTCAAGTTTGTGACTAGTATAGGGTCTGAGAAAAGGATAACAGGCACACCCGAAAGATTTTAAAAAACGTAAACAAGGATAGGAACCAAATAGCAGAAAGTAGGGGGAGTTCATATGAAGAACAGCAGTTGGCATACGATTGATAAGAAAATTGGCAGTGGAACAAGCATGAAACCAAAAAGAAGAGGGCATAGAAGCTGTTTGTAGCAAGGTAATGGTGGTTTCAATGAGATGCCGATGTTTTCTCTCAGCAAGACCGTTCTGCTGTGGTGTATAAGGACACGATTTGAAATGAAGAATGCCTTTAGACAGGAAGAACTCAGTCATGGCCTTGTTGACAAACTCACCTCCACCATCACTTTGAAAGATTTTTATAGATTTTTCAAAGAAATTAAGAACATAAGAGTAGAATTTAACAAAAGTAGGGTAAACATCTGATTTATGCTTTAAAGGATAAATCCAAGAGTAGCGAGTATAGTCATCAATGAAGAGAACATAGTATTTATGACCAAGAAGAGAAGGACAGTGACTAGGGCCCCAAACATCTGAATGAATTTTAGCAAATGGATGAGAAGTTTTATTGACAGAAGCAGAAAATGGCAGTCTAGATATTTTTCCTTGGAGACAAGGTTGACACATATGTGAAGTTGACTCAGGTGAGTAAGTGATCTGAGCTTGGGACAACATAGTAGAAAGGACAGCATGGGCAGGATGACCAAGCCGCCGGTGCCATAGTGAAGAGGATACTGTTTTGCCTACACAAGCAATAGTTGACAAGTGAGGAGACAAAGAAGAAGAAGATAAAGACTTAGGAAGAGGATATAAACCACTAACACTAGGAAGTGTGTATAGAGTCCTCCCCGAGTGGTCCTGAATACGAAGAGAGGAAGCATCAAACAGCATTTGACAACCATTATGCAAACAAAACTTTTGCACAGAAAGCAGATTATGAACAAGACGAGGTACATGATACACATCCTTCAATTGAAAAGCATGATCGATAATAGGCAAGGTAAGGGAACCAACACTAGCTATAGGAAGAACAGCTCCATTACCAACTGAAATACCTGATTTAGGAGGACAAGCGTGAGCTTGTTGTAAGTGAGAGTCATCAGAGATCATGTGATTGTTGGCACCAGTATCAGCAAGCCAGAAGTTAGGATCATTGAACTCAAACGCAGGAGTAGCTGAATAGGCCTGAGACTGAGTACCGGGTGGAGTAGACACTTCAAAATGACCCCGTTGTGAGCACTCCAGGGCCTCATGGCCAGAAATCTTACATAGTTGACACACTGGAGATGGGAGAGCTTGCCTGTACTGAGGGGAAGCCCCTAAAACACCAGGATTTGTGTGACCAGGCAACTGTTGAGATTGCTGTGATGACTGTGAAGAGTAAGGATTGAAATCATAGGAGTGATTACCACCATTAGAATAGCCATGGTGTTGTTGAGCACCTTGATTATAAGAAGGAACCGAAGGACAGCCGTGATTCAAAGGACGATTATAACCTCCACGATTACCCCTATTGTTGTTGTTCCAGCTGTTATTCCAGTTGTTGTTGTTCCAGCTGTTATTCCAGTTGTTATTCCATCGTCCTCGACCATTATTCCACCGACCTCGACCTTTATTGTTATTCCAATTATTAGAGCCTCTCCCTTGCCAATTTGAGTTATTCCAACCTGTACCTCCCGATTGAGACGTGGTAGTTCCATTCAAGGATTCACCTTGAGAACCTTGACCTTCTTTAGTGGCCACCATTGCGGTAAGCAAGGATTGGTGAGAAGCAAGTTGTGTTGCAACTTTACTAAGGTCTGCTTCTTCAGCTAGCAAGAGAGTCCGAAGCTCAGTAAGAGTAACAGGAATTGGCCGTGCCCGAATGTGAGATTTGAAAGGATGATAATCAGATGGCAAGCCATTAAGTGTGATCAAGATTACATCTTTGTCAGACACAGGCACACCTGCACTAGCCAACCGTTGGCGAGCAGACCGAATCTTACTCATGAATGTCTCAATAGAATCAGAACCTTTTTGGATGGTCTGAAGATTGGTCTTCAGCTGCATGAGGTTAGCTTCTGACAAAGAAGAAAAACGTTCTTGCAGTGTAAGCCAAGCCTCACGTGAGAACTCACAGTTCATTATCTCAGTGAAGGCATCTTCAGATATCGTTGCAATTAGAACATTAAGTAAAGCAGCATCCATATCAATCCAGTTTTGAAATGATGCATCAGTAGACAAAGGACACAGACTAGAACCATCAAGATGTCCAAACAGATGAAAACCTTTTAGTAAGCGTTGAATCTTAATACTCCAAGACACATAGTTTGTATCATCTAGCTTTACAGATATGAAGTCCGTGACATGTTTAAGAAGATCCATACCAATAGTCATGGCAAAAACAGAAAGCACAGGAGAGTATAACCTCAGTATTGAGTACTTGACTTATCAAGAGATGTAAGAACCACTTATCTTGCAGAGAATCTCAACGTGGGAGATCCAGATAGTGAGCAGAAGAGAAGCAGAAGATCCAAATGGTGAGAAGAAGGAGCACGCCTGAAGAACTGGATTTAAGGAAGAAAGAAAACGATCTTCATATACTTGCACAGGGAGCACCAGAATCATATAGCTGTGAGCATTAAAGCTCTGATACCATGAAAGAATTATGCTGTAATGGTAAAGGAAATAAAACAAGTGAAGAAGATGATTGAAGAAGAGAGAAGTCTGGGAAGAGATGAAGTAAAGGCTTCAGAATTTTTTTATATTTCATTACTTTCTGTTCATACATACATTCCATATTTATAGTAATTATGTACAGCTAAGGAGATTGATCTTTAACTGATTTAGCCTAACAACTTAACTGAATTGGTTTGAATCCTAACAAGAAGCTAACTAACTAACTAATCAATACAGCTAGCTAACTAAGCTAACTAACTAACTAATCAATACAGCTAGCTAACTAACAATACAGCTAGCAGCTAACCATACTAACAGCAAGCAACTACTTTGCTCCTAGCTAGCTAACTGTTTTGTTGCTTAGCTTTGCTCTTAGCTAACTGCTTAATCATATCATTCAACACCTCTCTCTCCATCTCTCTACAAATGTTCACCATCTGCATACATAATTTTATTAATTAATTTATTTATTTATTAAGATAAATCAATATTATATATATATATATATATATATATATATATATATATATTAGAAGACCAAAGCTGCGGCGCCGCTGCTTGAAGGCTCGAGAAGAGTGATTGAGTTGAAAAACCCAGACAAAAAGATTGGGTTGTTGGCGTTGGCGTTGGCAGTGGGAAGGGTAAGGATCAGGAGGGCTTAGCTTGGTATATTTTTTTCAATAAAAATTTTCAAATTTTTGTTGTTGTTATAATTAGTTATATATGTGGAAGGACAATGAGACAATATTCAAATAATTTATAATTGTTGGATTTTGATTAATTCATTTTGTGTGCAAAATTAATTTTTATCAAAATCAATAGTTGAAATTCTTGCTTTAGATTTAAGTTTAACAAACAATAATATTTAAAATGAAACGGTTTGAAATTCAAATTCAAATTTATGTTTCCAAATGGACCCTAGTGATTTTCATTTTTTTTAGTCGCAATCGTGCTAATATTATATTATTATGATTCTGATTAACGAATCATTGTATTACTAAATGAAATAAATTGAGGTCTCCTCTTTGTTGGAAATTGGCAGAGGGGTTTTGGATAACATTTTCTTGGGGTTTTATTTTATTTCTTTTTCATATGTATTTTTTGGATTTTCCTTCAGTTATATTGGTGCGCGATACTCTTTTTCCTTCGATCGATTAAAAATTCGGCAAAATTTTAATGAGGTCGCACAATACACCTACCTTTATATATATGGTGTAGTTTTTCACTTCAATGAAACTCGTACTTCCCATAAAATAAATAAATAAATAACGATTATGAATATGGCTTAATAGAATTTAATCCGAAATGTCTTGTTTGGTACGCCGTAATGTACTGATTATTTCAGTTTGATAGATTTATTTGTCCATCAGATAAACTGACTATTTAGTCAACCATTTAGTGCTCTACTGGATTAAAATGTCAACTATATCATATTGGTCGTATTATATTATACTAGTTGATCATAAATATCTATATATCATAAATATCAATTTTATATATTATTATTATTGTTATTATTATCATCATTATTTATTTTATTCAATTTTAATTAATTGTTAAGCTCACAACAAAATTACTGTTGAAAAGTAATACAAAACACATTTGAAATAGCACCAAATGATCACCCAATCATGACAAATAAATTTTCTTATTCAAATCATCCAAAGAGTTTTATGCTCATCATGAACATGTACAAAACCATGAAGTCCGGGCTTCAGGTTAGAAATATTTTAATTAATTATTGATATTATTATTATTAATTATTAATTTTTGTTATTATTATTTTATTATTACTATTTATTATTATTATTATTATTATTATTACTATTTATTATTATTATTATTATTATTATTATTATTATTATTATTATTATTATTACTTTTCAAGATTGCTAGTCGTCCGATTATTTAATACGAACAATTGGAAATGTATAATTTAGCAGGTATGGACCATATAAAGGTACTCAATTCTGTATTAACTTATTAAGTGGCTAATTGATACGAGTAGTGCCAACTATCGATTTCGTATTATATTATTCTATCTAATTCCTTATATGACGTACCAAACGTAACCAAAGAGTAATTTTAAGTTCACGTGATTAACGTCTTCACTTCAGAATGGAAAACACTAAACTCGTAAGCCTATTATAAGGCTATACATTCATAGTGCGCACATGCTTAAAGGCCAAGGTGATGAGTTAGGTCAAAAGTAAACCGCAACCAAAGTGACTGAACTCATTGACTCACCGACAGCCGATCGCCGCCGCACTGGGATCATATGTATGCTAATAAAAGTTGGTACCTACTTTAAAAACGCATTTCTTCCTAATTGGTTAATTATGTTGAACAAATCAAAATCCCTTGATGTAAATTCTTGCTTTTAATGCCTCTTTGTATTGCTTCATTAGGAAGTTTGAATAATCAAAGCCATGCACAAAAATTTCTACGTGTTAGGTAACCTGCCGACCCAAACCACCTTGAGACGACCTCTATATAACCACCATCATCTTCCTCCTCAATTTCAACACAAGCTTAAACTAGCTACTTAAAATTTCCACTCTAGCTACTGATCAATCCAGCATCAATGGCTTCCTCGTTGTCGTTCACTGTCTTTTTGAGCTTCGCTCTACTTCTAGTTATGCACATGAGCACCATTAGTGCGCATGCTCAGCTTTCTACAAATTATTACTCCAGCTCTTGCCCCAGGGTCTTCTCCACCGTGAGATCCACCGTGCAATCAGCCATACAAAAGGAGCCCCGAATGGGCGCCTCCCTTCTCCGCCTTCACTTCCATGACTGCTTCGTAAATGTACATATCTACAGTTTTAACCATTTTAATATTCAACGTGACATGCATGCATCATTGTGGACCAAAACGTCAACAAAATTGTCTATGTTTTATTATACACCTACATGTAACGACTTTGAACGTACACTTTAGACACGTCGGTTGATTGATGACAATGATTTTCAGGGATGTGACAGCTCGTTGCTCCTCGACGACACATCGAGCTTTACCGGAGAGAAAAACGCCGTTCCTAACCGGAATTCTGCCCGGGGATTTGACGTTGTTGATAACATAAAGTCCGCGGTGGAGAATGTGTGCCCCGGCGTGGTGTCATGTGCTGATATCTTGGCCATTGCCGCTCGAGACTCTGTCGCTATTGTAAGTTATTAATCATTTCATTACTTATTTATTTAATATCCTTCCTTAATATAGTTGCATAAAAATAAAATACCTAATATGAATTAATGAAGCTTGGAGGCCCAAGTTGGAACGTCAAATTGGGTAGAAGGGACGCAAGAACGACAAGTCAGGCCGCCGCGAATAACGGCATACCACCTCCAACCTTGAACCTAAACCAGCTCATCAACCGATTCAACGCTCTCGGCCTTTCCACTCGAGACTTAGTTGCTTTATCTGGTACGTTCAAATCTTCTTGTTTGCCGCATTTTAACTAAAATATCGCTTTCATAAATAGACATGGACTAATATTGGTGAAATTGGGCCTGAAGGATCTCACACAATCGGGCAAGCAAGGTGCACAACATTCAGGCCTAGGATCTATAATGAGAGCAACATAGATAGTTCATTTGCCCGAACAAGGCAATCAAACTGCCCAAGAACATCTGGCTCAGGGGACAACAATTTGGCTCCACTTGATCTTCAGACCCCAACATCGTTTGACAACAGCTACTACAAAAATCTTATCCAGAACAAAGGTCTCCTCCACTCTGATCAGCAGCTCTTCAATGGTGGGTCCACTGATTCCATAGTGCGCACCTACAGCAACAGCTACAACACCTTCAGCTCTGACTTTGTGAGTGCCATCATCAAGATGGGAGACATTAAACCTCTCACTGGATCCAATGGAGAGATTAGGAAGAATTGTAGGAAGACCAATTAATTAAGCTATAGCTAGCTATATAGTTGCCTCATTGATCTGTCTATTGACATTGTGGCATGAGAATAAAGTTGTTTTGAGGAGGGATTTTGTTTTAATTATTCAATAGTGTGTTTTTGTGTTTTTTACTTAGAAAGGCGTATTAATCAATGGCCTTAGAAGGATTTTAGAACTTTTTCTGAAATCTGAGCTATTTTATTATGATGAATTATATTATAAGTTTACGACATGGAGATCTCTGATAGTTTACTTTTTATTACAAGAAAAGCGATGTTGCTCGACTAGTTGTTGCCCGACGAAGACAATATCGCCGGGTAATCTATGTTTGCCCGGCGGATACGAAGACTCGCCAGGTAACCTGTTGGCGGGAAGAGCAAGACGTTTCCGCATAAAATAGGAAGGGGTTACCCGACGTTTTGTACCATCCGTCGGGCAAGATTATAGATAACGACGATTATTAGTTGTCAGGTAACAGTTGGCGTTGACTCTATTTCGCCCGCCGGATCATTTAAGTTTGTCATGCGAATGTGATTCGTCGGGAAAAAGTCTAAACACACTAAATCTCCGAGACTCTCTTCTTCTTCTTCTTCTTCTTCTTCTTCTTCTTCTTCTTCTTCTTCTTCTTCTTCTTCTTCTTCTTCTTCTTCTTCTTCCTCCTCTCTGCTTCATCACTTCTCTGCTATCTCTCTCTCAATCTCTCACTCACTCACTCTCTTTCTCTACCTCACATCATCATCTCATCACAATTTTCACTACTAATCAAATCATTTTTCTCTATCAATCACCAAATATCCAATTTTAAGGTTTGAAAATTTTATTTTTTTTAGTTTTGAAATTTTGATTTTTGATTAGAAATTAATTATGTTTTGTGTTGTAGGAATTTTGTGGTTGATTTGAAGGAATACTTATAAAAAGGTATGTGTGTTTACCTCTCAATTTAATTTTGTTAAGAATTTTGGATATAATTATGTTAGGAAATTTTGTATTTATTGTGGAAAATGTGTAGAAATTGTTTAGAATTTGTGGAAATTAGAAAATTTGTTAGGAAAATATGAAAATAGGAAATATGTTATGAAATTAGGAAAATAGAAAATATGTTAGGAAATTAGGAAATTTTGTTGGAAAATAGGAAAATAGAAAATATGTAATGAAATGATTGAAATTAGAAAATATGTTTGGAAATTAGAAAAAATGTTATGAAATTAGGGAAATAGAAAATATGTTAGGAAATTAGAAATTTTTCTTGGAAAATAGGAAAATATAAAAATATCTAATGACATTATTGAAATTAGAAAATATGTTAGGAAAATAGGGAAATATAAAATACGTTAGGAAATTATGAAATTAGAAAAGATTTTAGGAAAATAAAAAATATGTAATGAAATTATTGAAATTCGAAATTATGTTAGGAAATTAGAAAATATGTTAGGAAAATAGGGAAATAGAAAATATGTTAGGAAAATAGAAAATATTTTAGGAAAATAGGAAAATAAAAAATATGTAATGAAATTATTGAAATTCGAAAATATGATAGGAAATTAGAAAATATGTTAGGAAAATAGAGGGAAATAGAAAATATGTACGGAAATTATAAAATTGTAAACTCTGTTTTATGCATAATTAATATATGTTTGTATTTGTGAATTTGTTTTGATATTTTTTGTAAAACGCTTTATTTAGTTACGACGGAGTGAAATACGTTCATATTTCATAACCGTTTATGCGAAGTTAATCGATTTGATTAACTTCGTATAATGAAATTCAATGAAAAACCTTAGACCGGTTTGAGAGTCAGGGAATCAGATTGATTGACTGACTCTTGAATTGTCCATTTATTCGGACAGTTTGGGGGTGTGCAACTATGTGTTGTGTAGTTGGCGGTCTACGAGGTTAGGTTTCGATTGTGGAAAATTCGGTTTGTATCCCCTGCACGTTCTCCGAATGCATACTAGATATTTATTTATAATATCTACGTCGTGCATTTGGGGAACTGTAGGGAGATGCTGCCGAAATTTTCCTCGATCGAAACTTAACCTCGTAGGTCGCAAACTACACAGCACAGAACGTGCACTCTTGAATGGGATAGGGGCAAATCACCGGAGGCATAAGGAGAAGAGTTGCTTTTGATTTTAACTTGTTCTATTTACGGGACATTATTAACTCAAATACTTACATTGACTCTATGTTGTGAAAGCAAGCACAATGGATAGAGGGTGGATGCAAATGTTTGATAAATTTTCTGATCAGTATTTGGATGGGATCGACAGCTTCATTGCCTTTGCACGTAGTCATTGTAGTGATACAAGGCGTATCAGGTGTCCGTGGCGTAAATGTAACAACTGCAGTTGAATGCCGTTGAATGAGGTCCAAACTCATCTAGAATGGAATGAGATTGTACACAAATACACTAATTGGATCTATCACGGGGAAGAAATATGTTCCGCATCGACATCTTCGGTTCCCGGGACCCGTCGGGACGAAAGTGGTTTGGATCGACAATGTGATAATGATCAAGTCGTTGAGTTATTAACCGATGTTTTTCCTCCCGCATCAGATGATATGGAAGATGATGCGCCAATGTTGCAACCGGAAGACTCTGAGCTCCATTACAAGAGATTGTTGAAAGAGGCTCAGTGCGAATTGTCCCGGTTGTAAATAATTTTCGGTTCTAGGGGCAGTTGTGGAGTTGATGCACATGAAAGTTGAGTATAATCAAACGAACAAGCATTTTGATCACATGATGGACATCATCATCCGAATGCTCACTGAAGACAACTATCTGCCGAAAGATTATTATAGCTCGAAGAAGTTGTTGAAGGGCCTTGGTTTAGGGTATATCAAGATCCATGCATGCAAGAACAACTGTGCATTGTTTTACGGTGAATTCGAGCATCTTGACAAATGTCCCGTGTCCGTTATTTTCAAAAGAACAAGATTCCTAGCAAGGTGTTGCGTTATTTTCCACTGAAGCCAAGGTTACAAAGATTCTACATGTCGTCCCACACAGCCCGTGATATGAGGTGGCATAAGGATGAACGCATTTATGATGATGTACGTAGGCATCCGGCGGATGGAGAGGCTTGGAAGGAATTTGATAAAATGTATCTCGAGTTTGCTGCGGAGCCAAGAAATGTCAGATTAGGGCTCGCTGCTGACGGGTTTAATCCATTTGGGAGTTTTTCAAAGCCCTATAGTACTTGGCCGGTTGTTATGGTTCCATATAACTTGCCTCATTGGAGATGCATGAAGAAAGAATTCACAATCATGAGTACTTTGATACCGGGGCCCAAATCGCTGAGTAATTTCATCGATGTGTATTTGAGGCCGTTGATTGACGAGCTCGTGGATCTGTGGGAAAATGGTGTCCGAACATATGACAAGTGCAGTGGAGAAATGTTCACCCTACGAGCAGCCGTAATGTGGACAATTAATGATTTTCCTACTTATGGTATATTATCGGGATGGGGCACCAAGGGCTATCTTGCTTGCCCGACATGTGGACCAGACACAACGTCCTTTTGGCACGCATCTAAGGTATGCTACTTGGGTGCGAGAAGGTTTCTGCCTTGGGATCACCGATGACGAATTCAATCTGACTCATTTGATGGTAAATCAGAGTTAAGAGGTCGACCAAGGGAGAGGTGCGGTGATGAGATATTATCCAAACTAAACAGTATACATGATTTCGTGACACGAGGATCAAAACTTAACGAACAGGAAAATTGGACGAAAAAAAGCATATTCTTCCGGTTGCCATATTGGTCGAAATTGAAAATCAGACACATCGTCGATCCTATGCACATCAAGAAGAATGTTGTTGAGAGTGTTGTGGGAACGACTTTACCCATAGAAGGCAAGTCAAAGGACACAAAAAAGACTTGTCTGGGCATGAAAGAAATAGGGATTCGGCCTAATTTGTGGTCAAAAGTCATCAATGGAAAATACATTATGGCTCATCCAAGTTATACATTTACGCCGGACAATAAGAAAAAATTCCTGAAGTGGTTGCAGGGTGTGAAATTTCTCGACGGAAACGCCGGCAACATATCCTGGAGTGTTAGCACGGATGGTGGGACCATTTCTGGTATGAAGAGCCATGACTATCATGTTTTGCTACAACGACTCATTCCGATTGGTATTCAACCCTTTTTGGAGGCTGGTGTTGTTGAGACGATAGTTTATTTGTCTCAATTCTTCCAGATACTATGTGCCAGGTCGTTGGTTAAGGCGGAGCTTCAAGCAATTAACGAGGATATTATGTACATCATGTGCCGGATGAGGCAAAGCTAGTAATACATCTGCCGGATGAGGCAAAGCTAGTAATACATCTGCCGGATGAGGCAAAGCTAGCTGGCCCAGTGCAATATCGTTGGATGTACCCAATCGAGAGGTATTACTTATCCCTGCTATTTGATAATATTTCCTTACTATCATGTATATATGTGAATCATAATGTAAATTTCCTTGCAGAATGTTAGGTACGTACAAGCGGTACGTTCAGAAGAAGACACGTCTCGAAGGCTCTATAACTGAGGCGTACATTGCAAATGAGGCACTGGCATTTTGTGCAATGTACCTTCGAAATGTTGAAACTGTCTCCAATAGGGCGTCTTGCAACGACGATGGTGGTCAACGTCCAGAGACCCTATCTGTATTTACCCAACCCGCATGACCATTCGGCACTGGTCCAATCTTGGAGCCCTTCATCAATAGCGACATGGAGGTGGCTCATTGGTTCATACTAAACAACTGTGACGAAGTCTGGCCCTTCCACGAGTAGCACGAGGCGTTGATGAAGGCCCAATTTCCTTCTAATTGGGAAGAAATGGACAAACAACTATTTCCACGTTGGTTTTCCGAGCATATAAGTCAAATATTTTTTTTGAAATTTATTAAATTGGTTTTAAGCTTACCTATTTCGTTTCTTGTGTGTATCTTACTAGATGGCACAGCTGAAAAATGTCAACTCGCCAAATTTCAATAAAGAATTACTGTAGCTGGCCATTGGCCCATTCCGAGGAGAAACGTACGCCGGTTGTCACGTTAACGGAGTTAAGTTCGTGTGCTCAGAAAGAGACGACAAGTTTTCTACGCAAAACATCGGGGTCTTCGTGCCGGGGGATGGTGAAATTGCTAATACGGGCTTCTACGAGAAATTGTTAACTGTGGTTAAGGTGTTATACGCAGACCGCAAGAAAGTCGTCTTGTTCAAGTGTCATTGGTTTGATACAAACCCAAGTATCCCAGGCAGTATCATCAAAGATCTGTTATGTACCTCTATAAACACAAACACCCGGTGGTTTGATAGTGATCCCTATATCCATACTAGTACGGCGAAACAAGTATTCTATGTGAATGATCCAAAAGCTGGTAGTGGTTGGAGAGTAGCCGAGATGGTAAATCATAGAAACATTTGGGACTTGGATGACCGATACCATCAAGAAGATGGGGAAACAGACGATGACCAAATTATTTACCAGGTGGATTCCTCGGCATCGACCCAAAACATGGCTGGAGTACGAATCAATGACATCATCCCACCAATTGCGATTGATGACATTTTTATTGATCTCGGGGAATTAGAACAAATTGATAGTGATTCGGAGGAATCAAGTACTGTACATGTAACGACCCGCCTCGCACGACAACCCCAGCCTTGAAGGCGTCGTTATGGCCGCCGGGAATCCTCCCAAATTTAAGCCCCGGGTGGCAGCCTTAAGCACACACACCAGCCCAAAGGTATTGTTACCAAGGACCCATTCGAAATCCCCCAGTCTGCAGCCTTTGAGGATCGAACCATGGACCAAGGCTTTTTATTCCACTCAAAGTGGACACCTTTCACCAATTAAGTTGCAACTCAATTGGTGAAAGGCGTCCACCTTGAGTGGGACAAAAGCCCTGTCCATGGTTCGAAACTCAAAGGCTGCAGCTAGAGTTATAATATGGACAGGGGTAACAAAACTGATTTGAGGGGCAAGTAAGATTCCAGGGGCGAGAGTAGATCGCAGGGCGGTGAACTCCCAATATAAAATACGCCTTTTTTGTAACGACCCGCCCCGCACGGCAACCCCGGCCTTGACGGCGTCGTTATGGCCGCCAGGAATCCTCCCAAAGCGAAGCCCCTGGTGGCAGCCTTAAGCACACATACCAGCCCAAAGGTATTGTTACCAAGGCCCCATTCGGAATCCCCCAGTCTGCAGCCTTTGAGGATCGAACCATGGACCAAGGATTTTTATTCCACTGAAGGTGGACACCTTTCACCAATTGAGCTGCAACCTGGGGGATTTCGAATGGGACCTTGGTCCATGGTTCGATCCTCAAAGGCTGCAAACTAGGGGATTTCGAATGCGGCCTTGGTAACAATACCTTTGGGCTGGTGTGTGTGCTTAAGGCTGCCACCAGGGGCTTCGCTTTGGGAGGATTTTCGGCGGCCATAACGACGCCGTCAAGGCCGGGGTTGCCTTACGAGGTGGGTCGTTACAGTACACATATCGGATGACGAGCGTGAATGGGAGGGGGAAAGCGAATCTGACACCGAATGAAAGTTGTAAATTCGAAATTTCATTTATATATGTAATATCCATCTTCAAACCAATAAATTTGATTTATATGTATGTTGTATGATTTCATTCACAAAAATAGTTTTTTTACTTTCTTAAAGTGAAGAGACCATACATGCACTCCACAAATTACGCAACTTCAAAATAAATGAAGGTCAAAGATTTAGTCAAATATTTTGATGATAAGTCATGAAGGACAATTTGATAAATCATGAGCGTCAATTTTTACTTTTTAGTGCAATGTGAAAAAAATAGAACCCAACATTCATATTGACCAAATAAGATACAACAATTTTTTATAAAAAAATATTGTCTATAAAATGTGCCTTGATAATATTTTTAAAAACAATTATTTACCATATTAAATTTACATGAATATTCATCGGGTATTATTTAGCAGATTAAATTTACATTTATTTATCAATCAACTTTTTTCAATTAATGTTGCCCGACGAATATTTAACATATTACCCAGCGGACCGCAACAATTGGTGTTACCCGACGGATACTTAACTTTTACCTGACGACGATAAGTAAAACGTTACCCGACGGACATTTAACGGTTTACTCGATGACCGGTCACCGCTTGTACTTGCCTGACGAATATACATGAATATTTGTCGGGTATGATTTAGTAGATTTAATTTATATTTTTTATTAAACTACTTTTTTAAATTACTTGCAAATTGAAACTAACCGATCTAACCGTCCACATTTATGGTACGTATCCATAGATCGCCTACGCAAAAAATTACCCAATTTGGAAATCCCGGGATTAGGTAATGTTGTGCGACGATTCAACGGTTACACAACGTTTCTTCACCATCGGTCGACTTGAATTCCTCAAAACATCAAGATTTTCGACAGGCGAGATCTAGGCACGCAAAACCACAAAGTGAACGGTTAGATCGGTCAAATTCAATTGTTTGAATATAAATAGAACCAAAAATTCGCAAAATGTATTGAAGTTTCCATCAAGAGTTTAAACTCTTTGGTCAATATGCTTGTTTTCAGATTTTCAAAAACTTAAAAATTGAAATTGACCGATCTAAACGTCCACATTTATGGTAGGTATCCATAGATCGCCTACGCAAAAAAGTACCCAATTTGGAAATGCTGGGATTAGGTAACGGTGCCCAACGATTCGACGATTAGACAACGTTTCTTCACGATCGGACGGGTTGAATTCCTCAAAACATCACGATAACGATAGATGGGGCTTAACCAAAATTTGAACGGTCCCGATGTTGATTATTCTTTTGCCGGACCTGGTTTTCAGATTAATGCTAAAAACGGCATTAGAAAAGTCATGCTCGACGAAGAAAGGAATTCGCCGGGAAAACGGCCGTCGGGCTACATTAGAAACGTCGTCGGGTAACGTATATAAAATGCACAATTTTTTTCCCCGAAATTTTTCAAAATATGTGCCTAAATTTTGGCCAAATCTCAAAATTTCCGCGTAGTGTTGCCTGACGAATCTTCTAACTGTTACTCGACGGTTAGCCGACTGGTGACCTGACCCGACAGAGGTTTTTTGTCATGCCCGACGAACACTGTGCCTTAATTTTCGCGGAATCTCAAATGTTGTGCGTTTTGGTGCCCGACAGAGTTTGAAATTATTACCTGACGGATAGCCGACCGGTGTCGTTACCTGACGTATTTTTAAAATGTTACCCGACGGATACCGACAGCTGTACTTACCCGACGGATATTTATAAATTAACCCGACGGACATGGAACATGTTACCCGACGGATATGAAACATGTTACCCGGCGACGGTATGAGAAAAGTTACCCGACGGACATGTAACGGGTTACCCGACGAATATCCACCGTTTGTTATTACCCGACGCATCATTAAAGTGTTGCCCGACGAATCCATTCGTCGGGCAATGTCAATCAGAGAGATAAATCAGACCGATTATTCTTCTTCTTCTTTGTTCTTCATTTTCTGCAGTTTCCTCCCTTGCTCTCTATTTCTTTTCCCTTCTTTGCTCTCTGTTTTGTTTGAATATCAGAACCACACCATAGTTTCTCGCTCTCCCTCAATTCGCCGCCCCAGCAGTCAAAGACGCCGCCTCTCTCTCAGCGAGCTTTGCCGTCGCCGCTGCTTCCCTCGCCGGACCGATCTCTCACCGAGTTCCTTGAAGGTCGAACTCATTGTCCCTCTCTCTCTCTCTATTGTTAATGTATATATATTGGTTTATTGTTAATTTTGATTTGAAAAAAGAATTTATGAAATTGGATATTGTTATTGTTAATGTTAATGTATATATATTTGGATATATATTTGTTATTGGTTTATTGTTATTGTTATTGTTAATGTATATATATTGGTTTATTGTTAATTTTGATTTGAAAAAAGAATTTATGAAATTGGATATTGTTATTGTTAATTGTTATTGTTAATGTTTATGTATATATATTTGGATATATATATTTGTTATTGGTTTATTGTTATTGTTAATGTATATATATTTGGATATTATGAAATTGTATTGAAAAAAGAATTTAAATTTGGATTGGAATATAATAGTTGAAGATTTGTTGAAATTTTGATGTTTGGTATAATGTTGAAATTGATATAATGTTATGATTTTTGTTATGATTTTGGATATGAAATTTATGTGAATTTTGGATATGTGAATTTTATGAATTTTGGATATTTGAATTTTAAAAACAATTTTGTGAAATTTTGATATGGTGTAGTATAAGTGAATTTTGGAAATGTGAGTTTTATAATTTTTTAATTTGTGAATTTTAGGATTTGGATATTATTATTATATGTTTGGATTATAAAATGTTGGTTAGTTTTAAATGTGATTTTGTTTTTATTTTTTGAATTTAATATTTAATATTAAAAATATTTAGTTTTTTTTATTTAATTTAAAATATGTTGGTTAATTTTATATTAATTAATTTATATTTGTTATTGTAGATGTCGCATCGCACCTTACTAATGTCTAGGACCCGCCCCTGCCCTGATCCCGTTGATGATCATGCGCCGGAGGAGGCAGCCCCTGACTCGGTTGGCTCAACGGCGGTGTCGGTTCAGTCATCGATGTTGGTCCAGCAGCGACCCGATGCCCGATCGGCTCGTCGACAACATAGCAAGAAACGGGGGGAACCCCGTACCGACCCCCAGCCCCCACAGGACGACGTCACAGCAGACGAAACAGGGCCTAATGTCGGAGCACTCCCTAAGGGTAAGTTCATTATTTTGTTTATTTAACCAACCGTTTTTATTTGTTACTCATTTTATTTACCAATGTTCATCGAATTTGTAGGTACGTCGGTGAACGTGCGTGGGATAAACCGAGGTTTGACATCCCAGCGGATTTGCAGGACAACAAATGCAAATATACTGGTGGTGTACGAGCCACGCCTCCAGTCCGCGCCGGTCAAAATTCATAGCCTCCTGGTGCATAACATTGGTGCGATTCTTCGCACCAAGTCCCTGATGATGGGGGAGACTTTCATAACCCAACCCCCGGAGGAGATCACGCGTTGTTGGGGAGAGTAATCGGTATGTGTTTTTCCATTTTTAACATTAATTTCATATTTTTTAATTATTTTACTAACTTTAATAATTGATTGCAGATCAATTTTGAGTTTGACTTGGAGAACATCGAGCTCAGTAGATACCTGAGCCACCACTGGCAGTTACGGTACGCCAACTGGAAGTACGAGCTCCACAAGTACTTCTTGACTTGGTCTTCCCCGAAGGACGCTCGGGCAAATCCTCCGGAGGAGTTGGACGGGCCAAAACTGTCAGGGTGGTTGTGGTTGTGCGACCATTTCGTGTCCCCCACCAATCTGGTACGTATTATCTATCTAGTTAATTAAATTATTTAATTTTTATGTTATTTTTCATTTTAAAATATAATTTTTGGTTTTACGAATGAATAGCGAAAATCGATTGCCAACACATCGAACCGGGGAGCGAAGAAATTCAACCACCACAGGGGGGTCGCGATCCTTATAGGCCCGGTAGGAAGATCGGCGCAACGCCGGGTCGATGTTCCCAGAGGTGGATGCCTGGGGGCAGGTGTACGCTGGACGGGGGGATCAAGTGGCTGACAAAATTCACGTAAGTTTATTTTTTTGGAAGATTAAACATTATTTTTTAATTTGATAATTATATTTCTAATTAATATTTATTCGAATTTGTAGGAGGCGATGGAGAAAGACGCCCAGCAGACACAAGCTGAGCTCACCCAACAACATCTGGATGTGCCGTTGGAGCAGCAGCTCCCTAATCTCGAGATGTCGATCGCTATTCTGGAGCAACAACTTGGGAGGCCCCCAGGGAGGATCGTTAGGGGGGCGGGCGACGGGATTGTGCGGGATGTCTCGAGTCAGTCGTCGGCTTCATCTCGGATAGGCAATCCCCAGGAGACGTCGGACCTTAGGAGAAACTTCGAGTTCCTCCAGGCCGAAAATGCTCATATCAAAGCCCAATACGCGGAGATCCAAGCCCAAAACCACCAAATCAAGATCGCCCTTGCCAAGGTCTTTGATTGTTTGGGTGACCGTGGA
The DNA here is from genome assembly GCA_037349345.1 of Oemleria cerasiformis. Lineage (NCBI taxonomy): Eukaryota > Viridiplantae > Streptophyta > Magnoliopsida > Rosales > Rosaceae > Oemleria > Oemleria cerasiformis. Next base: position 32,541,880 of record JAZGTL010000007.1, on the reverse strand, counting down.
TTGGATGACGTTTTCTCACCGCCCACCCAACAGCCCCCTTAGGATCCCGGCTACTTCGACCCGTCGACCACTAGCTAGAGTGTAATATATGTTAAATTTTGTTTTAGTTTTAATGATGTAAAAACATAACATTAATTTTTATAAATATTATTTTTATTTTATTTTGATTCTTTTAATTGAATTTTTAAATTTTTTTTTTTTATTTTTAATAATTTAATTAAATAATTTATTAAAAATATATTTTAAATATTCAGCGTTTGCCAGACGAACAGTCAAGCGTCGGGCATCGGAATGGAATTTTTTAAAACTGTAACCGACGAAGATTAAGAAAGTTACTGACGAATGGGGTACAAGTTACCCGACGAATACCAAAACCTTACCCGACAAATAAGTAAAAATTTACCCGACGGATATGTAAACGGTTACCCGACGGATATGTAACAAGTTACCCGACGGATATGTAAATGGTTACCCGACGGATATGTAAAAAGTAACCCGACGGATATGTAAAACATTACCCGACGGATATGTAAACACTTACCAAACGGATATGTAAACACTTTCCCGACGGATATGTAAACACTTACACGACGGATATGTAAACACTTACCCAACGGATATGTAAACACTTACCCGACGGATATGTAAAACATTACCCGACGGATATGTATAACGTTACCCGACGGATATGTAAATATTTACCCGGATATGTAAACAGTTACTCGACGGAGATTTAAAACGTTACCCGACGAATATATGAAGGTTACCTGACGTACATTCTCCGTCGGTAATATCTTGTTGACTTTTAGGTTGCTCAACGAAGGTGTAAGCGACAAACTCCTCCGCCGGGCAACCTTTAGTTGCTCGACGAATACACTGTTGTCGTCGACTAACATCAAGCCCCACTGCACTAGCCCGACGGAGATTCGCCGTTGTCAGAGTTGCTCGACGAACACCTATGGTTACTCGACGACGTCCTTTCGCCGGGCAAGATGGATTTTATTGTAGTGTTTACACACAAAGACATAAAGTCAAAATCTTAATATATAAGAACAATCCTACCTAAAAATTGCTAATAACAAAATATCAACAAACAACCAAAAATGCCCATAACCATCGAATTTAAATTCCAATAATGCCCCTAAACAAAAAAAATATCGAATGGATCACTTATAGTTTAGGGTTTAACCTCAAATTTTGGGATATGTCCAAAACCACTAAAGCCTAGGTCATAAGTGTTGAGATTGCTGTAAGGCAAGAAAAGAGAAAGTGTATTGAGTGTTTAGAGAGAATTGAGAGCAAAGAAAGACTTATGAATTCTCTTAATGAAAGCTTAGTTGATACAAGGACTGATTGTGAAGACCTTTATACACAAGACTAAGGCTTTTACTTAGAGCTTAATTAACAAACCTAAACTAATCAATCCTAACTGATTTCAACAACTGCATAACAGATTTAACAGCCCTAACTTCTTAACAGCCCTAACAGATATCACTCTTGACTCTTTGACAGCTTGTTGCAACGACTTCAGTCACAATGAGACTCTCATTCTTCACTCTAACATCCCCCATCAAGCTGATGAGACGTCAGATTGCAAGTGTGAAGAAGAAAAACATTCTCCACCAAGGCTTTAGTAAACATGTCAGCCGCTTGATCATGATATCCAACATGCTAAACATTTAAATCACCACGAACAATTCGTTCACACCCAAAGTTATAGTCAATCTCGATGTGCTTGTCACGCGAGTGAAAAGTCGGATTAGCTGATAAACTGGTAGCAGATGTGCTATCACAGTAAATGAGAGGAGCCTTGAGAAGCGGGATATGAATGGCACATAAGAGTTGTCGAATCCAGGTTAGTTCTGCGACAGTGATAGCTAAAGCACGATATTCAGTCTCAGTGCTTGACTTAGACATGGTACTTTGCTTTTTGGAAGACCAGGAAATGGGGTTGGCACCAAGAAACACAGCCATCCCAGTTGTTGACCTGTGATCATTGGGATCACCTGCCTAATCGGCATATGTGTAAGCCATTAGATCAAGAGAACGAGGTTGAAACTGGATGCCACGAGTTTGAGTTCCATTAAGATACTAATAATATGTGTGAAGGTAAGGTACTGCAATGCTCTAACTATGTTGCGATAGTTTGTAGGATTGTGATAAGGAGGACCATCATCACGTCGAAGCCTAAAACTAGGAACACTAGAAGTATCAACATAGTTACTTTGAAGCATAGATGTTTTAGCATGCAAATCCTGAACATACTTAGCTTGATCCATAAACCAGAAGCATTGCGAGTAATTTGAATGCCTAGGAAGTATTTGAGATCACCAAGATCCTTCATGTCAAAATCAGTAGTAAGAGAGTCAATGACACTTTGTGATAGGATCCCTCTCGAATTTTCCCTCGAAATCCGTGAGAAGCCCTGCTCCCGTATGATAATACCTGAAATACCCTCACCAATTCAGGAAAGAGTTAACGAGAATTCCACCGAAAATTTGGCAGAATCTCCCCTGCAACCGGTCAAACTGTCTTTTACCTGTCAGGCGAAGGATACAAAAACAAATACAAACTGAACAGACCAGCTACAACCACAAACTACCAAGCCCTCGAATAATTTACAATACCTAAAAGAGGATCAGAGCAACTAGATAACCTTTAATTACAGAAACTAATGAAAGTCCTACGTGGATTTGGCACCACAAAAGATGATGCCTCCTCCAAGTCTCGTCGCCTCGTTCTGCTACGGCCTGGAGAGCACCAAAACCGAAACAACTGTGAGTGGACAATAAACCATATCAAAGTGTAAACACGCTAATAAAGTTACGATAATGTAGTAAACAAAATAAGGGTAATCTGGACAACCCACCTCGTGGTGAATCAAATTACAATAAGACCCTCCATATATATATATATATATATATATATATCTACAACTTGACGGAGTACCATTCAATTACATAGGCAGAACCCTCGCCAAATCCAACTATACCTGCCATCTTAATAACCATCCAAACCTAATAATAATTTTAACCACAAGTTCCGAGGAAAACATACATTTTCCCCTCCATAAGTAAAACCATGCAAGCATAACATAAAATCATTTTTAAATAGTTAACTAAATAAAGATAGTTACAAAGAAATTACCGAAAAATCCGTTTATAAAATAAAAAACCCGACATGACCCACGAAAACATGAACAATGAAAACATCTTATGGTCCACAATATTGCTTTGAAAACTCTCCTCAAAGGAGCTTAAAATCATGAGAAAACCTGGACACATAAGACTGTAAAGATATCCCACCAACCCCCAAATGTAATCCCGAGCCGTAGCTCGAAATCTGGGGTTGTCCAACATGGGGCCAAGCCCTAATAACCATCGCAGATAATACCTCAAGCAATGGCTAGAAACCGAGAGGTGACCTACTATCCACACATCCGATAATACCTCAAGATATGCGGACGTAACCCTGTACTACGTTTAGACAACCTCAACGATCGTATGGCGGAAAATACCTCATGCCACACGTTGGAGAAATAACCCTCAATGAGCACATGACCAAAAATACCTCGAAGTCATGTGTCGGAGAAATAATCATGATAACCGAGGATGATATACAAGTGAAAATCATAAAATAAATCCGAAATTCACTTTTGAAATCCTTGTTACATGGTATTAGCCAAAATCAGGCAACAAACCGCTTCATCACCAAAATCAGCATACCCAAACAAAAAACTAACCTAAAGGAGCTCATCCATAGATTCAGTGGTGCTGCACTTACCGAGGAGGACTTGGTTGCTTTATCCGGTACATATATATTCGCAATTTCTTCGATTCATTTCAATATCTTGGCCGCATATAATTAGTAAATTCGTGATTGCGTGTATAATATGTGTGGTGGGCAATGGCGCAGGAGATCATACAGTTGGGGAAGCACAGTGTCACTCATTTAGGAACAGGATATACAAAGAGAAAAACATAGACAAAGAGCTGGCCGAAAAGAGGAAATTAAAATGCCCAAAAAAGAAAGGGTCGGGGGATGCCAACATGGCCTCAATGGATGCCGAAACTCCATTGGTGTTTGACAACAGCTACTACAAAAACCTTGTACAGAAGAAAGGGCTCCTCCACTCGGATCAGCAATTGTTCCGTGGAAAAGGCGGCAAGACTGATTATTTTGTGGTTGATTACAGTGAAAACCAAGAAACCTTCTTTAATGACTTTGCGAGGGCAATGGTGAAGATGGGAGCCATCAACCCCCTCAAGGGTTGGCCAGCTGGTGAGGTCAGGTTGAATTGCGGGAGGATCAACCCTGTCTTTGATTGAACAATAATACACGGCTGATTCCTTAATTAATAATCATCTAGCTTAGCTTAAGCAGTTAGGTTTAATTAGTTGCAACTGAGATTTTTTATGGTGCACCTGCACCCCATATTTAATAGCTAAATTCTTCGTCTTTTAATTATTCGATGCACATTGTGCTTCACTGAATTTTCGCGATTAATGATACTAGTTACCAATTTATTTCATTTTTTTAAATTACCAGTGATAAATTTTCCTCTTTTATTCTGAACTCTCAAATAACTCTAAAATTAATGTGTTTTAGTGAGAAAAAAAAGTTTTATGTACCTGTTCTAGAAGTCGAGCAATAGGTAAATCAAGACTCGTAAAATTAGTAGAATTTTAATTAGCTGATATTTGAACTTACAACTCATTCTACTGTCGTCATATATCAAATACAACTAAAACTTATAGAGCTGAATCTTTTGAAGTTATCGAAATTGAACTTTTAAGTCACTATATAACACTTGTTTGGTTGATGAGACTATATATATATAATACACCTTCACTTGTTTATTAATAACAATAATCGGCCCACAAACTAAGTCATGGTTTTAGTGATTAACATTCTTGTTGGGTTGACTTAATTTGCATTCACAAACACAAGGCCTGGTTCATTTGACCATAGCACGTGACTACAAGCACCAATTAACTGTGATAATTAGCAATTTGTAGCCAACCTACAAAATATAGTGTTAAATAACTTGTTGAGAAGTCAATAATTTAACAGTCGCACTGATTTAATCATTCATTTTCCCATCTGAAAGAAAAACTTTGGTTAATAAACAAAAGAATTGGAGAAAAATAATAAGAATACAATTAAGTTTGGTTAAACAAAGAATTTAGTATGAAAGCATGTTATGCTAATTACTTTAATTTATCTCAGTGTTGACATCCTTGTAATCTATAAGCTCCAAGTTGTCAACCTCCACATAAATGCCATGGGATGAGTCAAGAAAATCATATATATATATATAATATTTGCATCCCACCTTACTAGTACATCTTCATACCACCATTTCGATTTATCGAGTTATCTTTATACATATATCATAATCGGAACCGTTCATTCTTTAAATCATCATATCAAAATCATCTCTGTAAAAAAATCAATAAGATTGGAAGTCGTTTAATCATTCATATGTATCAAATATATCAACGATTTTAGTTGATATATATGAATGACTAAAAGACCTTCAATCTTGTTAAATTTTTATGGATATGATCTTGAGAAGATGATTTAGAGAATTAACGGTTCCGATTATGATATATGTACAAAGACAATCTGATAAATCGAAAGAGTGGTATATATAAAGAGGTATCACTATAGTGGAATGCAAGTATTTTCCAATATATATACATGCTCTTCAATTTCCCAAAGTCATAATCGTATGTATTATATATGTGTACACTTTCGTAATATTTTTTGGACGAAAATAATTTCTTTTTAATTCGTTTTAATCCGTGTGATATTCTGTTTATGTCCATAACTATAGCTGTCATTAGTAGTTATACATTTCAACGAGAAAATATTCCTGCATGACTACAGCTAGCTACTAGCTACTATTTTCTCTAGTTTCATATATCCTCGAGATTTGAGAGCGCGCAGAACATGCGAGAGAGAAACATTGGTCAAATATATACACAATATATATGAACTCTTGAATATATATATATATATTTTAAGAAACTTAATTGTTTATAATTCATAAGCCATAATGAATCATGGACTTTTTACTCCATAATATTTTCTATCTAGAGGCAAAATATGTATCTCTGATGACTTTAAGACGCAGTATTAATTATTACTTATTAACTAGTGATGACTTCGTATCGATGTATGATTAAGGAAAAATTAGAGGTGCTATTAATTTGATCCTGTGATAATTGCGAGTATGTAAACGAATAAATCTCATGATAGAAAGTTGAATGAGCTGTACAAATTAAGGTTTATAAAAATTGAGTTCCTTTGGCATTTTTTAATTAATTTGAAAGTTAAACAATTCAACTTCTGTCAATAATATATGGCTTATTACTTAAAATGCTCCCCGAATCAAACTTCGAGTCTCAATTTGCTCCCAAAACGTGAAATCGTAACAATGTAATCCATGAACCCCCTACTGTCAGCTCTGTTGCACCAAAAGTTATACTCTGTTACTAACAGCAGTTAGAAGAGGGGTATTTTGTAAAAAAGTTAAAACAATTTCCCTAAAAGAAAAAAATTATTCCCCAACCCTCCACAACCCGCCACAACCCTTCCAATTCTCGCCGTCAATCAAATTACCCAACCCACCACCTTTTCACCTTCGATACCTGCTCCATTTTCAGTAGAGGCCATGGTGGCGAAGATAGGGTTCTTGGGTCTAAGAGAGAGATAAGATTTGTGGGTGAATTTGGGTTTCAAGTATGATGAAGAATGAGAGAAAACTGGGATATGGGTTGTTACGACCCGTCCCGGAAACCCCGGTACATCTCAAAGGTTGCAACTAGGGGATTTGAATGGGGACTTCGCTAACAATACCTTTGTGAAGGTAAGATTCCACTGTTAAAGGTGGTGAACCTTGGGCTTCGCTTTGGAAGGATTCCCAGCAGCCATAACGTATTGTCGTCGTACCGGGGTTTCCGGGACTGGTCGTTACATGGGTTGGAGAAAACAAGGCCATGGAAATGGACATTGTTTGATTGATTGTAGGAGAACGATGGTGTCAATCAGAACATGGTGGCTTTGCCTTTGCTTGGGCTATCCTCACCTCTTAGTCGATACGATCATGAAGGTGTTGGATGCTAGGTTTAGTTCGCTGGATTTCATGGTGAGTGCGGTGGCTCTGCAACTTCCGGCAATGTCGACCACCATCAAATTAACCTGTCTCGAAATCGACATGTTGGGGCCAGAATGAAGTCCTCAGTGCGTATAAGACGATGGTTAAACTCAAAGATATCGAACTTACTTGATTCGTTCACAATCTCGTCGGGTCGTAGTCAGATCCTTGTCGGGTTTTGCTCTGCAACTCGGGTCTCGGTAGCCCTCGTGGCTCACGGCTCAGTCCAACGGACTCGTGAGGGCAAGATGAAGATAATGAGTGTCGTTTGGGATCCTGGTTCGAAGCTTTGAGATGATGGTTGAGGTTGCTCTTTGACGCCGACAAAGAAGGGGGAGAAGGGGGAGACGATGCGAGAAATGGGGAAGAAGGAGGAGTAGTTAGCATAGCTACTTGGAACCCTTGGAGACTTCACAAGCAAAGAAAATTGTGACGAGTTCTTCACTATCCGAGGCACCGACGACTCCTTCGAGTGGTACACCGAGTGGTCCAAGCTTAGAGACCCACTCCTTTGATGTTGTAGTTGACAAAGGTGGATTGGATGCTTTGATGGAGCCAAAGCTTGGGCCTAAGCTTAGGAATCAGTATTTATCAGAGGTGTGTTGGGAAGGGAGACGAAACGAGAGATGAAAATGATGGTGTTGATGGGTTTGTGAGAAGAGGATGACGATGGGATCGAAGGTGAAGAGGTGGCGGGTTGGGTAATTTGATTGAAGGCGAGAATTGGGAGGGTTGGGATGGAGATGGGAATAATTTTTTTTTTTTAGGGTAATTGTTTTAATTTTTTTGACAAAATACCCCTCTTCTAACTGCCGTTAGTAACAAAGTATAATTTTTGGTGCAACGGAGCTGACAGAAGGGGAGTTTAGGGATTACATTGTTACGATTTGGCGTTCGGGGAGCAAATTGAGACTCGAAGTTTAGTTCGGGGAGTATTTTGAGTAATAAGCCATAATATATTATTAAACTCACACACCGATTATAAGCTAGATTTTTCTGTATTAGTCTCAATTTAATATGTTGTCATTAACACTAATATTTTCCTCATTCACCTATTTCTTTAGAAAAATTTTGTAGCGTTCCGCGCGAACTTCTGTTTATATATATATTTACGTATTCATCAATTATTTTTATTTAATGGCGTGCCTCAAAATGTTTGCAATTGGAGTTGAGTGAGATCCAAGCGAGATGGCTAGCGTGCATGCATGCATGCATATATATATTATTCATCAGTAAATATATATATATATATATATATATATATATATATATATATATATATATATATAGATGGATACTAGATCTTGGGAAGCCTCTATTCACATGCTTATTGATAGCTTCAAGGGACTCAACACAAATCAAAAGCCTCTCATACTTAATTATCAGACATTACTATTAAATTATTATTAAAAAAACTTATTTTTCTTAGCAAAATATTAACGGGATACTCTAATAATTAGACTTATTGATCCATTCATTCTATGTACATACTTAATTAATTAGTCACTAATGATCGAACTTCACTAGCTATCAAATTATAAAACTTCCGAGCTTAATTGGTTTCAGAAACCAGAAACTGTTTATACACAATATATCTTGCTGTATATGTAAAGGAAGGCACATATGTACATATGATCTTTAATTTGGGAACAAATAATAGAAGGGAGATTAATTATAGTTTAAACAAATAAGTCCTTGTAAGGTTGTGCAACTTTCCAATGTGGGATTTTTGTACATTTACATTCTCATACGCCCCCTCACGTGAGGTGGCAAATTTTCAAGCCTAACACGTGAACAACTCATATTGAATGACGTGAAGCACGTGTGGCGATTAAGCCTTACACGTGAGATAATCCGCTCTGATACCATGAAGGAAGTTAAGGTTTCATCCCAAAACCAATTGGCTATAGGGGAAGATGTCCAAGTCTTTATAAGCTCTTGCAAGATTGTGCAACTTTCCAATGTGGAATTTTTATACCTTCATATTCTCACATATATAATTAAGATGTCACTATTTTAAGCAACCTTGACATTAGACCAAATTCCATCACATCTTGGTTCTAGAGACTTGAACGAGGGAGACGCATTCTGTATAACTAATATATAAATGTATGTATAATTACTCTAGTACTGGGACTTCTTTGAGTGATCCCGCCTTACTCGATCTTGTCATCGACCACGTATTAAGATATTCAACTCCATATATCGATATTTCATTTCATCTATAACATCTGGACTAAAATTTCTTAAAAGAGCTATTTCTCCATATTTATATGTACTTATGAGATTTATTCTTAGTATTATTTAACTATTATTATGATGGTGTTTTTAAGTTGACAAATGTATATAGATGCACCCATATATTTGGGTAGTATATAGTGGCAGCGGATTTGTGTTTATGTGCTTCAGAAGTTTAGGTATGATTCCTCTTAAGATTTCGATTAGACCAAGATTTAAGTAGCTAGGAGACTCTGATGGTGGGTTTGTAATTGGATTCGATTTCTCCTATGATCAAACCAAATTTTTAAGTAAGAGGCACATAAGTAAGTTGTAGGTTCAATTCCCCTGAAATTATACGTACTAGAATTTAATTGAGAGGCCGTAGCAGTGGGCCATGTTACGCTAGTCTTCTTAAAATCATCCGATAGACTATAATAGTTTATTGTTGCGATAATCTTCTCAAAGTCTTGCTTAATTAATAGATGATTTATTATGCCTCCGCTTTGAAGGAGTTTCTTCGTTAATTAAAAAGTAGTGGATGGGAGACGGTGAATAAATGGACTGAAATTCTGCAGCCATTTGGTTTGTTGTTATTATTATTATTATGTAATTCCAGTTGGGTTGATCCAACATTGAAATCCACACGCCAAGGAAACAAAACTGGTTTGAGAAATTAATATATATATATATATATATATATATAGCTGGCAAGATCATAGACCATCCAACAAATACATAACAGTATATAACACATACATATATGCATCGATGCATAGCATACATACATACATACATGCATATATACACATACATATACATACATATATACACATACATATATATATATATATATATATACACATCTACTTCACTAAAATCTTATGCTGTAACTTCACTAAATAGCAACATACATATATGTATCCCTATTCCCTACCTAGCTTCTATATATGATTCATTGCACTACTACTCCTCATTTCATATTACCAAACTATCCTTTCTTAACCTAACACCAAACTTATGCAAAAATTAAATGTAACTTCCAAGCTTACCGGTCACTTATTAGTACGTGGATTAGCTTTCTCAATTTGTGTTTCCACACAATTAAAATTAATAACATAATAATTGAAGAAAATACTTGCATTTCATCTTGATGGTACCTCCTCGTACTACTCTTTCGATTTATCAAATTGTCTTTGTACATATATCATAATCGGAACCGTTCATTCTCTAAATCATCATGTCAAGATCATCTCCATAAAAAATTAATAAGATTGGAGGTCATTTAGTAATTCATATGTATCAAATAAATCAAGGATTTTGGTAAGAATTATGATTCTCATGATGAACCATCAATTTAGTTGATATATATGAATGACTAAACGACCTACAATCTTGTTGATTTTTTAGGGAGATGATTTTGACATGATGATTAATTTAGAGAATGAACGGTTCCGATTATGATATATGTATAAAGACAATTCGATAAATCGAAAGGGTGATATGAGAAGATACCACTAGGATGAGATGCAAGTATTGTCCAATAATTAATATCTCACATCAATACATTATCGACATGATGTCCAATAATTTAAATACAAATGAATCGATATCACAAGTTGCCGCTAATTAAGAAGCTCCATGCTTGTATATATATGCTCATTTCTGTAGGAGAACAGTACTGTATGTAGTAATAATTCACCAAAATTCGAATTCTCTCCCAACAATATAAATTAATATATTAAAATAATAAATATTAATAGATAGTTAGCGCAAGACATTTCTGTAGGACTAAGAAGCATGGAATTATTTAACTAGCTAGCTAGCTATGGCTACCATTTTCTGCCATGCCATGAATTCTTGCCGACTACCTAGGAATTATTAAACTTATCTAATAATTAATTAGATTCTAATTATTTAAATGCTGGGTCAGGTTAATTAATTACCAGCATGGTCCTTTAAATATTAATCCCAGTGAGGTAGTAGCTAGGAATTGGCTTCATAATCTGTACCCCCATTAATTCATGCGGTCTGCAAACTATTAATTTACTCTCAATAATTCAAGTAGCGATTCAATTAGAAAAATCATTACAGGGTTGTCCAAATGCTAATCAAGATCAGTAACAATAATTCATGAACCTTTGTTATCGATCATGCGACTAAACTCTAAGTCCATACATAATATCGTTAGAAAGTTACAAAATCCATTGCAAGGATTTATAAAGATCGATCAATTAGGGTACGTATACTTCCTCTGTTATCAGCTGGTTTCATATTGAAATCTCAATTTTACCACGACTAAAATAAATCCCAACCAAATATAATATCAGCAAGCAAGCTCTCGGCCTCAAAATTTACCCTATTTAATTACAGAATATATGTTCTTAATTGTCTCTTACATAATTTATATGTAATTTGTAAACAAAATAAGGATCAAATAATATATATATATATATATATATATTAAAATAAAAAAATATAAAAACACGTTCCATCAAGATATGTCGACATAGTAGTGTTGAATTTGCACACATGATATAGTGGCTATTCAATAAGTAGCTAGGAACAAGCTAGTACAAGAAGTGGAAATTAAAGTTAATATATATGTAACATAAAGAAAGGAACATAACAACCAACAATATCTAGAGACAAAATAAGGACCTAAAATGGATTAAGACAGTAACTAAGAAACTATGAAAAAACCCCAAGCAACCTTAATTATATAACCATCTCGATCTATTTATCATCTTTTTATTCCACTTGAAGAATCTTGGTAATAATAATAAGAAAATCAAATGGGAAAATCCATCGTTTAATTTCAGTCTAATTAAGAATTAAAATTTTATTAACCAAAGAAGGAAACATTTTCACTTGAGAGGGAGCTATAGTCCGCAGCACTGGTTGGTTGAGTAGTGTACATAGAAGAAGAGGAGGAAGTAGGGGGTAGAGGAGGTGGTGGTGGCGGCGGCGGCTGCGGTGTTTGGGCCAAGGAAGCAATGGAAACCGCCCCGGAAGTAGAGAACAAAGGCATATGATGATGAGAATTAGAAGGAAGAAGATCGGCTTCCCTATATTTGTACTTAAGTATCTCACCCCTTACTGCATTAAGCTCAGCTTGTAAAGATTGAACTTGTTGTTGCAAAGCCGAAATTGCACCCATGCATCCGTACACCGGATCTCTTAGCCTCACATTTGCTTCATAAACAAGACTATTTGCAGCATCTGCTCTTCGACTCTCCGGCACCTCCTGAATTAATTCATCATTTCACCACCAAAAAAAAAACATTAGTGACTAATAATGTATATGTAACTAAGAACAAAGAAAAATTAAAGAGCCTGATCGATTAGTTGGTACCGGTACCAATTAATTAGTTTATATATTTATCGATCACATATATATCATCATATGCATTGAACAGTACGTATCAATACATATATATGATGATATGATTCGAAGATCGAATTAGGGTTTGTGTGATTTACCATTAGCATTTTAGAGACGTTGCTGGCACCGAAGACCTTGTGGACCGAAGCAAATTTTTGGGGTTCATGAGGAGAGAAGTAAGGAGAAAATGGGCATTCTTGGGCACATCTTCTTCTAAGTAGCTTACAAGCAGCACAAGGGGTGATGGTGTTTAGGGTTCCAGGGGGGCCCAACATGTGTCTTCTTCCCATTGGATAATGAGAAGAAGATGCAGCATCTGTTTCTCTCTTGATCTTCTTGCCTATCTCATCAAATCTCTCCCTAAAAAAAAAATTAAACAAATTAAAATTTGATAATAAGTACACAGTCGTATATTTAACGAATTAAAAGTCTGCAATAATTAGATGAAGAAATAATTATTACCTTTCTCTGGACATTCAGGCATGCTCTCTGGATGGAGCTAAGGGAGGAGGAGAGAGAGGGTTTGAAGGGAAGAAGGAAGTAAAATAAGGGGTACAATTAGAAATTTAATAATGAGTGTACTTCAAAGGCAAGGTACAGTAGAGAAAAGTGGTCCACTGGTAATATATATATATATATATATATATATATAGTTTCCTTATAAAAATAAATAAATTATAAGAGGCTAGCTAGGGAAGAAGCCGCAGCTGATCGATTATGATGACGACGATGACGAAAATATTTTGTTTTGTTGGTGATGGTGACTCATGATCGAGTTTGGATCATCTGTTTGGTTGATGTACAAGGATTTCGATTATGGGTTTCTGCAGATCAAAGAGAAGCACTGGATAAAATTAAGTACGAATGGAAAGAGATGGAGAGGGAGAAGAAGCATAAATGCCAGCTCTCTCTTGTTGCTCACGTGTGACTCCTTAATGTGTTTTGACTTTCATGCCTGCATGTGGTTCTTGCTTCATTCTCAGGACAGACCTAATTAACTAGTTATTTCTTTTTCTTTCAAATTTGAATACATTTGAAGGTGATTAGATAGTATATGTATCGGGTATCAATTTAATTAGAGGACATGATATATACATAGTCGACATTATTATGAGAGCTGCAATAGGAATAATGTTAGTTTCTTGTCAAAATCAAGAACCACCCTTTGATTAAAAGCACATTATCTTGGATCATATAGCTCAGAAAACGAAATTTTACATCACCATCATCGTATAAAAACCGCAAATCAATTGTACTTCAAAATGGGTAAGACAAGTTAATTTAATATTTAGAAACATGATTTAGTCAGAAGACTGAAGTATAATTTGTCAAACGATCCCTTGCAACTGTCCTACATATTAATTGGTTAGTAAATTCAAACCAACAACACCGTCTTTTCATTTCCCCTTGTAGTATAATTAAGCCAGATAGGTTAAGTGCAAGTTAATTAGCTAGGTAGAGCCACAGAATAAAAGTAGCTAGTTGGCCAGTCATCTTTTCTCATGATTTCAATTCAAGTTAACTATAACTCCATCCTTGTCTAGTTTTAATATAATTACCATTCATGCATATTCACAAGCAAAAGAATCACTAACAATGAAGTTTCTTTAAGGTCATATGTAATGAATTTGAGAATTATCAGGGTTGTGGATTGTTTTAGAGTTTTCCTTGTTTCGGTTTTGTGGGCTTGGTTTAGAATTCTGCTTCATTTTAGTGATGTGAGTTGTTTAATTATGCGGTATTTGTCCGTGTGTTTGTATATATTGTCTTGTTAGTCTGTCATTTTTATTACCTTTTTAATATTTGATGTTGACGGTATGATCGTATCATTTGGCGTTACATAACTAAGATAGATGAAAGAATTAATTCTTGAACGTACGGTAAATTTGTTTTTGTAGTTATGCATGTATCTCAAGCTGAAATGTCTATGATTTATCAGATACACTGAAATTTTTTAACATTTTAATCTTTTGGGGATCAAATTTTGACATTTTAAGCTTTAGCTATTTGAAGTAGAAAGAAAGATTCAATAACCCCCATTCAAGAATTCATTGGAATTTGGAAACTGTTAGCAAAAGTGGACACTTCCCACCTGAAGGAGCAGCTAGCTCACAACTCTAGCAAATTACTCAACACAACACATGAGTGATATGTCCACAGAAAAAGACTTGACACCCTTCAAGATAAGCTCTATATATATATATATATATATATATATATATATATATATATATATACATGTACATATATACAGGTGCTAATTTTCTGGACAGCTCACCAACATATATATTCATATATGGAAAGCTTTTTTTTATGGAACATTTATATCAGGAAAGTTTTTGCATTGATCTAAAGCTTTGGTTAGCTAGGTTTTCATTTCAAGCATATATTTTCAAATGCTGCATTTTAACTCCTGCTGTCAACAGCTTCAATGATTGTCCTTTGTTATTCAATGCCCGATCTAGCCATCACATTTATTAATTTGATTTCCTTTTTATTTGATTTAGAATAATAAGGTTAATTATTAATTAAGAAGAAACCCAATGCCTTAATTTTGAGTTGTGTGGCATTCATTATAGCTAGCATGGCTATGCACACGCATGCTTGACTATCTATATATTTATGTTCAACTCGTTTTTCGATTGAGTATATATACGAAAACTGCATGTACCTACAACAGTAGTGCAATCTACTTCAAATTAATCATCATAGGATTATAGACTATATATCTGTGGATTTGTCGACGGATGAAACACTTAAGCCAAGTTTCCAATGACCTATTACGAATTCATTTACCCATGATTAAGTGAGTACGTGTTATGAATTTCAGGAGTGTTATGTCAAAGGTGGGTGGTGAAAGGGAGGGGATCGGAGTGAAGGAAGAGGATCGAATCAATTTGAAGAGCAAGGAATTAAGAAAGGGAGAGAAGATATTTTATGCAAATAATTGACGCAAATATAAATCGTCACTGTTATTTATGTGAGTTAAATTTGAGAATAGAATTATAAACTCGAAGCAGTAGAACATGGTACTCGTGATATATAAAAGAGGGGATTAATTACTTGAGCTATATTGCTTGTATCCACCACATTGCCACTATTGCCAATTATCGAATTTTCCCAATGCGCATTTGACAATCGAAACCGTTGATTTTTTAAAACACCTTGCAGTCATCTCTCTAAAAAAAATTTAAAAAAAATTAGGAATCACTTAGTTGTTATTTAATTATATTAAATAAATTGATATTCATCGAAAGGGTCTTTATTGTTATACCAAAACTGTCGATTGTTTTCAAACATATGGATTACCAAACTGTCTCTAATTTTGTTGAATTTTTGCTTAGATGATATTTGAAAAAATCAACGGCTCTGATTCTCTTACGTGCATACGAAAAAATCTGTAATCAACTCTTCGGTGAATATAAGTATTTTCTTAATTATTTATTACGTATTGCAATTGCATATATAGTCCTTGCTTAGATTGTAAGGAAATGGCACCATCTTACTCTTGTTTGACCCGTATTTTATGGCTCACAGGTCGCCCCGATGTTCTCTCATCCCCAACCTACTTTTTCTCTCCCTACTCTTTATTCACTCGATCACCATTCTATATTATCTCTCTCAATCTGTGACTGCATGTGTGCACCAAAACCCAGAATATATACTAAATTAGGTTTTAATCGAGTCAATAGGTTTTAATTTGTACTAGAAAAAAAAAACTAGCTGCTTTCAAATAAATTTGGTCTCCAATTAAGACTCCCTGCATGTTCGATCGATCATATGTATAAATGCCATGGCATTTGATTTGATTGATCTAAATAAGCCTTAGCAGCTACGTACCACGCATTTTCGT
The DNA here is from genome assembly GCA_037349345.1 of Oemleria cerasiformis. Lineage (NCBI taxonomy): Eukaryota > Viridiplantae > Streptophyta > Magnoliopsida > Rosales > Rosaceae > Oemleria > Oemleria cerasiformis. The sequence continues at coordinate 32,525,263 of JAZGTL010000007.1, read as the reverse complement.
TTCGTTTTTAAGTCGTTATATTATATTATACCCAACAAACATCCGTTTCAAATCTTTAAATCATAAGGTCAACAATATGTGTATCTGCTTATTGTTGGTACGTACCCAATAACTAGCTATATCCAGAAACCTATAGTGCAATATAGCCACAGATACTAACTGAAATAATGAAGCCTTTTCGGTAGCATTCAACCGACCACACCACAAATCGTGGACAGATGTACGTACGGACACCCGTTGATCAAAAGAATCCCAATACGACTTTTTTTGAACCCAAACCCAGATTTTCCAAGTTAACTTGCTTGGACGAGATAAAAGTCCAACTCGATCTTGTCATAGTTATTTAGTGGTGGGACAAGTGTCAAGTGAGTAAGTTACAAAAGCAAAAAACAAAAACTTAGAGAATCACTCTTTTATGAGATAATTGGACATCATTAATGATGATAAATTTTAATACAAATTACATAAAACTTCTTAAATTATATGAATCATTTCAAATTCATATCTGATTTCAAATTCATATCCAAATTATGTTTAATTTAGATATCTAAAATATATGTTCATCAATAAATCACTACTTCCGTTAAATTTTCTATCTAAATTACCGTTAAAAATACACGTGGTAATTCTTTGGTATAGCTCATGATGAAGTGTAATTTTGTTCCAAATTTTCTCTTAATATTCATCATTAGTTCTCATCATTTTCATCATCCCCAGATTGAAACTCATTCCCAAATTGAAACCCCTTATAAATAAATTAAAAAATTAAAAAATTAAAAAAACCAAAACAAAACTCCTCCCCCTCACCGAGAAAAAAACCCAGAAAATCTCCAAGCAGCATCGTTCTCAGTTGGGCGGTGGCGCTTCGACCTGCTCCTGCGGCAGTGGAACATTAAACTGTTCGAGCTGGACCAAGTCTTCGATGAGGTCTTGGTCAACGAGCTGCATGGCGTGCTCGATCTTGCCTTTCTGGGACAGGAACAGCATATTCGAGATTCCAAGGGAATCTTCCTTTCAAACCTGCTGGGCTTGGGCTATGCCGCTCTTCATCGCCTTGTAGTTGGCGGACTCATCGGCGCGGCCGTGATCTGAAAGAAACGAAATCACATAATCATCAGAGAATTGAGAGATGCATCAGCTCTTGATTTCTCCGATCAACTCCGGAGCTGAGATTTCTTCATCCTGTGATTCCGGTGATGGGTCGTCATTGAGATCCGGGAGCCGCTTCTGCAGACTGCCACCACCCTGAGCTGGAACCATCCAACAGTGGCCGAGGACTTGCACGAGGCGGCTGCTGTTGCTCGTGTACGAGGCGGCTGCTGTTGCTCTTGTACGAGGCGGCTGCTGTTGCTCGTGTACGAGGCGGCTGCTGTTGCTCTTGTACGAGGCGGCAGCTGTTGCTCTTGTACGAGGCGGCTGCTGTTGCTCTTGTACGAGGCGGCTGATGTTGCTCTTGTACGAGGCGGCTGCTGTTGCACCACCGGCGAAGAGCTTGGAGAATTTCTGGGTTTTTTTCTCGGTAAGGGGGAGGGGTTTTGTTTTGGTTTTTTCAATTTTTTAATTTATTTATAAGGGGTTTCAATCTGGGGAGGGTTTTCAATTTGGGGATGGGTTTCAATCTAGGAATGATGAGGATGATTGATGAAGATTATGAGAAAATTTGAGACGAAATTGTACTTTTAATTTTGGCCAAATCATGAGGTAATTGAACCGAAGAGTTACTACGTGTATTTTTAACAACAATTTAGATGGAAAACTTAATGGAGATAGTGATTTATGAATGACCATATAATTTAAGTACCTGATTAAAAAATTTCATAATTCGAATATGAATTTAAAATTTCCTTTATAATTTGAATGATTTTATATAATTTATCCTAAGTTTTATATATTTAGGTTCCTACCGGATAAGCCTTTGAGTTTTCTGATTTTGTTTTTTATTTTTCAGTTAAGGAATACTTGAGTTTGTGGACACGGAAGAGTTTTTATTAAATGGAATCAACCGAATAAGTATTAATTAATGCATCGTTTGACGTCCACCCAGCACTTAGTGAGATGTTCATAGGTCTTCACTGATATGACTATTGAGATGTATATCAGTAGACCGTAGGCTTACAGTCCTTCACCGATTAATAATCATTTAGATAAATATTAATCTATTTTTTATAATCTTGAAAATAATTATATATTAATCTATTTTTTATAATCTTGAAAATAATTCATTTATTGATGATTCAAATTTCAAATCAGAATATTATCTTTTTTTTAAATATTAATTTATTTTTTCAATATTATCCTTATAATTTAAATTCATAATTTTTTTTTTATTCGAGAGATTTATAATATCTCAACTACTTTATTTTTAATAGAATTTATTTGGGAAGTATTTGAATTTGAAAATGATTTTGTTTTCTTCCTTGCAAGTAAAAAACATATAATTTACTTTTAAAAAATAAAAAACATATATTAGTGCATACAAATATAAAATACATATTCAAAAGGTTCATAGAATAAGCCCTATTAGGTAATAATTCCTTAGTTTAGCCAAAATATATACATCTCAAGAGATTGCTGAGTTTTATTTTGAAAGTTATTAATGAGCTTTATCTGTAATTTCTTCTGAGCTTATTTTCCGGTTCTTCAGCAATTGGAATGGTCCTTAAATGCATGTAAAAGGAGAGAAATTTGAGAAATTTCAGTTATTTTGTTGTACTGCAATTTATAACGATGTTTGTAGATATATTCTATAAATTGAAACAATATTAAATTGAATTCAAAAGCTGACGATGAATGAGTTTTTTTAAAATGTTCTTTCTCATAGAAGTATTAACTAATACACAACATCCATACCATCAAAAAGATGTAAAATGCATATGAAGACAACAAATGACACTGTTGTCAAACACCACTGGGTTGAACTTAAATTATGACTTAATAATTGAAAAGTGAATAGAAGACTGACATGTATTGTCAAAGCAAAGCGTTTCTGATGTTTGGCTATGAATCAATGCGCAGTTTGCAATTCTGCCATACATAGTTGAAGATAATTAGTTAAAAGAATGCATTACCCTATCCTTACCTATTGATTAAATGTCTAAATTAGTAGTCAGTTAATTCTGTAAGGTTTAGAAATGCATCTAGCAAAAAGAGTAACACACCGTCTATTATCTATAACTTTGTCTTCAAGAGGACTGAATTTCAACATTTGTGGCGAGTTCATTTTGAAGGTTTAAAAAAGCTTCTTACAAAAAGGTATGAAAATTGATTGATGATATTTAAAAAATAAATAATCACAATCTATTAATAACATCTATACATAAACTAAGCAAGAATGATATGAAAATTGATTGATGATATTTTTTACTGTCTCTTGAGTAAGGAATGTGAGTAAAAAGTATCTGATTTCTGTTGTTTGAAAATAAAATTTCCAGTATATGATTCAAAAAACGTTTACAGAAATATTAAGTAAAAAAAGAAAAACCATTAGGTAGATAGTGACTCCCTCTTGTTGTATTCCTCATGAATATCACAATCCGCCATTTCTTCATTATCGTTGGAAGACAAATTAAACGATTCTTATCAGACCATTTTTTCAATCTATCATTTTCATTCAATCCTTCATTCTATATAATTATATCAGTCTTATTTTGCTAGCTTTCAATTATTGTTCATCAGACTCTTTCTTTAATCTATCATTTTCGTTCAGTCCTCAATCTATTCTATATAATTATAGCACTCTATTTTTCTTTCTTTCAATCAGCAATACATACCCAAAAGAAATGTCTCACAATTATAATTACTAAATGAGGTAGAGATAAACAAAGAGACATTGAGGAATACAATAACAAACTAAGAGAGGTAGAAACAGACATGGAGACAGATGGAAAAAGTTCAACATAGACTTCAATATAGAGAGCAACCAAGAGAAAAAGGAAGAGAAAGTGATTGAAACAGTGGGAAAAAAAAAATAGTAAGAGAGCTACCAATGCTATGCAGTACTCTTAGACCCAGTATCACACTCTGCTCAATAACGTTTTCTTCGAATCTTAAAGCAAAAGAACAAACTGTAATAAGTTAGACCTCAAAATAATAATTTCTCTAAACATCATGGCACACATATTCAGCTAATTTTAACATAACTGATCATGGAAAGTTTTCATTCAATCTATCATTTTCTTTAAAACTCAAATGCAGAAAAAGATGACAGTATGTAAAAAATTAAAACATCTTAGCATGTTAATTAATATAATTCGATATGATTTACCTTGTTTCAGGTTCTCACTTTCCTCAGCATACTTGCACTCCTCACACAACCATTGCCCTTTAGGAACTCTCCGAAGCATTTTTCGCATGCAATAGCTGCACTTAGCAATATTAATGCTAAAATTTATCACCAGCATGAGATCAACATAAAATATCACTGGAAAACCAGGAGAGAAGAAAAATATAACGAAAAACCATTACGTGTGGTCTGCACCATCGCTGAACCTACTACACATGACAACCATTTCTTCCGAGCTGCATCCCCACAAATATCACATACTTTTACCTTTTTATGACCCCAAAACAGAGGGCAAACATTTCAGTTTTTCAGCAAATAAATAGAGGCTAATCCTTCTTCTACTGATATATGGACCCTCCAACACTCTCAAAGCCGCTCTGAAGAATCCCACTATTGATCTCACCACAATTTTCCAACCAAACTTCATCTGCTGCTCAAACAAAACATGTTTCACATATATATATATATATATATATGTGTGTATGTGACAGAGAGATCAAATATATAATTAATTTCATAGTTGGGCAGATAAACTATGCATCTCTTATTGAATCTCAAGAGAAACAAATGAATACCTTTGGTCACTTCGGGCTTTCTATGCAGCTTCATGATGATAGGAACATTTGGTCCATATACATCAGTATCAAGCAAGCCAACCTTCATTTCGCACTTTTTAGCAAATGCAACAGCCAGATTAACTGCAATTTACACCACTATGCATAAGCTAATTTGAATCAGCAGAATACAAAAGTAAAAATTGCTATGGAGGTCATTGCATTAGAGTTCATTTGCAAACATACTTCTCAGAATATGATATTTACAATTCAAAAAACAGCTTGACAACAGAACTCCAAAGAGGATTTCAACTTCGTAAGGTTGAAAATATTTTTTTTCTGATGTCCAATTTAAACAATTTCATAGCCTTTCAATCTTCAACTCAAAACTCAAAAAAAGCCTCATATTCATAATAATTTACTACAATTTCAAAGTGCTTTTCAAGCCAGTTGATCAAGGGATTGTTGAGCTTTATGTTTTAATGCAATTTTCTTCTTTTTGTAAAGGGTCAACATGTTTCCCCCAATCAGAAAGTTCAGCAGTTTACAGATACGTATCAGCGTTTTATCCTAAGTTTGGGTGAGCAAGCTGCCATTGATCTCATCTCAAATTCGTTGCTTTACATTTTAATTGGAATCAATGACTACATACATTACTATTTGCGTAATGTGTCATGTGCAAAATCTCTACTTACCCTGGACTTTCAATCAGTTTATAGCCTCTGCTGTGAAATCGCTAAAAACCTAATTTCTAGAATAATTACAAACCAACAATTGTACATTAACGCACAATTTGAATTTGAGGAGTAGAGTAAACAAAGTAAGAGAGTTAAAAGGAAAACAGAGAGAGAGAGAAATAATTAGTCAAAAAGACTCTAATAGACGAAGAAGCTGAGAGAAGATTGATAAGAGGAAGGCAGAGAAGTGAAATATGAAAGGGAATGAATGACAGAAGGAAACTACCTTCGAATAGCCTAGTTGAAATTGGACACCTCGTGTCATGCGATCCGTTAACCAACAGAAAAAAAACAAAGAATACATTAAAATCACTTAAGAAAGCCAACTATTAACTAATTTAATCAGATTTTTTAAAAATTGAAAATCAAAACTTTACCTGAAAATTTCTCCAAAACTCAACAATTTCTTCGTCAACCCTTCCAAAAATCAACATGCAAAACTTTAAAAAGACCCCATAAAATCTATCTCAACAACAAAAATGAATAAACTCAGAAACAATTCTGACCTCCAAATTTGTCGACGATCTTCTCCGTCTTCGGCTTTGACGGCTTTAGGGTACAGTCGGAGAAAAACTTTGTTCCATAGATCTTTGTTGAAGAGAGTGAAAGACTGAAGCCGTGGAAAACAAACTGATTTCTACAAACAAAAATTTACCTCATAATTGAACCCAATCCAAACACTGTGTTCTTCAATCCTTCCAAAAAACCACATGCAAGACTTTACAAATAGCTTTCAAAAAAACCCAAGAAACTCATATTTTAATAACTCAACAAAATCCTCACCTGACAAAGAGAAGAAGCTCAGAGATTTCAGAAGACGAAGAGGAAGCTTCGCCGAAGCAAAAAAAGGAACCTTCGAGATGAGAAAAAGCTTCACCCAGAAACCAAAGAAGACGAAAAGGACGAAGAGGAAGAGAAGAGAACAGCACAGAGAGAAAGATGAGAGAGTGAGAGTCTCTACAATTCTTCGACTACAGTGCTCTAGTCTCGAAGAAGAAAGAGCCGTGTCGATGAGCTCTGACCTCCCACACCGGTGTCAAACAGGGAAGAAAGCACGTATCAATGAAGGGCAAATATGGAAATTTACTATGCAACAGGTCAATTTGGAAATGCACCGCCCATGAACAGTGCCAAGGCTGCTTCCCTTTTAGTACATAGAGAATACTAGCAATGACACCCGCGCAATGCCGCGGTGTCGTTTAATATTTAAAATCAATTCCTAACCTGCTCTCTAAATTCATGAGCAGAAGAACTTCCTGAAAGAATTTTAAATAATTCATATTTCACAATGGTTATCACAATGTCATTATCATCACTATCATTATCTGATTGCATCTCTAATTAATTATGTCAATCAATTTGTTCTCTGTTTGATTTATAATAATGTGAAATCCATGTAAATTACACAAAAATGTTAACAAAACAAACAGAGAGAGAGAGAAGCTCTGTTGTAGGAATATGATTTAAGATATGACTAAAAAGAGTTGCTGACAATTTCTAACAATGGAAAACAATTTTATCAAGAAAGAGAGATGAAGAGTAAAAGCAGGAGGAAACTCCAAGTAACATTACAATTTACAAACCTCATTCATAATTAATTTTTAAATCAATAAAGTTGGCATTCATCATGCCACAAAATACAACAAACTGCTATTCCAAACCAGACGAAGGATTTACGTAGCATCCTCAATTGCATTAAATCCAAAACATCTAACTGAAGCTTAGTACGTAGATCATCAATTCACCAAGTTAAGAAAAATCATCATTTCATCCAGAAACAATTGAAATTTAAAAAAAATACTATTCTAGTCTTCAAAAACTTAGTTCAAAGTTCTAAACAAAACAACAAAACAAATATAAGAGCACAAATAATCCCACTGTTTTCATAGACAAAGAGCATTCTTACCTACTATAATAATATGTATGCAAGTATATGTCCTTATCGCCCAAATGACCGATATTAATCCTCTGGCCTGCAAGTCACAAAGAAACAACCCAAGAATTCAAATCTTGCAAATAAATGGAACCAAAATTACAGATTGAAGTAACAAAGAAGAAAGGCAAGCTTCAAAAGGCATAAGATGGAAGCGAAGTCATTCATAAATGATGAATCCTACTTAGCATGGACCTAGAAGAAGATCATTTGCTAGATTATTAGGAGAATCTTCTCGTTATTAGACATTTAGGGCTTTCTGTACAGATGCATTCTGGTTTGTTAGCATTAATTCTGGTGGCTTGGTCAATTAACTTTAACCTGATCTGTGCCTTCAACTGCTCATTTCAGCTAAGATATGTTTTGAAACGTGTTATGATTGCTCTACATGAACAATAAGCGTCCTACAATATACATATGAGAAGCATTTAGCACAATAAAGATGTTTAGGTCTTATATGATTACAACATAAACAATGTATTGTTGAAACTGAGCCGTATTAGTAATGAGTCTATTGACAATTTTGAACTAAGCATGTTTAAGCAATTTTTAATTAATACGGCTCTTAAATAATATTAAGATTATGATTTCTAATGCTAAAAATCAGAATTTCAATATACAGGGAAAGCAGCAAATTTAAATTATGATGGATTTAGAAAGGTTTTTTAATTCGAAATTTATTTATTTTTTGGAATTTTTTCACACGAACATCTTGCTAATAGATATTAGTGCTCATATTTTGCTTCTCAATATCTTTTAAAAAAGAAGTTAGTAATAAATATGTTTTAAAAATTTGCACATTAAAGAACTGTACCACGAACCAGTATTTATGGTGAAGTGAAAAACGAATAAAAAAGAAGGAAAGCAAGATTGAATATGTCATGAATGAGTTTCTTTGTTTAAATATTGTTATATATATGAATGCAAAATTCAAAACCTCAATTAGAGACGGATTATATGCTTCTGAAGCATTAAAAATAGATAAGAGTTGTGTAAAACAGAACATGTAAGATATGAAGAGTTTATCCTGTCTGTTTATGCTCTGTTAATGCAGTTATAGCAAAAACAATATACTAAAAAATAAAGATTATGAATGAAATCTAACTAAGAAAACAGGTAAGTGTTAGAAAAAAATTTGATAACTCTAAAATCAGCCCATATAATCCATCGCAATAACCCAACTCAATTATCAATTTATTAAAACCGATTTTAAACAAACTGACAAACAAATTTTACCTGCAGATTTGTCAAAGGTGTTGTTCTTCTTCCACTGAGAGTGGTGCAGAAGCGTTACAAAAAATGAGAATGAAACATGAGAACTCTCTAATCAAAAGTATTGAAAACTCATAAATTATGTCCCAATAAGAACTCTATCATACATGAGAATGAATAACCAAAATTTAAACTGAAATACAATCAATCTAAATCCAATTCTAACTCTACTTCCTGTTGCATTAACAAATTAATTTTATCAACACCGTTTGCAGGAACAAAAAATTGAAATCTTGGAGATTGAGAAGGGAGATAGCAATCAAATTAAACACAAAATACTTAAAAGTTTGAAGCTCCATTTTCCATCAGTTCATTTGGACAAACAAAAAATGCCGAAACCCAGCTAACATAGAAACCAATCCAAGCAAAAACAAAATAACCTCCGCTGAATGTAACAAATTGAGAATGAACCAAAACGAAAAAAAGCAGTAAATAGTACTTTCAAAACAGTATGATAAAAATCTGCCTCAAAACCAAACGCAAAGTGAAAATAAACTCTTCAGTGAAAATCTTAATAATTTTAGCCTCCTCTCAACATGAAGCTTCATCTTGAAATTGGAATTCAAACTAATTTCTATTATAAAAAAATTCAAACTAATTCTTGTATAGATGGTACCTCACTGAGACAGCTTCTTCTTCCTCCTCAAGCCTTCCAAAAAAGCAACATGCAAACTAATCAACTCACTAAATCTAACTCATTAACGTAATTTAATGATGAATTAAATAAAACCCAAAACCTTACCCTACAAATTCCCCCAAACTCTTCAAACATTCAATGCCTTCTTCATCAATCCTTCCAAAAAATGAACATGCAAGAGAATCAATGAAAAAAATCCATCCCAGTAACCTAATTAAAGCATGAATTAACAAAACCCAAAGTCTTACCTTGCAAGTTTGTTGAAATTCTGGCTTAATCGCGAAGGCAGATATAATCACGCCCTTGCAAGTTTCACATTTCCCTCCATGCTTAATTATCGATGAACAATTTCAATGAAGCAAAGAGACCCAGACCAAAGAAAAGTGAAATGGAGACTGCGATCGATGGTTGAAAGTCGAACGTGTAGAGAGAGAAGTAGAGAAGAAAACGGAAGGCAGAGAAGCGGTGGGTTTTCTGTGAGAAAAGTTAGGGTGTGATTGTGTGAAAGCGGAAAAGAAAAGAGAATTTATCAAAGAACGAAGGCAGAAACGAAAGCGAGAGCCGGTGGGTTCTGTCGCAGACGGAGAGGTCGCCGAGGGAGAAGGCATCTGTCTAGCAAGGGTAGAATAGTCTTTCCGCGGAACAACAAAGGAAAAGAAAGAAAAAAAGTAAGGGCAAAAACGTCAAAAAACTGTTTGTGAACAGTGCTAAAACCCAGCCCTTTTAGTATATAGTTAATAGGTACAATAATTTTAACCACTTCGGTGAAAAGTGAGTCTTATAATACTGGGAAAGGATTGGAAAAACAAACAGTAGTCAAAATTTTCACTGTAAGCCCAATTGAACTGGGCTTTAGTATTTTGACTGTAAGCCCAATTGAACTGGGCTTTAGTTTAAGTTCCATATTAAACCATCCCGAACCAACTCTGCCACGTGTAGTCAGTGTTTTTTGAGTAGTTGTGTGTCATCAATGCCACCGGATAACCCCAACAAGATGCAAATCGGAAAAAGACTGCATAACTGTTCAAAAACGTTAATAACAATTTTTAGAAATGATTTATTGAATTACTTGTTCCGACACTTTGATGTGAAAAAATCTACGAAACAAACCCAGTTCGATTTTTTTAGACTACTATGCATTAAATTTCGCAGCTCCATGCATGTCATATACGTCACAAGATGCCGCGATTTGAATTAATATTAATTATTTTTAATTATCTGAAAACTATTTTCTTTTGCATACTATTGTATTTAAGACGGCAGCGACTGGATCTGGGGACTGGGCGCATCCACTTGAACGAGCGCTGGCAGAAGTGAGTGTAATGTGATACTTTGATATCAAAGTAACAAAGAGTGCAGATTGGCAGATGTATAAAAATTCAAATTTACGGGTCAAAATAAAAGAAACAGCTGTAGTACATAACTGCAATCAAATTCATTATTTAAGTACCCGTATCCAAAATAACATTACTGCAAACCTACGTTGTCTAATATGTATATATTTTCTATTGAAATTACCACACACGAAAACTCCAGTCTGGCACTCACGATATATATATATATATAAGAATTCAACTTAATTTACGGATAAAGATAGCAATGACATGCAGTAATTAAAACATAAAATGTACAAATATAGAAATTGCATGCATTATGTATGTTCCAACATTGATCATAAGATATGACAGCAATGGAGTCTTCCAGTTCCACATGTTCTTGCTCATGCTACTCCACATCTCACTTACACTACTGAAATTAATATTCAAGATTCTAATGCAAAAAAAAATAAAGAAGATTCATTAATTAACATTACCAACACAGAAAGCCCTAGAAAAAATAGAAGCTGGTAATTAATTAACCTCCGCGACCAGATTCATGGCCAACAATGGAGAGGAACGAAAATCTGATGCTCCCCATTGCGTAGCAGCTTCCAAGCCCACTGAAATGAGTCCCTTTGCGTTTTCCACCAAAGCATAAAATCGATTTGGGAGATTTTGAGTTTCCTTGACGGCGATATTCCTCGTCGAAATCTTGTGAGGGCATGGATGATGATGATGAAGCTGAGAAACGTCCGGTTTTGTTTCGCAAGGAGGATGAGTTTGAAGCTGAGGACCAAGAAGAAGATGAGAAAGAAGCTGATGACGATAAGGACGAGGAATGTGAGGGTGACGATATTTTGGGCGGTTTAAGGCCTTTTTTCAACGACTTTATGCGTGGGAAAATGGATGCCAACATAAATGATTTGGAGGTGAGTTTGTTGTGCATGTAGGAGGAGGGTGGGGTGGTGGAATAGGAGGGAGGGGGCGTGAGAGGAGGAAGAGAGGAGTCGGAAGACGGGTGCTTGGGTGTACCTGGCTGAGTCTCCCACATGAAAGGGACGGCGCCGGCTTCGCCGTAGTAGACTCGGCAAGATGCATTGGCCATGGAAGATTGATCTTCCTTGGAGACGAGCTTGGAGGAGGACAAGGACTTTCTGTTGTTGATCACCATTTTTGTTAAGATTTCAGAGAGACCGGCTCAGTTGATCGATGGAGGAGGTTGTGGTGGTTGTTGGGTTGGTGTATGAATTGGAGAGATCTGAGATTGAAGATCCAAAGAAGAAGAAAGGAGAAAGAGGTAGCTGATGATATTGAATTGAATAGTATTATCTTGCAGACTGGTTGCAGTTGAATGTGGGTCGTCTCTATTAATTTAAGGTTCACTTCCAACCAGTTTATTAGCCTAGCCCCTAAATAATTATATATACATATATGTGTGTGATATATATACACATAAAATGAGAGATGTTGAACAACAATAAATGCTGATTTCCCGAATTTGTCTCAATAGGACATAAACTTAGAGCTTAAAATTAGTGACATAATTGTGATTAGGTTTCAAGGTGCTAATTTTTTCTTTATGTTTATCACGTGAAAGACAATATAACTTAGAATTTATTCTAACACTAACTCACTTTTTGGTTTTTTACGGAAGCTACTAATTTCACATTACCAATTCACTTCTGAGCTTCGTGTTGTTCATGGATTTGTGACATAATTGTCATTAGGTTTCTAGAGCACTAGGGATTGCTAGATTTTTTAGTTTGTAATGAAGTTACTTTTACATTATACTTCTCAATTTGTTTTTATTTATTGATTACGTACGTCGATATTCTTAATAAAGATGAGAGATTTGTACACACAATGTATTGAATGTTGAAATAGTACATTTCTAATATAAAAACGACAACTTATCCGACAATGTTTGTTGAAGGTAACTTTTGGACTTTATTCCTTACTTAAATAACATATAATTTTAGCAAGAATTTCTAGTGTAAATAGTTGAAAGTAAATTTTGAATTTTCTGCCTTACTTATAAGGCTATTCTTTTTATATACAACAATATTGAAGAAGGGGTTATATATATATATATATATTAATTATCGTGACTTCGCTTATTATAAGTAGACGAATCGTAACTTCGTTCATTATAAATAGACAAACCTTAAATATGAGATCTCTCAATATACATTGAAAATAACAATAATAGCGGCAATTATGAGGCTTTGTTAATTGCTATATGTACACGTGGCATCAATGAGAAGAAGAAGAAAAAAAAATCTGCAAATATATTAGAATTAGCAAGTGCCTAGTAATAAAGAATTTTTGGAATGCATAAGACTATATGAGGCGGTTGATGGACATGGATGACATGGATTGAGATGGAGCAGGACCATATATAGGATAAATAAAGGCCATAACAAAAGCAGTTGAGAAAGTGTGGGATTTATTAGGGCTGAGCACGGTATACGTCTTAAATGAGGGACTTCGTCGGGTCCATCTATGAGTAATGATCCAGTTGTTGTGTATATAGTTCTCAGCTACGAACCCAGCAGATGTTGATGGTTCACTACAAGAAAATCGAGGTTACCTGACAAGGTTTTGCCTGAAGAAGTAATTTTCGCCGAGTAAACACAGTTTGCCCGACAAACCCGAAGCCTCGTCGGATAAACTGTTGACGGGAAGATCAAGATGTTGGCGCGCAAAATAGGAAGGTTTTGCCCGACGAGTGGTAGCGTCCGTCGAGCAAGCATATATCTAACGACGATTATTCGTCGTTGGGTAACAATTAGCGTTAACTATATTTTACCCGACGAATCATTAAACTTTGCTTTGCGAATATGATTCGTCGGGCAAAAGTCTAAACACACTAAATACCCAATACGCTCTCATTTCTTCTTCTTCCTCCTCCTCTCTGCTTCATCACTCTCTCGTTCTCTCTCTCTCACTCACTCACTCACTCACTCTCTTTCTCTAGCTACAATTTTGACCCATAATTGTAATCTTTTTCCCTAATATGATTATATATAAAAAAAAATACGGACCTTTCTTACTATCTAAATAATTAAATATTATTGAAAAAGAGAATACACTAAACAGTAGGGTTTCTCATTTCGAACACATATTCCAAGATAATACTCGGTAGCTTTTCATACAGGAAGCAAGCTCTTTTTCAAAAAAGGTAAAAATGAAAAGCCTGCTTTCGTGTGTACTCAAAAAACTTAGAATTTGATTATAGGTGGTTAGGAAGGAAAAAATAATTTTTTCACCGAGAAAAGTAAGGAGACCATACATGCACTGCACAAATTACAGAACTTCGAAATAAATGACTCAAAATCAACCAAATTATTTTTTCATCCATTTTCAACCGTTGTAATTGTATTATTGCTTGGGAAAGCAAGCATGTTGCTATATGACATAGATTCTCAAAGATTTAGTCAAAGATTTTGATGATAAGTCATGAAGGTCAATTTGATAAGTCATGAGGGTCAATTTTTACACACTAGTGCAATGTGAAAGAGAGAAGAACCCAACATTAAAGTGACCGAAAAAGAGACAACAAATTTTTATATAAAATTGGGAATAAAATGTGATATGATAATATTTAATTTACTATTTATTTAGATTTATTTGTATTTATAATAAGTAAAAAAGTCAGATCACATTATACATAGTACATAATTAATTTGGTTTGAATAAAATTTGATCGATACAACTATCATTTTTTATTTGTACAAATCTTATAAAAATATGTTGTCTCTTTTTTTTGAAATTTTTTTTTCACCTTGTTCATATGGAAAATTCAATTTGGTCACTGTGGTTTAAATTGAGAAAATTTCGTCATTGTGTTTTAAGAGGGTGTATTCAATGGGATTGATGAGAATTTTAATAATTTTAAAAAATAGGGTGTATTCATTACAAGAAAATCGAGGTTGCCCGACAAATTTTTGCCCGACTAAGTAGTTTTCGCCTCCTACATACATTTTTCCCAACGAAAACGAAGGCTCGCCGGGTAAGGCGTTGGCGGGAAGAACAAGTTGTTGGCACGTAAAATAGGAAGGGTTAGCCCGACGATTTGTTCTTTCCGTACGGACCAATGACATCATCCCACCAATTGCGATTGGATGACATTTTTATTGATCTCGGGGAATTAGAACCAATTGATAGTGATTCGGAGGAATCAAGTATTATACACATCTCGGATGACGAGCGTGAATGGGAGGGGGAAAGCGAATCTGACACCGAATGAAAATTGTAAATTAGAAATTTCATTTATATATGTAATATCCATCTTCAAATCAATAAATGTGATTTATATGTATGTTTTATGATTTCATTCACAAAAGTTTCAATTAATCTTTTATATATGTACTAAAGCCACAAACTTTGATGTCATCATCCTTGAATCGGCTTCCCAACATTTCATCTTATTTGATAAAATAGTGTATACAACAAACAATTAATTATAACAAATATAAAAAATAAAAAAATTAGACTAAATCTAATTTGAATTTATAAAAACTAACAGACATTTGCCCGACGAATATACTGTTACATCCGTCAGGCAAAGGCTTCAAATATCATCAGTACGTATTTCTCTGTTCGGTGGGCGGTTGTTGAACTGGGAGATTTTGGCCGACGAATATTCATCTATATTCGTCGGACAATATATACCAAATTCAATTTACATTTATTTATTAAACAACTTTTTAAAATTACTTACGAGATGAAATGGACCGATCTAACCGTCAACTTTTATGGTAGGTACTCATAGATCGCCTACGCGAAAAATTACCCAATTTGGAAATCCCGGAATTAGGTAATAGTGCGCGACGATTCAACGGTTACACAACATTTCTTCACGATCGGACTACTTGAAATCCTCAAAACATCAAGCTTTTCGATGGGCGAGATCAAGGCACATAAAATCAAAAAATTAACGGTTAGATCTCTAAAATTCAATCGTTTGAATATCAATAGAACCAAAACTTAAAAAATTGTTTTGAAGTTTCCTTCAAGTGTTCTCCTTGATGAATATGCTTATTTTCTGATTTTTAATAATTTAAAAATGAAATGGACCGATCTAGCCGTCCACATTTATGGTAGGTACTCATAGAATGCCTACGGGAAAAATTACCCAATTTGGAAATCCCAGGAATAGGTAACGGTCCGCAACGATTCAACGGTTACACAACGTTTCTTCACGATCGGACGGCTTTAAATCCTTCAAACATCAAGCTTTTTGATGGGCGAGATATAGGCACGTAAAATAAAAAAATGAATTGTTAGATCTGTAAAATTCAATCGTTTGAATATCAATAGAACCAAAACTTTGAAAATTGTTTTGAAGTTTCCTTCAAGTGTTTAAACTCCTTGATGAATATGCTTATTTTCCGATTTTTAATAATTTACAAATTGAAATTGACCAATCTAACCGTCCACATTTATGGTAGGTACTCATAGATTGCCTACGCGAAAAATTACCCAATTTGGAAATCCCGGGATTAGGTTACGGTGCGTGATGATTCAACGGTTACACAACATTTTTTCACGATTGGACGACTTGAAATACTCAAAACATAAAGAGTTTTTACGGGTGAGGTCTACAGACTTAAAAGTAACTATTGAACGGTCAATTTTTTGAAATTCAATCGTTTGAATATCAATTGAACCAAAACTACGAAAACCCATTGAAATTCACAAACTTAACGATCAAGGCACATAAGCTCAGAAAAACATGACGATAACGATTGATGGGGGCTTTAGGCATGTAAAACCAAAAATTGAACGGTCCCGATGTTGAAAATTCTATTGTCGGACCTGGTTTTCAGATCAGTCATAAACACTACATCATAAGACTTAAGCCCGACAAAGTAAACTATTCACCGAGCAATATGTAAGTATTCGTCAGGCAACAATAGAAACGCCGTCGGGCTAAGTAAATAAAACTGGCAATTTTTTCCTCGAAAATTTCAAACATTCCTCCAAAATTTTCGCAAAATCTCAAACTTACCGCGTATTTTTGCCCAACAAATATGTAAAATGTTACCCAACTGATA
Source organism: Oemleria cerasiformis (assembly GCA_037349345.1). NCBI lineage: Eukaryota > Viridiplantae > Streptophyta > Magnoliopsida > Rosales > Rosaceae > Oemleria > Oemleria cerasiformis. The sequence goes on along the minus strand of JAZGTL010000007.1, from coordinate 32,508,470 downwards.
TCCACCGCTGTTTTTACCCGACGAAGATTTTAAACGGTTGCCCGACGAACATTCCGCCAAAATTTTCGCGAAATCTCAAACTTACCGCGTATCCACACCGCTTATCGTTACCCAATGAATATGTAAACAGTTACCCGAAGAATATCCACTGCTTTGTTATTACCCGACGAATCATTAAAAAGGTTGCCCGACGAATATATTTGTCGAGCAATGTCAATCAGACAGATAAATCGGATCGACTCTTCTTCTTCTTCCTTCTTCTTCATTTTCCTTATTTTCTCCGGAACCCACATCTTTCTGCAACTCATACTCCATCCCTCACTCCAGCCGTTCCGGTCGACGTAACTCCAGCCCTTTCTCGCTCTCTCTCACTCAGACTCCAGCCCTCACTCCACCGCCCCAGCATTCTCTCACGCCGTCTCTCTCTCACCGACGTTAGGTGTCGCCGCCGCCCCTATCCTCGCCGGTAGTTTCTTCAAGGTCGAACTCATTGTCCATCTCTCTATATTGTTAATGTCGATTGGTTATTGTTAATTTTGATTGGTTAGATTTTAATTTTAGTTTGGATTGAAATTTCAATTTAAATTTGGTTTGGATATTATGAAATTGTATTGAAAATGGAATTTAAATTTGGATTTGATTAATGCAGATTGTGCATTATTGTCAAATTTGTAGATTGAGAATTTAGGGGGATTAGTTGAATATTGTGATTTTGGATTGGTTTGGAATATAAATATTTGTTTGGTATAATGTTGAAATTTTGAAGATTTGTTTGGATTGGAATATAATAGTTGAAGATTTGTTGAAATTTTGATGTTTGGTATAATGTTGAAATTGGTATAATGTTATGAATTTTGCATATGATTTTTGTTATAATTTTGGATATGAATTTTATGTGAATTTTGGATATGTGAATTTTATGAATTTTGGATATTTGAATTTTAAAAAATTTATTTGAATTTTTGATATGGTGTATGATATGTGAATTTTGGATATTTGAGTTTTATAAATTTTGGATATGTGAGTTTTATAAATTTTTAATATGTGAATTTTATGATTTGGATACTATTATTGTATGTTTGGATTAATTTGTAAGTTTGATTTTATTCCCGAAATTTGGATTTAGAAATTTAGGTATAATGTTGTGAATTTTGAGTTTAGTACTTTTGGATTAATTAGTATTTTAGGTTTAATTTTCGTTTGTGTTGGTTTTATTTTAAAAAATTAGAATTTGGTGGTTTTAGTTTTTAGATACCAATTTACTAATTTTTAATAAATAAATGGTTTATTTATTTATTTTTATTGGAATTAAAAAATGTTGGTTAATTTTAAATGTGGTTTTGTTTTTATTTTTTTAATTTAATATTTAATATTTAAAATGTTTGGTTTTTTTTATTTAATTAAAAATATGTTGGTTAATTTTATATTAATTATTTTATATTTCTTATTGTAGATGTCGCATCGCACCTTAATCACGTCTAGGACCCGGCCCTGCCCTAATCTCGTTGATGATCATGCGCTAGAGGAGGCAGCCCCTGACTTGGTTGCCTCAACAGCGGCGTCGGTTCAGGCACCGATGTCGGTTCTTCAGCGACCCGGTGCCCGATCGGCTCGTCGACAGCACAGCAAGAAACGGGGGGAACCCCGTATCGACCCCCAGTCCCCACAGAACGACGTCGGAGCAGACGAAACGGCGACTCATATCGGAGCACTCCCTAAGGGTAAGTTGATTATTTTGTTTATTTAAACAACCGTTTTTATTTGTTACTCATTTTATGTACAAATGTTCATCGAATTTGCAGGGAAGTCGGTGAACGTGCGCGGGATCAATCGGGGTTTGACATCCCAACGGATTTGCAGGACAACGAATGCAAAGATACTGGTGGTGTACGTGCCTCACCTCCGGTCCGCGTCGGTAAAAATCTACAGCCTGCTTATGCATGACATTGGCGTGATTCTTCGCACCAAGTCCCTGATGATGGGGGAGACTTTCAGAACCCAACCCCCGGAGGAGATCACGCGTTGTTGGGGAGAGTTATCGGTACGTGTTTCTCCCTTTTTTTACATTAATTTCATTTTTTATAATTATTTTACTAACTTTAATAATTTATTGCAGATAAATTTTGAGTTCAACTTGGAGGACGTCGACGTCAGTAGATACCTAAGACACCACTGGCAGTTACGGTACGCCGATTAGAAGTACGAGCTCCACAAGTACTACAAGAGCTGGCCTTCCCCGATGGAAGCTCGGGCAAATCCTCTGGAGGAGTTGGATGGGCCGAAACTGGTAGGGTGGTTGTGGTTGTGCGACCATTTCGTGTCCCCCACCTATGTGGTACATACTATCCACTTAGTAAATTAATTAATTTTTTTTTATGTTATTTTCCATTTGAAAATATAATTTTTATTTTTACGAATGAACAACGGAAATCGGTTGCCAACACATCAAACCGGGGAGCGAAGAAATTCAACAACCACAGGGGGGTCGCGATCCTTATTGGCTCGGTAGGAGGATCGGCGCATCGTCTGGTCGATGTTCCCAGAGGTGGATGCATGGGGGCAAGTGTACGCTGGACGGAGGGACCAAGAGGCTGACAAAATTCATGTAAGTTTATTTTTTGCAGATTAAACATTAATTTTTAATTTGATAATTATATTTCTAATTAATATTTATTCGAATTTGTAGGAGGCGATGGAACAAGACGTCCAACATACACAAGCTGAGCTCACACAACAGCATCCCGAAGTGTCGTTGGAGCAGCAACTCTCAGATCCCGAGAAGTCGATTGCCATCCTGGAACGACGATTTGGGAGGCGTCCAGGGAAGATCGTTCGGGGGGCGGACGACGGGATAGTGCGGGATGTCTCCAGTTACTGGTCGAGTTCATCTTAGGTAGGCAATCCCGAGGAGATGTCGGACCTCAAGAGAAACTTCAAGTTCCTCTAAGCCAAAAATGCTGAGATCAAGGCTCAATACGGGCAAATTTAGGCCCAAAATGATCAAATCAAGACCGCCCTCGCCAAGGTGCTTGACCGCTTGGGTAAGCGTGGACTGGATGAGCTTCTGTCAGAGCCTCAGCCCCCGTCCCAATAGCCCGCCCAGGATCCCGACCACCCCGACCCGTCGCCAAGTAGTTAGAATGTAATATATAAAACATTGTTTTAGTTTTAATTATGTAAAAACATAACATTAATTTTTCTAAATATTTTTTTTATTTTAATTATATATTTATTTAATTAAATAATTTTTTTAAATTATATTTTTAAATATTAAGATTTGGCCCGACGAATAATCATTTCGTCGGGCACAGTAAGAAAATTTGATGCACACCTGCCGAATTTCTGTATCTTTGCCCAGTGAAAGGTGTCCGTCGGGCAAATGTTGTTGACTTTGCATTGCTCGACAAATCATAGGTGACGAATGAGTCAGCCGAGCAAGCTTAAAATTGCTCGACAAATTCACTGTTTTCGTCGACTAACATCAAACCCGACTGCAGTAGCCCGACGAAGGTTCGCCGGTAATAATGTGGCCCGAAGAAGTCCGAACGTTGCTCGACGAATAGTTTTTGCCGGGCAAGCCTGATTTTATTGTATTGGTTGTTGGTTGCTGGCAGGCAAAACATACAGAATTATAAATAGAGATTGGCTAATTTAAAGTCAATTTCGTTAGTAATAGTATTTAATAGAAATTTATTAAAAATTTCTTTGTTTTTTTCATATTCTATAATACTTGTTGATGCTTCTTGTTTATATTTCATTCTCGATCATTATATACATAAATAAAATGTTATATTATATTATATACTGATATTCTAAAGTGACGAGAAATAATAATAGGCTATTTACATATCTCAAACCTTAAATGAAACAAATAAATATTCAAATTGATACAAAATAATTGGGCTAGATATGCTGGATGAAAACTATTATACCTAAATTTTTATTATTTTTCTCACATTTGAGTTGGGTTGGAGCTCACCCCAGCCACCCTCTGGTCCGTGCATGGTTGCTGGATGCTGCAGCAATGCAGCCTCAACCCTCAAATGTGACGAGGGGTAGAAAAAATTTCTCTTGCATCGGAAAATTGACAAATTTTGCAACGATTATAAAAAAAATTGGGCTATTTGATCTCTTCTTTGATAATTGATCTTAAACGGAACCTCAACTTTGTTGGTGATGTCTGATGATGATCTACTGCCAAGAGTTATGATCATAACACATGTTCATTATTTCATTTTTAGAAGCTTTTGTTTTCTTTCCCCTTTGGGACCACCGACCACTTGGCATTTATAGTATAGGAAAATAATTGGGGTGAATGTTTACGGTTAATTTTTAATTTAATTGATGAATGATTAAAGTATCAATAATTTGTTTAATTTTAATACTTGCATATTAACTAAGTGGTACCTTTTCGTACTAACCTTTCGATTTATCAAATTGTGTTTGTGCATATATCATAATCGGAACCGTTCATTTTCGAAATCATTATGTCAATTGATCATCTTCGTAAATCAATAGGATTAGAGGTCGTTTAGTCATTCATTCTCTAAATTTGAGATTTTAATTTTCAGAAAGTGATGCTCTACACTATACTGCATAAATATTCACTTATATGCAGTCAATGTAAATATAATCTTTCCGCTATTTCGAATGGATCTCTGGTTGGTTGCCTAATTATATTATCAGTCCATTATGATATGATCGATTGAGTTATGGTTGCTACTTTTATTGCTATGTCTTGATTGCAAGTCTGCATTATGCTTATTTTATTACTAGTTCCATTACAAGCTAGAAACCATATTTGACTGGCAGACAACAAACTGGCAAGATTGGGGTGAGCTTTCATTGTCACTAGCAAAATGTGTGGAATTGTACTGTTTTTAGTTGGTATTAACGGTTTGATTTTCTGTTTCTATTATTGGTTGATAGACTTATCTATTTAATCTGTCAAGAGAATCCCTTTTTCATGCCTTATAAATGGCAGAATTTGAGTCTCCTGAATATGGTTCTGTGTCTTGTACAAGGAGATCTTGTGAGTCTCTGTGGGGTATGAGAAGTAGAAACATTCCTTGATCTTCTACCTTTGTAGTAACAGAAACCCAATTGCGTATGAAGTCAATGTGTTTGACTGTGACCTATTTATATTAATCCAAATTTTCTGGATTTTGTCTTCCTTTAGTGGATTGGCAGATTGACAGAGAATGATTGTTGAATTGTGTTATATATATGTTGATATGTTGACGATGACAAATTGGCAGAGTTGTTGAATCATTCTTCCATAATTCAATAAAATTTTGGTCCAAAATCGAACCATATCAAACCAGTTAAAATTAAACGATATGATTTTAATATCAACCTAATATCAAACCGTGCTCAGAACTAGGCTATTCCAAATATAAAGGAATATATGTTAGGGTTTCTTGTCTACCTCAGATCCCTTCTCTTTCCTCATACGGCAAATTGTATCATGATCGGCTTCCTTTACTTTCAAACTTATATCATTCCTAATTAAAACAGAATAAATCAATCAATTAAAACTCGTTTAGCAATTCTTAGTGTGATAATTCAATGTTTAATAAAAAAATTATTTGTGTCAACAGATATAATTGTATTTGTTTGTTGCAAATATAATATAAAAAAAGTCATCGGCTATGATATTGAGTGTGAATCACCGAATAACAATACAAGTTTATGATATAGTTACTTTTTTTAACATTAAGATATTGCATGTGATGTAATCGATAAGTTGTATATGATATGTATCTATTTCTTCAATCATCGCATAACATAATCGGTTACATGATAAGAAAATTGAACATGTGAGAAAGAAATTGACACATTTTATAATTAATATACAAATGACGATCCTCATGAATCTCTCTTTTCTACATCTGATTCAATCATGGGAACCAAATCACATGATTTGAAAAGATAACATACAATCATCTACAACTAATTATACTTAAGAATTTCTTATTTTTACATGTAATTCAATCTTATAAATCAAATCATGTGATAAAACAGATAATTAAATGATAATATGCAACGTTCCGAATATATTCAAAAATCTATCGTTTTTGCATGTGATTCAGTCCTTAAACAATTACAGCAACATGTGTATGTCATATGTAATTTTTTTGAAATTTGTACCATGAAATTTGAATATTAGTAGACCCCGACATTAATGAAATTTGTACCATCAATTGGTACAAAAATTGAGCTAGCTCACCTTGTAATGCACGGTATGTTGCGTACACTAACTAAAACGTTCAACAACTCCCACCAATTTGTGTGCCCCATAAATTATGATCTCGTGACTCATCCCACGGCCTTAAAAGCGTCCCAATTTTGGCCACTAATAAAAACAACAAACCAAGAAGCTTTGCTTTCTCTTTGTTTTCTCTCCGGGTCGTAATCGATCGCATGCATCAAATATCATTGGCGGTTTGTTCTTGGCCATGGTAAATGGCGCTAGTTCTATTCCACATTTTTATTATAATTAAAAAAAAAAATTTATAACGAATTATTTAAATTAATTTTTTTATTTAATAAAATCACCATTTGAAATCTATGGCGGTAAGAAAATAAACAAAATTACATATTTATTTCAAATAAAAAAATAATATTAGATTGCATGTCCTTCTGTTGTTCGCGTGTTCCTCGTTTATCTCCTTTTATAACTTTGGAGATTCAAACACTAAATAGAATTTTTGTGTTTGATGCACATCCAATGTGATATGGATTACATATATTTCTCGTTAAATATGTTGTTGTTTTATTATGTGCATAATAGAATTTAAGGTTTGGATTGTGGTCAATTGAGAACGATCAAGTACCATGACCAAGCAACCATGTTGCCGTGCGTAATTAACGGGAGCTTAGATCATGAATCTCACATGCCCCAACCAACCCGATCCGTTACGACCCTAGAGGTTGTAGTCCCAATTTTTTCTACTATCTTTTGATATACCAATAAATTTTTCATTCCTTGATAATATACTATTCATTTGTTAGGCTCATAATAACCACGACGGGATAATAATACTAGTTTTATTTTCTTTTATTCACAAAAATAAAATGCAGTAATGTACCTATAAATGCTTTTTTTTTTAACTCTTGAGGCTTGCTATATATAATTTGTTCGTACCTAATATGACCAAGCAACGAACCTAACGGAAATACCCAGAAGATCATTTGGGTCAAGACCAAACCCGTCATCAAGGCCCATCAACAATGCATATGCCTAAAGCCCACTAGCAAGGCCCATCACCTAAACCTATACACTAGCTTATAAATAGGGAGCCCCTCCCTCATGATCAAAGGGACTCTCTTCTCTACAATTCTCACTCTTTCTAGAGAGATAATCTCTCTCCTCTATCTATATTTATATGATGTACCGTGGACGTAGCCTGAATTGGGTGAACCTCGTACATTATTGTACCTTAGCCTGAATTGGGTGAACCTCGTACATTATTGTACCTTAGTATGAGTGTGTACTTTAACAGTTCGACCGATCAATTTTATGATTCAATAGTTGGCGCCATCTGTGGAAATTTTGTCCCTCGTACATTATTGTGCCTTAATATGAGTGTGTACTTTAACAGTTCGACCGATCAATTTTATGATTCAATAGTTTGCGCCATCTGTGGAAAAAAGTCCAGGTCGATTTCCTCTCAAAATCACACAAACCTGTTGAAACAGCATGAACACCCAAGAACACCCACCCAGCCTAGATCCAAAATTGGTTCTCTGCCAAAAATATTCCAAAGGACTCCGGCCCAAATCTCTCTTTCTTCTCTTCAGACCACCATGGAGGAGGACCTCCTCCTTCTTTGCCAACAGGAAGAGCAAAATATTTAATTACCTCTATGCAGACCCCAAACAGAGCAGACTCTGTGTTGGCCCTTTTCGGCATCTCAAGGCTCCACCGAGTGATGCGCAACACGGACGAGTCAACTCGTTGCCACCAGCTCGAGCCAGTACCAGACGGTCCAGCCAGCAACCCTCTCTCGCTCGCTCGTTCGTCGGCTCGGGGGTCCACAGGTCCAGGCTCGTTGAGGGAGCACCAACGAACATAGTCACAAACACGAGACCCATTTCCAGTGTTCCATTCTCAACTCAGACCGACAGGTTCTAGTCAGGTTGCTTCAATACCAGCGATGATCGCGCGCCACGCCTCCAACGAACGCCACCGTTGGTTCGTCTTGAGGTAGAACAAAACTCTTCTGGTTTGAGCTCGTCATGGTCGGCTCAGTCGCCACTGCCTAGCAGCCCCAATCCGTGGCCTCATCGTCATCCTTCACCTTCTCATCCGATGACCAGCAGGGCACGAACAATGGCACCAATTGGTAGCACCAGGCTCGGCCGCCGCATCTCTCGTCTTCTCCTATGTGGGTGCAACGGGCCAAGACCCCAGCCTAGAAGACTACACCGTAGTCACATTCTCAGGTGACTCGAGCGTCATCGCCGACTCAGCAAAGAGGAAGTTGGAACGGATCAGCCCCACCAGGTCAGACCCAACCCGATCCACCAATCCTCATCACCAAGCTGCGTCGAACCAGTCTCCACCGTCCCGGAGTGCCGAGCAGTCTCCTACAGACCCGGAGTGCCGAGCAGTCTCCTACAGACCCGGGGTGCAGAGCGGGTCTCCTACCGACCCAAGTGCGTCGGACCAGTCACCAAATTGATATGTTTTTCTACAGCAATCTGATTATATAGGATTAGACATACCAGTAAACTTACTTATTCTAATCCTATTATTTTAAGTTGATTGAATTAAATACGTTTTGTTTTCTATCTATCCCTACTCCCCGTACAATTAAAATATATCTAATTTTATATTTAAAATATATTAAACTTGATGAATTATTCAATTTAATCCAATCATGTTCACAAAACAAATCCAATGAATATTGATCTCCTCTGAGTATCATTGTATAAAAAATAACAGAAAATTTGGAAAGAAAAACATATCTATCTTTCCATGGGCTTATAATATGGCAAACCCATTCTATCTTTGATTGGGTAATATAGGGTACTACTGGGTAGCAACCCAATATGGGCTTTTGAGTCCAGACTTGTAGATACAGTTTGTCCATCTGCAAAATTACTTTAAATTAAAAACTAGAAGAAAGAAAAAATCAATAGAGATTTGGATATTAAAAAAAAAAACCATTCATATATTTGAATTTTACTATTTTACCTTCATTATGATTGTGTCTTAAAGTTTAATATTTGAATTAAGCAAGAGTAATATAAGCGATTTTGAAAATTTAATCAAAATGATCTTCTCCAAGATTAGATATTTCACAACACATGATTGTTATTATGCTTTGTGCCATGTGAGGTCTGTGAGGGTGACATTGGGATGAATAAGAACATGAAGATTTAGAATAAGAGGAGCGCTAGAGGTAGGAAGAGAAGACTGGAGAATTTTGAACGCCTTGGGAGCCAGAGCAACAATAAAAATTAGGAGCCTTAACTTGAGGTGAAAAACTTAGAAGGTTGATTGAACACCATATAGCATATTAGGCACGCTCTGAGATGTTGGAGGAACTGAATTATGCTCTGAGATGTTGGAGGAATGGATCGAAACATATAATGTTCATTTGTAAAGTGAACAGAAAAACAAATGTATTTTGGTATTAGGAGAATATATAAGTCCCTATTTGATGGATTGTGGCCAAGGACGGGGCCTCTTTGATGGGCTGGGAGGGCTATAGCCCTTCCCACACACTCTGAACCCTTTATTAACCAGCCACTTAGCTCAGCCCATGTACAATTAAAAGCCCTAAATGCACACCCACACCACACAGCCCTAATATAGTTGACTTTTAAAACAAATACACACACATATCCACGCCACACCGATTGCACCACCAGACAAGCAAAATAACAACCCATATTTTTTCTTCAAAACACACACTAGTCAAGGTCACAATTTGTTTTTCCTTTTTTTTTTCTGCAAAATTTTATTGGATTTATCTATTTCAAATTCTAAAACCACATGGTATTACTCTCTCACCTTAATTTTAAATAGGGTTTAATCCATATTTGCATTGCATGTTTAATTATGATTTTTGTTATAATTTTTTTTTGCTTTTTATAAAGCTTTTATTTTTGTATATAAGATGCATTTGAGGGGTAAGACTCATTATGTCCCTTCTAACTAGGTTTATCTTTTTATGTTTATTAATGAAGTTCACTTGTAACGTCAAGTTTCTTTTACATCTATCAAGTAAATTTAGTTCATCTAAAAATTGGGTTCAGAAACCATCACTGATTGTGTAGCCATGATACTTGTCGTCTTTTTCTTTATTGATCTTAAATGAAATTATTTCTTTCATTTCTTATATTTAGAACATATTATAAATCAAGATAAGTAATTCTATGTGCATTCGTACTTGATCAATTACCATTTTGAAATAAAATTGTACTGAAAGATAGGGTTGTCTTCTTATGTTACATGTGATTACAAGTATGATAGGATTGAGTTGTGAATTTGGTGTTCAAGTATGATATTATTGATTTGGGAATTTTGGTGGTATTTTAGTGTGAGAATAAATAAAAAATGATTAAGGAACATAGTTTAGTTGATTATAAACATGATAATTGAAAATATCATATAATTTTATAAATATCATTTTAATTATATTCCAATATATTTAAATTGGATGATACTTGCATCTCACCTCTAGTGGTATCTTCTCGTATCATCTTTTTCATTTATCTAGGTATATACCTTCTCGTACCACCCTGTTGATTTATTTAATTGTCGTTATACTTATATTATAATCAAACCGCTCAACACCTAAATCATTATTTCAAGATTATTTACCCGTAAAAATCAACAAAATTAGAAATCATTTAGCCATTCATATATATCAACTAAATGAACAGTTCGCTATAAGAATCTTACTTGTTGCAAAAATCGTTGATTTATTTGTTATACATGAATGGCTATACGACTTCAAATCTTATTGATTTTTTTTCAAAGATGATATTGAAGTGATGATTTAGATAATAAACGGCTGCAATTATGATATATGTATAACGACAATTAGATAAATCAAAAGGGTAGTACGATGAGGTACCACCATGGTGTGATGCAAGTATTATTCATTTAAATTTAAGTTATAAACAATGGTACTTCTCTTTCACTAACAATTAGGTCTAGTGAGAAATTATGAGTTTTATTTTCATACATAACTTCCATACCAAGTGTGGAACCCAAAATCACCGGAAAATTGTGGAGCTGCCACGTGGCCCATAATTCATATAATGTCCAAATTGCCCCTGGTAATGACATTAACTGCTCACAAATGCTCACGTAATAAATAATATATTTACCAACTAAATGTATTATTTAATCCGGTTAAAGCCTTAATAATAATATTATCCTTGAGAATTAATTATTATTATTAGTAAATAATATATTTTATTAAAAAATAATAATTTATTAATTACAAAATCCATCGACCAATCATAACGCAACTTTCAAGGTTTCACTATAAATAGCGAAGCTAATTTCACTTTCAAGATAATTTGTTCTTCGCTTCTAAAGTTCTTTCTGATCTCACTCTCAAAGCTAACTTAAGCATCAGAGCGTTCTTGGTTAAACAACCCCCTCGGGGCTTCAACCTTAACTTCGATTGTTTCTTGTTTGCTGTTTGTAGAGATCGTGGAGATTTTTTCAAGCGTGTTCGATTTCTGCTTCAACACCAAGGTTGACAAGGTTAAAACATTAGTTCAAAGTATTAGCTAACTATCAATTACGTGAGAATTTGATTGATTATGGAGTTGAAAGTCATAGTACCGGAATGTCTAAATTCTACTATAGTAAATACCAAGGATGTATAGTTACATTGAATTCAATATCTAACGGTAGACTTAGTATGCTCATTTAATGCAAAGGTGCCATGGACACTTCTGAATCAAAGATATAGCTCATGATGAGTGTCTAGGTAACAAAGTGGAGAAAATGGTGGTGAAGGGGATAATTCCCGAGGAGAGTAATTTGGCTCATAGAAACGAGGATTTGGAAGAGAGGATTGACACTTACTAGGTCAACTATGACAGTGAGTACCGATTTCCCATATGGAACAAACAACAGGTTTCATTAAAATTTTACCTTAGAAAATTCGGACGCATTAAAAAAAATACCCCTACCATCTCTGTCAGGTTAATGGCAAATACTAGAATTATTTTACTTTGATCACTTTTACTTTACAACGAAAGCAAAAAAAAAAAGATGAAAATCAGATCTAAAATAGAAAAGCAAAGAAACAAAGCAACATAAAGTTACCAACCAATCGAGCTTTCCATAGCCTTTAAAAAGTCAATCATAACCGCAACTGGGGAAATGACTTTCCCAAAGACCGCAATTCACGCTCAAAATCATAAAGCACAGAGAGTCAATCAACAAATCCCCTCACTCTCGCCCACAGTACCACTGTACACCCGACCCCTCATTGGCTGAAACAAACAAAAACGTCAAACTCCAACTCGCCGACTTTACTTCCCGCCAATATAAACCGGCCACGTCATTAACAACAAACCCCATTCCCTTAATCCCCAACCCACACTGAAAACCAAAAAAAGCCTTCCAGTTTCCACTGGTGACACTTTTACTCACCGAGTGGACCCGGCCTTCCCGATCGAGTCCGACTCGGTCCCCCACCAGCGGCAGCATCATCATCACACTCCCATGATCCTCGCTTCCCCATAAAACCAGAGAAGAATGTTTGGTTTCTCCACGATGGGTACGCCCCAAATATCCTCTTTAAAGCCTTCTTCTTCTTCTTCTTGCTCAAACAATTTTGGGGCTTTTCGCAATGGCCGCCGAACCGGTTCCGGGTACACCCGGTATAAACGAAATGAGGTCCGAAACCGGGTCCGAATTCCATTTTATCACGGGTTCGGGTCATGGGCATGGAGCTCCCGGGTCTCCGTGTCCGCCGGGGATAAGGAGAGTGAGCTTGAGAGCCGAGATTGATACTTCCCCGCCTTTTGGGTCGGTCGAGGAGGCTGTGACCCGTTTTGGTGGCAGAGGCTCTTGGATACCATTCTACAAGCTCGGAGAAAACTATGTAAGTTTTGCCATATGAACTTGCTTAATTTGTTCTTACATTCGAATTTGGCGTGGGAAATATGTAAAATGTCACCATTAAAATAAAAAAAATGAAACAAAATGTAGAAAGAAAAAATAACTTTTATTTCTCATAAATTTGTAAATTTGGAATTCGAAACATTTATAGCTTTGCACATTATGTTTAAGAAGTAAAATTTTCGGTTTCTGATGGTAAATTTTTTTCCAAGTTGATTCAAGTAATCTCTTTCAGATTTTAAATTTTAAGCAAATAATTGTGTACATTTCTTCTTGTCAATGTGATAAGCAGAATGGGGTTGAAGAGTTTGACTTGAAGAAAGTGGAGGAACAGGCAACAGAGTTGGAGAAGGATCTGATTGTGAAAGAACTGGAGACACTTGACGTACTTGAAGAACTAGCAACAACGAAAAGGATTGTTGAAGAGCTAAAGCGGCAGCTGCAGAAAGAAGCCTTAAAATGCTTGCAAGTTTCGACGCCAGATTTCCATTTGGAAGGACAAATTTCTTCGTCATCATCTTCATCCCCTGCTGCTGCTGTCAAGGAAATGAACAAGGAGAATCACAGAAATCTTGCCAACAACCACCATGATCAAATGATGGGAAATTCAAGCCCCTACCCTAATACTCCTGACCTGATATTGATGGAGTTGAAGCAAGCAAAATCGAACCTTGGTAAAACCATCAATGATCTCGGGGTGATTCAATCGTCCGTTGAGTGTCTAAACAAGAAAATGCAAAATGAGAAAATCTTGCTTGAGAAAACCCGAGAGAGGCTGTCTTCGCAGTTTGCAGGGGTGACATCGCTAGAGGAGGAGATGAAGAGCATGAAAGTGAAGGCACAACATGTTGGTGATGCAGAAATGAACAATATTAAGAGCAGATGTGAGAATTCAGCTTGTGTTTCAAGGGAGGAAAGGCAATTTAAGAAAATAACCGAAGCTGCGAATTTTGATGCATCAAGAAAGACTGCTGAAATGAGGTGGGTAGCGGCTAAAAAGATGGAAGAGGCAGCGAGGGCAGCAGAAGCCGTTGCTCTTGAAGAAATCAAGGCTCTAACAAGCTATGGGAACTCCTCTTCGTCGTCGGGGTATGCCCTTCCAGAGCCTGCTGAGAAAATGGCTAGTTTTGGTTCTCAAATGAGATCTCCTCTGAGCTTGAAAGCTCAAGAAGCTGAGGGGTGGTTCAAGAAGAAGCTTGTGGATGCCATGCGCCAAATTGACGAAGCTCACACTTCTAAAATGATGATTTTGAGGAAGATGAAAGAAGCAACAGAAGAAGTTAAACACAGCAAGCAATTCTTGGAGGAGGCTCTGAACAAAGTAGAGCTTGCGCATAGAAAGCAACTCGCGGCTGAGGAGGCTCTCCAGAGTTGGGGACCCGAGCATGCTCACAAGAGACAGACTGCAGCTTACAGTACCCCCACCAACCTAAACAATTTTCGATCACCAGATTATAATCGCAACTCTCTCATGAATGAGATGAACAAATCTGTTCTAGTGAATGATGATGGTCCAACTCCAAAGCCTTATCTGAAATCAACAGTCTCAATGCGGGATGTTCTTAGCCGGAAGCAAGTTCTGCCTCAAGATTTGATGGCGAACAAGGAAATGGATCACGGCCACGAAACGCACAGAGTTGCTTTGAGTGAAATGCTTCATGCTCTGAGGGATGATTTAACATTTCCTTCGAAAGCTGAGAAAGACGGAACTGATCAGAAGCCGGCCTTGACACATAGGAAGAGATTCGGGTTCATCCAGATATCGCTGCCCTTGTCAAAGCCAAGTAAGAAAAAGATGCCGACTTTGAACCCAATGTGACACATTCTTTTAGCACCAACAGTTTGTTTTCAGTTTTCTTGTTGTTTAAGTTATGGTTTTGCAATGTGTCTTGAAGGTGTTGTTTTATTTTTTGTGATTATCAATCTGTGTATAGGTGGTTTATTTATATGTATTTTGGCAATGGGGCTTGATTTTTCATTTTTTATTTTGTGAGATGAATTGGAGTGAAGATTTACAAGAATGAAGCTTGGTATGTCATGGACTCATGTTACATTACTACATTATCTTCTTTGGCATAATGGTTTTTTTTATCTTTTCTCAAACGATATGAATTTTATTAAAGACGAATGATTACATTTGCATCTTCAACTAAAGTATCGAATAATTATTATGGATTAACACGATTCAATTAATGATACCCTCATGTTCTAGGTGACTTTTTGGCATCATGTTGGTGTTTCAACTTTGTGGTAATACATGCAATTATATTTCTTAGCTTGAAATTAATGGGCAAATGGCAATTACTATCAATATCATTCCATCATGATGATATTTTCTTTTAATTTTTTTTTTCTATCCTTGTTTTTTTCTGATGAAATATTTGAATTTAAAATTTCTTTGGACTTTGTATAAAGAAATATAAATAAACGAAACTGATATTACTAATTGTGTAAAGTAAAATTGAATATAGAAATTAAAAATTTCTAAGAAAATGAAAAGTGAAAAAAATTTTGTGCTTCCACTAGCCAATAAATAGTGATTAAAAATCATTGTGCGGCCATGCCCGCCATTTCCACTTTTGCTCGCATTTAGGTTACCGCGGGAAATGTCCTTTTTGGTTTCTACTCCTTTTTTTTCAAGTAACTTTCCAATTTTACAGCAGCACTCGTGTCCCGCCAAAAATTTGTGCGCGAAACTGTGCAAGTTAGCAAACCTCATAGCTTGTGTCCCACGGACCAGACCACGTTGCAGCACAGTGGCGAAAATTTGCTAGTGGGTTGGCCCACAAAATGCGTTCTGTAAGCGCACTTTTCAACCTGCGTATTTTAGCATTCCCATAAACCGAGGAATTAAACCTCGCTCGTCTTCTCGTTTTCCTCTGGTTTATAGGAGTCTCATTAAACTGAAAAAAAAAAGTGGCAAAAGTTGCAGAGCAGAGCTTGAAGTGGTGCTTCAATGGCGAATCCGCGAAGGACCCGGAAAAGGGTCCATGCACTCCCCCGTGCTCCTGATGGAAGCGCCTTTAAAAAATGGTGAGACATATAATTTATTTAACAAAGTTGGGTTTAATTATTTTATTATATTTTAGAATTTGAAAATTGTATCACAATTTGGGTTTTTTATTAAATGTTTTAGCGACGCCTGTGGGGCATCGGTGCCGATTTCTTTGGCCGGCATGCACGAGTGTGAATTCAAAACGAAGGTGAAGAGGTTCAAAGGCGTATGCCCAGATGTTAAAGATGAAAGCTTTTGGGACCAGCTCATAGTCATAGCGCCTTTTCATTTCTTCATGTACGTTTTCTTTTTCCTTTTCATTATAGAGTCACTTAATTTGTTGAGTTTCTTATTCAGTCTTAGTATTTATTGACGTAATTTTGTGGGTTTTGTTTTTCAGGAAAGAATTTAGCAAGACCAGCAAGGCTGGTGATTGGGTTGATGTTAATAGAGAAGGGTTTGAGGCCTGGAAGAAGATGTCCGATAAGGTAATCTTGAATGTCTTTAATTGTTATAAGCAGCCATACCTGATTTTTATATGGTCGATTTCATGAATTTTATGACATTTGTTTTGGATTTTTGTTAATTTTGTTAGGAAAGGCAGCCATATGTTGATGAAGCTGAAAAGATTGACAAGGCTTATGAGAAAGCTCTACTTGAAGAAGCAAATGATAAGCTAAAGGTAAAGCAAATGAGCTAGGTCATTATTAATTAATATAAACTTGGAATTGGCTCTTTTTATGAGGACTTGAGATTTAATTGTGTACCATATCCATATACAATGCAAATGAATTTCATTGTTCTTCCTTCAACTCCATGGTGTAGACTCTAGAGCTGTGAAATTGCTAAATTTTTATGGCCTTTGGTGCTTTTAGCGTCTTCGATTTCAAGTGAAGAGAATTTATGATATGTTTGCTTTGCTCAATTTTATATCAAGATTTCTTAGATGATATGGTGGCCATTATGTCCAAAATTGTTCATTGCATTTAGAGATGTGAAAGAGATTCTGGTTTGGATAACTATCCTCACTGAACTTAGCAATTCATTTTGTCCATTGCCTTCATGTTTGTAAAAGTAAAGAGAAAAGAAAGCTTTCCTCTCTTTTTGCAGGTAGATGATGAGGCAGATTCAGCAGCTGTGGGGAACAATGGGAAGGCGGGTGAGGTATGTTTACTTCAAGTCTCAGAATACATTTCTGGTGAATTTACTGGTTGTTGGTTTAATCACTGTCAATCTAATTCAGCTTGTTTCCTACCAATGTGGTGCACATCAACTTCTCGTTGTTTACGATATTGTTTGATCACAGATATTCGAATTCTATGAGACTTCTGATGGCTCTGATGAGTGGTGGGAACACTCTGCTAGTACTGGATCTTGGCACACCTACAATTCGTCGGTCCCAATCTCTCCCCTCTAAGTGTTTGGTATGCCTAGGCTTGTGTTACTTCATGAAACAGACAAATGGTGTGTGATTTTTATATGGGTTAAGGGTTATGGTTTCTTTTTTGCTGATAATTTTTTGAGGTGATAGGAGCTTCCAGTTAGCAATGGTGGAAAATCTCTATGCTCAGATTATTTTTCCCATCACCTGTTTTTCTCAGAGGCAAGTTATTTGGCTATTGTATAGTAATCGTAGTGGTTTTTAACACAAATGGAGTTATTTTCCTTTGTAAACTCGAAAAAGTTTCACTTTCGGATGTGAGGTACTTGGGTGTATAAATTTTGTTGATAGTATCGATGGAAAAGGGGGATCCTTTGAATCCGGTACCAACATGTATCATCCCCCGTAGAACAACGTTCTCTTTCGAAGCTTTCAACCAATTGATACGATCCCGGAGAATGACTTTTGCTATAATTTAAGTAGTTTCTTGAAAACTCACTTTGGATATAAAACTTTGAGTATTTAGAGATGTTTTCGTTATTCCTAATAATATGGCTCAGTAACAAATCAATTCTTCCAAAACACTACTCCTTTGAAAACCCTTCGATACTAAATTAAATCTTCAAAACCCTATAGTTCTATATTTAGTAATTATTGTATTTTTTTCTTCTTGTTCATACCTAAATTGATCAACCTGGGCAAGGTCGACCAAGGCTCTCCAAAACCGTACTTGGTCTCGGCTCAACAAAGAGCACAACAATACAAATCCACAAACATCAGGTGCACCTCACTAACACAGCCTTGGACAAAAGACAAAAGCCACTAGGCCGACTAGATTTGGTCGGCCTACCCATCGGTCGACCGTGTCAACACGGCCACGGAGCTATGAATCACCGGGACACGCGTTAGCTCTAGGGACAGGGGCATTTATCCCACATCGAAATATTTTACCAACAACATTTAATGCCACTATAAATACAAGGGCACCTCCCCTAAAAAAGGTAAGGACATCTTTGCCTTTACACTGCCTAAATCCCTCCACACTTAACTAACTTAAGCATCGGAAATTATTAGGCCGACACCCCACCGGTGCTCATTTGCTTCTACTTTCCCTTTGTAGGTCTTCCTACCCCTAAGGAGAGTGAGTGAAGCGAACTCGAAGGGACAATTCTAAGTTGGTCCATTTTTTGCATCAACAATTTGGCGCCGTCTGTGGGAAGCGAAACAACCTCCCACAAACTCACTTACCACAAAGGTCGTCCCAACACCCTTCGGAATCATGTTGGGCGATCAAGACGAAGGAGAACTCAACAACACCCCCTTCATGCAAAGGAACTCTAGGGACAACATCCCGGATATGTTGAGATAGACGTTGGACGATCTCCAACGAGAAGTGGCCGAACTCAGGGCTCACAACGCCAAGATGGATGCTAAAAATCAGGTACTGTCAGAGCAGTATGGGAGCACACTCGCCCTTGTAAGGTTGTCCCAGCGCAACGAACCGCGAGACAAAGGACCAGTTGACCCTATACAGGCTGACCAGATCGCAACCGACCGGATCACGATCGATCAACCTATCCCAAGGACAGCTTCCCACTGCCTAAGATCGACATTCTTGTAGATGCCACCGCAGGACACGAATTACTCAGCTTCATGGATGCTTACTCCGGCTACATACAGATCCTCATGAATCCAGGTGATCAAATCCATACAAGCTTTAGAACTAACCTGGGTATCAACTGCTACAATGTTATGCCTTTCGGCCTAAAGAATGCAAGGGCTACATACTAGAGACTGGTAAACTTCATGTTCACCGATCAGATAGGCAAAACGATGGAAGTCTACGTGGAAGACATGCTCGTCAAGAGAAAAATGGACGACGAGCACATTCCCAACCTAGCTAAAATGTTCAATGTCCTCAAAGAGTACAAGATGCGCCTCAATCCCACAAAACGTGTCTTCGGGGTGGGATCAGGCAAATTTTTGGGCTACATGATCAGCCAGAGGGGAATTGAGGCAAATCCCGAGAAGATTAAGGCAATCCTTGACATGCAGGCTCCACAAAATCATAAAGACATCCAACGCCTGACAGGATGAGTGGTAGCTCTCACGCACTTCATATCCAAAGCAACCGACAGATGCACCCCATTCTTCAAAGCTCTCAAAGGCAAAGGCAAACACATCGATTGGACGGAGGAATGCACCAAGGCATTCGTTGCGCTCAAGCAATACATGGGTAGAGCACCATTGTTAGCCAGACCGGAAAAAGGTAAACTGCTTTTTGTCTACTTATCAGTATCAATCTCGGCTATCAGCTATGTCCTTATCACACGACGAGATGGGGTAGAGCATCTCGTATATTATGTCAGCAAAGCATTTCAGGATGTAGAGAGACGGTACCTTGACCTAGAAAAACTTGCCTTGGCCCTTGTAGTCACGCTACGGAAGCTCCGACCATACTTCCAAGCACATGAGATCAAGGTCATCACCAACAAACCCTTACGACAAGTTTTACAAAAGCCAGACATCTCTGGCCGTCTCACCAAATGGGCAATCGAGCTGAGTTCGACATCTCCTACGTAGCCAGGACAGTTGAGAAAGGACAAGCAGTGGTGGACTTCATTGCCGAGTACTCCTATCAACCTACATAATACATACCACCGGAGGTAACCCCTCCCCAAGCACCCACCACCAAAGAAAGCCAGGAGTCCACCAAGGCACCCTCGATCGATCTACAACGCCTATGCTGGACACTATACGTGGATGGATCCGCCTGCCACAACAGATCAGAAGCATGACTAGTTCTCACTTCCCCCGAACTAGTCAAGCTAGAATACACCCTACGCTTCAGCTTCAAAGCTTCCAACAACGAGACCGAATACGAAGCAATATTGGCCGGCCTGCACTTAGCCAAAGACCTGGAGGCCAACCAGTTGAGAATCTATAGCGATTTGCAATTGGTAGTCAGCCAAATCAACAATGACTTTGAGGCCAAAGACCTGTCCATGTCACTACACTTAGCCCTAGCAAAACAACTCCTTCAAAGCTTCTTGACTTATGAAATCAACAAAATCCCAAGATCGGAGAACATCCATGCCGATGCCTTGGCACGACTTGCATCCTCCCTGGATGAGAAGTAGCAACGAAGGGTACTCGTGGAAGTTCAACACGTACCTAGCACAAGACCACAACCGATATACACCATCAATACTGGTCTGACCTGGATGGATCCCATCAAAGCCTACCTAAAAAATGGCACCCTCTCGGATGACAGGACGGAGGCAAAGAAAATCAAGAGGCAATCAGCTTGGTACACCATCCAGCATGACCATCTCTACAAGTGCGGTTTCACTACCCCACTATTGAAGTGCCTGACACCAGACATGGGCGATTATGTCCTCAGTGAAATGCTCGAGGGCATCTGTGGAGATCACTCTAGAGCGCACACCTTGGCACAAAAAGCCTTCAGACAGGGATACTATTGGCCCACCATGCTTTCAGACGCCATTGAACTCACACAAAAATGTGACAAATGCCAGCGACATGCACAAATACCTCACCTCCCAGCTGAGCCCCTCACTTCTATGCTCAATCCATGGCCATTCTCCCAATGGGGACTCGATCTGATCGGCCAAATGCCCGAGGGGAAAGGAAAGGTCAACTACGAAGTCGTAGCAGTGGACTACTTCACAAAATGAGCAGAAGCGAAACCATTAGCAACCATCACAGCCGTACAGATCGAACATTTTGTCTACCAACACATCATCTGTCGCTACGGGATCCTACACACCATCGTCACTGATAATGGAAGGCAATTCGATTGCAATCGCTTCAGGGCTTTCTGTGAGACCTGCGACATCAAGTTCCTTTTTGCTTCACCATCACACCCACAGTCCAATGGACATGTAGAAGCAGTCAATAAGAACATCAAGTACAACTTGAAGAAGAGACTCGATCGGGACAAAGGCAAATGGTCCGACATTATCGATGACATGCTATGGTCCCACCGAACCTCCTTTAAGACGGCCACCAATGAGACTCATTTCGCCTTAGCTTTCGGCACAGAGGCAGTCGTACTAGTAGAGATCGATGAAACATCATATCGAGTAATCTCCTACGACCCAGAACAAAACAATCACCAAATGGCTCTCAGCTTGGACCTATTGGAGGAGCACATGGAAAAAGCCAACCTCAAGCACATCGCATACAAGCAACGAGTCACACGATATTACGACTTGAGAGTCCACCACAGAAGTTTCCGAATAGGCGATCTAGTCCTAAGGAAAGCCAACCTTGCAACCAAGGAGAGATCTGCCATCACATTCGCCCCTACTTGGGAAGGACCCTACACAGTCTCCAGAATATGCAGAGAAGGGACTTATGAACTGAAAGATTTGAAAGGCAAAACACTCCCACATCCATGGAACGTGAACCACCTAAAATTCTAATATAAGTAACACAGGCCCACAGCCACAAATATGTTTGGCCCATGGCCAAATTTTTTGTAAACATTCATGGCATACCCAGTGACATCATTAATGAATGAATTTACAAGGAGGCAATCTCTCTTACTCCTCATCTCCAACAATCTTTCATTTTAAAGGCAATCAACCCTAATTGACTATGGTCAACCTTATTTTAAACGGCCTCACCTCACTCAACATATCAGTTTAAACCTATTTTAAGCTAAAGAAAACCTTACCATTCATAACCCACAGTCAAACACAAACAAACACAATAACATAAATCCATAGGTAAACAATACCAAAACTACTAATACTCGTTCAATACAAGGCCATTCGGCCAAAGAATGGATACACAATTAATTACAAACACTAAGGGGCATTCCTCTGGTCTTCAGAGACATCTCCACCATCTCCTGGCACCTCAGCCTGCCCGTCGGCATCATCATCCTCATCATCCGGTAGCGCATTCCCATCTTCGTCCACATAATCTTCCAGCTGGGGGGGATGCTTCAGCCAGGGGAATTGGATAGCAACACCAATGTTCGTCAGCAGGATTCGCTTGAACAACCCATCCTCCAGCCTGGCCCCAAACCGTTGCAGATCATGATGATGCGCCGGGGAGGCCTTGTACTCTTCTACACCCACCTTCTTGGCCGAGATAAGCTGGTCGGCCAGCATAACATTAGCCAACTCTACATGTTGGACGCTGGCCTCCAGCTCGGCCATCCTTGCTTCGGCAGCTTCACGTTGAGCAACCAGTTGCCTCTCCAACTCCTTCACCTTCAGCTCCGCATCAACCTTGGCCTGTATTGACCTCTCGTCCATTCTCTCTTTCTCGGCCGCCGTATCCATCTTCGCCTTCAACTCCTGATGCTCCTCGGTTACCTTTTCCTTAGCCTGGCTTGCATGCCAGAGGGTGGTGAAGACCTTGCCAAGAAACTGCACAATAGAACCCAAAAAAAAAAAATGCTTAAGCGGCCGAACAACAAAAACAAGAAAAACACAAGTTACAATGAAAGGTACTTACATATGCCCCGGCCCGCATGGTTTTGTCACACCGATTAGCAAAGTCCTTCATCTTCAAGGCCGCGATCTCATCCAACTCGTACTTAGACCCACAAACAACAATGTCCATAAAATCCCGCTGAAAAGGATGGAAGGCCGTCGAAAGCTACCTCCACGTCTCATCAGCCTCCTGAGTCCTCACCATATCCGGCTCCCCTTCGGTCTTCAAAAAATACGAGCGAAGGGAAGCGTCAAGATACGGCTTCCTCATCTTCTTGGGAATCCTTCGGCCCTTCAGTCGGAGCTGATGTTGGGACAGACAATCTGGTGCACTGTCTCCAGGGCTTCAATTTGACCCTGCTTCTTCTACTGAAGCACATCTTCAGCGTCTGCGGCCAACCCCTTCCTCTTCTTCCGCTTCATCCTCCTCTCCTCAGCCATAATACGACGACGTTCGTCGGCCTCATCGTTCAGATCAATGGGGAGTGGCACAGGAGGTCGGCTGACAGAGGGTGCAAGTACATCTGTCAATGGAGCGGAACCCGACCCCAAGGCACTTTGAAAGAGCTGGGCCAAAGGCTCCCTGGTCACCAAGTCAACGGCCTCCTGACTGACCTGCTCACAAGATCCTTCACCCGCAGAGTAACCTTAGCCGTTGACCTTGTCTGGATCGGCTTTAGATAGTCTCTTTTACCCATGGAGGCCCCGGTCTTCTCCGCCTCAGCCTTCGTCTCGACCGCTTTCTTCATAGCCTTAGGAATCTTGGCCATCCTCTTTGTAAGTTGTTCGGCAATGATTACCACAAAGTCCGAATCGGCTGCAACACGCACACAGGTTAGCCACCTGAAACAAACAAGAGGAAGGACGAGTAAGGAACACTTACGCAGGATGGGGTATCAATAAACTAGAGGTCTCGGCCCCATCAACGGCCGAGACATAACGGGTATCAATAAAATCGAAAGCTCTCTCAAGCTCATCTTCCAATTCTTGGGCCGACAGTCCTTGAGACACCTCAAGGATCGGTCCATCCATGTTTGGATCCACCTCTGGTTCTACCATAGGGTTTGGCCGATGGGTACCAGAGGCCGATTCAGACACGTTTAATCAAGAGTCAGAGTTAACCGAGCTAGCACCTGATTCACCGTCAAACGCATAACAGGACCGATCCTCGGATCCTTTTGAATCACCACGAGAACTTGACATCTACAAACATACAGACAAATTCTAAGAAGGGAAAGATGCAAGACATGACTACTATTGACAAACAGAAGATCTAACCAACAATGTAACGACCCACACATTTATTTCATAAATTTTTGTAATTTAATTTGGGAAAAGACGAAATTACCCTTGGTTTTAAAGAGGGCGCGGAAGTCAATTTTTTGTGGAGCCATTTGACAGTTCTTATGAGTACTGTTGCGTAAGTCTCGAACTCACGAGTTCGTAGATAGACGACACGCAAAAAATGGAGACCGTGAGAGGAATTGTTGGGTCTCGATTGTGTATGGGCATTTTGGTCATTTGTCTTTGGGAGGTATATAAATCCAAAGATGTACAATCATTATGCATGATTCTCATTTTCTCAGTTTCTATTACATAGACCCGTGTCCCCTTCACAGACCTGCGACCGAAACCGACACCGATCTAAAACCAAAAGAAACTTGAATTCGGACCTTCAAATCCGAGGAACCTTGACACTTTTCATCCACACCATCACCTTCTCCTCTTCCTCGCGAGCACAACCATACCCACCACCGAAGGAGGCAGTCGCAGGAGGCACCGATCGGAGGAAAAAGGAACCAAAGACTTCCGATCAATTTTCCGACCAGTACAGGCACAGGTTTTGAGTTTTGAGTTCATTTTTGAGTTCCTGGGATTAAGTAGATGAATTTAGACATAAATTTCATGAAAAACGGTTGAGTTTTGAAGAAGTTAGGAAAGCTTGAAGATTGGCCAGAAATGGCAGTTTCCGGGGACGACGACAGTGGCCCGACGGCGGCGCGGTCGTCTTCTCCGATGAGATTTCGGCAAGGCTCCGGTGGTTCATTGACGATTGGTTGGATCGAGTCGAACTTGGTCGGGATCGAGTTGAGTCAGACCGGGTCAGGTCGAGTTGGGCCGGGTTGGACCGGGTCGGTGAGTGGTATATTGTACCAGGCGCGTGGCCGGTGCGTGCCGCGTGGTTCTGCCTTCCACTGGCACGTGGGGCTGGGTCTGTGGTCACGGCGACGCGTGTCTGTTAGTTTTCGATTTTCGGACCTTTTGGCGTAGGTTTCGGGTTAATCGGATGTCGTTTCGGGGTAGTTTTGGACGTCCGAAGTGACTACGTTTTAGTGTAACGCGAGCGGTATTCCCGGGGTTTAGGGAGTTTCAATATAGGGTTTCTAAATATCGTTAGTAATCCCGATTGTTACTTTTGACAGGCGATACTGCTCCGCATACTACAGAGGAGCGTACGACTCGGGATTGAGCTATCGGTGAGTGGACTTTGGTATATAAATTGTAATGCATGCATAAAGGTATCTTTGATTTAAATGCTATTATATATTGTTGTGATATTATTATGGGATTTAGAACTTATTACTGTACACAGGTTTTACATATTTCAGTGAAAATGTGTTTTGAGGAAATGGCCTGGTTTTTGGACTCGATTTTGATATCGTTTTAATGTGGTAATTATGGAGTCCATGGTTTCGGGTTAGACCCGGATTTATGATTTTCCTGGATTTGGCCATAAATGATTTTTCAATGAATTTGGCTTAGGCCAAGAAACAAGGATTTCAAACACAAATTTTGGTTTTCACTTGTTTTTCTGTCCCCGAGGGTCAAGGTTTTCTCCGATTGGCATTGAGGAGTTTCGCTCCGCTGGTTGCGAGGGCTCCGACACTGGTGTTGAGGGGTTTTGCTCCGCCGGGTTGCGAGGGCTGTCTACGCGTAGCACAGGGCTCTGCACAACTCGAGATATATCAGGTGTGTGGAGGGTATTTCGAGAACAGTGGATTATGTTATGTTTTGATATACATTTTGTGTCCAGGTTAATTCAAAGGATTTTAAACTCTTGTAAAGAGGATTTTCAAACCATATTGTGGACCACGGTGTGTTTTTCATTATACAGATTTTGCATAGGTCCAACCAAATGGTTTTAAAGGAACATGGAATTCCGATGATTTTCAGATGAAGTTTTATTATTATAAACTGTTTTATGTGATGCATGCATGATTTTATTCGTGGAGAGGGAAAAAGGTATGTTTTCCTCGGAAATAGTTTTAATTGATTATTTTTGTCCACTCACAATTTTGATGTTTTAAATCCCCTACAGGCTATTGAGTTGACGTGGGCAGATCCAGAGGCGGAGGTAGTACAGTTTAACTGTGCGTTTACCGAGAGTAAGATATTTACCTGTGTATTAATTTATCCTACCTAGATGCTTTGATAATTCTGTTGGATTGTTTGTAATTATTGGAAGATATTTCGTTGAGAGGTTGGGTTGTTGGAATTTTGTGTGCTATCTGATCCTTTGTCTGACAGGTGGAAGACGATTAACTAGTTTATAAGAGGAAATTATGCCGGATTTTTGGCAGAATTCTCATAATTGTTTGCTAGGGCTTAAGGGTATTTTGGGTATTTTATTAAGTTGTCAGATGGCAGAGGTATTACAGTTTAACTGTGCGTTTACTGAGAGTAAGATATTTACCTGTGTATTAATTTATCCTACCTAGATGCTCTGATAATTCTGTTGGATTGTTTGTAATTATTGGAAGATATTTCGTTGAGAGGTTGGGTTGTTGGAATTTTGTGTGCTATCTGATCCTTTGTCTGACAGGTGGAAGACGGTTAACTAGTTTATAAGAGGAAATTATGCCGGATTTTTGGCAGAATTCTCATAATTGTTTGCTAGGGCTTAAGGGTATTTTGGGTATTTTATTAAGTTGTCAGATGGCGGAGGTATTACAGTTTAACTGTGCGTTTACCGAGAGTAAGATATTTACCTGTGTATTAATTTATCCTACCTAGATGCTCTGATAATTCTGTTGGATTGTTTGTAATTATTGGAAGATATTTCGTTGAAAGGTTGGGTTGTTGGAATTTTGTGTGCTATCTGATCCTTTGTCTGACAGGTGGAAGACGGTTAACTAGTTTATAAGAGGAAATTATGCCGGATTTTTGGCAGAATTCTCATAATTGTTTGCTAGGGCTTAAGGGTATTTTGGGTATTTTATTAAGTTGTCAGATGGGAGCAGGACCTTTTCTTGGTTTCGAGGGAAAATTAGGGATGGGTCTTGTCAACTTGGTATCAGAGCACTAGGTTTAAATTCCTATATACCGTACACTTAGTGTACATCTGATTGTGTTATTGGTGATTTATGGATCTTTCAGCGTAATTCCTCTGAGACGCGAGCCCCGTCAACGGTCTGGAAATAGTGCGGACACACCTGAACCCGTAGGAGAGCCGGATTTGAGGCAGACCCTGGATCAATTGGGTCGGACTTTGACTACGGTACTTCAGGGTAGGACTACTACTGAGGTGTCTGATATTGAGCGAGCCCAGAGGTTGGGGCGATCGTATTTACGGGCGAGTTAGACCCGGAGGATGCGGATGAGTGCCTTACTCATTTAGAACGAGTGTTTGCTGTTATGAGGTGCCCCCCGGAGGATAGGGTGTGGTTAGCCACATTTCTTTTGGGTGGTTATGCATACCGCTGGTGGCATGCCTTGCAGCAGACAGGCTGGGATGTCCGTACCTTTACTTGGGAGACTTTTCGGGAGCGCTTCCCCGAATAGTTTTATCCTCGTTTATATCGAGATGACAGAGAGGTTGAGTTCATGCAGTTACAGCAGGGGGATATGACAGTGGTATGCAGTTGCCCGGTAGTAGTGGAGGGATATGAGTTAGAGGCAGATTTAATCCCTTTGGATATATATGATTTTGATGTGATTCTGGGGATGGATTGGTTAACCATGCATCATGCCTCCATAGATTGTTTTGACAAGACGGTGGTGTTTCGGAGTCCAGGTTTTCCGAAGCTGACATTTCAGGGTGATCGTAGGGTAGTTCCCTCGGGAGTAATCTCAGCTTTGACGGCTGAGAAGTTATTGAGGAATTATTGTGAGGGATATTTAGCTCATGTGATTGATTCTCGGGATACTCCGGTGAGAGTAGAGGATCTTCCTGTGGTGAATGAATTTCCATATGTGTTTCCAGAGGATCTTCCGGGGTTACCACCTCACCGGGAGATTGAGTTCACCATAGAGCTTCTTCCAGGCACTCAACCTATATCCCAGGCACCGTACAGAATGGCACTGGCTGAGTTAAGAGAGTTGAAGACTCAATTGCAGGACTTGGTGGATATGAGATTTATTCGACCAAGTGTATCACCTTGGGGTGCGCCGGTATTATTTGTAAGGAAAAATGATGGTGGTTTGAGGCTTTGTATCGACTATCGGCAGATAACCAAGGTTACGGTACGGAATAAGTATCCTTTGCCACGAATTGATGATCTGTTCAATCAATTGAAAGGGGCGAAGTATTTTTCTAAAATTGACCTTCGATTCGGGTACCATCAGTTGAGGATCAGGGAATAGGATGTTCCTAAAACAGCTTTTTGGACCCGCTATGGGCATTATGAGTTCCTGGTGATGCCTTTTGGTTTAACTAATGCCCCGGTAGCATTTGTGGATTTGATGAATAGGGTATTCTGACGTTATTTGGATCGGTTTGTGATTGTGTTCATCGATGACATCTTGATATATTCAAAGAGTGCTAAGGCACATGAGAAACACTAGAGGTTGGTACTAAATATGCTGAGGAAAAAGCAATTGTTTGCCAAGTTCGGTAAATGTCAGTTTTGGTTGACAAGTGTGGGATTCCTAGGTCATGTGATTTCTGCTGAGGGTATCAGCGTGGATCCCCAAAACGTTGAGGCAGTGGCAAGCTGGGAACAACCAAAGACAGTGTCAGAGGTGAGGAGTTTTCTAGGTTTAGCGTGATATTATCGGCATTTTATAGATGGATTCTCTACGATAGCTGCCCCGTTAACTCGGTTGACGAGGAAAGGGGTCCAGTTTGACTGGAATGCTGAGTGTGAGTAAAGTTTTCAAGCGCTTAAGGTGAGGTTAACTTCTGCCCCAGTGTTAACCCTTATGGATGGTAACGGGGGATTTGAGGTGTATAGTGATGCATCATTACGAGGTATAGGTTGTGTACTAATGCAACATGGAAATGTAATAGCTTATGCGTCCATGCAACTTAATCCGCATGAGTTGAATTACCCGACGCATGATTTAGAATTAGCAGCAATGGTGCATGCACTGAAGATTTGGAGACACTATTTGTATGGGGAAACATGTCGGATCTTCACCGATCATCAGAGTCTGAAATACTTTTTCACTCAGAGAGGCTTGAATTTGAGACAGAGAAGGTGACTTGAGTTAATAAAGGATTATGATTGTACGATAGAGTATCACCCAGGGAAGGCCAATGTAGTGGCGGATGCACTGAGCAGGAAGTCCACGGGTTCTTTGGCATATTTGCATACTGTTTACCTACCGTTGCTGGTGGAATTCCGCAGAGCGGGAATTATACTGGACATGGATAACTAGGGGGCTCTGTTAGCTAGCTTCCATGTGAGACCTGTCTTGGTTGATCGGATTATTGAAGCTCAATTCTAGGATCCTACTTTTTGTATTATTAGGATGGAATTGGAGGCTGGGAACAGACATAATTACGTGGTCCGGGATGATGGAGCCTTGGTTAAGGATGGCAGATTGTGTGTACTTGCTGATTTAGAGTTGAAACGAGAAATTCTAGAGGAAGCTCACAGTTCTGCCTTTGCTATGCATCTAGGGGGTACCAAGATGTATCGTACATTGAAGGAACACTATTGGTGGACTGGAATGAAAGGGAAATAGCAGAGTTCATGAGGAAATGCTTGATGTGTCAGCAAGTGAAGGCAGAAAGGCAGAAACCATACGGGGCACTACAACTGTTACCTATTCTGGAATGGAAGTGGGATCACATTACGATGGATTTCGTGTATAAACTTCCGAGGACTCAAAAAAGGCATGATGGAATTTGGGTAATTGTTGATAGACTCACGAAGTTCGCACATTTCTTGCCAGTACGAGAATATTATCGGATGAGCCAGCACGCCAAGCTATTTATAGATGAGATCATAAGGTTACATGGGACTCCAGAGTCGATTGTATCGGATAGAGATCCCAGGTTTACTTCGAGGTTTTGGCGGAGTTTGCAGAAATCCCTAGGAACTACCTTACATTTCAGTACAGTTTTTCATCCTCAGACTGACTGTCAATCGGAGAGGACAATTCAGATTCTAGAGGATATGATGAGAGCTTGTGTACTGTAGTTTAAAGGGAACTGAGATTCACACCTGGCTTTAATGGAGTTTGCATACAATAACAGCTATCAATTTAGTATTGGGATGGCACCTTTTAAAGCCCTATATGGGCGACAGTGCAGGACACCGATATGCTGGACTAAGGTAGGTGAGAGACGACTGTTGACACCAGAAGTTGTGGAAATGACTGAGGAAACTATTCAGATCATCAGGGAAAGGCTGAAGACAGCTCAGGACCACCAGAAGAGTTATGCAGATCGGCGGATCAGAGATCTTGAATTTGAAGTCGGAGATTGGGTTTTCTTGAAATTATCCCCTTGGAAAGGAGTCGTACGTTTTGGTAGACGAGGGAAACTGAGTCCTCGCTACATTGGGCCGTATGATATAGTTGAGAGGATAGGGCCAGTGGCGTACATACTTGCTCTACCCCCGGAACTGTCAAGGGTTCATAATGTTTTTCATGTTTCCATGCTCCGAAAGTACCTGTATGATGAGTCTCTTGTATTGGAAGAACAACCACTTGAGCTGAGGGATGATTTAACTTTTGAGGAACAACCAGTGCAAATTTTGGATTGGAAAGAAAAAGTATTGCGCATAAAGACTATTTCTCTGGTTAAAGTTCTATGGAGGAATCAGAACGTGGAAGAGGCCACGTGGGAAACCGAAGCACTGGTGCGGGCACAACATCCACATTTGTTCCAGTAACAGGTATGAATTTCGAGGACGAAATTTCTTTAAGGAGGGTAAGTTGTAACGACCCGAACATTTAATTCGTAAATTGTTGTAATTTAATTTGGGAAAAGATGAAATTACCCTTGGTTTTAAAGAGGGCGCGAAAGTCAATTTTGTGTGGAGCCATTTGACATTTCTTACGGGTACCATTGCGTAAGTCTCGAACTCACGAGTTCGTAGACAGACGGCACGCGGAAAATGGAGGCCGTGCGAGGAATTGTCAGGTCTCGATTGTGTAGGGGCATTTTGGTCATTTGTCTTTGGGAGGTATATAAATCCAAAGCTGTACAATCATTCAGCATGATTCTCATTTTCTCAGTTTCTATTACATAGACCCGTGTCCCCTTCACAAACTTGCGACCGAAACCGACACCGACCAAAAACCAAAAAAAACTTGAATTCGGACCTTCAAATCCGAGGAACCTTGACAATTTTCATCCACACCATCACCTTCTCCTCTTCCTCACGAGCACAACCATACCCACCACCGAAGGAGGCAATCGTGGGAGGTGCCGATCGGAGGAAAAAGGAACTGAAGGCTTGCGATCAATTTTTCGACCAGTACAGGTACAAGTTTTGAGTTTTGAGTTCATTTTTGAGTTCCTGAGATTGAGTAGATGAATTTAGATGTAAAATTCGTGAAAACGGTTGAGTTTTGAAGAAGTTAGGAAAACTTGAAGATCGGCCGGAAATGGCAGTTTCCGGCGACGGCGACAGCGGCCCGACGGCGATGTGGCCGTCTTCTCCAGTGAGATTCCTGCAAGGCTCATGCGGTTCACCGGTGACCTATCGGATAGAGTCGAGTAAGGCTGAGTTGGGCCGGGTTGGATTGGGTCGGCGAGTGGTGCACTGTAGCAGGCGCGTGGCCGGCGCGTGCTATGTGGTCCAGCCTTCCGTAGGCGCGTGGAGGCGCATGGGGCCGTGTCTGTGGTCACGACGATGCGTGTCTGTTAGTTTTTGATGTTTCGGACCTTTTGGCGCAGGTTTTGGGTTAATCGGACGTCGTTTCGAGGTAGTTTTGGACGTCTGAAGTGGCTACGTTTTAGTGTAACGCGAGCAGTTTTCCTGGGGTTTAAGGAGTTTCAATATAGGGTTTTAAATATCGTTAGTAATCACGATTGTTACTTTTGACAGGCGATACTACTCCGAACACTGCAGAGGAGCGTACGACTCGGGATTGAGCTATCGGTGAGTGGACTTTGGTTTATAAATTGTAATGCATGCATAAAGGTATCTTTGATTTAAATGCTATTATATATTGTTGTGATATTATTATGGGATTTAGAACTTATTACTGGACACAGGTTTTACATATTTCAGTGAAAATGTGTTTTGAGGAAATAGCCTGGTTTTTGGACTCGATTTTGATATCGTTTTAATGTGGTAATTATGGAGTCCATGGTTTCGGGTTAGACCCGGATTTATGATTTTACTGGATTTGGCCATAAATAATTTTTCATTGAATTTGGCTTAGGCCAAGAAACAAAGATTTCAAAACACGGATTTTGGTTTTCACTAGTTTTTCTATCCCCGAGGGTTAAGGTTTTCTCCGACTTGCATTGAGGAGTTTTGCTCCGTTGGTTGCGAGGGCTCCGACACTAGTGTTGAGGGGTTTTGCTCCGTCGGGTTGCGAGGGCTGTCTACGCGTAACACAGGGCTCTGCACAACTCGAGATATATTGGGTGTGTGGAGGGTATTTCGGGAACAATGGATTATGTTATGTTTTGATATACATTTTGTGTCCAGGTTAATTACAAAGGATTTTAAACTCCTGTGAAGAGGATTTTCAAACCATATTGTGGACCACGGTTTGTTTTTCATTATACAGATTTTGCATAGGTCCAACCAAATGGTTTTAAAGGAACATGGAATTCCGATGATTTTTAGATGATGTTTTAATATTATAAACTATTTTATGTGATGCATGCATGATTTTATTCGTGGAGAGGGAAAAAGGTATGTTTTCCTCGGAAATAGTTTTAATTGATTATTTTTGTCCACTCACAATTTTGATGTTTTAAATCCCCTCTAGGCTATTGAGTTGACGTGGGCAGATCTAGAGGCGAAGGTATTACAGTTTAATTTGCGCGTTTACCGAGAGTAAGATATTTACCTATGTATTAATTTATCCTACCTAGATGCTCTGATAAATCTGTTGGATTGTTTGTAATTATTGGAAGATATTTCGTTGAGAGGTTGGGTTGTTGGAATTTTGTGTGCTATCTGATCCCTTGTCTGACAGGTGGAAGACGGTTAGCTAGTTTATAAAGGGAAATTCTACCGGATTTTTGGCAGAATTCTCATAATTGTTTGCCATGGCTTAAGGGTATTTTGGGTATTTTGTTAAGTTGTCAGACGGGAGTAGGACCTTTTTCGAGTTTCGAGGGGAAATTCGAGATGGGTCTTGTCAAACAACATACATCAAGTTCATCCCTAGTTCATGCAAAAACACCCATTCAATCGAAAAAACAGCGGAAGAAGATTGCCTTACCTTGTTTATAAGATTTCCGCCGTGAACACCGCTGTAAAACACTCGCTGGGAATCGCCTAAACAAGGGTCAAGGATCGCCGAAAATCGCCTCAAAAATTCGACAACCTCTCTCAAAAGCAAAAAGTGACGAATTTGAAGCTCTTATACACCCATTCGGCCAGTCGAAAGGTCGCACACAAACCCTAAGACATTTATTACTTGACGCGTGGCACATCATTCATACCATGCTACTTATCGCACATCATAGGTTTATATCGAAGACTGGCAAGTGGCACTCGGTCGGCCAAGGCCCTCCAAGCTGATCAGCCACATGATCGTGCGAGGTTCCGCGTAAGCGGGCCGACCAAGGTGACATACAATCAACCTTGGAATAGTACTCGGTCGACCACGGACATACTCCAAGCCAATTGGCCACATGATCATGCGAGGTTCCACGCAAGCGGGCCACCAAGGTGGCATACAATCAACCTTGTAGTGGCACTCGGTCGGCCACAGACATCCTCCAAGCTGATCGACCACATGATTGTGCGAGGTTTCGCACAAGCGGGCCAACCAAGGTGTGTAACAACCCGAACCAGACATTAAATTATTTTGAGAATTTGACGATTTTACCCTCGATTTTAGATGGGTTCGGGAGTCACTTTTTGACTGGCAGTACTTTTTGGAATTTTTCTTAGGTGGTTGCGTAGGTCTCGAACTCACGAGTTCGTAGACAGGCGGCACGCGAAAAACGGAGACCCGGTGAGTTTGTTACGGGTCTAGAATCTACAGGGGCAATTTGGTAATTTTGGAAAAGTTGGAACTATATATCAGATATTTTTCTCTCTCCTCGAGAGATGGGTCGATGCAGTCTCTCTCTCCTACCCGAAATTCTTCCCGTGCGAACACCGAACCACCGTTTTCATCGGACGAATTTCGGTCCGATTCGACCGAAACTATGGTCGGGAGGATCTTCCCCGGAGTCCCACAAGCATTTAGGGGTATTTATCGGAGCGGGAGCACCGCCGTAGGCAGCAGACGGAGGAGGGAGGTGGATCGAATCTTCTCGGCCGTTTTCCAGCCAGACCAGGTACGATCTCGGAACTTTGACCCCATATTTGGATTCCTGGTGAAAAGTAGATGAATTTACATGTGTGGATCGTGAAAAATGGTCAAGAAATGAAGAAGTTAGAAAACCTTAAAAATCAACCGAAAATGGCAATTTTTGGCGAAACCAGAAGGCGACGATGGCGGCTGCCGGTCATCTTCTCAAGCCAGACTTCGACGACGGCGCCTGCAGCCGATCGTCTTCTCCGGCGACCAATCGAGTCGAGTCAGACCGGGTCGGATCGAGTGAACCGATCGGGGTTGAGTGAACCAATCGGTTCGAGTTGAACCGGTCAGGTTGAATGAACTGGTCGGGTTGAGTCATATTGGACTGAGTCAGGTCGAGCCAGGCCGGGTTGGACCGGTCCAGGCGCGTGAACACTGTAGCAGGCGCGTGACCGGCGCGTGAGGGCGTGTGGCGGCGCGTGAACGCGTGTTCTGACCTTCCGGTGGCGCGTGGCGGCGCGTGGGACTATTCCCGATGTCACGGCGACGCGTGACTAGGGTTTTGGGACGTTCCGGATCCGATTTTGTTTGTTTCGAGGCCATAAGAGTTCGTTTAGGGCCCGGTTGGGCGATCCCAGCGGTAATGGTTGACCATGAAGCGGATTTTGAGCTCGGAAAGTCAAGGTAGTTGGGTTATTATTGTGCATGTGTTCCTTGGGCTAGAGCGTCCATGAATTTTGGGTGCAATGGTTTCATGGAATTTATAAATTGTTTTTTTTCAATAGTTTAGTGAAAGTGTGTTGTGAGAAATGGCATGGTTGTTGGATTTGGTTTTGATATTGTTTTGACGTGGTAATTGTTTGAGTCCATGATTTTGAGTTGAAATCGTATTTGTGATTATAAAATACTTGATTTTGGATCCAATACTGATTTGAGGGGGGGTGGGCGGGCTAGGATCCGCTTAGACGGTGAACCCGATGAACCTCCAAAATAAACAAAACCAATTTGAGGGGGGCCAGGATCCGGGGTTAGGATCCGCTGAGACAGTGAACCCGGTGAACCTCCAAAATAAACAATACCGATTTGAGGGGGGCCAGGATCCGGGGCTAGGATCCGCTGAGACGGTGAACCAGATGAACCTCCAAAATAAACAATACCGATTTGGGGGGGGCTAGGATCCGCAGTTAGGATCCGCTGAGACGGTGAACTCGGTGAACCTCCAAAATAAACAATACCGATTTGGGGGGGGGCCAGGATCCGGGGTTAGGATCCGCTGAGGCGATGAACCCGGTGAACCTCCAAAATAAACAATACCGATTTGAGGGGGCCAGAATCCGGGCTAGGATCCGCTGAGACGGTGAACCCGGTGAACCTCCGATATAAACAATACTGATATGTGTGGGGGCCAGAATCCGGACCAGGATCCGCTGTAGGCGGTGAACCGGTGAACCTCCAATATAATCGGTTATTGTTTCTTCGACTAGCGTCGAGAGTTTTACTCCATTGGTTCGTTGAGTGCTCTGACTCTGGCATCGAGGAGTTTTGGCTCCGTCAGGTCGTGAGGCTGTCTATGCATAGTACAGAGAGTTGTGATACAGGACTAGCACACCCCAAGGGATACCCTGGTGGTTAGGGATATGCCAGTCGAGGGATATGCCGACTGATGTGATATAATAGTCGAATGTTATTCTGGCTAAGGATACTTGCCGATTTATATGATATGATAGTCGATGATATTTCCGGCTCTAATATGGTTGATGACGATTTTCATGTGATTAATCAGCCTATGGAAATACTTCGTCATCCGAGTCAGTGGGTTGGTGTGGGCGATGACCCAGAGTGACGAATTATTGTTGGTTCACAAGTATCTGACTAGTAAGTTGTCTTGTGGTATTCTAGTAGAGATGTCAGCAGTGTCTGACCTACTGACATTTGGTGTCAGAGGGTATTCCTATTTGGACCACTACTATTCCTAGGTCTTGACTTTGACCTGTATACTATCCTGCATCTGACAGGTAGGAGTGGTCAGTAAGTACAAAGGTTCTGTCGAGAACCCTGTAAGGGTTACTAAAAATTATTTAAGGATAAAGGGTATTTCTGGTATTTAAATTTTGAGGTAAAAGAGCTGTCAAACGGGATAAGGGTTCTTTCCGGGTTTCGAGGGAAATTCGGGAATGGTCCTTACAAGGTGACATACAATCAACCTTGGAGTGGCACTTGGTCGGCCATGGACATCCTCCAAGCCGATCGACCACATGATCGTGTGAGGTTCCTCGCAAGCAGGCCGACCAAGGTGACATACAATTAACCTTGGAGTGGCACTCGGTCGGCCACAAATATCCTCCAAGCTGATTGACAACATGATCGTAGGAGGTTTCGCGCAAGCAGACCGCCAAGGTGACATACAATCAACCTTGGAGTGGCACTCGGTCGGCCACAGATATCATCCAAGCCGATCAGCCACTTGATCGTGCGAGGTTCCACGCAAGTGGGCCGACCAAGGTGACATACAATCAACCTTGGAGTGGCACTCGGTCGGCCACAAATATCTTCCAAGCTGATCGGCCACATGATCGTGCGAGGTTCCGCGCAAGCGGGCCGACCAAGGTGACATACAATCAACCTTTGAGTGGCACTCGATCGGCCACATACATCCTCCAAGCCGATCGGCCACATGATTGTGCGAGGTTCCGCACAAACGGGCCGACCAAGAATTCGTTAGTTCACAACCAAACCAAAAAAAAAAAAATTTAGGCCGATCATCCTCCCTCGCCAAACCCTTGTTGGAAGATTAACATACGGTATATCGCCTCGGCCAAGGGCTTGGGGGACTGGGGACTAGTGTGGGACGAATCCCCACAGGTTGACAAAAGAACAACAAACCCTCAACCGAGGAAATCCACCTCAGTCAATGACTTGGGGGACTTCTGTTCGTACCTAAATTGATCAACCTGGGTAAGGCCGACCAAGGCCCTCCAAAACCGTACTTGGCCTCGGCTCAACAAAGAGCACAACAATACAAATCCACAAACATCATGTGCACCCCACCAACACAGCTTTGGGCAAAAGACAAAAGCCACTAGACCGACCAAATCTGGTCGGCCTACCCATCGGCCGACCGTGTCAACACGGCCACGGAGCTCGGAACCACCAGGACACGCGTCAGCTCCAGGGATAGGGGCATTTATCCCACATCGAAATGTTTCGCCAATAACATTTAATGCCACTATAAATACAAGGGCACCTCCCCTAAAAAAGGTAAGGACATATTTGCCCTTACATTGCCTAACTCCCTCCACACTTAACTAACTTAAGCATCGGAGACTACTAGGCCGGCACTCATACCGGTGCTCCTTTGCTTCTACTTTCCTTTTGCAGGTCTTCCTACCCCCACGGTGAGTGAATAAAGCGAACTTGAAGGGACAATTCTAAGTTTGTCCATTTTTGGCATCAACACTTCTGTATTGAGGATCATTGAAATAAGTAAGAATACTATTTCTACGAAAAATACCATTTTTGGGTATTTCAATCGAAATATTGGGGCGGGTTATTTGTTCTTTCTCTCCGAACTTTGAACTTGAAACTTGTTTACTCGTTTATTTGCTAAATGTCAAATCAAAAATTCATACTAAATTTATTTGAATTTTAAGTTAAAACTGGTGAAAGATACAAGATTGACCCAAAGATTCAACCTACTTCATGCCAAACCTTCTTGATTAGCCTTCCTAGTACACACCTACTAAGAAAAGTTGGTATTATCCAATTTATTGTCCTCAAATATGGTATTTGGAAGCTCATCTTAATAAGAATCAAATGGGGTTTTATGAATTTCTTAAAATTTATTCCTCTAAGATTTTCTTAATTTCCTTTTACTTTAATAATTTGGAATGATGTTAAATTAGTTGGATTAATGATATTTATTTAGACAAGCGTGAGTTAAGTCAATTAATTAAGACAGTATATTCAATCTTTTACATTTGAATTTGAATTTTATAAATTATCTTTCTAATCAAGATGCTAGATATTTCGAATTTAAGATTTTTTCAAACATTCATAAACCATTTCTTTGGAAAATTAATAAAAAAAGGAAGAAAAACAAGAAAAATTGCAGAAAGATATATTCTAATTTGGTGCGAAATGAATTATAAATATTCTTCATTTTTTCTTTTGGGGTTTCATAATTCAATAATTCATTATCCGAAAAAAGAAAAAAAGAAGAAAAAGAAAAAAGAATCACGTGATTTCCACTGAAATGAGCTGCATAGTGTCACGTGGACTTCATATCAATCTCAAACGAGTCCCCAACAACAAACGGACTTTTATAAAATTTGACCAAAAATATTTGTAGAAAATATAAAAACAAAAAAATACCAAATAAAACGAATTCTCTAATTAAAGCGAACTTCCTCTAAGGCTTCGGGGTGGCTCTGTGTTCGTCTCTGATGGACTGTGCTTGCAGCAATTTCAGAAGCTCGTCTTTGCTTCTTCAATGGCGATCCCCATCTCCTCATCCACACTCCTCGTTTGCTTCCAAGCTCAGATTATTGGTAAACCTATCTCTATCTTTCGTAATTTCTTGTTTTAATTCTGTTTTTGATTACCTCCATTTCCTAGAGAGTAAAGCGTTTGGACATGGCTAAGCATCACCGGATAGTCAGGAGTTCTTGTGGGTTCAACGGAAATGGCTCTGTCAATGGCTTTCCCGTCACACCCAATAAACTTTTCATGCAAGAGGTACGTTTCTCATGCCCCTTTTCATATTTTGTTCATTTATTGGGTATTTGTGTACGGATTGAGTGCAAAGCTTGGAAATTTTTGGTTTTGAATTTCGGGGTTTCTCTAATTTGCTTTTTTATTTTTTCCCGAAGATATTGGTGAACTTGATGGTGTTCAAGAAACCAGAGCTTCTGGGTTTTCTTTTTCTTCTTTGACTTATCTTTAGGGTAGGCAATTTTGACGAGCTTCTTGTTTTTCTTCCTGGGTAGGCAATTTTGATGGGCTTTGTTTTTTTTTTTGTTCCTATAGGGTAGGCAATTTTGATGAGCTTGTTGTTTTTCTTCCTTAGGAGTAGTTAGTTTTGATGAGCTTCTTGGTTTTCTTTCATTTTTGGTGTCCCAGGCGATTGGTGCTGAATATGGAGAAGGTTTTGAGACTTTTAGGCAAGATGGACCTCTTAAGATTGATGTGGTAAGGAACTTGTGGAGCTATATTTATATTGTCAAATTACTTTTATCATGTTCTGTCAAATTTATATTCCTTGCTATACTTTCGGGCTCTCTAAATCATAGACCATAACTTGCTAATGTTAATTCTTATTCCGAGTAGGATTTTTTGAACGACAAACTCCAAGAAGGCTTCCTTCAACGGATACGATATGCCATGAAACCAGATGAAGCTTATGGTCTTATTTTCTCTTTTGACAATGTTGTGGTAAATTTCTGTCACACCCATTAGTATATATTTCAAGTTTTGTTGGTTAGAAATGAAAATGTAATTGTGTGGAAAGGCCTATTTATTATATTCCTCAATGATTAAGAAAAAGCTTTGAATGTTTAATTATTAAATGCATATGTTACGTTTCAGGCTGATACTCGAACTTTGAAACTAAATGCTTGGAAGCAGCTTGCCTCAGAAGAGGGTACATTGCTATTTCTTTCCTTCAGTAGCCCATTGCAGGCCATTCAATTCATTTTCAACGTTGGAACACATGTTAACTAATTTTGATTGCTATCTTGTGTGATTGTAAAACCTTTTTTTTTTTTTTTTTTTAAAAGTCTAGAGGTTTAGATGTTTGACACTATCCTGATTCGTGATGGTCTTAGTTTGGTTATCAGTTTGTTGTAAATTTTAACAATAATTCTGATAATACACATTCTTTTGGTTTATTTTCTGTTCAGGAAAGGAGATTCCAGAAGACGTGAGTGTGCAACGTCGGATGCTTTATGCAGGTGCTGATCATGTGCTGCATAAGGTCTGGATTAGTGTTCATTTCAAAAAAATTCGGTTAACTAAATAATCAGATAGAATGTAGATTTTTACTTTTGATTACTGGCATGATTGTGTAGACTGGGAACTAAGAAAATTAATGAATATATGTAAAGAGTTTAGGAGACAATGGGATTGTAGCTGGTTTTAATAAGAAAATTTTGTGCAAACGAAATCTGCAAGATTTGTTCCCAGTTATGTAAACCTTGGCAAGATTTAAAGAAATGAAGCTATCTTTGAGAAGGATACTTATGATCCTTGATAAAAGCAATATTGATCAGGAACCATATGATTAAGGCATTTCATGGAATGTATTGCTCCTGAGGCATCTCAGTTCAGTTGACTGTTGATCATGCCAATGATTCCTCCCATTGACTTATTTTATGCATCATTGCTTCTTTTATAATCTTATACTTCATAACTCTTAAGAACAGACCAAAAAAATAAATCACAAGTCACCACCAATCAATGCAATCTGGGATTAGATGCTGTCCCTAGAACTCAACTTTCTTCATCTATAACTTCCTATATTTGCTTGTATTTATGTACTAGTCTAGTAAATTATTATTACTCTTTATAAACCATCTGTCTGATACTTATCTCGAATGTACCTCATAATTCTCCAAAATATTTCAGCTTTTACCCTGGGATAAAGCAGAGGGAGAACTGGATAGATTGGAGTTAAAGTTTTCACAACTATACTATGATAATCTTCTCAGGGTGAGTCCTTAGCTGCAACTGCTGCTGATATTCTCAGGATTCTATTTGTCTCTTAGATTGCAACTGCCGATGTTACTTACGTTTTCCTTTTCCAGCTTAGTAAACCTGTGGTGGGACTCAAAGAATGGCTAGATGCTGTATCTACAGCTCGTATCCCTTGTGCTGTAGTTTCAAGTCTTGATCGGAGAAACATGACAGAGGCACTAGAACGAATGGGACTCAAGAAGTATTTCCAGGTTGGTGTCATTTGGAATCACACGAATATTTCCTCATACATCACACATCATCCTAACCTGATTGTGAATCTGTGATCTTTTGGGGTTACAGGCAATTGTGACAGAGGAAGATGGAATGGATTCAATAGCTCATCGGTTTCTTTCTGCAGCTATGAAGGTATAATCTCCAACTTGCGATTTCTAGTTTGCAGCTGTGATTGTAAGGTCGCTTCTCCACTTAGCTGCCTCTGCATGTCTGGAGTTAGTCTGTCACTAGTTGTATCTTCACATGTTATATGATGAGACAATCAAAAAGCAAATCCTTAGGAATCTTCTTGGTTGGGATCATTCACTTACAAATGTATTCTACTCCTTTCAGCTGGATCGGAAGCCATCCAAGTGCGTAGTGTTTGAGGATGAGCCTAGAGGTATAACTGCTGCTCACAACTGTACAATGATGGCCGTGGCATTGATTGGTGCCCACCCTGCGTAAGTAATCTTTCATCCTCGTTATCCTTTGGTCATATGCTGCATAACATATGGATGCGCATTCGTTCACTTAGAGACTCTTACTCATCCAATTCCAAGCTGATCTTGATTTACTACTGGCATATGCTGCAGGTATGACCTAGTACAAGCTGATCTTGCAGTTGCTAGTTTTAATGAACTTTCGGTGATCAATCTTCGAAGATTATTTGCGAACAAGGGTTCTACGTTCATGGACTTGCAAAAGCAGATTGTAGA
This sequence comes from Oemleria cerasiformis, assembly GCA_037349345.1. Taxonomy (NCBI): domain Eukaryota; kingdom Viridiplantae; phylum Streptophyta; class Magnoliopsida; order Rosales; family Rosaceae; genus Oemleria; species Oemleria cerasiformis. The sequence goes on along the minus strand of JAZGTL010000007.1, from coordinate 32,466,241 downwards.
GAAATCTCCACCAAAGAGGAAGCTTACAATTGATACTATTTTCTGATCTCAATTCATTTCTTACTTTAGCCCTAATTTTTCCTCCTTGTAATTGATATGTTTTTCCTTTCTTCTTTCGCTGTTTGTAGTTACTTAAACTCGTAAATTTGCTTTTACCTTTCCTATACAAATCATTGTAGTGAAAAAAAGGAGCAATGAACGTCAGTATACTTTATGCTTTATGCTATGATACACAGATACTTCAAATTTGATCTGGAAGAGTATCGGATACTTCAAACTATAAACTCTTCGCCCTCCATCTTATAGTTATATACCGAATTTTTTAATTAATACGATTAAAAGGACCAAATTAATCTTAAACGGAATCCATTTTCAATGGATAAGGTGGGGAAGCCTCAACTTTAATGTAGTTTTCTTCAAGAAAAGAAAAAGATAAATGATGCATTTCCTTTTCTTCCTTTCCTTATTGTGGCCCTATCTGACTCTAAACGCCATGTCGCCGGCGTATGGAATATGGATAAACGCGTCATTTCGGTGCGGTTAACTTTTTCTCTTCGTCTCTCTGAGATACAGAAATACAGATAGAGAGTGATGCGAGCTTCAGCTTAGAGACTAATTATTTACCTTCGCATCCAATCCAAACATGTCTTGCATTAACAGCTACGGCTCCATGACCTCCTTCTCCGTTCCCTCCTCGCCTTCCTTCACAAGAAGATCCAGATGCGCGGCCAAGCCCCGTTTCCTCTGTGCCCTCGGAGGTAATTTAATTAAATTGTGTGGTTTCCGTGCTTAATTTGATAATACCCGAACTGGGTTTTGTGGGAAGTGGTGTAATTGATGTTGGGTTTGTTCCAATTTGGGTTCTTTAATAGTACTTGCTAATAGTCTCAATGTCTCTCATTCGTTGGATACAGTCTAATTAGTAATTGCTGTTGGGTGTTCTCCAATTTGGGTTCTTTGTTTAGCTCACATTCTTATACCTAATGCTTGCTAGTTAAGTTTGACAAAGCCGAATTGTCTCAGTGTGTCTCTCACTTTTACCTCTGTTGCAGAGCCGCTTTTGCTCAATACGGTTCGTGGGGACGATGTTGAAAGACCCCCAATTTCGCTCATGAGGCAAGCAGGGAGGTACATGAAGGCAGGTCTATTATTTATATATTTTACGATCTCATTTTATGCATATTATTTGTGAGTTAGTGTAAATAGCCTACTAACTTCCATTTTGCTCTCCTTCTTCCCAGCCCAACTTCCAGAAACAAAGTAAGAAACACCATCTCTAATTCTCTATCTCCTTTTGTGTTGTTCCTCTTTTGTGCTTTTTTGGTGTCTCTTTTTTTCAGATTCGTTTAACCATATAGTAACAAGAGAACCAAATTAATTTCTCGCAGACTAAAAATTCAACTTTAATTCTCTCATCTCCAACAACCCAGAAACCAAATGGAAGCAAATTTCTCACTTCTGTTGCTGTTGATGAAACTCAGCAAAAGTCTCAAATTCAACCCTTAATTGATATCCTCCATGGCTGTGAGGACATGAGTTCTTTTAAACAAGTCAAATCTGTTCATGGACTTGTGTTAAAATCCGAGCTTTCGGACCAACACTTGCTGGTGGTGTTAAACCATGTAGCCCATGCCTATTCGAAATGTTCAGATTTTGGCACAGCTCGTCGAGTGTTTGATGAAATGTCCCGGAGAAACATATTCTCTTGGACAGTCATGATTGTTGGATCGACAGAGCACGGCTTCTTTCGCGATGGGTTTAAGTTCTTTTGTGAGATGGTGGATAGTGGAGTTTTGCCTGACAAATTTGCATATTCTGCAATTGTCCAGACATGCATTGGCTTAGATTGTATTGAATTGGGAAAAATGGTGCATGCCCAGGTTGTTGTGAGAGGCTTTGCATCTGATACTTTTGTTAGTACATCTCTTCTTAACATGTATGCTAAGTTCGGAAAGATTGAGAATTCGTTTAAGATGTTTGATACCATGACAGAACATAATAAAGTCTCTTGGAATGCAATGATTTCAGGGTTAACATCAAATGGTCTTCATTTTGAAGCATTTGATCAGTTTCTAAGAATGAAGAAAGAAGGAATTACTCCAAATATGTATACGCTCATCAGTGTCTCAAAAGCAGTCGGGAAGTTAGGTGATGTTAGCAAGAGCAAAATTGTCCACAGTTATGCATCTGAATTGGGCATGGAGTCTAGTGTTCTTGTAGGAACTGCTCTTATTGATATGTACTCCAAATGCAAGTCTGTGTCTGGTGCAAGATCTGTGTTTGATTTGCATTTCACCAGGTGTAAGGTCAATCCACCATGGAATGCAATGATTTCTGGCTATTCACATTGCGTTAACAGCCAAGAAGCGTTGGAGCTCTTTATGAGAATGTGCATAAACGATATTCAACCAGACATCTACACTTACTGCAGTGTGTTCAATGCAATAGCTATGTTAAAAGGTTTGCATTTAGGGAAGGAAATTCATGGTATGGTTTTAAAGTCTGGGATAGAAATGAAGGTTACAAGTGTTTCCAATGCAATTGCGGATGCATATGCCAAATGTGGGTTGCTTGAAGATGTACAGAAGGTCTTTGACAGAATAGAAGATAGAGATATAGTGTCTTGGACAACACTGGTGACTGCCTATTCTCAATGTTCTGAATGGGAGGATGCACTGAAAATCTTCTCAAATTTGAGGAAAGAAGGCTTTACACCAAATCAGTTTACCCTTGCTAGTGTGCTTGTTGCATGTGCGAACCTTTGTTTACTTCAGTATGGTCAGCAAGTTCATGGCCTCATTTGGAAGGCTGGCTTGGACACAGAAAAGTGTCTAGAAAGTGCACTAATTGATATGTATGCCAAATGTGGTAATATAGTGGAGGCAGAAGAGGTCTTTGACAAGATTTCTGAACCAGATACAGTTTCGTGGACTGCTCTTATATCCGGCTATGCTCAACATGGGCTTGCACAGGATGCTCTTGAACTCTTTAAGAGAATGGAGCAGATGGGTGTGGAGGCCAATGATGTTACCTTATTGTGTCTTCTGTTTGCATGCAGCCACTGCGGTATGGTAGAAGAAGGTCTGTATTATTTTCATCTAATGGAAAAATCATACGGGGTAGTGCCAAAGATGGAACACTATGCTTGTATTGTTGATCTCTTAGGTCGTGTTGGCCGTCTCAATGATGCAATGGAGTTCATAAAAAGGATGCCAATGGAGCCCAACGAAATGGTTTGGCAGACTTTGTTGGGAGCATGTAGAGTGCATGGAAATGTTGAGTTGGGGGAGATTGCAGCTGAGAAGATCCTTTCTGTTAGGCCAGAATTCTCAGCAACCTATGTTCTTCTATCCAACACTTATATCAAGATAGGGAGTTATGAAGATGGACTTACCTTGAGAGATGTGATGAAAGACCGAGGTGTCAAAAAGGAACCAGGGTGTAGTTGGATTTCTGTGAATGGTCGAATCCACAAGTTTTATGCTGGGGATCAACAACATCCAGAAAAACATGATATATATGCAAAGCTAGAAGAGCTGAGGGTGAAGCTCAAATCTATGGGTTACATTCCAGACTTGAGTTTTGTATTGCAAGATTCACCTTTGATAGAAAAAATGGGGTTGCCTGGATGAGCTCGCCAAAAAAATATTAAGTACTTTGTCCAATATTTCTGGTATATGTATATAAGTGGGGTGGTGGAGACAAATCTTAAGTATGGTACATATGATCGACATGAAGAGAAGTGGCATCACTTAAGAGTAAATTGTAAACTTTCTAAGGATGAAATGTCCTGCTATGTGCTCTATTTTCGACCTGCTCACCTCCTCTTTATCATTTAGGAGCCAGAGGGTAAAGTGTTGAGTTTGCCTTTGCTTCCATTTCTCAGAGAGTAAAGAGTTTGGACATGGCTAAGCATCACCGGATGGTATGGAGTTCTTGTGGGTTCAATGGCGGTGTCAATGGATTTCCTGTCACACCCAACAAGCTTTTCATGCAAGAGGTGCTGATTTCTCATGTCCTTTTTAATATTTTGTTCATTTATTGGGTATTTATGTACCATATGAGTGCAAATATAGGAGATTTTGGGTTTTGAATTTTGGGTTTGCTATAATTTCATTTTATTTCCGAATATTGGTAAACTTGATGGTGTTTTAAGACTCCAGACCAGAGCTTCTGGTTTTTTCTTTTATCTTTAACTTTGGGTAGGAAACTGTGATGAGCTTATTTTGTTTTTCCTGCGGTTTTTTGGTTTTTGAGACAATTGGAGCTGAATACGGAGAAGGTTTTGAGGCTTTTAGACAAGATGGACCTCTTAAGGTTGATATGGTAAGGAACTTATGGAGCTATAGGTATAATGGTCAAAGCCCTTGTTTTTATCATATTGTGTCAAATTTATATACTTGTTATACTTTCTGGTGCAGTTAGAGCTTAGAGTATTAATTCTTATTCCATGTCCAAGAAGGTTTTCCTTCAACGGATACAATATGCCATGAAACCAGATGAAGCAGCTTATGGTCTTATTTTCTCTTTTGACATTGTGTGTTAGATTTCTGTATAAAAAATGAAATTGTAATTGTGTGGAAAGGCTTATTTATGATAGGACATTCCTCAATGACCAAGAAAAAGCTTTAAATGTTTAATTATTAAATGCATATATGATCGTGTGTTTCAGGCTGGTACTCCAACTTTAAATGAAATGCAGTTTGGAAGCAGGTTGCCTCAGAAGAGGATATGTAGCTCTTTCTTTCCTAGAGCCTAGAGGTATAACTGCGGCTCCCAACTGAGGGTACAATGATGGCGATGGCTCTGAGAGGTGCCCACCCTGCGTAAGTAATCTTACCCTCCTTAGTCTTCAGCTTTCGTACGAATACTCATTCACTTAGACACTCACATATCCAAATATGCTCGCTCTTTAACTTAACTTTATACGAAAGCATTGCACTGTTCTGTATATCCCGAGTCTGAGATTGAGAATTGATGGTGGCAACTGGCATATGCAGGTAAGGTATGACCTAGAGCTAGTACAAGCTGATCTTGCAGTTGCTATTTTTAATGAACTTTCAGTGCAGTGATCAATCTTGGAAGACTATTTGCGTTGCGAACGAGGGTTTTACGTTCGTGGATTTGAAAAAGCAGATTACTCCACCAAAGAGGAAGCTTAAGCTTACAATTGATGATACTATTTTCTGAATTCATTTCTTACTTTAGCCATTATTCTTCCTTTCCCCCTCTTCTCTTCTCCAGACTCCTTGTAATCTAGAGGAAGCAGCACAGCTCATCATCTGTTTTTGCTTTCTTCTTATTTACTTGAATAATTCGTAAATGTGTGTTTGTTACTCTTTGATGTGCAAATCATTATGGTGAAAAGCATTCCACTCTGATGTGATTAAAAGGTCTCTAAATGAACTCATCTCATGCAACTGAGCTTCTCTTGATGTCCCCAGTATGCTACAATCTATATGTCTATCACATTCATACTGATACACCCTTAACTTGTAGAAGAAGGATAAGTAACCAAAGTATATATTTTTTTATCAAAGGTTTGAATCAATCATCTACATTACGGGTAAATAAAACTTTTGGCATTGAGCAGGAGTCGCTCTCCATGTATGGTCAGACACATACGTATTTGGTAAACAGTTGTTCGGACCTAGTCATTGTGACCCCCTTTGTGAAGGGGCACTCCTCTAAAAGTTTTGGGCGTTATTTTGCTGAGCACTTTCTAAGTATTCTTTATTTTTCTGATCTGTGTCTGTTTTGAGTACTTTAATTAAGAAATTTTATAGTGATTGTTACATCAACACTCTTCACCCTGTATTTCAATTCTAAATGAATAAGGTGGCCATCTCAATTTTCAATGGATATGGAATTATGGATGTGTTTCCAGTTTTCCATCTTCTCCCACCATTTTCTTATCTTGTCTAAACGACATGTCGCCAACAGAGAAATAAACGACAGTCGTTGAAATGTTGCTTTTTGTTACCGTTGACCATTTGGAGTGGGTGTGACATGGCAATAATCGACACCGGTGGCGAATTCCCCTTATCGTTATTGTCATCCTCTCTGACAGGCTTTTGATCTCCTTCTTCGCTGAGATACACAGATAGAGGGCTATGCGAAGAGCTTCAAATTAGAGACCAATTAATCACCTTCGCATCCAATCTAAACATGTCCTGCATTCACACCTACGGCTCCATAAACTCCTTCTCCCTTCCCTCCTCGCCTTCCTTTACGAGAAGATCCCGATGCGCCGCCAAGCCCCGGTTCCTCTGTGCCCTCGGAGGTAATTCAATTAAACTATGTCGTTTCCATGCTTAATTTGATGCTACTCGAACTGGGTTTTGTTGGAAATAGTCTAATTCATGTTGGGTTTGCTCCAATTTGGTTTCTTTATTCTGGATATCCTGTAATTAGCTGTTAAATTTTGTTCCAATTTGGGTTCTTTGTTTAGCTGACACTCATATACTCGATGCTTTCCATTGCTATAATGCCCAATCGTCTCAATGTGTCTTTCATTTCAGGGAGTGTGGCAGAACCACGAGTTACCACTGTTGCTGAGCCGCTTTTGCTCAATGCGGTTCGTGGGGACCATGTGGAGAGACCCCCAGTTTGGCTCATGAGGCAAGCAGGGAGGTACATGAAGGCAGGTCTATTATGCATATCTATTACCATCTAATTCTATGTTTATCAATTGTGACTTAGATTAAATTCGCCTACTAACTTATTTCAGCATTTTAATATGCCAGAGTTATCAAAATCTCTGCGAGAGGCATCCTTCTTTTCGTGAGAGATCCGAAAATGTTGATCTCATTGTCGAAATTTCACTACAGCCCTGGAAGGTTTTCAAGCCTGATGGTGTAAGTTGCTGCTTTGAGATCTTGTTATACCTTTCATTGGATTGCTTGTTACATTTTTTCACAAGTTTCTCATGTTTGTGACAGGTCATTTTATTTTCGGACATTCTTACTCCTCTCTCTGGGATGAACATACCATTTGACATTGTAAAAGGGAAGGGTCCTGTTATATTTGATCCTCTGCAAACCGCCGATGATGTTGATCAAGTAAGAGAATTTGTACCACAAGATTCAGTTCCATATGTTGGGGAATCGTTGACAATCTTGCGAAAAGAGGTCTAACTCTATGTCTCCTTATTCTGTTTGAACTTTGAATATCTTCTTGATTTCGTTGTAAACTAATGCCAATAGTGCGTTAAATCACGAAAGTAGCAGCTTGATTTTTCTGAGAAAAAGAAACCAAAAAAAAAAATCACATGGTATATGAAGTTAAACTACATAGATTCGGGAATATTTAACACTATATAACAAGTTAATTTGTCTTAAATGCTACATTATGGGGAGACTTGATGTAAAAAACACGCTAAAATGTTACCGACATTTACTTGTTTTTCAATTTTTCATTTTCATTTTTCTGACAATGTATTAAATCTCATTATTAGTTTATTGTGTGATTCAAATTTGGAAGGTTTATAAAGTTTTGTCATTGATATGGAATGATGTCTTCTCTACTTCAGCCAGCATTAGAGCTTTTGACATGCTCACCCAAAAATCTGTACTTTTCCAGGTGGATAATAAGGCAGCGGTTCTAGGTTTTGTGGGGGCTCCTTTCACCCTAGCATCATATGTGGTGGAAGGTGGTTCATCAAAGCACTTCTCAAAAATAAAGAGATTAGCCTTCTCTCAACCAAAGGTAATTCCAGTGCTGCTCTTATCTAGTTTTACGTAACTTTATGAGGTCTATAAACGTGAGTGCAACTTTAAAAATGTGTTTCAATAGTCTTCTGAAATTTCACTTGTACTTTTGGTGTTTCCTGGGAGTGAATATCTTTTTTCTAATCCAAAAAATATCTTATTTTCTTTCATTTTTAATGCCATATCCCCTCTTCTCTGCATGTTGATTCGAACTTTCTTGATATCTATGGTATCTTCCTCAGGTCCTCCATGCGTTACTTCAGAAATTTACTACTTCGATGGCAAAGTATATTCGATACCAAGCTGATGCAGGAGCTCAGGCTGTTCAGATATTTGACTCATGGGCCACAGAACTCAGCCCCGTGGATTTTGAGGAATTTAGCCTGCCATACCTGAAGCAAATTGTGGATTCCGTGAAAGAGACCCATCCAAATCTCCCTTTAATCCTTTATGCGAGCGGATCTGGGGGCTTGCTTGAGAGGCTGGCTTTGACGGGCGTAGATGTAGTCAGCTTGGACTGGACTGTTGATATGGCCGAAGGTAGAAGGCGACTGGGACCAAACATAGCAGTTCAAGGTAATGTGGATCCTGGTGTTCTTTTTGGCTCAAAAGAGTTCATCACTAGTAGAATAAACGACACGGTGAAGAAAGCCGGTAGAGGGAAACATATTTTGAATCTTGGCCACGGCATTGTAGTAGGTACACCTGAGGAGAATGTGGCTCATTTCTTTGAGGTTGCTAAAGAAATCAGATACTGAAAATACATTTAGATTGAAATTGAATGATTTTCCTCTTAGTTGAGCTCCTTTCTTTGTAATTTTGAGTTCCAACTTTAGTCATTGTTTCTTTTTTAGCTAAATTATAATTGTAATTTGTTGAGGCCTTGACCGGCGAACTTGGAAAGCCGGTAGTTCGCCGGTGGCGACTTAACCTTTTTATTTCTATTTCTATTTAGGCTCTGTTAGACATGTAAAGCCTTTCTGTGCGGCTCCACACTCCCAACCCTTTCAGATATCATATATCGATCCGTTGTTCACCTACCAACCTAATCCCATAAAATGGTGAATTTGTTTATAAATTTATCATATTAATAAGTTTTCAAAAGTCATTAATCAACACCGATTATGGTCGATAGTTATTTCGTTTTTAATTTTTAAATATTTTTTGCTAGAGACAACGAAAAAGGAGAATCGAGGGAGGGAGAATGGCGGAGAGAAAAATGAATTAGGAAAGAAAACCTACTTAGAATTGTTTTCGGTTTTCAGTTTTTTCAGTTTCATTGTGTATGCATCTTTTCCACCTCATTCCCACAATTGCTGCTTGATTCTTATTCCCCCCTCTGTTTTACTTTGCGAGTGTACCGAATGATTTTAGGTTTGACTCTCATAAAGAGTAAGATCGATATCTAACGTATATATCTTCCTTCTCATTTCATCGTATCGGGTTCGACTCTAATAAAGAATAAAGTCTATACTCAATGTTATATAATAAATATGGAAAATAATTTTGAAACTAGACCTTACCTTTATTAGCGCCTTCTTTTCTTGGCCAATAAGTTAATGCAAATCCTTCAGCTTACAAAACACAAAGCCAATTTGATGCCATGTCCAAAACTTGTCCAAATCTGATATGATGCAGCTAACCACTTTAATTGAGAAATTATATTTTTGGTAAGTGCAAATTTTCAAAACAATAAGATTCTCAATTATTAAACCTAATTAAGCAACCCTAAACCCTCCAACCATCGAATCCCACCGTCACTAATCATCGAGATTAAGACAACGCAACATCTGATTACTCCAAGTCATCATCTATGGTCCCCTCCACATTTCCCAGCAATGAGCTCTAATGTCTATGACTCACTATATAACAAACAAAATTAGATGTGTAGTAATACATCAATACTGATAATTAAACTACTCAAACCATCCCCAAAATTGAAATTTAAAATAAAATTAATGAAACAAGCAAACTACATTTTAAGCTCCAATATTTTGGACTCATTAATTTATTATTTTTGTAAATTATGTCGATTTACAATCTCCTTTAATTTTGGCGGTTAGTTTTTCTATTAATTTTGTGACGTGGAAGAAGGGGGACCAAAATTTAGAAAATTTGTGGCTTTGGATTTTTATTTACTTCTTAGTTTTTAATGAAAATATTGTTTTGAACATATAAAAGGAGAAAGAAATTGACAAAAATAAAGGGTTTTTGGCATTCTTGTTTAACAAGTCATCCTAAAAGTAGGTCCCTTTGGTTAAAAAAAAATCATACAAGTAGGTCCCACACCGGAATACTAATGTTGAAACTGACGGAATGTTTAAATTGATACATTCATTTAAAAAAGGGTTAAAGATGTAATAAAAAAAAAAATTGAAAACCTTATGTACCCGTTTTAAAAATGTCCCATAAACCTTCAGGTGTAAAATGTAGTTGCCTAAATAAAATGACAAAACAAACTGGACGGCGCCTTGAGTGAGCTGTCACAATTTGGTTGGTTACAGGTTCCAACTAAGGCAGAGGTAGGTAACCTTCCTTAACCAGTACTTATCAAAAAAAAAAAAACCTTCCTTAACAACCATAATACAATTTTAGTAAAATACAATCACCTTTGTTTATACAAATCCTTCTGCCTCTTGTTTCTCTCAAGACTCTCACAACGTTCCGATCTCTCCAGGTTCTTCTGTGTTTCTCGTCAAAGGTATACCTTCTTTACCTTTCTACTCTTTCTCTTTCTCTTTCTCTTTCTTATTTATTTTCCCTAAAATATGTGTCACCCCACCGCAAAATCATCCTCGTCACATGTTCTTGCGATTAAAGAGATGATCAAACTTGTTTTGACTTAGGTTGTTCCATTACTCTGTTTTGATTCACATTGATTTGTTGTTGTTGTTGTTGTTGTTGTCCGGATGCTTGTGGATTTGCATATTCCAATTTTTTTTGTTTAGAAAAATTTGTTTAATGTTGATCAAATGTGAGTGCTATTTAATTTTCTGGTACTTACTTAACCTTTTGGGAACCCTGCTTACATTTTCCTGGTGTGTTGTTGCAGCAACCGAGGAATGCAACAAGATGTGCTTTTCTTCCATTCAAGTCTTTGAAACAGAATTCAATCCGGCCTATCTGTGTACATTCTCAATGAGGCTGGATCCGAAGGTGAAATTGAGGGCGGGTTCCTCCGTATGCAAATTGAAGCAGCAAAATGAGTTTTTGCTGCTCTGAGTGGCACCGAAGACACCTGTCCTGTGAGTAAAATTTCTCATAGCAGCAGGACACATAGCAGTATTATTATTAGTCTTTTTGTTTTCTGCATTATAGAGGTGTAAAAATTTGAGATGGAAAATAAAGGGAAGGTGTTGATGCAAAAATATGAGATTTGTAGAATGTTAGGCCAAGGAAACTTTGCCAAAGTTTATCATGCAAGGCACCTCCAAACTGGGCAAAGTGTGGCAATTAAGGTAATCAACAAAGAGAAGGTCATGAAGGTTGGCCTAATTGATCAAACCAAAAGAGAAGTCTCTGTCATGAGACTTGTTAAGCACCCCAATATTGTGCAGCTTTACGAAGTCATGGCTACGAAAACCAAAATCTACTTTGTTCTTGAGTATGTCAACGGGGGAGAGCTTTTTCAGAAAGTGTCAAAAGGCCGGCTCAAGGAGGAAATGGCAAGGAAGTACTTTCAGCAGCTGATCAGCGCGGTGGATTACTGTCACAGCAGAGGTGTTTACCACCGCGATCTGAAGCCTGAAAACTTGTTGCTGGATGAAAAGGGGACGTTGAAGATTTCGGATTTTGGGTTGAGTGCACTTTCTGAGTCCAAGAGGGAAGATGGCCTTTTGCATACAACTTGTGGAACTCCTGCTTATGTAGCTCCTGAGGTTTTGGGCAGAAAGGCATATGATGGTGCAAAAGCTGACATTTGGTCTTGTGGGGTGATTTTATTTGTGCTTTTGGCTGGTTATCTTCCATTTCAACATAAGAATCTGATTCAAATGTATAGGAAAATTGGTAGGGCAGAGTACAAATGCCCTAATTGGTTCCCAAATGAAGCGCGCCGGCTTCTGTCGAGGATCCTAAACCCTAACCCTAATAAAAGGGTTTTCATTTCAAGTATAGTTGAAAATCCCTGGTTTAAAAAAGGGTTTGAGTCCATATCGGTTTCAATGAATACAGAAGTAGAAAACCCGGCATTGGATGCAGCATTTGTTGATTGTGACAACAACGAAAATATAATTGAGGAAAAGCAAGAGATGGGTAGGCATAGAGATTTGAATGCTTTTGATATAATTTCTCTTTCAAGTGGGTTTGATTTGTCTGGTTTGTTTATGGGAGAAGAGTACACAAAGAAAGAAGTGCAGTTTACTTGTGTGAAGCCTGCCTCATCAATTATGGCGAAGTTGGAGGGCATTGCTCAGAATCTGAGGCTGAAAGTGAAGAAGGATGGAGGGGTGTTGAAACTGGAGAAGTCCAAGGATGGAAGGAAGGGGGCATTGGTTATTGAAGCTCAAGTATTTGAGTTCACTCCTTCCTTTCATTTGGTGGAGATGAAGAAATCAAATGGGGACACATTGGAGTTTGGGAAGATGATGAAAGAGGACATAAGACCAGCTCTTAGTGATATTGTGTGGGCATGGCAAGGTGAGTAGAAACAATAGCAACAACAACAACAACAACAAAGAAGCTTATGCATTCTGCCCAAGTATAATTGGATGGTCTCCATCTTTTTAGGTAAGATTTTCACCTTCTCGCTTCTTTTCTGCACTTATTTTCTTCATTCTAATGTTAGAATTAAGAAATTCTAAACAAAAAAAAAATTGCAGATTGAGAAACTGAAAGTGTGAGAATTATTGTATTTTTACATTAAGAATTTTTTTTGTTGAATTTATAAATTCTTGTAACAATAGTATTTAATTATATTTGGTGGACCAATCGGCCATGTAGCTAGGCTTGAAGTAAAATGTGATTGCATATTGTATTTTGATTTGGGCTCGTTATACTTTGTTCATGCCCAAATTTTGTTGGGGTCAAACCATGAATTGGTTCATAATGACTGGTGAGTGGTGACAATCACAAACCGGTCCTTATTAGACATCATTCTTTTGTTCCATCAATGCCCACCCGAGCCCATTGGGGCGGGCAACAATTTGGGGCCCAACCCTCGGCAAAACCGTCCGGTGCCAATCTATATTTGTGTCAATAAACAGCATGCACTTGAATAAGGAGAGTGTTGAGTAAGACTGTATTAATAGGTAGGGTTATCTGGTTCATTAATAGGTCGGATTTGGGTTGAATATCCTTGATACGATTATTAAACGGGTCGAATTTGGGTTGGGCATATTTGGGTAAAATAGAGTTCATGACACGACTCGATCCATTGCCAGCCCTGATCCTAGGCAGACCTAACATACAAGGTGGGATTCACATAGAGGGTATCAATTCATTTAGGCATTACAAGATTGCGGTATGAGGCAACACACATAAAAAAATCCACATGCATACATCTTAATTCTCGTCACTTACGTCTCTACACAAAATTTTCTCTTTGACGAGTGACTTGTCATAACAAAGGTAGCCTACTTTTAGCAATAACATCATTTGGTATTTGGGGAAACTTTTGCCATCACCATGTTAGCATATTCCATTGATTGCTGCATTGACACCCAAATGAACCAAGATGCATATAAAAAAATGAAAAAACAATTACACAAATATTTTGAAGCATATTTCCTTCCCAAGACCTTACAAATCAGAATCTGATTTAGGAGCATCCAGTTGGGAAGATGGGTCGACCGTGACATGCCTGGCCACGTGACTCTTCGTGGAATCCCGGCAGGTTTTTTGCTGGCAACCCACCAGAAAAGTAGGAGATTTGACTCAAAATTCATATTCCAATTCAAAAAAGCTTGTGTTTGGAGATTACCATGTTGCTCTTAATTTTTCGGTGTTATCGGAGTCTGTTCAAGGTAGTATTATATTATTAGGTCTATTCTTATTAAGTAAAATTTTATCGAATACTTCTGACATTACAGTATATATGGTGCTAAATCAGAAACTTATTAAGATACATAATTATCAAACAATTAAAATTTATAAAAATACATAATTATCGAACAATTTACAGTTGATTCCAACCAACTCATCCCTTGAACACGTTGCTATTGTTTTTGTCGTCCCGTTTATGCAACCGACTAGTTGCAATTAGAAACGTTTGGAGAGGCAATCATGAGTGAGAGAGGCCACATGATTACGAGTGATTATGATAATAAACAATGGTTGATTAATTAAAGAAAGTTAAATATAAAAACTGACAAGAATATAAAAGAAAATTTGGTTCTTCACTGTCCCATCGTCCCATTGAAGATGGACAAAGAAGACAGAAGAAAGAGATGGTATATTAAATCTTAATCATCCTAAATTGTCTCCAACCCATAAGCCATAAGGGGTTCCATCTCCACTAGCTATAGCATCATTGAGTCCATCTCTTCGATCACTCTAATCCTTCACATCACATCCATGTTACACATCTCACATGGACCATAACCCTTAATTTTTTAGTTTTTATTTTCCTCCATAAGAATATTTACAACTTAATTAACAATATATCCAATGAAGAATTTGAAAATTCAACATATGACTATCGAGTTAAATAGAAATATAAGAAGAAAAAAACAAAAAATAATAAATATGAGTCCTAAAATCAACTGACTAACATATATTTTATAATCAACTCGTGTAAGGTATAACTCAAATTGCTCATATATAAAACTCGTGTAAGGTATTTTATAATCAACTTAATTGTCTTTAAATATATCAATATATATAATCAGCGTGGTATCGGTAAACACTGTTGTATGAATGCATCTTGCATGAAACTTGACCTACTTTAATTGGTGTGACATGGTTTAGAATGGGGGGGCTCTAGGTACCACTTGATTATTATCAGCTAGTAGTTTTGAGTATTTAAACTTTTTCTAGGGTTTCTAATTTTCCTAACTTTCCTTTTCCTTAATTCCCAACTAAAAAATGAATGAGTCAGACGATGCATATTCTCATATTGATTGTTATGTCACACATGTAATGTCACCCATGAGAAAGCGTAGTAGCCAAGGCAACCAATACCTTCACAAATTATACATCCCCATTTATCATCACCCTCATCACATACTACTCTTTCATCAACGTCAATTCTAGGTATTTGTTGTTAATCACCTTTGCTTCCAGCTGATCTGGTTGACTTGATTACAATATCGATTGTTAGGGTTTTTAATTATGGAATTTCAAATCTCGAAATAGGCTGTCCGAAAAGAAAATAAATATTTGATTACGATCGACTATTAGGGTTTTTAACGCCAAATCTTAAAATCTCGAGAACTAGGTTATTCGATGAGAAAATGAGTTTTTGATTACCATAGATCATTAGGATTTCGAATTCTAAAACCTCGCAATGTTGATGAGAGTTACATTTTTCAGTAAGGAAATGAATTAGCTAGGATTACAATAATTATGCGGATTAAAAAACGAATGGGATTGAGAGGTTGGGATATCGAACCAACTTGTACTTCACCATCAAATCAACTTTTTGGCTCACTAACCAAAGGAAAGCCGAAAGAGCTTTGTCTGCATGCTTTCAAAGAAATATAATGTGCAAAAAACTTGTAACGTCTTCCTCAGCCATTCGAAGTCCCACTCCACTCCCTCACCATGGATGAACAAGAAAAAAGTGCCACACTTAGGGAAATTGTGGACCCAGTACCAAGTGTATGAGTGCATCTCCTTTTCTTCTTTGTCTAAATAGGCTGGGGATTCAGTGAAATATCTATCATTAGGGAATAAGAAATGTTTCGATCGTGATATGAACAGCTGTTAATGATTCAGTATATATAAACATCGACGTCAGACACTCACTAATTATGTATTAAAGTAGAAGGGCAACACATTAATCCTCAAGTTTAAGAAAAACAATTATATAACCAAAATAAAGCATGAATAATATTGTGGTAGAGGTCTTCGATGACATGATTATACAAGTGGGCAAAAAGCGGGTCCAGCAAACTAATGATAATTAATAGGAGAGATATGTCATTCTTCTTAAACTTATATATAGGATCATATTATTATTTTTTATTTATTTGTTGGACTTTCAAAAGTTCCTTAATTATGTATAATGGGGTCCTGGTCAATTCAACGTTGGAGCATTACTAATACATTTTGTTATTGGATGATGATATTACATAAATTTTGGAATTTATGTTGAATAAAATATAAGTTCAGCCAAGGTCACAACTCAATAAATTTAATTACGTTAAAATCAAGCAAACAAATATCCAAAAGATTAAAAAGATGAGATTACAAACCTGTGGAGAATGAAGACGAATCCATGATCACCATGACGTTGAAAGTCAAAATCAAAGCAAACCTTCTTCTCTCTGTCAAGTATCTCAATGCTAAACTATCAATAGGCAATTGTCTAAAAGTTAAGCGAACCTCGTGAGAGAAGAGGCCTCCTTATTATATAGACAATCCATCTAAGTATTCTCCTATTAGAACACTTAGACTTCGAAGTAGTCTAAAAAAGGATTAGTAAAGTCTAATACTAATTCTAATTCTAATCAGAATAGAACTAGTAATCCCTTGTTAGCAAGACTTCCTTTGTCCTAATTTGAGTCAAAATCAGTTTTCACATAATAATGTAACGCTCAAATTTTTACTTTCTCCCACTTGAGCATTACACCAAAAGAAAACAAAACAATTTCCCAAACTAGTACAAGAGTGTGCTCCAAGTCTCAACCAAAAGGACAATCACAAACAATCTACTACACATCTCAAAACACTCGAGTATATGAGCCACGTTGCTGACTTCCAGTAAAACAGACTCATAATCCACTAGCATTCAATCTGCATTTTCAACATTGTGACTCTACTATCAAAGATCGCGATTCTTCAACAAAGAATCACTCCTACTCATCTAACCATGCGTAAAACACGCAATTAAACATATGAAGCCAACATGTTATAAGCTTAACACAATATGCACATCAAAATAGGACAGCAACCTTAACCAAATTGCACAATCCCTAAAATAATGAACAATAATAAGCTTAAAACTCAATCAATTGTCTGAATACCAAAAGCATCCATTGCATCTTAAAGAGTTATAACAAAAGGAAATTTGAAGTTGAACAAAATTCAGACTCAGTCTGATAATGCAGCCGTTCAATCAGAAAATAAACCAGAATTTAACTAAAATGAAAACTTGCAGGAAAATAAATAACATATACATGTTTCTGTCAAAAGTTCAAAACTAGAAACATGCTCAGAGACAATAAAACGCAGCAGGATTTCTACTCCCACTAATCAAAGTTTTCAATCAGTCCCATTATGTTCACATGTCTCTTGAATGTTCCAATTGCCAAAGCTTTGGTTAATGGATCTGCAATCATCATATCAGTGCTCAAATGCAGCACTGTAATGACTCCATCTCTGACTTTATCACGAACCAGAAAGAACTTCACTTCCATTAGCCTTGATGATGAAGTCCTTCGATTGTTCTTTGAGAAGAAAACTTCAGAGATATTGTCACAAAACATCTCCAAAGGTTGCTGAATTGAATCCACAACTTTCAATTCGGAAACAAAGTTTTTCAACCATACAACTTGCTTGTTTCCTTCCAAACAAGCCACAAATTCTGCTTCCATAGTAGAGGTGGATATGATGGTCTGTTTGGAACTCTTCCAGGATATTGCCCCTTCTCCAAGCATGAAAATATAGCCCCCATTTGACTTTTTTTCATCCAAATCTCTTCCTAAATCAGAATCTATATAACCATTGATCTTCATCTTATCATCTCTGCCATAAACTAGCATGTATGACTTAGTACCCTGCAAATATCTCAGAACTTTCTTTGCAGACACCCAATGAGCTTCTCCTAGATTGGATTGAATTCTACCCAGCATCCCACAATAAAAGCAATATCAGGCCCAGTACAAATGTTTACATACATCAGGCTACCAACCAATGAAGCATAAGGTTTTTCTTTCATCTTTTGCTTTTCAAAAACACTCTTAGGACATTGTGCTCGGCTGAACTTGTCTCCCTTGTTCACTGACACTTCTCCAGAAGAACAATTCTCCATATTGAATCTACACAAGATTCTCCCAATGTAGCCCTTTTGAGACAACCCTGAAAGTCTCTTTTGTCTATCTCGGATAATCTCTATCCCTAAGACATAATGAGCTATTCCTAGGTCTTTCATTTCAAAGTTCTTACTTAGCATAGTCTTAGTATTATTCAACATTTGTAGATCAGAACTGGCCAATAGTATGTCATCTACATATAGTACTAAGAAAATGAATTTTGTACCAGAAAACTTCATGTAAATACAATCATCTAACCTGTTTTCTTTGAAGCTATGAGTAGTGACTACTTGATCACATTTCAAGTACCATTGCCTCAATGCTTGCTTGAGTCCATATATGGATTTCTGAAGTTTGCACACCATATTTTCCTTCCCCTTTCAATAAATCCAGGAGGTTGTGCCATGTAGATATCCTCAGCTAATGCTCCATTCAAAAACGCTGTTTTGACATCCATTTGATGCGACTCCAAGTCAAAATGTGCAGTTAAAGCCATGATGATTCTCATTGAGTCCTTTGAACAGACAAGAAAAAAGGTGTCAGTGAAATTGATTCCTTCTTGTTGAGTGAATCCCTTTGCCACTAATCTCGCCTTAAACCTTTCAATTATTCCAACATAATCCCTCTTAGTCTTGTATACCCATTTGCAGTCGATTGGTATGATTTTTTTGTGTCTTTTCAACTAGAATCCAAACTTCATTCCTCTTCATGGAATTAAGCTCTTCCTCCATGGCCGTGAGCCATAGTTTTGACTGCTGATCATCCATTGCTTGTGAGTATGTTATTGGGTCGTCTATATCACTAATATCATAGTCTACTTCTTATAAGTAGACATGATAATCTGCTGGGATGGCATGGTTTCTGGTTCTTCTAGACCTTCTGGGTTCAGTATGCACTTCAGGATTGAAAACATTGGGCTTAACTGCAGTGTTTTCTCCCTGTGTCTCGGCTTCATACTGTACAGCAGTTGCTGTTTGAGTCTCCATAGCTTGCAGGTCATCAAGTTTTTCACTTTAGTCATCAACCTGGTCATGCAAGTTAGTTTGACAAACAGGAACTTGAGTGATCGGATCAACTTCCTCAAAAACATAATCTATCTGAAATCAAATCTAAGACATCTTGATCTTCTAGAAATCTGGCATTGTCTATCTCTTGTATCCTAGAATGTGTTTGAAGGCAATAGAACTGAAATCTCTTTGATTTTTCACAGTAGTAATGAAATAGCAAGACTGAGTCCTTGCATCAAGTTTCCTTTCATGTGGATTGCAGAATCTAGCCTCACCTTTGCAGCCCTAAACATGAAAATGTGCAAAGCTGAGTCTTCTATCTGTCCAAATCTCAAAAGGGGTCGAAGGAACTGACTTGCTTGGCACCCTATTCAAGATGTAGTTGGCTGCCTTGAGAGCTTCTTCCCATAGGAATCCAAGTAGCTTAGTCCGTGAAATCATACTCCTCACCATCCCAATTAGAGTTCTGTTCCTTCTCTCTGAGACCCCATTCTGCTAAGGCGTGCCAGGTGTGGTGTATTGTGCCATTATACATTGGTGTTCAAGGTAAAGTGCAAAAGGGCATTTCTGTTGTCCAGCTTCTGTATACTTGCCAAAATACTCTCCACCTCAATCTGACCTAACAATCTTAATTACTAAATTTAATTGTTTCTCAACTTCAGACTTAAAAACTTTGAAACAGTTAAGGACTGCTGATTTTTCAAGAATAAAAAAAGTATAACCAAATCTGGAAAAATCATCTATGACGTTCACAAAATACAGATTGTCTTAACAGGAAAATGGTCACGAACGTCAGTATGAATTATTTCAAGAAGATTATGACTCCTTTTAGCCTCAAAGTTTCTAAGATTAGTCATTTTGCCTTTAAGGCAGTCAACACAATTAGCAGAATCAGTAAAATCATGCTTAGGAATCAAATTTGAATTAGAAAGTTTGGTAATTCTTTCTTTTGAAATATGTCCTAGTATTTTGTGCCATAACATATAAGAAGAACTCGTGTTTTGTGTCCTTTTAACACCAGTATTTAAAACAATTGAATCACACAAAACACTACAATCAAAGCTACCACAAATCTCCATGTAAAAAACCTACTCCTAATGGGTTTTCAAGGTTATTTTAAGGAAAAGTTTTAAACAATCATTTTCACCAAAATAAGCAAAACAATTTTTAGTCAATTTAGAAGCAGAAATAAAGTTTCTTCTCATAGAAGGAACATAAAGCACATCACCAAGTTGTAGGACAAAACCAGAAGAAAGTTTCAATTTTACTTTCTCTATAACTTCTACTGATACCTCTGTCCCTTCTCCTACATAGACATTGTAAGTATTCTTGCTTATCTTTTTTGGGTAACAAAACCTAGCAAGGAATTGTTTACATGTATTGAACAGCCAGTGTCGAACCACCAAGTATTTTTGGGAACTTCAACCAAATTAGATTCTACACAGGCATAAACATCAGTTCTACCTTTACTTCTCAGCCAATCCTTAAAGGTTTCACAGTCTTTTCTCAAATGTCCAGTAAGTTTTCAAAAGAAACATTTCATTTTATCAACATTTTTCTTTTTGTTCTTGAGATTGTCAGGCCTTTTAGAGATATCAGTATTTTTGGCAGATAAATGAAGCTTAACAGATTATTTAGAATTAGGATTCTTACTTGATGAATGATTGAAAGCTTTCTTGCCTCTTGTCGCCTGAACCAGATTCACAACCTCCAAATCTCTTGTCTTATCTGATTGTTTCTTGGCTTCCTCTTGCACACATTGAGATATCAGCTTATCTACACTCCAATTTTCGTCTTGAATGTTGTATGATACCTTAAGCTGATTGAACTTGTTTGGCAATGCTTGAAGGATCATGAAAACTAGCTGCTTGTCACTGGTGTTGACATCCATTGAATTGAGTTTTTCAGCAGCATCAGTCAGTGTCATGATATGGTCTCTGATTGGTCCATTTCCCTCAAACTGTGTTTTTGTGAGTATCATCATGTACTTGCTGAATGCAGCTTTCTCACACTCCTTGAATTTCTTATCAGTCTCTACCATATACTGTGATGCAAGTTCATGCTCCTTAATTGCTCCACGCACAGTATCAGTCATGTAACGACCCGGACCAGAAATTAAAGTATTTTGAGAATTGGACGATTTTACCCTCGATTTTGGATGGGTTCGGGAGTCACTTTTTGACTGGCAGTACTTTTGGGAATTTTTCTTGGGTCGTTGCGTAGGTCTCGAACTCACGAGTTCGTAGACAGGCGGCACGCGAAAAACGGAGACCCGGTGAGTTCGTTACGGGTCTAGAAGCTTCAGGGGCAGTTTGGTAATTTTGGAAAAGTTGGAACTATATATCAGATATTTTTCTCTCTCCTCGGGGGATTGGTCGAAGCAGTCTCTCTCTCCTACCCGAAATTCTTCCCGTGCGAACACCGAATCACCATTTTCATCGGACGAATTTCAGTCCGATTTGACCGAAACTAAGGCCGGAAGGATTTTCCCGGCGACCCCACGAGTCTTTTGGTGTAATCATCGGAGCGGGAGCACCGCCGTAGGCGACGGACGGAGGAGGGAAGTGGACCGAATCTTCTCGGTCGTTTTCTGGCCAAACCAGGTACGATCTCGGAACTTTGACCTCATATTTGGATTCCTGGTGAAAAGTAGATGAATTTACATGTGTGGATCGTGAAAAACGGTCAAGAAATGAAGAAGTTATAAAAGCTTGAAGTTTCGGCCGGAAATGGGGGATTCCGGCGAAACCAGACGGCGGCGACGGTGGCTGCCGGTCATCTTCTCCGGCCAGACTTCGGCGACTACGCCGGCAGTCGATCGTCTTCTCCGGCGACCGGTTGAGTCGGGTCAGACCGGGTCGGGTCGAGTGAACTGATCGGGTTGACTGAACCGGTCGGGTTGAGTTGAACCGATCGGGTTGAGTGAACCGATCGAGTTGAGTGAACCGATCGGGTCGAGTTGGACCGGGTCAGGTCGAGCCGGGCCGGGTTGGACCGGTCCAGGCGCATGACCGGCGCGTGAGGGCGCGTAGCGGCGCGTGAGCGCATGTTCTGACCTTCCGGTGGCGCGTGGCGGCGCGTGGGACTGTTCCCGATGTCACGGCGGCGCGTGACTAGGGTTTTGGGACGTTCCGGATCAGATTTTATTGGTTTCGAGGCCATAGGAGTTCGTTTAAGGCCCGATTTGGGCAATTCCAGCGGTAATGGTTGACCTTGAAGCGGAGTTTGAGCTCGGAAAGTCAAGGAAGTTGGGTTATTGTTGTGCATGTGTTCCTTGGGCTAGAGCGTTCATGAATTTTGGGTTGGATGATGTTGGTGAGTGGAATCCTTTCCTAAACTCATACCTATATGACTTATGTACTGTTATGTGATAGATTATGTGATGACCAGGATTTCAATTGAATGATGATTTATTTAATTGTGTTAGTAGTATTTGATGTAATTATGTGTGTGGTGATGAATGTTTGATTGATGAATAATATTATATATGGAATGAGAATGATACAAGATGATAATAGGAAATTTAGACTATGCCAGGGTTAGCTTTAGGACCCAGCATTGTTAATTATGAGATGTGAGTATAAACTACCACTAGATTAGGGTATCTCGAGGGTCAATTCCGAGATACGTATCACGATATCAAGTCGTGAGGTATGATACATTCGGTGAAATACATGAGTCACAGCGAGATATCATGTTGACGTGGTAATTATTTGATTCCATGATTTTGAGTTGAAACAGTAATTGTGATTATTAAATATCTTTTATTTAAATATTGTTGTGTATGGTTGTAATGATTTCCTTGAATTTATAAATGACTGGTGGACATTTGTTTTTCCAATATTTCAGTAAACGTGTGTTGTGAGAAATGGCATGGTTGTTGGATTCGGTTTTGATATTGTTTTGGCATGGAAATTATTAGAATCCATGAGTTTGAGCTGAAATCGTATTTGTGATTATAAAATACTTGATTCTTGGATACAACGGTTTTGAGGGGGCCCAGGACCCGGGGTAAGGATCCGCTGAGACGGAGAACCCGGTGAACCTCCAATATAAACAATACGGTTTTGAGGGGGCCCAGGAGTCGGGGTAAGGATCCGCTGAGACGGAGAACCCGGTGAACCTCCAATATAAACAATACGGTTTTGAGGGGGCCCAGGACCCGGGGTAAGGATCCGCTGAGACGGAGAACCCGGTGAACCTCCAATATAAACAATACGGTTTTGAGGGGGCCCAGGAGCCGGGGTAAGGATCCGCTGAGACAGAGAACCTGGTGAACCTCCAATATAAACAATACGATTTTGAGGGGGCTCAGGAGTCGAGGCTAGGATCCGTTGTTGGTCGTGAACTCGGTGAACCTCCAAGATAAACATATTTGAGGTAGACTAGAATATGGGACTAGGATCCGCTGTTGGCGGTGAACCCAGTGAACCTTCAATATAATTGGTTCGTTAAGTGCTCCGACTCTGGCATTGAGGAGTTTTGGCTCCGCCAGGTCGCGAGGCTATTTATGCATAGTACAGAGAGTTGTGATACATGACTAGCACACCCCAAGGGATACCCTGGTGGCTAGGGATATGCCGACTGATGTGATATGATAGCTGAGGATATTTCCAGCTCTAATATAGTTTGACGACTATTGTCATGTGATAAATCAGCCTATGGAAATACTTCGTCATCCGGGTCAGTGGGTTGGTGTGGGCGGTGACCCAGAGTGACGAATTATTGTTGGTTCACAAATATCTTACTAGTCAGTTGTCTTGTGGTATTCCAGTAGTGATGTCAGCAGTGTTTGACCTACTGACATTTGGTATCAGAGGGTGTTCCTATTTGGACCACCACTATTTCGAGGTCTTGGCTTTGACCTATATACTATCCTGCGTCTGACAGGTAGGAGTGGTCAGTAAGTACAGAGGTTCTGTCGGGAAACCGGTAAGGTTTACTAAAAATTATTTAAGAATAAAGGGTATTTCTGGTATTTAAATTTTGAGATAAAAGAACTGTCAGACGGGATAAGGGTTCTTTCCGGGTTTCGAGGAAAAATTCGGCAAGGGTCCTTACAAGTCATCCCAGTTTCAATAACCGAAATTGCCAACTTATTAGCAATCCACCATTTCTCATGATCAGCCTTATCCTGTTTAGAACTCTGAGTAGTGACTGCAGATGGCTTAGGGTTATCAAGGCAGATTTCAAGGGCATTGAATGTCAAGAAAGCCTTTATTTCTCTCTTCCACTTCTTATAATTTCCCCCACCAATCAAAATTGGTATGTTAGCCATATGAATGACTTCAAACCAGCTGTGGAGATTAACAAGAAACACCAGAATTGGAATAAGTCAAAATGAACTATTAAGTTCCTGATTTCACATCAATTTCTACTTTGCAACACTTTGGGTAAATGCAAAATTTTCAAATTGGCTCAAGCATAATCAATATCATAAACATTCCAACAAGAATTGAGCAAAACACCTTTAGGCAGTAAAGTTCATAAAGTCAGAAAATTTAAACATTATTATGCATTCAAGATTAAGTTCTCAACGTTCCAAGGAGTAGTGATAATATAACTATCACATAATCCTCAAGACTCAGCAATTCCACAGCCAAATCGAAGGTACCGTTTGAATTATCACAATAGAGCCAAAGAATAAGACAGAGGAAGATTTGTGGGGTTAAGCAATTGTAAACAAAATTTTCCAAAAGACAACAAAAACAATGCAGAACAATCAATACCTAAAACAATTTCAATCAAGGGAAAAGAATGAGTCTTCTAACGGCCGATAATTTCTCTTCGTCATCACAGTATCTCTCCAAATGACCCTGATTCGATGGAATCAGACCAGCAGAAGCAACCAGATAAGTCGTCTTCGTAGTGCGAAAATGATTGAGAGTTGTGAATGGCGTTGATCGAGAATTTCTGGGTCGAGACCCATTCGTGCTTGAGGGGTTTGTGTTTGAAAACACTCGGACTAGGTTTTAGTCCGATGCCCAAAAGAATCAAAACGACATATCCCAGGTTAGTAGAATATGTCGTTTAGTTTTATTCAAAAATTTAATTTGTTTATTTATTTAACGAATTAAAAACTTGAATTGTGGCTCTGATACCACATGTTAAACAAAATATAAGTTCAGTCAAGATCACAACTCACGAAATTTAACCATGTTATAAAATCAAGCAAACAAATATCCAAAAGATTAACAAGATGAGATTACAAACCTGTGGAGATTGAAGACGAATCCATGATCACCAAGACGTTGAAAGCCAAAACCAAAGCAAACCTTCTTCTCTCTGTCAAGTATCTCAATGCTCAAACTATCAATAGGCAATAGTCCAAAAGTTAAGCGAACCTGGTGAGAGAAGAGGCATCCTTATTATATAGACAATCCATCTAAGTATTCTCCTACTTGAACACTTAGACTTCTAATTGGTCTAAAAAAGGATTAGTAAAGTCTAATACTAATTCTAATCAAAATAGAACTGGTAATCCCTTGTTATCAAGACTTCTCTTGTCCTAATTTGAGTCAAAATCAGTTTTCACATAATAATCTAATGCTCAAATTCTTACAATTTACACTTATCTTACTGCAACGAATGTCATGATAACGTTCATCGTCAATTAAGAGTAACGATCAAAATTTTAATCTGAATCTCTCTTATCTAAGTGCAATAATGAATGTAATAATAATATTCATTGTCAATTAATAGTAACTACCAAAATTTTAATCCGAATCTCACGACACTTATTCCTTTGTGCTTGTCATAATCATCCGAAGAAAGTTTTACATTAAGCATGATATAATTATAATCCGGCAGAAAGCAGCTAATTAAATAATGCTGTCCAGCAGAAGACGGTGCATAATTAAACATGTTATTATAATTACAATGGAAGCAGGTAAATTATGATTTGCTCATGGAAAAAGGAGATCACGGAATAGGTAGGTCGGTTTGGCTTTGGCTTTGGCATTGAGAAAAAAAAGGGTCCATCAATGGTGGGTTTTATCAACATCAAAATAGCTGGCATATATGTTCTTAATTTATTGCCTTTCTTTAATTTCCCTCCATCTCCTCTAGTTTATAGTACCAGATTTTCTGTGATAAACTAGAGTCATTTTGCGACGCGCGCCAAAGACAAAAGAAAAGGCTATAAATTTGAAGGCACACTATAAAGAACACACCTAACTCGAACGACTTTGAGCCCTACAAAATTCATTCACTATTCTCTTTAAGGGCACATTATATATATATATATATATATGTACGTACTAATATATTTATAGTGCATGTCTGATGATGTCTGAGCTAGCTCCATGCATATAATGCAATTCTGATCCGACCAGATCGAGTCTTCTTTTCTTGCCCTTATGGACCTCCTGGCCATGGAAGTAGATATGCATTCAATTCTGAAAACCACTGTGCCCTGACCAACAAGACATTGCTCTCGTGAAGTTGTCACTCAATAATTGAACACCTAGATAGCTTTATACTTAATGAACACGTGTCGATATTTATGGGTTTTGCAGAGTGATATAATATATATACTCCAAAATAATAAGTCGATATTACCCGGAATTCATGAATCTTAATTATGAATCACATGTACAGTCTCAACTTTTGCATGAACACGTACGGGAGATCTCACAATTGCCTTTCCATATATAGCTTTTCAAATAGTGCATGGCTAATCACTATGAATCCCTCTACGTCACGTACGTACAGATAAATAAAAGAGAATAAATTAGTATAAAACTATAGCTAGCTAGGGTTGTACCCTTTTAACTAACCATTAGCGTACCTAGCATCTCTCTAATGGAGCTGGGATTACGTGTCGGGACTAACCTAGCTATGTGAATATTCTTTAACAAACTAGCTAGCTATCTAAGAATTATAAAAAAATTGGACGTCTCCTTCAAATTTTCCACATGAGTTTTATCGATTAACACACAAAGCTTGTACAAGATACAGAAGCTTAGGTGGAATTCACTGTATGTATATATCACATCCTTAAAAATTGGGGACTATTTCAATTTGCTCTCCAACTTTATCATCTCTCACTTAGATTTTTTTTTTTTTTTTTATACAACTATGTTAGAGAGAAATATTATATATTTTGAGTATTTCTCATTTTGTATGAGAATCGAATATTTGATTTCGAGATTATCCACTACGTAATGAAGAAAAATATTATTAAATTATAATATTATAAATAAAAACAACAACCGGCCATGAATATTGAATATCCCCCATCCACTACATGGCAGTTTAGTTTTTTTATAATTTTGTGAAACTATAATTAATTATTAAAGAGAGTGGGATCGAAGTTGAGTAAAAACTAAAAATCCACGTATACAACAAACCGGCCGCAGTTCCCCTATTCATTTTGGAACCAAAACTGTTAAATATTATTAAAAAGAAAACACAAAGTCAACTTCCGATAGTCGAGGCAATGGCAATGGCATTGGGATTGCTGTGTTTGTGTTGTATTTGTCTCCGCCTACAATTCACTTTTAAAATTTGGGAACAAAGTTCGCAACTGGATAGCAGAGGCAGCCGCCACCATTGTAATTAACACGTTCCCACGTTCTATGAACCAAAATTAATGGTTGATTGACAATTTTTGAATAATTATTATATTTATTTATTGAGAATCTCACAATGTTTCGTACTATGATAATTAAAATTTTAAATTATAAAAATTTGACTTTTATAATATATATGATGCAAAAATACGAAAATTTTGCACCGTGATGATTCACTTTCTAAGACATGGACTATTGGACCATGACATTCAACTCTTTCAAACTCTACCAATTGTTTGCGGGTCTAAGTGGGTTTGGTCACAAATTTCCAGACTACGTACTACTATTCAATGTTTATGATTTGATAGAGAACTAAGTTAGGATTATTATTTTTGCAATTTCAGAAAATAGAGTTCACACCTCAAAAACAACACACTTCACACCTAATTACATGCATTTTTGTTTCAAGTGACATATGCATACCTTAAAATTAGGTTAATTTGGCATTTTTCTTATATTTTTGTTTTTTACTATCTTAGCTAACAAGAATGTCACCATCTTCCTATTTGACCACACAAATATGCTTTGTACAAAATGTTTACTACGTTTAAAATTAAAATATCACCTTCTTTCATTGCCCAAAAACAAAATGTCACCTTATTCCGATTTGACTACACGAATATGGCTTTCTACAAAATGTCTATTTCGTTTAAATTGTGCCCCAAGTTAGGAAATAGTTATATGGTGTAATTTTATTAATGCGTGATACACCATCTATTTCATTCAAGTTAGTTTGAAGTTCCTCATTTATAAGGGATTAGGAATTGTTTTCGTTTAATTGTCTAATAAGGGATTTTCACTTATAAATTCCATCTCAATATCTTGCGTCTAGTCATTTGTAAATTCTTTGGTAGTTAGTTTGAAGTTACTAATTTTTAACTAATTTTGCCTAAATTTTTTCTCATCCAAACATACCTGCTATGGACTAATAGGATTCCTTTCTATATGTTATGTGTGGGGTTTTGGATTTGACTCTTGTAAAGGGCGAAGTCGATACTCATTATATAATATAATTCCTTTCCCCAATATCATTATATAAAAAAGGATGCAATGAAGCTATTTTATGTGGGTCACTAAAAAAGAATTCTTTTTTATTTCCAAAATTGACGATAGTCTATTATAGAAATTATTGTTTTACTATTCTTCAATGAAAAAAAAGTCGATATAAGATTCATATCCTACTAATGAAGAAGCGATGTAATATTTTTGTTGTAACGTTAAAGTAATATAATTCGAAAAAAAAAAATAACTTTTTTAATAAATCAAGAGCAAACATGACATCGAATATGAATAAATCTTCTACAGTAACCAATCTTAACATCACGTTGTAGATCAGTTGTGATCTTTGGGTTTAGATTTTTGAATTTTGTAAATTCTTATTATGTTTTTGAATTTTGTAAATTCGTTGTCGTTTTGGTTTCCTAACATACTAGGGATTTGGGTTATGATCTTCTGTTCAAAGGTCGTTGGACTCCTTTATAAAAACCAACTTGGATCACAAAAAAAATTATAACTTATTTGTAATCAGAATTACTCGAATCAATATGCACACAGCTTGACTCAAACTTTAACGAATCTAAATAGGAAAGCATTACATAATCCATTTAACTACTTGTTTTACATTTAAACATAAGAGTCGATAGTAATTAATGCTATTTAATTATTCATAATATATCCTTCATTAATTAATGCCTCAAAATATCATACCTAATAAAACGAAACTAGTAATGCATCAATTACTGATAATCACTTACAGTTTTATTCTCGTATGTGCGACTTGCTATTATTAACAATACATAACTACAAAAGATCCCATAGAAATACAATTCCAACTTGGGGGATACTTTCACAAAAGATCCCCCTCCCTCTTGGAATCTTTCCCTTCACACACAAAATGACATGTTGGCATTACTAATCTTCCACTTCTTTCCCTCATCTCCATAAATATATCCATGTATTATATAAAAACAGACGCATACAAAATCACCATCATCACCATCTCCATGTACAATTAATAAACCTACTGCAACAAGCACCAGCTTCCAAACCTCTCAAGGCTCCCCAACCCAACAAACACCACCAACTTCCATGGTCATGGACGCACAAGAGCCACCGCCTCCACCGCCCCTTAAACCCTTAACGCGGCTCAACGAGTACGTCGCCAAAACCCGAGTCGGCAAGCACTTCAAACTCGCCCAGCGCAACTCCACTTTCACCACCGAGCTCCGCGCCGGCACCGCCACGTTTCTCACTATGGCCTACATCCTCGCCGTCAACGCCTCCATCCTCTCCGACTCCGGAGGCACCTGCACCGTATCGGATTGCGTCCCACTCTGCTCCGACCCGACACAGTCCCTCCAAAACTGCACCGGGTCCAACCTCCGGGTCATCCAACCCGACCCGGTATCATGCAAATTCGACCCGGTCAACCCGGGTTACTCCGCCTGCATAGACCGGGTCCGGAAAGACCTCATCGTCGCCACCGTCACTTCTTCTCTGATTGGGTGTCTCATAATGGGCGTTTTTGCTAATCTCCCTCTAGCTTTAGCCCCGGGTATGGGCACCAACGCCTACTTCGCTTACACGGTGGTCGGGTTTCACGGGTCGGGTAATGTCTCGTACCAGAGCGCCTTGGCTGCGGTGTTCCTCGAAGGCTTGATTTTCCTCTTCCTCTCCGCAATCGGATTGCGAGCCAAACTCGCGAAATTGATCCCGAAACCTGTTCGGATCAGCTCCTCCGCGGGTATCGGGCTCTTTCTAGCGTTTATCGGGCTGCAAAGCAATCAGGGAATCGGATTAATCGGGTACAGCTCGTCCACGTTGGTGACACTCGGAGCCTGCCCCGCTTCCTCTCGCGCCTCGTTAGCTCCCGTCATAACGGCAGTGAACGGCACCGTCAGTTTGATCCCAGGCGGCACGGTGTCCGGCGATATTTTCTGCGTCCGAGACCGAATGGAAAGCCCGACATTTTGGCTCGGCATCGTTGGCTTCGTAATCATTGCGTATTGTTTAGTGAAAAATGTGAAAGGCGCGATGATTTACGGCATCATTTTTGTAACGGCCGTTTCGTGGTTCCGTAACACCGAGGTAACGGCGTTTCCAAATACGGACGCGGGTAACACGGCGTATAAATACTTCAAGAAGGTCGTTGATGTACATACGATCGAAAGTACGGCGGGCGCATTGAGCTTCAAGAGCATTGGAAAAGGGTTTTTTTGGGAAGCATTAATTACGTTTTTATACGTAGACATACTCGATACTACCGGGACGTTATACTCCATGGCCCGGTTCGCGGGTTTCGCTGACGAAAACGGCGATTTCGAGGGCCAATACTTTGCTTTCATGTCGGATGCCACGTCAATCGTGGTGGGATCCTTGCTCGGCACGTCACCCGTGACTGCATTTATAGAGTCCTCCACCGGTATACGTGAGGGCGGCCGTACGGGACTCACGGCGTTAACGGTGGCGGGGTACTTCTTTTGTGCGTTTTTCTTCACGCCGTTATTGGCTTCTATACCGTCTTGGGCGGTGGGCCCGCCGCTGATCCTGGTTGGGGTGCTGATGATGAAATCAGTGGTGGAGATTGACTGGGAGGACATGAGGCAGGCAATCCCAGCCTTTGTGACGCTGATCCTAATGCCGTTGACTTACTCCATAGCGTATGGTCTGATTGGTGGGATTGGGACTTTCATTGTGCTGCACGTAGGCGATTGGGGCCAAGAGCTTTTCGCGAAGCTTAGGATTGTAAAGGGTAGAGGTGGTGGTGGGGTCAATGGAGCCCATGATCAAACTAGAGAAGAAGAAAACCCAAATGCAAAAGTCCTTGAAATTGAAGTTTAAAATTTTTCTATTTTTCAACATACGAAAATTGGGTATATGAATTCATACACAATGTACATAGTAACATTAATTTGTCTTGGTTTGTTTTTATTTTCAAAACAGTGGGTCTGGGTATTGATATTGTGTATGGTGACCTGACCAATTACAACATTTTATGTTAATTACACCTCATCTAAATACTTTCTCTGACCAGACATATATTTTGCCTTTCTTCTTCAATGCAATCCTTTTGTTTTGTTCTTCTTTGTAGCTGGGTCCATTCATATCTTAAATAATAGAAAAAGATCACTCAAAAGAGGGTTGCGCATAAGCTTAAAGTATGCTCTCTTTTTTTTTTTCTGGGGGTTGCCACAAGATAAGATTATTGACATAAAGTACACTAAAATCAAGCAAATAATGGCACTAGCCATTCTATTGGGACAGCCAGGAAAGCCAAATCAACTTAGATTCGGTATAACTAGTGATTCTAATCTCAAGGTTACTTCATCTCGAATAAGTGCGTATTCTGGTATTTCATGTATTATAATACTATTTATATTATAATATGAGTTCATGTTTAATTGAATTGGGTAATTTACAAATTTAAGATAATTTCAATATACAAGTGAAAAAATTATTACATGGGAACCAACCTATCACGAGCGAGCACATGTACATCAAGTCCACGCATTTATAATGTGAGCTGGTTTTATTGAAAAAAGAAATCTTAAAATTGGAAATGTCAATTATATCATAACATGTGAATTAGATGCAATTAGTGGTTGCAATACATTACCATTTAATAATTTTTCGTAAAATTTAATGTGCTTTCATTGTGAGTGACTAAATATAGAAGACAACTTATGTAATACAATCCCTTCAAAATGATAGGATTAGAAGTGATAAGTTCTTTCTATGTCTCATGCCCTTAAATGCCAAGTCTAGTGGTATTTCTACTCGCTAATATTAGTAAAAAGTGAAGTCGCCTCACTAATATTAATGTATAAAGATAAATCCCTTTAAATGAAAAAAAAAAACCATCCATTTTATCTTCAAAATGCTTTGAATTTAATTAGTTATCTAATCCAATCAAATGCTTCCCAGTACGAGCTATAGATGTAGGAAATATCAATCATGTTGTCGCTCTATTATAACACATGAATATGTACTGTTATATTGTAGGAAGAGAGATATCTAAGTATGTCATGTTCTTATCCAGCACGAACCCAAAAACCGTAATCTCTAGATGAGTACCTTTGCTTTGTCGAAATGCCCTATTGTGAAAGCCACAACTCAAGCAGGCAGTGTTTAGTGGGGGATTTTTGGTAGCATTCACAAACCAAACACCTGTCTTTGTGTTGTTGTAGTGGGGGTTTTAAGTGATTGAT
Organism: Oemleria cerasiformis; assembly: GCA_037349345.1. Classification (NCBI taxonomy): domain Eukaryota; kingdom Viridiplantae; phylum Streptophyta; class Magnoliopsida; order Rosales; family Rosaceae; genus Oemleria; species Oemleria cerasiformis. The sequence goes on along the minus strand of JAZGTL010000007.1, from coordinate 32,433,612 downwards.
CGAAGAATATGCACCAAACTCACAACAAGAGAGCATATATTAATCCTTTTCCCTTTTTCATCTTCTTTGTGCTGTACAAATACTTACATTATTATGCGTACGAACAAACGTACATGAATTTTGAATTTTAATAGATGATTGGGTGGGTTTAGGTGATAATTGACAGATGATGAACCCAATGTTCTTTTTGCTTCTTACAGTTACATGCATGATAAGTTGATAAACCATGAATTCTGCTGTGAAAATTAAAAAGCAAAAAGCTCAAGCAAGTTGGGTTGAGACAGAACATATTCTTTATTGGCTTGGTTGAGTGAGTGAGTGTTGATCTGACATGAAACATCAAACATGGGGAAGCATGGTGCATATGTGTCTTCTAATCCCAAAAGCCATGTTTTGGAGGTCTTTTTTTTCTTAAGGAAATTTTCCCAAAAAAAAAAGGAAGCACATTGATTTGATGATGGTTGTAGTCATAATAGCGTACAGGTATATGGAGGTTGTGATGTGAAATGACCCCAGCTTTAATGTTTTATTGGAGATGTGTTTTTGTGTTTCTCTGGCACCAAGTTGATACTCTACAAATCATGATTCATAGTTTAGTGATACTAATTTTATATATATATATATTGCATAATCAGATGCGGCTTAAAAGTCTACTTGGTTTTATTGTTCACTCAAAATATGGAAATTATTGTGTTACTAATCCTACGTTATTTGATACTCTGTATTTTGATCTCAATTAATTTCACAAGATCTCACTTGTATATGACATTTATATTGAGTAATGCTACGGGCACAAACTACATTCCCAATTTTTGCATCCTAACATCATGTGACATACGACTTGGCAATCCATGTCATCATTCTATTATTAACCGTCTCAAAATAGAAATAAAGAGAAAATCAAACATAAAAAATTATAAACAAAAATAAAAGTGAATAAGAATAAAACCCTAATAACTCAATTATTATTCTCTTTGGAAAACTCTAAGCCCTGATAGCATAAAGCCGTTACACTCCACCACCAAGACAGCAACAGCCGTAGACTCCACCATACAATTTAACTCTTTGGATATGGAAAATCCTAATTTTGTCCTTCGGATTCAAATTGCAAATTTGCAATGGGCAATTGACAAACTTCAAGAGCAAGAGAATTGTTTCGGCCAATATCATCATCTTTTAGTCCATCGAGATCTTTTTCTTTGGCTAAACTAACATATTCTAGTGTACAAACTTGCCATATATCAAGAGCTTTTTCATGATCTAAGCTATGTTTGGATTAGGGTTTATGATACATAGAACCACACAACACAAGGTTGTAAATGTTGATTGCAGTGAGCCTAATGTGTTCTTCGGAATTACATGTACTTCAATGGAAGTTCGAAATCTGAAATTTGGGTTTTGGTTGACCATTAATACACAAGATTACAATTGTTGCCCGACTTACTTTCGTGCAAAACTTCACTAGGATACGATAGGGTCGTAGGGTTCTGACAAAAAATAGTATGCAATTAATTCATCATGAATGGAGTTCTTGAATTTGCAATCACTTGTGGTGGAGTCGACGACCGCCGCTGTCTTGGTGGTAGATTTGTAGTTACTTATGGTGGAGTCGACGACGGCCACTGTCGTTGTCTTGGTGGTAGAGTTGACGACGGGTATGTGCGATTATGACTTAGGATCTTCAAAAGAGGGAATAATAGTTAAGTGCTTAGGGTTAAATTCTTTTTAATTTTAATTTTAACTTTTATGTTTGATTTTTTTTTTTGAAATAATTAATTAAAAAAAGATGACATGAATTGTCATGTCGTGCGCCATATGTATTAGGATACAAAAATTGGAAAAGTAGTTGGTGCCCATAGCATTATTGATAAAAGAATATCTTCCAAAATAAAGAAGAAAATAGTTATTGTTCTAAGCATCTCCAACAGTTGAAATATATAACTCCCAAACCTAATTTAGTTAGAAAATACCTAATTTAGCTAGAAAGTTGTAAAACGTATACTCCAGCACATTCCCTATATGAGTTATTATTTTATACGTAGGGAGAAGGATAGAGAATCACATAATTACCGAGAGTCCCAAATTACATTACCATCCTAAATTTTCAACATTTTTATGACATATTGGATTAGGTGGCATCAATATTTTAAAATTACAAAAGTATTAAATGGTAAAAATATTTATGGTTTATCAAAATATAGAGTGATGTTGGAGCAAGTTAAAATAATTTTCTAACTACTTTAACTAAAATTTAACAAAAAAAAAATTTGGAGATTGTTGGTGGAGATGTACATGATAGAACTGAAGCTTGTGAGAATAGCTTAATCATTTCATTAAATGATGGGCATATATAAATACAGGTTCCTCCTATATATCAAGGAGAAGAATCCTAAGGAAATACAAATGTGAGCTTAACAGCTCATACTAGAACAACCATGCGTAACTAGAGTCCAATACAATAATGAAGTCCTATACAAGCTAATTACATTGGCTAACATGCCCCCTCAAGATAGGCCACGATCAGAGAGGCCAATCTTGCCACGAAATAGTTGAAATTGAGAGGTAGACAATGGCTTGGTCAGAAGATCAACCAGTTGGTTAGTAGAAGAAACATGAGCGACGCAAAATGTACTAGATTGAACTTGATCACGAATAAAGTGATAATTCACTGCAACATGCTTCATACGAGAATGAAAAATAGGATTGGAACTTGACTGAGTCGCCCTTACATTGTCGCATTAGACCACAGGAGAAGAGGGAAGAGTAATGCTAACAGTACAATGGCACAATTTATCAACTCTAAACAAAATTTTAGAAAAATTAAATGTCAACCGTCCATGGCTGTAGAGTGAAGAGTAAACAAAAGGTGAAGTTTTTTTGTTGTTGAAAAAAGGTGCAGTTTTTTGAAAAGTGAAACCCACATGCCCAAAAAGATTACTAAAAGGTTTCGTTTTTAGTGAACCGATAATATGGTCCATGGGCAACCCCTGCTGCACAAGAAAAATATCATTTTGGAACTTGGATGATTCACAATTTCATTGGCCTCACGTTAGAGGAATTTAATTGAATTCCAAGGGGCATTTTGGACAATTATTTTGTATGATATAAATTTCTGGTTCCCAAACTAACAGTGAGAAGAAGACGAGGCGATAAATGGCTAGTATTGGCAACAGTTGTTTTGGCTCAGTCTTCATTGTCCCTCTGGAAAATGATGTATTTTTGAAGAAGATGAAGAAATCTCCGTGCAATTATTTAATGGGTTCAAATAATCCCTTCAAATTCAACAAAATTTGTTGTGGGTTGCCTGAGAGTGGAATTGAGAAGAACCCAACAAGCAGCAAACCCTCAAATTCTAAAAATACCATTGAAGAGTACAACACAGCTATGAAGAGGATGATGAGGAACCCCTATGAGTATCATCATGATCTGGGTCAGTTTCTCTCTTACCCATTTTTGTAATTTCAGTTTGATTTTAGTTTTGAAGAATCAATTTCTATGTTTTGTTTCATTTTATTATGAGTTTAAGTGCTAAATGCAATTTATTAAGAACCCATTTAAAATCATTACTGAATTTTTATTGGGCATGTATGATCTGTATGGAAAAGTTGGAAAGCTTGTATCTTTACTTTAATTTAATGTTAGTGCTTTGAGATAGTTACTGATTAACTTTTCATTGCACCTTTTCTTTAAGAAATTATGGGCACCAGTTTAATTTATAATTACCTTATGGAAAGTTGGTGCCTTTTTTTCTTTCCCACCTTTTAGTCCAGAAATCTGTTTCTCTTTGATATGAAAGTTCATTACTTTGCAATGGATTTGACTATTTTAGCTACTTATAATTTCATCATGCTCGTACGTGTACCTACAGTACCACGAGACATACGGACCAAGCAGCAGGCAATGCTGTTTTCTTGAATTGTTGAGGATTATGAATTTTCGTTTCAATCAATGACTAATGAATTCGAACCTTATGCTGCATTTTCTTTTTCCGAATTCAGAATAAGGTAACTTGGGTTTTGCATTTGCTATGACAGTAAAAAGAATTGTGCCATGTAATTTGTTCTGCTTGCTTTGAGTAGTGTGTGATTGTTACTGCTTGCTTTGAGTAGTGTGTGATTGTTACTGTCCAATGTTCAGGCATGAACTACACACTGATAACTGACGACCTAATCGTGGGATCCCAGCCTCAGAAACCCGAGGATATAGATCACCTGAAGGAAGAAGAGAATGTGGCATATATTCTAAACTTGCAGCAGGACAAGGATGTCGAATACTGGGGAATTGACTTGCAGTCAATAATAAAAAGGTGTAAAGCAGTTGGAATCCGTCACATGCGGCGGCCCGTAAGCAAATATCCTCTGGAACATTCATTTAACAGATAGTGTATTCATACGGGAGATTTGTGCATTTTCCTTTGTTTATCAATCAATGCACTGCAGGCAAAGGATTTCGATCCAGATTCCTTGCGGAATGGTCTACCTAAAGCTGTTTCATCTCTAGAATGGGCCGTATCTGAGGGAAAAGGAAAGGTGTATGTGCACTGCACTGCTGGATTGGGAAGGGCACCGGCTGTTGCAATTGCTTACATGTACTGGTTCCTTGGAATGAATGTGAGTCCTTGTGCAGCTGAATGCAGCATATGATGTGCAGCTGAGTGCAGCATATGCACAGTGCCAAAAATAATAAAAAAATGAGATCTTTTTCATTGCTTCAGTTAACGAATTGTTCAAAATTGATGTGCAGCTGAATGCAGCATATGATGCGTTAACTTCCAAGAGACTTTGTGGACCAAATAAGAGGGCAATACGTGGAGCTACATATGATCTGACCAAAAATGATCCATCGAAGGAGCCCTTTGAGAATCTTCCTGAACATGCATTTGAGGATATTGCAGATTGGGAAAGGAACTTGATTCGAGACCGTATCCATTCTCTCCGTGGAACTTGAGAGCACTTGGTGAGCACTAAGCAATTCTTGTCTACAAGAAACATATCTTGAACTGACCAGTGATTCTTGTACGCGATTCATACAATCTTGCATCAAAGTAGAGCTTTTTATAACTCAGGTTGGGTTTCAGTGTTTAGGATTTCTAACAAATTAGTTCCCCTAGACGCTGAAACGATTGCTTTTGCACCTTCATAATGTAACTTGTCGTCGATTCCAATAAAGCATGAAGTAACTATCTTTATATCTTAAGAAACTTGCCATGTTGCCATAGAATTCTGTACTCTGATTGCTAATATGGCGAATGCATGCTGATGCTTGACAGGTTTCCACCATTAGAAGTTCGAAACATTGTCGACTAGCACATTGCAGCCTAGAGTTGGAGGCAGGCCAGATGTCTTTCGATCACGTTTGATGAGTCCTTTTGAATTAGATTGGATAGCTAAGCCTTAGTCTAACGTGGCCACTGCAAGTAAATGTGGCATTGAGACAGCACTCTTGGTATCTAAGCTGTGTACTTGCAAATCTGATATTATTAATGAATCTGCAACTTCAGATTGCAAGAGCAAATTTCTCTTTTATTTTAGCCTATGTTTAGCTTTGTAAAGGATCAAGACAATAGATAGAAAGGCTAACATAACTCGTTAATTTAATCAGGCGTTTCGTATAACATCATATATGAAAGACTTGTTGTAATGTTAGTTCTTCAATAGCTTACGTTACAGTATAAACAAAAACAAAAATGTGATGAGGAGACATTAGGATGTGGAATGCGTCCGGAGCTTTGCAAGTTCTGCTTGACGGTGACCTAAATGAAACGCGATCACCATCCACAGCAAACAGACCTGGAGAAGATCAAAGGGAGACACCTTCATTAACTTTTTGATGGAGAGAAATAATCAGGGTAAAAAGTCATAAATGCATTACAAATCCAAAGTAGGGTTTTAACTTTTTAAGTAACAACTATACTTGGGGAAGAAGGAACCTAATTTGTGTTTCTTATACCCGAAATTGAAAAAAAGAGTTAAAGAGAGAGGGGAAGGGGGGATATTTCAGACATACAGGCAGGCCGTAGAGACACACAGTTGACGCTCTCCCATTAACAGTGCTGACAAGTAGCTTGTACATTCCTGCTGCTGTAGCATCTCCAAGTCTTTGAACTAATACATCGATGCAAACCTGGAATATCATGACCTCAGCGAAATTATGTTTCAAATTGTTTGGTGATTTGCTTAAAATTGCACCTGACACAAATAGTGCAATATTTGACACCAAATAAGAGGTCCTATGGTAAAAAGAATTTAGAAAATCATGCCTTGGCTTTGTATTTTTCATCCTGTGAGACAACGGTAAATAGGAGTTCTCTGCCAGGCCTAGTCACAACGTAATTAACAAACTGCATGGTATAAAAAAAAACTGTAAGATCCAACTTCACAATGTTCTCACATATTGAGACTTTGACTACTTTTTCTATCAGAATGCAAGAAAATTCACCTATACATACTAATACAATTGACGTGTATCTAGTAATTTAAGTCTTGGTTAAATTAAGTTAAAAGATAAAATGTGAAAGGGTAAAACCAGAACCCAGAAGTTAGAGAGTACAAACCTTTCGCAGGGTCTCAGAAACTGCGACGGCTACCCAAGTTGGCCAGACAGCAATAGCAACCAAATTTAAGAAGGCAACAAATGGAGACGCACAAATAGCAGTAGTAACCCCCACAACAGTAAGAAAACGGCCCTGTGGAAGTGCCATAAGAAAACATTCAATAAAGGTATCATGTTAATTACTTTAAAAATTAGACAAGACAGAACATCAATTATATAACAAAAGCTCCTAAGAGCAGCATACCGTTATGGTAAGTTGTCCAGCAAGGATGAAAACAGCAATGAAACTGTTTATCTGAGCCAGCATTTTTCGTCTCCCAAGAGAGCTAGTAACAGTCATGGCAATTACGCTCACTTTCTGCAGGTTTAGGAAATCAGAGATAAAAACCATTAACATCAGTTGCTTGAGTTTAACAAAGATGCAACCTTGAAAAAGTTACACACATGTATTAGCAATGAAAAGAACATCTAATGGAGCACAATACACAGAGAAAATTCATACTTCCATCGAATCAGACAAATGGAAGGAGTACTTAAATTTGTATGGTCCTTGAAAGAATCAGAAAGAAGTCACTTAACAAACTCTCATATAAAGATTTCAAATCATTAAGTACTTCTTAGGGAAAAGAAAAGACAGAAAACAGGAGAAAAGGAAATGAAATATGCTGGTGAAGAGTTTTATATCCACAGCGAGATCCGTTTTAAATCACGTCAGTTCACATAGATAGCGAGGCTGAATTAAGGTAGACCTTGTGTGTGGATGGTCTTACCTGAAAATAAAAGAATGAAGAGATAACTGCACTCAGCCAGAGGAACAACGACACGTACAACAAGTAAGATGATGCCAATATAAGCCAAAAGCCATCTAAGATGGCCCAAATCTGAGGCTTCGCCACCAGAGTAGGTGACTTAGGAGAATTTCCTTTGTTGCGAATGGTTTGCCCATCAGGCTCATTTTTCTGATCAGACTCATTTTTCCGAGCAGGCTCATTTTTCCGATCAGGGTCAGCTTCTCTAAAACCAAAAAGCTAACCAAGTCAAGAAATAAGAATTTATATAACATCACATATATTATACACATTACATATACACATAACATCAAGAATGCAAGCTTATAGGTTTTCAGGATTGTTGAATTTTAGTCGGACTGCAAATGATTTAAAGAAAATTTTCATTCTTGATTGGCTTATTTCTTAAATCTAACATGTCTGGTGCAACAGAAATGTGAAATTCACTGCACAACTGCAACTGCCACCCGTAAATAATATTTCAAGACAAGAAGACGTACGACATACTACTCATAGCTCCTAATGCACTTAATACGGAAGAACTACTGAGGTTACTACAAAATTGTATCAAAGAATTCAGAGTCTTCGCTCTTGTGGGCAATATATAAATGTTAAGTTTCCATGCAGCAATAAAACAGAATCCAGTGCTTTGAATATTTGATAATATAGTTTACCTGATGGGAGTTAATTCCTCAGGGAAACGGGATACATCCAGGGTTATCCCTTTTGATGACTGTGCAGCAAACTCCATTAACAAAGCAGAAAATAACAGTAGAACTGCAACAAATCAATCCATGGCTTAAGACCCATCACACACAGAACAATTATCAAATTCCAATAGCTGATTTAGAAAACATACATGGCCCCAGCCTAGCCATTCCTGTGGCAAACAATGACCCAAAAAGCTGTCCAAGTGTGGCACCGGCACCAATAAAACCAAATAACCTTGAACCTGACTGAATACAGAACAAATTAAATGCATACAAAAAATTTGTAATTCTCATCAAATTCGTGTGACAATGTACATACCTCACTGTCCATAACATCAATCACTCTAGCCCAAGTTGAAGAAATTGTAATTAGATTGAGCAGGGAAATCTTCAAAAAAAAAAGCAGAAAATTTATTATTATATACATCTCTATAACTGAATTGACATTCGGAAAAGAGTTCCTAATCATTTCTAAAAAAAGTGAGAGATAAATTATACCCAGAGGAACAATCCAATTCTGACAGAGACATAGAACCAACCAAGGTTCTCCCACCCCATGGAATATGCACTGCTGGCTTGATTATCATCAACCTTTTGGTCACTTACCGAGGTGGAGGACATATTGACCAAACCCTGGACACAGAGAAGGTTGCTAATCAGCAAACTATGAACCAATCAATTCCAGAATCACATTTCTAGAGTATAAAGGCAACTGAATCATATCTCACCTTCAACTCTGGTTGCACTCGCGCCGACGATGAATGCCATAGAAAAAAGAACACCACAAGTGATAGACTAAAAAACCTGTGCATTAAAACCAAAGCCTGGAATTTCAAGAAGCAACCATTACAGGGCAAACAAACATAAATTAAGTTATGGTAAAAACCAGCTATTCCCTTTTGCTTTTAAGAAAACATTATGACGTTACAGAGACATGGTAAATGCAAAGAAATAATTTTTACAGCTAAAATAAAAATTCAAATTGTGGGTACACACATACCTTGCCTTTAGAAAGGTTAGGCAATGAGAATATGAGAGTTGCAACTGGCGCGGCAATGGAAGTGAGGACCAAAGACCCCACAAACAGACCCGGAAGGCTCGATAGGCCTAATGAGATTGCACCCTCATCGCGCAATGGAAGCACTACGAAGTAAGCGCACAAAATCTGCATTCAGAATCAAAATTAAGCCAAAACAACATAAACCCAATTCAGAAACTCAAAAAAGCAATGCAATTAAGCAGAGAGATTGGAGATTATAGGAGAAGAGAGTGATGGTTGAGATGGGCTTACGAAGAAGAAGCAGGATGAAGAGTGGAGCAGAGCTGAGGTCTCGTGAGGGTGCACCGCAACGAACGTGGATAGAATTGCATCTAATCGAGACCTGCTCATGTCTTCTCTGTAAATGGAGGGAGGGGTTGGGTTTGGTTGATTATTTGTGTCGGAATGAAATGAAAAAGCTTTGATTCGAGGTTGAAGAAGCTCCATTTTGAAAGTCAAAGTATATAACTGGGCCTGGGCTCTGGGTCGGCCCAAATTTCATATCACAACAAAACCAACAAATCAAAACCAGCGAGTGCCTCGCTCTGTCTCTGACTCTCCCAAATTTGCAAATGCTGTGCAAAGCATCTAGATTTTTCAGCTCCCTTTTCACACTCGCATCAACACCTGCAAGATTTTGCTGCTCGATTAAGCATTCCACCATGTCTAATGGAGAAGGAGCAGTTCGCTTCCCTTTATCGGCTTCAAGCACACTCGTAATCCAAAAGGGAGATATCACCAAGTGGTCCGTCGATGGCTCCACAGACGCCATTGTCAGTTCTTCTCCCTTTCTCTTTACTTTGTAATATTTATGTGTTCTTGGCTTTTTCTGTTTGGTTTCCGAGAAAAGCAGGGAGCTTTTGAGCCTTTTGGGTCTTAATTCTTAAGATGATCAATATGTTTTCTCGTTTTTTCTTGGAAATAAAATTCTCAAATCAAGATGTCCAATTTTTGTGTACAATTTGGTTCTTTTTTGGCGCTTGTCATCATTATGGATCATATTGATACTAGTGCCATCCTTGTACCCTGTATTATCAGTTCCATGAATGTCCCAAATTGCTCCCACTGAATACTTGTGCCACGGTTTTTTATAATTTATATTCTGTTCTACTGTAATTTCTCTCGTCGATAACACATTGAATACTATCAGTTTGAGCATATTGTGTTGCATATTGAATTGGACATTTTGTAGGTGAATCCAGCAAATGAGAGAATGCTTGGAGGTGGTGGTGCAGATGGAGGTAATTCTCTTTTCTATATTGATTTTTGTTGCTATATCGATCTTTTGAAATGAACGAGTATTGAATTTTTATGATCTTCCAGCTTTACATAGGGCTGCTGGTCCAGATCTTCTTCTAGCATGCTATGCTGTCCCGGAAGTGAGGCCAGGTGTTCGTTGTCCCACTGGTGAAGCAAGGATTACCCCGTAAGTTCTCATGATTTAACTACTCTTAATACTTTTGTATATATATAAAAAAAAAAAAACTACTCTTTATACTTGGTTTTGATTCGTACACCACATAGCCAATGATCAAATACATTGTAAATGATGCAGGGGTTTTAAGTTGCCTGTATCTCATGTAATTCACACTGTTGGACCTGTATACCATTCTGAGAGTAACCCAGAAACCTATCTGAGTGCTGCATACAGGTTGTTATCTTTTTCTTGCTAAGTAGTTTAATTTGTGAACCTTAATGAACTTCCTTTCAAAGGCTAATTTGTTACTCAATATATTTCGTTTCGTTCAAATTGATTACAGGAACAGCTTGAGCATAGCCAAATCAAACAACATTAAGTATATCGCCTTCCCTGCCATTTCTTGTGGTGCGTACGGGTAAGTTGACAATGGAACTTCCTTCGTGTTCAAGTACATAAGCGTTCGCATTGAAGGACAAGAACCGTTATAGTAACGTTGATCTTGTTGCATGAGGTTTATTTGATTTAGTCGTTTCATTCCTTTCAACAGATAGTCCTGTTTCCCATTTTGTGCAAATTGTCAAGTTTAAGGGTTTCAAGTCATATAGCCTAATGGTTCAGACTATTTAGGTTATTTGTTATATCTTTCCCCTACTGGAAGAACTTCTTGTATTGAAGTGGTAAACAAGTGACTGGCTGATTAATATCTTCTAAATTTTTGTGTTCTTCCAGATATCCCTACGATGAAGCAGCCACAGTATCTTTGTCAACAATTAAAGAGTTTGCGAATGACCTAAAGGAGGTATATGAATACTTATATCCTCTTCTTGAATTGATAATGCGATCAATCCCTTCACCACTTGAATATTCTGGGTAACTTACTGGCAGCTACATTCGATGTTGCTTGCAGGTGCAGTTTGTTCTGTTCGCAGACGAAATTTACAACGTCTGGTTGGACAAGGCCAATGAATTGCTTAAAGCTTAATATGCACCCTGTGCAACCAGTTGGCAGATGTATGACTTACCTTTCTGCGTTGTGTGTGGATTCATAACTGTTCGTTCTTCGTGTGGAGCCGAAGTTTGTTTACTTGTAATGTGCAGGATAGAACGGCGAAACTAAGCATATCTAAGGTTCTTAGGTTGCCAATGTACTTGGTTACGATCATGGAACTATATATGTATGCATTTGCAGAAATATTGAGTATGACAAGATGTCCTGCTATATACGGCTAAACTCGTGTTCATTACTCATCCCACAATTTACCAGAAAAATGGTTTTATGCTGAAAATTTTACTCATTGAAGGGATGCGGAGTTTCATATCCTGATCAAAAAATTTGAAAGCAAAATATAGATGACTAAACAAGACCAAAAACAAGGGGGAAATCTGCTAGGTGAACCAGCAGCAAGCAAAGCAACATATTGGTAAATCTAAAAACAAAATCCGAACTTAACTGTATGGTATCGATGACTTAAGAGTCCGAATCTAAATGATCTAGATTAAGAATCTTTGTCCTTGGGTAAATTTCTTGGGAGTCTGTTGAAAACACTGTCATCCACGATTTTATAGTGCTTTGAGAATTGCCTGTGGATCTTTCCGTAACAACTATCAACAGGCCCTTGATATTTGCTGTACAAAGCAGGAAGTGTTATTGATATGATTGAACCTGCCACCATCATAACAAAAGATAAGGATAAAACCCTACAAGAATCTCACATGAATCAAACCCGACCTTGTTTTAAGCCCGAACTTGACAAATAACAAAGCAAAATTTGGAAGAAACAACAATAATCCTTAATATGAGACGTCAAAGATCATTCATTTGATAGCCCAAGGACGATGATGCACATACCAATATAAGCAAGCGTAAAGAATGAGAACAAGCTTCCAGTAACCGACAACAGCCACAGGCAAACTACCACCTGTAAAATGCACAGGAGATCGTTAGATACTACTTTTGTCATTTGAATCAGAAATGGATGCAAATGCAAATTCAAAATAGAACAAATTGTGCTCTCAGCCAGATAGATAATACAGACCTTGAAGAACAGTCTAAAGTCTTTGCCGAGAGTGATGTCATGAGCCATAAGCAGCACATTGTTGATTTTAACACGAAAAGATGCTGCAGCATTATTAACCATTTCCTCTGATAGTACTAGCTCCGGTAGTGTTTGCAATTGTCTACTCAAAGAATATGATAGTTATCCTCATTGAAAACAGTTTCAATGCTAGGTTGATAATAATACAGGTCAAGAAGGTTGAATAATCATACTTATTTCTATAGACAGCATAGTTGGCACGAAGAAATAACAGTACAACCAAAATCAGCAAGACGTCTGAACAAATTGATAAGCATGATAATCCAGACTGCTCAAACAGAAGCCAAGAAATTGTAGCAACAATGATGGCACCAAAGGAAACCCGCCCCCGCTTCCATAACAAAACATCAGCAGCTAAAAAGGAAATAGAAAGAGTAAGAAAAAACCAGTGAAATGTTGCGCAGGTAAAAAAAAAACAATATTGGCCGGTTTGATCAATTTATTCTTACTTTTGTGAACAAAAACCATTTTCAGCTCACATTAGAAGTCATTCTTTTTTTTTTTGAACAAAACATTAGAAGTCATTCAGTTATTCAGATATTTAAATTCAACTTCATTTAAGTAGTTCACATATGCATGAACGAATCATGAGGTTACAACTAGCCTTGCTATTTTAAAGACTCCAACTTTATGCGCATTCTGATAGGCAGGCAGTAGATTTTAAACTAAAAGACAGAACATCCAGCAATATTTCGCTCCTGTACACGAGGTTTTCCTGAACCAGTAGACTCTTGGCCAAACTGGCTGAGCATTACTAGAAGCCTGGTATATATCTAACCTGATTCAAGTCAGTATTTAAACTTTCCACTAAAAACAATGGCATTTGCTCCACACTGTCATGATATAGTTAGACTCTTGGAAAGAAAATGTGCTGCAAAAATCATTATGAGGCAAATTATTTGAAAAAAAAAACCGGCAAAGGCAGCTTGCACTTCAGTTCCTAAGTCCAACATGAAATACAGCCACTTGCCTCACAAGCCTTGCAACTCCTATGCTAAAAATGCAAGTAATGCCACTCCAACAAATTGATTGCTGAAACATACATTCTATATCACAGTTTATCTTTCTTTTGTTCAATTATGGGAAGATGCAAATTCCGAAAGAAATACTATTTCTCCTCTATAATTTCAGGCATATTATTTTCTTCAGAAGTTTTAACTATCTACACATTCTTTTCAAGTAATATAAGATAATTTTCAACTGTCTCTTAACCACTAACTCTACATTATGCCTCTCATCCGCCGGATTTTGCATTCATCAAGCATAATTTCAAATCAATAGTGGCCATAAACCCTTGAACAACCAAAGATTTTGTAACAACCCACAACTACATTCAAGCTGACAAACCAATTCTATCATCATCTCAGGTAATCAAGAAGCTAAAAACACTATCTTTAACCCATGATGAAGATAAGTGACAAAACCCAAACTTGTAAGCAGAAACAGGAAATTAAAGAGACGTCCCACATACCCAAATGTCAGAAATTTCACACAAAATCAATAATGAAATATAACAGAAAATTAAGGTTATAGAAAATGGAAAGTTTCAATCTTTCCTCACCTTGACCACCACCCAAGCAGTTGTGCACTGACCCTTGACGGCCAAACAGCCGATAAGCAGAGCCACCTGATGTGGCGGTGTAAGAAGTGGACGCCGCCGCCTTTCTTCCATCCCCATCTCCCTCTGTGTTGCATAAATCTTGTGTATTCTCCATCAACTTCAACCTCAAAACCCAAATTTACAAAAGATAAATGATCTCTCTCTCAAGATTAAACAGTTGTACAAATTCGTGGTTATTTCTCGTAGAATTGAAAGAAAAGCAATAGAATTCCCAATTGGGATCTGAATCATCAAATGTTTGAAGACTTGGGTCGACTCGGGTTTCTGAGCCAAGACACCTGTCAAATTAGCCAACGACAAAAACAGGGCATCAGAAGAAAAGTTTTGAACTTTTCTACCCCAGTAATAAAATAGGGAAGTAACTTGGAAGTCTAACTTTTTTTTCTTTGAAAAGTCGCCATATAAGTCATATTAACTAAAAATAGATCATACATAAAATGAAAATCATGAAAGGGATATGAGAGAGATTTTTTTCTTAACAATAGTATGGTCCTTCGCTAAGCATTCATTCCTTAAAAATCTCATTTTGTGACAATAAAGTACTCGTAATTTATGTAATTAAGTGTTAAGAACTCAAGAAAAACAGTAGAAAACAGATAATTGAAAGAGAGTTCGCATCCTTTATTGACATCAAGGTTTGCCTTAAATAGGCTTACAAAAACAAAAAATTAGAAAATTAAGCAATAAAGAATCTCACGTCTAACAGTCATAGACTAATCCTAAGACTGAGTCAAAGCAAAATCAAATTCCCTAATAATAAGGGATTATTAACAGAAGCAAATACTAAGTCAAATAACGGCTAAAACTCTAACACCTTCCTTTAAACTGAATGATATCTAATCAATCAGTTTATAGCAGATATTGGACAAACTCCCAGTAACCCACGCAACTTCATAAAGGCTTCCAACTTCAACGACTTGGTTAATATATCTGCAACCTGATCTTGACTTTGACAGTGAACAGTTCAACAATCATTTGTTTTGTAAGCTCACGAAGAAAATGGAACCTGACATCTATGTGCTTGCTTCTTCCATGCAACATTGGGTTTTTGGAGAGTTTAATTGCTAAAATATTATCACAATACAACCTTATAGGTATAACGACCCATAAATTTAATTAGTGAATTTTTGTAAATTAATTTGGAGAAGGACGAAATTACCCTTGGTTTTATAAGGGGCTCAAAAATCACTTTTTGGTTAGAGACACATTTGGCAGTTTTTCGGGGATCGTTGCGTAGGTCTCGAACTCACGAGTTCGTAGACAGGCGGCACGCGAAAAACGGAGTCGTGTGAGAGAGTTGTGGGTCTAGAATGTTCCGGAGCAGTTTGGTAATTTTCCCGGGGTAGATATTTTTAACTCAGACTTCACCAGATTCTTCTCATTTTCCTCTCTCTCCTCTCACGACGCATCCTCTCTCTTACTCTCCCGTGAACTCTAATGAAGGCCAAGGGAGAAACCCAAATTTTTTTTGGATGTTTTAGACCCATACCAAGGACATCATCATCTTTCTCTTTTCCCCGCGAGCACAACCATACCCTCCGGGAGCCGAGGGGATCGCTGTGGACGACGGAGCAAAGCTCTAAACATTGACCGGAACTTCTCGGCCAGTTTCCAGCCACCACAGGTATGGGTTCTCAATTTGGCCTTGAGATTTGGATTCCTTGGCTCAAGTAGATAGATTTCCATTATTAGAACGTCGAATTTGGTTGAGAAGTGAGAGAGATACGAAGGTTTGAAGTTCGGGTGTTCATGGAGGTATGGTGACGGAATATTCCGTCCACGACGGAATATTCTGTTGCTCTGGTTAGGACTGACGCTGTTAAGTTTAACGGAATATGCTAATGACGTTAGAATATTCTGTTAAATCTAAAGGTATAATAACAGACGAAATATTCCTTCACTGTTAGGAATATCGAGTTACGAAATATTCCTTCGCCGTTAGGAATATCGAATAAATTCGGGGTGCTCAGGAGGAGCCAGATATCGAGTTACCACTTGGGGTGCTCAGGATGAGTCGGGATATCGAGTTACCACTCAGGGTGCTCAGGAGGAGCCGGATATCAAGTTACCACTCGAGGTGCTAAGGAGGAGCCGGATATCGAGTTACCACTCGGGGTACTCAGGATGAGCCGGGATATCGAGTTACCACTCGGGGTGCTCAGGAGGAGCTGGATATCGAGTTACCACTCAGGGTGCTCAGGATGAGCCGGGATATCAGGTTATCACTCGGGGTGCTTAGGAGGAGTCGGATATCGAGTTACCACTCGGGGTGCTCAGGAGGAGCCGGATATCGAATTACCACTCGGGGTGCTTAGGATGAGTCGGGATATCGAGTTACCACTCGGGGTGCTCAAGAGGAGCCGGATATCGAGTTACCACTCAGGGTGCTCAGGATAAGCCTGGATATCGAGTTACCACTCGGGGTGCTCAGGATGAGTCGGGATATCGAGTTACGACTCAGGGTAAGTCAGTAAGACTCAATTCAACCAAGTCGGGATATCGAGTTACGACTCAGGGTAAGTCAGTAAGACTCAATTCAACCAAGTCTTGTACCTTCGTTATCTGGGTTAGTGGGTTGGTGTGGGCGGTGACCTAGATTGACGGGTGGTTGAAGGTTCACAGGAGGGTGACACGTCAATTGTCTCATTTTATTAAGGAGGAGGCCCTCCGAGGTAGTTTGTGAACTACTAGGCTATCATGCATCTGACAGGTAGGTGGGGTCAGTCAAGTACATAGGAGGTTTTGTTGGAACCCCTGTAAAGTTTATTTAATGTTTCTAAACGTTAAGGGTATTTTAGGTATTAAACTTTTGTGTTAAAAGCTGTCAGTCGAGAGGCTGAGGCGTAAAATAAGTTCGTGAGGTTACCTTGTAGTGTAACAACCCGGAATTTCAATTATTGGATTTACGTAAATTATTTATGTAAAATGACGATTTTACCCTTGCTTGTTAAGGGGTGGGAAATTCGGGACGGGTCCTGACATGTAGGGCCACCACTGGTTTGAGGTTTCAGCAGTGTCTGACCTACTGTCAATTTGGTATCAAAGCTTGTTAGCAGATGACTATAAACTTCGAATCATGATTAGAGATTCTCACATTGTGATATGTGGCGAAGCATTGGCTCTTACCCTGATATGACTAAGCCGGTTAGCCACCGGTGCGGTTGCTCAGTCGAGAGGCTAAGACGGTTAACTAGTCCTTAAGGGGAGATTTTATCGATTTTTTGGCAGAATTCTCATAATTAATTGCAAGGACTTAGGGGTATTCTGGGAATTTCTTTAGGTTGTCAGATGAGAGCAGGATTCTTCCCGGGTTTCAAGGAGAAATTCGGGACGGGTCTTGTCAATCACTATCACTGAATCCAACTAACTTATCATTTTCCCTTTTTTTATAAAGCAAACCAAAATCAACCGTTCCTTTCAAATAGCGGAGCACCCTTTTTGCAGCCTGATGATGAAGTTCAGTTGGAGCTTCCATAAATATGCTTAGGAGACTAACAGCATACATCATGTTTGGACGAGTGGCAGACAAGTACATCAGGTTGCCAACAATCTGCTTATGAGTGCTATCAATTCTTACTCCTACAACATCTCTTGTAAGCTTAAATCCTGGGACAATTGGAATTTGGACTGAATTATAATATGCCATACGAAATTTTTCCAAAACCTCATGAGCATACTTTCTTTGGCTCGTGAAAATTCCAGCAGATGATTGCACCACCTCAATGCCAAGAAAGTAACACATCTTTCCTAGATCAGTCATATCAAATTCAACCATCATATATTTTTTAAAATTCAACAAACATGACTTCATCATTTCCTATGAATATCCAGTCATCTACATACAACACAAACAATCAAAAATTTACCTCCATCTCCATATTTCACGAACAATGTATGCTCATGAGGACATTTTTTAAATCTTGCCTTTGTGAAGTAAGACTCTATACGACTTTACCAAGCACGAGGCGCTTGTTTTAGTCCATATAGAGCCTTTTTTCAGACTGTAAACTTTCTGCTCATTTCCCTTTTGCTCATATCCTGGAGGTTGGCACTTGCTCATTCAACTCATAGTGCAAAAACGCTGATTTTACATCAAGCTGATAAATGGGCCAACCTTTATGTGCTTCCAATGATACCACCAAACAAATGGTGTCATGTCTTGCTGCCAGTGCAAAAACTTCAGCATAATCAACTCCATATTCTTGTGTGTATCCCATAACCACCAACCTAGCTTTGTATTTGTCAACCTCACCCTTTTCATTCAATTTTGTTTTGTAAATCCATTTGATTCCAATGGTCTTTTCTCCAGTCGGAAGTTCAGTCAACTCCCAAGTGTCATTTTTCTCAATTGCTTCTATTTCTGCATCCATGGCTTTCTTCCACTTCAAATTTTTTACAGCATCATTAAAAAATATGGGATTGCTGTCTGCAAACAAAGCAAGGTGAGCTATGGTATCATCATCAGATAATTCATTTCCACTTACATAATCTGACATCTAGAAATGTAACGACCCGAACTAGAAATTAACGTAAATTGAGATTTTAATTAGGAAAAATATGATTTTACCCTCGATTTTGGAGGGGTTCAGGAGTCACTTTTTGTCTGGAAGTACTTTTGGAAGTTTTTCTTGGGTCGTTCTGTAGGTCTCGAACTCACGAGTTCGTAGACAGGCGGCACGTGGAAAACGGAGTCCATATGTGAGAGATGCGGGTCTAAAAGCCCAGGGGTATTTTGGTAATTTGGGTAGGTGGATAATGTCATAAGCCCATTTTCCAGAATTTTTTTCTTCTTCAGAATCTCCTTCTCTTTCCTGCCTCAGACTCTCTCCCTCATCTCCCTCGGTTTTCTCTTCCCGTGCGATCGCGGTACCACTGTTATCATCATCAACTCACTTTTGGGTCGATTCGAGCCAAATAGAGGTAAGGAATAGCATCCCCTAGTCACGGCGAGCCGATTGGTGTCAAGTTCGAGAACCAAACACTGCCTGCGATGGAGAACTGTAGAGAGGGATTTGGCCGAAACTTCACGGCCAGTTTCTGGAAAACCAGGTATGATCTCGAACTCTAGACTTCATTTTCGAGTTCTTGGCGTTGTGTAGATGATTCTACAGGTGTGAATCGTAAAAATCGATGGAGTTTGGGAAGAGTTAGAAGCTTGTCGAAAATGGCAATTTCTGGTGAGAATTTCTAGAGTTCGACCACCGGAGACGACAACGACGGTGGCAGTCCGGTCGTCATCCCCGACGAACTCCGATGACTGGTTCGAACTGCAGTTGATGATGCCACTTGGCAACCACGTGGCGACCAGTCATTAGCTACCACATGGAGCCACGTGGCAACACAATAAGTTGTCCAATCAGCAGTTAGTTGACCGTTAGGTCAACTGACGCCGTCAGGATTTGACATAATATGATAACCACGTTATCATATTTCGTCAAAAGATAACGGTGTTATAACGGAACCCTAACACCGTTAGTTAGGATGAAAGTTTTCGATTCCTTCAGGTTCGACGGAATATTCCGTCAGAGCGACGAAATATTCCATTGTGATAGTGTAGACGCGTGTGGTCCGATCTTCTACCGGTGCGTGGCGGTGAGTGGGGGAGCGTGCCTGCCTCGTGGCGCGTGGTCTGGTCTTCTACCGGCATGTGGGGCTATTTCCCAGCCCACGGTGACATGTGTTTATGGTTTCAGAATATTCTGAATCGAATTTTGGCAATTTTGAGGCCGTTGGAGTCCGTTTAGAGCCCCGTTTGAGTAATCCCAATGGTAATGGATGACCACGGAGCGGGTTTTGGCTCTGGGTAGGGGGGTGGGGGGTGGGTGGGGGTGGTCAAAGGAGCTAGGTTATTGGTATGTCAAAGGGTTCCTTGGGGCTAGGGCTTCCTTGAGTTGGTACTTTGGATGTACTGTGAACGGACTGAGCTTCCGGGATCGCATGATATGCGTACTTCTATGTATTAAGTCATACAATGGATTATGCGTGGAGTGATATATATATATATATATTATCATCCTTTCGAGGCTCGAAAATTAAGCTTAAGGTTTAAAGGGATTTATCCAATGTCTTATCACTACGCATCTCTCGAGGCTTATGAATTTATGTTAGGGTTTCAGACCGGGATTATGATTTGGGTCTTGAACTTGATACATGATCTGAGGTATGTTATGGAAGATTCCATCATACTCTCGGGATGAGCCGGGATATTGAGCTACGGCTCGGGATGAGCCGGGATACTAAACTATGACTTGGCCTGAGCTGGGATATTGAGTTACAGCTCGAGGTAAGGTCCGAGAGACTCAATTCAACCAAGTCTTAACATTGAATAGCTATGGTATGATAACTGAATCGACGATACGATAGCCAAAGAACCTTTCAGTGTATGAACGTTGATTACGATCACGAAGTGTGACCAATGCCTGAGATGTGACAAGGGTACTTTCGTCATCAAGGTTAGTGGGTGGTGTGGGCGGTGACCTAGATTGACGAGTTATTGACAGTTCACACGAGCGTGACACGTCAGTTGTCTTGTTTGATTACAGAGGAGGTCCTCCGAGGTAGTTTGTGAACTACTGGTCTATCCTTCGTCTGATAGGTAGGTGAAGGTTAATCGAGTACAGAGGAGGTTCTGTTGGAACACCTGTAAAGTTCAGTTGATGTTTCCAAAGATTAAGGGTATTTCAGGTATTAACTTTTGTGGTTAAAGACTGTCATACGGGAGCAGGGCTTTTTGCGGATTTCGAGACAAAATTCGGGAAGGGTCCTATGAAGAAAGGTATTTTCCTCAGCCGTTGATCATTTGAGCTGGATGGCTGCTCCTCATTTGGTTCAGTCACTGGAACATTTGGCAAGGTGTCTCCATCGGATTGCACTTCTGGTTCAGTGCTTTCATCATTATCATCTAAATCAACTGAAATTGATTTGTTTTCTGTGATGCTCCAGTTCCAGCTGTTAACTTCGTGAAACACAACATCTCGACTAATGATTATCTTTTGAGTGATTGGGTTGTACAACCTATATGCTTTGGATTCCTCACTAACACCAAGTAATACACACTTCACCCCTTTATCATCCAATTTTATTCTCTTCTCATCAGGTACGTGTGCATAGGCCAAGCATCCAAATATTCTGAACTGACTAACTGATGGATGCACCCCAGTCCATGCTTCCTCTAGTGTCATGTTTTTCACAGTAAATGTGGGACATCGATTCAAGACATGAACACACTAGTTTACAGTCTGGCCAAAAAATCTTTGGAACATTTTCCTTGCTAGCATGCTTCGCACCATATTCATAATGGTGCGATTCTTCCTTTCTACCACACCGTTCTGCTGTTGTGAATAAGCTGTCTACGAATGCCATTCATCTCACACAAGTTAGTAAATTCATGTGAGGTGAATTCACCTCCCCGATCAGTTCAAAAAACCTTTATGCACTTCCCAGTTTCTTTTTCAACTCGTGCTTTGAATTTTTTAAATTCAACAATGGCCTCAGACTTTCTTACTAAGAAATAAATCCATGTTTTCTGACTGTAATCATCAATAAAGGTAATAAAATACCTTTTATTCTTGTTTGGTGTAGGATTAATAGGTCCGCAGATGTCTGAATGGACTAGCTGCAGTGCTTGTGTAGCTCTCCATGTGCTCTTTGTAGGAAATGAGTCACAATGCTGCTTGCCAATGGTGCAATCCTCACAAAGCTTTGAAGGAGGCTAAATGTGTGGAAGTCCTTTCACCATTTTCTTTTTCTGCAAGGTTTTTAGTCCATTAAAGTGTAAGTTCCCATATCGTTGGTGCCAGAGCCATGTAGGATCTTCTATTGCTGACTTGTAGCATGCCTCCTTGTCATGTTCAGTTTGAGTGTGCACCGGAAACATTCGATTTCTTGTCATCTTGACCTTTGCAATCAAACCCTTTTCTGGATGATGAATTTGGCAGCAACCTTTTTGGATGGTGATGGCACATCCCTTCTCTTGTAACTGACCAAGGCTGATCAAATTGCTTTTGAGTGTTGGGACATAAAACACACCAGTAATAGTTTGCATGCTATTATTCATCATGATTTTAACATTACCCTTCCCCATGGCACATATACTAGTGTTGTTTCCAAGCTTGGCATTCTTTGTAAAGGTCTCATCTAAATTAGAGAATAAGAATTTGTTACTGCTCATGTGATTACTGCAGCCGGAGTTTAGGTACCAAGTGTCACCTGATTGAGTCTTCTTTTTGTCTATATAGGCCATCAAAAATACTTCTTCTTCTGTCCCAGCAAAGTTCGTCTTTCTCTCCTTCTCTTTTTCAGGGCATTCATACTGAAAATGACCATACTTGTGGCAGTGATAACATTCAATGCCTGATTTTTTGAATTGTACTCCTTGATTGGAAGCACGTCCTTGGCCTCTTCCTCATCCTCGATATCCACCATGCCCTCTTTCTCTCCCTAGAGATGCTTCTCCATGCGTGGTGTCTTTTAAGGCTTGTTCTTCCACAACATGACTAGTCATCCGTTGCTTATGAACCAGCAATGAGCTTTGCAGCTCGTCAATTAAAAGACTATCTATGTCATTCGATTCCTCAATGGAACACACCACATAATCAAAATTTGGAATCATTGAGCATAGAATTTTCTCAATGACTGTCATGTCATCTAGTTTCTCACCATGAATCCGCAGTTTGTTTGCTATTGCCAGAGTTCTAGCAAAATAATCATTGACTGACTCCCTTTCCTTCATGTGGAGGAGCTCAAACTCTTTGCGAAGAGCTTGAAGTTGGGCACGCTTCACTCTCGCTGTGCCATGGTATTTCTTCTTCAAGGAGGCCCAAATATCTTTAGCAGTGTCCTTCTTTAGGATGGTTTCCAGGATAGCTCGATTGATCGCTTGGAACAAGTAATTCTTTGCCTTCAATTCTTTCAATTTCTGGTCCTCCAAAACCTTGGTCTGTGCATTAGTCAAGGTTGTTCCTTCTGCTGGTTCTGCAATACCATTCTCCACAAGGCCCCAATACTCTTTGGACCTTAGAAAATTTTCCATCATCATGCTCCAATGGTCATAATGACCATCAAATTGACGGATTGCTGGTTGAACAAAACTGCTATTCTCGGCTGCCATTTGATCTTGCTGCTGCAAGTCAGAAGACTGCTGCTTCTGTGATGATCAGGTCCCAGATGGGGGCTCGGATACCAAATGTCAAGAACTTAAGAAAAATAGTAGAAAGCAGGTAATTGGAAGAGAGTTCGCATCTTTATTGACATCAAGGTCGGGCTTAAATAGCTTTATAAAAACAGAAAATCAGAAAATTAAGCAATAAAGAATCTCATGTCTAACAGTCCAAGACTAATCCTAAGATTGATTTAGAGTAAAATCAAATTCCCTAATAATAAGGGATTATTAACATAAGCAAATACCAAGTCAAATAACGGCTAAATATCTAACATTAAGATCATGTAAACCGAAATCATTCGTCTGAATCTCTTCCTCCTTATTATCACTTGTATAAGTAAAAGAAAGGGAAGGCCATTAATTGGAATCTTGTGATTTCAAACACCTATACGACGTCGTGCCGCGAGATTTGAAACACCAGCTTGATTAAATTCTCGTATAAAAATCCCAAAAAACCAAAACCTTTTTAACCGACGGTGTGGCCTCATTGTTGAAACGAAAAAGAAGGAAAGGGACACGTAACCCACTGACTCATTGAGCTGTGAGCTGTGACCTCTCCCCTCCATCTCTCTCTTTACAAATCGGAATTTGTTGTTTGACGCAAATTGTTAGGTGCACCTCCAACTCAAATCTACTCACCCAACCCAACACTCCAATTCCATACCCACAGCAAAGCACAGGGACAGACCAACCAATCGCTCATTGACGCATCGTCAAATTCCCAATCACCTTACCCATTAATCTCAGCCATCAATCAGATCTGAGATTCTGATCCCCTCAAAGCAACGCCACCTCTAATTCTTCAACTGCCCTTTTCTCAGTTTTTACCGCTCTCAGTGGGTTCACCTTCTTATGCAATTTCGATTCTCATTTTGTGGAAAAGGTACTGACTTTATGTAATTTTGGGTTTGTTTGTGGTCAGATTGAAGTTGGGTCAGCGGCAAGAAAGATGGGGGAGGGCGAAAGGTTTCAGCTGGGGACAGTGGGGGCGTTGACTCTCTCTGTCGTCTCGTCGGTCTCCATTGTCATCTGCAACAAGGCCCTCATTAGCTCTTTGGGTTTCACCTTTGGTAACTTCAATGACTCTTGTTGCCTTATTTTGTAGTTTTTCAAATTATGGACCATGTGATTTATTTCAATCACTGGTGAACTTATTTGGGTTGCTTCTTTTTTCGGAATCGAACTTTGGAAACTTTATATGAATTTT
This sequence comes from Oemleria cerasiformis, assembly GCA_037349345.1. Lineage (NCBI taxonomy): Eukaryota > Viridiplantae > Streptophyta > Magnoliopsida > Rosales > Rosaceae > Oemleria > Oemleria cerasiformis. Next base: position 32,409,019 of record JAZGTL010000007.1, on the reverse strand, counting down.
TGTGGGGTGTTTTAGGAGACTGATAGAGTTGTTTCCACTGAATAACGAACTTAAGTAACAGAATTGTGAATTTTGAACCAATTGTAATTGTGATGTTATTTGTTATGGCGGTGATTATTGTTGGTGTTCCCACATATTAAAGCTTTCGATTTGTAGTTCGACTTTAATGAGCATAGAGAATTGGTATAAATGGACCAGTTTGACTGGTCCTTTAGCAATTCAATTAGCCAACCACCAAAAGCTCCGGGTTAAAGAGAAAATTGGGGACGCACGACTATTAATATGTGGTAGATAATTGGAATCAATTTCGTGTTAGCTTGTTATATCAGAAGTAGCTAAGATTATGTTGTTATACATATTTTTGCAGCTACAACTTTGACAAGCTGGCATCTTTTAGTTACCTTTTGCTCCCTTCATGGGGCTTTGAAGATGAAATTCTTTGAGCACAAGCCCCTTGATCAGAAGACTGTTACCGGGTTTGGTATTCTGAATGGGATCTCAATTGGACTTCTAAATTTGAGCCTGGGGTTCAATTCTGTTGGCTTTTATCAGGTACATTTGTCTTCTTCGATTTTATTTGAACTTATTTTTAGCTTAAACTTTGTGTTTCAGCATCTTTCTAAATATCGGAATTCTGAAGTACTATTGTTTTTGCATTCTAGATGACTAAGCTGGCAATCATCCCTTGTACTGTACTATTGGAGACCCTTTTCCTTGCGAAGAAATTCAGGTTTCTCTTGAAACAATCTTACCCTCTTTTAACTAAGAGGCTGATGTACTGATATTCTTTTCCAAAATTTTAAACCAATCATGAAGCCAATTGCTTGTAGTATAATTTATATTTGTTTGTCATGTTTTTTTTTGTTTCTTCCATTTCTTTCCCTCCAAGTTCATGTGGTTTGAGTACATTACTTTTGCCATACCCTTCCCTCAAAAAACTCTCAATCATTTGTGTGCGCCTATTATTTCTCAAGTAAGTAAAAAAAGTGAAGAGGAGGAAGGGGGGAAAGGGTTGTGTTTTTTTTACACAAGATGACGCTTTTTTGTTTTAGTGACAACTTTTTTTTTAAGTTTTCTTGGGGAGCTAGATGTTTCTTCAAGTATAAATAGAACTCATGAAATCTAACCATTTGTAGTCAAGGCAAGTTCTTTACCCTTTAGCAGCATCTACTCCCAAATTATCAGATGCATTATGACCTCCTCTATTCACCTCCTGTTTAGTCTACTTTTGCCTTTTTTATTCTTTTCACATCACAGTTGGACGTTCCACCTCCTCTTGGTAGTTGCCTTTCACCCTTGCAGTTCCCGGGGTGTGTACTGTTCCAAGTGTTTTTTCAATTGAAGTCGCCTTCAGTGCAATCTGCATTTATGTTACCTCTAGTCTAAAACATTTTCGGTGAATTTTCATTTGTAAATCATCAGTGTTATATTCTGATTTCTTTACCTATCACTGTGCTAATATTATCATCACTTTAATTGTTATTGCAGTAGGAACATTCAGATTGCGCTCCTGGTCCTCCTCCTTGGTGTGGGGATTGCAACAGTTACCGATGTTCAACTCAATGCTCTAGGAAGTATCTTGTCTCTACTTGCAGTGATTACAACATGCGTTGCTCAAATTGTATCCTCAATAAAGTTGTTTTGTTTTGACAAATATATGTGTCTTGTTCACCTTATTATATGCCATTGACACTAGAACCACTCTAAAATTAAAGCATTAAAATACCTGGACCTAAATATTCTTAAATAATAGTGTGATATCATGGATGCATAATCTTTGAACCTTGCTCTGGTAATCTTCTTATGGGGAAATACTTGTGTATTGACTGCATTAGTTTGAGATCCCTTAACTAGTTTCTTTCAGATGACCAATACCATTCAGAAGAAGTTTAAGGTTTCTTCAACACAACTTCTGTATCAATCATGTCCCTATCAATCCGGGACTTTATTAATCACTGGCCCGTTTCTCGATTGGTTTTTAACTAATCAAAATGTATTTGCTTTCAAATATACAACTCAAGTCCTGGTGAGAATTGAAAGAATTTTTGATAAACAGTTTATCTTTTTCCCCTATTCCTTGAATGCATAACTGATTATTCGTTCACTCTTTGCAGGCTTTCATAATTATATCCTGCTTGATCTCCGTCTCTGTAAATTTTAGCACATTTCTTGTGATTGGAAAGACATCTCCCGTCACGTATCAAGTTCTTGGACATCTGAAGACATGCCTTGTGCTGGCATTCGGTTATATTTTGCTACACGATCCATTTGACTGGAAGAACATCCTAGGAATATTTGTTGCACTTTTCGGGATGGTTCTATATTCTTATTTTTGCACTCGCGAGGGTCAGAAGAAGGTTGCTGAAGAAGCAACACAGCCATTGCAGGTTCCTAACCACTTTGTTATTTCATCTCTAAATGCATTATCTACTTTCCAGATTCTTGAACCATTTTTTTTCACACATTGCATGACCAAGTGATGTTCGAAATGGTTTCAGGCAGGGGAAGGTGAATCGGATCCTCTAATGGGCGTGGAAAATGGAAGCGGGGTAGTAACCGAAGCTGTTGCCCCCGTATGGAAGTCGAACAAAGATTTACATGCGTGATGAGTAGCCCTTCTCAGTCTGGTTGTTTTACACGTATAATACTAATAGCTGCAGCATATATCATGTAGAGCTGTTAGAGCAATGGCAGTCAATATTGTTGCTTTGGTGTACAATTCGAACAGGTGTGGGCCCGCCCTTTCCTCATTAGTGTTGACTATGATTACACATGAATTATGTTAAGTTGATACGTCGACAATTAGTTCAAGTGAGGAATTAATACATAGCAATGGAATGCTGTTACTCTTGTTAGGGGACCTAGAGAATGTGGTTCAGTTTTGTAATGAAATTTTATGTCTTTTCATATGAGAAGAAATTTTATGCAATATATATAATCATATATTGCAAGAAACTCCTACTACGCCGGATAACTGTACTCTGATTGCTTGTAAACATTCCGATTGAAAATAGGGCGATTAGTTCCGGGAAGATGAAGAAGCTCCCCGGTGGGTGAAATCTTCTTAAAACTATACAAGATTACGTAGTGTTCAAAACAAGTCTAATGACATGCTCGAGCGATTATAGCAGATGTGCTCCTCTCCTCTTATGTTGGATTATAGCAGATTTACTCTTTATGTTCTCTCGACTTCTATCTATAAAAGAAACACGCATCAAGAGTAATAATTAATGAACCCTCTTGACTTGCTAGACACACTTAGCTAATTCTTATGAGCCTAAATTTTCTGTGAAGTTTTGAACAAATTACTCTAAACCGGTGAAATTTTGAAATGTGCTCGAGTATTTATTACTATAACCACAAAATACTTTGTGGGCCAAAGTACAGACCAACTTAAAAAATATTTGGGTCCTAATAGGCCCATATATCCTGACATCGGGTCTGTACTGCGTACCCCACCATAACCAAACGACACCGTATACAGTGGATACTTAGGAGTTCGATCATCGCTCTGTTCCATCCACACTTATTTGCCGTCTGATCCACCACCTAGGGTTCCATCAGCTTCCCTGAGCTCAACTCTCGCCAGGTATCTCTCATCTTCGCATCATTGCTCATTTTTTTTGTTCTTCTTATAAACATTTCATTTTGATTTTGCTGCTTTTTGTTTCTTAGGAAATGATTAGTTGGGGTTTTTCTATTTTTCTTAGCTAATAGTTCATCTTCCTTTAGCATAATATTAACAATTTCTAGCTCATGTGATCATTTCTATTTATATATTAATTTCTTAGCACATCTGATAATTTCTATTAATTAATTAATTAAAGTTTTCAGCTCATGTCATAATTTCTATCTATTTATTAAGTTGGTAAATGCTAGTTGATGTGATATTTCTATTTTAAAACTGATCTACTCTGAGAGTTGATGTTATTTTTGTAGTGGGATCTTTGGCTTTCTTTGCAATCAAGCATCTTTGGAGAAAAATTGCTTGTAATATAAGATATTGCTTCTAATTTACAAACTAGAAACTGTGATCAGTGACCAAAAATAGAACTTTGGGTATAGAACTATGAAGAATGCTGTGATTCATTGTTAAAAATATGGACGAGTTCATCTGTGCAATATTTTTTTTTTTGTTTTTCACTCAGGTTGATGGGGAAACATAGTAGAATTAAGCAGGCAAAAATTGACGCAAGAAAGAATACACCACTACTGCCCACTGCACAGTCAGGTGCTGCTTCAGCTTCCACACGACATCCTCCATCGGCTGTGAGTGCTGCTGCCCACCTGCAACATTCTACATTGCCAAACATAGCTCCTGCCCGACCACAGGGTCCATTCTTCAGGTCTCCAGTAGGTCATGGCTCCATGGGCGCGTAAGCATGATTCACCTGTTGACATTACTATTTTCATCGTTCATTCTGCAAATACTAGTCGCATGGAAATGAATTGCAATTTTCGTTTATACAGGTCGGATTTGAGGCAAGTACTATGTCATCCTCTGCTGCTCTCACATTCAGAGAGATTACAGCTTATCCAGCGCGGATTTGCACTTTTGAGCTGTCTTGGATGGACAGACGAATACAAGGAGGTAGTAAGGAGGTCTATTGATGTGTATGGGATAATCCGTGACAAGGAAGGATTTTCCGGGGTTCTGTTTGAGAAACGAGCTGGATACTATGAGCAGAATGCCCTTGGGGCACTCATGTTCTCAATTGATGCCATTGACAATGTCAAGGACCATTTGGCTGTGGAGAAGCATCTGGTATTTGCATCGCCTAAACCTACTTTTAATTTTTATACGCGAAAATATTCTAAAGCTTATTGTTTTCAATGATTGCAGAGCCACCAGAAACTAAATTGTATGCTTACAGACTTCTTCCCGGACATGTTCGTGGACATATTCAATTTTCTGCGTGCAAAGAATGTGGACATTACAGCCTTGATGCCTGGATGTAAAACCCGAGCAGCCTGATCAGATTAAGCATCATCAGTTCCGATTAACCCTCGACTTAACCTTCTAGGAATTTCCATGTTTGTAAGATATAACACTACTTTTCGGTGTTGGATTTGAAACTCCCCTTTGTTTATCTTGTGGGCAACTACTATTCCTCAAGGGAAATGGCATTTTGAAATAGCACAAGACTTTGAAAACTTGTTTAGAGATTCCGATTTTCATTATCGGACATTTTGTAGTCTTCTAAAAAAAATATTGATTTCAATAACAAAACAAGTTGATGCCTTTTTGAATATGAGACTTCCATAGACTTCTTAGAAGTCTGGATTTGGATATAGAGAATGGTGGAAACTTGGCTTCTAAAACTCAAAATTTGGACAAAGATTTGCGTACTCGAGTCGACGTCGCCTTTCTAGCAAGATATTTCGGTTCCTATATCTCCATGGTTTAGTAGTATAGGATCCTGTCATAATATGTAATCCAATTCGATCCAATGTAATCCAATCCAATCCAATCAAAGCGCGAACCAAAAATTTACTGGTAGGTAAAAGAAATTGAACTAACCAAAAAATGTTATAATGCTATGCTAAAGAAATAATAATTAATTGAAGATCTGTAAAAATTCGACCAAAAATAAACACACGAACAAGAAAAGAAAAAACTGTGATGAACACTTTAGTGGGCCGAAATCCAGCCCATAAGGGTCATCTTCTACAGTTTTACTACTGTGAAACGGCACCGTACTTCTAAGACAGAATTTATTACTCGGCTCATTGCACTCTCATTCCCCAGCTTGCTCATTCATTTCGCTGTCTGCTCTTACGGTTCCAGTTTCTCAGCTTCCCCCACATCTTCAGGTAATCACTTTTCTTCCCCTGTTGCTTTTCTGTTCTTGTAATTTTCTTCTTCTTTTCTTCATTTTCCCTCAATTTACAATCTTGATTTATTGTATTTTTTGTTTTGTTGAGGGAATGATTAAATTGAATTTAGGTATGTTATTAAGTTGCTAGCTTATGTAATGATTTTAGTTGAGCTGAAGCCTCTGTTTGTGATGATTAGAAGCTCTGTTAGCTGTTGCTCCTTTTGGCTTTCTTTGGACCAAAATAGCTCATTTGAAAATTACATAAGCTTTAGAATCTAGAAATGGTTATCAGTGAGAAAAAAGATTGGACTTCTGAAAAACCTAAATAAGAACTTTCGGTGAAAACTTATACAAGATTGTGATTTTGTTATGCAATTGTTCAGCTTTCAAGCAAGGATTTTTTTTTCCACTTAGGTTAAATGGGTAAGAATAGCTAACTAAAGAAGGTGAAAAATCAAACTTTCGGTGAAAACTAATACAAGATTGTGATTTTGTTGTGCGGTAGTTCAGCTTTCAAGCAAGGATTTTTTTCTCTGTTTTTTTTTTTTCACTCAGGTTCAATGGGTAAGAATAACAGACTAAAGAAGGTGAAAAATCAAATTTTTCAGTGAAAAATCAAATTTTTCAGTGAAAAATAATACAAGATTGTGAGTTTGTTATGCAATAGTTCAGCTTTCAAGCAAGGATTTTTTTTTTTTTTTTTCCACTCAGGTTAAATGGGCAAGAATAACAGACTAAAGAAGTTGAAAAATGAGGCAAAAAAGAATCCTCCACCACTGATACGTGCAGAGGGAGGTGCATCAGCTTCTGGACAGACTAGTCCATCATCTTAGGGACAGGCTAGTCCATCATCTTAGGGACAGGCTAGTCCAGCATCTTAGGGACAGGCTAGTCCATCAGCTTCCGGATAGGCAAATCCATCAGCTTGGGGACAGGACAATCCAGGACCATCGCTAAGGACAGCTTTTGCTGCACTCATAACGGAAACACTGGTAAAGAAGGCTCCTGAGAATCATGTTGAGCTCAATCATTTGTATCCCATGATAGAGAATTCAGACACGTAAGCATGCTTTATATCACGAGGTTACTTTCTTATTCATTTTCTGTATACCATTCTCAAGGATTTACACATAATTTGTATTTCTGAAGGTGGAATTTCGGGCAATTACAACAACATCCACTATTACTTTCACTTTCGGATAGATTTGAGCTTGTACGCTTTGGGTTTACAATTTTGAATGCTATGGGAGGTTCATTGAAGGAGGAATACAAGCAGGCAACAAAGAGAAGTATTGACTTCAATGGCATAATCAGCGATCAGGAGGGTTTCTCGGGTGTTCTTTTTGAGAAGGAATCTGGGTACTATGAGCAAAATGCCTTAGGGGCTCTTATGTACTCAGCAGATGCCATAGATCGTGTCAACAATCACTGGGGTGTTGGCGCCGTGACCAAACATTTGGTATTTGCCTTGCCTAAAGCTACTTTTAAATTTTTTGATAAAACTATATTCTAAATTTTATTGTTCAATTATTGGCAGACTCCAAAGCAAATAGCTCGTGAGCTTGGAAGTTTCTTCCCTGAACTGTATGTGGACTTGTTCGATTTTCTACTGCTAAAGAAAGTGGACATTATCGGTTTAATCCCCCAATCTTCAAATTCGGAAGACTAAGAAGAATCAGCTTAAGCAGTTCTATGAAACATACACTTTAGTTTCCTAGTATTTTGACTAATTTCCATGTTTGCAAGACATAATTTTACTTTTGATTATTGGATTTCAAATTCTGTGTTCTTCTTTCTTTATTTTCACGGAGCTTCAAAAACTGAGGCTTGCAAGGAAGATTTTACATACCTGATGATCTCATCGTCGTTCCTTTTTGCAAGACCACTTCCGTTGCTGTCATTGTGTTAATTCCAATCCAAGTGCACCGAAAAGATGAACTGTTACCAAAAAAAACCAACAAAGAAAAAAAATTCTACATAAGAATGTTGCCAAGATTCTTCCAACAATGCAAAGTATAAATCCACTATTTCATCATTTCAGTTCCACTATTTTTGTTCCTAAAAATTATTCATAACTAATTGCCAGTACTGCACGAATTTCTTGTACTGCAATCAATCAAGTTTTATACTAATTCTGGGGATTTTCTAATGTGAAATTGTTAAATATCATTAAGAAAATGCTAGAAAAAATAATGAATTCAATATAAATATAAGCAATGCCTAACAAATTTCTTGAGATAGTGGGTTTTCAATGTCTTTGTAGGCTTTTCAACTGTGAACATAGTAGGTCGTTGTGTCCTCTTTAATCAAATGTATTTTCTTATTTTTTTATAAAGCTCTAATTTGAATATCATAAGAGTTCCATAGATAGTTCAGAAATTTTTATTGATTATTACAAAACAAAGCTTTCATATAGAAAGCATAAAATTCTGGAATTGTGTGCAAACTAAATACACTGCCAGAACTATTTTGAAATTCATAGTTGTTCTAAAGAGCTTGACGAAAACTTAGTCTCTCAAGATTATGTTCTTGTTTCTGATTTTCACGTTTAGATTCTGGATAGTCCATCCTTAATTAACAATGAAGAAATTAAAAACAAAAAAGGTTTTTACATACCCGATTGAATCCTTGTTCTTGTTCTGGTGAAGAAAATTTTGGTTCCTCCATCCCCTCACCTGAGATCCGATTCAAGCCATCGATATTGACCGTGAAGGGATCAACAACAAGAAAATCTGCAAATATTGTAAAATCTAAAGGTTGGAAAACGATCAAAACGCATCATTTGATCATATATAAAACTGAGTCTCCAATAAAGCAAGGGCATAAACAATTAGCCTTAATCTTCTACCTTGTTTAAAAGCAGAGTCTGGTGGTGGAAAGATTGAAAATGGGTTTCTAAATCATCGTCTGTTCATGAGTTAGTTTGGTGGCTGGTATTGAGTCGACGTTTGAGCTAGCACCCTCACACGAGTAAGTGACAACAACTTTTCCACGTAGGGTTAAGGGGTTTATTATTATTTTTTTTTTCTTTTTCTTTTTGTCAATTAGGGTTAAGGGTTCTTCTAGAAGTGCGGCTGAATTGTGTGTTACTCTCAATTTTTTACAAATATCGAATTTTGAAATTTCTAATTATATGTCAAAGAAAATAAAAATACTATTAAATTAATAAAATTAGAATTATTATTATTATTCAAAATTAGAATTATCATTATTATTCAGTGACTACAAATATAATTGATTACTCAGTGTGTCATTTTTCACTAACTCACCAAGCTGAGCTCAAATATTTGAGAAGAATAGAAATAATGTGAAATCTGGGAAAGATATTAAAATGTATAATTACAGCAGAAACAACAAAGAAATAAGAAAAACAAAAGAAAATAATTGGTGAAAGAAAAAACGGCGAGCGCGCAGATTACTGTTATATTATCGGCCACCGTGAAGCGCACATCGGTGCTTTAAGAAAAGGGGACGACGAACTCATAAATAGTAAGATGTTTCACACGTGGGTGGACCCCATATGCATGCAACGGCGGTTTCAAACTTCCAAGGGCCAGTGGCCATCACATGCAGATGCAGGGGATCCCCTTCTGCTTAATTTGGCCACTTCTTCTTATCTTACGTAAATATTTTATTACCGGAGAGGCGGAGATGGTCCTCCTTTTGTTTTGGTCAAAAGATGGTTCCCATGTGTGCATCCCCACCACAACACTCATAGACCATCATCAACAACCGTTGCGTTCCACAACTCAATTCGAATCGTTGAAAATGAACGACACGAGGAGATTATTTGGGCCTACCATTATGGCCCATACATGTTGTAGTTTGAAAACTCTCAAGGCCCATATAGGCATGAGATGTGATTATGGATATTGGGAGGAGGATCGTGCTGGGTTCCAATTTCCTTCAGCTGATCATGATCACTGGGTACATTTTAATCCGTACAGTTTTGGAATCAACGATATAAGCCGGTTGGATAGGATTATAGAGTTTTAGGGTAAAAAATTTACCAAAACAATTTACTTCTAAGTTCTATGCATTAAAAGGTGAGAAAGCCAACACATCTACAAATGTTACCAAATACTTAAAATAGGAGACCACATATATACACAAGTCTTCATCTCATCATTTAACTATAACTGCTTAATACGATCGACAATCGTAGATTTCGCCGTAGTAGATTCAGCCAACCGCACAGGGTTGAGCTCCAAGTGTGTAAGTATATATGAACAAACCAAAAACTACTTGTATTCTACCTTCTCAAAAGTAACCGCAGCTCTCTCTGTAGGTTGGAGACGAAAGGATATTCCATACCTTCAGTTAAAAATCAGGCTGTTCAAACGGAACTCGCACATACAACTGGCCATTCAAGGTCACCACAGCAGATGTCTGATGTGGATCGATTCTCGTAGGTAGGCTCACAACCTATAAACAAAACCACTTCGGTTATGATGCAGGTAAATGGCACGCTATGTAACAAGCTTTTTGGCGGATGGTGCTGCTACGGTCCTAAAACTATTGCAGGAGTTCACAGATAAGTGATCGATATTCATCAACTAACATAAATTGTTGCGGTCAAGCAAAGATGGCTGAATTACCGGCCAACTGGCTTGAACATACTAAAAAGTTGAAACAATAAGAGATGGAGTTATTTAAGCCATGCCAACCTTCTTGAAGGGCGTGACACCCCAAGGATTATCCAGTTGCGTTGGCTGACCGGATATGATCAAGCGTCCGGCTGGATCAGATTGAACATGAACCTGAATCACAACCATTGTAAACAGCAAAACAGATTGAGAACATAACAAGCATAAGCAGGATACAAATTTTAGAAAACAGTGTTCATGGTCAATCAGTAACGGAAAAGAACTAACAAAACCTTGATTACAAAGCTGACAAGTTTAAAAACAATAGTGATAACATAACTAGTTCATGAACTAACCTCCTCACGCAGAAGCCCAGGAACTAAGGCATAAACCTCAAAGCAGTCACTCTGTGTACAGTCAAATTTCAAGTTCTAATCAGACATAAGCGGTAGAAATATGGAAAGCCCTAACTGTGAGTTGCGAGAAACTTACAAATCTTTTCACGTTAATCTTCACCCAATCAGATGGGGGTCCAACATCAAATATCATTGTATCCATTCTATAAACAAGTGAAAACTAAATTATTGAGCTTGAACAATAGCAAATGTACATTTTAGTATTATGAGAACTGAAATCAATAGGAATCTAGAGAAAATAGTAACCTTGGTTTCATAGATTTCATATCAGCACCCTGGACAGCATCCACGTGAGATGGCTTTTTCCGCTTTAGTAAACCTGAGTTGATAAACCATTTCTTAGAGAAGAAGACTATGTTGGTAGAAAAAGTTTCAAAAATTTAAACTCATCGTACCAGAACTTCTAAGCTGCTTGTCACTTTTTGGCATGGGACTCAAGTGCTTATCCTAATAGATGACCCCCACCCCCCACCCAAAAAAGAATTTGTAAGGTCAGTAAAATGGCAAACGGAAGAAGGAGAAGCAAGAAATAAAACGAACATAGAGCTTCAAAATTTTCCAAACCTTAGTAGTCGCATTTCCGACTTCACCATTACCAAGAAGGCGTTGAGAATGCCAACCTTGCATGGCACGAGCTGCAGCATCCCTTAGTGTCCTGCCTGATCCTAAAGTTTGACTGCCATCAACCTGAACCTGCATTCAAATCCAAAACGATCCTTTAACCAGAAAACAGAAAAAAAGTTCTCTGTGTCTGTGCAAGTCCAGTTCCAACAACTTATATTACTCATGCAACATGAAGCATTGTTTCCAATTTTTTATGCAGAACTGAAACTTAATTTCTTCAACATCTAATAACAACATATATGCACCCCATAAATGAGAAGGAGGGAGAAAATTACAGCATATATAACTGCAACAGAAGAAACATTCAATCTCCTCAAAAAAACTAATAACTATCGTAGCAAGATATAAGATTAGCCAAGTCTACTTACCCGAGTCTCAACTCTCGTAGGATCTGCAGGAGGAGTAAGCTCACTACCACCCAGTCTATCCTTTTCAAATTCAAGTAATGCCTACAGAATGTGGTAATTAGGGACTCCAAAATCAGCATAGATAACCAGAAGAAAAAAGAAAAGACGACAATTGTATAGTGAAAACTTAAAACATAATAAGTGCATCACCTTCTCATAAAAAATTCGAAAAGTCCAAGAGACAGTAGTACATGTCCTGTGCATCATGAACAAACACCCATTGTAATTTGAGTTCATAAAAAGAAGAAGCAAACTCAAAACAACACAGAGATTTTCCCCGCGCAAGCAGTAATGACAGAAATGATTATACCACAACATAAAACTACAGCTTAGAATACTCAATGTTACAAATAAAGCCCCTTCAAGCTCTTGAATATTGCCATCAATTGAAGAACTATATACATAATATTAACTTTAGGGATCTTCCACAAATAGGCTGCCTTCCCTTTTTATTTAATATTTTGGTCCTGGGAAATCATTCGGATAGTTTAAAGGGAGGCATCAAGTATACAAGCTTACTTTGGGGGATTGAATGTTTCTCCAACCTGCCGCCAAAACTTGCACGAAGTAACCTGCACATGCCCAGAGACAAACACTAAGCCCAGTAATTACGAAATATCAATTTCTTATGCAAGTAAAACCATATCAAATTTCACATGATTGATAATTAGTAGGGGACGAATTGCGTAAAATCAGTCTACCATAAGAATACTCAAATATGTTTGTGCATCAACCAGCTTTCTTTTTTTTTTTCATTTCTTTTGATAACTTATTCCAACTATATTTGCATAGAAAAACATATTAAAGTGATGGTTCGCTATAGGTAAAAAGTGTACATATATACAAGAAAGGTGTGCTGAAGTGGATATGGCAATAAACTTGTGACTATGGACCCTTGAACCGACAATATGCGAAGTAAACTATATATATATATGGAATTGTGTCTTAAGCTATTTAACCAATATGCAACGCCAACTGAAATTTGGAGATTCTTTCTGAACTGTGCACATACTACCTAAACTACAAAGCATTATTAAAATCCAAGGCCTCCAGAGCAACAAAGGAAATTCAGGATTCAGAGACAAATGAAACCATCCAAACCTTTTCATAGCCACCAAGTTTGACCACAGCTCTCCATAACCTAAATAGGAGAAGGAACAACAAAATTACCATCAAGTAAAGAGTTTTTTCTTTAATATTTAGCATATACAAAATCAACAGAGACATAATCACCAAGAATTTACTTGAGCAAATTTAATTCCTCTCTGTAGAACTTTGGGGCTTTGAATTCCAAGTTCTTCTCTCTATACAAGTTCTCCACCTCCTTGATGAATGCTATTCGCTCCTCCTCAGTCCCTGAGTCATCATCCTCAGCAGCACCTGGATCCAAGAGAAAGGTTGGCTTTGGATCTACGGTCTTCCTACCAGCCTTCCGTCCAACATAGAACTTTGGTTTCTGCACTTTCTCGTCTATGTCAGTGCTTAAAAATAACTTTGATTTGCTGCTCATCTCACTATTCAGCGTCTCTCCTTTCTTATCATCATCGTCGTCGTTGTCATCATCATCAGATTCACTCTCCATTTCAACTTCATTATCCTGAGGCATATTAGGCTCCACCTTACTAACAACATTATCAGTTTCATCACTCATATGGGGTTCATTTAAGGTGTTGGCCTTGATGTTCAACCCTTCTATTGTTTTCTCCGAAGCAACCCGACTAACATGAGGCATGTTATCAGGCTCCACCTTACAATCAACGATATCAGTTTCAGCACTTATATGTGGTTCATTGGAGGGATTAGCCTCACCGCTCACCCCATCTATCAGTTTCTCCGCTGCAACCTCCCTATTACAAGGCATTTCAGGCACCGCCTCACAAACAGCATTATCAGTTTCAGCACTTATATGTGGTTCACTGGAGGGGTTGGCGTCGCTGCTCACTCCATCTATCAGTTTCTCTATTGCAGCCTCACTATCACCAGGCATATTAGGCTCCAGCTCACAAACACCCTTATCAGTTTCAGCACTGATATGTGATTCACTTGAAGGGTTGACCTCGCTACTCACTGCATCTGTCAGTTTCTCTGTTACAACATTACTATCACAAGGCATATCAGGATCCACCTTACAAACAACATTATCAGTTTCAGCACTGCGACCTGGCTCATTGGAGGGTTTAGCCATGTTGCTCACACCATCTATCAAACTCTCTGTTGCAACCTTACTAACACTGGACAAACCAAGCCCCACCTTGGAAACATCACTTTCAGTTTCACCACTTAAGTGAGTTTCGCTAGAGGGGTTGGCCTCACTGCACACCCCGTCTATCAATTTTTCTGTTGCAACTTCACTAACACTGGCCATACCAGGCTCCAACTTAGAAGCAACACTATCAGTTTCACCACTGATGTGTATTTCACCAGATGTGTTGGCCTCACTGTCCACCCCTTCTATCGGTGTATCCATTGCAGCCTCACTAACACTAGGCAGACCAGGCTCCACCTTAGAAACAATACTATCGGGTTCACCACTTATATGTATTTCACTAGAGGGGTTGGCCTCACTGCTCACTGCCTCAATAAGCTTCCCTGTTGCAGCCTCACTATCATGCGGCATATCTAGCTCCATCTCACAAGCAACATTATCAGTTTGAGCAATGATATCTGGTTCAATGGAGGTGCTGACCTTGGTGTTCACCCCATCATCTAGTACCTTTTCTTCCTCAACAACATCATCTTCCTTTTTAATCTCCATGGGATCCTCTGTGTGAATGGATCCACCATCACCAACAAGATTATCCTTCTCAGAACTGGCACATAACTCAATTTTGGGGTTGGCTTCGCTGCTCATATCATCCTTCAGTACCTCCCCTTTCTCACAACCAGTCTCTTCACTTTCAATCATCCCAGAAACCTCTACACTAAATACACCACCGGAATTATTTTGAAGTTCCAAAAAGTCTACCAACTTAAATAATGATAAACGCACAAGATAGATAATTTAAGTTGGGTTTTCAAGTTTGGGTTTTGGATAGCCGTTCTTAGCTAACCAATCCTTCATTAATGAACAAACTTAAAAAGCTTTTACATACCCAATTCAATTAATCCTTGTTTTCGCAGCAATCTTGTGCGGGTAAACAAAATTTCAGTTCCTCCACCCCTTCACTTGATATCCAATTCAAGCGCCCCAAAAGACATTGAGGGTGAGGAGATCAACAACAACAAAATCTGCTAATGTAAAAATTAGACGTTGTAAAACAATGAAAGCTCAATTGTCATAACTAAACTGTCTCCATATAAAAATACAAAAAAATAATTACCATTCTTCTGGCTGTCTGGTGCTGGTAAGAATGAAATCGGTTCGTAAATTTACATCATCATCTCCATGAGTGAGTCTGGTGGCTGAAATGGAGTCGACGTTTGAGCACCCTCCAAGTCAAAGGGTAAGCGACAAACAACTTATCCATGTAGGCCGGGTTAAGGCCTCTGTTACAAGTGGGCCGGGTCAACCTCATTTTTCATTAACTTACCAAAACAAGCTCAAAGAGGAAGAATAGGAATTAATATAAATTACATCAAAGTATTTAAATCATAGGAATTATTTTAAGTTTATATTTTAATTATAAATTTTTTTATTTAAGTATTAAAATTATCAAAATACAACATCTAAGTATTTACTATTAATAAACTATTAAAAAAATCTATTAAATACTTAAGTGATATTTATGGGATTTTTTTTATGCTGATATGAATACTTTGTAAATAAAAATAATAATAAAATTTGAATATATTAAAAATGATAAAAATAAAATATTTAAGAAAAATTAATAAAATCATAAATAAATTATAATACAAAAGAAAACAAAAAATTATAAAAACATAACAGAAAAGAAAGCCCAATACCCATCCCAGGTAGAGCCATTATTCAATTGCATCACCCCAATTCTTTCATCGATCGTCTTCATCGAACAACGAAAGAAATTAAATTTCCCAGTTCGATTTCACGAACCAGCCCCCCACCCCCGAACGACAACGATGAACGCCCCACACCCTCTCTTTATTTCTCTTTATCACTCCGAATTCTTCACGATTGTCATGGTGATGATGGTGATTTTTCTCGTTGGCATCAGACGCTATTTTTCTCCCTACTCCTCCCTAAGTACCCTCTTCAAGGAAAAGGGCACTCTGTACTTTTTCTAGCCCATCAGACCCATCATCAATTTCCATGCTTCCCTTGTCCAGATCTTGCAGGTTGCGGCTGCGGTCGTCGTCCGTGGGCGAGTCCGTGATGGTCGGGAGCGAAGAAACTCATTCTCAGGCTCATATGGTGGTTACAATTCAACCTACGGGATAAGTCCTATCTTTTCGTCATCGGTGGACGAGTCCGGGATGGTCGTGCTTGCTTTTTATTTCTAATTATTTCTATATGAGCCTCTAATCTTTTTAATTTTCATTTGATTTGTCCACATTCCTTATGGCCTGGTTTTAATTGTGTGATAATAATGAAATTGAATTGGTTTAATTTTGGTTGCAACTGGAGCCTGGAAACTGGTACAGTGAGGATGGAGTAATTAAGTACTTATTGTATTGTGATGAAGTTTCTTAGTGGTTCCAGATTTTGCCGCTTGATGGGTCGACTCGCCGTCCCCATGAGAGAGAGAGAGAGAGAGAGAGAGAGAGTGAGTGAGAGAATTGGGCGTAACAGGGCCTTTGTTGAGTTTAGTTTTCATTTTTCTATTTTCTGTTTTTGGAAAAGGAGGGTGGGTGATCGAAGAAACGAGAGGAATGATATTTAGACTATTTAAAATGCACCCATAACAAGTGAGTAAATTTCAAAATGTACCTAAAATTGAAATTTATCTCACTTTACACCCAGAACGGACATTCTGTTACCTCCGTTGCATCATCCGTCAATTTCTGTTACTAACGTTGTTAAAAGTGATGATTTGGTAGTAATATTACAAAATTTGTATAGGCAATTAAGACATTTGTAATATTTTATTAAATTTAAACTAAAATTATTTTTAAAAATTAAAACAAATACCCTTCCCCAACCCACCCGATCGTCTCCCTCTCTAGGCCTCTGCCCACTACCCAAAACGATGTCGTTTTGGCTGCAAATTCTGGGTGCATTATAAGTAATAAGCCATGAAAGAAAGCGAGAACCAGAAGCATATCTGATTCTGAAATCTTCTCAATCGTCTGGGTCCTTTGGTATGAAATGAGATGTGAAAATGTGGCCTGAATTTGAACTGTCGGCGATGGATCGGTGGTTGGCGTAGGCTGTAGAGGCTTGAGTATTGAGTTTGAGATGTGTTGACTTTTTTTTTTGTTAATTTTGTTTTAAAAGATTTTATTGATTTTATTAGTTTTTCTTAAATTTTTATCTACATGGCAACCATGTCAGTATAAAAAAGGGTCTCACAAATACCACTTGGGCACTTAACATATTTTGTTAACAGAGGTGGGTACCTAGATGTTGTGTTTTGATAGTTTGGGTACCTAGATGAAAATTTTCATAGTTGGGGTATGAACTTAAAATGACCACTATAGTATGGGTACTTTTATATAGTTTATCCGAGAAATTATGTTTTTCTTTTTTTTTGTTTTCAAGGGAACCAATATTGAAGTACAAAGATTAGAGCACGTATTTACAAATATCGAGCTAATTACATTTTACTCCTTAAGAAATGAGTGTGTTTTATGAAGTACCTGTTATGCCCAAAATGCGACAGCGGGCCCGGGGTGGCCTTCAGTGGATCTCCGTTGAAATCGGCGCTTGAAGGAGCAAGCTCATGTCGATTTTCTTTTAGTGATGTGAGAGTGATGACTATTTTGGAAGTTAGGTTTAGTTAGAAGGCTGTGGGCTTAGAAGCCTTGATGCCACGGTCTCTCCCTAGGTGGGCTGACCAGTGAGTAAGTAGGCTTTAGCTGCCTTCAAAGTACGTGTGCTACTAGTAGAAGCCGCTACTAGACAGTTAGAAATGGGTTCGGTTGTGACCCAATAACCTTTCTTTTAATCAAGTGATTGTGAGACAAACGGGCAAATTGCTTGCACTGTTATTTTTTATGCTTTCTTCTTAATGTATCCAAGGACTTTAATAAATTTTCTTTCTAGTCTAGTCCAAGTTCAATTTATGTTGATCTCGATTTGGTCATGTTAGCAGCTTGTTATTTAGTTAGGAGCAATTAGATATGCGGGTTTTCTTAAGTCGGGATGATAATATTGGACCAAAATATATAGATGGTTTTGTGACTTAAACAGCAGCCACAAAACACACTGGTTGGTATATTCTGAATACTTATAACTCTTCTAAAGAAGATCCGTTGAAATGAATGAAAGTAAAGTATAAATACTAAAAAACTGAATGCGTGAATATTGAATGCGGTAAGTAAAGTACAAGTGCTGTAAGTAAATATTTCTTTCGAAATCAAGCCTTTGAGGGGCACGATCTTCTAGAAATCATCAACTAAGTGAACATCAGTCGAAATCATGCCATGGGTTGGCAGAGTATTCAAAAGACGTTGAGACACCAAGGGTTCAGTGTATGGATGCCTCAAAGACTGGATTGGGCAGCAGTCAGGATGAGGTAAGTGTTTGGAGTTCCTCAGAGACTAGTTTGAGCGGTAGTCGGGATGAGGGAAAGCATGAGTTCTTAGTATGGAACTGAGAGAAGGAGGTTGGGAGAAGAGATTGAATCTCGATCCTAGATCAGAGAAACAAGTTGTGCCTAAGTAGGCGAGCCTTTGAACAAAGAAATTTTTGAGGGTTTGCAGTTATTTTGAAACTAATTAGTTTGATCAATTTGTATGTTTGATTGATTGATTGGTTCTTGATAAGAAGAGTTTTTTCTCCTTTTATAGGCGGTTAGGGAGCTGATTTGGCTTGCCAAGTATACTCATCAGGGCCCGCACTATAGTTGCTTCTCTCGAACATCCTTTTTTCCCTCTGACACGTTCGGTACTTCAGAACCGACTTTCCCCCTTCTCTACCATTCCACGTCTCCACGTCCCTCAAGTGGGTGTTTTGGACTGGGCTTTGTGAATTGGGTATTTAACTTAGTTGGCTCCTTGCTTTAACCCATAATGGGATTTTTTCGGGTGTAAACATTTCCCCCTGAATTCAAAATGTTTTTTGTTTAAAGCATTTCAAATTCACTTGGCCCCACTCCTACGACTTCATCGATTCCGCTTCTTGTGTTTTGGCGGTTATGCTCAGTTTTTCTTGCTTCCTACCATTTCATCTGCAAATTTTGATTCATTCCTAATCCTCATATTGTTCCATTAGAAGACATGGCCCCTAACGTAACGACCCGGACCAGAAATTAAATTATTTTGAGAATTGGACGATTTTACACTCGATTTTGGACGGGTTCAGAGTCACTTTTTGACTGGCAGTACTTTTGGGGATTTTTCTTGGGTCGTTGCGTAGGTCTCGAACTCACGAATTCGTAGATAGGCGGCACGCGAAAAATGGAGAACCGGTGAGTTCGTTACGGCTCTAGAAGCTTCAGGGGCAATTTGGTAATTTTGGAAAAGTTGGAACTATATATCATATATTTTTCTCTCTCGTCGGGAGATTGGTCCATTCAGTCTCTCTCCTACCCGAAATCCTCCCCGTGCGAACATCGAACACCCCCTTTCATCGGACGGATTTCGATCTGATTCGACCGAAGCCAAGGTCGGGACGATCTTCCCTGGGACCCCACGAGTATTTTGGGGTATTTATCGACGCGGGAGCACCGCCGTAGGCGACGGAGGGAGGAGGGAGGTGGACCAAATCTTCTCGACCATTTTCTTGCCAAACCAAGTACGATCTTGGAACTTTGACCTCATATTTGGATTCCTGGTGAAAATTAGATGAATTTACATGTGTGGATCGTGAAAAACGGTCAAGAAATGAAGAAGTTAGAAAACCTTGAAAATCGATCGAAAATGGCAATTTCCGACGAACCAGACGGCGGCGGAGGCGGCGGTTCGGTCATCTTCTCCGGCCAGTCTCCGGTGACGGTCGTCCGATCGTCTTCTCCGGCGAGTCACCGACGATCGATCGGGTCGAGTAGACCGGTCGGATCGAGCGGACTGGCCGGGTCGAGTGGACCGATCAGGTCGAGTGGTCCGATCGGGTCGAGTAGATTAGGTCGGGCTGGATCAGGTCAGGCCGAGTTGGATCGATCCAGGCGTATGGGTACTGTAGCATGCACGTGACTGGCGCGTGCAGGTGCATGGGCGCGTGTTCCGGCCTTCTACCAGTGCGTGGGACTATTCCCGATGTCACAGCGACGCGTGACTAGGATTTTGGGACGTTTCGGATCAAATTTTGATGGTTTTGAGGCCATAGGAGTTCGTTTAGAGCCCCGGTTGGGCAATCCCAGCGGTAATGGATGACCATGGAGCAGGTTTTGAGCCCGGAAGGTCAAGGTAGTTGGGTCATTATTGTGTCATGAGTTCCTTGGGGCTAGAGCGTCCATGATTTAGGGTTAGATGATATGTGTGGGGGCTAGAATTCGGAGCCAGGATCAGCTGTAGGCGGTGAACCCGGTGAACCTCCAATATGAATAATAATGATATGATACCTGAGTGTTATGCCGACTTGTATGTATACCAGTCGAGGGTTATACCGACTGATGATATGATATGCCAGTCGAGGGATACGCCGACTGATATGATATGATAGCCGAGTGTTATGCCGACTTGTATGTATACCAGTCAAGGGTTATGCCGGCTGATGATATAATATGCCGACTGATGATATAATATGTCAGTCAAGGGATATTCTAACTGATGTGATATGATAGTCGAAGGTTATGTCGACTTATGTGTTATACCAGCCGAGGGTTATTCCAGCTGAGGATACAATATGATAGTCGAGGGTACTTGCCGACTTATATGATATGATAACCGAGGATATTTCCTGCTCTAATATGATTTGATGACGATTGTCATGTCCTTAATCAGCCTAAAAAATACTTCGTCATCCAGGTCAGTGGGTTGGTGTGGGCGGTAACCCAGAGTGACAAATTATTGTTGGTTCACAAGAAGCTGACTAGTCGGTTGGCTTGTGGTATTCCAATAGAGGTGTCAGCAGTGTCTGACCTACTGACATTTGGTGTTAGAGGGTATTCCTATTTGGACCACCACTATTCCGAGGTCTTGGCTTGGACATGTATGCTAGCCTACGTCTAACAGGTGGGAGTGGTTAGTAAGTACAGAGGTTCTGTCGGGAACCCTGTAAGGTTTACTAAAAATTATTTAAGAATAAAGGGTATTCCTGGTATTTAATATTTGAGGTAAAAGAGCTGTCCGACGGGATAAGGGTTCTTTCCGGATTTCGAGGGGAAATTCGGGAAGGGTCCCTACACCTAAACCTGTTTCAAAGGTGAAGGACAAGGTGGAACCTTCCAATCCTCTTGTTCCAGAGCCCGCTGCCACAACTCCAAGGATATGTGGCCTGAATTTTGAAGAACATGTTGCCATTTCTCGAAGCACTCTGTCGACCTTTGAGAATGATAGTGATATTATTCGTGACCCTTGCTTTATGATTGATTTAGAACGCCTTTTTTCTTTGGGTCCTTGCTGGAGAGGTCCTATTCTATCCAACGCGGAACCTATTTATACCCATCTCAAAGAGTTTCAGACCCTTCCTTTGTACCAACGGCAACCATTTCCATGGGAGAAGCTCCGTTTGGACTAGGGGCACCTTTTTCCTTCGGTGAATGAACTAGATTCGGCCAATCTATGGGGTTTGTGGGTTCAACGTATGAAAGAATTGTATCACGACGAGCTCTGGAGTAATGGAATTTACCATTTGGTAAGTCTTTCTAACATCCCTACTCCTCCTGACTTTAATCTTCTTAGTGCTGCTATAAGCTTTTGGAATAGTAGCACAAATACCTTTGATTTTTGGGTTGGGCCAATGATTCCGACTCTTCTAGATATGTTTGTTTTGTTTGGATTTTCCCCATTTGGGAACATCGCTGATTTTACCCTTTCTTTCCAAACCTGTCCGGGCACAGATCCCGACCCTTTGATCGTCAGATTGCCTTCACAAGTTCCCATTTTGTTTTCCCTTCCTCAAATTTTGACTACTTTCTGCCCCTTTAACAGTGATGGACAACTCAGGGTGGAAAGTGATTTTAGGGATTTTTGTTTTCCGGGCTCATACTTAGGATTTGTCTTTGAGAAAATCCAATTTTACCATTTTTGGCTAGATTGCTTTGTATTTCGCAATGCCATTAAAAGCCCGAAGGTGGAGTGGATCCCCTTGGCCGAAGCTCTGGCCTCCCGTTCTAATATAGCCATGGGACATGTGATCTTGGCTCAACTGTATAACATTATGTGTTCCATTACTTATAAACCCGCAAGGCCTTTCCCTTTTGAAAGACCTTATCTGGATGGCCCAAGTATGGCTTAATTGGTCAATTCCTCAATTTCAGGGTCATTCGATCGTGTGCCCAAATGACATTATCCTTACTCAATTTTTGATGCCTCTTCCCCATATTCCTTTTTCCATCAAGGATTGCCTAACCTTCTTTAGTAAGTTAAACTTTCGTCCTCGTGATCACTGGGAGGCCAGTGTGCCTTGGTTCCGAGAAGGAGGTTTTTTGCATCTACCTTCTCATTCTGTGCGTAGGAGAGTGGCTGCCAGAGATTTCATGAGCTGCATCTTAACTCGTGATCTCTTGAAGAGTGGTGGGAAGACAAGTAGGTCGACTCCAGGCTTTGAGGTTTATCAACCCAACTACTGTGCTCACTAATTTGGATTTTTTCAGGCCATCCCCAACCCTTTTGTGAAGGGAATGAATGGAGGTACTTCATACCGACTTAAGGATTTTGAAGCTATGGTGGCAGTTTCCGTTCGGGATGCTTTATATGATGTGTCGTGCAATTCCCGAATGTTATGGAAGCTTCATATGGATGTACAACCCCTTTTGCTTCATGGTGGGGTGTTTATTTCAAGGCGGCCTTCAAAACTGCTATCGGGACGGTGTGGAACCAACAATTCCTCTTGCTGGAAGCGCTTGGTGAGACGAATTTGACCACCCCGACTCTCTTTTTCAATAGGAAAGCCGAGAGTAACGTTGCCCCTTCAACAAGTATGTTTTCCTTCTGTAGTGCATTTATTTTCTTTCATCACATTATCTGATCTTGTTTTGCTTCTCAGTTGGGTCTGATGAGACAGAGTTGTTGGTGGAAAGACTGATGATCCCCTGCTCCTAATCGAAAATGTACCGTATGACCCTATTGTCCTCAATCGACTGGAAAGCTAGGATTGCATAGTGGATCCAAATGTGGTTGTTGTTCTGGTGGTAGGATCAGTTCCATCTTCTCTTCCGGTGGAGAGAAAGCGCAAGAGGTCTTCCGAAGTAAGTCCTTGTTCTGAACTTTTCGCCCTGATATCTCTATTTTTTGGACCTTCTCTTTGTTGATCCCTAATTTTCTCAGGAGGAAGAACCTGAAGATGAGATACCATTGTCTTCTTTTCGCTGTCCAAGGTGTTCCCGAGTTGTGGTAGATACCCTCCCATTTCATGATCCGGACTTGATACCATAAACTGATTATATGTCGGGAAGTAGTCCTTCATCAAGTGACCCCAAGTTCGGGATCGGGATATCATTGCCTTCTCCTACTTCTAGTAAGACTCCAATTTCCTCACCCTCACCAATAACCCGGAAGCGAGGTGCTACGTCAGTGGTTGGATCATCCTAACTGGTTTCGTCTGTGAGCACCGTATCTCGTCGACTCATTCCGAATCCAACCTTCTCCGAAGTCCAACCTCTAGGTTCTTTTAGTGATCAAAGATTGGGTGTTAACTTGGTAAGATCTTCTGACAATGATTCTGGTCCTCTATTCCCACCATTTCTATCTTCTGATTTTCCAATTTGCTTTTGCAGGCATGTAATTCTTTTGAGCTTGAGCTTTTAGAGGCAGAGGTGAATGCTTTTGCTTCGTCTATCCAGACTGGTTTGGAAAGCAATACGTCACCCATTAGTTCTTCCCCTCCTGAATTGTCCACTGCGCGGGACTTCCTCATGTCCTTTGTTTCCAGGGGAGATTCTCAAGATATAGGGGAGGTGGCCCGAGTAGTGAAGATCTTCTCTAATTCTTCCCATGAAGCCTTGGTGTCCTCTCACTCTGTGATTGTGATGTTAAATCGTTACCGAGAGCGCTCTAGTTCCCTTGGTCTACAACAACTTTCTCGTCCAACGGAGATTCCAACTAGACTTGAGTTAGATGAACTTCGTCAGAGATGGTCTGTCGAGAATGACAATTGCATTAGCCAGGGAACTGCTTTGCTTGATGAGTCCGAATAGTTAAAAGCCCTTAAAGATCAAATAAACGAAGCGGAGGCTCATCAAGCGATGATCAGGCAAAAGTACGATCTCGCCAAGGCTAAAAGGAATGCAACGCAAAGAGAACTCTGGGAAGGCGAGCAACGAGCTCACGAAGCGGCCTAATAGGACTCTGCAATTTCTCAGGATATGAGAATCATGAAAGTTGATCTCCAAGCCATGCTTAGTAAATTGTTGGGCTTGTCGTGACTTCTTCATTTTGAACCCTTTTTGTAACTTTTGGGCCTTTGTAGCCCTTTTACTTTGATAGTGGCAATTAATATCTCTTTACGAGTAATTACTCTTTTGATTCTTTTGAGATTCCTGCTTGCCTTGGAATTATGGTGATAGTAACGCTCTTTAATCTCCATTACTGCTCACGTAATTTGAGATTAACATCCAACCAACTTCTTCAGGCTATAAGTACGGAGCATATTTCCATTGGTTTTGCACGCTTCTTCATTGTTCATCTTAAACAATGTCTTCCTCTACTCCTTCTTCCTTTCATGGTCTGTCAGACCCCAGCTCCTCTTCCTTCGATGGGTTTGACTACCCCACATACGAAGCCCTTATGGAAGATGTTGAATATTATCAAACTAAAAAGTAAGAGCTAAAGGCACAGCTGAAGGACCTCAAGAAGCCTCGGAAAAGTGTGAACATGACTTGCGCTGCCTTGGCTTTGACAATCGTGCGGCCATGGACAATCTTCCGGCGAGGAGGAAAGAACTGCAGGAGAACCTGTCCAAGCTCCACAAAGCCGAGAAGGCAACCACGTGGAATAGGAATGTGGCTGTTGTTACGGAGCTTCAGAGGGGTTTGGATAAGGCGGGCTTTATTTGAAGATGTCCTTGTACATCTTTTTAATTTTTATTTTGTACTCCCGCCATTAAATATTAATAAAATATTTATTTTGGCTTGAGGTTTTTTGTCTCTCTTTCTTTCTTTAAGTCTTCCAACCGCAACATTTATGTGATATCACAATCCGTTTGCCTATAAATTGATTCTTTTCAGTAGAATTTTTCACATCAACATGGCATCAAATATATATGATTCTCACGATCTCCTCATTTCTCATTATGATCGGCTCATTCAGCGTCTTCATGCTCAGTCTCAGGAGCAACTGAGAATCATCATTGATTTGAGGAAGGACCTTCATTCCTTGAGGGTTTCTGAGGAGGCTGTCCTCATTTCCAGTCACCAAAAGCGATATTCACTTCACCTGCAATCCATTTCTCTCTATGAGAAGATAAGGGAATTCCGAGATCACCTGCTTCATGTTGAATGTGAGGTGGCTGTTATGAAGGATGAGATGGAACAACTTAGGGCTGATGTTGCTTTCTACGATGTGTTGACCAAACATCTAAGGTTGGCTTCATATCAGGATGGGTTTGATCAGGGCTTCACTGACTGTGCAGTCGGGAAGTCTCATCCCAGAACATTGAACTTGTAATTCTCCTTTTTAGGCCTTGAATAATTATAATCCTTTTGTAACCTTGTCTTCTAAACATATAATAATATTTTCCTTGCCTTCCACTGCTTTATCTTGTAAGCTAAGTTCAGGCCTAGACACATTTTTACTGCCCATCAGTGTTGATGTATCGACTCAAGATAACTTCAAGTTGCATGCAATAATAATTATAAAATGACGGAAACCATAATAATTGGCCTATAAAGGATGTCATAAGTTTGCATGCAACGTCAACATTCTTTTTGTCTCTAACCTTTAAGCATGGCTAGCTTCAGTAACCTCATTAATGCACAAGCTGAGTCTTCTAACCCCAATAGCGCCCAAAATATTGTGATCTTTCTGGAAAGCTATACCACTTCCCTTCGCTGCTTGGTTGAAGCCCAGGCTACAGAGACTCAGCACCTTCAAGACTTGGTGTATGCTCACCAAGTTGATAAGCAAAACAACCTTCATTTATCTGTTGTTTCCCTGCTATATTTTCAACAGCAGATTCAAACCCTTTTGGAGATGGTGAAAGCCCGCGACCACATTATTGAGACCATATCCCAAGTGTCCTTTAAGAATGGCTATGATGATGGATACATAGCCCATGCTTACAGCCGTCCTCTCCCAGATGGTTGGTCCGAAGATAAGTTGGTCGTGGAGATCACAGCTAGATCCAAATTCAATGTTGTTGCTGGACATGCAGCTCCTCAGTAGCGGCGGGATGACTCTTCAATTTTTCTTGTATTTTGTAGCCATTATATGGATTTTTTTGTAGATTAGTCTCTGACGATTACTCTGGGCTAATCGTCATGTTGGATGCTTTTTTTTTCTTTGTTGTATTTCGCCCTTTTTACCTTTCAGTGAAATTTTCATTTTTTTGACTAAGGGTGGCCCCACATATTTTCTGCTTAATGGGTGTGGGATGTTATCCAATCACTCTGTTTGTTGAATCCCAAAGTGTTGGATAATACTTCTTGAGATGAATGGCGTTGGTAGGATTTTTATCCACTGCTCAATCATCATCTCTCAAGTAATATGAACCTTTCTCGTTTACTTTATGAACTATGCACGGAACTTGCCAAGTTGGGCTCCATTTTCCCCTCCCGAGTACTGATGATCCTAGTGGTAAAATGGTTTTCCACACTAGATCACCTTCTTGAAAGGACTTCCCTTTAACTCTCTTATTATATGGCCTTGACATTGTTGCTTTGTTGGCCATGATTTTGTTAAGGGCGTCTATCCTCTTTTGATCTAAATCTTCCAACTCATAGCACATAGCTTGCATGTACTCATCAGTTTCTAATCCATACTGGCGCTAGAGTCGTAATGTACTGATGTTTACTTCCATAGGCAACATAAGATCATGACCATATACCAAGTCTGCTGGAGCGGTCCCGATTGCTCATTTCTTCGATGTTCCATAAGACCAAAGCATATATATCAACTGTTCATGTCAGTTTGTAGGGTGATCATCTAGCATTTTCTTTAGGATGGTGATAATGCTTTTGTTGCTAGCTTTGGCTTGTCCATTGGCCAGAGGGTAGTAGGGGCTGGATTGCAAGAATTTAATAGAAAATTGTGCGCCAAACTCTTGTAGTTCTAGGGATGTGAATGATGATCCACGATCAGTGACAACTGTCTCCGGTATTCCAAATCGGCTTAGAATGTTCTCTTTCAAGAATCTTATGAACTCCATGCTTGTGATTTATTTTACAGCCTTTGCTTCCACCCATTTGGTGAAGTAGTCCGTGGCCACGACGATGAAGTAATGTTTCTTTGATAATTATGAGAATATCTTCTCGATGAAATCTATGGCCCAACCCCGAAATGGCCATGGCTTGATCACATGGTTCATTGGTACCGCATTTGCATGTTGAAATGGGGCGTGCCTTTCACATGCTTCACATCCCGTGGCATACGTATAGCAATCTGACTGGATATCTTGCCAGTGATAACCGTGCCTTTGTATGAGCCATTTCATTTTTGGCCCTGCTTGGTGTGCTCCACATACCCCTTTGTGCACTTCCCCCATTATGACGATTGGTTCCTTGGGACCAATACATCGAGAAAGTGTATCATCGTAATTTTTCCTCACAAAGTCCAACCCTCATAGGGTGTAATGACATGCTTTATTTCTAAAGCTTCTGTCTTCATTGGATGACTATTTTAGGTACTTGATGACGGGTGTTCTCTAGTCATTGGGTTCAACTTCGATGTCCATGATTTCCAACTCGATATCCCTTTCCATGATAGAGGGTAGAGACCTTTTTACGATTTTGATCCATTTCTCTTACTGCCCTTCTTGGAGTAGGGCTCCGGATCCTAATTGGGCCATCTCATTGGCAGCTAAGTTTTCTTCTCGCGAGATATGTTCAATAGTCGAGGTAATGAATTTCGATGCTAAAGCCGTGACTGCAGCATAGTAACTAGCTAGACAAAGGTTCCTGCACATGTATGCACCTGTGACTTGGTTGACTATCAGTTCAGAATCTCCATAGATTTTCACTTGTTGAGCTCTCATCTCGTTCAAAAGTTCTAAACCAATAATCAACGCCTCGTATTCTGCTTGATTATTCGTCACATTTTCCCAGTCCAGTTTGAATGAAAACTGATGGTGGATTCCCTGGAGATCTACTAGAAATACTCCGGCTCCAACTGAGTCTTTATTTGTGGATCCATCAAAGTATAGTTTCCATGGGAAGATGGACAACATGTTTACCCGAGGAGTCATGTCTTCTTCGACATCTAGACCGGGATATTCCGATAGGAAATCAGCGATAACCTAGCCTTTTATAGATTTTTGTGGCACATACTGGAAGTTAAACTCTGATAAAGCTAGAGTCCGTTTGTCTATCCAACCTCTCAGAATAGGTCGAGACAACATGTATTTTAACAAATCTGTCTGAGCAATTATCCGAATGGTAAAAGTTAGCATATAATGCCTTAGCTTGACAGTTGTGAAGTAGAGTGTGGGGCATAATTTTTCCACTGTTGTGTATCTTTCTTCTACCTCTTTCGGTGTTCTGGTTAGATAGTATATTGCTTGCTCTTTTCCTTCCTCATTATCATGAGCTAGCAAGCTTCCGATGGTGTTGAGGGATGCCGATATGTACAGCTTCAAAAGCTTTCCTTTTTTAGGTGGCATTAGGACCGGTGGTTTGGATATGTAGCTCTTAAGCTCTTCAAAGGCTACTTGATGCTTTTCTTCCCACTTGAATTCTTCATTGTCTTTGAGTTTAACTAGCGAGGAGAAAGGTTGGATCTTTCCTGATAAATTGGCTATGTATTTTCTGAGGAAATTGACCTTCCCGAGCAAACTCTGAAGCTGTTTCTTGTTCTTGGGTGGGGAAGCTTCCATGATGGCTTTTGCTTTGTTTTTGCCCACCTCAATTCCTCTTTGATGGACCATGAATCCTAGGAAATTTCCTGCTTGAACCCCGAATGCACATTTTTTTGGATTCATCTTCAACTTTTGATGTCTCATTTTTAAGAAAACCTACCTCAAACCTTCTTGGTGTTCTTTCTTCTCTTGAGAATTTACTACCACGTCGTCAATGTACACTTCCAGGTTCTTCCCTATAATTTCATGGAAGATAACGTTCATTGCTCGTTGATAGGTAGCTCATGCATTCTTCAGCCCAAATGGCATGACAACGTATTCGAATGCCTCCAAGTGTCCAGGACATCTGAATGCGGTTTTGAGGATATCTTCTTATGCCGCCAGGATTTGATTATAACATGCGTTGCCATCCATGAATGAAAAAAGTTGATTTTGAGAGGCCCCATCAATTAGCATGTCAGCCATTGGCATTGGATACTCATCTTTTTGTAGTAGCCTCATTCAGGTTGGGATAGTCCATGCATATCCTTACATGTCCTATTTTTACCTTGATAACTGGCACCATATTGGTCACCCATTCAGCATATTTGGTCGTTCGGATGAAATTGGCCTTGAGAAGTCTGTCAAGTTCTTCCTTGACTTTGAGTTCAGTTTTTATTGACATCCCTATTCTTGCTTGACAAACAAGCTTAAACCCTTCCTTGATGGGCAATATGTGTTCTACAAGTTGCATGTCCAATCCTGGCATCTCCGTGTAATTCCATGCGAAGCAGTCTTTGAATTCTTCCAGAAGTGCTATCATCTTTTCTTTTAAGGAATATTCTAGCATTCCACTGATAAAGGTTGGTCGGGGATCATCCTTGGAACCTAAGTTAACTTCTTCCAAGGGGTCCTAAGCTTCTGGGGGAGGCTTATTTACCTCTGTTGACCAGAAATGAATGATTTCTAGTGGGATTTTGTCTTCCTCATCCGTCTCCCCATTATCTCGAATGAATTCTGCCATGCTGATGGCTGATTCTTTGAAATCTTGCCCCCTTGTTTTTGGAGCTGACTTTCTTCTTTACCAGGAGGTAAAGATCGCACATTCTTTTGTTCTTTCTAGTGTATCATCAATCTTTTTCTTATAGACCTGATTGCTCCTATTCAGTCTATTTCCCTGTGGGGTGCATTATTTATCATGAAGACCCCATGTTAGGAAGTGTCTCTCTCGCTCCTCATGAGTTAGGAACCCTTGTTCCAGTAGTTTGTGGGCCGTCACCTTGGTAGGGCGGTCTCTAGTTAATTTGATGTTTCCTACTTTGGGATCATAAAAGTTGGCTTCAGCTACCATGGGACTAGCCATGAAAGGCCTTGAGTCTACCTTAATTGTTTCCCAGAAGCCTCCTTCAAAGGCAACTTCGTTGGGATTCCAAATAACAATTTGTTGGTGTAATGTGGATGGGACACATATGCTCTTGTGAATCCAATCCCTTCCTAGCAGTACGTTGTTGCTAGCAATGCTATCTACCACAAAGAATGCCAACATTAATCTCTTGGATCCAACTGTGATATCCAAGGGTAAGACTCTGTAGGTCTTGGTGATGGTTCCACTAAAATTGGACATTATAGTCGTTGTCGGAAAACAATCACGAAGGGTTTTGCCAAGCTTTTTTAACATCTTTGATGGCAGAACTTTGATGGAAGCCCCTCCATCGATCATCATCTTGCTAATTGGGATCCCTTCCAGGTGGGCGGTGATAAAGATAGGCCGCAAGTGATCCGTCATCTCCTTAGTCGGATTTGCAAACATCATCCTCTCTCTATGGAGGGTGGATTCCGAGATGATGTTCTGATCATCTCCATGATCAGTTGGTATCTCGATCAGTGCTCGGGATGGCTCATAGGTGATGACATCTCCCTTCATTTGGTGTACCTATTAGTCAACTGCTGCCAAGTGCTCTAGTAACACGATTACTAAGTTTACTTCATCCTGAGCCTCCTGCTGTCTCTTTTCAAATAAGTCATCCATTTCCATGACTTCTAGTAGGTCTTTTTCAAATTCTTTTAATTCATCCTCGGTCATACCTTGACCGTCGTCTTCTTAGATGTCCTGTTCGGATTTCCCTTTTGGTATTGGGATCCTTGTACTCTCGGGTTTTTTGTCGGGTAGCTCTTCCTGGGTGAAGCTGCCAAACATGATTCTCCTTCTTACCTTAGTAGAATTTTCCAAGATGGAATCTGGTAGAGATACGATTTTAAACTCGTTGATCACGATTTCTTTCTTCTTCCAGTTCTTCTCGGGATAACTCTTTGGCTCTCTCTTAGTCTCGGGAGGGGTTTCCCCAAGCTCTTTTGGGCAAGCATGTAAGCTCCATATTGTTTGGATTCTATGCTTTGCCATTCTTCCCAACTCTTTGGTTGGTTTTCCATTATTGTCGGCCACGTACCACCTGCCATCCCGAATTATTGCTTTTTGGGGTACTGGTTTTGTGGCAGTATGCTCTAGTAGGATGGATTTCTTGTTCCTGGGATTTTGTTGGTTGGTTTTCCCCTTAGCCTCCTGACTAACAACTCATTCTTGCTTCCTTTTGATGTTTCCCAACCTCTGGAAAACTGAGCCTCGAGGTGGTTTCTCTTTCAGGTTGTGAGGTCCAAAGCTTGTTTCTGGGATTTTGAGGAAATTATCATCCTGATTATCCCTTGAATTCTTGAGTTCCAAGTCTATTTTGGCACCTGGGGTTGGGATCTCAAGCACACACTATGCCCTTCATTTTCTGCACACATTACTACTCCGGCAACAACTGTGGCTAGCATCCTTTCGGGCTGCTGGATTTCCTCATGAGGCTTTTGTTGATCCTCCTTGATTACCCTGGCTTTCTTCTTGGGTTATGGCTATTGTAAATTGAGCATATTCATTGATGCCATCGGGAAAGGGTTAGTGCCTACTCCCATTGGTGCTTTAGGGATTGGGGCTAGCGAGATATGCCCCTGGTTAATCTGGCTTTGAATTGTGTCCCTGAACTGGACACAATTAGCTGTAGCATGATGTGGTGAAACATGCCACTTGAAAAACTGCTTTCCTTTGATGTCCTATGGTCGAGGCATCTCCTACTTGGGGTCGACTTTGATTACTTTTGCTTGTATTAATTCGTCATAGATTTCTCCAGCTTTTGTAAGGTTGAATGAGTATGAATTAAAAATTGGGACCTTGTTTGTAAAATAATCCCCAGTCGGGTTGACTGGCCTTTGTTCCCGCGCAGGTTTGACTAATGATTTGAGAGTTACTGGTCCTTTTTCCAGTGGTCTGGACCTCAGCTGTTACAACTTCTAGTTCCTGCCCCTCTTCTTCTATCGAGGATTCCTCCTCGATCTCTTTGTGTTTTAACTGATGCACATGAATTTTATTTTTGTAGAATGGGGGTACTTTAGATTTGTGTTTTTGCCTTTACTTTTCCTCCAATAACCTCTCGAACTTGGTCGCTGATACTACTATCTCTTGCATATCAGAAAAAGGTAGTATCATCAAATTTCTTTCTGAGTGAGAACCTCAAAGCTCTTTGTGCGATGGCCACCATTTGGGCATTTTTCATGGGGAAACGGCATTTCATCTTTAGCCTTTTGAACCTGGCTATAAAATTCTTAGTTGTCTCATGCTCCCCTTGCTGATGTAGTTAGATCGCTGATTGTTTTCTCTAGTTCGATCCTGTAGAACTCCTCATGACACCTAGCCTCCATTTTCCCCAAGTATGTATGGATGCCTCTGGCAACGATGTGTACTAGGGAAAGGCATCTCCAGATAAGGAGCTGCTGAACAATCGGAGTTTGAGATATGAGTTATCTTTAACAGCCACCCATTGTGTTGAGAACCTCCCGATGTGTTCTAGGGACGAAGTGTTGCCATCTCCACTGAAGAGTGAAAATGATGGCGGTTTGAAATTTCTTGGGAACAGATTGTCTTGATCTACATAAGCCGGATAAAACTTTCTGTATATCAGAACATTAACTCTTCTTGGGGCCACAGCTTGGCCTTGCATCATTCGTTGAATTTCTGCCATCTCGTTCATTATGGCTTGATGTTCAGGATTATAGGGTGCTCTTTGATTGAGCGCCAATTCCTCTTCTGACCCTGTGTCGTTCGGATAATTTTTCCTCCAATTCTCTAACTCGTTTTTTTCCCCAATCGGGGTGATTTTGGTCAGTTTTCGGTTAACAATGGGTGGTCAGTACTTGGAGGATATCCCGGTTTCCTCTCTCAACATCCCATCACGATTCCTGCTTGTCTCTGGGATTTCATTCCTTGAGCCCTTTGAGAAGATGGGGTGTGGGAACAAAGGTTCCAAGGTTACTATCCTTGATCTCGTGATGCCCTTACCTTTGTCAAGGCCTAAAAATCCTAAGAGTGGGATGTTTGCTTCTTTTCCTTCAGCTTTCCCCTGTTTGGCAAGCTCTTGGACTTGAAGATTCAGAGCCTAGCTCTATTTGTGTGATGATAGGGGATAAGCTATCTTTGATGAATTGCATCAGGTCTCCCTTGGCGATAAAAGCTTCCTTGTTGGTAACATATTCGACAAATCCTTATGGAGGATTTTCCATGTCAACTTCTGGTAATGACAACTCGGATACCTTTTCTTGGGATGTATTTCTCCGAAATCATCCTTTAGCATCTCACAGTCTCTTGAACTTGGACATGCACTAAAAAAAGTCCCACTGGGCGTGCCAGATTATGTTCTTCCCAAAATGCGACAGCGGGCCTAGGGTCGCCTTCGGTGGATCTCTATTGAAATTGGCGCTTGAAGGAGCGGGCTCGTGTGGGTTTTCTCTTAGTGATGTGAGAGTGATGAATGTTTTGGAATTTGGGTTTGGGTTGAAGGTTGTGGGCTTGGAAGCCTTAATGCCACGGTCTCTCCCTAGGTGGGCTGACCAGTGAGCAAGTGGGCCTTAGCTGCCTTCA
The DNA here is from genome assembly GCA_037349345.1 of Oemleria cerasiformis. Lineage (NCBI taxonomy): Eukaryota > Viridiplantae > Streptophyta > Magnoliopsida > Rosales > Rosaceae > Oemleria > Oemleria cerasiformis. The sequence continues at coordinate 32,375,112 of JAZGTL010000007.1, read as the reverse complement.
AAGTAGGCGTGCCACTAGTAGAAGCTGCCACTGGACAGTTAGAAATGGGTTCGGTTGCGACCCAATAACTTTTCTTTTAATCAAGTGATTGTGAGGCATGTGGGCAAATTGCTTGCATTGTTCTTTTCTATGCCTTCTTCTTAATGTATCCAAGGACTTTAATAAATTTTCTTTCCAGTCTAGTCCAAGTTCAATTTCTGTTGATCCAGATTTGTTCATGTTAGCAACTTGTTATTTAGTTAGGAGTAATTAGATACACATGTTTTCTTAAGTCGAGATGATAGTATTGAACCAAAACACATAAATGGTTTTGTGACTTAAACAACAGCCACAAAACACATTGGTTGATATATTCCGAATACTTATAACTCTTCTTAAGAAAATCCCTTGAAATTAATGAAAGTAAAGTACAAATACTGAAAGAGTAAATGCGTGAATATTGAATGCGATAAGTAAATTGCAAGTGCTGCAAGTAAATTACAAGTGTTGTAAGTACATATTTCTTTCGAAATCAAGCCTTTAAGGGACGCGATCTTCTGGAAATCATCAATTAAGTGAACATCAGTCGGAATCATGCCATGGGTTAGCAGAATATTCAAAAGACGTTGAGACACCAAGGGTTGAGTGTATGGATACCTCGAGGACTGGATTGGGCAATAGTCGGGATGAGGTAAGTGTTTGGGGTTCCTCAGAGACTGATTTGATCAGCAGTCGGGATGAGGGAAAGCTTGAGTTCCTAGTCTGGAACTGAGAGAAGGAGGTTGGGAGAAGAAACTGAATCTCGATCCTGGATCGGAAAAACAGGTTGTGCCTAAGTAGGCGAGCCTTTGAACAAAGAAACTTTTGATGGTTTTCAGTTGTTTTGAAATTGATTAGTTTGATCAATTTGTTTGATTGATTGATTGATTGGTTCTTGAAAAGAAGAGCTTCTTCTCATTTTATAGGTGGTTGGGGAGCTAATTTGGCTTGCCAAGTAGACTCCTGCGGGGTTCGCACTGCAGTTGCTTGTCTCGAACATCCCCTTTGCTCGTTGACACGTTCGGCGCTTCATAATCGACTTTCCTCCTTCTCCACCTTTCTACGTCTCCACGTCCCTCAAGTGGGTGTTTTGAGCTGGGCTTTGTGAATTGAATAGTTAACTTAGTTGGCTCCTTGCTTGAGATTTTTTCGGGTGTAAACAGTACCACGTTTTTATTTTCTTAATTTATTTTTTTAGGCATTTGATGCATCAATTTACATTATTTGTTAGTTTGATTATCACTCTTTATTTAATCAATAACGTAACAAGCGACGTACAACTCTTGTATTGACGTGCACATAAAAAATTTACAACTTATTTAAAATAATTTATGATTTTAAAATATTAAGAAAAAATAGTAATCTAATTCAACTTTCACTCCACACATATTTATAACACATGGATTGAGCTTTTACAATGAATATTTTCAAAGAAACTTAAAACCCGTAACATGGGAAAAGTAATAAGCATCAAACATGAGTTGAACTTGTCACTTAGTGCTATAGTCTAATGGTATTTCTCTTCACATGTTATGAGAGTGGCGACTCTCATTAAAAGCAACGTTGATACCCAATACATATTGTATATAAATATATGTAATCTCCTTCCCCAATATCATTATATAAAAAAAATATGAGTTGGACTTTATGAAGCCAATATTAATCAACATCCAAGATGTAGTCATATCTAATTATATATGACAATCATTAGAGCATCTCTAACAGACTCCCTAAAACACATTTTTTTTTACCTAATTTGGGGATTTTCATATAAAATAGGGCTCCAGTAGAATTCCTATCTCACTCCCTACTTTAGAATTTTGATATTTTGGAGGTTATAGATCCCTAAATTTAGCAAATATGAGATAGAAAGTAGCAATTGCGCTATCTCCTCTCAATGGGATGAATTTCATTCAAATTTCAAATATTCAACTTGAAACAAATAATAAAATATTTGAGATTTGCCAACATCCTCCTTATATGTGTTGTTATTTTCGAAACACAAAAATGAGTCCTTATATATAGGAAAGAGGATATGGAATCACATAATTACCAAAAGTCCCAAACCACACTACCATCCAAAATTTTAACATTTTCATGACATATTGGGTTAGGTGGCAATAATATTTTAATTTTACAAAAATATTTAGATCATGATTAAAATATTTATTATTTGTCTAAGTATGAAGTGTACTGAAGTAAGTGAGTTGCTAAAATAACTTTCTAGCTACTTTAAACTAAAATTTAACAAAATAATAGAGATTATTGATAGAGATGGACACATTACTAGACACAAGCACCCAAGTTTTGTCTAAGTTTTGAACAAAACAAGTTTAATGCTGGACAAAAATAAAATAAAATAAAAGAAGTCTAATGAAACACTTTGTGGGCCAAAATCCTACGAGATAGATTACGTATGTGTTAATCCATTTATTTATTTTTATTAGAAAAAGTAAGAGATATAACAAAGAAATCGGATGCAAGTAGACGAGACATCGTGCCCATCTGCCGCCGTTGCTTTCAAGATCTCCATCTCCACGGAATCCAGAGCTTTTCGAGCGTGACCGACACGTGATGTTTCTGCAGATGACGTACCAGCTGCTGCCACACCACTATCAGTCCCAAGAAATCAACCGCCTCACTATCACCTACTTTGTCATCTCCGGCCTCGACCTCCTCAACACCCCAGTTCGTCTTCCAATTTTCAATTTCATCTCCCTTTAAACCTCATCGCTTTTATTAGTCTTAGCTCTCTTAACTTTGTAATTCTCATTCTTGAAATTCTCAATTTTGAAATAAATGATTGAAGCAGTTGCATATTGACTTGGTAGGTTGACAAGGATGCTATCGAGAAATTTCAATTGAACTCGGGCTTGTCCTTGGACTTGGAGTGCTTCCTCAACTCAGGGTTGGATTTTTAGGGCAACCTAGAAGCCGAATTGGAGCCTTCGAGATGAATTTGGTTATCGGGGTGGGATTGATGAGGCAATGAGGGGATGGGAGGGTTATCGGGAAAGAACACGATTGGTTTTTTCCCTTTTCTTTTTTTTAGGTCAATTTTGTAAAATTAAAATTTTTTAATGGTTTATTTATTTATTTTTTATTTTTATATTAATTTTTAGTTTATATGGAGTCTAACTCAGCATATAATACTGATTCAACAATGTCACTTAAGCATTTAACGGTTTGATTAACATATTGACTAACGGTAGGTACCTAGATGTTGTGTTTTGATAATTTGGATACCTAGATGAAAATTTACATAATTAATGTATGGACTTGAAATGACCTTAAAATAACCTTTATAGTTTGGATATTTTTATGTAGTTTATTCTTTTTATTTTGGTCAAATAATAATGGTGGGTGATGTCATCTCGATTTTTTCTATATATTCTACAAATATATAACAATGGTCGCCGATGTCATCTCGATTCAGGGACTTCATTGACAATAGCATAGACTGAAACTTTTTCAAGCATTGTTTGCACCAAAAGAGAAACTTTAAATAGAGTAGAATAACAGCAATATTGAGTTGATATTCAAGTATCCTTTAATGGGATGGTCTCTCAGCGTATTCTCCGAAGTAACTCATCTCCTTTCTAACACCGATGACATGTAAAAATCATCATAACTAGACAATTCAATCTTCAATCATACTATCTCCAGAAGCTGATGGATGGGGAGATGGAGGAATAACAACATCATAAGCATCAATCCTGTATAGGCTTTGAGCTACTAAAAACCAACTCAAATATGAGGTCTCATGAGTGGACATCATTGCTCCTGGATCGTGCAGAAAACTCCACTCATTTCTAACACCGATGATATCATTGATGATGTGGTCAATTTCCATGATAGCTCAGTCTAAAAATCTCCTCACCCTCCTCGAGCATGTTTTCCACCACAGGTTCATTGAAGATGTAAAAAAAAGTAACACCGATGACATGTAAAAATCATCATAATTAGGCAGTTCAATCTTCAATCATACTATCTCCCGAAGCTGATGGAGGGGGAGATGGAGGAATAACTACATCATAGGCCTTGAGCTACTAAAAACCAACTCAAATTTGAGGCCACGTGAGTGGACATCATTGCTCCTGGATGGTGCGGCAAACTCCACTCATTTCTAACACCGATGATATAGAGTCATTGATGATGTGGTCAGTTTCCATGATAGCTCAGTCTGAACATCTCCTCACCCTCCTCGAGTATGTTTTCCACCACAGGTTCATTGAAGATGTAAAACAAATGTAACAACGATGACATGTAAAAATCATCATAATCAGACAGTTCAATCATACTATCTCTCAAAGCTGATGGAGGGGGAGATAGAGGAATCACACCATCATAAGCAACAATCTTGTATATATATATGTCTTGAGCTACTAAAACCAACTCAAATCTGAGGCCTCATGAATGGACATCATTGCTCCTAGATGGTGCGGTAAACTCCACTCATTTCTAACACCGATGATATAGAGTCATTGATGATGTGGTCATTTTCCATGATAGCTTAGTCTGAAAATCTCTTCACCCTCCTCGAGCATGTTTTCCACCACAGGCTCATTGAAGATGTAAGAAAAATGTAACATCGATGACATGTAAAAATCATCATAATTAGATAGTTCAATCTTCAATCATACTATCTCCCGAAGCTAATGGAGGGGGAGATGAAGGAATAACAACATCATAAGCATCAATCCTATAAATATAGGCCTTGAGACACTAAAAACCAACTCAAATCTGAGGCCTCATGAGTGGACATCATTGATCCTGGATGGTGCAGCAAACTCTACTCATTTCTAACACCGATGATATAGTCATTGATGATGTGGTCAGTTTCCATGATAGCTCAGTCTGAACATCTCCTCACCCTCCTCGAGCATGTTTTCCACCACAGGTTCATTGAAGATGTAAAACAAATGTAACACCGATGACATGTAAAATCATCATAACTAAACAGTTTAATCTTCAATCATAATATCTCCCGAAGCTGATGGAGGAATGACAACATCATAAGCATCAATCCTATATAGGCCTTGAGCTACTAAAAGCCAATCATAATATCTCCCGAAGCTGATGGAGGAATGACAACATCATAAGCATCAATCCTATATAGGCCTTGAGCTACTAAAAGCAACTCAAATCTGAGGCCTCATCAGTGGACATCATTGCTCCTGGATGGTGCGACAAACTCCACTCATTTCTAACACCGATGATGTAGAGTCATTGATGATGTAGTCACTTTCTATGATAGCTCAGTCTGGAAATCTCCTCACCCTCCTTGAGGATGTTTCCCACCACAGGTTCATTGAAGATGTAAAACAAATGTAACACCGATGACATGTAAAAAACGTCATCATTAGACAGTTCAATCTTCAATCATACTATCTCCCAAAGCTGTTGGAGGGGGAGATGGAGGAATCACAACATCATAAACATCAATCTTGTATATATAGGCCTTGAGCTACTAAAAACTAACTCAAATATGAGGCTTCCTGAATGGACATCATTGCTCTTAGATGGTGCGGCAAACTCCACTCATTTCTAACACCAATGATATATAGTCATTGATGATGTGGTCAGTTTCCATGATAGCTCAATCTGAAATTCTCCTCACCCTCCTCGAGCATGTTTTCCACCACAGGTTCATTGAAGATGTAAAAAAATGTAACACCGATGACATGTAAAAATCATCATAACTAGATAGTTCAATCTTCAATCATACTATCTCCCGAAGCTGATCAAGGGGGAGATGGAAGAATAACAACATCATAAGCATCAATCTTGTAAAGGCCTTGAGCTATTAAAAACCAACTCAAATCCGAGGCCACATGAGTGGACATCATTGCTCCTGGATGATGCGGCAAACTCCACTCATTTCTAACACCGATTATATAGTCATCGATGATGTGGTCAGTTTCCATGATAGCTCAGTCTGAAAATTTCTTCACCCTCCTCGAGCATGTTTTCCACCACAGGTTCATTGAAGATGTAAAAAAAATGTAACACCGATGACATGTAAAATCATCATAACTAGACAGTTTAATCTTCAATCATACTATCTCCCGAAGCTGATGGAGGGGGAGATGGAGGAATAACAACATCATAAGCATCAATCCTATATAGGCCTTGAGCTACTAAAAGCCAACTCAAATATAAGGCCTCATGAGTGGACATCATTGCTCCTGGATGGTGCGACAAACTCCACTCATTTCTAACACCGATGATGTAAAGTCATTGATGATGTAGTCACTTTCCATTATAGCTCAGTCTGGAAATCTCCTCACCTTCCTTGAGCATGTTTCCCCCCACAGGTACATTGAAGATGTAAAGAAAATGTTAACTTACTGTTTTGTTATCATATTAGGATTCGGCACCAAATGATTAGACAGATAGACAAACAGAAAATGTTAGCTTATTGTTGTTTTGACATGAACCTTCCTGAATTTCCCCTCGAAACCCGTGAAAAGCCCTGCTCCCTCATGACAACTTAATAAATTACCTAGAATACTCTTAAGCCCCTTGCAATCAGTTATGAGAATTCCGCCAAAAATTTGGCAGAACCTCCCCTATAAAATAGTTAACCGTCTTCCACCTGTAAGACGAAGGATCAAATACCACTCTCGAATCCCAACGTCACCAAATAACCGTCGACGTAGTCATAATTTACAGTAAGTCCAAAAGGCTTATTAGAGCAACTAGGTAGGAAAAGTAAATACAGAAAATTTATAAATCCTACTTGATAGTCTTAGGTAAAGGCGCAGCTGAAATTTAGTGCCTCCACCTCTAGATGTGCCCTCGTCAACTCAACGGCCTGGAGGGAATTTAAAACAAAGAAAAGTGTGAGTGGAAAAAATAATTGTTTAAAATAATTTCCATGGAAAACATACCCATTCCCCTTCCAAGAGTAAAACAATGCATGCATAATATAAAATTCCTTTTTAACTCAAACCTTCGGCACTTATCCACCTCATTTGTCACTAGAGCCGGTGCAAATCCTGATAAATCAAGAAATTCCTGCTCATACTGTGCTACCATCATGTCCCCCTGCTGCAACTGCAAGAACTCAGCCTCTCTGGCATCTCGGTCTGAGCGAGGATAAAACTGCTCGAGGAAGCGTTCCTGCAAAGCTTCCCAACTAAGTGTACGGACATCCCAGCCCTTCATCTGCAAGGCATGCCAACAACGGTACACATAACCACTCAGAAGAAATGTGGTTAAACACACCCTATCCTTCGGAGGGCACCTCATAACAGTAAATACTCGCTTCAAACGAGTAATCCAATCATCAGCATCATCTGGGCCTAACTCACCCATAAACACTGTAGCCCTCAGCCTTTGGGCTCACTCAATGTCAAAAGTAGCCCTACCCTGAAGTACAGTCGTCAATGCCCGACCTAACTGATCTAGGGTCTGTCTCAAATCAGGCTTTAATACGGGATCATATGTAGTACCCCCAACGTTATCAGCTTCATCACCGTTTCTAGGCCGCGGACGGGGCTCGCGTCTCAGAGGCATCACGCTGAAAAGAACCATAATTTATCAGCACCACAATCGTATGTACACTAGGTGTGCGGTCTACGAGAATTTAAACCTAGAGCTCTGATACTAAGTTGACAGGACCATTCCCGAATTTCCCCTCGAAACCCATGAAAACCCCTGCTTCCTCCTGACAACTTAATAAATTACCTAGAATACCCTTAAGCCCCTTGTAATTAGTTACAAGAATTTAACCAAAAATCCTGCAGAACCTCCCCTATAAAATAGTTAACCGTCTTCCATCTGTCAGACGAAGGATCAAATACCACTCTCGAATCCCAACGTCACCAAATAACCAACGACGTAGTCATAATTTACAATAAGTCCAAAAGGCTTATAAGAGCAACTAGGTAGGAAAGGTAAATACATAAAATTTCTAAATCCTACTTGATAGTCTTAGGTAAAGGCACAACTGAAATTTAGGGCAACCGCCTTTGGATGTGCCCTCGTCAACTCAATGGCCTTCAGGGGATTTAAAACAAAGAAAAATGTGAGTGGAGAAAATAATAGTTTAATATAATTTCCGAGGAAAACATACCCTTTCCCCCTCCATGAGTAAAATAATGCATGCATAATATAAAATTCCTTTTTAAACAAATAATATATAAAGATAATCCGAAAACTTACAGGAAAATCCATTTTTGGTTAAAATACTCGGTGGGACCCACGAAAAACCCGAACAATGGAAAGATCTCGTGGTCCACAACCTTGTTTTGAAGACCCTCCTCAAAGGAGTTTAAAAAATCATGTAAACAGACATGGACACAAAAATATCATAACATATCTCATCGCTCCCTGAATGTAATCTCGAGCCGTAGCTCGATATCCGAGCTGACTGACCCAGGTCCAACCCTCCACGCACCCGATATACCTCGAGTTATGCATATGTAACCCTGCACTACGCGTAGATAGCCACAATGACCTGGCAGAGAAATACCCTTTGATGCTAGCATCGGAGAACCCTCAACGATCTCGCGAAGAAATACCCTTCGACGCCATCATTGGAGAAACCTCAACGAACTCGTGATGGGAAATACCCCACATCACGTGCTGGAGAAAACCATGACCCTCGGGGACAGTATACAAAGTGGAAACCAACTCGTAAAGAAAAATCCAAAATCCATTTTTTTGAAATCCAGATTCTTGGCCTAAGCCAAATTCATTGAAAAACCGAGTCTATGCCCAAATCCATTAAAGTCACCAATCTGGGTCTAAACCCAAAAATCATGGACTCGATCGAAACCCGAAATCTATAAAGTCAAAACTACATAAAAGCAGAGTCCAAAAGCCAAGCCATAGCCCAAAATGGTATTTCCAATTTATTATTGAGAACCCGTGTCCAGTAAAAATTTATTAGAATAATTATTCTAAATTCCAGAAATTGCCAACACAATACTTAACAAGAAATTATTTAAAATATAGATTTATACATGCATGACAATTTACAAACCAAATTTCACTCATTGAACATCCAATTAAGCTCAATCACTAGTCGTACGATCCTCTGAAGTTCCTGGAACAGTATCGTCTGTCAAAAGTAACAATCGGCGTTACCAACGATAATTAAAAACCTTACATTCAAATTCCCTAAACCTCGGGAGGTCCACACGCGTCCCACTAAAAATGCAGCCACTTCAGACGCCCAAAACTACCCCTAAACGATGTTCGATTAACCCGAAACCTGCGCCAAAAGGTCTGAAAAGTCAAAAACATGTCCACACGCATCATCGTGGCCCAAGGACCGACCCCACGCACCGCCACGCTAAGGCGGAAGGTCGACGGCTCGTCCACAAGCCGACTACAGTACCCACGCGCCTGCACCCGCACTGACTAGACTGCTAGGTGGCCTCCACGTGGCTGCCAAGTGGCATGCCATGTCAGCTCTCTCACGAAACCAGTCGCCGGAGAAAACGACCGCTCCGTGGTGCGCCGCCGTCTGCCGTCGCTGAAAATCGCCATTGACAGCCGACCTTGAAAATTTCTATTTTCTTCAAATCTTAGCCATTTTTCACGAATTAATAGCCTAAAACTATCTACTCAAGCCCAGGAACTCGAAATTGAGGTCTAAACACGAAACTCATACTTGATTTGGCCTAAAAATCGATCGAAAGGTTCAATTTTCTCCTTCCTCGGTTCTGGGTTTCCCGTGAACGTTTCCCTCGACGGCCGATATGTCCTTGATCGCAGGGAGAAGAAGATGTCAATGGGTTGAACCAAAAGGAACAAGGTTGCTTCGAATCAAAGTTCAAGGGTATGGGGTTTTTGGTTCGGTTCACGGTTTGGATGAGGAATCACGAAGAGAGAGGGGATAAAATGAAGAATAATCTGGAGAAGTCTGATTTAAAATATTTACCCAGTGAAAATTTCCAAATTGCCCTTGAACATTCTAGACCCACAACTCTCTCATACGAACTCCATTTTTCGCGTGCCGCCTGACTACGAACTTGTCAGTTCAAGACCTACGCAACGGTCCAAGAAAAACTTCCAAAGGTGTCTCCAAAAAAAAATTGACTTTCATGCCTCTTATAAAACCAAGGGTAAAATCATCATTTTCCAAATTCATTTACGAAATTCGCCTAGTTAAATAAACGGGTCGTTACATGTTTACAAACTTTTATGAGTCGGTAGAAAAACTAATTTGATTACTAAAATGTAGTTCACAAAAATAAAAAAATCATTCAATTTCCTTCTAAAAAAAAATTTAATGATCTCATGTGCTAATTAGGTAATCATGTACTAAAAAAATGTCACAAAAGCATCATATGTACTAAAAAAAAAATATCACAAGCGCATCGAGTAGGTAGAGAGTTAGTTTATATACATATATTGAGAAATTAGGATTATCCCGCTCGTCAATCAAATTTTATGATTTAAAATATATATTTTTGAATAATTTGATGTAAGGACATTGATTTTTTTTAAATATATTATCTAGTTACAACTAAAGGCACGTTTACTTACAAGTAATGGAAGAATTAGGTAATCGGAGAAATGGGTAATCAAATGAGTGAGTAATCAGAGGAATGGGTAATTGGGGAAGTGAATAATCATTTTCATTAAGTTGTTTACTAACCATAGAATTCAGACTGAATTGATTTTCATTGTTATTATTTGCTAACTCTCGTTAATCTGAATAAAATCTAACTTGATTACTAAAAATGTCTTTGCATAATAAACATATTATATTTAATTTTTTATTTATTTTTAGGATTAGGATTGAGCCCTACATAACTAATTAATAACAAGTCCAAAATGTCATATATATGCTTATGATTATTCATTAATAAAATCTGAGAAATTATGCATGATTTTTATTTTTTTTTTGCTGTACAAAGTTCATTGATCAATATTGTAAACCATATTTTTAGTTGTTGATGGAAGTGGCTCAGGAAATATGGATTGATTCACGTGAGAAAATTATTGTAAAATTGTAGGGTATTTTAGTAAATAAAGATCGTGAAATAAGATAATGGGATTACCTATTTTAAAAAAAGAAATGATATTTGAACCATCTTAATTGACCACATCAATTGAATCATCGGATGTAGCAATCAATGAATGATCTTATTTCAATAAATTATATCACCTTGTATTTACTTTTTGTTGTAAATAGAATGCCACATCAAATGTGGCAATTAATGTGCACAATTAAGATGGTTCAAATTGTTAGAATCTTATCTCTCTCCTGAAGACCAGGCCCACGTGGTTCCAGGTTGTTGTGGCCTTCTCTGATGTTGCGGGATGTATATTGCACAACTATCTTCTTGTTATTGTTTCTGATTTGAATTAGTCTTCTTATCCTTGTATCATTTCAAATATAGATCAGGTTGTTGTATTTTGGTTCCTCAATTCTAGGAACTTCAGTTGTATTTACTATGTATAAAAACACACCTATGTTGAACGTGAAGGATAAGCTTTCAGCACACCTCTTCTTGTTTACATCGTATCAAGAGCACATTAATATTTTTTTTCTCCAAAACCTCCCTGGCCAATCAAACCAACCCCCAGAATGGCAACCTTCGAGCCAATGACACCACCCTCATCACAATAAATGTAACGGCCCAAACTCCACTCAAGCTTAACAACTCCAATTACTTGTCCTGGAAGCTTCAATTTCAGATACTCTTCATCAGGTACGATCTGCAAGGTTATGTGGATGGAACAAAACCCTGCCCACCAGCCACCATCACCAGAGGAGACACTACGACACCAAATCCACTGCATCATCTATGGATTCGCTAGGATCAGTTGATCCTCAACACCCTCATTGGGTCGATTTCCCCGACAATTATTCCTTTTATTGCTCGGGCCTACACATCCCAGGAAGCTTGGACCATTCTGGCCACAACCTATGCCCAACCTTCTAGAGGAAGAATCAAGCAAGTAAAAGGCTCAATTCAAGACACTCACCGAAGGAACTCTCGGCATTACTGACTTATTGCAGTTAGTAAAAGCTCGTGCTGATGAGCTTGTAGTTCTAGGAGCACTAGTGGACATGGAAGATCTCACCGACAAAATCTTGGAGGAACTCGGTGACGAATACAAAGAACTTGTACGAGCGGTTCAAGCTCGTGACACCCCAATTCGCTTTGATGAACTTCATGAAAAACTCTTGAGTTTTGAAGCTGTTCTCCATACTTCCGCCAAAGACTCCAACACCTTCCCACCTACTGCTAATCCCACCACTCGATCATACACAAAATCCCAAAACTTCAACCACTCCCACAATCCACCACACAATAACCAATTTCAGAATCAGTCACAGCCCACCCATAACAATCGTCCACCTCCGAGGCTATACCTTGGACACTATCAAATTTGTGGAATTCAAGGTCACACAGCAAAACGATGCCCATCCTACAAGTTCATTCCTCTTGGTTTTTCCAATCAACCACCTGGTGTCAGTCCCACTCCCTAGCAACCTAAAACAAACTATGCTGCAACCACTCCCTCAAATGATTCCTCCTGACTTCTAGACAGCGGGGGGTCTCACCACATAACGGCTGATCTCAATAATCTCTCTCTCCATTCTCCATATAATGGAACTGATGATGTGATGATTGGTGATGGTACTGGTCTCAAAATTACGCACACAGGCTCTGCGTATCTCAAAACTCCTTCTCATACTTTTTCTCTTAAAAACGTCCTTTGTGTCCCCGAAATCAAAAACAAAATTGCTATCTATTTATCAGTTTTGTGTCCAAAACAATGTCTCTATTGAATTCTTACCCTGGTATTTTCTTGTTAAGTACCTTCTCACGGGGAAATACAAGAAAAGGGTGAGCCTAAAGACGGTGTGTACAAGTGGCCGGCTTCTCACCATTCACCATCAGTCCACATGTTTTTTCAAGCGTCAAAATTTCACCAATAAATTGGCATTGTAGATTAGGTCATCCTTCACTTCCTATTTTAAACATTGTTTTTTCCAAGTACACTTTAATGTCGTCTAGGTCAGTCTCTAAAGAGTTTGTTTGCAATGCATGTCAGTGTAACAAAAGTCACAAACAACCTTTCTCTATTTCATAATAAAATCTGAGCATCCTCTTCAAGTTATTTTTTCAGACCTATGGACCTCCCCAGTTTATTCACTCGATGGATTTAAATACTATGTCATCTTCGTTGATCATTTCACAAGATACATATGGTTTTATCCACTAAAAAGAAAATCATATGTTAAACCAACATTTCACAGGTTCAAACCCATTGTAGAAAATCATTTTAAACAAAAAATCATCACTTTTTATTCTGACAATGTGGGGGGGGGGGGGGTGTGTCAGGACCCGTCCCGAATTTCCCCTCGAAACCCGGGAAGAACCCTGATCCCGTCTGACAACCGAAGAAAAGTTCCCAAAATACCCTTCAATCCTTACAAATTATAATAACAATAATAAATACTTCCTCTTGTCAGACAAGGGACTTAAGCACTCAATAATTCCCGTAATTAACGACCAATCAAATACAACATAATATCAGAGCGTCTAAGTAGGATCAAGAGTAAAATTTAGATATCCTACTTAAATATACAACACAGCGCAGTCGGAATACTAATGCCTCAGCCTCGAGATCAATGTTCGCGTCAACTCTATTCAACGGCCTGAAGGGGGTTTAAACACAAAAGTTGTGAGTGGACAAAAATAATCATTTATAAATTCCTTTTCGAAGAAATACCTTTCTTCCCCTCCATTTATAAAATCATGCATGCATAACATAAAACAATTTATCATACTAAAACATCATATGTAAATCACCAAAAATTCTCATTTCTCTTTAAAACCACATAGTTGGACTCACATAAAATCTGTATAATAAAAATACCTCGTGATCCACAATTTGGTTTGAAAACTCTCTTCAAAGGAGTTTAAAATCATTTAATTCAATCTGGACACAAATTATCTCAAATTCAAATCATTTCGTTCCATCTGCCACATAATATCTCAAATTTTCACTGTTCCTGACATATCCATAACACACCAGGGTATCCCTTGAGATGTGTTCAAATCTGTACAACTCTGTGTACCATCTGTACTATCTGTACTTTCTGTACTATGCATAGACAGTCTCGCGACCCGGCGGAGCAAGGCCCCTCAACACCTAAGGTTCGAACCCTCAACAACTGGTAGAGCAAGGCCCCTCAACACCAGTCAGAGCAACAATAACCATCGGGACGGGAACCAGTGAATCAAATCCATACTTCGAAATCTTTGTTTCTCGGCCTAAGCCAAATTCTTTGCAATATCATTTTATGGCCAAAATCAATAAATCATAATTATGGGTCTCAACCCAAATCACATACTCAAATAGTTACCACGTCAAAACGATATCAAAATCAAGTACAAAAACCAGGCCATTTCTCAAAACATACTTTCACTGAAATATTGTAAAACATGTGTCCAACATCATTTCTAAAATCCAGAAATTCATTGCACCCATACATAACAGTATTTAAAATCAAAGATACATTTATGCATGCATTACAATTTATAAATCAAAGTCCACTCACAAACCTGTCGAAGCAAGCTCAATCCCGAACTGTACGCTCCCCTGAAGTTCCCGGAGCAGTATCGCCTGTCCAAATTAATAATCGGGATTACCAGCTAATAATAAGAATCTTAAATATAAACCCCCTAAACCCCGGGAGTTTAACTATGCTGGCCTAGAAAACACAGCAACCTTAAAACGTCTGAAACAACCCCTAAACGACATCCGATCGACTCGAAACCTGCGCCAACAGGTCCGAAACGTCAAAAACTAACCGTCACGCGCCACCGTGACCTCAGACTCGGCCCCACGCGCCGACGGAAGGTCGGAACACTCGCTCACGCGCCGCCACGCGCCCTCACGCGCCGGTCACGCGCCTGCTACAGTACCCACGCGCCTGGACCGGTCCAACTCGGTCCAACTCGGCCCGACCCGGTCCAACTCGGCCTGACCGGTTCACTCAACCTGATCGATTCAACTCGACCCGACCGGTTCAACTGACCCGACCGGTTCACTCGACCCGACCGGTTCAACTCAACCTGATCGGTTCAACTCAACCTGACCGGTCACCGGCCACTCGCCAGAGAAGATGACCGGCTGCCGTCGTCGTCGCCGGAGGTTGGCCGGAGAAGATGACCGGACCACCACCTCCGCCGCCGTATGGTTTCGCCGGAATCCTCCATTTCCGGCCGAAACTCCAAGCTTTCCAACTTCCTCAAAACTCAACCATTTTTCACAAATTTTACGTCTAAATCTATCTACTCGAACCCAGGAATCCAAATATGACCTTAAAACATCAAACACGTACCTGTGCTAGCCGGAAAATCGATCGGAAGGTCCGAAACTTCCTATCCTCGGTTCGGCTTCCTCCGTGGTCCTCTCCTTCGATGGTTGGTACGGTTGTGATCGCGGGAAGGAGTAGAACACGATTAGTTGATCAAAACTGGAAGTTAAAGCCTTGAATCTGACGTTGACTTTATGGTTTCTCTTGGTTTTTCTTCGGTTTCGGGTGTGGTTTGGGAGGTTTGTCACACAGAGAAAGAAGGAGATGAAGATCAAATGAAGATGAGGATGAAAAAAATCAGATAAGTCTGATTTGTTAACAAAATATCTCCCCTCCATGGAAAATTACCAAAATGCCCTTGCACATCTAGACCCATAACTTTCGTCCCCGAACTCCGTTTTCCGCGTGCCGCCTGTCTACGAACTCGTGAGTTCTAGACCTACACAACGGTACCCAAAACACCACCAAAAGTGTCTCGAAATAAAACCTGATTCTCAAGCCCTTTAACAAGCAAGGGCAAAATCGTCATTTTACATAAATAATTTAATTAAATCCAATAATTGAAATTCCGGGTTGTTACAATCTACCCCCCTTAAGAAATTTCGTCCCCGAAATTCAACTCTACCCTTGGAACAAATAAGGATACTGCGCCCGCATTAGTTCCTCAGTTTCCCACGTGGCTTCCTCCACGTTATGATTCCTCCATAACACTTTAACTAGAGGAATACTCTTTCTGCGCAATACCTTCTCTTTCCAATCCAAAATTTGCACCGGTTGCTCCTCAATGGTCAAATCATCCTTCAGCTCAAGTGGCTGCTCTCCCAATACATGAGATTCATCAAACAGATATTTCCGGAGCAAAGATACATGGAAAACATTATGAACTCTGGATAATTCCGATGGTAAAGCAAGACGATATGCCACTGGTCCTATCCTCTCCAGAATCTCATACGGACCAATGTAGCGAGGACTCAGTTTTCCTCGTCTACCAAAACGTACCACTCCCTTCCAAGGAGATAGTTTCAAGAACACCCAATCACCTACCTCAAACTCAAGGTCTCTGGTTCTACGGTCTACATAGCTCTTCTGGCGATCCTGAGCTGTCTTCAACCTTTCTCTGATGATCCTTATTTTTTCCTCAGTCGTATCAACCAACTCTGGTGTTAACAGTTTCCTTTCACCCACTTCGTTCCAACATAATGGTGTCCTGCACTGCCTCCCATACAGTGCCTCGAAATGAGACATCCCAATACTCGACTGATAACTATTATTATAAGCAAATTCCATCAGAGCCAGGTGTGAATCCCAGTTCCCTTTAAACTGTAGTTCACAAGCTCTCATCATATCCTCCAAAACTTGGATTGTCCTTTCAGACTGACCATCCGTCTGAGGATGAAAAGCTGTACTAAAATGCAAGGTAGTGCCAAAAGCCTTCTGCAAACTCCGCCAAAACCTGGAGGTAAATCTAGGATCCCTGTCCGAAACAATGGACTCTGGAGTCCCATGTAGCCGTATGATCTCATCAATAAACAATTTGGCATACCGACTCATCCGAAAATCTTCCCGCACTGGCAAGAAATGTGCAGACTTCGTGAGTCTATCAACAATTACCCATATCCCATCATGTCCCTGCTGTGTCCTTGGAAGTTTATACACAAAATCCATCGTAATGTGATCCCACTTCCATTCCGGAATAGGTAACGGTTGAAGTGCCCCATATGGTTTCTGCCTCTCTGCTTTCACTTGCTGACACGTCAGGCATCTACTCACAAACTCAGCAATTTCCCTTTTCATTCCAGTCCACCAATAGTATTTCCTTAGGCTATGATACATCTTGGTACCTCCTGGATGCATAGCGTAAGCCGAACTATGAGCCTCATCAAGAATTTTCCTCTTTAGCTCCAACTCATTCGGTACGCACAACCGGCCATCCCTAACCAAGGCTCCATCATCCCTAAGCGCATAGTCCTGCCTGTTTCCAGCCTCCAACTCCATCCTGATAATGCACAACGTAAGATCCTGGAGTTGAGCCTCAATAATCCGATCAATCAGAATAGGCCTCACATGGAAACTAGCCAACAAAGCCCCCTGGCTATCCATGTCCAGTACTATCCCTGCTCTATGAAACTCTACCAATAACGGTAGGTAGACTGTATGCAAATGGGCCAAAGAACCCATGGATTTCCTGCTCAATGCATCCGCCACAACATTGGCTTTCCCTGGATGGTACTCTATAGTACAATCATAATCCTTTATTAGCTCAAGCCATCTTCTCTGCCTCAGATTCAGGTCCTTTTGGGTGAACAAGTACTTTAAACTCTTATGGTCGGTGAAGATCCGACATGTCTCCCCGTACAAATAATGTCGCCAGATTTTCAATGCATGCACTACTGCAGCTAACTCCAAATCATGTGTGGGGTAATTCAACTCATGGGGTTTAAGTTGTCTAGAAGCATACGCTATCACCTTTCCATGCTGCATCAACACACAGCCTATACCCCGCAATGAGGCATCACTATACACCTCGAATCCCCCAGTATCATCAGGAAGGGTCAATACTGGAGCAGAAGTCAACCTCCTCTTCAGCTCCTGAAATCCCTGTTCACAATCAGCTCCCCAGTCAAACTTGACTCCTTTCCTCGTCAACCGAGTCAACGGCCCTGCTATCGTAGAAAATCCTTCTACAAACCGTCGATAATATCCTGCCAAACCCAGAAAACTCCTCACCTCTGTCACTGTCCTCGGTTTCTCCCAGTTTGCCACTGCCTCGACCTTTTGGGGATCTACGCTGATACCCTCAGCCGAAATCACATGACCTAAGAATCCAACTTCGGTCTACCAAAACTGGCATTTACTGAACTTGGCAAACAAATGCTTTTTCCTAAGCATATTCAGCACCAACCTTAAGTGTTTCTCATGTGCCTTAGCACTCCTCGAATACACCAAGATGTCATCGATGAACACAATCACAAACCGATCCAAATACTTTTGGAACACCCTGTTCATCAAATCCATAAATGCTGCTGGGGCATTAGTCAACCCGAAAGGCATCACCAGGAACTCATAATGACCATAACGAGTCCTGAAAGCTGTTTTCTCAACATCCCCTTCTCTGATCCTCAACTGATGGTACCCGGATCGAAGGTCAATTTTCGAAAAATATCTTGCCCCCTTAAGTTGATCAAACAAATCATCTATCCTTGGCAAAGGATACTTATTCCGCACCGTAGCCCTGTTTAACTTCCGGTAGTCAATACACAATCTCAGACCACCATCCTTTTTCCTCACAAATAACACTGGTGCACCCCATGGTGAAACACTTGGGCGAATAAATCCCATATTCACCAAGTCCTGCAACTGAGTCTTTAACTCTCGCAATTCTGCTGGTGCCATTCTATACGGTGCATGTGAGATAGGTTGAGTACCTGGCAAAAGCTCGATGGTGAACTCAATCTCCCGGTGAGGTGGCAATCCCGGAAGATCATCTGGAAACACATCAGAGAACTCACTCACCACTGGAATATCCTCCACTCTCATCGGAGTATCCCGAGAATCAAACACATGAGCCAAATAACCCTCACAACCTTTCCTCAGTAATTTCTCAGCGGTTAAAGCTGATATCACTCCACAGGGTAGTACCCTACGATCTCCCCTGAATGTAAGTTCCGGTAAACCTAGACTCCGAAAATCCACTCTCTTGTCATAACAATCAATAGAGGCATGGTACATAGTCAACCAATCCATCCCCAGAATCACATCAAAATCAAAAATATCTAAGGGAATTAAATATGCCTCTAATGCATGACCTTCCACTAACACTGGACAACTACGAATCACGAGATTCGCCACTAACATATTCCCAGTAGGAGTACTAATACCCATGTCCCAACCAATCGGAGACAATTCTCTATCAGCAAACAATGTAAAACCCCGAGAAATAAAAGAATGAGTCGCCCCAGGATCTATTAAAACATAAGCATCACGGTTAAAAATAGATAACGTAGCCGTGACCACATCTGGTGCTGCTCGGGCCTCCTGTTGCGACATAGCAAACACTCGGGCTTGTGTATCCAACGATCGACCACGTCCCCAATGTCTGCCTCTGGCCCTGTTGGACCCACGGGACCTGTTTGTCCAATTGGCCCGGTTGGCCCCACTGGATTGACTCTGACTTCCAGCTGCAAAACCGGACGTCTGAACTGTCCTCTGCCTCTGTTCAGTAGCACCCCGCCCCTAGGAACTATTGGCCGGATAAAGATGTGGGCAAAATCTCTTTATGTGACCAACCTCCCCACAGAAGAAACATCCAGTGTCACCGGGGCTGCCACTCAGTCTTCTAGTTGACTGCACTGAAGCACCACTAGAACGGGCGAATGACTGGGGTGCCTGTCTGGCTCCGCCACTGCCTGAACCGGATCCCTCACCCCCAGTAGATCCAAAGCTGAAACTGCCTCTCTTAGACGGTCCCTGACTAGAGGCTCCAATATCCCAGCGATCCCGGTGTCGCCTAGAACCCCTAAACTGCTGCTGCACTGGCACACCCATGCTCAACTCTACACGAGCTGCAGCGTCAGACGCTTCTCTCAATGAAGTATGGGCTGCAGCCGTTACCGCTGACCGAAGTTCGCCCCTTAGCCCATTTTCAAATCTGCGGCGTCTGTCACTCTGGGTTGCCACTAGAGCTGGTGCAAAACGAGCCAACTTTATGAATTTCTGCTCATACTGAGCCACTGTCATCTCTCCCTGCTGTAGGTGCAAGAACTCAGCCTCCCTGGCATCTCGGTAGGAGCAAGGATAAAATTGCTCAAGGAACTTCTCCCGAAAGGTCGCCCAGGTAATTGTACTGACTTCCCAACCTGATGCCTCTAATGCGTTCCACCAATGATAAGCGGAACCACCCAGCAGAAAAGTGGCTAACAGCACCCTGTCCCCCTGAGGACATCTCATAACCGAGAACACTCGCTCTAAATGAGTAATCCACTCTCTTGCATCATCTGGGCTAGAGTCGCCCATAAATATTGTAGCCCCTAATCTCTGGGCTCTCTCAATGTCTGAACCTTCAGTAGCAGTCCTACTCTGAAGTACAGAAGTCAACGTATGACCCAATTATTCCAGTGTTTGCCTCATATCAGGCTCCACTGCAGGTTCAGGTGTGTCCCCAATATTTTCCGACTGTTGACGGAACTCGCGTCTCGGAGGCATTACGCTGAAAAGAACTATAACTCATCAATACCAAAATAATTGTACACATAGTGTACAGTCTACAGGAATTTAACCTAGTGCTCTGATACCAATTTTCAGGACCCGTCCCGAATTTCCCCTCGAAACCCGGGAAGAACCCTGATCCCGTCTGACAACCGAAGAAAAGTTCCCAAAATACCCTTCAATCCTTACAAATTATAATAACAATAATAAATACTTCCTCTTGTCAGACAAGGGACTTAAGCACTCAATAATTCCCGTAATTAACGACCAATCAAATACAACATAATATCAGAGCGTCTAAGTAGGATCAAGAGTAAAATTTAGATATCCTACTTAAATATACAACACAGCGCAGTCGGAATACTAATGCCTCAGCCTCGAGATCAATGTTCGCGTCAACTCTATTCAACGGCCTGAAGGGGGTTTAAACACAAAAGTTGTGAGTGGACAAAAATAATCATTTATAAATTCCTTTTCGAAGAAATACCTTTCTTCCCCTCCATTTATAAAATCATGCATGCATAACATAAAACAATTTATCATACTAAAACATCATATGTAAATCACCAAAAATTCTCATTTCTCTTTAAAACCACATAGTTGGACTCACATAAAATCTGTATAATAAAAATACCTCGTGATCCACAATTTGGTTTGAAAACTCTCTTCAAAGGAGTTTAAAATCATTTAATTCAATCTGGACACAAATTATCTCAAATTCAAATCATTTCGTTCCATCTGCCACATAATATCTCAAATTTTCATTGTTCCCGACATATCCATAACACACCAGGGTATCCCTTGAGATGTGTTCAAATCTGTACAACTCTGTGTACCATCTGTACTATCTGTACTTTCTGTACTATGCATAGACAGTCTCGCGACCCGGCGGAGCAAGGCCCCTCAACACCTAAGGTTCGAACCCTCAACAACTGGTAAAGCAAGGCCCCTCAACACCAGTCAGAGCAACAATAACCATCGGGACGGGAACCAGTGAATCAAATCCATACTTCGAAATCTTTGTTTCTCGGCCTAAGCCAAATTCTTTGCAATATCATTTTATGGCCAAAATCAATAAATCATAATTATGGGTCTCAACCCAAATCACATACTCAAATAGTTACCACGTCAAAACGATATCAAAATCAAGTACAAAAACCAGGTCATTTCTCAAAACATACTTTCACTGAAATATTGTAAAACATGTGTCCAACATCATTTCTAAAATCCAGAAATTCATTGCACCCATACATAACAGTATTTAAAATCAAAGATACATTTATGCATGCATTACAATTTATAAATCAAAGTCCACTCACAAACCTGTCGAAGCAAGCTCAATCCCGAACTGTACGCTCCCCTGAAGTTCCCGGAGCAGTATCGCCTGTCCAAATTAATAATCGGGATTACCAGCTAATAATAAGAATCTTAAATATAAACCCCCTAAACCCCGGGAGTCTAACTATGCTGGCCTAGAAAACACAGAAACCTTAAAACGTCCGAAACAACCCCTAAACGACATCCGATCGACTCGAAACCTGCGCCAACAGGTCCGAAACGTCAAAAACTAACTGTCACGCGCCACCGTGACCTCAGACTCGGCCCCACGCGCCACCACGCACCGACGGAAGGTCGGAACACTCGCTCACGCGCCGCCACGCGCCCTCACGCGCCTGCTACAGTACCCACGCGCCTGGATCGATCCAACTCGACCCGACCCGGTCCAACTCGGCCTGACCGGTTCACTCAACCCGACCGATTCAACTCGACCCGACCGGTTCAACTGACCCGACCGGTTCAACTCAACCTGACCGGTCACCGGCCACTCGCCGGAGAAGATGACCGGCTGCCGTCGCCGTCGCCGGAGGTTGGCCGGAGAAGATGACCGGACCACCACCTCCGCCGCCGTCTGGTTTCGCCGGAATCCTCCATTTCCGGCCGAAACTCCAAGCTTTCCAACTTCCTCAAAACTCAACCATTTTTCACAAATTTTACGTCTAAATCTATCTACTCGAACCCAGGAATCCAAATATGACCTTAAAACATCAAACACGTACCTGTGCTAGCCGGAAAATCGATCGGAAGGTTCGAAACTTCCTATCCTCGGTTCGGCTTCCTCCGTGGTCCTCTCCTTCGATGGTTGGTACGGTTGTGATCGCGGGAAGGAGTAGAACACGATTAGTTGATCAAAACTGGAAGTTAAAGCCTTGAATCTGACGTTGACTTTATGGTTTCTCTTGGTTTTTCTTCGATTTCGGGTGTGGTTTGGGAGGTTTGTCACAGAGAGAAAGAAGGAGATGAAGATCAAATGAAGATGAGGATGAAACAAATCAGATAAGTCTGATTTGTTAACAAAATATCTCCTTTCCATGGAAAATTACCTAAATGCCCTTGCACATCTAGACCCATAACTTTCGTCCCCGAACTCCGTTCTCCGCGTGCCGCCTGTCTACGAACTCGTGAGTTCGAGACCTACACAACGGTACCCAAAACACCACCAAAAGTGTCTCGAAATAAAACCTGATTCTCAAGCCCTTTAACAAGCAAGGGCAAAATCGTCATTTTACATAAATAATTTAATTAAATCCAATAATTGAAATTCTGGGTTGTTACAGGGGGGGGGTGTTGGGAATTTATTTCTCACAGGTTCAAACCCATTGTAGAAAATCATTTTAAACAAAAAATCATCACTTTTTATTCTGACAATGGTGACAATGGGTGGGGGGGGGGGGGCGCGGGTTGGGAATTTATTTCTCTCAAAGACTATCTCCTTGACCATGGAATTTCTCATATAACAACTCCACCTCACACTCTAGAACACAATGGGCTCTCTGAAAGAAAACACAGGCATATTGTAGAAACAGGACTCTCACTCCTCACACACGCCTCACTCCCACACAAGTTTTGGTCATATGCTTTTTCCACGGTAGTTTATCTAATCAATAGAATGCCCACACCTACACTTAATCTTTCCTCGCCGTACGAAAAAAAATTTCAAGCTTCCCCGAATTATGCAAAACTTCGAACATTTGGATGTTTATGCTATCCCTGGCTCCGGCCTTATGCTAGCCATAAACTTGATCAATGTTCCAAGCCTTGCATATTTTGGGATACTCATTGTCACAGAGTGGATATATTTGTTTTGATCAGGACACTTCCAAAACGATTGTGTCTAGGCATGTGTCCTTTATGGAGTCCATGTTTCCTTATGCTTCTTCAAATCCGGTTACACAGCCACATCCACTCCCACACTTGTTCAGTCGTGGGTCCCTCCTACAGTAGTCTTGCACTACCCACATACATCACAACCCGTACACACCCCTACATAGCCCATTCCAGCTGCACCCGTGATTGGTTCTCCCACGTCAGCATCAGTCCAGCTTCCTTCTTTTCCCAACAGCGCACATGTACCTTCCTCTTTTTTCTTACCGCCACAATCAACTTCTCCTCTCGAAAATCTTCCCACTTCCAGCACCATAGAACCAATACCCCATTCTTCTCTTTGATGTTGTAAATCAATTTGTGACACGCCTTGCCCAACGTTTTTCTCTGAAGGATTTGGGCCCTCTATCCTATTTTCTTGGAGTTGAAGTGTTGTCCACAACTCGTGGTTTGCTCATCTCCTAGAGGCGTTACATCATGGACCTCCTGGAGCAAACACATATGGCAGGCACCAAGCCGACCACAACGCCCCTTCCACCTGGACGCATTCCATCTCTAACCGAAGGTCAACCACTTCCTGAACCAACGGAATACAGAGCCACAGTTGGCAGCTTACAATATATTGCCTTCACTCGCCCTGATGTGTCCTACGCCGTCAATAAATTGTCTCAGTTTATGCATCGGCCTACAGATCTCCATTGGCAGTTGGTTAAACGCTTACTGCGCTATCTATGTGGCACCATTCATGAAGGGCTCTTTTTCTTTCGTGACTCTCCTCCTGACCTATCTTCAACAAGTGTCTATGTGTTGTTTCTTGGCAAGAATCCGGTCTCTTGTTCTTCTCGGAAGCAACGAACGATTGCTGGTTCCTCCACTGAAGCCGAATACAGGTCTGTTGCTGACACTGCTGCTGAACTTTCCTGGGTTTGTTCACTTCTCACTAAGTTACATGTTCCTCTTCCTCATGTTCCGGTAGTATATTGTGACAATGTTGGTGCTACTCAGTTATGCTCTAATTCGGTGTTTCATTCTCGAATGAAACATGTCGCCATCGATTTTCACTTCATTCGTGAGAAAGTCCAAACCGGTGTTTTGCGTGTCGCTCATGTCTTCTCCCATGATCAACTCGCAGATGCCTTGACTAAACTGTTGTCTCGTCCGCAGTTAAATTTTTTGAAACACAAGATTGGCCTTCTCGACCGATGTCCATCTTGAGGGGGCATGTTAGAAGCTTATCTCTCTCCTGAATACCAGGCCCACGTGGTTCCAGGTTGTTGTGGTATTCTCTGATGTTGCGGGATGTATATTGCATAGCTATTTTCTTGTTATTGTTTCTGATTTGAATTAGTCTTCTTATCCTTGTATCATTTCAAATATAGATCAGATTGTTGTATTTTGGTTCCTCAATTCTAAGAACTTCAGTTGTATTTACGGTGTATAAAAACACACCTCCGGTGAACGTGAAGGATAAGCTTTTAGCACATCTCTTCTTGTTTGCACAAATAACGTAGCTCATTTAAAATGGCCTCTTCTTGTTTGCACAAATAACATAGCTCATTTAAAATGGGTCTCACATTAATTACCTATTTGTAAATATACGCAAAAGCAATAGGTAAGATTTCATTCACATAATGTAAACGAATCCTAAATTCTGTTAATCAATAATTATCATACTGGGCTTCCATGGGCTTTAACTGTTGGATATTAAGGCGGTAAGCCCACGGATATTAAGGCGGTAAGCCCACGGATATAATGGCACATTGGTCGCATTTCCTTCTACCGCACCCAGATTCGCACCTACTAATATATACGCCCTTCATTTTGTTTTCTTCTTACCT
This sequence comes from Oemleria cerasiformis, assembly GCA_037349345.1. Lineage (NCBI taxonomy): Eukaryota > Viridiplantae > Streptophyta > Magnoliopsida > Rosales > Rosaceae > Oemleria > Oemleria cerasiformis. The sequence continues at coordinate 32,349,585 of JAZGTL010000007.1, read as the reverse complement.
ACTCGGCACTCACTACAGCTACTCAGTCTCGTCACTCGTCTTCTCTGTACATCGCCGGCAACACACTCATGGCTCTTCGAGCTCTCGTTACCAGGAAAGCCCTTGCATTAGGGTCTCAGAGCGAAGCCAAAATCCTTGCTCAATCCCGTGGCTTCCAGACCTTCTCGCTTCCCGACCTCCCCTACGATTATGGCGCTCTTGAGCCTGCAATTAGCGGCGAGATCATGCAGCTCCATCACCAGAAGCACCACCAGGCTTACATCACCAACTACAACAAAGCTCTAGAGCAGCTTCACGACGCCATCGTCAAGGGTGACGCGGCTGCTGTTGTTAAATTGCAGAGCGCCATCAAGTTCAATGGCGGAGGTTACTAATCTCTCAATCTGTGTTTATTTGTGTAATTATTTCACTTGTTATCTTTTCTGATTAGGAATATTTGTTCAATTTGTATGCTTTATTTCCAAATAACCTTAAGTTGATTAAAATGTTCCAATTGCGACTGGAAATGATTTAACTTTCTTTTCTTGTGAGTATGGTGAAATTGAGTTTTAATGTGCTCTAAAAATGTTTGTTGAAGTAAATTCATATTAATAGTAACTATTCAATTAGCTACTCTTGTGTTATTTTGCCCCTAATTAGGCCGATACTGCGTTGGGAAACTATGATTTATTTATTTACTTCAGATTTCTTTGGGTGTCTTGTTAATCTCCTGCAGCCAAGAAGATAATCTAATCGTAATAATAAGCAAGCAATAAGTTTTGTTTCACTGGATTTTGCTCGTTTCCATTCCCAAGTTCATTGTTTTTATTTTAAAAGATTTTTTTTTGTCACTACATTTACTTTGTTTGATGTGGGTTGGATTGTTTTCTTCCAGGCCATGTCAACCACTCGATTTTCTGGAAGAATCTAAAACCCGTTAGTGTAAGTTCCTTCTTCTCTTTCTCTCGTATCTTACAAGCCTATTATTACGCATTCATCTGCCTAAAACAGTAATTCTTTGTTCATGGCAGGAAGGAGGCGGTGAGCTCCCTCATAGTTCCCTGGGCTGGGCTATTGACACGGATTTTGGTTCCTTGGAAGCATTAGTGAAAAAGATCAATGCAGAGGGTGCTGCTTTGCAGGGTTCTGGATGGGTGGTAAGTTTTGAGTCTTTCCGACATTTATTTCATATCATAATTTGATGCTTCAGTCAATTTTCATTCTTTTCACTTGCTTCTTTGATCTTTCTTTCCAGTGGCTTGCTCTTGATAAAGAATTGAAGAAGCTTGTGGTTGAAACCACCGGAAATCAGGTCAAACTTACAAGATTTACTATAAAGGCACCTATGGTCCTACACCTAGTAGTATAGCATTTCCTTTTATGTATACTTTACAGCCATAATCAAATTGCAATAGGCCATCCAGCCTGCTGTTTTCATCGACGAACTAATTTCCCCTCAGCATGATGTTTATTAGGCTCCTCATGAATTGTACTAGTAGTTCCTTATGGTCTGTCCTCTATCAAATAATAGGCTTGACTACTGTTGTTGGATGTTGGCGGTTGACATATGATGGTTAGACTCTAAGAAAATTAGATGTATTATAGAACTCATGTCAAAGATTCATCATCTGGTTTCCCGTCTTTTAAGGGGTTATTCAAGTATTAAGGATTTTAGGATGTACATAGGTTTGCTATTATGGAACTTTTTGTATTGGTTTTATTTCAGCTGATTACTTGTGAATCTGATTCATTTGTTACAGGACCCATTGGTTACTAAAGGACCAACTTTGGTTCCATTGCTTGGTATTGATGTTTGGGAGCACGCCTACTACTTACAGGTAAATTGGACTCATGTCACTTTACTTCGCCTAGATTTCAATAATAGTTCTATATTCCTTGTGCTTGCAAACACTAATGCGTCCAAGTACTTTGTGCAAACAAGTGTTGAAAACTTTCAGTTATCCTCCGTTGGGCATCAGTTTGTAACTGCAGTATATAAGAGTCAATTTAGATTGAGTATAATCCCTGAATTGGTGAGCGTTGAATGTCAAAGATATCATTTTTTTCTTCTTCTGGCGTACAAGTGGAGCAGCTAGAAGGATGTTGAGACTTTCTGTGTGAATGACAAATCATTTTTGCTTCTCGGATTTGAATTATTTATGTGGGAAAGATATTCCTATGTAATGAAGTTTGCTATTAGGTTTTCATTCAGACACTAGGGAAGTGAAACCGAGTCTTGTCTTGACTTTCCCGCTATGTCTGTACACAGCCTCTTCCAAATGGAAAAAAGCCTGAATCGGCACATGCAAACAATTTAAAACCATCACCACTTATCACCAAGTCGAGTGATGAAATTGCTTGTCGGTTGTGTTGGCTCTTCTGTACTATTCTTTTTCTGCTTTCCTCTTCCTGTATCATGTGATATGAATTAAACTACGTCTGTTTTTCACATCACAGTACAAGAACGTCAGACCAGATTATCTGAAGAACATATGGAAAGTCATCAACTGGAAGTATGCCAGCGATGTGTATGAGAAAGAAAACCCTTGAGCTAAACAAGCTCCGTGGCGTTGCAGCTGTTGCTGGTTGAGTCAATTAAATAAAACAGTGTATGTTACATATGAGGACTCATCCCATGTATGAAAGTGAGATCTTGTAAGAGTTATGGACTTACTCAATCAGTCTTCTTGTTTCTCTAGTTGATGGTTTGATGCATTAAGTTATGTAATTGGAGATTTGTCTATTCTCATTGTTGTAACTCATCTGACAATCTTATGGAAATTGCATCTGTTTTTAACCCCTTTTCTTGAAAGAACAAGTTCATTTCACTTTTTTTAGATAGAAAAAAATCTGAAATTCTTTTACTCGCAACTTTTAACCCTAATAATCCAACTATTACGAGGAAAATAAAGAAAAAAATTGGGCAAGTAAATCAAATCCACCCTGAGAAGTGGGGGATTATGAGGAGCATTTGGATTATGCAGAGGGAGTACGATTCTCTGTTACAGAATTGCATTATTCACGATTGGTGAGCTATGAATTGAAGAAACTTTGGGATTCCTGGATATCCATATTGCTTTGTTGATACTTATGAAGAGAGCCTCCTCTTGCTCCAAAAGACTGATGCAATTTCTAACCAAGAGAATAAAGAAAGGTATGTTCATTAAGAGCATTGCATGATTGTTGTGGGTTCTTTCTGCTTCTTTTGCTTTGTTCGATTTCGTGTTTTGAGTTTTTCTCCTTACATGACATCCGTTTTTAAAAAATCTCATTTTTACTCAATGACTCATCATTTAGAGCTTAAATTTTAAGTTTCTGGTCTCGGATTGGTTAATTGCTTCAATTTTAGGCTTGAAACTTAAAACCTAAAATATTGAAGCTCCAAAGTATTATTCTATAATCTATACCCTAATGAATAAATCATATCTATAAACGTGATGAAAGTTGAAAAAAATCGTGTATAAAGTGAGATTTTCACCGGGTATCATGTGTGTACTAAAAACAAGATGTCCATGGAAAATCTGTTTGTGTTCAGCTGACTGTGTTGGCTTGCTTCTGTTTTCCATGTAACTCAACTTTGTGATCTCAATTTAACATGGTTGCTAATTGACTAACAGTAAACAGTGGTTTCATAATTCCTTTGTTTTCTTTTCTTGCAGCTTTGTAGTGCAGAAAAAGTCTGAAGTGACCAAGTGTGTGGGATGCGGATGCTGCTGAACTTTTCTTGGCATGATGGAAATTTTTGTTGAGTAGTTCTTCGATCGTTGTTCTGTAAACCTTGAAACCAACTATGGAAGAATCTAGTTACAAACTTCAATTGGTCATCTTATCCATTCACACTTGCAATACCTGCATATGTCCACGGTCACAGTTTTCTTTTTTTCTTTTTTCTTAAATTTTTTTTGGTTAAAATTGATCTTTTATAAATAAATAAAAATGTCGTGTTAAAAGGCCTCCTAAATCATTCAACCGCCTATACATACAATTTATTAAATTTTACACACTACAAAACAAAACCATGTTTTATTATATAAAGGTGTTTGGAGAAAAATAGATTTATAAAACAAGTAAAATCTAGAGTTGATACATATTAAGGATGCCATTTGTATCTTATTTCATACTTTTAATTTATTTGTAATTGTCAATTTTGGAATTGGGAATTTTATTTTATTTTTTTAAAATATTAATTTTGAAAAATGTTAAATTAGTATTATATCCTTATTTAACGAAATGAATTATAATTTGTTTCTGAATTATTGATACTATAAGGGGTTCAAAAGCAAAACAATAGAAAAAGATGGGGATGTAATTACCAATTTGCAACAAACGACGGGGCGTTTTGTTGGCTAGGGCGCCAGGCCACTCTCCCATATAAAACACAAGGCTTCCCAAACCCACTCACTTTCTGGTCTGTGCAGCAGCGAAAACCCTAGCTTCCTAGAGCCGGCGACCCCAGAGCTCTAGATCTCCTCCCCTCTCGGAAAATCATGGTTAACCGTCGGCTCCAATTCTTCTCCGTCTGTTCGTCTTCTGTTTCCCTTTTTGCCTAATTATCGTTTTTTCTCGCAGACGTTCAAGCGCAGAAATGGTGGCCGCAACAAGCACGGCCGCGGACACGTCAAGTTCATCCGCTGCTCCAACTGCGGCAAGTGCTGCCCCAAGGTATGTACTTACGCGTATACATATCTCTCTGCTTATCTATATGTATAAGCATCGTGTAAATACGTGATTGGTTGATTTGATTTTGGGTTGATGATGAATTAGGACAAGGCTATCAAGAGGTTCTTGGTGAGGAACATCGTTGAGCAGGCTGCTGTTAGAGATGTTCAGGAAGCTTGTGTCTATGAGCGTAAGTTCTAGTTTGACACTCATTTATGATTGGTGACATTGTAAATTATATAGATTGGTGAAATTTCAACTACATAGATTGTTGAAATTGTAAATTGTACAGACTGGTGAAGTTTTAAATTATATAGATTGGTGAAGTTTTAAATTATATAGATTGGTGAAGTTTTAAAGTATATAGATTTGTGAAATTGTAAATTGGATATGAATATGTTTCTTTACGAATAATTGAATGTTTCTTTTTCGATTGTGATTTGTAGAATACACTCTGCCAAAGCTGTATGCTAAGATGCAGTACTGTGTTTCCTGTGCAATTCACTCTCATGTCGTGAGGGTGCGATCTCGCACCAACAGGAGGAACCGTGAGCCACCACAGAGATTCATCAGACGCAGGGTAAGTTTTTGTGTTTGATTGTTGATATTCACTGTGTGGTTTGTTTTTGTGTGCTGGTTGTACACAATTCTAAATAGAAACCAAAAACATTCACGAATGTTATGTCCATTAAAGCTTAATCCAAGCAGCTCCTTTTCGGATCGAGCCCTGCCAAATATTGATCCCTCCAATTTTTCTCGCTTATATGATGATATCTTGATCTGTTTGTTAGCTTAGCTTCTTTGTTTGATTACGATGTGATGATTGATTCAAAATTATGTTTTCATTCTGTTTAAGGCTAGTGTGTTAACCTGTGCTATATAGTACGAAAAATGCCATTTTGTAGACACAATATTATCTTCACAAGCTGATTTTACAGTTCCATTGGCTGATTTTAAGCCATGTTTTCATTTTTATAGTGTTACTTCACTTCAATATACAAGTGATTGTTATTTCTCTCATAGTAACATTGGTTTGTGATGTCTAATGTTATTTTTGTGAATCTATCTATTTTATGTTTGTTGCTACTCATAAGAAGGCTTGGTCTAACATGTCGTTTCCTTTTAGTTTTCTATAGTTCCATAGTTACTTTGCAGCTATAAATTTTATGCATCTAAATCCTTGTTTGGCTGATTCCTCATCATCCCAAGTTTTATACCCTTTATATTATCCCAAGTTGTATACCCTTTATATCATCCCAAGTTGTATACCCTTTATATCATCCCAAATTGTATACCCTTTATATCATCCCAAGTTGTATACCCTTTATATCATCCCAAGTTGTATACCCTTTATATCATCCCAAGTTGTATACCCTTTATATCATCCCAAGTTGTATACCCTTTATATCATCCCAAGTTGTATACCCTTTATTTCTATAATTGCTTCATTATTTTCAAGGATAATAGGTATTTCATATTTTAATTTATCCTGCTTTTTCATATTTTGGTTTACAATTGGCATGAGTTGTTGGCCCAATTCAGAAGGGACATGTACATAAGAGGGAAATTCTATTTTTACATTATCTGACGTGCTATATTTGGACTTTCAGGATGATGCACCAAGACCTGGTCAGCCTGGACAAGCTCCTCGCCCTGCCGGAGCTGGTGCTCCTGCTCGTACTTGAAGAAGCATATGAGTCTTTTCATTATTTTGATGCTTCCCCAGCAGCTACACAATTTCCTGGACTGAGTTTTGTGTAGGAAGTTTTTGCGATTCCCATGTTATTGTTTCTCAACTTTTTGAGGATTAAAGTGATGTTATGGATGTTTTGATTTTATGATAATGCAACCTTAGAATTCAATATTATGACTTTATTTCATGGTTTTGCTTAAAAAAATCTTGATCTTAATTTTTTTTGGGTTTTGGTAAGTGGTACCCATGTGAAATAGCAGCGAGTTCTCTCATTACATTTGTATGTTTACTTGGTGGCATAATACACATAAGCGAACAAATACAACTATAAACAAATTTACTAATTAGATTCTTTTCAGAGCAAACGTAACTTCAGTATTCGTTGTCTCCGAAATTTTTTTTTGCTTTCTAAAATATCATGTGTCAAAAATGTTATCACATCAAGCCTACATACATTCTAGCCTGACCACAGCCGGCAATGGCGGTCCTTCCCACGTTGAGCATCGACGGTTCTTCGTGCTTACTTGCTTAAGATGCAAGTTCACTCACTTGTCCGCCTTGTGCTGAGCTACGAGCGGAAATGATTCACGAGTGGAGCTGAAGTTGCTTGGCGATTCTAATGCAATCTATCATTGGACAGTTTGTCTTGATTGCATTGGATTCAATGTGCGACCTACTCACAGCATATCCTTCCTGCACACAATTATTTAACCCATCTCATTAGACAGACTATTAGGGCCAAAATCTCTTGTAAATAACCAAAAACGCTTCTCTGAGACTCGGACAACAAATGCCTGGACTTGAATAGATTTTGGGAAGAAAAAAAAAAAAAATCTAACAACACTCCCACTCAGCAGCCATTATATAAAGTTATAAACCTGTCCAACAAGCAGTCCAGTCAGACCCAAACCCAACAGCCCAACCAAAAAAAAAACTCCAGCTGTCCACCCTGTAGTAATATCCAACAGCCCCAAAACATGCTCGTTTGATTAAGTCTTATTGGATCGAATTGCATAATTAATCAAATTCAATGTATTTTGAAGATATAAAGTGAATGTTTTTCCATTGTAAGAGAATTAGACATACAAGGGAACTAACCAATACAATCCCCTTAAAATTGGAGGATTAGAATAGGTAAGTTTTCTTTTATGTTAATCCATTTACAATGAGAAAACATCCATTGCTACCTTAAAATACCTTGAATTTAATAACTTGTACAATCCAATCTAACGCGACTGAGCCTCAACTGTTCACCATGCACTCATACTCAACACCCCTAAAACTCCAATTCTCCACCATGCACTCATAATACCCAGCAACCCTCAAAAACTCCAACTGTGCACTCTGCACGTACTCAAAGCCGGAATCCCTTAAAAACTCCAACTATCAACCATGCATTCGAACACGGAAGACCTCACAACTGTCCACCATGCACTCATACACGGCAGCCCACACAAGCTCCAACTGTCCACCATGCACGTACTCATATCCGGCAGCCCTCGAAAACTCCCTACTGTCAATCATGCACTCAAACCCGGCATCCCTCACAACTGTCCACCATGCACCTACTCATACCCGGCAGCACTCAAAAACTCCAACTGTCAATCATGCACTCAAACCCGGCATCCCTCACAACTGTCCACCATGCACCAACTCATACCCGGCAGCCCTCAAAAACTCCAACTGTCAATCATGCACTCAAACCCGGCATGCCTCACAACTGTCCACCATGCACTCATACCCGGAAGCGCCTCAAAAACTCCATCTGTCAACCATGCACTCAAAACCGGCAGCCCTCAAAACTCCAACTGTCAACCGTGCACTCAAACCCGGCAACCCTCAAAACTGTCCACCATGCCCACACTCATACCTAACACCCCTCAAACTCCAATTGTCCAACATGCAATGTTGATAATAAATGCCCTCTTTATGAAGAGAGACTAACTTAGTAACGTCTCTCATCACATGAGCTCTAAATTCAAAACACAACATGGGTTATGGAAGTTTCTCTCTTTATGTCCAATTAACTAATCCCAACAAAATGCTTAGTCAAAGTGAGTAGTGTCGAAAATACCTGTTGAAGAGTGCAGACCACAGCTCTGAGTGGTGGAGAATTTACTTTCGCACGTTTTGCCACCTGAGACAGTAAAAGAGAAAAACAGTCATGTAAAATGGAAAGTCACAATATATATGACCATAATAGTAATTTTAGAAATAAGTTTTGAGGACCTCATCCAACTTGATGTAGCCAAAGGGTAATCTGGGGTCACTCTCAGCCACCATTAGGTTCAAAAGTTTGTCGAGATCAGTTCCTGTGTCACTGCCTGCCCATCCCCATTCCTCAGCCAAATGTAACATGTCTGTAGTGTAGGCAGTATCATGCAGAGGCCCTGTCCAAAGAGGGCCAGAAACAACCAGTGACCTAGATACCTGGAAAGGACTAACACAACTTAAACATGTTACATTTGAAAAGCAACAAATATATAGTGCTAGTATGGGATTGGATTGGATTTGGTAGCACACTAAATTCAAGCTATGTTTAATAAAAAATGAAGGCTAACTTGCAAATTTTGTCCTACGAATTGGATGGATTAGTTATAAAGTGTCGATATCCTACTGGGGATTGGAAGTGATATGTTTTCTTCATGATCAATCCATTTTCTACTTTCTTATTTCAAATTTTCAACATACTTAAACTTAGGGAGTTATCCAATCCAATCTTACATGACCTTAAACAAAAATAAATCATGCCACTAGAGACAGAAATAGTTGCAAAGAAGAAACACATCCTTTATACCTTTGAATCACTGCAGGGGCAACTGATCCGACCAAGTTCAGCCCATGAAAATTTATGAGAACTTCCACAATCGTGGCAGTAGGTTATGAAACCATAATGTCTGTGGTGAATATAAAACAGTTGATACGCAACAACATAGAGGCCTAACAAATCAAACAGCTTTCAGACACATAAAAATAAAATATATAAAATTTTAAAAAACCCACAGAATCACCTGTTATCAGGAAGCTTTCCACGATTGACACGAAGCATGACTCTGAAAATGGGTCCATGATATGAATAGTAGGAAAACAGTGGAGTAACTCGATACCCCAGCGACGACGCTACCCGCACAGCCCCGCCTATAAGCATTCTCAAACCAAGCTCATTCGAATATGGCATAGGTCGAATATAAGCTCCATATGCAGCTAAAGTTCTAGAGACACAAAAAAACAGTTATCGATGTCCTAGTGTTGGCAGTAAAATAAAACATACCAGAATAAGCAATCAACAATGAAACCTTCCATGCATAAATTTGTCATTTAATTTCAAAACCCATTTTATTAGATTTGATTTTAGTAACATTTCTCATGCCATCAATGAAAAATGCAAAGTATCAAACTTTGCATCAAACTTTAAAGAATCAAATAGAATTGAAAACGCCCGATTTGCAAGAAACGAAATATAAAACTTCAAAATTTGAAGAATTGGGACAAGTTATTATACAAATCATCAAACTTTGAAGAATCAGACAAAACTGGAAACAACCAATATTTAAGAATTATATTTACGACTTACTGTTGAGGCCTGCGACCACCGGACGAGAAACCATCAGTCGACGTGACATACAACAAACCATCCAATCTCAAAGCATTAATCCCCGACCTCAAAAAACTTGAATCGCTTCCAAATGAATCAATGTCAATTAAATCAAAGAAATCCCTTTTCAGATAACACTCAGTCATGATCCGGTTTGCATCAGAAAGTGTAACTGTCCACCTTGGATCGTCGCCGGAACTACTCTCTACCTGCGACAAATTCTCTCTAATGACTTTTTTGTTTTCATCATTTGCATCATTTGCCAAAGCAAAATCGGCCTCGGCCTCGATGAGGTACCGAAGAGACCGAATTCCGCAGCCGCACAGTGCATCGAGAACCCGCAATTTTCCCTTTGATTTCTTGTAGAGCGCCGCGGCGAGCACGCCGAGGTCGCGGCCGGTGGCGCTCTCATGGCGAAAGAAGGTCTCGCCGATATCGAATTTTACACCCCTTTCCGTCTGGAACTCAGATTCGCAATTCAAACTTAGGGCCGGCTTCGTGTGGGAGTCTGAGTATTGAGCAAGAATAGAGAATTTTGGGTTTTGGGGTTTTGGTGTCGGGTTGCAGAGGAATGGGAGTGGAGATAGGGTTTTAGGAGTGAGAGTTAACATGGCGGGAATTTGTTGGGTTGGGGTTAATTTGGGCGGGTCTTTATAAATGGGTAGTTTGTGGCATACTTGTATGACCGGTAATGCAATCAACGGCTCACATTTTTTTGGTGTTGTTTAAATAACGGCTTTAGATCTTGGCACGACATAGTGGGTCCCGGTATGTTTTTAGATAGTGGGCCCCACCACATCTCCAATTTTACTGTAGAGTCTTCACCCTCTTGAACTCGTGCGCATTTCTATTTCTGGGTTTTGCTTTTTTTATTTTTTGATCAATGAAACATTTCATGAAAAACTGGAAAACCAGCAACCAAAGGAACAAGACAGAGCCCCCAACAGGCCTGAGTGAAAAACATCCCAGCGGATAAACAACTAAAACAAACAAAGCATCAGCTCATCGCACCTAAGACGGGGCACGGAGCAGACCGTCAAGCGATAGCTGGCAAGAACTTACTAAATATGCGGAGGACATGGGAGACCGTAGAACAAACCCTAGGGTCGATGGGGCTCGGTTCAACCAGACCATGTCGCTCATCTCCCTCTTCATCCATGATGCCACTGCATCTGCCGCCAGATTTGCACTTCGAGGAATCCAATCCCAACTTTGGGTGTCAAAAAAACCCTAATAGCCTCTTAATCTCTGAAAGGACTGGATAGCTCTCCCAATTTCTGGGTTTTGCTTTTGGCTCTGGTTTTAGGGTTTTGGATTAGTGACGAAAATGGTGCTCATGGTCTTGCTTGCATCAAGTGGGTCTGTCAAAGAAGTGAGCTTTCGCGAAAGGAAGAAGATGAAGCGGAGAAGAAGAAAGAAACCATGTTGACAGTATTCAAGGTAAATCTCTCTGAACTTTAATATTGTATTCCTTCGCAATGAATGCTTTCCAAGTTTGCTTATTTTGATATATTAAGCTGGGTTTGAAGAATTTAGCTTGTATTTTAGCTATTCAAACTGTTCCTGTACGCATGACTGAGTTTGCAATACGCAAGTTAATGGTAGATTAATGTTTCTGTAAGACTTTGGTGTTCTTCACTTTTCGGATTGGCTGCCGCCGAATTTAATTACTCAAAACATCATAGCGTTTGTTCCGAATTGCCAAAGTTGCTAATTTCAAACAACTCAGCATAACCATTACATTGGGTTTTGCATGTGTTTTTTTTTTCCTTCTTGGGAAGTAAGGGAATAGAATTCATCAGATCTTTTCTAAGATGTACTATATGCCTCAATTGTCAAAACTTTGTGATGATAGTTAGGGTTCAAAGATGGAAATATTATAACATTGGTCTTTCAAATTTAGAAAATTAGGAAAAAATTTGCACTGTAGGTATGCATAATGTCGTAGTACTTGATGTACCTGAGCAACCAAGCAATAGAGCAAGTAAAAAGCAAGAACATGGTAACAGATACCCTAGAAGTAGGGTGAATCGAGTTGAATTCAAAGTCAGTTAGCCCATAAATTTTTTTGCTAATAAAATTACTTGCTCTTTTTGTCTTTCATCATTTTCTGATGGGATTTTCCTTTTATTTTTCAAGTTTCAAATTAAAGATTAGATGAAGTTGGCCATGGCCAAGGTGAAGTGATGGAGAATTTTCATTTCTCACATTAGCATTTTTGTGCTTCGATTTTTAAGGGAAGTAAGGAAATTAAAAACTTACAAAAAAAAGATTGGGGCTAACATAAGCATTTATTTCGGGTTCAAATTAATTTTCAAAGACCTTAGGGTCAAATGATTTGTCTAGTTGATAGGAAAGGAATTTCAGGGTTATTAATTTTGTCCATAGAGTTGATGGCCTATGGCTTAAATTTTCATGCTATGAGTCTATGACAAAGGAAATGGATCCATCCTTGTTTTGGTATTGTTGAATATTAATCTGAGCTCTGCAAAATACTAATAAGGTTCTTGAATATGGTTCAGGGTTTAACTTAAATATTGAAAATAACATTTGGATGTAATAAAAAGCTTATTAAAAATAAATTTAAAACAATGGAAAATCAAGTAAAAATAAGACTCGTAAGGGATTCATGTCCGATAAAATTAGACTCCGAAAACGGTGATCTTTTCAGACATAAGAGAGTTGTCTGTAATCATACCATAGGGCTTAGAGGAAAAACAGAAAATTAGGTTGGCTTCTTGTATATGTTACAGGTGAGATTCATGGACTAAGTGGAATTCTCGATTTGCTTCATGTCCCAACTGATTTCAGTAATGTATATAAGAGATCCAAAAAGAAACAGGAAAAACCTATTTGGAAGCTATTTCATCTCAACTGACTATGAATACTTATCAGTAGAAAGGGAAAATGGGAGTGATCTTTAGCATGAATGACTGAAAGCGAAGTGTCCAGGCAGTTTTAAGCCGTTTTGGAGCCTTATTCAATTTCAGTGCAGTCTTTTTGAGCTTGGATCAAAGGATGTTTGAAAAAGGCAACTGAAGTCCAAATTGAATAATTTTTGTTCTTCACAGTAAATACATGATTGATGAGTGGGTTAGATTGCACTACCCTATTTTCTCTTTATGATGCCAGGTTATGTAACAGCTATATTGTGTTATATAAGATTTCCGCACATTTTTCCCCAATCATGAAGTAGGAATCAAGCTTTCAATTAATTACCAATTATAGACTTATGATAGTTCATGAGGGATTAAGTATCACTGTGTCATATTCATGTATCCTTCAAATTGAAAATCATGAGGACGACCTCGTGATTCTTTATTTGCAATTTTTGGTTATATTTGGGTGTCTTCAAAGTTCATTGATTTGTCTCCTTTGGACAAGTTTGATGGGTACATGCCCCACGGTTGTAGTTTCTCTCACAGGCATACGTACATACTTGAATTGTTATCTACATCTGTGCTCCACACTTATTCAAAGTTGATCCAGAATGATTTCCAGGCCATCTTGACTTGCCTGGTCTTGGGGCAATTTTAGATACACTGCAGCGGGATCAATAGAGTAACGGGGACCAGAAATTTTGTATTAGAGTCCGACACTGTTGGGCCGGGGGCATTCAGTATTTTTTTCTGGGCATGAACACATAATATGTATGTAGACATGCTGAAACCTGCCCAGCCCTGAGCTGGAGCACTAAGGTGTGGTCAATGCAGTTTAAACTGAGTCCTGATGGTATTTAATGAGTGTCCTTGTAGGTTAAACTGACCTTTGTAGTCGGAAGAAAAGTGACTCGTGTATTTGGTATGCCAAAAAATTCTAAATCTCTTTGTAACCAATGCAATTAATATTTTACTTAGGGGGAAGTACAGATAGGATACGTTATAATGAGGGTCACTTGATTTATGGCTGCATGCATGCTTGGTATTAATTAGGGTAAAAACATGGAGAGGCAGCAATGGTAAACAGCTGAGGATGGACTAATTAGTACCATATAGAGCCGCAACAATGAAACAGCTGAGGATGGACTAATTAGTACCGTATATGCAAGGCACAGAATTTACATTCTTATCCTTTTTACATCTATCTTTTTTGTTAACTCATTTATGGAGAAGAATCCTGTTTTTAGAGAAATTTGAAAATCTGAAAAAGTGAGACTGACCTTTATTTGTTTGTAACTCCTGATTAAGACCCTTACATTGGGTATTGTTTGAGTTCCATTAGCTACAAGATGTGTCCATGTCAAAATGTATATGCATTTGTTGTATTCTATTTCTTTGCCTTTCACCATTTTGGTTTTCTTCTGTTCTCTGCTCCTAAATCCAAGCTTGGAGCTTCCTCATAAAGGAGGAAAGGAAAACCTTTTCTTTTCCTTTTTTTAATGTTTATCTGACTTGTGTCCTTTTTCTTCTACATTTTTCATGTTTTCTTGTCTTCAGATAAGTTCCCTTGAGGACTTAAGGATCCTTTCTGCTTCTTCTTTAGTTGTTTCACAATTTCTTTCCCCCTATCATCATATCACAAATGTCAAAATAGGCCCAAATCAGTTTCTTTTCAGCAAATACAAGGACTTATATGACAGAGTCGAAGGATGTAATAGATGTGGACAAACTCTTCACAAATTTTTAAGCATCTAATGAGCTTGTTACTGTCTCATTGTGCTGAATACACATAACCTGGGTGAAGTTCTTCTGATCTATGAGCTATTTTGCTACTCATCTGCTCAAAACTGCCTGGACTACAATTGTTTTCTTTCCTTTTCACCCATTTTGTTCGTCCCCCCACCAATCGCTTTTTATTTTAAACCTCTTAGTTCACAGGTTTCTAGAACTGTGTAGGTTTTCACTTGTTAAATTCATCACTGGGGAGAGTGTTTGTGTGGATTCCTGGGTTTCATTTTTGAAGAGCTGAAAATCTCACCTCTTATACTTATGGACGAACTGGAGGAAGGGATTTCACCTTGCTCCCTTTTAGGCTCCTCTTCCTCATCATCTAACCCAAAGGGACTGTCAATTGATGTGGAACTCTGGTTGGTGGCTGAGCAGAGGACCCAGGAGATTTTATGGACTATTCAACCAAGTGCAGTTTCGGAGTGGAGACGAAAGGGGCTTATTAATTATGTTCAGAGGCTTATCAAAGGTCATTTTGGAACTGAGGTGAGAAGTTCCCCAGCTCTCTACATTTCTTTTCTGTAATTTTTGCTTTTTGACAGAAACCCCAGGTGGGGGGTGGGGGGAAGCGAAATTACCAATGGTGGATCCTTTTTGTAAGACATGCAATCCTGTGCTTGTTAGAAGTCTGTTGCTGAGGAATCAGAATTGTACTTCATCACCTTGCTATAATTCTCTGCTTGATAATTAGGTTTTCTCTGGTTATATCTGTCAATGTTTTGATATGAAAGAATGTCATTAAAACCATAACCTTAAAGGGCCTGGGATCTGCGTTTAACCACTTCTATGATTAGATGTATGCTCCTACCCTAGCTCTTCGAAGCATTCCCAATGCTCTTACCCAGGTAACTATTTGATTTCACATTGGCGCTGAAAGACCACACATTAAAGTGTGTTTTGTCTTTACATCCAAACAAAGCCAAACAAGGTTATAAGAGTTAACATGAAGTGACCATTGACACTGTAGCCTCTCCGTATAAAAAAAATTGGCAGTTCTTTATCTGTTATGAATCTTATGATAGAACTACAGAGTTATGTTTTAGATTGTTCTTTCCTTTTATGCCAGACTTAGCTTCATAGAGTTTTTTATGTCCAGTATTCTGTGCCAATCATTATTGAATTTCATAGTTGCAAATTGTATTCTTAATTCCTAGTTCTGTGAAGATTGGACTTATCTTCGGAGAATTATTTCGAAAGCTTCTGCCAATTTAATGTTAGGCATCTGGTACGTTAGTATTTGGCATGGACGTGTTATGTTACATATATGTATATATATATATAGATATATATTGATGTGTTTTCGTTCTTGATCAATATTTAACGTCCACGTCCGTTCCTTTTTGGAATCTGATTGGCTCTCGTTTGAAGTCCACGTGTTTCGTCCTGTGGACCTGAAATCAATGTAATTGACAGAGATACGGGATTAGATCCGTAACGTTTAAACACGAATGACTGCTATCTATAATAAGTAAACTCTGCTGGGGGAAACAATGATTTGATTGCAATAACTATATGCTGCTATTTGAAGGTTCTTCAGTTAATATGACGTTATTTAACATGCTTGCCGGACAGGTCTTCTGCTTTGGCTCAGTCCCACTGAAGGCCTATCTTCCTGATGGGGATATTGATTTGACTGTCCTCTGCCATCAACACGTGGAGGAGGATATAGCTAGATCTGTCTGCAGTGTCCTTGAAAGTCAATCGAGCGAATCCTGGTACCATGTTAAAGATGTTCGTTATGTTTGCGCACAGGTTGATATTTCTTTGTTTGTCCTTTACAATAATTTCTATGCATTTTTTCAATAGTTTTCAACATATTACATGTTTCCTTTTTAATTTTTTTATCCCTCATTTTATCTATTACTTAAGTTGTTTGTCGTGTTAGGGGTTATTTACCACATTATTTTCACAAGTGAAAATGTCATAAACCTATAATATTTCAGTTCTTTCTTTTCCTCACCTCCTTCGGTGCCAATAAGGAGAGCACCATCCTAGCCCTTATATCAAAGTTAGACCTATACTAATACTTAGATCCAGATTCCACTGGTACACTGGAAGCCATGATTTCCAAAAGCGTTTGACAATGAGGAAATATCTACAAAATCCTCCCATACTTGTACCATGCCCACCATGTATTACACCTGTGAAAACCATATTATATGTGTCATTCCTAACGCCTTTTTGGCAATTTGAAAGACAGCTTATTTAGTTTATGTTCGGGATATACAGAATTGTACCTTGCTGTCATAATTGGTTCTTATCTGCTCCCACTCTCTTTAATACTTCTTGATGATTCAAAGAACTCGACATGCAAATCAAACCCTTGACTTGTGTCCATCTTTAAGGACGGTCATTTATGTCTGAGTGGCCTGTCACTTTCAGAGCATGGGTACCTCGTGTATGCAAATATAGGTTATTGAAGTTCTTATTGAGGTTTTTCGTGAGAACTTCAATATAAAGTCAATTAGATGTTCATGAACCTGAACCATAAATGTTTCGGTTTCAATATTGAAATGGAGAAAGAGTTTGGAAACACATAGAATGTGGAAGCCAATAGGTTTATAATTGGTTTCCATTTATAAGAAAACTGTGCGAACAAATTTATGTAGTACATACCTGAAAAACTAAAATAGATAACTCATAAAAATATGTGGAATGATCAGGGGATGCACATTAGGAAAACCAGAAATTGGCAAAGATGGTCTACGCTATATCTCAACTTCATGATCCAGACCTAAGAATTTTGATCTTAGGCCTGTTGCTCCTCCTCCTGTTTCTCTTCTCCGTGATATCCTCTATCCTACTTCTAATGCTCACCGACCCCTTCCTTTTGAGAGCCAAGCTAAGCCCAGCATGTTTGAATTTATTTTGTATCTGATAGTTTGTATTTTGAAGGACAAGCTTGGAAGACAGTTTCTGTTTTTGGTGATCTTTTCTTGGGATTTGTATCATCTCTTACTGTTTCGTTGGCTATGTCTTTATGTATACAAGTTGTTTCAATGTTTTCATCCTAGTCGAAGGGAATCAAAGCTTTGGTTGCTTCTTTTTGTAACCAAAAGTGTTTCATAAAGGAAGTATTATCATTTCTTAATTTAAAAAGGGGGTTCTACTGTATCTTAATCTTTTTTGTTGGGTTTTTGGGTGGTAGGTTAAGGTTGTAAAGTGCACTGTGAATGGCATACCAGTGGATATATCTTTCAATCAAGTGGCTGGTCTCTGTACACTGTGCTTTCTGGAGCAGGTTAAATCTTAGCCCTAAATATTACATCAAACTCATTACTTTAGCACAAAATAACTTAGAGTAGTAACCAGCATACTTCTCCTCCAGCTGGCTTGAATTTTCCTTGAAAGCTTTGTTAATTTCGTGATATTAATTGCAAATGCAAACTTACCTGCACTTGTAACTTTTACATGTTTGAATTTCTTCTGTACATGCTACCTGCTCCACTTCAACTTTCTATTCTGATATATTGGCAGGTTTGGAGTTGGTTTGCTCCCCATTTTTTTACCTTTGCCTATGCTTAGATCTTCATTCGCATAACTATACAATGTTTTGATGATTCAGTAGATGTAGGCAGCTCTTTGTGTCTTTTCTTTTTTTACAATAGTTGTAAAGCATAAATAATTATTGTTCTACATGCAAACATCTTAAATATGGGAACAGTTGTAAACCAGCAAAAGTTTCAACGTAGTATCAGAGCTGGAGACCTTGAGTTCAAGCCCTACAGCTACAATCTTCGAATTAGTATTGAGTTCTTTGTTGAGCTATTGAGTAGTGGGAGACTCACCCTAACTGCTTAAGAATTTGGACTAGTTGTAAACCAACAAAACTTAACATCTGCACTTGGCAATGTCAAAACTTATTAACTCTCTCTCTCATTTCAAAACTTTGATGCATTTTTCTTTAATTCACATGCTTTTATTCAGATTGACCAGCTGATCGGAAGAGACCATCTTTTGAAAAAGAGTATTATTTTAGTCAAAGCTTGGTGCTACTATGAGAGCCGGATTCTTGGAGCTCATCATGGTTTGATTTCAACATATGGAGTAGAAACATTGGTGCTGTATATCATCAATCTCTTCCATTCATCACTTCGTGGTCCTTTAGAGGTGCTCCTTGTGTTTTTTGTTTAATTTTCACTTCAGCAGTTACATTTTCATCTGTAAACACTAAAATGCGACTTACAAATTCTGGCAACAGGTCCTGCATACATTTCTGGATTACTATAGCACATTTGATTGGGATAAGTATTGTATCAGTATTAATGGTCCAGTTGCCATATCTTCCCTTCCTGAAATCAAAGGCAAGTTATGTTCAATAATGTGAATGTGTATCTGATCTGTTTACTTATTCAATGAGGATCCTTTTATCTGTATCATTTCCTGTAGTAATACACCAAGAGGAGGGGAAGGAATTACTACTCAGTGAGGAGTTTATTAGAAGGTGCAGGGTTGTCTTTTCAGATCCAACAAGGACACATGAACCTGGAGTTCTTAAATTCCCAACTAAGTTCCTCAACATAATGGATCCTCTAAAAGACGACAACAATCTAGGCCGAAGTGTTAGTAAAGGTATTTGACCACTTTTACATGCTGGACCATTTTTCTTTTTCATTCTTCATGGGGATTTGCACTAAATGTTCAATATACTGCATCATTCTAGGACTTTAAAGAGGGAAAATATCTTCTTCGTCAGTCGACAAAGTTACCTTGATTACTTGACGCAGAATATTAATTAATATCTAATAATAAACAAGCTATAATTTGTTTGTATCAACAAAACATACATATCTAGGGTAATAGATAAATGAGCATGACCATTATGTTGTTAGGATCTCAGATAGGCCTCTATGGCCCTGGCCGGTAAATGGTCCTTTATTAGGGTTCTTATGTTTAGAAAGAATTAAGACGGTCACATTTTCTTACCGAGGTGCGTTTAATAACAAATAAATTGGTATCTTTTTATAATCTCTAAACTATTTGAGTACTCTTAATTAGAAATCTTACTGAAATTGCACACTTTTTATACTTGTGCATATCTTTTTCTTACCGGTTCTGTATGTTAATTCACGGGTCATGATGCTCTCCACCTAATTCCCTCCAGGAAGCTTCTATCGTATAAAATTGGCTTTTTCCTATGGGGCTCAAAAACTTAGAGAGTTAATAATGCTACCAGGTGAAAGCCTAGGCTTCCAACTAGAGAAATTCTTCATGACCACTATAGATAGGAATGGGAGAGGACAAAGGGCAGATGTGCTAACTCCTGTCGCTGCATTTGGTACTGGAATATCTGAAGAAGCTGACCTCACTGGGGAGTATTACAGCTATTGTGCTATCCTGTTGTACGGGCAGATGCTTCATCTTTCTGTAAACCCCAGTGCTCCACCTTCTCAAATCATTAATGAGGCTACGTGGAATGCCCTGGCTTGGTCAGCGCAGCTCAACTGGAATTTCTTTAATGGAAGGGCAACAATTGTATACCCAGGATTGCAACTTTTTCATTTTATTGTTCCTCCACCGCCTGCTACTATGAATGCTGGGATAATACAGAGATCACATGGAACGGGCACATTTATACCTGACGTGGTATATGCTTTTATTCAACTTAAATTTTAATACTGGTGCTTTTTTCTTCCTTTTTTGTTTGGATTGTGAAAGATGACTAAGCCTTTTCATACTTGGTTATTGAGAGACTGGTTGACTGACTTTGTCACCCCAAAACTAATTTACTTTAGGCATTGCAGACACAAAACTATGCCAGATATGTGCATCCACCAAGAACAAGAGAAACACATGCAGAGGCTAGCAGCACTCACGATGCGATGGTGGAAGCACCTCCAGAGAGTAACCAAGTTGAGGTTTCCTCAGAAATAGGCACGACTGAAAATGTTAGCGGCTTTAATCTTTCACCTGAAGAATTCCCACTTCTTCCTGGGACTCAAAGGGCAGCAGTACCACCAGCAATCCATCAATCTGGTCAGCCCATCCGGAGTCCACCTGAAGAATTCCCACTTCCTCCTGGGACTCAGAGGCCAGCAGCACTACCAGAAGTCCATCAATCTGGTCAGCCCATCCTGAGTCCACTTGAAGAATTACCACTTCCTGGGACTCCAAGGCTAGCAGCACTACTAGAAGTCCATCTACCTGGTCAGCCCGTCCTGAGTCCACCTGAAGAATTCCCACTTCTTCCTGGAACTCAAAGTCAAGCGGCACTTCAAGAAGTCCATCAATCTGATCAGTCCGTCTTGAGTCCACCTGAAGATTTCCCGCCTCTTGCTAGGACTCAAAGGCGAGCAGCATTACCAGAAGTCCATCAGCCTGGTCAGCCCTTCATTTTCCTCGAAGCTTTCCCACTTCTTCCTGGATCTCGAAGGCGAGCACCATTACAAGACCGCCATCAATCAGGTCAGCCATTCTTGGATTCACCAGAAGCATTGCTATTTCCTCCTGGGACTCAAAGTCGATCAGCTTTACTAGACTTCCGTCAGTCAGGTCAGCCGATCATGGTGTCTTCTCCAGCCGAGGAACCCACCCACACTTCTGGCAGTTTTAAGTTGGGAAGTTCTGTGCATCGATCATCACAAGCAGGAATACCTTCACCTGTGGCCAGCCAACAAGCAAGTACTTATGTTTCATATGCTCGGGAGTTTATACCTGGGAACTCTAGAATGGGACTGCAGAAGCAACAAGAACTACCAGAGGTCGAAAAAGAGAGGTAAGGCCATCTTTAACCCTTGGCAAGTTTTGTACCATATTTAAGATACTACCTGACTTACCCCTTACTTCTAAACGGTTTAACATTTGCAGGACCCGCATGAAGCAGTTCAAGTTGGATGATGACGATGACTTTCCCCCCTTAGCTTGATGGAGGACATGAAATCTTCTTAGACGTAGAGTCCATTTTGTAATTTTCTAATTTATCTTATGAATGGAGGAGGTGGGCCTTCATGTCCTTTTAACTATTCTCCAGGATGATGTTTATGTAACAATATATTTTGGTAGGATTTTCCTGTGGATGCTTAAATAATTCGGATTTCAATCTTTTCATATTTTGATAAGTTTCTCTCTATCTAATGTTTTGCTATAAAAAAGTTTTAACAAAATCTAATGTAAAAACAGCTCTGAGTAGGGGGCATTTGGAAATCCTTCTCGTTATTTCAAGTGAGGGTCATTACAAAGAGTACGTAGTAATAATATATACAATCACATGAAATTCAGGGTGAAGGTTATAGCCGGCATTAACATCACTTCCAAGTTCAGGTAAAAGCTTTAGAGATTACAGCCATGAGCTCTTGCAGACGATGGTTGCGATACGCTAATAAATGAACAACACTGTCTTGAAGGGTGCTTTTGAAGGCTAAGCTATATTTCTGAGTGTGAGAGTCTGGGGAGTGAAAATGTACATCCGACAGTCATGAACATCAACTAGAGTACCAAATGATGATACGGCATCAGCCGTTACTTCTTTGTGCTGCGGGAAAAAATAGGGATAGTATGCAAGCATAAAATTTGTACAAGAAAATGGAAACCAACTAAAGCTGTAAAACTTTATAGGTCAGCTTCCTCACCTCCCATAAATCTCTTATTGAGACACTAACGCTGGATTGGAGTCCAAGTGCTTCCCAAGTAGCTGTTATAGTCTTTGCTTTTGAGCACCGATTCCAAAGAACCACGGTCAGCCGATGTCCAGAAAGAGGGCCTGCCCAGACCTGGAAAAAGAATCATAGTTGATCACCAATGTTTAACAGGATTATGATATAGATCCAAAAGATAGAAACTTTTTCCCTTGGTTTTTCAAGTTTTATGCCAAGGGAGATATGAGATCCCTACACCAATGCTAAGTTGTATTTATGACTTCAGATCAATCTGATCTGCTACTATTGTTCAATGTTTCGACTAAGGAGTTGTTTCAACTTTATAGACAGCAGAAAAAAGGGGGTGTGCAAGAGGAAAAACCTGATAGCAACCATCTGTTCCAGATACATTAACTTTCCTTCCCTGAACCCCAAGTGGATCTGCAGAAACAAAATAAGTCCTCATTCATTTAGTATTCACAACTTCCTAGCTTGAAAAGATCATGACGTGCAAGCGAATCCATGAATGAGAAAGGAAAGAAAGACATGGCACAATCATAATTCATATTGGTCGCGTTTGGTGAGTTGTATTGAATTGGATTGGATAACTCATCAAATTCAATGTATTTTGAAGGCAGAAGTGGATGTATTTTTTTGGTAAGGGGATTAGAGGGGATTATACAATGAAGGAAACTAACCTATTCTAATCCTACTATTTTAAGGTGATTGTATTGGATAAGTTTCCTTCTATGTCTAATATCCTCTAATTTCCTTACAAGAATTTACATACACTTTAACTTTCAAAAATACATTGAATTTGATGAAGCATTCAATCCACCAACATTTATACACACCACCAAGATTCAATCATGAGAGAGAGAGAACTCTCACCTTGGTTTACAGCAATAACCTCCGCATTGCTTAGAATCTCAAATGTTTCTACAGTCAAGTTTCTTACATCACAACCAATCAAAAGAGGAGCCTGGATATTTGAACGCCCAAGTTTCAGTACGTGAAGACTAGAACGTATATTTAAAACAAGCTAAGGAAAAAAATTTCATTATGCAAGATGTGATATCCACACTACTGCCCCATGTGCAAGTCCGAATTAACTAAGAGGTAGTAAGTAGTTTCTACGAACTGCTCATAAAAGATTTGTCTTTTTTCATGCAACTCCACAAAGAAAAAACAACAACTAATAACTAGATGAAGATTCAATCTGCAGTACTGGGATGATATGCAAACCGGAAGAAAGAAATGGAATTTTAAGAACCTTCATCAAAGCCCAGATGCTAAAATGAGAACGGTATTCCTGGTAACTCATCCCTCCATTGCCAACTTCCAACATATCAGGATCTACCAAAAGAATAAGATTGTGATTAAGAATACTAATTTGTTTAAATGCTGCTAACAAATACCAATATCCAAAATCTGTTTCAAAAAGCTCGTATACATACCATTCCATCCACCAGGTCCTGCATAAGGCGCCCACTTGTCATTCAAATCAGCAATTGTTGTCATGCTTAATAACAAAGGAACAGCCAGTGTAATCAGTAACCAATGATGATTTATTTAAAACGTAGCAATAAGAGGAAGAGTTTTTAACTTTTTATTAACATATAAGTACACGGTGATGTATCTACAACCAAACGGTAACAAGAAACAATGATAGGCAACAAATGTGAGACATTTTCCAAGCACTGAAATAAATTATGAGCACCATCAACTTGGATGTAACGAGGCACTTTTAGACCTTTAGAAAGGGTTTTTCTACAGATTATGGATTCAATGTGATCATGTAGAACTTATGATATAACCCCAGAAACCATCTAAGTTACTGCCCACATAAGTTAAGGATAAAGAGTTCTAACCTTGCCCAAGTATCATTGATATCATCTGTTGTACGCCAACTATTTCCAACCTCTCTAGCCCATAGAGCGGGGTTTTCAACACCCCTGTCAATTAATGACTTTATGAATTAGGATTTCTATCAAGTTAATATTGAATTAATCCAAATATTAGAAAACATAGATCAATAATCAGGATTACCATTCACAAAGTGAATAAAAAATTGTCCGCCCAGATGCATTTAGGGCGTCACGCATTGGTGGGTACCTGGAAAGCATGAAACCACATCAAATTAATTTATAGCTATTCCATATGGTTCATACACTATTAAAATGAGACTGAGAAGAGCTAATACCGTTCCTTTGGTGGGATGCCCAGATTGTAACAGTTGTCATACTTCAAATAGTCCACATCCTGAAAATACAACATTACTCCTTAGTTATTACTTATTGGTAATGACAGGACCCCTCCCGAATTTCCCCCTTGAAATGAGAAGCCCCTTCTCCCGTCTGACTACTCCGGAAAGTTCAACCTTTCCAAGGTTACCCTTACACTAGCAACCAAAAATTTATACTTCTACCGAAAATATCCAAGGACAAGGAATGACTATAATACTACAAGAATTTTCAACATTACTCCTTAGTTAGCAATCAAATTTGAAGAATGCTCTAACTTATAGTAATAATGACCCCACTTCTTGCATTGAGGTGAATCTGTTCTACATGAATTTGAGTCTTCACTTACAAAAGGTTGCAATATATAATGCAGAGACAGCATACAAGGGTGTCAAACACCTGCTGATACACTTTGAAGGTCCAAACTTACAATAGAGGAATCAGAAACTAACCCAAGAAGCAAACAGCTTTGCATCCTCAGTTTCATGCCGAAGTGATCCTGGTCGAACTTGACATGTAAAAACCCTACAAAATAGAATGGATGATGAGTATCCAGGAAGTTGTAATAAGTAAAGAACACAAGATATTCAAATAAAAAATTTCATTCCACCCGGCATCAGAATAAATTCCAAGCTTGAGTCCTTTTCCATGTATATAATCAGCAAGAGCTTTAATTCCTGATGGAAATGTTTTTGGATCTGGGACCAGTTGACCCTGCTCAACCAAACAAGAACAGTAAAGATTACTAAATTTGAAATGCATATCAATTTCACACATTTACAAGTAACGTTTTCCCATGCAAAGAACTTCCATAGGAAAACTAAGCATTTATTCATTCATGATAATCCTCTGTACACATTGATGAAGAATTTATAGCTACTGGACCGAAGATATAATATTTGACAAGTTGCATTTGAAGTGGATTATTCAAAGCCAAATTGACTTTAGATAAGATGAAGATGGTGTTCACACATATCACAAGATTAACCATTGCCAATACGAATAATAGAGATGGTGAAACTGTAGTTCAGTTGGAGTAAATGGAATTTGACTGACCTCGGAATTTCGTGTTGGACACCAGCAATCATCTGCATTCAATGACATGGAATTACATACTAAGTATAAGCAAGTGTTAGGTTTACCAAAGACTTAAGGGTAAAGCCACACTGTACCTATGTTAACATACACATATCCTAAATCTGCTAACCCAGTTGAGATGAGCGCATCAGCTGTCCACATCATCAAAATAAAAGTTAGTATTTAACAAAATTTGATTGAGGATGAACAATTGTAGACTTCTTGAACCGATATAACCATGTTGGTATTCCTTTCTATCTAAAATTATCTCGAATACACGCCAGCCCCAGTGGAAGCTAGAATTCGTATTATATGGAGGGGCCAAACTAATAATCAATTACATATGCTTTTCTAATCTTCAAACTGGGGGACCAATACTGATTTAATTGAAGAAATTGTACTTCTGTAGGACATATTTTACATGGATAAGTGATAACAAGAGAATTCCCAAAAACAATGGAGGAAGGCCACCCCAGGCCATTAATGTAATAAGGAAAGGTACCAGATATCTATAAATGGTATCACAATAAAATGAGATGAACAATTAAAGCATAAAATTAAGAAAAATACCAGTTTCCTTTATCACGGTTTCATTGATATTGCAAGCAAAGAAATTCCAGCTGTTCCACCTGCCCACAAATGGTACAATATGATAAACAAGCAAAATATAAAATGTCCTCGAGAAGTGAAACAAGTCGAGAACAAGCATGCAACAATAGCTTTAGAAATTTAGCTGAATTGAAACCCAAATTCAAAACCCAGAAAAATTACCCATTATCATGAATTCCATTTTATTGTTCATCAAAATTGAACCTCAAAAAGTGGGTAGAACTAAGTACACCAAGAAAGAACAAAACTTGTAAAACTGAAATAGAAAAACAAATTTAAAAAAAAAAAAGCGAAAAAAAAGCTTTCAGAGGGAGAGGGAGAGAGACGAACCCCATCTGAGGCGTTTGAGCCAAGCCGTTGTTGAGGTTCAAAACCCCATACATGGACGTATCAAAAATGCGATTAAATGTTGGTCTTAGAAAAGTGGGTTTCTCATGGGTTTCAAAGAGAGGCACCACTCTCACTGCAACTGCCAAAGACACTGCCGATAGAGTGAGAATCAGAGAACACAAAGACAGAGTGACCTTCCTCTTCGCCATTTTTGAATGCTCCGTTTTCTTTTGGCTTTTTAAAACAGTGTCTGCAAAGAAACAGAGGATTTTAGACAAACAAGCATCAACATATACCGATGTGGAATATTTTAGACAAGCAAGCATCAGCATAAGTCACACGTCATCGCTAATTACCTTCATTTGTGGATTAATCCCCTAAATTATATTATTGGATTGGAATATGCTCCAACAATCTAGCTTAAGCAAGCAAGGTTATCCCCAATTTTTTATAAAATAGTAGTATTAGAGAAAGAGATAACATTATACATATTAAATATAGATTTCGTTCATTACAAGAGTCGAATTCAAGCAGATTATCCACAATTATTATGTCCTCATTCATCACCTCTTTTTGGATTTAATACGATCCCATTATTATCATTAGAAATGTTGTTTTTTATTTATTACATGGTTAATCAAATGGATAAACGATTTTAATTTAATTTAAGTTAATTTTTTTTTTTTATAGATAAGTTAATTTCTATGAGTATAATTTTTAAAGAACAAAATCCAAAATAATAACTATTTAAAAATCATAGTTGTTACGAGTATCCAAAACGGATAGATACTATATACCTTCTCTATGCACATGTTATACACCCCGCTCCGAAAATCCAACAAGATACCGGAGTCATTGGTATTGGCCGACACCTGGACGCTGAGTCCATGTAACGAAAGCCCATTTAAAACGGTGAGTTTAGAAAGTTTAGTGAAAAGGTAAATTAGTAGAACACCAAGTTACCGTTTCACCACTGCAGCGGTCGACCCAGAGCATAATTAAAACATATGATGATCCTAATCAAAACATGGAATGCTTAACCAATTGATATCTGGTTACACCCTCTACGGGTGGTGTCAGAGCTGTCATCAAGTGACTCCCTCCTCGTACTCACGAACCTTCTCCTGAGACCTGAGGAGTGCAAACAATAA
The DNA here is from genome assembly GCA_037349345.1 of Oemleria cerasiformis. Taxonomy (NCBI): domain Eukaryota; kingdom Viridiplantae; phylum Streptophyta; class Magnoliopsida; order Rosales; family Rosaceae; genus Oemleria; species Oemleria cerasiformis. Next base: position 32,322,008 of record JAZGTL010000007.1, on the reverse strand, counting down.
GGTGAGTGAACATATGCTAACCCCTCAGCACCCAAAACGTAAACATCAATAAATACTATAAAACAAAATAAGGCATGTAAACGAGGCACATTATTAAAATAGTAATAATAATAATCGGATAACCTCGCAGGGTTAGTAATCACATTCATCCAACATAGAAAAACACTTAGCAACAAACACTCAAAGTAAATCTCCACACGTTGAAGATGACACATCCAACTCGTGGATAACTAGGTTAGTAGTACCTCGCTCTCGTCGTCTCTCTACGAATGTTAGCGATCACTCAACGTCGTACTCTCGTCGTCTCTCAACGAACGGTATCGATCGTCTCAACGTCGCACTCGTGCGCACAAACCGTGATCTCAACAATCGGGGTCACCGCCCACACCATACCCACTGACTGCGAAAATAGACATCGTGACGGCATGTCCCTCAGCTATCACATCACCATATCACATCATCCAGCATGACCTTTGGCTGGCATATCACATAATTCGGCATGTATCCTCGGCTCATATCGTATCATCAGTCGGCATGTAACCTCAGCTAGCATATCATATCATCAGCTGGCATGTAACCTCGACTGGCATATCACCTCATCAGCCGGCATGTAACCTCGACTAGTATCATGACTCAATCATCATCTCATGTATCTCAATGGCACTGTAGTCGCACGAGTCACGTGTACGTGACAAGACTGGGTGTCTTCACTTGTACCACGACCACGTGAAGGACTGGGTGCAAGCATCATCACCATGAGTCCCCTTAGGAGCTATGGAACCACACAAACTCATAAGAGCTCGGGGACAAGACTGGAGCTATTTCACTAGTATAGAGCGAGCGCATGTGAACGATCACATGGAGGACTAGTCTATGGCCTACAGACAAGTACGACACCAGCGACCACTATATGGGAATACCATGACTCATCACTAACATACTTCCCAACATGACTCATGACTCATGACTCGGACACATGTACTATGTCGGCATAACTCCTCGGTAATAGTATCTCGACACCAACTCATGTGCTAGGCAGGCATGACTCATCGGTAATAGCATCTCGACACTTACTCATATGCTAAGCAGGCATGACTCCTCGGTAATAGCATCTCAACGGTATATTCGTCCATCTAGATTATCGTAATCGTTATACTCGTTACCTCGTATCGATATCTCTCGGTAACTAGAGACTATGGTCGAATTTTTCGTTATCGTATCGGTATCTCTCTATAACTCGTGACTATGGTCGTAATACGCATCTCGGAGTCGACCCTTGAGATACCCTAATCTAGTGATAGTTTATACTCATTCCGGAGTATTCACCTTTCATAGGGATTCACAACCCTCAAAACCCGAATATCGATCATATGACAGGCTCTAAATCTAGCTCATGGCATCGTCTATGAGTCCTTATACCATCCAACACTCATAATCAAACCACAATTCATAAGTATCACCAACAAGTACTTTCATCACAATCCAATTCATAACTATTCTATCACATTCCAACCACTACATATCCAATCACATAACAGTTTATAATCATAGGTTAGGGAGAGAGGCCCACTCATAGTACGTTGAGGAGAAATCACCATACCATATCCATTATTGCACGTACTTTGAGGCATTGGCTCCCGGAAGTTCCCACGAGTTTCATCTCGATCCATACGGGGTTTCAAATTCTCCAACCATATAATGCTTCGCAAACAGTGCAATTAACATTAATAAATCATAAATGAACCATTAAAACCAAAACCCTAACTCTCGGAAATTTACGTTCTCTAACATTAATCAAAGTAACTTAGGACGTCCGGAACTAGCCCCACGCGCTAGCACTTCCTCTGCCCTTCAACAAGGCGCAGCTGTAAGAGTTTACTCGCCCCCATGGAAGTAAAAATCGGCAATATCGTCGATATTTCTATCGAAATATCCAAATTTCAACCGGTTGGCATAAAAATAGAGGGTGAAGAAATTTCTTCCCCCAATTTCAGTGCTATCACAAAATTTCGTTGAATGTCGAAGAAATTGGAAGAATTTCACGATATTTCGATCAAATTGCAAGCATGATGATGACAAATATGAATTCTCAAGCCGTATAAATCAATTTTCATGAAATAATCCTCAAATTAAGAAAAAAAAAGGGAAATTTCAAATACCCATGATGATCCCCAACTTTCTTAACTTCGAATTGCACAGCCCCTTAACGGTTGTTCCAACATCAAACTCTTACAAATTTTACGGATTGCCTCCATGGATAACAGTCTTGAGAAGAGAAGGGAGTTTTGGTTGATGAGGTAACCACTTAGACCCAGGAAGAAGATATTAAATAGGCAAAGTCGAGTGGTGACTGGAGAGACTTGAGAGGCTTCAACAGAGAGTCTCGAACTGACTGTGTGAGGTGCGTCGAAGAAGAACTGAAGAAGATGTGTTGTGATGCCCTACGCGAGGAAGAAGAAGAGCGTGGCTGCGGAGGCGCCTATAAAGTCCTTTGCGACGACGTTCGTTTGTTTTACTTTTATTTTTCCTTTATAAAATATTATGTTTTAAATGTAAGTATAAATAAATAATTAAAAAACTGGCAATTATCTTCTATCTCTATATTCATGTGAGGAATTATCTCCTTTCTTTAAGTTGTATTTTATAATTTTTATTAGTCTTATCTAAGTATTATTGGGTGTTTAAACATTTTTGTTTTGTATAATTTATTGCACTTGCTAAATAACATAGGAATATTTGCAATTCTTTTATTTATTATTATTATTTATTTGTTATTTAGGAATTTTAACCTTCACAATAAAAACTAGTGCATTAATCATGTCATCAATATAATGAACATATTAAATATTAGTGCATCATTAGCAACATTTACTATATCATACTTGGTGCGAAATTATCAATACAATTATGTTTTAATTTCTCTTTATGTTTAAGGTTTTATATTGTTAGTAATCATCATACCATATTGTATCATATTATGTATCATATACTTATTATATCAAAGTCATTTTATAATTTTTATTAGTTTTATATAACCATTAGTGGGTTCTTAAACTTTTTCCAAAGTTTCATTAAAAATTTCCAACTTTTGGACTAAATTTCCACTATTTTTGTTAAGCGTGACCGATGTCGATATCAATATCGAAATATTCATCGATATTTCCGTAAATTTGACTTTCGATATTTCCGTCGATATCGATATTTTCATCCTTGCTCGCCCCCTACCTCGCATCGCCGGCGCCTTGGCCGGAATTCACCATTAATGGTCGATTCCAAGCTTTTTCCAAAATCTTCAATACTCAACCAATGGACAGTAGGGTTGGGTTCGCACGAGTGAGACGAAGAGGATGATGATCTCGTGGTGGTCTAGGTCGCCGTAGATCGTGGCAATCGTGAGGGAGGTTCTTTGGGTGTTCTTCGGCGAGTTTTCACGGGAGTGAAAGAGATAAGAGAGAGAGCAGTGAGTCTGACCAATGAGGGGAGGAGAGAGAACCCCATTTTATAATTTAAACTTTCTCTAAAATTACAGATACGTCCCGATCGTTCTAGACCCATAACTTTCTCGTTCGAATTCCGATTTCGGTGTGCCACCTGTCTACGCACATTCTATGTATTGGTGCAAAGAAACTTTCAAAAAGAGTTCTCTATCAAAAAGTGACTTTCAAGCCTTTAGGAATTTCCGGGACAAAACGGTAAATTTTGTAAATCCAACTTTAATTTATGGCTGAACCACCTTCGTTGGCCCTCTCTAAAGTCCATCTCCATACTTTTTAGTCCAAATTCAAACTTTAATCTAACACGTAACTCTAGGTTATTTAATTAAATTAAATTTCTACTTTTATTTTTCGGGACGGGTCGTATGAACGTGTCTCTTCTATTTTCGATCTTCTCTTTCTAAATCTACAATGTCTTGTGATAAACGTAACTCTTCATTTTTAAGATGAATCTTCAAGAATCATACTTACAAAAAAATGTTCCAATTGAAAATCTTCGTGGTAAGTCAATGCTTAATGAAGACATAATTCATCTATTTAGTTGATAACATTTGGTGGAATACTTAATTTCCAATTTTGTTTATCTTTTGTATGTAATGTTTTAAAAAATATATATATAAATATTTAAGATAGTTCCGATAATTAAATCACAAAATAAAAACGAAAATAATGAAATATAATAACTAACAATCTTCCTGCTAAAAAGAAATTTCAACTGGATAACTATAAGGGTGTGTTTAGATGACAAATTTTAAGATTACTAAGAATTTATCAAATGACGGAATGTAAATTAATAAAAATTAATTTTTCAAAATTTTGAAGTTTCATGTTCAGGTAACATAAAAGTAAAATGAAATTTAAACATGTAATTTATGGTTCATATATAAATGGTAGTTACAAAGATTGAATTTTGAAAATGACACATTTTTATATGAAATTTAAAATTGGGATTTGTGGCATCTAAATTTCAAATTTTTTATTTTCTTATAATTTTAAATTCTTATATTTATGCATCCAAACAAGAGAATTGGTGTATAAGAAACTTGAAATTCTAATTTTTTAATAAATTTCATATTTTTTTTCCCTCATCGAAACACATCATAAGTGAACTTCGTGGCACCAAAGATTTTTTTGTTTTTTTTTCTTTTCGTGGCACCAAAGAATTCGGAGAAGACATTGACTATCAAATTGATAAACATTGGTAGAAGAAAAAGGGAAGGCACACTTGGTCAGCATAAAATAGTAAGAAAATAATTTTCACGAGTAGAAATTCCAAACCTAACACCTATCTTATATTTTTGCTCGAGTTTCTTTTTTCAATTTATGCACGGCAGCAAGCTATCAAAGTCAAAAATGGACAGCAAACATTCATTTTTTAAGCTTTAAAGTAAAGCAAGAATTTCATTTCAGCAAGAAATGTATAATTGTTTACATTTTTTAATGGACCAATTTGATGTTGAGATTTGAGAGTAACATCTCAGTATTGAAAAATGAAGCTTAATTTAGTTAGGAACAATAATTTAAATAATTGCAAATTGATGTATTTTTTTCGCGGTCAATTAATTTCTCAAGAAATATATATTTTTTATACACGAATTAAATAAAAGTTAACAACAATAGTATGGTTGTATTTGATTCCAAAATCAGGATAAACGATCCAAAAACAAATGAAGAGAATTGATCACCCTAGCTAGCTAACTCAATCTATAATTCGTGTAATGAATATTTACATTTCCTAAATTAAAGAACAAAAATATAAGCTATGAAAACAAAAAAATTTTAAAAATCTACTGACAAATATTATAAGAAACAAGCTTAGTTAACTAAAATCTGGTTGCTTTTTGTATGTGACTAGTCGTTGAGGTCGTTGGTTCCTTTGCTAGGTCCAGAAGGCGGATTTGTGCCTTTGGGAAGAAGATTCAAGACCAGGGGTCCATATTTGTCTGCAGCAGCGCCAAACCTAGCTGGACCTCTACCGTCAGAGCCTTCAAATAATGATCCCATTTCATGACCATGATGAAGCTTCGACTCTCCCTTCTTGTTTTGATCAGCATCGTTGTTTGTATGATGACATGGCATCACACGTTCACGACGAGGATGCTGATCATGAAGACCAGGCTCACTCAAGAGCCTAGCATATGAAGAAGTCACGAGCACTGACACGACGAGGAAAACGAATAGTTTTTGGGCCATTGGGTGGTTCGTGGAGAAAATTTAGAGGTGTGATGGTGAAGAAAGGAGGAGATATGATTTTGGTTTTGGTGTGTTGAAGAAGAGTTGAGGTTTATGATAGGGTTTTATATGGGAGAGGGTGCATTTATGTTTGACATGGTCAATGGTCAGAAGCTGCTGTATAAGTCGCGGCTTCATGGACCATATCGGCTAATTAGGGGTAGACTTGTCACACGCTTCTACGACTTACTTGGAAGTTGGCTTCTCACTTGCATCAACATTTTCCAAGGGAAAGCTATTCACCATCTCATAATTACAATTAGAAATTAATTTGTCACTTGATTTATGTCGTCAACTCTTTGAATCAAGTTAATTTGGAAAAGAGTTTTTAGATTTTTTTTTCGAATGTGGCCAAATCTTCCAATTTTGTTACGTGGCTAATAAGTGATTATTATGTTATGAATATATAAAAAATTATTGAATAATATTGTATTACAATCCATTTCGAAAATTTATCTGAATTACAGCGAGATTTGGAATCGGGTACCCATCGGCAGGTTTGACCGGGTAAAATTTTGCCAGCTTTTGGTCCTTCAAGAGTCCGCGTTTGAGAGTGTGCACGATACTTGTCGCGCACGTTAGCATGTTGCCCACACAATCTCCTCCCACCGTCACAATGAAGGTTTGGGCCTCATTAATGGGCCTGCTTCATAAGTTTATTTGCCACCCAGGGTCTCAAACAAAATGGACACTACTTCCATACAATTTGAGTTTGCCGTTTGCCGTTTAAGAGAGGCTATGATGAGAACATTATAATAAGAGTATAAGTTTACAAATCCAGTTAAAAATCGCTATATTTAATATTTAATTTATTATGAAAATGAGTTGAAATTACTTTTAGCTAACTAGCCTAATTTCTTGATTGGAAGCAACTCGCATAATGAAATAAAAGGAAATCTACTATCGTTATTAGAATTTGAAGTGAACACTTAATGATGAGATACCGTAAATATTTTATTGAGATTGAAATACATTTAATCTAATTTCATTAATAATTTACTATTATACTTAAGTCATTTGATGAATTTAACAGTTATTATGTAAATTTGTCAATTTAAACTCTCGTTATAAGATTCTTATTATAACAATATACCCACATACAAATTTTCTATAATATTTTTATCTACGAATGTAAAATTATGACCTGAATGAATACTATATTTGTGAAAACCTACTTGACTTTATAAACAGACATGGGTAAAAGTTGGATTTTCATTACAAATCTTCTATCTATTTCGCATTGTAGAAGACATGAATGTGAATTTGACCAGTATAGGGTTCATTGGCTCAACAAGCAAAGAAGGAATTTATGGATTAGTTTAGAAACCATATTGAATTTTTTGTCCATACTTGATTGGATCATTGGACCATAAGTGTGACCCAGTACCAATAGGAACAATATTGGATCATGGGAGACTTGCTCTATGAAAGTAATAAGAAAATTCCCATAACCTTACCTAACCCATTAAATACGTTTAGTTTGGAGACAGCCATTGGAGGATTAAACCGCGTTGATGTCACACCTTCTATTTAAGGATGATAATGTTTTTACACGACTCGAAATTAAAACGAAATTAAGACCAATTTGTACGATTAAAATTTCAGGTCAATTTATTATGACACGTTTAATAAACTAGTGAGTTTCGGGTCAACTTGTTAACCCGTATAATGACATATTAACCCGTTTAATAAATGGATGGATTTCGGGTCAACCTGTTAATCCATATAATGACCTATATATTAATTCGTTTAATAAATGTGTCAGTCACTAATTCATATATCTACCCATTTACCTACCTATATACCTATTAAATCTTATAGTTTAAATAGGTTATAGGTTAATTGGGTTTCGAATACGACCTGTTTATTAAATAGGTTACACGGGTTACCTGGTTCATTAACAGGTCGGATTCGAATTGGACATTCTTTACACGATTATTAAACAGGTCAGGTTTGAGTTGGATATATTTTGATAAAATAGAGTTTATGACACTACACAAACTCAACACGACCCGACCCATTGCCAGCCTTATTTCTATTCACATAATAAACAACAACAAATAGAATTTTGAAACCAACAAAGATGGGTGGGTACTGGTTTGGGTTCCATTTGGCTCATTTTCATTCTAAAAATAGATCACATAAGAATCAAGTAAAAGGAAACAAAATAATACAATCGATTCTGGATGAATTTCAAATTCAAGAATAAATTCAACTCTTCTATACAAATTTATCAACAAACTTAATAAAAAATAACAAAATAATAATGAACGTTGATGTTGAAAGCATGCATGGAATTGACGATGATTTTGAAAGCGTACACGAAATGAGGAGGCTATAAAATACAGGAGTGGACATAAATTCGTTGAAATCGGAAATCGATTCGATTCAAACCGTTATTAGCAATCCAGTTTGGATTTGACTGAATAAAAGTCAAATGGTTTAAAAATCCAAACCGTTATGTTATTAATTGTTTGGCTTTGGATTTTCATATTGAAAACCGTTGGAATCCAAACCGAACCATTAAAGTTCTTATTTATTTATATTATTTATTAGTTAATAGTTTTCACCTATAATATGTTAATATAGGTGTCACAAACCTTACCTTACTTAATCCTTATTCATTTTTTGTTGCTTTAGAATTTAAATTATATTTAAACATAACCTGCCATATTTGAAGTTTAAAATGTTGAACTTTGTAATTTATTGATATGTATGAAATCTTCATGTGAATTAATGAAATTTTAATGTGAATAAATGAAATCTTGATGAGAATGGTGGAATTTTGGAAAAAAATATATTTTGGAGGGGTATTTTTAGTAAACAAATTACATGCAAATTTTATACTTAAACCGTCCAAACCGATCCAAACCAAACTGTTACTAACGGTCGGATCAGAACAGTTTCAATTCTATTTTTTGAAAATTCAAATCGTATCGAACCGTTTAGATTTTAACAGTTTATATTTGAATTTTAGTGATATATGTATCGATCCAAACCAGACCAACCCCTAATAAAATGAGTTATATATCAATATATGAATTTAAATCAATCAATTCGCTTTGATTTTCATATGACAAAATTGAGGGTCGAACCATAATTCAGCTTGACTTGATTCACCGGTTTACCTGTTCACATATCCACCGCCACCAACAATATGCTTACAAGGAGACGCGCGCATTGAATTGTAACCGTTTGGCTTTGCTAACAAGCAACAAGTACCAAGTAGCTGTTACAATTCGGAGTGGAGACACATTGAAGAACCACAATTTTCAATCTGAAATTTAATGAGACTCAAATTACAGGTGCATTCATTTTCTTTTGAAATTCTTGTGTGACAATGTCAGAGTAGCCAGCCATGCTCATGCATACAATCTATGGGGCCGGTGGCGGTACAGAATAATTTAATATTGTTACAACAAATCCAGATTGATTTATATATAGGCCGGCGGGTTCATGTATAGAAATATATGAGTAATGAGTAATTGACTCCTTTTAATTTCTTTAATTGATGGGAAAGTTTTTGGTGTATCATATTAAATTGAGATTGAACCGTATAAGAAGTTTTTGGTGTATCGTATTAGATTGAGATTGAATTGTATAAGCTATTCTTCAAAAACAAAAACATTGTCTAAGTTATTAAATTTAAAATATGAAAATGGATTGAAATGATTTCTCTTATTGTAAAGTGATTAGAGGCAATTAGACATAAAAATAAAAAATAAAACTTCCTTTTTATTAATCCTACATTTTAAGGAAAATGTATTAGATAAGTTTGCTCATTTCATGTCTAATTTTCTTATTATGAAAAAACATTTATTCATGCCTTCAAAATACTTTGAATTTGACAAGTTGTATATAAAGTTCAATCCAATACGCATCACCAAATGTGACCTTAACTTTCAACAAATAAATGTGAGATTTACCGAGCTTTATAATGAACCCACATTCAGGAGCACCTGAGATGTATAGTCTTATTCGTTTGTGAGAGCTACTTCCCCACCCTAAGTATGACATGATACGACAATCTAATCTAAGCATTTGAGTAGGGCGCTATTATAGGGGCAGGTTAGGACCTCAACAAAAAGCGTTATTTTTATTTCATAAATGTTGCACTAACAATGATCGTCTCACTTAAGAATTTGTCCTAATAAGATATAACTTGAAGTATAAACCAACTAGTTTGTCATGCTTGCACAAAGGGGAGATGGTGTCAATTAGATGTAGTATCCATGGCCATGTGGCTCATACGCGGTAAAATGACCTATGTCATTCTCACGAAGCTTTTGCGTCATTCAAACGTCTCGATCTTAATCTCCAGTACCAAATCATAGTTTTTGAGGGTTTAAAGCTTAAAGTGTCTACTTTAAAACTCTCTTTTGGACTTATGGAAAAAATATGTGACATTATTCAAAGTAACTATGTATATGACTCGGGATATATGAAGGTCATCACCAACCAATCATCACTTTTTGCACTTTCCAAGAATCAAAAATAACTTTTTATCTTGTGGTCAATGGCTCAGTAGCCCATTGGTTTGGACCTCTTACCGAAAGTGAGTTTAGCTACAATGTCTTCTTAAACTTTTTCGAATTGTTTGCTCTTCCTTTTATAATTGGAAGATTTAATAATCCGGAACTAGTACTATTGGTTACTAATATTTTTATTAAAGTGAGTGAACGTCTTTTAATTCGATTTTTATATAGAATGAAGTTGATGTTCAATATATATATATATTAATTTTTTTTTTATTAAAATGAGTGAGCGTCTTTTAATTCGATTTTTATATAAAATGAAGTCGATGTTCAATATATATATATATATATATTTATTAAAGTGAGTGAACGTCTTTTAATTCGATTTTTATATAGAATGAAGTCGATGTTCAATATATATAATTCTTCGTTTTAATGTTTTTTTTTTTCATACAATAATATTGAGAAATGATGATTACAATATACACATAATCACCTCAATGTTCTTATATTATAAAAGTTTAAGAACTGATTCATACAAATTAGGAAAAAATTATTTGTATATTTATTACTATTTATATCCGTTATATATTGGAAGATCTTAAAATTTGAATTTAATATTTGTAAAAAACGAAGTCATAACAAACATATTAAAATCAATCTAATAAATATGTAACTTGATTAAAATTTTATTAGAATAGATTTTTGTAATTAAAAAACCTACTATGAACTTAAAAAATTATTTTCTAGAGGAAGAAGAATAATGGAATAGGTCCCACCAGACCAGTCACCCCTTTAATCCCCTTGCTTAATCTTATCTTCATTAATTCTAGAGTAGAAGAGAATTTTACGGGCATTGATCTTTTGACAATTTTTTTTGGTGAGACTTTTGACAATTTTTTTTGGTGAGACTTTTGACAATCTTTTCACATATGGTTCACATTATGTACGTAGAACAGACTTCATCTATACTGATCTATTACTAGTTTTATACACGCACCCTGCATATATATATGCGCTAATGTGCATTCGTATTATCGTCGCCTAATTAGGTATGTGTTTGTTTTTCTTTCAGCCGATTACTGAGTTATTTATTTATCTTAATATTTTTTTGTAAACGGCACAAATTAACAAATTAAGATCTATATAATAAACAACATGTAAACATGATAATCAGTTCAGGTCATGAGTCTCATGCATGGACATTGTTCGTACCTGATCTGACCAAGCAACGGACCTAACGAAAATACTTGGAAGATCACTGGGGTCAAGACCAAGCCCGTCATCAAGGCCCATCAACAAGGCATATGCCTAAAGCTCACCGTTGTGGCCCATGACCTAAACCTAGACATTGTCTATAAATAGGGAACCTCCTCCCTCATTCAAGACAATCCTCTATCTCTCTACAATTCTCACTCTCTCTCTATAGACAATCTCTCTCCCTTCTCTCTACATTACTATCTCTAAAGGCTCATAGCCTAATGTATCATGTACAAAACACATATATTATTAATGAGAGTAGAACAACACCGTGGACGTAGCCCGATTTGAGTGAACCACGTACATCGTTGTGCTTTGGTGTGAATGTGTGTCTTCACAATTCGACATATCCATTTTATGTATCAACAGTTGGCGCCGTATGTGGGAAACGCGACAAAAATCCAGGTCAGTTCCCTCTCAAAAACTCATATTCCTGCTAAAACACCATGAACACCCAAGAACACCAACCCAACCTAGAACACAGATTCGCTCACTGCCAAAGAAAACCCAAAAATCTCTCATTCCCTTCTCTGGTCAAACACAACACAAGACACTACTATGTCTTTCTTATTCCTATTTGCCAAAAAATACATCTCAAACATCTTTCACTCAGTCTCTCACGACACCATACCAATAGAGACAAGCAACAAAGAAAAATCCAAAAACCTTCCCTGGTAAAAGCCCATCTCAACACACAAACAACAATCATTCATCCTCACTCTCTACTGCAAGGATGAAGAAAAGCAAATACACATCAAACATAGATCTCACGAATATTCGTTTGTATATCGTACTACATATGTGGATTTAGCATATGGCTCTACAACCTGCATTATCAAAAAAAAAGAAAAGGAAAAAGCTCACGCATTCATCAGAGGCTGCATACCAGCCATAGGAAAGAAGAACTGATGAGCGGTTCCCAGAAAACCCCTTTCTCATGCTTTCTCTTTCTCTCCCTCCCAGACATGAAATCCACCGAGTGACGAGCAACTTGAGCGAGTCAACCCGCTTCCTCCTCCTTGGACCCTCTCTGGTCCAACATTAACAAGATCCGACCCGAGTCCCCGACCTACCTCTCGGACCCCGAATTCTCCAGGACCGCCAAGAGCTGCTCTGCCAAGATTCCGGCGTTGCTGGCGAGAGAGAGAGAAGGAGATTGGGCGAGGAAGAGAGACGAAGGCGTTGTTGTTGTGTTTCCCGGCTTCATACCTAGCAGGTCTGATCACGATGGCGGTTGTACAGCCCCCAGTTCCAGAACCTCCTCCGAGATCTTCCCCGTTCAACATGGTAGCAGTCAGCCTCGCTGGGGAAACTTCGAAGCACAGTCCCCTGGTACTCCATAACGGCATCGTCTGAACTTGGAGACTACCAACGACAAGCTACCGCCACCACCGGTTGAAACACTGCTGCCATATCCCAAAACGACGGTCGCCGACTGTCATATCGATGACGAAAACGTACTAAGCGACCTCTGATCGCCAACATCCGACTCAGGGACTCGCCGACGAGTCGCCAAAAAACAATTTTGCAGCGGCTACCATGCTCAACTAGCAACGCTCCACTCCTCTGCTTGTGACACTGCCACCACTAATGGAACCATGGGACTCTGATGTATCGAGCCCTGCGTACTCCAACCATCACCGACTCGCTCTCAATGCCCAGCGCCACTGTTGGTTCGTCGTGAGGCAGAGTAGGCTTTTCTAGTTCAAGCTCGCCAGGTCGGCTCAGTCGCCACCGCCGAGCAGCACCAATCCGTCACCATCGACATCCTTCATGGCCAGCAAGACCAGAACCAGGCCAAGAATCGGGCAAGTAAGACGATCGGGACCTAAACAAAAACCACCGACACCAAGCCGATGTCGTCTTCAGACTTGCAATGAAATCCTTAGGCTGCGAAGGTTTGGTGAGCTCAGCTCATCCTTGGACGTTAGTGTGAACGACGATCGCTCTGCCCACAAAACCCGATCGTCTCCCACGCCAGCGACCGCAAGCCCACACACTCAAATTGCATTAATTAGTTGGGTTAAACACAAGTTGGGCTGCACAAACAATTGGGCTGAAATATTTCACAAAAAAAAACAATTGGGCTCAACAAACAGTTGGGCTGAGTACAAATTGTACAAGCCCATTCACTACTTAAATGGGCTCATCATTTTTTTAAGGTGTCACCTTGGCCCATTATGTCATCCTACAACGTGGGATGACCTCACACTATGATGGATATACAGACAAGCCCACACACTCAAATTGCATTATTTAATTGTAAATTACTCTAGACAATTACACATGTGCCTAAAGCCCACCGTTGTGGCCCATGATCTAAACCTAGACATTGTCTATAAATAGGGAACCCCCTCCCTCATTCATGACAATTCTCTCTCTCTACAATTCTCACTCTCTCTCTAGAGACAATCTCTCGCAATTCTCTCTACATTACTATCTCTAAAGGCTCATAGCTGAATGTATCATGTACAAAACACATATATTATTAATGATAGTAGAGCAACACCGTGGACGTAGCTCGATTTGAATGGACCACGTACATCATTGTGCCTTGGTGTGAGTGTGTATCTTCACAATTCGACATATCCATTTTATGTATCAACAGACATCATGAAGTCATTGTTTTGCTCTTTAATTAATTTACACTGAAAGCTATGAACATCAAGTATTTTTGTCTGAGAGAGTGATATTAATGTGTCCAATGTTATATCATAGTATTCTTATTTTAATCCATGAAATTATATCGATCATACTAATCTTATTCCTTTAATTTATATGAGTACACAACCAACTTCATCATCATGTTTTCCTTTTTACATACGATACGACAACAAACATCTCTCTTTTTTCTAAGTTTAAAATGTGTTCATCAAATTCAATTTTAACACGTTTCAAAATTTTAAATAACAAAACAAAAGACATAATTAAAATTTCAAAATAGACAATTCGATCACCACAAATAAAGATAAAGAGGTTAATTAATAATGCTCATGAGCCCGTAGTAATAATGAACATACGTACTGTGGTCAAAGAGCAGAAAAATGATTTAAACAAAAATATAACTTTATGATTTTGGTCATTAATTAATTAGTAAAGTAATTAATTAAACAAATTAAAGTATAGTGCATGTCAGTGTAGATGAATTAAGCTTAGATGTCGGTCCTCTGGCCAACTTTATTTTATGAAGCCTTTATCTCTGTCTACATTGGATGACAGGACGTTAACACCATGATGGTGCATGCACTAAATTAATAAATCAAAATGAGCATGGCCTAACCACCTCCTTTTAATTAGACTTTCTTCCTCTAGGTTCCATCGATCACTTGAGTCCTAGCCTTCACTTTTTTTATCGACCCTCAACGACATCGATCGATAATATTATTGAAATGGCGGGTAAGAGGAAGTTCATGAATGTGCTGCTTATTTCTGTGCTGCTGCTTCTATCTATGCTGTTGTTTCATAGAGGAGCAACAGACGGATACATTAACAGCAAATATCAACCCCCAAGTGCTACCCCTCTACAATCGTCGCGAAAGCTGTTGGAAATGGGAGATGATCCCGGAGAAGATGCTAGCAACGGAGATTATGATTATTACCGGCGGTACGGAGATGTCCCAAGCCCCGGTGTTGGTCACTGATCCACGAGATGATGATCATCAAGTCTGCTGCGCGTGTTCTTCAGTTTGCTTCTGTGTTTCTTTTCTGTGCCACCTTCTTATTACTTGCTAGTTTCCCTTGTATGTATATATATATATATATATACACATATACATGAGCACAAACCGTATGAATATGGATTGTTTATTCTTTTCTAAGGTCAAGAATTTCTCCTCTTCTTGTTACCCCCTCGATCTCTACATACATCATCGATCTCTTCAAATCATCTCAGTCTTTGCAAATAAGCAAAGTAATATTATGAGAAAAAAGGAGAGTGATATTCATTTTCATTTATATATATTTGACATGTGAATGCTGCCTGCATGTATAACCCAAAATAGTTGTGTTGTATATATGTAAGATGTAGATATATTGTTTTTGGGTTAATAAAAGATTATTGAGAAAATTTGTGTGACATTTACCTTTCAAATTCTCTATATATGAACTGGTGAATTATATTGAAAGAAATCTCTACCAATTGATGAATTATTTCCCCTTTTCGATCTATTGTGTTCTTTTTCTTTGATGGGGTACGTACTGTGGGTGTGTTGGGAAAGGCCAGGGGTTGAAGTAATTATGATATTTATCCTTCATCGAACAATTTGATTTGCCTCCTCAAGTGATTAATTGAGTAATTCTCAATTCAACCAGTTTATCATTTTTCAATAAGTGTGTTGTGATTGATCATCAAAATTCGGAAGTAAGTTGATCAAGTATTTATATTTACTGAACAAAATAATATCAAATTTATTCCTACGTTTTATAATTTTTATATAAAAAGTCTCTTTATACAATTTACCCAAATAAAAAATCATCTCAAGTGTTTTCGACTAACAAATGGGGTTTTGAAGGGCTTATTCGTGAGTAAACCTAATCCTGATGTGCTATACAAGAAATCTACTTGCAAGTTTGAAGAACAGGAGTTTTGATGACAAAATAAAAGAAGTTCAAGGATATCCCACATCGACAAGTAGAGGGGAGAATGCGTTGAAGACTTGAGTAGTGGCTATAAAACTGACAGCCGGGGAATAGAAAGCTCATACCTTTCTCGGCCTTTTGGCTAAGATCAAGTGTAGTATCTGTTCTTATCAGTTTAATATCTGATACGTGGGTCAATGATCCACACGATATTAAATTAATTTATTTAAGGGAGGAGTCCATCAGGGTAGCTTGCTACTTGGATTCTTATGCGTCGCCCAAGCATTGCACTACTGCATGGGCCTGGCGCACCCTGCCAAATATAGTTCAATATTTGTATGGTCAATACTAATGGGCCTTCTTTTTCTTTAACAATTGGCCGTTTTATAGTGGTTATAATCAATATGGGGGCAATCTAATGTTGTCTATGTTGTTTCTGTTCATGCGAAACAATAACTTTTTAACCTCCCATGACAAAAAATATGAAGGTTTACATAGCATAGCGTACATGACGAGTTGAGGTGAGAATGTGTTGAAGAGTTGTTTCAAAGAGAATTTCGGGCCCTATTAATCATCGGTTTTGGCAAAATTCTACGTAGATATATATGTTCATGAAGAGAACTTCAGGGCCGTATGTTTGTATCAGTTTAGTATGGAGTTCGTTAGTGACTCAAAATTTAAACACATGACATGAACTTCGTTAAAGCGTTGACATATTGGATGGGCCTAGGGCACCTTACCCAATATTGTTTGAATGCATATTTCTACTCTCAATGGCCCACTTGCTTTTTAATTTTATAACTTTGACAATAATGGACCAAGCAAACCAATTTCAGTCATGAGAGGATCACTATCCGTGCAAATATCTCTGCTGTGTTGATAGCTTCTTCACAAATGATCAAGGCCCTGTTTGTATTGTTTTTTTTTTTTTTTAAAGTTGTTTTATTTGAAATTGAATCAGTATAAAAATATTTGGTAAAAATGAAAAATTTTATTTTTTTGAAAAATAATGGATTTTTGATAACAACATTTTTTTTTAAAAAAACAATCTGCAGGTTACTTTTAAAAATTACTTTTACCAAAATTATTTTAGTGTATAACTATTTATTATGAAAGAACAACAAAAATAATTTTTTTAAAAAAAACACAGCAGAAATAACTTTTTTTTAAAAAATACAGCAATACCAAACTAGCCCTAAGTCTCTTTCATAGTAAAAAGCACTTAATTTGAAGAAATGTCCTCTACACAAGTTATGTGTGCGGTTTCGAGTTCGATTTTTTAGGCGAAGTCAATACCCAATATGTATAATGTAAGTCACTCAATATCATTGTATTAAAAAAAATGAAGAAATAAAATTTCGGACTATTCCTTTCTAAATTAAGTTTACCAACGTATCCTTATTATAAAATTTTGAGTATTTCTCTTGAAACGGCTAAAATCTTAAAATCAATTAGTTGATTTTAACATTTCATTTTATTTACTGCAATTCATTTCTTCTTTTAAAAAAATAAAAGATAAAACTAGAATGTTGCATGCATGTATAGCCCAAAATAGTTGTGTTGTATATATGTAAGATGTAGATATATTGTTTTTTTGTTAATAAAAGATTGAGAAAATTTTTGTGGCATTTACCTTTCAATTCCTACATATGAACTAGTGAATTATATTGAAAGAAATGTCTACCAATTGATGAATTATTTCCGCTTTTGTATTGTTTCCTTTTTCTTTTATCGGGTACCGTGGGTGTGTTGGGAAAGGTCGTGATTGAACTATTCTTGGAGTTGGTTGAAGTACTATGATATCAATGGCGAAGCAAAGAGTATATATCGCTCTGGATTAAAAAATTTAGTTAAAATTAGTTGCATCTAGACCTTTTAGGTTATAGAAGAACAACATTGTGTAAACATGATAATAATAAGTTCATATTGAATTTTAAACAGACCTCCAAACATAATATGTAAATGCCCACAAACATACCAATCAAATTTCAAGTTATAGAATACAAACAACTAAAAGAAATAACATATATAATTACTAGAGCACGTACAAAACATTGATGAACTTGGACAAAACAAAACAACTGTTGTCTTGGAAAAGAAATCATATTAGATTATATATATATATATATATATATATATATATATATTCTATAACTCTTAGTATTTTGGATTGGGCTAAATTTCTTTTATTATTAATTATACATATTAATTATTTTTTCGTCCAAAAATTCTACCCTGTCCAAAAGTGATAACACTTTTAGTAAATGTGTTGTGATCGATCATTGAGATTTGGAAGTAAGTTGGTCAAGTATTTATATTTACTAAACAAAATAATGTGAAATTTATTGTTATTTTATAATTTTTATATAAAGGTCAACCTTATAAAATTTACCCTAATAAAAAATCATCGCAAGTGTTTTCGACTAACAAATGGGGTGTTGAAGGATTTATTGGTGAGTAAACCTAATGTGCTACTAACTGTCTGTGCTAAACAAGAAATATATTTTGATTTTGAAGTTTGAAGAACAGAAGTGTTTTCATGAGAAAATAAAAGAGGTTCAACGATATCCCACATCGAGGAGTTGAGGTGAGAATGCGTTGGACGGTGGATATAAAATCGGCAGCTCGGCAAATTTAAACTCATACCTTTCTCGGCCTTTTAGCTAAAATCAAGTGTAGTATCTGTTCTTATCAGTTTAATATCTGATACGTGGGTTAATGGTTTACACGATATTAAATTAATTTATTTAGTGGAAGAATCCACTAGGCTAGCTTACTACTAGGACTTCTTAAGCGTTGCACTATTGCATGGCCCTGGTGCACCCCACCAAAATAGTTTAAAATTTCTGACGATCGGCCTGGGGACTTCTATTTTTGTGACATTGGGCTCTTTCTTGTAAACGGGCCTTTTGTTATTTATGTTAATATGACATCAACAAATGTTATTTATGTTTGTATGGAGCTCAAGGCTTGACTGCACAATATTGATATCAATAATGGATAAACTTAGAATTGCCTCGATTTCGCTTAACTCACTCTTCTTGTGGATGGAACAGTGCATGATGGAATCCTTCTTCATCGCCATTCTCTCTCACTCCTGCACGCTTACTTCGATGCTGATTGGGGGGGGGGGGGGGGGGGGGGGGGGGGCAACAAAGACGATCTCTCCTCCACCGGTGCATACATTCTCTACCTTGGAAAAAATCCTATCTCATGGTCCTCTCGGAAACAACCCACAGTTGCCCGCTCCTCCACAGAGGCGGAGTACCAGTCGGTTGCTGACACCACAGCTGAGATCAGTTGGGTGTGTTCCCTTCTCTCTGACCTTCAGTTTCCCCTACACAGTCAACCGGTCATCTATTGTGATAACATAGGGGTGACTCAGCTGTGCTCCAACCTAGTGTTTCACACTCGTATGAAACATGTCGCAATTGATTTTCACTTCATTCGGGAGAAGGTTCAGTCTAGTGTGTTAAGGGTTGCTCATGTTTCGTCCCACGACCAGCTCGCTGATGCCCTTACAAAGCCTCTGGCTCGCCACAGATTCTGTCACCTGAAATCCAAGATTGAACTGCTAACCGGCGGTCCATCTTGAGGGGGCATGATGAAGTTCACTTGACTTGGTCCTCTTAGCTTATCCTATCTTATCGTATCAGTTGTATATCTCAAATTAGAGTTTCAGTATTTGAATATCTCCACACTTTTAGGATGGTTCAGTTTTGTATCAAGCTGTATATATTTCACATTGATGAATGAATATAAATAACGGGTTTCCACCACATCTTCTCTGAAACCAACATGTAGGATGCACCTTATATTGTAGATTTGTATTGTTATATTCATGTTGAGCCAAGGGCCAAGTATGATTTTGGCGGGACTGGTCGGCCTTTATCAAGTTGACCAAATTAGGTACGAACACACATCATTTGGCTCAGAATGCTCTTCCTTTAAATGAGATGGTGGTGTGGATGGAAGAGGGCCAACATGGTTAGAAGACTTAATATATTCTTATTTTACTTCGTTGTTCTTTTTTATAATTTGTTTATGGTTCGTGGTACTCCTTTTTTTTCATTGGGTTCAAAGTCCCGACACACTTTGCACCATTTTATAATTTTTTATCATCATCTATGAGAATTGCAAACTTTTCATCAAAAAAAAAAAAAAACTAATTACAAATAAATGTGAGTATGTAAATCGTTGAAGCTAATTTTATACGCCATAAATTCCAAGTAGTCCTAACTTTTGGTTAGTCATCTTATATATAAAGCCCGAAGAGCTCTAAATAATGGCATTTGTTATAATGCCGAAAATACCTTTGCACGACTAATTAATTCAAAGATTGATGATTTAATAAGTGAGGGCAAAATAGTAAAAATAGGTTAAATTTCTCATAATTCTCAAAATATCCTTACTTAATAAATTTATTCAAAAATGAATAATTTGATAAGTAAGTTCAAAATAGTAAAAATAAAAATATATTAATTAAAGAGTAAAAATCTATATATATATATATATATATATAAAAGCCAAAACTTGATTTTGGTTAAATTTTCAATATACCTAAATAGTTGAAGAAAATCTTAAAGAAAAGACAATCAAATATATTAAGGGTAAATAGTCAAATATATAATGAAATAAAAAAATATATAAATATTTAATTGTTGTAACACTTTTGAATTTTTAAATCAATCAACATTATCTGATTTTTTTTGTTTTTGATTATCATAAGTAGGGATGGGTACGGTTTGGTTCGATGCGGATATCATCTAAATCCAAACCGTTAAAATCTTAACAGTTCGATAAGGTTTGAATTTTCTAAAAATAGAATTGAAACCGTTCCAATCCAAACAATTATCAACAGTTTGATTTAGATGGGTTTGGAAAGTTTAGGCATAAAATTTTCATGTAATTTTTTTAGTAAAAGACCTCTTCCAAGACATATATGTTTTCCAAAATTTCACAATTCTCATCAATATTTCATTTATTCACATTAAGATTTCATTTATTCGCATTAAAATTTTATTCACACATATCAACAAATTAAAATTTTCAACATTTTAAACTTCGAAATATGACGGGTTATGTATAAATATAATTTAAATTCGAAAGTAGCATAAAATGAGTACGGATTAAGTGAGGTAGAGTATTTAATGAACACTTACATTAACATATTATAAAATAAAAAATATTAACTAACAAATATAAATAAATAAGAACCTTATGTTCGGCTTCAAATTCAACGGTTTTCAAAATGAAAATTCAAAACAAAACCGTTACTAATGGAATAGTTTGAATTTTAAAACCGTTTGACTTTTATCAAATTAAATACAAACCGAAATGCCAATAACGGTTTGAATCGAATCGATTTCTGATTTCAACGAATTTATGCCTACCCCTAATCATAAGGGCATTCTTTGGTTGTATTTTCTGCCACATACCCACATTCATTTTTTTTTTCAGTTACCAAACCAAACTCTACGAACATGGAACTACCGGCATCCATTTACATCCTTTTTTTCTATTTGTTTTTAAAAATAAAAAAAACTGTAATAACATTTTATATATTAAAAAAATATAAATTGACACGTACGTATATAATAAATTTAAGTGCGTTTAAAGTCGCACTATGAAAATATCTCATACACACATATATTAATTTATTATTTAGTTGTAAAATCAAACGTAATGCACAAAAATACCTCTACCTTCGGCGGAGTTAAGCCAGTCATAAGATTAAAAGAAAACAAACATGATACTGGCTAAACATTCTTAACATTTATTATTATTTAAAAGTGGTATATTCCGGCTCATGACTCGAGTATGACATGATGAATATTTATTTATTTTGATTAACAAATTCTTAAAATTCTAAACTTACCCACGTTCTGCTTTGTTTTTTAATGATTAGATAAACACAAAATCAATTGTTTTGTTTACTGATCAGTGAATATTGTGGGACATTCGGCATGGTCGGTTGTTGGACACTTTAGCTTTTGGTCCCTTCATCTAATTTTCATATGTACACAAACCCCGCATAATTCACTGTCACTAGCTTTTCATGCCACTCGAAAAACTTCAAATCCAATCCCCTATCAAACCAAATCAACTCCAAATCTTAATCCACCTATTTGATGCTTGCTTTCTGTTTTATCCTAGCAATATTAATCTATATTAGAGAGTGGGAAATTCGAACTCGGATAGCAGAGGGTAAAGATTTTCTTGTCTATTTGATGCATCAGTTTAGGTGACAAAGCTCATACTCAATACCGATTTGGGAGTTGAGACCTTTGAGAAGAAGTGTATGCTGATTTTCTGGTGTGATGTTTGCTGATTTTCTGGTGTGTGATGTATGCTGATTTTCTGGCGTGAAAAGTTGAGGTAAAATTTTGTTCTCTTCTCATTTTTTTACTTTGTTACAGATGTAAATTTATCTACTTTCCACGTACTCAAGCCCAGAGCTTTGTTTTGTGTGATGGGTTATAATCATAAAGGTGGAATCTTCCAGAAAAATAGCTGTATATTTTAGGCAAACAGTGGAGGTAACAATCTTCAAGCACAGTAAAGAATGCTGATAGCTGCTGCAACCAAAAAGTTATTTAGCTAAAATGGAAAAAATGGTCAAAGTGGGTCTAAAGGCAAGAGCCCACACTCGCCACTCGGTGAGAGAAAAAAACAGAAAAGGCTGAGCCTTTCAGCGTTCATGTCATTTGTCATGAAAGGTTGGGGGAAAAGAAAAAGATAGCTCTTTTAGTAAATTTGAGCTAACATTAGCATGTTCGGCCGTCCTTGGATTCACATGGGTTTGCCTCTATAAGCTTGCATTGTAGAGCCCTTCTTTGCTAAAACTGTTTTTTCCTTGGCGTTTGGGTGCTCTTTCATTCGGCACCACACAAGTTTCTGGAAATTAAAGGTTTGGTATGTTTTTAAATTCTGTCTGGTGATTTCTTGAGTTAGCTGCAAACCCCTTTGGAATTATTTATGAGAACAGTGACAGATTACCTTTCCCTTTTTTTTTTGTTCTTGTTATTAATTTCTATTGCATTAGCTTTCATGGGTTTGAAGCAAAAGAAATGAAGAAGTTTAACAGTTAGGTGGGAATTGAAAGAGACCAGAACCCTCACAAATGAAATACTTATTAAATAATCAAGGCTGTGAGTGTGAGAGAGAATGTGGGGATAAGAAAGTGGCTCTGAACCTGCTAAAATGGTCCTTGAAATCAGCTTTGTTAGATTCACGTGGTTGTGCCTTTTCGTTGCCTATTTGCTTATGTTTTTCTTGTGAAAAATCTAGAGTTTAAATCACATGCATCACAGTATACACAGTTAAATTGAAGCTCCTGCATCTTTGTCCTATAGAAGCTTGACAGCGAGGTGTCAGTTTAATTTCTTCCGATCATATCTACCATTGAAGGTTGAGAAGGGTAAGACAATAGTGACAGAGAGCTGAATTGAGAATGAATTGGGGCCCCTTCTACATTTATGAGACTTTATCAGAACAATTCTAGTGCAGGTGACCACTATTTTTTTTTTTTTATTTGGCCTTGTGGGTTTCATTGCTTTGAATTTTCCTTCTTATCCTGGAAATTTGCAAACAAGATTTCTCTCAGCTTTAAAAAACGTGGTGGGAATGTGATACAGGTAATGGATGTCATGTGAGTTTACTGGAAAGTGAGTGAATATGTCTCCTCTATTTCTGGGTAATTGGAGTTCTTGAAGTGTGATCATGAAATAAAATCTCTTTAGCTGGCTTTTAAAATATTCAGATTCTGTTTGAGTTAACCAATAAAACTTGTATTCTTTCAAGCAGATCTGCAGGTAACTGCTTCCAGTTGATGATATCTAGTCTCAAAATTGAAACTTGAGAGCTCCATGGATCTTGAGAGAGTCAAGTGTTGGGACACTTCAAAGGTTAGTGCTTTTTCTTCGTTTCCTCAAATTACACGTAACCCATTAGTTTGTGGCTTGGTGAATGAAAATGAACTGAATTATCAGAAATTTTTATGTTGAATTGCATTTCAGAAGGACTCTTGGAAGAATGTTATGCTCTTAGCCTATCAGAGCCTGGGAGTTGTATATGGGGACCTGAGCATTTCCCCTCTCTATGTCTACAAAAGTGCATTTGCAGAAGACATTCAACATTCAGATACCAATGAAGAGATTTATGGTGTACTTTCATTTGTCTTTTGGACTCTTACCTTAGTCCCATTGTTCAAGTACGTCTTTATAGTCCTTCGAGCTGACGATAACGGAGAGGGTAAGTAACTAAGTACTAAAAACTTAAACAACTGAACAATGCTTGTATAATTTATGCTGTATTGCCTTTAGGTTGTAAACTTTCATGGATGTTTTTTTTCTGCAGGTGGTACTTTTGCATTGTATTCGTTAATATGTAGGCATGCCAAAGTGAGCCTTTTACCCAACCGGCAGCTTGCCGATGAAGCAGTCTCTACTTACAAATTGGAGCACCCACCAGAGAAGGAAAAAAGCTCTAGGGTGAAAGTTGTCCTGGAGAAGTGCAAAACCTTGCACACTGCATTGCTAATGCTTGTTCTTCTTGGCACTTGTATGGTGATTGGTGATGGAGTGCTCACTCCAGCCATTTCAGGTACAAATCTTTCAGTTTGAGAATTAAAAGATCTATCATTTGTCTGGTTTCCCGACTAATTATTGTCTATGCTTTGTTTCAGTCTTTTCTGCTGTGTCTGGCCTCGAATTATCCATGTCCAAGGAGCATCACCTCTGTAAGCCTCTCATCTCCTCTATCATTATGCTGATGTATGTAAATTTCACTTTCCAAATGTCAACTTATCAACACGAAACTCATAGTGATTTGTGAGGAAATTTATATTGTAAACAACTGGTTAAATGGAGACTTGTAGTTTTGACTTTTGAGATTCCCATTGTGTCTATCTACAATTTTACATATTTATTTTCTGTTTCGATATTCAGATGCAGTGGTTCCAATT
Source organism: Oemleria cerasiformis (assembly GCA_037349345.1). NCBI lineage: Eukaryota > Viridiplantae > Streptophyta > Magnoliopsida > Rosales > Rosaceae > Oemleria > Oemleria cerasiformis. The sequence goes on along the minus strand of JAZGTL010000007.1, from coordinate 32,297,004 downwards.
ACTTGCTTCATATTATTGTGTCTTTTCGCACTTCAACACTATGGCACCCATCGAGTTGGGTTCTTTTTTGCACCAGTGGTGTTGGCATGGCTTCTGTGCATCAGTGCTCTTGGCTTATATAACATAATCCACTGGAACCGGCATGTCTATCAAGCCCTATCTCCATATTACATGTTCAAGTTCTTGAGGAAGACAAGGATAAGTGGATGGATGTCATTAGGTGGAATATTGCTGTGCATTACAGGTAATATTGGAAACTACATACTGATGTGTTATGGCCCTGATGGATTATGTTTTGCATAAAGCTAATGACTTGTGCGACTTTCCATGCAGGCTCAGAGGCAATGTTCGCTGATCTTGGCCACTTCTCATATTCTGCCATTCAGGTGATTCTTGCATTCCTAGTACTGGCTTGTGTATGCATTTTGAATGGCGATCTGCATTCTAATGAGGGGATCCGAACCTAACTTTCGTAGTGCAGGTTGCTTTTACATTCTTGGTTTATCCAGCACTTATATTGGCATACATGGGTCAAGCTGCTTACTTATCACAGCATCACCACACCAGTCACCGGATCAGTTTTTACGTCTCAGTTCCAGGTATGTGTTCGTAGTTCTTTCTTTTATAGGCAGGACTATTATTCAACATCCATAGAAATTGAATCAGATATGTCGTTGCATGAGAAGTGATTGGCATATGATTTCATTTTGCCCTGATGACATTTGAGTTGACTAAATCCTGTGATTAAATTGTTCATGTCCTACAGAAAGTGTGAGATGGCCAGTACTTGTACTAGCCATTCTTGCTTCTGTTGTTGGAAGCCAAGCAATCATCAGTGGAACATTTTCCATCATAAATCAAAGCCAATCGCTTGGTTGTTTCCCGAGAGTCAAGGTTGTTCACACTTCTGACAAGGTACATGGCCAGATATACATCCCTGAGATCAACTGGATGCTCATGATCCTCTGCATTGCAGTGACCATTGGATTTAGAGACACAAAACACCTGGGAAATGCCTCAGGTAACTTAACCTCTACACTTTTCGCTATCTCCTATCATAAATTTGATCTCTTTTTCATAGAATCACACAATCAAAATCACTTTCATTGCAGGGTTAGCAGTGATGACTGTTATGTTAGTTACAACATGCCTCACTTCCTTGGTGATTATCATTTGCTGGCACAAACCACCTATTCTAGCCCTTTGCTTCCTAATCTTCTTTGGCTCCATTGAATTGCTCTACTTCTCAGCTTCTCTCACCAAGTTCCGGGAGGGTGCTTGGCTCCCCATCCTTCTTGCCCTTATCCTCATGACAATCATGTTTGTCTGGCACTATGCAACCATAAAAAAGTACGAATTTGATCTCCACAACAAGGTTTCATTAGATTGGCTTCTAGCCTTAGGTCCAAGCTTAGGAATTGCTCGGGTCCCTGGCATTGGCCTTGTGTTCACAGATCTCACCTCAGGCATTCCTGCAAACTTCTCCCGCTTTGTAACCAACCTCCCTGCCTTCCACCGCGTCCTAGTGTTTGTGTGTGTCAAATCAGTCCCTGTCCCTTATGTACCACCTGCTGAGCGCTACTTAGTGGGGCGTGTTGGTCCTGCAGCTCACCGGTCCTACAGGTGCATTGTTAGGTATGGATACCGCGATGTTCATCAAGATGTTGACTCATTTGAAACAGAACTAGTAGATAGGCTGGGAGATTTCATTCGATATGACTGGTGTCGAACACATAGATCTAGCTCATGCACTGAGGATGATGCTTCAAGAACTACTGATACAAGTGAATGTAGATTGGCTGTCATTGGGACAGTTGCATTCTCTGGTGCACCGGCGTATGAGATTGAGGAAACTCAACCAGCAAGTGTGTCTGTTGGTTTCCCAACGGTCGAAAGCATAACAGATGTCATTGAGATGGAACCAGTTGAAAGAAGAGTGAGGTTTGCCATTGACTCAGACTCTCAAGCTGATTTTTTGACTGAGAATCCCACGCAGATACGTGAAGAGCTTGAAGATCTCTATGCAGCACAGCAAGCTGGAACAGCATTTATACTCGGGCACTCACACGTTAAAGCAAAGCAAGGTTCATCTGTTATGAAGAGATTGGCCATTAATTTTGGGTACAACTTTCTGAGGAAGAATTGCCGGGGACCAGATGTGGCGCTGAAGGTTCCACCGGTGTCTCTTCTTGAGGTTGGCATGGTTTATGTTGTCTAAACCAGACAGACATGTAATTACCAATTAGATTTTGTCTTTGTTTGCTCACTTGCCACCAGTTCCGCAGAGAGAGTGAAAGGAGGTGGTGTGTGGCTGTGTGCTAGGAAGATGTGTAGAAAGATATAACTACCCTATGTCATAGTCTCCCATTGATGAGTGAGATTACTACCAGAAAATTGTAAAATTACAACTTTTCTTGGGTGGATGGATGTCAAGGTTGACATAATTGTTGTTATCATCTATAGTTTTTACCAAACTATTCATGTATGTAAAACTTATCTGTACTAAATTTATCGATCACATCTCTCCTACTACGAATTGACACTTATGTATGGAGATACACCATAACATTGGTGTGTTAATATACATGTGATTAAGAGATACATTCTCTTAGAGATTTATAACTGTTCATAAACAGTGATATAACTACTTATTAACATATGTAACTTTATGAAATGATACAAGTGAATTTATATAAAGACTTGTGTGTATCTTATAGAAATCAACAACAATTCAATTCAACATGAGATTGATTTTGTCTTCAATCTTGATATGCTCATTCTCCCTTGGCATCACCATATGGTTGGTAACAAAAGGTCTAATGACAATCAGAAGATCCTATACCAACATTGGTATCAGAGCTTGATTCTGATTATGCCCGAACGGAGAATGAACCAAATAATAATCAGGCCCTGTGAGAATTCAGGGTCATTCTTCAGTTTTCAAGTGCTCCTTCGTTTCCAACAATTTCCGGCGCCTAATTTTCAGAACATACCTGTGAATCAAAGTGGGCGTGAATTTTCAGCACGTATCCTGGAAATTTTGGCGGTCGTTTTGTCTCTGTGAGGCAGTTTTCTGATAACTTCAATCGAGCAACACATATCCTCCACCACGCCGTTTCATCTCAGCCGTGAGAGATTTCCCACCAGGTTGCGGTCGTAATTATCAACGTCAAGTCTTCCAGCGCCGAGTCTATCATCGCCGTAACTTCCGGCGCCGTAATTCCAAGCATCGAAATTTTCAGCGCCGGCACCGAAATTTCCAGCGCCGTGAGTTCCAGCTCCGTTTTCCCTGCCACACTTCTCAATCGTTCAACACAATCACACCACAACGAGAAGCCGAGTTGGTGAGGAGAAACAATTGAAGCTTTGCATATCTGCCGCAACCTTGCCGCACACCAGTTCTTGGAAGGCACGTTCCAAGTCGTGCGTCTGCTTTGTACCGTGAGTCTGCTTTCTATGCTGCAGAGAGTGCAAGAGTGAAGCCGTACGTTTGCTATATCAAGGAAACTATTATTTAAATAATTTAGTGTGTTTTGTTTTCTTAGAACAATTTATTAGTAGTAGTTTTCATTGAACAGGTCTTTATTTATTTTTGGTATTTTGTTGTGGTTTGTAATATAAACATATATTGTATTTGTGTTTATATTTTATTTTGAGATTTATGGCTAGTAAATCTAAAATTGAAACCATTAATTTAGAGAGGTTAAATAATGTAAATTATTGTATATGGAAAAGAAGGATCGCATATCTTCTTACCCATGAAATTTTTTTATACACGGTAAAAAATGAGAAGCATGTGAAGTTTTCTTATGAATTTACAAAATGGGAAGAAGATAATGAAATGGCTAAGGCTATGATCCTTGCCCAAATGGAAGATAATTTAATCCTTCTTTATGAAGAATATGAAACGGCCACGGAAATAATTGATGCTCATGAAGCAAAACATGGTCGTAATTCTCAAACATATATTCAATTATTGCTTGAGAAATACAATGGGACTAAAATGTATGAAAATGATTCCATGGTCGATCATATTACTAAAATGGAGTTAATGACAAAGGATTTATACAATGCTGGCCATCCTGTTTCCAAATAAAATGCAAGTTAACGTGCTTCTTAGTAGCCTCCCCAAGTCTTGGGAAAACGTAGTTACTTTAATGACATATGGTCGAGCTGAATTAACTATGGGTAATTTACTAGTTATGTTGGCTATTGAAGAAGTACGCATGAACCGACGGAAAAAAGAAGAGGGCCAAGGAAAGCTCTTGCTAGCAGAAGTTTCTCAGAAAAATAAACCACAACACAATAAGAAGCGCCACCATTTCCAAAAGTTTGGTCATCGCAAACAGAACAAATTTAAAGGGAAAAAGAGTGCATGTTTCAACTGTGGAAATGTTGGTCATTTTAGGGCTAAATGTTCTAAACGAAGAAACACTAACAAAAATCCTAAGGAGTTGATTCTAACTGTTTCTGAAGCACTCGTTACTGAAGATGAAGGACAATGGTGCATTGATTCTGGTGCCACTAGGCATGTCTATAAGGAAAAAACTACTTCATCAAATTCAAGAAAAAATAATTAGGTGAACATCGTTTCTACATGGGCAACAACACTTACATTGATGTTCCAGGTGAAGGAGATTGCAAACTCAATCATAAGATTGCAACTATTATACTTCAGGATGTTCTGTATACACCAAACATTAGGAGAAATCTTATCTCAGTTGCTGTATTAGAAAAGAAAGGTTTTGAGACAAAATTCAAAAATGGTGCTGTTACTATTGGGAAAGATGGTAGTATATATGTAAAAGGAATAAGAGTCGATAATATGTACACAGTTTCTATCAATAAAAGTATTTCTTCCGAGTATGTTTATATCTCTACTGCACAAAATTCATCATATTTGTGGCATTTATGTTTAGGACACATAAATAAAAATAAAATGTCTCGAATGAGTAACAAATGAATGCTACCTCAAGTAAAATTAAATGAATTTGATATATGTGAATCATGTATCAAAGGAAAGATGTCTAGAAATTCATTTTCTAAACATTGGACTTCATTAAATTTACTTGAAGTGATTCATTCGGATTTATGTGGACCTTTGACAACTAAGACACATAGAGGAATGCAATACTTTATTACTTTTATTGATGATTATTCCCAATACGGATTTGTTTACTTCTTGAAACATAAATCAGATGCCTTAGAAAAATTTAAAGAATTTAAGGTGGAAGTAGAAAACTAACTTGGTAGATCAATCAAGACTCTCAATAGTGACAGAGGTGGTGAATTTGAAGCTTTTGATGATTTTTGCAAACTCCATGGTATAAGGCATACTTACAATATGCCTTATACGCCACAACAAAATGGAATTGTAGAAAGACGTAATTGAACTCTTTTGGATATGACAAGATCCATGATGTCGTATGCTGACTTGCCTGAACATTTTTGGGCAGAGGCATTATCTACGGCAGCCTACATATTAAATAGAGTTCAAACAAAGGCTAAACCATTAACACCATATGAGAGTTGGCATGGTCGATTGCCTGACTTATCAAAATTAAAAGTTTGGGGTTGTAAGGCGCATGTTCTTATTCCAAAAACTTTTAGAAATAAGTTACAATCAAAGACTTTGGAATGTACATTTATTGGATATCCTGAAAAAAGTGTAGGATATCGATTTTATCGTCTTGAAAAAGGATTGATAGAAAGTAGGGATGCTGTTTTCATTGAAAACACTAATTTGATCACTCCTATCCAAGATTTAGAAACTTTGGATGAAGGTGAACAAGAGTCTCAGACATTTATTCAAAACAATAATCTTGCTCATAACATGATACATGATCATGACATTGTACATGATCAAGTGGGAGATACTTCAATAGATGATCAAGACAATGTTGATCATGAAAATGATACTATATGACAATGTTGATCATGAAAATGATACTATTATGAAAGATCAAGATAATGGGAGAAATAATCAAATATGTGGGAGTAAGAGAAAAACAGAAGCATCTAGAAAGTTGAAACACTATTATATCTTCAATCTTGAAGAGGTAGATCATTTAGTGGGAGATCCATATCCAAAGGATTATAAAGACGCTATGGGTAGTGTTGAATCAATTCAATGGCAAAAATCCATGGACGAAGAACTTGATTCCATTCAGAAAAATGAAGTCTTGGAACTAGTTGATCTACCCAATGGAAGAAAACCCATTGGTTGTAAATGGGTACTTCGTAAGAAGTAAAAGTCAGATGGTACCTTAGATAGGTTTAAGGCTCGACTAGTAGCTAAAGGTTATACACAAAAACCTGGAATATATTTTGTTGATACTTATTCTCCGGTTGCAAAGTTTACGTCCATTCGGATTCTAATGGCAATAGTTGCTAGAATGGATTTAGAACTTCATCAACTAGATGTCAAAACTGTTTTTCTCAATGGAGATCTGAAAGAAGACATCTATATATATCAGCCGGAAGGATTTCATGTCAAGGGACATGAAAATAAAGTGTATAAACTCAGGAAGTCATTATATGGCCTTAAACAATCTTCTAGACAATAGTATTTGAAATTCCACCAAGCCATTGAGGAAATGGATTACAAGATCATTGTGTCTATACTTGGAAGTGCAAAGAAAGGTTTTGTATATTGTCTTTATATGTAGATGATTACTTGCAAGCAATTCAATAGATTTGATTAAGGAAACTAAATCATATCTTGGATCCAAATTTGAAATGAAAGATATGGGTGAGGCATCTTATGTTCTTGGAATTAAAATATCAAGAGACATAAATGCTAAAACATTGTTTTTGGATCAACAAAACTATCGGGAGAAAATATTTAAAAGGTTCAATATGCAAGATTGCAATATAGTTAGTACGCCTATTTGCAAGGGAATGAAGCTTTCCAAGGAACTGTGTCATGTGCTAGAGCAAGAAGTCAATGATATGCAAAATATTCCATAAGCGCAAGCAGTGAGTAGTTTGATGTATGTAATGACAAGCACAAGGCCAGACATATGTCATGCAGTAGGATTAGTAAGTAGATATCAATCTAATCCTGGTAGACAACATGTTAGAAAATTAAATAGTTAGATTAAATATTTAATTTCTAATAACGTGAACGGAAATTAAAGGACATTTACGTTGGACTATTATACCTTTAGAATTAGGGTTTGACCCTAAGAATTGATTCATGATTTTCTAGGTAAATATTAATTTGTATAAATTAAATTGATATTTATTAGAAAATTGTAATTAAATATATTTAAAAATAAATCCATGGAATTAACTAATGGATTGTAAGGGTGCCACCGCCATGTGATTAAAAGGCACTTGACCTTTGATTGGAAGGTGCATGGCTTCAAAGGGATTCCAATTGATGGCTGGCAGCGAATTGATAAAAAACGGCGCATGTCGTTTGGTCGAAAAGGCGCATGCCGTTTGATCGAAAAGGCTCATGCCGTTTGGTCGAAAGGCGCATGGCGCAATGCAATGAATCAAAGGGTTAATGGCAACAGAAGCGTTACCGTGAAGCGATCCATCAGTCGCAACGGTCAAAGGCAGCATCTGGCGTATGGGTTCCATGCAAGGTCTCTTGTTTTAAGAGATGTGTATTTTATTTTAAGAGATATATCTCTTATTAAGAGAGATGTCTCTTATGAAGAGATGTTAATACATCTATAAATAGAGATACTCATTGTTCGTACCTAATCTGATCAAGCAACGGACCTAACAGAAAGACCCGGAAGATCACTTGGGTCAAGACCAAGCCCATCATCAAGGCCCATCAACAAAGCCCATGTCTAAGGCCCACCATTGTGGCTCATGATCTTAACCTAGATATTACCTATATATAGGGAGCTTCCACCCTCATTCAAAAGAGGCTCTCTCTCTCTACAATTCTCACTATCTCTCTAGGGACAATTATCTCCCTTCTATCTACATATATTACTATCTCTAATGCTCAAGGCCTATTGTAATATGTACAAAACACATATATTATTAATGAGAGTAGAGCAACACCGTGGACGTAGTCTGATTTGGGTGAACTACGTACATCGTTGTGCCTTGATGTGAGTGTGTGCTTTCACAGTTCGACCGATCCATTTTATGGTTCAACAGTTGGCGCCGTCTGTGGGAAACGCGACAAAAATCCAGGTCGGTTCCCTCTAAAAAACTCACATTCCAGCTGAAACACCTTGAACACCCAAGAACACCAACCCAGCCAAGATCCAAAATGGGTTCTCTGCCAAAAATATCCCAAAGGGCTCAGGCCCAAATCTCTCTTTCTTCTCTTCAGACCACCATGGAGGAGGACCTCCTCCCTCGCTGCCAATATCCAAAAATCAGATGGCCTCCCATCTCACCTCCCACCTCTCTTCCTCAAAGAAGAGAAAACATGAACACTGCCAAAAGAAAACCCATAAAATTTCTCATTTTTCTCTTTGGGTTATGGCTCGAAAAATCTTCCAAAAAAGCACATCTCACATCTCTCAATCATGACATTCGAGGAAAACAAAGCAAAAGCAAACTCACTGAAATTTGATGAGGGGGAAGGGTTGTCGAGCCATTCTACACCGACTCGGAGTGGTGAGACAGTCTCCAATCGACCCGGAGTGCATCGAGTTAGTCTTCCACCGACCTGAGTGCGTCGTACCAATCTCTCACCCAGTCGAGGGACTCTCACCGACTCAAAGACATGACGTAGTTTTGGTCGCCTTCCCATATCGAAGGCTCACTGGTCTGCGTTCTCGAAAACGACCTCGGCTTCTTCACCTCAAGACGACGTCGCTGAGATTCCCAACTTCGCGCCTCACAAATGCGCCCACGCAGGCAGCTGTATATCGCCCAGTCCAAGAGCCTCGTTCCGTCGACTTTGCTGGAAAACGTGTCAACGACGAAGCTTGCAAACAAATTGGGTCCTCTTCTGAACCAGGCGCCATTGGGGATTGATCCTCTGCCACCTAGCACCACCATGCGACGCCGCAAGCACCACTAGCATTCGGGGACTTTGATTTGTAACTACATGAAATCTGGTCATCTCCACCAGAGCCGATCGCCACCGCCGAGCAGCCCCAGTTCGACGCCTCATCATCGTCTTTCACTTTCCCATCTAACAGCCAGCAAGGACCCGAGCAAACCCATTTGTAAGATAGGAATCTCCGCTCCATCACGACCAGGATGGGTCGACACGGTCGTGTTCGGCCTCGCCTTTGAATCGGGTCGACATTGGGGACTCGAATTCACCGATACATCTTCTTGGTGGTATCGTCGAAACGGTTGGGGAAAGAGCTACCGACCTATCACCTCTGCTCAGTCGGTTAACCAGAGTCGAGTACATCTGACGAGTCACCTATCGACTTGAGTGCATCGGCCCAGTGCTCCGCCGCTAAGTCGGGTCCTCCACACATAGCTCCGACGCTTCATCGAGTCGGACCTAGTCGAATCCAACCTCACCGCCTCTGCCTAATCCTCCGCTCGCCTCACCCCTGCCTCGTCTCCAAGTCCCGAACTAATTCTTCCTCTTCGTACCCTCTCTGGTCCGCCATTAAGAAGATCCGAACCGATTCATCCACCGCTAGAATTCGGTGAGTACATCATCGCTGCCTTGCATTGTAGAGGTCGTCCACGACGTCTCCTAGAAACACCGCCACCACCGTTGGCACAGGGAGACTTCGATCTATCGAACCTCCTACATTTCGGTCGTCTCCCACACTGATGATCACGCGCCGCCGCCGCCGCACCGACTTGCTACTCCGCCTCCAACATCTTTGTCGAACATGGCGTCGACGAAGATAAGTGCTTCTTAGCTTAGTTAATTGCACTTATTGCTATTAATTGGGCTGAAACATTTCAAAAAAAAAAACAAAAAACAAAAAACAAATACAATTGGGCTCAGCATTATTATTGGGCATAACCCATGACCCCTTTTAATATGGGCATAATACATGAGTTTTTGGGCTGGTCACCCCTCATTCTGTATAGCATAACCATGTCATGTTATAATTGTTTATGTTCACAAACCCATATAAAATGTCATTGTCCCAATTAATCCATACTCGGAGAAGTCCATACTTGGCAAATGTTATTGTGAGACAATGCTCACATTGACAAATACCTATCAAACCATTAGGCTTTATTTAAAACCACTAATATTTATTTCATACTTCACATATTGCTCACGCACATTGAGTATACCTATTATGCAAATATTTACACAATTACATATTCTTATTTGTGCAATAAACATATATATTGTTAAATCCTACAGATTTATGGATCGAAAAATTAATTTCTTATTCTCAGGAATTACCGAATGACCTGATTATCGACCGACATAATCAATCGGCCATCTTTGCCCCTAGGCAACATGCTTTACGATGCCTATTGGCAGGTCCTACCTGCATGCCCACGACAATTACTCGACCTACGTCAAGATGCCCCATGACGATCAAATTTCTTACCGAGCGACACATGTTACTCCTCCAGCAGCCCTAGATAATCACTTTTCTCACTGAGTGACGAGCATCATGACACGTAAGTATCATTGTCTCCCGACACGCTTTACGCTACATTCGAATTATATATTATCTTTTGATGCAATATCATTTTATAACATTATAAGTATCATACTCACATGCGCATCATCATGCTCACATCATTGCCACTCGGTACATGTGCATCATCATGCTCACACCATTACCATTCGGCACATGCTCATCATCATACTTACACCATTGCCCATGGCATCTGAGCATCATATTAACATCATCGCCTCTCAGTACATGCGCATCATCATGCTCACATCATTGAACATCATGCTCACATCATTGCCTATAACATATGAGCATCATATTCACATCATCGCCTCTCGGCACATGCGCATCATCATGCACACATCATGAGCTCGCAGGCATCCCTGCAAAAGGGATGGTCATACACCTCCTTATAGATCGGCATGCTCGTAGGCGTTCCTTGCTACCAATCGACATGAGCTCGCATGCATTCCATGTTATCGTTTGCCACGAGCTCGCAGGCATCCCTATACGAGGTGGCAAACACAATCACCTCGGTGTGGCACTCAATCGACCATGGACATTCCTAGCCGATCGTCCATGTGATCGTGCGAAGTTCCGCGCAAGCAGGCCGACCAAGATGACATACAATCATCTTGGAGTGGCACTCGATCAGCCATGGACATCCTCCAAGTCGATCGGCCACGTGATCGTGCGAGGTTCCGCGCAAGGGGGCCGACCAAGGTGACATACAATCACCTTGGAGTGGCACTCGATCGGCCATGGACATCCTCCAAGCCGATCGGCCACGTGTTCGTGCGAGGTTACTCGCAAGCGGACCGACCAAGGTGACATACAATCACCTCGGTATGGCACTCGATCGGCCATGGTCATTCCTAGCTGATCGGCCACGTGATCGTGCGAGGTTCAGCGCAAACGAGCCGACCAAGGTGACATACAATCACCTTGGAGTGGCACCCGATCGGCCAAGGACATCCTCCATGCCGATTGGCCACGTAATCATGCGAGGTTCCCTCTTCGTGGCCTGTACAAACATGACATACCCATCACTACTTCAAGGTAGCAAAATGGCACCTAGTCGGCCGACGACATCACCTCGGCCACCCAACACGACCTTGCAGGCAACACCTCGGCTGAAGGCATCACATGGGGACTACAAGGTTCCCATTACTACCAAGCCGACTTGACATCAACACAAACAGGCCCAGGCCACCACAAAGCGGAGCAGTCATTTTTCTTCACCCTCGCCAAGACGGCTCTCATCCCACTGTCATATCAGACACTACAACAACATATGAGTCTCCCTCGGCATCCCACCTCGACCGAGGACTTGGGGGACTGGATATAGTGCACCGTACGGATTGGTAGATAGAAACAAAGAAGTTGCTCGGTCAGTGCACTCTTGTTACAAGTCCTCCACCGAGGCAATCCACCTCAGTCAAGAACTTGGGGGACTTCTGTTCGTACCTAATCTGACAAAGAACCAGACCTAGCAGAAAGACCCGGAAGATCACTTGGGTCAAGACCAAGCTCATCATCAAGGCCCATCAACAAGGCCCATACCTAAGGCCCACCATTGTGGCCTATGATCTTAACCTAGATATTGCCTATATATAGGGAGCTTCCACCCTCATTCAAAATAGGCTCTCTCTCTCTACAATTCTCACTCTCTCTCTAGGGACAACTCTCTCCCTTCTATCTACATATATTACTATCTCTAATGCTCAAGGCCTATTGTAACATGTATAAAACACATATATTATTAATGAGAGTAAAGCAACACCGTGGACGTAGCCCGATTTGGGTGAACTACGTACATCGTTGTGCCTTGGTGTGAGTGTGTGCTTTCACAGTTCAACCGATCCATTTTCTGGTTCAACACCCATAATTCATTTTTGCATTCAATTCTTTCATTCATAATTCATTCCATTTGTGGAGAATTATTGTAATAAAGCATTTAGTCTTAGAATAGTTTCAGAGAGAGTTTAAACACAGTTTGCGTTCGTTATTCTTGTGGGTTAAAGTGCAGCTTCCGCAAGTAGCCGATTGTTGTATCTTGGGAGACGTTTACCAAGCAAAATTCTTGAGCACCGGTGAGGAGGCAATTTCGTCTTAAGGAAATAGAACCAAGTTATAAACTCGATCACCTGTAAAGTATTTCTTACTTTGCTTTACTTTTGTAGTTCATTTTGAATATAAAGTTTGTTTTTACTATTATATTTCTGCAAATATAGCAATTATCAATATTTTTACTAACACAACATTGATAAATGGCCAAGAGAATTATTAGATACCTAAAAGGCACTCTCAAGATTTGAAACTTTGTTTCGGATCAAATGATCTAGACTTGGTTTGCTACTGCGATGTAGATCATGCAGGTGATTTAGATGATAGAAAATAACCAGTGGCAATATTATTTTATTTTGTGGAACAACTGTTTCTTGGCTAAGTAAAAAACATGGTTGTGTTGCAAAATCCACGATGAAAGCGGAATACATATCTTGCAGCAAATCGGTAAGTACTGTAGTATGGGCTAAGCATTTTATTGACAACTTGACTATTGTTATACCAGATAAACATGTCAATATGTTATGTGACAACAAGTCTGCTATTTGTCTTATTAAGAATGGAGCAAATAGTTCCAAAGGGAAACACATTGATATTAAATATCACTATATATTGGATATAGTGGAAAGATGAGAGGTGAAAGTCGACTACATATCCTCTGAAGAAATGGTGGCTGATCCTATGACCAAAGGATTGACTCTAGAAAGTTTCAGAGAGCATGTGTCTGCAATGAATTTGAAAAACTTCTAGATGTGTGATAGTCAGAACATGCAATATGGGCATCATAAGGATATTAGGGACGCCTAAATTGAAATATGGTGCGACTCTATCTGAATTGTAATATTTGGTCAAAAGAAAAGATAGAGGACACTAGCGAGGCAACAAAATTATAACAAATCATCTTGTATGTAAATTCCGTTTTAAGGCATCAAGTATGAATTTGTTAATAAAAGCGCATAGTGTAAATTCGTTGATAACAGGAATTAAGGAAAGCCTCTGGATTAGCTTAGGAGGAAGTACTTGATCAAAATTTCAACGCAGGTCAAGTATTTTTTGATTTGGCTGAAGTCGCCATTAGTATTAGGTACGGATGATATTTTTCCTAATACGAAGTAATGGTGCCATTTTGTACTTGAAAGATAGTAAAATGAAGTGGCTGAAACAAGAACGGTCAGTAATAGTGGTCTAAAAGCATGCGCATGTAAAAGTCTAAGCCACAGACTGATGACAATTTACAAATATTTGTAATCTAGTAGGATAGTCAGTGTGATCAAACTTTTTGATACACAGATTAAGAAATCCTTACTAGAGCCTATGAGATCTCATATCATCATGATCAAGTGGGAGATGTTGGAATATGATCAAGTGGGAGATGTTGGAATATGATCAAGATGATATAGGCTTACAATGTGTGTGCATGTGTATGGAGATACACCATAACATTGGTGTGCTAATATACATGTGATCAAGAGATACATCATCTCAGAGAGTTATACCTGTTCATGAACAGTTATATCTTTATACAAAAGGATATAACTGTTTATGAACAAATGTACATTTATGAAAGGATACAAGTGAGTTTATATAAAGACTCATATCATACAGAAATCAACAACAATTCAATTTAACGTGAGATTGATTCTGTCTTCAATCTTGATATGCTCATTCTCCCTTGGCATCACCATTTTGTAATAAACAGTCTAACGACAATCAGAAGATCCTATACCAACATATTGAACACGAAGCCGTGTCTTGTGTCAATCGTTTCTTATATTAGAAATGAGTATTTAAATTATTCTGACTTCTAACTTCTTGTGCGTTTATTAATACAAACAAGATTAAACTGGTCGTGGGTTTAGATTTCTGATTTCCCCAATCCTCCCATCTCCTATTCCCAAATTTCAGATTTATCCATGACTTCTCCATTTTTTGTGTTGTGTCTTGTGCCCATTTTTTCTTGTATTATAAACATGAGTTGGAACTATTTCGAATTCTAACTTCTCCCTGCGTTTACTAACACAAACAACATTAAAAAGTTGCCGAATATATTCATGACTTCTCAATTCCAAATAAACAGAGACGGAAATAATTTGATATATAGAAAAAGAAAAATAAAACCATAGTTATTGGCTGGCCATCAGTTTGAGATTCTATTAGATACTTGAGAGTTTTGGATGAATGACTTGGAAAAAAACTAAATGACTGCTTTGACAAAGGGCCACGTAGCATTATGCTGCCCACCAGCTCTTCTTGAGTGGCTCAAATTCAGTTTCATTCAAAACCCAAAGACTCACCATATAAAGAGAGCAACTGAAGTAATTGTGGGCAGTCACAGAATAATTTCCATAAGCGGCAGCCATGGGAGTAGTGTTAAGAACACTTCCTTTGACACCTCCACGTGTCAATAATTTCCATTCAAGTTTTGGATCTTCAGAGAGCTTATCAACCCCTTTATTCGTCACCAAAAAGTCTCAATTCAGAGTGCTGGCCAAAACTGAGAAGGGGGATGACAAGGAAGAAGAACCCAACAAGAAAAGCAAGCAATCATTTTTCAGCAGTGTCACCGAGGCACTTGATTTTTCTCAAACCAGGTCTGCAGAAGATGCTCTGCTCATTGAAGATGCCAGAGAAGCCACCAAGTCTGGAGAGAAAATGTCCAAGGAGCAGGTACATATATTTAATCGCGTGACATATCATTATCGTCAATAAAACGTAATAATTCTGCTTCTGTATCGTCGATAGTTGAAGACTGATTGGGTTTTCTTATTTTGATGCAGTATGGGGCTCTGAGAAGGAAAATTGGAGGGACATACAAGGATTTCTTCAAATCCTATGTTGAAGGTATGCATCATAAGTGAATTTTGGAACTTTTATTTATTTTGTAGACAATTTATTTATTTATTTTCGTGAGTTTTTGCTGACTTTGAGAAATTTGTTTTTACCTTGAAATTAGTGGATGGGGAATATGTGGAAGAGGGATGGGTGGACAAAACATGCAAGGTTTGCAAGAAAGACACAGGAGGTGAGGCTAGGCAAGTCGACAAACTTGGAAGATATGTTCACGTCGCTTGTTTGGACAAATCTAAATCTGGCAACTTTTTTACCAGACTTTTCTCAGGATGATCATCATCACACTATGAATTTAGATTTTATGACCAGATTATTAATCCCAGAGCCTAACTGGTGATGCGATGATATTTTTAGAAACAAGATATATATCATTTTATGTGTTGAAATAGAAAATTTTCAGAAGTTTTTGGCTTTTCTTTTTGTTTATACTATGAGCACTGAGCAGTGATCATAATATAGTATGACTTTGGTCGAATTGAAATGGTATAGAGAAAATCACATTATCAAACAAGGATTTTACGAAACTTTCCCGCTTTTGTTAACTTCGGCTCTTCAATTTCCTACTTAGAATTGGGGTTGGTTGAAGAAACCGCAAACAACCTGGACGAAAAAAGAAGAAACCGCAAACAAACTGGACGAAAAAAGAAGAAACCGCAAACAAGGGTTTTATGAACTTTCCCTTTTTGTTGACTTTGGTTCTCCAATTTCCTACTTAGAATTGGGATTGTTTGTTTCCCTTTTCCACAATCCAGTTTGTGCCTCTTAACCTTTCCTATGGTAGTAGGTTGGCCATCTGGTGGAAACGGGGATGTGGCAACGGCCGACAATGCGCAAACATACAACACGAACCTAGTAAGACACGTGTTGTCGTCCGGTGGGACTCCGAAGCGGCCGGGGAAATCGATGGAGACATATTTGTTTGCCATGTTTAATGAGAACATGAAGCCTGGGGATGCAGTGGAGCAACAATGGGGTCTATTTTAACCCAACAAGAGCCCAGTTTATCCTCTCAATTTCTCAGGAGCTGGGGTGCCTAAGACCAACAATAATCCAAGCGATCCCAATGAAATCTTCATGAGTGGGGGTTCCCATCTTCCAGGCGCAACATCTCTCTATTTCTTATTTTTCATTGTATTTTTTTTTTGAATTTGAGTACTTTAAATTAGGTGAAGTTAGGTTAGTTAGCAATAGTTTTATGTTGTTTGCCACAGCTAGTTAGCCAATTGTTCGGCCTTCTTACATTTTCTGAGCATTTTCTTGGGAATAAAATTAATAATTTCTTATGTTTTTTTAATTCTTTCTATAATTCTATTGCCTCCCGCTACCAAATCCAATTTATACTAGAAGCCATAATAAAAAGCTACAACGTTTAAAACATACTAGTCTTTTGGCATTCGTTACGCATGTGTTAATTTATTTTTTATCTTTATTAAAAAAAATTAAAATAAAATTTTAATTAAAAAATATATATATGAAAATAAGAGGAATGACTACCTGAATTCACTACCCATTCACTTATCTTATTAACCATTAATATTTAATAATTTATAAATTTAATGTTTAATTTTATTATTGTATCCCTATTTATTAAATGATTTATTTGTTTAAAGTTAATTAGTTGAAGTGTCTTTTTGTCAGAAAAGTTAATGAAGCCTTTTGACCATCATGACTTTATAATAATATAAATAATACATTATAATTTAAGGAAAAAAATTAAGTTGCTTGCATACAACCGGATCATTTTATGGTACATGCATAATTTTAAAAATTAAGTTGTTTTCACACTCCATATTATATTTTCTGCACTTCATTTTTTTTTAAATATTTTTTGAAAATGGAATGTAAAAAGTAAACATAAAGTTTGAAAATCAGTTCTTATTATCTCATATAATAATTTATTTTTTTTCAAAAGTTCCAATGTAATAATTTGACTTATCATAATAATAAAAGGGATTCACACGCGTATGAAATCCAGAGCAGAACAGCCACAACAAATGCATCCAACGATTCAAAACTCGTTGCACTCTCTTCTCTTCGTAAAATGTAACAAGACGCATTGCTAGCCAGTAAACCTAGGACCAAAATGGCGGGAACAGATCGTCTTTAGCGGGAAAACCCCAACTTACTTACTTAAATGCGCGGGAAGAATATCTGAGACGGCCCATAGTGAGGACTGAGAGAGAACTTGCACAGTGTGAGAATCAGATATGGTGGGAGTAGCGTATGACTGTCTGGCGAACCCTCTCGGAGCAGTTCGATCCACTTTCGAAAAGGCCATCGCGTCTGGATCCGACCCGGCCTCCTTCGATGGCAAAGATTGGGGAGCTGTGGATCTCTTCCGCGGCTTTCTCTTCGATGACGGCGGCCTCGCTCAGGTTCAAACCCTACCCCCACCTTCGTTTGCTTTGGCTTTTGATTTGGACTCATTTCTCCATCCTTGAAAACCCTAATTTTTGTGTTTTCCAATTCATCTTTTGGATTATGTATTATCACATTTGTTGCTAAAATCCACTTCCTCCGAGAAATGGGTGAACTCAATTCGTGATTGGTTGTGTCAATTTAGGTACCAATTCTGAATTCTGCAACTGTAAGATGGATTCAGCCCAACACTCTGGTCCGATTTCGGGGAATGATACAAGATATGTTGGGAAATGAGCTCTATGTTGGTGCTTATAAGGTAGCTTATGCCTCTGTTTCTTTTTTTGGCGACCAAATATAAGCTAATTTCTGTGCCTACTAAAACATTGGGTTGTGGATATTGAAGGATGGCTCTGTTTGGAGAACCAACAAATTTACAGATGTTCCTCAATTCCCTATGGAATCTTCACCACCCATGCGATTATGGGAACGCCGAATGCTCTACTGCATCCCGGTGAATTCTCTATACTCAAATTTTACTTCATTTAGCATCATTGATCATCGTATGTAAACTTATATGTTTTCTTAGGAATAGTGACATTCCTTGAATTTCGAAGCCTACTAGAATTTTAGGTATGGATTTATGGAATAAGTTGTTATTTTTGTTTTTTTGTTTTAGGTTCCAGGACAGAATTCATGGACTGAATCCACGTCTGAAGTAGTGGCATATAGAAGTATGAGTTCAGCAACCCAACAAAGAGAGAAGCGCCAGAGATTGGATGCTGAAGCTACTGATGACATGGATTATGATGTAAGTTCCATCGTCATAACTTGCTTTCCAACTTGAATTTCAGTGAGAGGATAATCATGCGTGATATATTTCGGGCCTCAATGAATTGATGACTTTATGCTTATAGTGTTTCTTCAGCTTCGTATTGGAAAGATGCATTCTTGTTTGTGCACCTCACATGCTGAATTTATTGACAGGTCTCAGCTGATGGATTACCTTCTCCTCGTACCAAAAAGCTGGTGAGTAGAACCAATTTCGATTAGTTAACCTCTTATATGTAAAAAACATTACTTTACAATTTTGATGGCATAAAAATTATCTGTTTACCAGCGAGAGGATGGACATCCTTCCCTGTGTACTCAATCACAAGAGGGGACCAGCTCTAGTATGACTATAGTGCCTGAAGTCGACAGGGATTTGCTTCCTTGTCTTGTTAAGGTACACTGGACAATTAGTTGCACCACTAAAGAAAGCAAACTGAGATATTTTCTTTCTTTTTCTCAAAGCTGATAAGATTCTTGTTGTTATCAGATATATGATTGTCCAGAGTCTGAATTGAAGCTAAATGAGGTTTTCGAGTTTATTGGAGTCTTCACTTTCAATTCAGAGTTTAAAGTGGACAAGGTTGAATGTGATGATTTCACAAATGGTTTGAGTGAAGATCCGCTAGTTCATTTTCCCCCTAATAAGGTATGAATCTGTCTTGCATCTGCAGTTCTGCACGAATTTTGATCTACATATATAAGCACAAAAGGCTGAATCTTGCATTTTTTTTTATTGTACTGCTTCATTGTTAGCATCTGGTGTTAGTTCGTTAGCCTATAAGTGCGTTTCTTTCCTTTAATATGCTTGTTCCCATTTTTCCTTTCCTCGGTGCAGGTACCGCGTCTCCACTGTCTTACTCACAGGAAGCTTGCGGTTCATGACTTCCTACCTAGTCCCCCTACATTGGAGGTGATTTTGTGCTCATTATAGTCTCATATTTCTTCAAAGGAAGGATTTATATCCCTACCTGTGTGTATTTAGTAATTCTGCTAACCTGAGATTTGTAAATTTACTCCCTTGCACTTTTTTTCCCTTAATTTCCTGGTATTGTGTTTGACAATGCTGTTACTAAGTGATCTTATAGCCAAAGCCCAACTTGGTGAAAGAGATCAGGGAAGGTCTCTTGAGGCATCTTACAGCTGTTCTTGGTAATGATGGTGTAGCTGCTCATTTCATGCTGTTACATCTCTTGTCCACGGTAAATGGTGCCTTCCCATGTCAAAAAATTCAACATTATTCTTTTTTCTATCAAAATCTCTTCCAAGTTCATTTCTTATCTCAGTCTTTTAAATGGCCAATGTTCCTCCCCCTCTCCTCATCTCCTTCACTTATGAGGTATACGATTCACAGGTGTATTCCAGAGTTGACACTGTTGCTGTGGGGAAGCTTTCACTAAATCTTACTTGTTTTAGCAAAGAAAGTATGCCTGTTTTTGGAAATCAGCTTTGCCTTGCCATCAAGAATCTTTTACCTTTCACAGAATGTATACCAGTAACAGTGGATTATCTCAACACTGCTTCACTTGTGCCAAGAAAGGATTATGAGACGAACAGGTAAGCTGATTTCCATTTCTGTAGCCAAGTACAATATTCCTTTTGGTAGTGATGTTTTCCTTTCAAACTATCAAATTTGTTATATTTGTTAACTTTTCACATTGCTCCAGGCTGATAACTGGAGCTCTGCAGCTGGCTGAGGGTTCGCACTTGATCTTTGATGAGACCAGGTTGGAAGCTGGGACTCTCAACTCTGTCGGGGTTGAAAATGCAAGGTTGCTTAAAACTCTATTGGAGTTGCAAAAGGTGATCTTCTTTTCCATATTATACATGTATATGTGTGTGTTTCTTTATGTATTACTGCTTAATGCACTAAGATTGGCAAAGTCTGCCTGGTTTGACGCTACTGGTAAACAATGCATTCCTGAGAGTTCTGATAGAATGTGTCATGAGATTTTTATTACGTCAGAGTTCATAGCGCTGCATTGAACTAAGTCACTTAATAACATTGTCTAATTTGTCTGTTTCAGGTGGAATATGATTTTGAGTTCTACAAACTGGACATGGCAACTGACGTCCAAATGCTTATTCTTTCAGAAGGCAAATCAAACATTTTGCCAGCTGATGTGGTGTTGCCTTTCCACCCTTGTTCAGTGGGTTCCTCTGAAGTTGCTGCAGAAGCAGCAGTAGAGGCTTGGAGATGGTACTTGGCTACTCTTAGATCATTGCCACACACTATTGAGTCAGAAATGCAGAAGGTAAGAGCGAGCCTGACATCATTCTCCATAAACAATCATACAACTGAACATAACTGATCTGGTTTAGGAGGCTCATGCCACTAAACTTCATCAACCTGTGTGGTACTAGTGCTTAGGCGGTGTTAGTGGGACTCATGTGCAGTTAATGCACTGGTCTTACTACGTTGCTACAAGGATGACGTATTTGATGGTATCTTTCGAACATTTGACGCATTTGCTTCAGATTGATGCACCTCTAACGGATGGCACTGGTTGATACCTTGCAGGTATTAGAAAATGACTTGGTTGCAGCCAGGCAAGAAGATAGGAAAATGGGCACCCAAGATTTCAGCAGGTTAGAAATCAAACCGGAAGCTTTTCCTAGTATTGTTTGGTCTCAGGTTTCGTAATGAATAAATCAATGTTTGGTTGCAGATTGCTAACAATGGGTCGTTTGATGTGTATGAGTTTTGGTGAAACCTGCCTATCGTTACAACATTGGCTGATGGTGCAGGAACTGGAGAGGTTACGAAGAGAGAGGCTCAAGTGAGAAAGTAAGAAGCTTCATTTACTACTGGGATTGTTTGTTAAAACCAATGATCTTATTTCCAGGACCGGCCCTTACTTCTTTTACATCGAATGTATTGGGAGGGGAAATCAAAGACGCTACTTGGATGCATCCTCTTAACTGCTCGCCCCAGTTACAAAGCCCATTGAAATATGCTATAGACAACGCGGTCGTACTGATTACTCGCATTTTTTCTAAAGAAATTGTATTTGTGAAAATGAATGAGAAAACTTTAAAGGGTGTCCATAGAAATCCAGCAATAAGTAAAAATAATTACCTTAATTCTTTAAAAATTTGCTTCAAAACAAACAAACTGCATGGTTGATCCTTATGAGATCAACTCAAATGGAGAATTGGGGTAAACATTTAGGTATCCGATGATCACAATGACCTCTTCTGATGATCACAACTCATTGTTATTTAGACTGGATAGAGGCTTTCCACATAGTTTAGAGCTGAAAGATAATAAATACCCCGCTTACGCCTCCCAATATCTCTAAGTGTTTTGGTTGCAAGATCATACGCCCAAAGATTACCGTTAGGATCATTATGGTCAGCCTCACCAAGATTCCATGAATAAAAAAGCACAAATTGATCCTTACAAACCCTTAACACGTCTTTTGGTATTGATAACAAAATTGAAAATTGCTTAATCCAACGCCGACCTCCATGATGGTCATGATCCTCTTCATGTTCATCATCAGTCAATGTCATAATGTCCCAAAACCGAGTGTACTCATCTAATTTTACAAAAAGTGCCAATGAACTTTTCCATGAGAAAAGTTTACCACCAAGTCGTCTATCTGGTAATGGAAGCTTAATGAATACCTCATTACACAAATTGAATGACCAAAGCTGCAAAACATGCTTACGGCGACAGATTCCCCAAAAATACACCACCCCCTTCAACGAAATCGATTCGTCTTCTTCAGCATCATGTACAATAAAATCAATAGATTCATATGAGAAGCTGTGTTTCACTTTTCTCCAACAGTTTATACTTCTGCTGAAAACGTGGGCTTCAAGACGAACGGTGCCATCACTGAAATTTCGGAGAATTCTCACCACTTTATAATCACTAGCAATATCATCTCCAATGAACCCAAAACCTGTGATCATGTTCAGGTTCTTCTCAAGATCCCAACAAGGAGGTTTAGGGAGATAGATGAACTGTTTCGTGGCTGGGTTCCATACCGATAATTTTCTACAATCATCACGATCCAACCCATTTGTCAGCTTAAGTAAGAGACCAATACAAACTAAGCCATTGCTACATCCCGCAATCTCAAATTGGCAGAATGTCATCATTTTCAGAGGATTCAGGAAGCACAAATCAAAACTCGAAGCTGTTGCTTCTTCCTCAAGTAATAATGAGATTTCAAATTCACAACCATTACCACCCGTTGATGAGGAGGGTAATAAATTCTTATTCTGTTTTAAAAGCAGGGCCGACGGATTTGAATGTGAATTACGATAACGAAAGTGAGTGGTAGCAAAATAAGGGGTTTTTATGAGATGATACCACTCCTTTGATACACACATAAACCTCAGTAAAGACTTAACAGGTAATTTTGACAGAATCTGAAATATAACATCTTCCCTAACCTCTCTTCCGGCTCCCATTGGCTGGGATTGTCGTCGTCGTCGCTTCGTCATGCTTTGGGGGCCAACACCGAACCGTCTCCTCCGCTACCACCGTCGACTGTGGTGGTCGGTAGATGTTATATAGGGTAGGCTGTATAAGAAAAGTAAATAAAAACCCTAGCCCAGATAGGGTCAACCGTGTATACAGATATACAAAACAGGCAAATACATATATAGCACAATTACTTGATAGGTCGCATCTATTTTCCTGCTTGCGTTTACAAGGTTTCCCACACTATACAAAATAGAGGTAACAAATCTCCTAATTACTAGGTCGATCAAAAAACAAATCTCTTATTTTTTTGGGAAATTAGCTATATTGCCCCACCATCACAAAAATATTCTTCAATGCCCATTTTCTTAAATCCTTACAATTCATACATTTTGAGTTTTGGTATTTGCAAGTTTGGCTCAAGTATATAAACAAAACAAAACCCCATCAACTCCCACTTAGTCACTTTTTTCACACTTTTCTCTCTCTCCCTCCTCTCTTCCCTCTCTCGTCTCTCCTATTTTTTGTCTTAATCTCCACATCTCTTCTCTTTTTTTTCTTCCTCCCATCCAAACACTTTTCATTCATCTTCATCTCTTCTCAAATCCGAAACCCTATCCCATCCAAACCCATAAATCTTCTCTCATCCAAACCCAGAAATCCTCTCCCATCCAAGCCTATAAATCCTTTTCGCCTTCTTCCTCTGCATGCTCTTTTCTCTCTTCTTCATCTTCATCTTCATCTTCATGGGTTTCTGGTTATGTAACTAAGTGGTTACTAACCAGTATATAAGTGGGAACTAATCAGTAACTAACTGCGAAACCCAGAAACCTATGAAGATGAAGAACTCCAGATGAAGATGAAGATGAAGATCTCTAGATGAAGATGAAGATCTCCAAATGAAGATGAAGATCTCCAGATGAAGATGAAGAGGGAGGCTGCGTCTTCTTCCTCTGCATCTTCTCTTCATCGTCATCTTCATCTTCATGGGTTTCTGGATTTCTGGGTTTCTGCTTATGTAACTAAGTGGTTACTAATCGTTAACTAACTGCGAAACCCAGAAACCCATTAACATGAAGATGAAGATGAAGAACTCCAGATGAAGATGAAGGGGAAAGGGGGGGGGGGGGGGGGGGGGGGGGTGTTTGCTGCGTCCTCTTCCTCTGCATCCTCTCTTCTATCTTCTCTCTTCATCTTCATGGGTTTCGCAGTTAGTTACCGATTATTTCCCACTTATATACCGGTTAGTAACCACTTAGTTACATAACCATAAACCCATGAAGATGAAGATGAAAATGAAGATGAAGAAGAGAGAAAAGAGGATGCAAAGGAAGAAGGCGAAGAGGATTTCTGGGCTTGGATGAGAGAGGATTTTTGGGTTTGGATGGGAGAAGATTTATGGGTTTGGATGGGAAATGATTTTTGGGCTTGGATGGGAGAGGATTTTTGGGTTTGGATGAGAGAAGATTTATAGGTTTGGATGGGAAATGATTTTTGGGTTCGGATGGGAAACGGTTTCGGATTTGAGAAGAGATGAAGATGAATGAAAAGTGTTTGGATGGGAGGAAGAAAAAAAAAAGATGTGGAGATTCATCTTCATCGGAGGAAGAAAAAAAAAAAAGAGGGAAGAGAGGAGAGAGAGAGAGAGAGAGAGAGAGAAGTAAGGAAAAAGTGACTAAGTGGGAGTTGAATGAGTTTTGTTTTGTTTATATACTTGGGCCAAATTTGTAAATACCAAAACTCAAAATGAATGGATTGTAAGGATTTAAGAAAATGGGCATTGAAGAATTTTTTTTGTGATGATGGGTCATTATAGCTAATTTCCCAATTTTTTTTAATGATTGGACTCACATCTAGCACAATTATATTAGTACACACAAACACAAGTTCACCATAACAACTAGACTACTAAGAATGGATAACAAATCTCCTAATTAGTGTAATGGTATTCCACTGGTATAAATCTCCTTTCAAATACACAGCTTAATATTAATTAAGGTTCTCTGTATGAAAAATAATAAGTCTGCAATAAGAATCAATCCAAAGTTTAACAATGAATAGTAAATTGTAACAAAAAAAAAGGAAAAATTAACCTTAATTTTTTTTTAAATGATAGGGGAGGATATTACATTATACACATTGTGTATCAATCTTGGCCTTTACGATAGCAGAATTTGAGACCTCTCACATAACGTGTGAAGAATAATACCACTAAATCATAGTACTAAATAACATATATAAACTCTAACACTTAAGTTCTATATAGAATTGGAATCGTAATTTTAAAATAACCCGCCGAGCGATCACTTGATCAACTACGCACACCTAAAATAATTCCCAAGAGTAATAGCACTAGGTGGGATGGCGAGAGTGTTCATTTACTATTATAAGTAAAATGAAATATGTGGCAAATTTTGAGTGGAATAATACATTAGTGATGTAAAATTTAGGATACAACGAATCATTTTTATCTTTTGATAAATTTTAAGATTATTATTATTATTATTAGGCTTTTTATCTTAAGTGCACCATATTATCGCATGAAAGTTTCACTTTGCACCCTATTCTCATTATTTGTTGAAAGTGCACCCTGAAACGGTCGAGTTGGCCTACTCAGCTCCCTTTCCGTCTAAGTTGTCAAGTGTGCATCAAAAAGCTTATGTGGCGCCTACGTGGCTGAATAATAGCTGAAGCAAATAAGGGCAAAATTGGAACTTCATAATCCATTTCAACTCATCCTCCATATTGGCCTCCTCCATCTCCAAACCCCTAAATCCATAAATCAACCAAGGCTTTGTTCTTCCCTTCATCATTTTCCCTTCAATATAGGTCACCTTCGAAAGCAAAAACCCTAAATCAGCCAAGGCTTCGTTTTTCTCTTCAATGTTGGTAATCCAACATTAAATCTGGTAATCTCCAAAAGCCAAATTCCTAAATCAACGAAGCCAAAGCCCTGCAACACGAATTCGTTCTTCCCTTCATCATCTTCCCTTCAATCGGGTTCACATTCGAAAGCAAAAACCCTAAATCAGCTGAGGCTTCGTTCTTCTCTTCAATGTGGGTCATCTTCCTTTAAATCTGGGTAATCTTCAAAAGCCAAATTCCTAAATCAGCAAAGCCAAATCCCTGCTGCTCGAATTCGTTCTTCCCTTCTCTATATACCTTAAGTAGAAAATCAGTTGCCTTTCTCACATATTTGCCTTCTCAGAAAATCAGAAAATCCTAGAAGAAGAGATGAACGGACATAAAGCAAAGATGTGTTTCTGCGGAAAAATATGCAAAGTGAAGACATCTTGGACCAACAGACATCCTGGCAGGTGATTCCAAGTTTGTCCAAGTTTTGGGGTAATGAAAATTAATAATTTCGTTTTGAGTGTTGAAATGAGGGTTGATGGTTGATTTTAGGTTTATTACTCAAAATGCTCCCCAAACCAGATCTAGAATCTCAATTTGCTCATCGAACATGAAATCGTAATAATGTGCAGCCATAACCCCCTTTCTGTCAGCTCCGTTGCACCAAAAGTTACACTTCGTTACTAACTCTGTTTAGGATGCTTACGTGGCAGCAAGAGATTGGATGTTTTATTCGTAGCAAAATATTAAACTAAATATTAGAAAGAAAAAAACAAAACAAAAGATGAAGAAGAAGATGATGAACACTATCTGGGTTTCATTCTCAAACACCATTTGTTTGCATTTCTACCTGCAAATTGTAATGATTGGTCACTGTCTCTCACAAGGGTTTGCCTAGCCACTACTTGGGTTCGTGGCTTCCCATTGTGAAAAACTCCCCCGTGTGCAGATCCACGAAGTGGTTGTTAACTATTCCATGGTAAGCAAGGTAAAGACATGTGACAATTGAGTAATGGTTAGGAAATGTTAGTGTTGGGAACACAGGAATCAAACCCTGCTCGGCCTTGGACCCGTTGGCGATCAAATGGCCGATATTCGAGGTCGGAGTCTTGAATTGGTACCCGAATCGGAACCCATCTGAGGAAACTAATAGAACCACAGAATAGTCGAGCTTTGTTAAAGCTCGAGCCTTGGATTCAAGTGATGAGGAGCTGTGAGTGGGAGTCGGCGTGGCCATTGATGGGTTGGAGAAGAAGAGGAAAGCGAAAGCAGCGACGGCATAGAGAGCTATACAGGTGATGAGCAAGAGAGAGATGAAGATGATGGTGGTGGTGGGTTTGTGAGAAAAGGATGGGATCAAAGGTGAGGAAGTGGTGGATGATTCGTGTTGAAAGAGAGCAGCGCCGTAGTTGGGTTTGGAGGGTCTTCATCATGGATTGGGATCGGCGTCGGTTTCATGGGCAATGAATCCGAACCCATTTTGACAACCCAACTTAACTCTTTTGGTTTTTCTTCAATGAGTTCGGGGAATGGAAGAATTTGGGAGGTGGGTTTTGTTATTGAGCTGTGGAGAAAGAGAAAGAGAGGGGTTTGAATGCGATGCAAGGCTTAAAGGTTTGGTCTTTTTGGTGTTGCAGACAGTGAATTTGGTGGGGGTTAGCTTTCACCTATCAAAGAAGACGACTTGAGGGAGGACGAGAAGGCCAGAGAGGCCGATGGAGTCGGAGGGGTGGTGGAGGAGGAATCGGGTGCGGTAGCTGAGATCGGAGTTATTAGAGGCGGAGGGATTAATGGACGCGTTGGATTTGAGTAGGTGAGGGCGTTGGCTGGCGACGATATGTTTTGACCATGGGAAGCCACAGGGGAGGGGAATGAGGGCTTGCACAACCTCATCACCCTGAACGCCAAGGAGTGGGGCCCTCCTTGACCGCTGCTCATCGCTTCCTCCTCTTGAATTCACCGGCGACATGGAAATGGGTTGAGAAACCCAGATGGTGTTTATCATCTTCTTCTTCATCTTTTTTTTTTATTTGTAATATTTAGTTTTAATATTTTGCTACAAAATGAATAAAACATACAATCACTTGCTGCCACGTAAGCATCCTAAACAAAGTTAGTAACGGAGTGTAACTGCTGACAGAAAGGGGATTTTGGCTGCACATTATTACGATTTCGCATTCGGAGAGGAAATTGAGATTCTAGATCTGGTTCGGGGAGCATTTTGAGTAATAAGCCTTGATTTTGGTGCTTAGGGGTTAAATATTACTTCAATTTTGTTCATACAGAAGGTATGGGTTCTTATATGTGTTTGGTGTTCAATTTTAGTTACAGTTATGGATTGCTGACATTGATTTACTTGAATTGGCAAATCTGGGTTGTTATCGGTTTTGTTTCAATGCAGGGAGGCAATTGTGGGTTCTGGGAATGGTATGATCCTGAAAACTGTCATCGATGTAAGGCGATTATACCTGGGCTTTTGAGGAAGAATGGGATAATGGAAGAGGAACTGAAGAAGAGCATAGCTAGGTCAAGGAAGTTATGGGTAGCTCTCATTGTTTCCTGGATTCTGATGATTGTGATGAAGCTTTGAGTATGAACTAATTTGCAGGAATGCCTAACAATCTAATTTTGTATTAGATCCTAGGATGTAAGATAGTGTACATGGGATTTGTAAATTAAGTGTTGTTGTGGCAGTGTAATGGTTTGGTAGTGAATGAATGAAGTATGTACTTTGGTAAGCAATTGAATGAATGAATGAAATCTCTTTGCTGTTACAAATGTACTTGGACAACTCCTACATTTCATTGACACCACAAATGAACAAATCACAGAGCATTGCTATAGACCATTCATCTTGTCAGAGCACATAGCATAATGCTTCAAATTGAGAACATAACCTAAAACCCATATCAAGTTGAGAAGAACCTAAAACTCACATAGCACATAGATAAAGGACATAACCTAATACTCATATCAAGTTTGCATTAGGAATCAACAACCTTAAGTTTGCATAGCACATAGAACTCATATGAAGTTCACATAACACATAGCACATAGAAAGTTGATTTTGATTGATTCCAATTGCAAAATAGTGAAGGAAAAATACATAATGATGTCTACATAAGTTTGCATTAGAAATCAACAACCTTAAAATCTGCCTAAATTCAACTGCCCAAAAAGAGCCATGTACCTAAACTAAGTACTAAGGCCAAACTGCAAAAAAACATGGCCAAACTGACAAGGCCATTGTAAGTACACAACAACCTATTTTTTCCTCTTTGTTGGAGATTTAAATCTCAATTTCCTTGGGGGAGAAGCTTGAGTGAATGTAGATGGTGTTGGTAAGGGTTGTGAGTGAGGTTGTTTAGTTCCAGTGGGGTGAGCCAAATCCTACTGGTCTTGAGGTGGTGTTGATGTTGGTTCTAGTGCTGGTGCTGGTTGTGGTTGTGGTTGACTTGCACTTCGAGGTTTTGCTGGTCTAGTCATTGTTTGTCTGGAACTTGTGGTAGCTTTCGCTTGCATCCTTTCTTTTCCTCCTCAAACCTTCTGCCTTCTCTGTGATAGGCTCCTGCATAATACTCCCAAATCCACCATTATCGCATCATTACCCTCATAAACCATTACCCCCATTAACCATTACCCTCATAAACCATTACCCTCATAAACCATTACCATTCATAAACCATTACCATTCAAAAACCATTACCATTCATAAACCATTACAATTCATAAACCATTACCATTAACAGTCCCAAATCCAGCATTATCACTGCATAACATTTACAACCTTCACAAACTGCCTGATCACAACATCACAGACTTTCCATTAATAGCAACACAGACTTCACAAAACAAGCATAAACCATCTCATCATAGTTCACATATTGGATTTACTTCACAGATTTAATCACAATTCACAAATTTCACGAAATCTCATTAGAATTCATATCACATATTACTACCAATTGAACTTATAAAGCATGAATTCTACTTCTAAGGTATGATTTATACTTCTAAGCTACCAATTGAACTTCTAAGGTATGATTTCTACTTCTAAGCTACCAATTGAACTTCTAAGGTATGATTTCTACTACTAAGCTACCAATTTAACTTCTAAGGTATGATTTCTACTTCTAATCTACCAATTGAACTTCTAAGGTATAGTGCCTATGTTCTGCCCTTGGAAACAATTTACTCACAGACTCAATTAATCCCTTCTTCTTATCTGTAATGAATTGGTATCCTCCACTGTTTTCAATCTTCAAGTCCACTGCCAATAGCTCAAGGAACCACTTCCAAGTAGAGTAGCTTTCTACCTCAACAATGGCACAAGCTACTGGGAACATGCCAATATTAGCATCAACACCAATAGCAGTCAATATCTAGCCTGTGTGGGGACATTTGATGTGAGCACCATCCAATCCAATAAAGGGCCTACATCCATTCAGTCAACCCTCTTTGGAAGCACCTAAGCGCACATATAGCCTTTGGAATCTTGGCTGTCCATCAGCCTCAATTTCATATTTGATCTTCACTGTGTTGCCAATGTTAACCCTCAGAAGCTCCTCACAATAATCCATCAGCTTCTCATATTGGCTCAAGTATGTCCCCTCAACAATCTCAAAGGCCATCCTTCTTGCCCTATAACATGTTGTCCTACTAGGCCTATAACCTGTTTCTTGATTAACCATTTGTTGAAATTCACCAACATCCCACTTCTTGCTTGTAAGTTGCCTCAAGTATTTGATCTTCATCCACTTGGTATTAGCATGATAATTGGTAGTACCCTCCCCACAAGTATGTTCTCCTTGGTAAGTCTTAACTTGAAGGTAATCCCTCCTATTCACCTTAGGGGCATAGATGAAGAAAGGACAATCCTCAGCTTGGACACATTATGCTTTGATTTTGTCTGAGAAATTCTTCTTGAAAACTATTTGCTTCTTTTCATTAACAAAATACCCTTTCTGAAGATTACAGCAATTGAGAACTTCAATCCAAGCTGAAATTGGGGATTTCTCATATCAAATTTAGGGTTGAACTGTCTAAATGTTCCAAGTTTTGTCCTCCTCCTTGAGATATTTTGAGGAGGCTCATCTTCCCGACTTTGACCTCCAAAATCTGGTTCTGGATCAAAAGAATTCAATCTTGAAGAGCTTGGACCATCATCTTCAAGTTCAGCCTCACCATCACCATTGTTTGGTGCACAATCAAAGGCTTCAAGATCAACATAGGCTTCAAAGAGGTTGTCAACATAAGCTTCCATATTAACCTCTTGTATTTGTTCATAATCTTTTCCAACATATTCAGAATCATCAACATCATCATCATCTTCCTTTCACTGTCACTAGAACTTACATAGTCTGTCTCTGTTCTAAAGCTTCTTCTTCCATCCCTCAAGACTTCACCAATAGGCTGCCCCTTAGCCTTGCCCTTTCCTCTTGCATCTGTCTGACTTTCCTTCCCCTTCAAGACTTCACCAATATGCTACCCCTTAGCCTTACCCTTTCCTCTTGCATCTATCTAACTTTCCTTCCCCTTCAAGACTTCACCAATAGGCTGCCCCTTAGCCTTACCCTTTCCTCTAGCATCTGTATGAGCTCTAGCATTTGTCTGACTTTCTTTCCCCTTCAAGACTTCACTAATAGGCTGCCCATTAGCCTTACCCTTTCCTCTTGCAGATGTCTCACCTTGCTTCCCCTTCAATATTTTAGAACCTTGGTGCTCATCCTCTTCTGACTCCAAACAATAACCTTCCTCTTCTATCTCCACATGCCTTGGCAGTTTAATCCCACCACCACCACCTCTTTTCAAATAGATAGGTACACAAGTACCATTCTTAGCATACTTGACACATAGTTTGAATATCTCAACATCCGAGCTTAGTTTCACCAATTTACCACTATCAAATTCCTAAGAATGTATAGACAACTTACTAGGGGTATAACCAAGCTCACCACCTAAGCTCTTGATTTCTAATTTGGATATGATATCAACTGTAAAAAATCTATGTAGGCAAATTCCTCCCCCCTCCCCCTTTGTAACACCAACTTGACTCCTCTTCAATTAGTAACCCATCATAGTGAATCTTCATAGTAAAAAAGTCTACATCATCTGCAAACATATACCAACACTTCAGCAACTAAGCACACCTAAAATCAATTAAACTTTCAGTTTCTAAGCACACACAATTTATTTTTCTAACCCTACTGAATAGCAGTCCTAATTTAAGTGTCTAAGCACACACAATTGCTGTCCTATTTCAACTATGAAAGTACACCCAATCATCGACAATCATAAGAACTCCAACCCAAACAAAATAGTTCAACAGTCCTAAATATTAACAAAAATTCTAACCAAAATAAAATCCTAAAACCTAAACCCAACGCCATAAATCAATCAATAATCTAAAAAAGAGTTTCAAACCCGTTTCCTACTTCTACTAATTTCAAACCCGAATCCTATTTCTATGAAATTCTAACTGAAAATAAAGCCTTACCGTAAAGGGGCTGCTCATCTCCTTCCTTGCGACGAATTATCTTTGATATCAGCTCCAACACCCACTTCTCTGAATCACGCACGAGGAATATATCTCCCAAACACCCGTTCTTCAACTCAAGATTTCCCCAATTTGCGAATTCCCCCAAAGCCTCACGATTTTGAATTTTGGTCGAGAGGGAGATGGTATTATTCGCAAGTTCTACAATTGTGGGTCCCCTCTCTCTTCTACGTCGACTACATCAATTGGGTCTTCTGTGCCAGCATGTCCAAATTCTCGCTTTTGCCCTTAAATTTAACACACACTTGACAGCTTAGACGGAAAGGGAGCTGAGTGGGCCAACTCGACTATTTCAGAGTTCACTTTCAACGAATAATGAGAATAGAGTGCAAAGTGGGACTTTCATGTGAGAATATGGTGCATTTAAGATAAAAAGCCTTATTGTTATTATAGGTGGTCGTCTAAGGGTGATACCCATGCATAACGACTTACCAAAATTTATCAACATATTTACTATAAATGCAATCTACACACTAAGCAATGGCTTCAGCTTGTTCCTTATTAAAAAGAATAATACTATTTAGACACACTAAATTGACCACATTTAGTGACCACATTGATGTGGCATTCTATTGACCACACAAAACAAACACAAAGTTATTTAATAACACCATTTATTGATTGTCAACTCTACAGTAATTAGTGTGGTCAATTTAGTGTGTCTAAATAACAGGAAAAGTAATTATAAACCCTATAACTTGTAAGGTGGGGTATAAGAAAAGTAATTATAAACCCTAGATAGGTCAACTCTACAGAACAGGAAAATCTATTGAGTTACGACTTACATAGCGTGGGGTATAAAAAAAGTAGTGAAAACCCCTACATACCTTAACTATACAAAATAGGTAACAAATCTCATAATTACTTGCTCAAAACACAAATCTCCTAATTACCACTCATGTTAATATGTTATATATGATAACACTCTTTACACTCGTGATTAGTATTATTACGATCTAGTAATATTTTTCTTCACTTTACAAACGGACTTAGCAGAAGATTTGATAGATCACTTAAATCAAGATGAAGGCCATTATAAATACCCATCATCGAGGCACATTATCAAGACCCATCGATAAAACCCATCATTAGGGCCTATCATCAAGACTTTGGTGTAGTCTATATAAAAGAAACTTTCCCACTTCATTTGGAGACAGCTCTCTCACATGAGACCGTCCCCTTCTTTGTCTATTTCCCATTCTCTCTCAAGCTCTAAGCATAAAGAAGTCAATTTGATTAAAGAGCTCATCGAAATTGAGAATGGGCTTTTTTATACCAGAATCAAATTCGTGTTGAAAAAAAAAATTATACATATTGAATATTGATTTTGGCCTTTAAGAGAGTTATATATTGAAGTAAGATAGACATATTGATCTAATATTGGCATTGAAAACCATATAAAATTTAGGAAAAATTGTAGCATGCGTCTTTGAACTTTACAATAATTTTAGCAAACGTCCCTAAACTTGAAATTTAGATTTCACCGTTCCTTAACTTGTTCGAAATAGTCAATTTCGCCCCTCTGTTACAGAATCCGTTAAAAAATCGCACGTGCATTTCACGTGTGTGAATAGTTGAGGGCAAAAGAGACTTTTCAGCCCTATTTTTAAGTTAGCTCTCTCTCTCTCTCTCTCTCTCTCTCTCTATCTATCTGATAACACACACTCCCTCACTCTCCTCTGAGTCGTCTTCCTCAAGCGAGAAACCCAGCAAAACTGAGTCTCCAGCCGAGACCCACCAGCGCCACCACCCTCGATGTCATCAAGCCACCCTCACTGGTAGTCTTTCTCTTTCTCGATCACTCTCAAGCCCTCTCCCTCCCTCGCAGGCTCCCTTTTCTCACGGGCACGGTCGAAGACCATCAAAGCAGCGGACGGCGTTCTCCATCGCCACCCTCGACTCACGGCCACCCAACCTCTACGGCCACCATCTTCGTCCTCACCTAGTCGAGACGAGGACCACAATCTGAAAAATCAATGGCTTAATTGCGCCGTTTTGGGAGATTTTGAGCCAGTTTTCAGATTTGTTCTTGGTGAGGAGTCTGATCTCCATCGCCGCTTGCTTCTGCTCTTCAATCGACCGGTCTCAAGGACGAGGGGATATCTAACATATTGCATGTTCGTTTTGTCCAGGTAAAACATAATAGCCTAACCGCTTGCTTCTGCTCTTCTCCGAGTTCTC
Organism: Oemleria cerasiformis; assembly: GCA_037349345.1. Taxonomy (NCBI): domain Eukaryota; kingdom Viridiplantae; phylum Streptophyta; class Magnoliopsida; order Rosales; family Rosaceae; genus Oemleria; species Oemleria cerasiformis. Next base: position 32,262,329 of record JAZGTL010000007.1, on the reverse strand, counting down.
GATCAAGCTTCCTCGGCTTCTCCGTCGAGCTTCCTTCCATCGAATCTCCCTCCATCGTGGTCGTTGGTGCATGAGAATTGTAGGGTTATCTTTTTCTCCTCACGGCGGTCACGAAGGTGGTAGCTGTGATGGTTGGTTCACCGGATGTCAAGGGTGGTGCGGTGGCTCTATTTTGGTGGTCTTCTCGGTGACTTCGAGAGCGAATACGAGTGAGGGTGAGACAGAGGGTGGCTCTGTTTTGGTGGTCTTCTCGGTCTTCTCTCTTTATTTTTCCAGAGTCTCAAGCCGGTTCAAGAATGCGTTGAAGAACTACACGGCGTTGTTTGAGTAGCTGGAGCCGAACATGATCTGAGACTCGCCAGAGAGGATTAAAATGGAGAGGCTTTTACTGGGTCGCCGAACATGATCCAAGCACTAGACCAGTCGCCTCTGGACTCCCCCTAAGCCAAAGACTATGTTTGAATCCTTGTCCCAAGTGTGATAATTGTTGGTATACAGAGATACGTTTCTTTTTATCTTGATTTTTTTTTTTACTTTTCTGTAAAGTTACTATGTAGAAATTGTTGAATTCAATTGTTTGGATGATGATTGTGTTCTTGGTTTGAATAATGATCAATTTACTGATGATGCACACTAGGTGTTTGTGAAAATTCCTAAGTGAGAAATTTCACAGAAAATTCTTGTATAGATGATTGTTGATGATTGTTGATGATTGAATGAACTCTCACACTACTTGGGGGGAAGAAGGGACGATGGTGAGAGGGATTTGAGCGAGAGGAGTTGGCAAGGTAAGATGAGGAAGAAGGATGAGTGGGAGGAGAGCGAGAAGAAAAATGTGAGGTGGTGTGAAAGGCATGAGGAAGAGGGTCAGACAGAGAAAGGTTACGGGCATCGATGGCTAGTTCTTCACTCCAAAGAAGGCCATGGAGCTCCTCAGATGTGATGGAAGCAGCGCGAATGCGAATGGAGGTGGCAAATGCATCATATTCAAACAATGAGGACTGGAGAACTAGTTTTCAAACACGATCTCGTTTGAGCCAATAAGAAAAGGCAGAATTTTCAGTAGAGGATGAGGGAAGAAACTAGGGTGGGCAAGGTTCAGAGCCATCAATGATGGTGAGGAGATCATAGGTCTGAAAGATATGAATGGACTGTTTTACCCTCAATTTTAACAGATTTTGTTTATAGATTTAACGGAGGGATGAAATCGACTATTTCGAACAAGTTAAGGGACGGTGGAATCTAAATGTCAAGTTTAGGGACATTTGCTAAAATTATTGTAAAGTTCATGCACAGTTGCTACAATTTTTCCTAAATTTTATTGCAAAAAACGTAATTCAAGAAGGGTTTTCATAGAAATCCACCAAAAGTATATATAATTAGGTGACACAATACAAAGTTCGCCCCATCTGGGCTCAGTACCTCCTACTTGGGTATGCCTAATAAATCTACATACCACCTTCAAAGATACAAACAAATTGCATCATCAAATTCAAATGGACAACTACTATAAACTATTAACTCACAATCTCCACTTTATATATAGGCCTAGCGGGTGCCAATTAGCCACCTCAGCAATACACGCCCCTTGTGACGATCACACTGAAAAATTTCTCATGACGTCGCCTCTCCTAATCTATCCTCTCTCACCCTTTCCCCTTCCCCTCACAAACAATTTCATATTACATATACAAATTACCCTTCCCATTTCACCATTTTACGACAGTAAATAGACTAGAATTGAGCTCCCTCAAATGTCTGCCCAAACTGCCAGCTAGCTGGCACAGTGCTTGTCACAGTTCTACCGTCACTGGTGGTGACTTGGAAAGACAGGCTCTGGCCATTGAGGTAAGAGTTGCTCTGCCAATTTTGCCCCCAGTTCCTTGACATGGCTTGCCACCCTGTCTTGGACCCTTTGATTGACACAGAGTGGACATCCCCTGCACCTCCAACGTTGGTGATCAAAACCAAGTTGAAGTAAGAGTGACCGTTGATTGTGAATCTTATCCCTCCCTTTTTAACACAAGAAACCCTGTACATATGAAAAACACAAGCATGTCAATATGTATGTGACAATTGTTTTTGTTACGGATATACTGAAAAATTACTCTGAAGTTTCGTTAGGATTTTTACCTTCTGAAGGAGACGGGGACGATTCCGGCCCGGTATTGGGCAATTTGCAAGAAAGCAGGCTCGGCCAAATCAAAGTGCTGGAGAGGAGGGTTGCACCAGCCACCATTGTCGTTGGACTGAGCAAAGTTTGGAGGGCAAAAGTTTGTGGCGGTGACGATGATGCTGCCGGGGAGGCACCATTTGGGGTCACTGTTGCACCTCATCTCATAACAAGACCCACAGCTCAAGCCATTGTTGAATAGAGCTGTGCTCAGTGCTGCAGTGTTAGTTCCATACCCTTGGCTGTACAAGTTCCCATATCCACAAGCACCTCCTAAAAAACCCAACACAATTTGATCCCCTCAATATACCGTAAAAATTAAAATTTACCAAGCAAAATGAGGTAATAACTAATTCATTTTCGCACCCTATTTTTCACATCATATTTTCTTTTGTTTAATTGCTTTAGTAAAAAAGTAACTCGGGGTGTAAAAACAAGAAGACTTGAAGTGTAAAAATTACCATCTAAGTGAGTTGAACTTACCCATTGTACCGGAGGCATCACCACCGCCGTAAAATGTGGCATGACCACCTTCCCATGCTCCTCCATAGTCACCATAAGTGCCTTGAAGATTGAGAGCAAAGAAGAGAAGAAGAGCAATGGTGGCGAAGTGTGAAGTAATAAAAGAAGCAGCCATTGTGGTGTTGAGAGAGAGAAATTAGGGAAGAGAGGAGAGGAGGAAGCTTTGAGTATCGACTGATAACTTAGTGGTGAGTGGTTATCAATGGGGAATTGGGGTTTTCTTATATAGGGAGGTCAAGGCATTGGCTGGGGACATTTTATTGCTTCATGTGGGGCCAAAGCAACCACAAAGAGACAAGTTCATAAGTACTGTTCTATTTTCTTTTTATTCCAAGAGAAATGAGACGAGTTCAAAAATACTGTTTTATTTTCTTTTTATTTCATCCATACATACGAAGGGAAATGAAGTTTAAATTAAATCACACAAATAAATCAGCAGTTATTATATTATATATTTAATTTTATACAAATACATTTTTAACATTCATTATAATCAAACATTACTTATAAGTGAAAAAAACTAACATTAGACCGTAATACGAATACCGAGAAATTAGTTGAAAGTTTTGCCAGAGGGAAGGGGCAACAGGAACCACATACACAGATTCATATTTTCAGGTCATATTTGCAGGAATCAATGTGCACATGCAAATGTTCCAGTTGGAGTACCAACTGCTAAGCCCAATGACCCTACCTCCACATGCAATTTTCTCAAACCGTTTTCTCCATGCAATCATGCCCCTTTTATATTACAAAAATACCATAAATTGGTATTTTTTATTTTTTCTTCTTATTTTTCCTTCAATTACGGAACTCAGCAAAAACCTATGCCCTTCAAATGGGGGTGTTTAGCCCGCCACTCACAAGTCACAAGTCCAATTTGGTGCCCTTCGAAAGTGGACCAAGTGAAGACAAAGTAAACCAGGAAAAAAGTCACCTATAACGAACTAATATCTCGTTGTAAAATCGTATGCAGTATATCTGTCACGTGATAATAATGAATTATTTTCCTTTGATTTGCTTAAGATTTTTTGAAAATCCAAAAAGAATCATGCGGTGAAGAATGCAATGAATAATGAAGATTGTTTTGCAGAGGATCAACTAGAGAATCCGACATGAAAATCATTACCATCTTTACATGAAGCTCCAACTCTATCACTTCCCAGTTCCCCACGTGTGTTATGATTTGAAGAGATTGAGGATCTGCTAATAACCCCAATATGCTTGATTTGTTACCCATTAAACTAATTATATCACTAACACTACTATAGACAATTTATTGATATTTTTTTGCGTTTAATATTTAATTATAATATTATTTTACATAAAAAACTAAATTTAATTTTGTTAAATAAATTTATAATTTTTTTTAGAGACGATGAGTCATGGAACGGTAGGAAAAAGCCAAAGAGTAGATAGATTTCTAGAATATTTTGTCGCTTGAATTTATAAATTGGAGAGGGATAAAATAATTAACATCGTCAAGAAAAGTGCATGTAAATAAAAAATTTGAAAAAAAATAGGGAAAATATTGGCAGTTGTATGGGCTGTGTAATTGTCAACCCAATAGTCCACGTTTGCAACTTTGTTATCTTCAATACGACGAAATTAAGAAACTAAAAAAAAAGATTAGCATGTTACTAATCTACGTGGATGAAAATTCTTTTACAATTAAAATGCCGACTTACCTCTTCATATATTACTTAGAATAATTTCTTCATCCTCCTTAGCAAGTAAAGCATCTACTTTTTTAGCATCAAGTGGTAAAAAATTGTGGAAGAAATTGTCTACCCACGTGGCTGTGCATTGCGTTTGGCTCTAACTTTACCCCCAATTTTTTTGTTGTAAAAATTCTAATTAACCTAATGACCTCAAGGAAAAGGAAAAAGGCAATTAGTACAATTTTTATTGACTTTTTAGTAGAATGTTTTGAGCTTGACTCTCGTGAAGGGTGGTTGGTATGTAATGTGTATAATCCTCATTTTCAATATAGTTCTCCGTTTGACTCTCGTAAAGTACTAGATAATTATTGGTATCGATTTTCGTAAAAAACTGCAAAAATTGAGCTAAAGAGCAGTCGACTTTAAAAAAACAAAAAAAGTGAGAGAAAGGGCGATCGACTCTCATAAAGGCTAAACTGTAGTATTATATACGCAATCACGTTTAGTTCAATTCTCTCGTAGGGCGATCAACTCTACTCAAGGTTACGAGGTGAGGTAAAGGAAGATCGACATCATAAAGGCTAAATTGTAGCATTAATGATATTATACATTAAAAGCGATCGATCTTATAAAGACTGAATTGTAATATTATACATCCAATATTTAACGTAAAAAATTGTAAAAAAATTACGAAATGACTACTTGAGATGGTTGGAGGAGCTGTCAGTAAAAATTAGGGTTTGTTTCGATGATGGACCTACCCATGTTCGCAGCACATGCAAATCCCGGGCATGGCGGTCGTTTAACTTCATACATCATTTTCAGATAAATTTGATGATGCTTGCTTTCAGCTCTAAGATATCATAAAATAAATAAATAAATAAAAGATATTCAAAAAATGAAAAAATTGACTAGGACTCTTTATTTCAAAGTCTGGTTTCAATTTCCCACCGATAAGAAATGGGGACATACATGAGTTATGAGTTATGAGTCATGAGAAAACAAAGTCATCAAATTTGTCTCTATTGTAAAGGAATATTATCGACATGGATTTTCTCCAAACAAAATCTCTACCATCATTTCCCAAGTCCCATTTTTTCTTTGTGAATTTACTGTTACATATTCTCTTCCCGTTCTCACTTTTCTTTTTTTTCTTTCTTTTTAGATTTCGTAAGTTTTGATGAAAATGACAATAGTCCAAATCGATGTTGCGGCACCGAATTCGGTGGAAGTCAAAGTTTGTGGCTTTGAAATTCGAATGGAATGAAATTTATAATACCATGACTCAATTTGATGAAGAGGGTTATGCTTCTCTTTGGGTTGTAGAAGGAACGTAAGTGAGAATTCAAGTAAGACGATTTGTTCGTATCATTCATACTTGCGAAATGTACTCTGTGTTATCGATAATAATTTAATTTCTAATTAAAACTTGAACGTTTTATTTGAAATTCTTTTGCCTGTGTAATTTAATGATGAAATTCGTTATCCTAAAGTTGAACCGACACATTATATATCACAATCCAATCTTTGATTGAATATTGAACATCTTGCCATGAGGATTTCAAAGCCAGAGCAACTTAATGATGAAATTCGTAATCCTAAAGTTGAACCGACACATTATAGATCGCAATTCAACATTTAATTGAAGATTGAACATCTTACTCGGAGAATTTCGAAACCAAAGCAACTTAATGATGAAAATATAAATATGTGATCCTAAACTCCCAATATTGGTGCAGGCTGAACTATGGACCAGGTGTGGGAGGGGGGGTTGAATTGAGATCCACAAAAGGCATGTGGATTTTATCCAAATGATGTGTGTGTGGGGGAGGGAGGTCCCATGAAAGTGGCCTTGATCACTAGGGTTTGTCTGCCAATTGCATGAAACTGAAAATGGAAAACAAAGAAAGAAGGGAATGAATGGACCCATAATTGTAAGTTTGGTCTACAACTACAAGGGTTTATGAATGGTCACTTTCTTAGGGGAGTTAATAGCATGGTCACTTGCGGTAGCCACAACTAGTCCCACATGTATTGCCAACTTCCAATATTGTGCAAACAATGTCCAACACCTACCATGTGCATTTATATTCATAGCTCGTAATCTAGGCCGTCCCAACCCTTCCTCTCATCAGCACATGTGACCTATGTCTCTTAGTATAACATCTCCTTTTATGCATTGCATGTAATAAAACGACCTGATAGATGTTACTCTAATGACACGTTGCTTTCTAATTAACCTCCCCTAATATTATACGTTTGTTTCTAATGTTTTACGGGTCGGGTTGCCGGGTAGGCTTTTCCTCCAAGGAATAGGAAACCCATTTTGAAAACGGGCGGTGGCTTCCCTATAGATGATGGGAGTCATGGACTTCTACGTAGCTATGGGCTAAGAGAGTTATGGGGGATGATTGTCAACATGACACTAACCCAACATTAACTCCTATTTACAACATGAATTAAGAAATCTCACATTAACTCTAAATTAGACAATGCAAGAGTGAAAATAGCCCTAATAGTAGATATAGCTATTATTTTTATGCATACAAGTTCGAATCTGCTTCCTCATAATATGTTAAAAAATTGCTTGGAATAGAGATGGTCATGAGTCGTGGAAAATCTCACTCCTTGCAAGTTGCAATATGTTAAATTGCGTGTTATAGAGTCCATGAATCGAGGAAGTGAAGAACTACTGGAGAGAAGTAAAGTGTATAGGATGAATATGAATTACTCTCCCCAAATCCATCCAATCCATGATTTTTCGAGTATTGGAATACCCATCGTACAGGTTAAGTAAACCTTCACTCCAAGTTTTGTTGTCCGGCTCATTCCATATTTACTTACATCATTTAAAATCCATTGCCGTACAACGACAATCCAAAAACAACCCCCAAAACTTAAAAATTGTCGCAAATTTATAGCACCGACAAGGCATATACCCTCTTTTTTTGTTTTGTTTTCGGACTTATCAACCGCAATAGACAATGTAATCTTTCTGTGCCATGGTGATGTCAATTGATTTGTAAATCGAAAGAAAGTTAATATAATTTGAGAGAGAGAGGGAGTGGGAGAGAGTTAATCCACTAGATAAAAGTTAACACCAACATATGAACATAACAACACAGATTTCCACAGCGTGACATTTTCAACGGTTACAAATGAACAGAACACATGGTGGGGGATAGGGATTCCCTAAAGCAACCCCAAGGAATGAATTAGGAGCCTGATAAGCATTCATTAACAGCTTAAGACCTAAAAGCAGCTACCAAAATTTTTGGGAGCAATCAATTTAAAGAATCAGAGTACAATCAAAGAGTTTATAAACCATACCTTTGGCTTAGGTCAGGTCAGTCTATGAACAATCCAATAAAGGAGGTGGACCTGGGGTAGATCGGCAATTAAAATCTCCTGTTGCTTTCACCGGCAGATATGGAAGGGCCTTCTGGCTTCACTAGATGAGGAGAACCTCTGTTACTGATGTCAAGCCCCTGAAATCGGCCAATAGAATCTTGCTGCAACATATCTGAGCAGGCTTGTGACTGACCTGCAGCATGCATAGGCTGATGGGGAGCTGACATATTAGACTGGAAGTGATGGAACTGTGACATGTGCATGTTCTGGGGATCACGTGACCCGGGTTGTGACTGACTGGGAAAGAAGGGGGATTGCGAAAATGAAATATTGTGCATTCCCAGGTTGTATGAATCTGTGTGAGTTAATACTTCTCCAGTTGCAATCTTGAGCCTCTCAAGTTCCTTCTTCAGTGCATCATTGAGGGCTGTATTACGGGAACAGTGGAGATTGGTGGTTAGGTAAGCATTGTCAAAATACTTTTGGGGAAAGGCACTCGCCCAATTCAAAGTACAATCACGAGACTCAAACCAATGGAGATGACCAAGACCTTAATAGCAAATGTGATAGACTCAAACCACTGGTCTGCCTAATGTGCTTGTGAGACCACATCATTAAATGTGCAAATGTGATAGACCCAAGAGTAGCACCTACTTTTTAAATTTTAATACCTCAGAGACTAAAAGGGGTGAGTGTTAAACTAGCATTTTCATAGTAATGGGTCCAAATAAACTTAGTGCATCCTTAACAGGTATTAACCACATATATAGCACTGAACCAGCTTAGACCAGTTTCCAGGAGATGATTCATTGGTTACTTGTATAACAAGTAAAACATGAAAAATTCAAAACAAGGTGATCTCTTTCTTCTTTTTGTTAGAGCCTAAACAGATATCTAACCATGGAAATAATTTCAAATCTGAGTGGATGGCACGTACCATCGCGTAACTGAGCTTGTTGTTCCATAGCCTGCACCCGAAGCTTAAGCTCTGTGTTCTCAGTAGATAAGCCCGCTGTATCTCTCTGAAAAAATAGCACAAGAAAAGAAATAAACCTCTCAGATTCCAGTCTATGAAAATAAGCAATGTGCAGGTACTGAGTTGTAAACAAATGCCAATCTCGTAAATCAAGGCCAAGGGAGCAATTGAAGGGAAATGAACTCCTAATTACAAGTTTCATAAGAAGTCAAAATGATCTCTTTAACAATCATCTTTCTCTTTATCTCTGAGGTGGTATGCAGCATGCCCACGCCAAAATAGCATTCAACCCGCATTTGTAGGAACTACATTACTATAATCAGCTAAGACAAGGCAGATGAGTATTTCAGTAAGCACCTGAAACAGGGTGAGCTGCGCAGATAGGGTAGTAGCCTCTGTCTGAAGGGTCTGAACTTTTCTCTCAAGTTCTGATATGTACCGAGCTTTCCTCTCTTTTGACCGAGCAGCAGACTGCCGATTTGCCAAAATTCTGTAAAAATATGTAATTGGTTGAACTTTCTTCCAAAGCACCACCACGATTTCATTCAATTAACTTTATAATTATCGATTTATTGTACTTTCTACACTTATATGTATGTGTATAAGTTGTTAGGAACAGCTTAAAACAGCCCTATAATCAAAATCTAAAGGCATTTACCATATTTTAAGCCAGTGGCTGAAAATCATAAGACGAATAAAAATTGCATCATAAGAACTTGTCAACTGTTAGAACTGTTCTCTAATAAGGTCCTTAAATGAGATTTCATATATGGACGATAGAGAAATATAATAAGTGAGATGCATCTCAACCACTGATATCTAACATAAAGGTTGAACGGTGAGTCCTCATTTAATAAATTGTCTGAGAGCTTTAGCAATAGAAAATATAATTTCTCTATAGGAAAATTTTATGATAATGTTCCTACTAAACATCCTAAAATGTTTGGAAAAGTTCATGGTCATGTGTTGCAAATTTGGGAACAATCCACCTGGATCTTGTGGGCATCATTATAAGCTGCACTTCTTATCCGATGAATATTTTTACTGCAATTTCATAATTTAGGCAATGCCTACGCTAGGAATAACAGTTGTTTTTCCACTAACAAGCATCGTATAAAATGAATTCCTTTCAGGCTAGACTGCGCTAAATTTAAAGGCTTAGTTAAGAAAGAAAATAATACCTCATCAGCATTTATAGATACAGATTGTCATGGAAATTCAATTTTTCTAAGGGACCATATTGTGTACTATTTCTATGGCTGAAAACAGAGCTCCCACACATTCATACTCAACGACAATGACACAAAAATTAAGGAACAAATATAAGTTATTATACAGAATGTGATGGAGAAAAGAAAGAAGAACACCTCTTAGCTCGTTTGGGGTCGACAGTCCAGAGCTCAGCGAGCTTATCAGGAGCCATGGCCTTCTTGGCCTCTATGCTGTCCAAAGACGCATCGACCGAATTGCTATGCCGGTGCCTCGGCCTTGGATTCATCTCTTCACCCAACCCGCCACCTGCCTCGACGGAGCCTCCTGCATTCTCGGGTTTCGGGTCAGAGGGTCCATCTTCGAGTTTGGATCCGAGCTTCTCGATGTCCATGTAAGTGGAGAAGAGGTCATCCTCGGAGCCGCCGCCCAGCTCCTCGAAGCTTCCGGATGGGCCGTCGAATGGATCCTGGAGTAGATCCAGGTCGTCTGGGATCCGAAAATGCACTTCGGATTGGGCTCGACGGTGGTATGAGCCCCGAAATGAAAGACTCGGACTTGCGTCAGGAAACGGCGTCGACATGCGAGGCCTTTGAGAGTCCTGACAGCTCGAGCCCGGATCAGGTTTTGGGTTCGCCGGATCTTGCATTTCTTCGACTTTGGAGCTCTGGTCTCCGCGCCTCGGTTTCTCTCTCCTCCTGTCCGTAACTATATGGGTTGACAGGGAGTGTTCTTCACTCCAGATCAAGTGGGGAAGGTTTGGAGCGAAAATGAAAAACCAAGCAGAACGGCGTCGTACTTTGCATGGACCGAATATCGGTAGTCAAGTGAGATTATGGATTGGGCTTTAAGGTTAAAGATATTTATGCTTGTAGGCCCATGAGCTCTGTCAAACCCACTTTCATGTGCTTAAGGCTCACTGGATACGTGTCACTGAACTATATTAAATTGAGTTAATGCTATCATTTCAAATTGTCTATCCCTATCGTCGTACCCATTTCTTTTTCATCAAAATTTGAAAAGGTTTGGCTGGATGTGGAAGTTGAGAGGAGAAAGATGAGACAAGTTTACATTATTGGATATATGAATAGTGACTAAATTAATTGTAAGTTTGGCTAGAATTTCCTTATTAGTAAGATGATCGGCTCTATTCAGTTTCGCGTTACTTCAAACACACGTATACTCTTACATTTGATTAATTATGTCTTTATATTAATTAAAATATAACACTAACAATTTTTTACTTGATAATTCTACAAAATAGACCACTTTTCTACCGAAGATTCTCTCCGGAAGCCCGTGGTACTAGTGTATACAACTTTGAGGCTTATGATTAGGCTCCTACATCATTAAGTGTGAATGTCTCTAGTCTATAATGTACATGCTAGGGGTTGCCTTGGGGTGGGGTGCAGGCAAAAACATCTTGGTCCAAACCAGTCGATGGGTTATTTTTGTCAGTTTCAAATGGACCATAGAAGACCCAAACTTGAAAGTGGAAAGAATTGAAGGTGCTCCACATTTTTGGTCACCTAACGAATGAAGCTGGCGGTGATGACGAACTTAGAAGGTTAGCAAAGCGGGTGAGACCATTAAACATGATACATGAATTGGTGATGGAACTTGTATGGGCTTAGTCAATCCAGCAGGCGGACCAGTGTTGGCTCTTGAATTTTGAGGGCCCATTGGACATTCGACTAGACATGTGTGGGGCCCATCACTCTTCCTCCATCCTCTATCACATGCCCTACCGGACAACGTAGACGATGGTCCTTTTACAACCATGTCCTACCCTCTTTTGGTTTTACTTTACAAGTTACCGTCGAGAGTAAGAGTTAGTTGGATATATTTTTAACTTAATTTAAATATAAATTTTAAATTAATTTATTATGAGTTTCACTATTATTAAACTACATTATGATCCTCACTATAAAAGCATGCCTAGATGACGATGATTACAAGTTCTTGGCAAGATAAACATGTCCATGTCAAAGATATAGGGAGGAAGGGAATCAAACCATTCTATTTGATAATAAGGTTTCCCTCCGTTTGGACTCGATAGAAATGAGCAGGGAATGATCATTGTTCATTTTAATACCTGGTGAGTGAACATTCTGATTTTATATAATTGTTATCAAGTATATCTTTGTATTATATTGATGTATAGTTAGACAGTTGTGATTGGTCTAAATCTGTTATAATAATGATGAACTCTCTTAATTTAACAATTACAATAACGTTGTTTATAATATTACGGCTTTATCGTATTTATTTTCATTGTCTATTAGGTGATTTCAGATTCGAATCACTCGGTTGATATACAATGTATATAATCTCATCTTCAATATCGTTGTATTGAAAAATAACTACAACCACGTTTGTAAAAACTTCGTTATAATCTCGTCTCAAGTGCAATTCACATAAAGAAATATTCAATATAATAATCTCATTCTCGAATATTATTGTCACGTGATAATTATATAATAGTGTTGTATAACTAAGTGGAGGTTCACTTCCATAAGCATTATTGATGTATCATCATCTCACATGCATTACAAGCAAATGTGTACATTAGCATTATCGCAAATGCACTAGATTAGGGTAATAGAAGGATGAAGATTGGCTAATTTGGGGAAACAATGATTTGACTTTTCAATAAAGGAAGATGAGTACGGGAGTGGGAGAAGGACTTGGTGCTTGGAATAAGCTTTTTCTTTCTTTTGAACTCCACAATTAGGGATTAGATGGGATCAGGTACCTTAATAAAAATTCTTATTAAACTTGTGATTTGCTATCTAGATTTCTACTGTGGGGGTGTTCTTACTAATTTGAAAACTAAAGTGTCTTATATTTAGCTACAAAATTGCGCTACTAAATTCGTGTTTCTTGATTCTCTAGTTTAACCTAACCCTCTGTTGTTTGTCAATTCTCTCAACAATAATGCACACTGGAATTGAAAAGACACCCATCTTAATCTCAGTTGGTATCCTTCTATCTGTAACCCAGTGTCCTTTAGCCACAATCCAAATACTCCAAAACTACCCACTCACATTCCCATTCCCATTCCCCTCTCTCTTGAGTAGCTTCAATAATCGTGGCCTCATACTCTTATCCTCCGTAAGTTTTACATAAAATGCTCACATTCTAATATGATATCAAAGTCCATTCAACGGGTCCCATATATTGCACGTCACGGAGTTAAAATGAAGAGCCACAAGATAAGAAACAACAAGTCCCTTCCACTTCATGTTTTTGCTCCTTCCCTCACTCCCATGAACCCTATGAGTCTTTAAAATCCCCCAAAACAGAGGTAGCTAGAGTGGAAGAAGAAACCACTGAAAGCTTTGCTCTATATATGGGAAAGATGAATTCCCTTCTCTCAGTTTCCTTCGTCGTTCGATTCGGTGCCAAAAAACCATGGAGACATGAACAAACTCCATGTTCATTTGCCTAAATCCAACAAAAGGCGCAAACTTTATCTTACTTGAAACCAGAGAGGAAGGTTAATTGGGTTCTGCTAGTTTTGCTGATTTTGAAGCTCAACAATCTATGTCAACTCTTCATCATCATCGCAGCCGTCCACGCCGCCTACTTCTAGACCCATCATCATCATCATCAACCACAACACCATCACCATCATCATCAACCACTACACCAGGAGGCCCAGCCAATGGGCTCAAGCCACATGGGCTATACCCCAATGAGGCCAATTTCGACACCAACATGGTGATCATCCTAGCAGCCCTTCTCTGTGCATTGATATTTGCCTTGGGTCTCAATTCAATCGTACGGTGTGCGTTGAGATGCAGCAGAAGATTCGCTTTTGAGAACCCAGATGAGACAGCTGCCAGATTAGCGGCCACAGGCCTCAAAAAAAGCATATTGCGGCAGATTCCGATTGTGGCTTATGGGTCAGGGGCTCATGTTTCTGCCACAGATTGCCCTATTTGCCTTGGGGAATTCTTAGATGGTCAGAAAGTGAGGGTGCTGCCAAAATGCAACCATGGATTTCATGTCAGGTGCATAGACACTTGGTTTTTGTCACACTCGTCGTGCCCGACCTGCCGGCACTCGTTGCTTGAGCCGTCACCGGCAGCTGCCGCTTCAGATAATTCCACAGAAGTTGGGGCTGATAATGGAAATGCTGCATCAGGAGGGCAAGGTGATCATCATGAGCCAATAGCTGTTGATGAGGCAAGCTAGCTAGTTGATAGAATTTACTTTTTATGGGTTATAATGAATGGTACTAAAATTATGAGTTGCGAAGGCAAATAATGCCTGTGTATGAGGGTTTTTGAGGAAATATTATTATGCTTGTATTGAGTATATTATATACCATGTTAATGGTGTATTATGCTTTCGTATGCAATGTAGTAAATTTTGAGTGTAAGTATACACAGTTGACGTGATCATATTAGTTTCACTCGACATTATGTACATACAAGCATGAGTGTATGAGAGGAAGGAGGCGAGAGTTGTCAAATGGTTATCATCTGTTCATTCAACCAAAATAGATTGGCCAAACAAGAATAATATTATCCGTTTTGTCATGTAATAATGTGTAAGTCTCATTCTATATTAGTAGATTTTAGATTAAACTCGTATAAAATAAAATAAAACGTGAGATTGATAACAAATACCTATAATTCTCCTTATCGTATAAAAAATAAACACTAACTTGAAGGTGAATATTTATCCGTACTCTAACAGTCGTGACTATCTAAAAATTAGGTAGGTGCAAGTGCAAGTGCAAGTATCTTTCAGCTGGTTTAACTAAGCCTAAGTGAATTAGTTAAAGCCATTTGTCCCTATGTTGAATTAACCTTTCTTTATTTTCCCTATTTGATTTGATGGGCATGTAACGTATGTATGGAATTCACAAAGAGGGAAAAGGAAAAGGATACATCATTGTGCTCACAGAATAATGAATGGAATCCCAAACTCTTTTTTCCCCTCCATTCTACACCTTTTTCTGGCCCACAAAGAGAAATTTGATTCCCAAGCACTACCTCCTCAAAACCCATATTTTCAAGTAATGAATTGAAGACTTTTTCTTTTCTCTTGAGCATCATTTTTCACTGGACCATTCATCAATAATATCTCTCATTTCTGATTTTCCAAAGATTTCTGCTAAAGACATTTTGTGTTGGGGAAACTTGAGGAACAATATTCCTGTTTCATGAGAGCACTTGAGGGGGAGGTTTTAATTGTTAATGTAGTCATGTATTTCGTGTTTCAAAATAGTGTTTTAGTTCAGAAAAAAATAGATTCAGAAGTGTTGTTTGAAGTCGTGACAGCTCATTTCATTATTCGTTTGTCAATTGTGTACGGATTATTTTCGGTGGTCTTATGTGTTGGCTTCTTTACCTTTCAACACTTATTTTATGTGCAAATTGAAACGTACGAATAAGGTACATGGGTCGTCACGGATGAGCAAATTGATTCCTTGTAGCTGTATTGTAGTTGCTGGACTTGGTGAGGAGTGACGAACTTGTGTTGTCATTTGTCAAGGATTACTAGTATTCTTTTTATTTTGGGTCATACATGAAAATCTGAGGACATTATTTTCTGCTCAAGTCTTGGAGATGTGGTGGATGTGGTCGCGTATTTGGTGGGTGCTTGCTGCAAACTCAAGACTTAGTCGGTGGGGGGTTGCTGCAAACCCAAGACAGATTCGGTGAGTGACTATCAAACTTTATAAACATTCGGTGGGTTTTACCTAAAATGTGTTCAATTTGTGCCTATTGTGGTTTAGATAAACTGATATTCTAGGGTTTTTCTTTTAACTCTCATTTGATTTTTTATTAGGTATAAAGAGATTAAAATATAAGATGTGAAGATGGGTTTTTCATGAGAAACGATTTTGTGAAACAAAGGTTTCGATTTCGAAAAAGGATCATTAATCCTGATGGTAATTGATAGAAATAAAATATGAGATGGGTGTATCGGATTCTCAACGAGGAAGGGTGGTTATGAAACAAATGTTAAATGCCCATAGAAACAAAATAAATTGTGAACCAAAAGAGTACGTTGTGTGAAAAGAACAAGTGTTCTAATAAGATTTTCTTAAGTAAGTTTAAGAATTTTAGATATTATATATGAAAAATTATACGATATACCATATTTATAATATAGATAGACCCTAATTATATTACCGGGCCTTATCTACTTCTATTAAAAATATAATAAACAGTATGATCTTAGTAGCATTACTCGTATACATTAATGATTCAAATATTAATGTCAATAAGTCGTGAAACAGCTGATTCAACAAGATTGTATTGAGCTCGATTTCATTAAGTTGGATTGTTGGACTCAATTACAAATCTAATTTGAGACTGAAATCATGAGCCCACATGAGTCCCTTAAATGGGCCTATTAGGCTATTAGCATTGGGTGGTCCATTGGGTGTCATGACCCACACAGTATAATGAGTTCTCACTTCTTTCCAAAGATGTAACCCTCCTAACTAATCAAAAGGAGATGATTAGGTAATGTTATCTTTTAGGAATATGATTAGGTCATGTTTTTGTTCTGTCCAAAAATGCGATAGTAGGCCTGAGGTTGCCTTTGGTGGATCCCTGTCAAGAGACAATCGTTTTGAAGGAGCGAGCTCATGTGAGTTTCTTTAGTGGTGGTGGTGGTGTGGATTTGTTTGGAATTTAGGTTTGGGTTGAAGGTTGTGGGCTTGGAGGCCTTAATATCACAATTTTTCCTTATATGGGTTGGCCAAGAAGTAAACAGGGTCTATCTGTCTTCAAAGTAGGTGTGCCACTAGTAGAAGCCTAGACAGTTATAGTGGGTTCAGGTGCGGCCCAAGAACCTTTCTTCAATCAAGTGATTGCGAGACGAGCGGGCAAATTGTTCACACTGTTTTTTCTATGCATTATTCTTAATGTATCCAAGGACTTTAATAAATTTTATTTCTAGTCTAGTCCAATTTTAGTGTATGGTAATTCTGATTTGTCCATGTTAGCAGCTTGTTATTGGTTAAAAGCAGTTAGATGCGATAATTTCCTTAAGTCATGATGATGGTATTGGACCAAAAACACATAAACGATTTTATGACTTGAAACAGCCACAAAATGCAATGGTTGGTGTACTCCAAATACTAGCAATTCCTAATAAGGAAATCCTTTGAAATGTAAAGAAAGTAAAGTACAAGTACTAAAAGAGTAAATGTGTAGATATTAAGTGCAACCAACAAAATATAAGTGTTGTAAGTATATATTTTTTTCGCAATCAAGATTCCTTGAGGGGCACGATCTTCTAGAAATCATCAATTGAGATGAACATCAGTCGGAATCATGTTATAGGTTGGCAAAGTATTCGAACGACGGTGATACGTCAAGGGTTGAGTGTATGGGGACCTCAAAGACTAGAGTGAATGGTAGTCGGAATGAGGTAGTGTTTGGGATTCCTCCATGACTGGTTTGAGAGGCAGTCGGGATGATGGAAAAGCTTGTGTTCCTAGTCGGGAACTGAGAAGGTGTTGAGAGAAGAGATTGAATCTTGATCCTAGATCGAAAAAATAGGTTGTGCCTAAATAGGCCTTTGAACAAAAAAACTTTTGGGGGTTTGCACTTGTTTTGAAATTGATTAGTTTGACCAATTTGTTTGTTTGATTGATTGATTGATTGGTTGTCCTTTGAGAAAAAGATTTCTTCTCCTTTTATAGGCAGTGGGAGAGCTAATGTGGCGTGCCAAATGGATTCCTACTGGACCCGCACTGCAGTTGTTTGTCTCGAACGTCCCTTTTGCCTTCTGACACGTTCGATGCTTCAGAACCGACTTTTCCCCTTCTCCACGTTTCCACGTTCCAAGTGGGCGTCTTGGGTTGGACCTTTGTGAGTTGGGCATTTAATTTCTTATCAATCTTTTCTTCAGCCCAAGTGAGATTTTTTCGGGTGTAAACAGTTTTACATTACTAATTGTCAATAAAATGACACTAATAAACCTTATCAATGCTTTATCCACAATATCAAAGAGAAATAAAGGGAGTGCCGAAGTCTACAATAATATCATTTGATTTTATTAAACACAAGTCACAAGAGCATAAGAAACCGATAAAAAAAGCCCAAAATCATAACAACAATATCATCATCACCATCATCATCATAATCACTTTGTCAACTCAGCAGAGAGTGTGTTGGCCAAGGAGGTTATGGTTGAAGGAGACACCCCTCTAGTCCCTCCCAAATACCATTTCTTGATATTCTCCACCACATTTGCATTCTCCACTTTTATTTTTGACTCTTCCTTCCCTTCAGCATTAAACACAATCTGCACACACACAAAAAATCCCATTTATTGTCATGATTGATTGTTATAAGGTGCAAAATCGTCATTTAGAGCTTAAATTTTAGTTTCTAGTCTCGAATTTTTACCTCGGCAGTGGCAGAAGTAGCTGGAAAATGGAATGTGATGATGGAGTCTTTCTTGAAATATTTTGATTGAAAGAACTCAACAATTTTTTCCAAGGCTTCTTCCTCCTCCTCTTCATATTTGTCATCAGCTGCCAATCTGTCCCTCACCGCACTCTCAAGTTGCACTCCATATTGAGACCCTTTGATCTCCTTGATCACCACAACCCTCAAGAATTTCTCAACAGGAGCTGCATGAAAATAAAATTTCATCAAAAGGGTTATCATTTTTATTAGGGATTTTCAAAATGAAAGCTAAAGATATTGCAACCTTGGATGGATGGTAAAAAAAAATGTTTTACTTTAATATTTACCAGAGATAAGAACATCAAAGAAGTCATCATCTTCTGCAAGTTCAGCTGCCTTCTTGGTCTTCCATTGTTGAAGATGTGCCACAACTTGAGGGTCTAAGTAAACTCCAATTGCTGTGAACTTGATTTGGAGAAAGTGGATCTCTATGTCAGTGATTCCTGTAAAAAACCCAATTACCCCCATTAATAATTTTTCATTTTACTTTGATTCTTAATCACAGAAATGGTAAAAGATTGCAGGTGAAAGATGATAGTTTTTACCATGACCCAGAAGAGATAATGGTTTGGTGGTTGTGATCTGAGGAGGGAAGGGGACTTCATCTACCAACACAACTTCAGTACCCACTGTGGTGAATAAAGATTGAAACATTAGTCATTTTAAGAAAATCCACATAAAATCAAAGATAAAGATGAACATTGAGAGAGATAGAGAGCTCTTACTGTTGCTGGTGGCTTTGATTTTGGGGAATTTGATGAAGGAAGAAGATTGAAATGGTGGTCTGAAAATCAATGAGAGTATGGCTGGTGTTTAAGGCTCTTTTTATATCTTGGTTTATAGTGTCTTAAGCTGACAATGCCTTCCAGTCTTGGCCAGGTGGTAGGTGCTTGTTCTGGAGGTTGAAAAGCTTGTGATTACATCTCACTTTCTCCAACTTAACTTTGTCATGAGAAAATTCCAAGAACAACCCCAAATTTTGATTATATAGAACTTTTAGGTCCCTAATTGAACTTTCCCATCACATATCTTAAGTGGCACAAATATAATGTGACTGTCGTAGATAAGAATTTCTTAAAAAAGATGAGTCCGATGATGTTAAAAAGCGCATAAATCAGTTATAAAAAATTATTTTTAATAGAAAAAAATAAATTTAAGTATTCATACCAAGATAGTGGCTTGGTGTGCAAGGCATCAAGATAGTCACTTTCTTATTGTTTACCAAAATTGGTTCAACATGCCCCCTTGAGGTTAGAACTCACTAATTTAGTATCCTTCTTTAGGCCAGGGGCATTTAGGAAAAATCCTATTTGATTGTTATTTGTGAGAAATTATATTCCAAGGTGTGTAGGTAGCCACATGTTCAAGAATTGAAGCTTGCAACAACCATTCCTTGTACCTACCTCCTCCTATTAATCTCGTCTAGGGTCTCTTGGCTGCTATGCATAATTGGTGTCCTCTTTGCATGCATACACCTACCTACCGCAGCTGCAGCAATTGTTGGGTGGGTTTTAGGCTTTTAGCGGTCCAAATTTGCCGGTTTGGAAGGTGAATTTTATTTTGATTAATTCTTACAAAATTGAATTCGGATGGGATTCATGCCACATTCAGATTGTTCGAATTCACTTTCATTTGTGTTTTTGTATGTTAGATTATCTCTAGCCGTGGACTTGAAAACCCAAAACAGAAAAAAATTATGTTAAAATTCATTTCCAACAAATGTCCTAAAACTATAACTGGCCGGCCCTTTAAGATGGACTAAATGGCGGCCCTGTAAGTGGATTAGCTTTATTTATTAAACAAATATAATATAGCCACGGTTGGAGATTATAAAATATAATTTTATACCATTCATTAAAGAATAAATTTTTGGAGGCCTAAATTGTTAGCATGGCGAGCCCCATTGCTAGAGATTGCCTTAGGTCCAATTCAATTCTAAAGCTTAACCCACAAAAATTTGAGAACTTTCTCAACTTAACCCAACGGTTTTTTATTGTAAACTTCACCTCGGATTAAAAACCAGAAGGAGTATAGATGAATATAGATTGTTTGAACCCATTTGCTCCCCTAGCCACAAGGCCACAAGGCCACAAGGTAGATTCTTGGTCCAATACTTAGATGAGCCTCCACATTATAACAGACGTCCAATGTATTGAACTTGGGCTGATGGGTCTGCTACCCCCCTTCAGTTCACCCAAATTGGAAGTCCACTATCACAGACTTGGGTTCATCTAATTTTTTTTTTTAATTCATCTAAATTTTTTAATATCGGATTAGAAACCAAACAATAGTAGCACAAATATGCAATTTTCTAATTTTTGTAATATCGGATTAGAAACCAAACAATAGTAATTTTTTTAATATCGGAGCCGCCTGCGAGAGTCATTTCAGCGCGCGTATCGCGCGCTACCCGTGCCTTCATTATTTATTATTTATAAAAATCATCAAATCAT
Source organism: Oemleria cerasiformis (assembly GCA_037349345.1). Taxonomy (NCBI): domain Eukaryota; kingdom Viridiplantae; phylum Streptophyta; class Magnoliopsida; order Rosales; family Rosaceae; genus Oemleria; species Oemleria cerasiformis. Next base: position 32,241,537 of record JAZGTL010000007.1, on the reverse strand, counting down.
ATAATAAAACTAAATAGTGTGTTTTTGTAAGATTTGTTCTCATTATAAAAAAATAGTAAAAAAACTTAATCTAAGCGAAACAAAAGAATCAAGATAGGGTTAGCATAAATTCTAAAAAAAAAATCAATCTATTGTCAATATTACTTAGTTTGACGTTCACAGGCTTACAATGGTGAAAGTTGTGATTATGAGATCTGGGTATGCGAGAACTAGTGAATTTTGTTGCAACCGAGTGGTTGTTTGGATTGATGTATATGGAGAACAAAGAAGAATAGAGAATAAATCTTGATGAACAAAATGTAGAATAGTAACAAACCGAAACTGACAAAAGAAAGAAATAAAAGAGAAGTTACCATAAGAAATTAAAGGGTCAAATTTCTTGAACACGTCTCACCATAAGAAGATAAGCCACCATTTCTTTTTCTTTGTTTCTGTTAAAAAAGACACACATAATCATATCAGAGATGAAAAAAAAAATGAAGAAAACACTATAAACTATACATCGAAGGAAAATAAAAGCAAAGGAGAAGGAAATTAAGCGTTCAATACAAGAATAAATTATGTCTTCCAGTTTCTCATCTGTCTTTTAAATATTAAAGATCGTGCGAGAGTTTCAAAATTGAATTGAAATTGCTAGAAAAAAAAAAAGAGTTTGATAAAATGAATCATAACAAACTGTTTTATGATTTTTTTTTTCAGAGCATTTTTTATACTAACTGCTCTTTTGTGTTTTTAACTGCTTTTTTAATTTATAATTTGTATGTAAGTGGTAGTTGTGGGAGGTTGACGTGTAAGGTAAGTAGGGGATTTTTTTTTCTTTTTTTTCTTATCTAATAAAGTAACTTCCCTTAAAATTAGGGTTGATGATTATCTGATTTAATTTTTTTTTTTTTTTATGTTAGTTGGAGTTAGACGTGTAGGAGATAGTTTCACTTTTTTTTTTTTAATTTCTTTTCTAAAATTTAATAATTTACATTTTGTGTTTTTTTTTTATTTCTTTTTTGAAATTTAATAATTTACAATTTGTGATATTACCTTTTTAACTTTCAATTATATTTATCTAATCTAAAATTATGAGGGTATTTTTGTCAAAAATAATTTGTGAAGTCTTTTGATGTTCTTAACTTTATAATAATAAAGATATTTATATTTTTTGAAATAATGTTATTTGATTTATTATCAGTTCTTGGTGGTGTAATCAAGACATTGTCAATGAAAGAAATTGAGTTAAGGTGCCACTTACTGAAAACCATCATCGATGACAAACAAAAAAGATGGACAAAAATGGTTACATTGGTATCTCCGGCCTAAACAAGCAGCAACAACGTTATTCATGGAAAACATACGAAAAATACAAAATTTAAGGACCCGTTTGGATCGAAGGATTTGAATTTGAATTTATAATCCTTTCATTTCAAATCCACAAAATTTAAGGACCCGTTTGGATTGAAGGATTTGAATTTGAATTTATAATCCTTTCATTTCAAATCCACTCAATTCAAATCAGGTCATTTGAAATCCAACTGTTTGGATAACAAAATTTTATCTCAAAATTTCAACTAAAGATTTGGGAAAAAAAACATCCAAATCCAAAAACACTACCACTTGTCGCCGCCATCCAAAAACACCACCACCGGTCTTAGATCCCCAATTCTATTCTATTTTCAAGATCTCATTTTGGGCCTCCTATCGAACTAGTATAACAACACAGCATTCCACATGAACTATATTCAAAGCATTAACGATTCACTCAAACGGTTCCTGCAATCTTTCATCTCAGCCTTCCTCCCACTGTTCAAATACCAAATTAAGAATTTAATTGACCCACAGAACAAAAAGGGACGCAAGTCCACAAGTTTCCCATTCATAACTGCTGGGACTCCCACAAACTTAATTGATTTTACACTTGTTTCGATTTGTGGTTTAGCAGTCTTTGAGGCGGGCTTCGAAGACCGGGGTTTGCCAATGTCCAGGTTCTCTATCGCGGTGGCATGGGAGATCGGCGGATGCATGGGAGATTCGCGGAGGCATGTGAGATGAGCGGAGACGGAGGAGAGCGGTCAATGATGTCGATGAGAGGAGAGGAGAAGAGAAGAGGAGGAGAATGCTCGATGTGAGCGATCGATGATGTCGATGAGAGATAAGGAGAGGAGAAGAGAAGAGGAGGAGAGCAGTCGATGATCTCGATGAGGTCGATGAGAGCGATGAGGTCGATGAGAGATACGGAGAGGAGAAGAGAAGAGGGGAGGTTCGCACCGTAGAAGAAGGAAGAGAGGTTAAGATGAAATGAATTTCTCAAATGACTAGTTTCAAATGGCATTTGAAATCCACTGATTTGGGCTTGTGAAATTTAGGGTGGATTTAACTCAAATCCAAATCCATCTAACTATTAGAGATCCAAACATCCAAATTTGAATTTGAGAGCCCAAATTCAAATTTTTACTTATCCAAACAGACCCTAAAGTTCTTTTTGTCTCTCTCGCACCTAGGTTTCAAAATCACAATATTATCTTGTAGCATATTCGTTATTTTATTTAATATTTCTTATAATAAACATGAATGATCATGTTAATTTTGAGCAAAGCAATTGTATTCTTTTTATGCATATGTGTTTAAATCTTCTTCCTCAAGTTGGAGTCCTTTCTCTATATAATCTAGCTACCATGTCCTTGCTTCTTCAAATCATTTATAAGATTAATAATGGAAATCTTCTCAGGCCTTGATGAGCCCTCTTTAACATTAATCACAATTTTTGCAGTGACCCTAATAGCCCTTTCTATTGGGTACTATTTCAAGTTCAAAATCTCACATTCTCGTATGGGCAAGAAGCTCCCACCTGGTTCATTTGGTCTTCCATTCATTGGGGAGTCCATAAGCTTCATTAGGAGCACAAAGACAAGACAAAACTGGGGAGTGGATCCAAACCCGGATCCACAAATATGGACCCGTATTCAAGACCTCCCTCATGGGGTCCAAGACCGTCGTCTTGACCGGCCAAGCCGGTAACCGGTTTGTGTTCAGTGGAAGTGACAATGGCATTGCAGGCAACCAAGTAGCCACTGCAGCCAAGATTTTGGGAAAGCACAGCATCTTTGAGCTTTCAGGGTCCAGGCACAAACTTGTTAGAGGTGCACTATTGGACTTCTTAAAACCAGAAGACATTCAGAGATTTGTGGGTGAAATTGATTATCTAGTCCAAACATATTTGTTTAAGGTAATATTAATTGTTAGCTTAATCTGGGAGGAAAATTCGAACTTCAAATCTGTCTCATATGGGTTCTAATTGATAACATATAGCTTTGGCTCATTCTCTAATAATTTAAGTTGTTAAGATGTGTTATTATAACTATATAGTTTAATAGGAGATCTCGAGTTTAAAATATTTTTTCATTGATTAGTGGTTATGTGGATGTTCATCTTGAAAAAAATTACCAAATTATATTAGCAAAACAAAATAAGGTATTTCCATTTTTTTGTTGATTAAGCGGCACCCAAAATTGAATATAAGCCAAAACATCTTCTAATTAAATCTCAACATATTGTATTTTCTGGCTTTTTTTGTCGATGCAAAACGAAAAATCTTATTAGGGCCCTTCTTGAAAAGGAAGAACGTGAAATTTTTTTTCCCTCTTGTTTTTGAATGTACTGTACTTGTATTTTGAATCCGAATCTGATTTTCCTTTTTTTTTTCTTTAGTATTTTACAGGAGCTGAACGGCAAGGATTTAGTACAAATGGTGGGTTTAATGAAGAAATTAACATTCAAGGTGACCTGCAGCTTGTTTTTTGGACTAGCAGAAGGGAAGGAGAAAGATGCATTATTTGAAGAATTTACTCTTGCCATCAAGAGCCTCTGAGAAATTCCAGTAAACATTCCAGGGACCGTATTTTACCAAGCCAGGCAGGCACGTGGCAGGATCTCAAAGATCCTCACAAAACTCATGCATAATCTGCAAAAGGAAGAAGATGAGAAAAATGAAGCAACTCGGCAGCCGGCGAATGACTTCATCTCAGTCTTCCTCGACCTGAGAGATGAAGACGGCGAGCCTCTGCAAGAGGAGGAGATTATTGATAATTTTATCACTATGATCATTGCAAGCCATGACACCATTGTTGGTGCTTAAGCTGTCACAAGGCATCTAGGTGACTGAGACAAGTCAGTAAAGTATGCAATCAATGTTGTGAAGATTCTGTTACAACAGAAAGCAGTGATGGTGTGTGTGTGAGCCTAACTTGGCGCCCAAACTAGAAGAGCCGTGTGGGATATGTGTGTGTGTGACATCATAATGTCATCACACTAACAGAATGTAAGAGTGAATGTAATATGTGTATGAGTGTGTAATCAAATTAATTCAATCATAATTGAACAATCTCTCTCTGTCACAGCAGAGAGATTATCCGAACCCTATCAGAATTGCATAGCAGCATTTCATCAAACAGTTGGTGTGCAACACACAAAACCATCCAATCTCTACAGAAATTAAACCTATTGTTCATCACCGAAGGATTCATTCCTACATCTAAGAACAATCAATCCAAATCCGTAATAAAAAACCATAACCAATTGAGGTTGAGTTTAGAGAACTTACCCGATAGCAAGGAGAATCGCTTTCCGATTGTGTTGAAGCTGCTGAAATCAACATGGTATCAGAGCAATCTGATCCGTGAGCATTGGCACAAGGGACGATCATCTGTGAAGAAGAAGCAGATGCGTCTAACATGACAGGAGCTGGTGGATAAGAGCTACGAGCTCCGATCTTTCATGGAACCAACTATGAATTCTGGAGCATCAAAATGCGGACCATCCTCAGAGCACATGATCTCTGGGAGTATGTTGATGTTGGACTGCGTGAAGAAGCAGGAGATGCTGCCGGTGATGTGTTTAACCAACCAACCCGAGCAGATTACATAAAGGATGCAAGAGCCTTGGGGATGCTTCAAACATCAGTTGCTGATACTATCTTCTCAAAAATCTCAAACGAGGAGACTGCCAAATCAACCTGGGATCTGCTGAAAAGAGGGTACAGAGGTGATCAGAAGGTAAGAGCAGTCAAGTTACAATCCTTAAGACGTGATTTTGAGTATACAAGGATGAAAGAAACTGAATCCCTATCCAACTATATGTCTAGACTATATGAAATAGTGAATCAAATGAGAACCTATGGTGAAGATGTTACTGAAAAACGGTTAGCACAGAAAGTATTGATCAGCCTAACTAAATCCTACGATTCTATAGTATCTATTATAGAAGAAACTAGAGATATGGACACTGTGAATGTTGAGAATGTAGTGGCATCCATTAGAGCTTTTGATCAAAGACTAGAAATGCATGAGAGTACTGTGGATAAGGTATTTTCTAATTTATCTATGCATGATAAGGGACAACAAGGGACTGGTCAAAGCAAGTTCAAGAAGCAGTTTAAGGGAAACAAAAATTGGAATAAGAAGTTCAATTCTAGAAAGCCTAACTACAATCAAAGTGTGAATCCCAGTAAAGCTGAGAGTAGTGGTACTAAGTGCAGGATCTGTGACAAACTACACTATGGGGAATGCTGGTTCAAAGGGAAAACCAAGTGTTATCAATGCAACAAGTTTGGTCACATGGCCAAGGACTGCAACAGGAAGCAGAATGCAAATGTTGCATGACAAGCAGATGAGGAAGGTGCAATGTTCTATGCCTGTCACTCTGCTACATCTAAACCTGACACAAATATCTGGTACCTTGACAGTGGCTGCAGTAATCACATGACCTCAAATGAAGCCTCATTGATTAACCTAGATAAGTCTCTAAAGTCCAAGGTGAAAATGGGGACTGGTGAACTTGTGGATGCAAGTGGTAAATGCACACTGGTGATTAAGACAAATAATGGAGACAGATTGATCAAGGAAGTGATGCTAGTGCTAGGTCTGGATGAGAATCTGCTCAGTGTTGGACAGATGATGGAGCATGGATACAATCTTGTGTTTGAGGACAAGATTGTTAAGATCTATAATTAGGGAAATGAGGTTGCAACTGTTCCAATGACAAGGAATAGGTGTTTCCCACTCTCATTCAACCAAGTCATTCCAGTAGCAAGGATTGCCACTGAAGAGGGATGTTCATGGCTATGGCATATGAGGTTTGGTCATTTGAATCACTCTAGCCTAGATGTTCTGTACACAGAAGATATGGTTGTGGGAATGCCTAAGCTATCCAAGAAGAGTGAAGTGTGTGAAGGCTGCATTGTTGGCAAGCAACATGTTGAAAGTTTTGACAAGGACAAAGCTTGGAGAGTATCAAAACTACTAGAGTTGATCCACTCTGATGTCTATGGTCCAATGCAGAATGAGACAGTGGGAGGAAACAAGTATTTCCTAACATTCATTGATGACTACTCTAGGATGTGTTGGGTCTACTTTCTTAAACACAAGTCTGGGGTGTTTAATGCATTCAAAAAGTTTAAGGTAATGGTTGAACTGCAGACAGAGAACAAGATCAAACGGTTGAGAAGTGACAGAGGAGGTGAGTTCACATCACAAGAGTTTCTGACCTACTGTGAACAAATGGGAATAGAAAGGTAGCTCACTGTGGCATACTCACCACGGCAGAATGGGGTTGTAGAAAGGAAGAACATAACTATTGTGGAAATGGCTAAATCTATGATGCATGACAAGAAGATGCCATATCAGTTTTGGGCTGAAGCTGTTAATACAGCAGTCTATCTGCTCAACAGGTGTCCTACCAAGGCAGTTCTAAGGATGACACCATTTGAGGTGTACAGTGGGAGGAAACCAGGAGTAAAACACTTAAGAGTGTTTGGTTCTGTGTGCTACACTCATGTACCTTCATATCTTAGACATAAGCTAGATGGAACTGCTTCAAAAGGTGTGTTTGTAGGCTATGGGAGTTGTGAGAAAGGGTATAGGATTCACAATCTGGAAACCAAGAAAATTGTGATTTCCAGAACTGTGACCTTCAATGAGAGAGCAATGTGGAATTGTCAAACAAATGAAGAACTCAGAGTCCAAGTTCCTGAGATGGAGGCTGAAGTTCCTATGGTTCAAGAACTAGACCTACAAGCTCAGGACTCATAACAAAGTTCAAGCATCAGCTCATCCTCAGAAACATCATCTGAGTCAAGAAACATTCCAGCAAGGATGAGAAGTATTGGAGATATCTATGCTAGATGTAACCTAACTATTGTTGAGCCTGAGAACTTTGATGAAGCAGTAAATGGACAATGCCTGCAAGAAAGCAATTGAGAGTGAAATTGAGATGATTGAGAAGAACTCAACCTGGGAGTTGGTTAACAGACCAGCTGATAAACCAGTGATTGGAGTTAAATGGGTATACAAGACCAAGCTGAACCTAGACGGCTCAATCCTGAAGCATAAGGCAAGGCTAGTAGCTAAAGGCTATGCACAGAAGCCTGGAATTGACTTCAATGAAACATTTGCTCCTGTTTCTAGACTAGATACAATCAGGACTTTGATTGCACTAGCTGCACAGAAGGAATGGAGTCTATATTAGCTAGATGTCAAATCAGCCTTCCTAAATGGTGTCCTAGAAGAGGAATTCTATGTGGATCAGCCTACTGGTTTTGAAGTACAAAGAGAAGAAGGGAAGGTCTATAAGCTCAGAAAGGCCTTATATGGTTTGAAACAAGCCCCTAGAGCTTGGTATGGTGAGATAGATTCTCACTTACTCAGCTGCGGTTACCTAAGGAGTCCTGGTGAAGCAACATCGTACATGAAAGCAACTAAGGATGGCTGGACCTTAATAGTTTCCATATATGTGGATGACATTGCCTATACTGGCAATTGTGACAGATTGATGAAGGAATTCAAGGAGGACATGATGACCAAGTATGAGATGATTGATTTGTGACTTCTACACCATTTTCTAGGTATGGGAGTTATTCAAACAGAGAAGTTCATCTTCATTCATCAGCAGAAATATGCACAGGCTTTACTTGACAAGTTTGGAATGAAAGATTGCAAGCCTGTGAGCACACCACTTGCTACTGATGACAAGCTCAACAGAAGTGATGGTTCAGAAGCTGCAGATGAAGGTACCTATAGACATATTGTTGGTAGTCTGTTATATTTAACTGCCACTAGACTAGACATCATGTTTGCATCCAGTTTGCTATCTAGGTACATGTGTAATCCTTCAAAGAAACACTATGGTACAGCTAAGAGAGTGTTGAGATACATTCAAGGAACTATCTCTTATGGGATTGAATATCAAAAGGGAAAACAAGCTACTCTAGTAGGGTATTGTGATAGTGATTGGAGTGGTAGTTTGGATGATATGAGAAGCACCTATGGTAATGCCTTCTCATTTGGCAGTGGGGTATTTTCTTGAGCCTCTGTGAAACAGCATAATGTTGCCTTATCTACTGCTGAGGCAGAATATGTTAGTGCCTCTAAGGCTACTACTCAAGCCAAATGGCTGAGATTCATGTTGGAGGACTTTGGGGAAGAACTAGTTGGAGCTACACCTATCCTATGTGATAATACTTCAGCTATAGCCATGTCAAAGAACCCAGTATTTCACCAAAAGACTAAGCACATCAACAGGAGGTTTCACTTCATAAGAGAAGCTATGAAAGCTGGTGAGATTGACCTAATCTACTGCAGGTCAGAGGAGCAGCTTGCAGATTTGTTTACTAAAGCACTACCTAAAGGCAAATTCTACTACTTGAGGAGTATGCTAGGGGTAATACCAGTGAACAGCTTAGGAAGGGATGTTGGTGCTTAAGCTGTCACAAGGCATCTAGGTGACTGAGACAAGTCATCAAAGTATGCAATCAATGCTGTGATGATTTTGTTACAACAGAAAGCAGTGACGGTGTGTTTGTGAGCCTAACTTGGCGCCCAATCTTGAAGAGCCGTGTGGGATATGTGTGTGTGTGTGACATCACACTAACAGAATGTAAGAGTGAATGTAATATGTGTGTGAGTGTGTAATCAAATTAATTCAATCATAATTGAACAATCTCTCTCTGTCACAGCAGAGAGATCATCCGAACCCTATCAAAATTGCATAGCAGCATTTCATCAAACAGTTGGTGTGCAACACACAAAACCATCCAATCTCTACAGAAATTAAACCTAGTGTTCATCACCCGAAGGATTCATTCCTACATCTAAGAACAATCAATCCAAATCCGTAATAAAAAACCATAATCAATTGAGGTTGAGTTTAGAGAACTTACCCGATAACAAGGAGAATCGCTTTCCAATTGTGTTGAAGCTGTTGAAATCAACAACCACCACCATTTTCCTCAGCCTCATTCTCAGACTCCTTTCTTCGGACCCCAATATTTTTAGTAAGGTCCTTCTAGGTAATATATAACCTTGAAATATAAGCAATATTAGCAGAGGGGGACTCAAATACGAAACTTAATTTATTAACATTACAGTATATATACATTCTTAATCACTTGAGATACAGAACTACAGACCCTAAATCAATGACTTTTCCATTTAGGCTTAGATGTTTGATAATTTGATTACTGGCCTCGTGACCGATAATTGTGATGATATATATCATGACAGAGCAAAACGAAGTGGTTAAGGCAGTGGAAGGAAGTGATGAGGGAAAGCTTAGATGGAGCGAAATCCAAATGATGAAGCACACATGGGGGAGTGGCACATGAGCTCATGAGATTGACGTACTCCTCCAATTTTTGGCAACTTCAAATGTGCTTCTAGATACACTGCCTTTGATGGCCTTGATATTCCAAACGGATGGAAGGTACCATTTTATATATACCCAAGGGATGGTTTTTTTTTTTTTAATCATGAATGATATCATTATATATCATAAAGAACGGATACAACCATACCATCAAAATCAAACTATGACAGCAAAAACCAAAAGCCAATACGACAATACTCATGCAAACAAAGCCACACTAACAGCTAACAAATCTACTTCACTGAAATTATGCAAAATTACAAATCAAGCCCACAAAGTCTAAACGAACCAAAATCCAAACAACACCTATAAACCTAAACAAACCACCTCCACTAAATGAAACAGCCACCGTCGTCAAACCCATCATATATGGTCTTGAAAAACATGTAGAGCATGACGGATCTGAGGAAGGCTTGATCTCCAGCGATCCAATTGTACATAAAAACGAATAAAGGACCAAAAGTCCTAATCTAACTAATGTGATTAAAACCAATGGGAGATATTGCGGCAAACTCCTCAAACAACAAGGTAGAACAAGATTTAGGGAAAAAGAAGAATTTTTAAAGGAAAATTTTGAGTAAGGGGATAGTTTGAAAAAATAGCAAAATAACATGATTGGAAACTCAAATCTGAGCATGGCTCATACCATACAGTCATCGCAAAGGGACTCTTATTACTAAGGCAACAGAAAAAAAGAAAAACGATGAAGGGGAGGAGGAAGAAGACCTTAATTTTTTTTTTCTTTGGTATGAGTTGTATTGAATTTGATTGAATAACTTATCAAATTAAATGCATTTTGAAAATAAATTATACGGATATTCGAGAACAACCCAATATTATTGCAACCACGTTTAGAATAGATTAATGTTGTTGTATGGAAAAAGTTAATTTCAAGCTTCACTTCATAATTAATCACAGGTTTTCTGGACGGCATCTGGTACACACATGGCCGGATGACAAGATATTTGAAGATCCAAACAAGTTGGATCCGTCAAGATTCGAAAGCTCGTGGAAATCATTACGTCCCCCGTGCACGTACATTCCATTTGGAGCAGGGCATCGAACATGCTCCGGATTAGATTTTCCAAAGTCTTTGTAATTAGTCAAACCTATGGGGTCAATTGTGGGTGATGACCAACTACCATTATCAATTTATTATATTAATTACTATATAAATCTCTTAAGTATATATGGTCATCATTTTTATGTTCTGAAGAAAAATATTAACAAATTATTATATAGTTCTATATCATCTGAGTATAACTTAGAAGTTAGAAGAATCTAATGGGACTATGAAGCTGTTCCGATTTATTAGGGAAAATTCATGGAATTTGTTGCACTACTTGTACAGTTTGACGCCAATGGAACATTCATTGGTAATGATGAGGTGGATGTGTACTGTTCAATCCTCACAATCGTATGTTCAGGATCAGAGCCACGCAATTTTCCTGAAATAACAAAAAAAAAAAACTGTAAAGGAAGGTACACGTGGATTATTTTATCCACGTGGATTTATAAATCCTGGACGGCTCTGCTGATGTGTTAATTATCTCTGGCTTGATTGGACACTCTTTACACGAAGCGCATGTCCCGACTGCGCCAGCGTCCGCAGGGCATGCACTTTCCACGTGCCACGTCGTCAAACCGAACTCACAGTCGCCGAATGGGACCAACCACCTCTCTCATAATTTTCATTCCACGCAATGCATAATTAAAATGTGCACGCCATACCGTCAACAACGATTTAAAAAATCCACCACCCTTGATCTGATCAAAAGTCATCAAAATCTAGGGTCCGCATTTAAACACCCATCGCCGCGTCCACGTGTGAGGCTCGTGGACGAAGCCTCCCGCCACGTTCTACCTGGCATAGAGCTCGTGCCCAATCCAAGTCGATAATAGTTTTCCAAACGTCACCCTTTTGACAGACTCAATTCGAATCGGACTCGGAAATATAAGAAAGCCTTCTGCTTTGCTATTAAATCCCTGAATCAAGTTTTGGATTTCAGTCACAATCACCACCGGATCCTGCATCCAAACATTAAAGATTTGGCTTCCTCCGCCGCAAGAAACGATTCGATCCTCTCTTTGATTCGATCGACGCCTCCTCATCCGTGAATGGCATCGCTGGGCATTCAATTCGGAGGAAATCGGTGTTTGAATCTCCCAGACAATCTCTGCAGTTCGTCCTTCAATCAGAGTGCTCAGCCGTGTCCTTCGATGATGGTCCGCTGTCACGACGGGTCCAGGTGGAGAAGGGGAAATGCGATGGCGCGGGGAAGTTTGGAGGCGGTGGGCCGGGAACGGCGTCGTGGAAGTGGGAACAGTAGCGAGACGGCGGCGTCGGCGTATGAGAAATTGGACGAGTGGATGAGGGATTCGGTGGTGGAGATCGTCAAGAATCTCCGAGAAGCGCCGTTATTGGTCCACGTTTATGGGAACAGTAGTTTGGAGGAGAATCCGAGGCTTGAGACGGAAAAGGGAGTGGAGGAAGAGAATTGGGACGTGCTCAAACGAAAATGGGAGGGTGGAGTGGCGCCATTACCTGACGGCGTTATATTTGTTGAAGAACTAACGGGCGGCGACGAAGATGATGGTGACGGTAACGGTGACGTTGACGGTGGAGGAGATGGGATAACGCGGGCGTGGGGGTTAGTGGTGCAGGGGAAGGGGGAGGAGAGTCGGCCAGCTTGTTACTTGTTGAAGACGAGTAAAGTTAGCGCTGGGTCGGGTTGTGGGCTGAGTATGGGCTTGGGCTGCACTCATTTCTGTTTGGTCCGGGTCAACAGTTTCAGAGAAACTGCCCAATCCCAGCTCAAGAATTGTTGGTTGTTGCAGGCCCAGGCCCAATAATCCATTACCTATTCCATTCCATTCCAATTGGTTTGTAAATACCAGAGCACCAGATTGATGTTCACTGGAATCTTGTTCTTTAAGTGTTATGGTGAATATTTGTACAATTCAACTCATGATGATTCTTATATACAAACAAGGAAGCATTTTACTAAAATGCTCATGTTGATCTTCTTTTCTTTTTATTGTTTTATTTTTTATTTTCTATGCAATGATATTCTTATGCAATGAAACTCTTATGAAATTGATTTTCAGCATTTTATTTTTTTATAAATATTTTTCAAAGTCAGCATTTTATTATTTTTTTAATATTTTTCAAAGTGAAGTGCATAAAGCAAAATATAAAGTACGAAAATCAGCTCCCTATTCTTATACACAAATGCGAATCAATTTTGCTCTTCTCAATTTTGCTCCTCACATGTTGAATTTGACTGTGTAGTTTTTTCTCGAGGGCTGAATCCGATTGTATAATTGGTGATGGTCGATCTGATTGTGTAGTCTCGCCTCTTAGGTGGTTTAATTTCATTGTGTAATCTCTTCTCAAGCCGGGGAGTCAAACTTGATTGTGCAATCTCTCTCTTCTCGAGCGAAGAGTTGAATTTGATGGTGTAATCTTCTGACTGGTAGTCTCTTCTTATTCTGCTTGTGTAGTCTTTTTTTTTTTGGAGGCTGAATTTGTTTACGTGATATCTTTTTTTGAGAGTCGAATCTGCTTATATAATCTCTTTTCGAAAATCTAATCTTCATGTGTAGTCTATTCTCAAGGGTTCTCAAGGGTCGAATCTATCAGTGTAGTTTCTTATGTGAGGTCGAACTTAACTGTATAGTTAGATAACTCAAATCTCAAACTTGACATTTGTTTATATATATATAATTTCCTCAATATTAGTTTAGCACCAATTAAACATATATACACATAATATACAGTCCATTATCCCTAATGATTACCATATGGCATATGTTATACTAATTATTACTGTCCATTATCCCTCGTTATCATAATATCTTATACTATACACTAACATTTTTTTTCCCCAGCATACTGGTATTACTAACATGATGTGCATAATATATGATAGGAGAGATAAGGTCATAATTAATATCCCCAACTGAGATATAGGTAATTATTTTCTTGTACGGGTAAATAGCTCAGGGTAATATTTTGTCAAAGGCAAAAATATAAAATAAAATAAAAAGTTTATTTACCAAAATTCTCCTCTAAACTATTATCGTAATCAATGTCATGCTTAAATTATATAAATTTCAGTTACCTCATTTTAATCATATATCATATAATTTTTCTTTATAAATGCCCCATTTTGAAAAAGAAAAATGACAAAAACATTACTAATATACTATTGTTGGATTTTTAGAGTAAAGTTGGTGTGAATTCTAACACTACAAGTTTGGAATTTTTTTTCCGCTATGAATATGGTTTTCTATAATAAGGTTGCATTGCTAGAATTCTGGTCATACGCATCACCCGTTTTACATCGATTTATAGAGCAAACGATGCTGAAAGCACATAACGCATCACTCCTATAATAACCGATACCAAAAATCTGGAATCACATCAGTACAAATTTAAACGATACCTTTTGTTTAATATTCATCATCGCCTAGTGTTTAAACGGATGCCTATCGAAAAATTTGATTACATTTGGTTAGTATCGGTTTATAACTTACCAAAAACCGATGCCTTAACAAATATTCTACAAATAATTCCTTAATCAAACCCTAAAAATTTCAGCTATTCCCGCGCCCCGCCCCAACAAAACCTCCCCCCCCCCCCCCCCCCCCCCCCCCACCACCCACCCCCCCACCCCCAACCACCCCCGTCACTTTCCCTCTTTATTTTTCGCACTGGGAGAAAATTAAAACTCCCGAAACTTCAAAGTCAAACCCGGAAAGAACTTACTCGCGTGCGACTGCTTCCTCTCTCCCTCACAAACTCGCACTGGGCGGCCGCCAGCGTGAAGCCCACTCACTCACTCCCACATCTTGGATCCTCCATATCCCAAACTCACAAACTCCATCTCTTGTCTTCTCTCTTATATGCACCTTCCATCTTTTTAACCCAGAAATTCTTTCGCACTTTTCACTCTCTTCATCGCCCCTCAACAAACCATCCCAATCTCATCTTTCTTCATCGCTTCCCATTACCTAGATCTCTTCAACGTCGACACCCATGAGTGGCTCTCTCTCTCTCTCTCATAAAAACCAGTACGAAGGTGAAACGTGAAACGAAGAGGAGTCGGCTACGTCTTCTTCTACCAGTCAATTCGAGCTTCCCATCGCCACTGGATTTGGCCGTTTTGTGCTCTCATTCAGGTAACCCTTATATCTCCTTGTCATTTCTTTGATTTATAAGTTTGGGTCACTGAGTTTTTAGGTTAGGGTTTACTCTAGGTTGGGCATAACAAACCAAAAAAATGACCAGAATTGAGTTGAAAATGAAAGAGGAAAAGGGAAATATGGGAAATTATGGGGATGTAGAGGTCGTTGGTGAAATCGGTGGTGGTGGGAGTGAAGAGGTTGGTGCTTAGGTGGAGATGCTGAGGCGGAGGAAGGTTGTGGATGTGGTGGCCAAATGAGTCGGTGGATGAATTAGTCGAGGAGGAGAAGAGGTCGTCGTTTGAGAAATCGAGAAGGTACAACATGGAAGTAATCTTGTTGGGCTAAACAAGCGGATGCTCCGTCGTATTTGTCCTCCATTATTATTGTTTTGTTGAAATTTGCAGCGAAGGAGTGTAAAATTAAGCGGTGGAGTGAGTTAATTTAGAGAAATGGGGTTATGGGTTATGTCTCTCTGGCTTACTATGAAGCTAGAAGAGATAGAGTTGAGAGAGAGAGAGAGAGTGAGGGGGAGCTTACTCTGAATGTTTCCTCAAAATTATGAATCATCCTTCTAGCTTGTATGCCTTTAATTTACTCCACCTTAGGTGGATCCATGTTTCTTAGTTACCTTGAAGATTTTTTTAGTTTGTTGGTTCTCATTTCTGATTGTATTCACAGATAAGGTTGAGAGATTGGTGGCCGAAGCAGCTGGGAATGGTGCCCAGCTAGTTGTGTTTCCAGAAGCATTTTTGGGTGGTTATGCGCTTGGGGTAAATTTTTCTTTTTTCAGATAAGGCTGAGAGATTGCTGTGGGGGTTTGTTTCTTGCTGTAGTTTTATATATATTTGAACATATGTCTTTGCTTTAACGAAGTTCATGTATATCTGGTGCAGCTTCCGGCACCAAAGAGAGGTGAGATTGTTAGACAGATAGGAGATGCATTGAGAGAGATATTGTATCATCTGTGTAGGATTGTGTCCCTCGAGATGGGAAAAATACTTGCTGAAGGAATTGGGGAAGTTCAGGTATGAAAATTTGATATCTTTAATTAAAACTTCATATCTTATCCATATGTTGTGTAGTGAATCAGTTTGAGCATTGTTCGTAAGTATTTAAGATGGAAATTTCGTTTACTCTTGTTTTGTCATAATCTTTTTTAAACTTGTTAAGTCACTCATGTGTACTAATTTTTTGCAGGAAGTTATTGATATGTTTGATTTTGATGTTGGACTGAGCCGACAACTGAATGGATCTATCATACCTTCAGAACGTAAGCTCAACATTTATATTTGTTGTTACTTTTTCTTTTATCAACCTCTTTTGAATTTCTTTTATGGAATCACAAATACAACCCACAGCTGAATGGATCTATCATACCTTCAGAACGTAAGCTTAACATTTATATTTGTTGTTAATTTTTCTTTTATCAACCTCTTTTGAATTTCTTTTATGGAATCACAAATACAACCCTCTGGTTGCTAAGCCATTGATTTTTAAATTTCATATATTAAGCATAACATGCCCTCATCTATTGTATTGTTTGAGGTGCATTACTAGATCTTACCAAATACCTTGATCAATTTGTATATATTAGATAGGCATTTAAGTGCACTCAAAATATCTCGATTGTTTCATGTTTATACGATGAGATGCTTTAGGTTACGTGATAAGACATTATATTGTAAAAATCTTGAAGTTTGTAATATTAATTCATTCAAGAGGATACATTTGATAATAGAATGGTTACTTGTGGTGTTTATGTATTGTAAGAAGGGTGAACCAACAACTCCATTGGTAACTATTGCTGACAAAGCTAGTTGGTGAGGTTCTTAAGCAAAATAACCTGGCAAGTGCCATATTCACCTCTTTCTGTGGAGGTGCTGAAATTGGTGAAGCCATAGCAAATGATACACGGATACAACTGGTTTCATTCACTGGAAGTTCAAAGGTACATTTAGAATAGCCTGATGTTGGCCTTGGCTTGAAGACGTTTGCAAAGGAACACATCATGTCAACACAAATCGGCCATACTACCAACACAAACAAACAAGAAAACACAAGTAATAAATTCCTAAGGCTACCATCTTTCGAGTGATACACACGGGGTATGTGTCGGTCGAATAAGGACAAGTCCACCCCTTTCTAGTTCCCATAAACGAAGCAAAACTTATGTTTTTGGGCCTTTTGGTAGGTCGACATATCCTTTATAAAATCCCCATTTTCCTTCTTATTCCTGGTTTCCACGAACACACAATGATACTGTAATGACTCGGACCATGAATTAAAATAATCAAGGAAATGACGATTTTATTCTCGGTTTTGGACGGGTTTGGGAGTCATTTTTTGACTGGCAGTACTTTTGAGAATTTTTCTTGGGTCGTTGCGTAGGTCTCGAACTCACGAGTTCATAGACAAGCAGCATGCGGAAAACAGAGACCTAGCGAGATTGTTACGGGTCTAGAAGCTTCAGGGGTAGTTTGGTAATTTTAGAAAAGTCCAAAATTTGGGGGATATTTCTTCTCCCTTTTCGGACTCTGCCCGACCAGTTTTGAACCCCTTATCTCTTCCCGACTCCTTCACCTGTGCGATCACCAAACCCTCACCCTCATCGGACCATGGCTAGATCGACTCGATCAAAACCAAGGCTGTGGAAGTCTTCCTCGCGACTCCACGAGTGGTTTGAGGTTAACATCGAGTTGGGAGCACCACCGTAGACGACAACCGGAAGAGGGAGGCGAATCGAAATTCTCGGTCGTTTTTCAGCCAAATCAGGTACGATCTCGGAACTCTGACCTCATTTTTGGATTTCTAGTGAAAAGTAGATGAATTTACATGTGTAGATCGTGAATTTCCAGATTCCGGTGACGGTGGATGACGGCGCTGTTGTCTTCTTCTGCGAGATGCCGTCGAGACTCCGACGACGGCTGACGGTGGCGTGACCGTCTTTTCTGGCGAACTCCAGTGACTAGTTCGGCCGACGATGGCTGACGTCAGTCGTCAGTTGACCGTTGAGTCAATTGACGCCGTCAAGGGTTTGACGGAATATGCTGACGGCGTTAGCATGTTTCATAAAAAGTTAACGGGGTATTATGATTTTGTCAAAAGATTATGTTAGGGTTGACAGAATATTCTACCGTAAACAGTGGGGGCGCGTGGCGCGTGGTTCGGCCTTTTACTGGCCCGTGGCGATGCGTGAGATCGATTTCGGGGTCACGGCGACGCGTGGCTAGGGTATTGGGACGTTCTGGACATGATTTTGGCAATTTTGAGGCCGTAGGAGTTCGTTTAGAGCCCCGTTTGAGTAATCCCAGCGGTGATGGTTGACCAACGGAATGGGTTTTGTCTCTTGGATGTTGGAGGAGCTGGGATATGTTGATATCAAGAGGTTCCTTGGGGCTGGGGTTTCCTTGAGTCGGTACTTTGGATGTATTGTGAATAGACTGGGTTTATGGGATCACGGGGCATGCATACTTCTCGGTATTAGGTTATACCACAGGTGTCTCCGATGATTGGCATGGAGGGTGACTTCCTCCGCGACATTATTGAGGGTTCTCCGACTGGAGTTAGAGGGTACATCTCCGTCAGATCGTCGAGGGGTTCTCCAATGTTGGCGTTCGAGGGATCTTTCTCCGCCATATCGTTGAGGTGTTGTGCTCTGGAGGAGCAGGGATATCGAGTTACCACTTAGGGTGCTCAGGAGGAGCAGGGATATCGAGTTATCACTCGGGCTGCTCTGGAGGAGCAGGGATATCGAGTTACCACTCGGGGTGCTCTTGCGGAGCAGGGATAGCGAGTACCACTAGGGGCAATTCAATGAGACTCAATTCAACCAAGTCTGGTTCCTTCGTCATCTGGGTCAGTGGGATGGTGTGGGCGGTGACCCAGATTGACGAGTATTTGACGGTTCACAAGAGGCGGACAAGCCAGTTGTCTTGTGCTATTATAGTAGAGGTTTCAGCAGTGTTTGACCTACTCACATTTGCTATCTGATTTTGTTAGCAGAGGGTTATAAACTTTGAATCATGATTAGGGGTTCTCACATTGTGATATGTGGCGAAGCATTGGCTCTGACCTTGACATGACCAGGCCGGTTAGCCACCGGTGCGGTTGCTCAGTCGAGAGGTTGGGGTGCAAAATAAGTTCGTGAGGTTACCTTATCAGGCCACAACTGTTCCAAGGTTTCGGCCGTGACCTGTAAGCTATCATGCGTTTGACATATAGGTGTAGTCAGTAAGTACAGAGAAGGTTCTGTCGGAACCCTTGTAAGATTGATTTAAAAATTCTAAGGATAAAGGGTATTCCTAGTATAAAATTTTGTGGAAAAAGACTGTCAGACGGAATAAGGGCTTTTTGCGGATTTCGAGGTGAAATTTGGGAAGGGTCATTACAATTGGTATCAGAGCGCCAAGTTTAACTTCCTACAGACCGCACACTTGTATGCAAATTATTTAAGAATTTTTGTCAACGAGATGTCTTTGAGACGTTTGTCTCTTCAGTGACCTTGAATTGAGGGAAGCGTAGGACATGTGATGCACGGGCGAGGTAGGCATCGATGTTGTTGTTGAGCTGACCTTGGTTTTGTAAATTATAATGCATGCATACAAGTATATTGGAATTAAACTCTCTTATGTATTGCTTTTGACAATTTTTGGAATTTAAAAATCTTACTGGACACCGATTTTTGACATTTAAGTGAAAATGTGTTTTGGGGGAAATGCCTTGGTTTTTGGACTCGATTTTGGTGTCGTTTTGACGTAGTAATTATTGAGTCCATGATTTTGGGTTGAGACATGGACTTGTGATTTTAATTAATTTGGCTTAGGCCAAGAAATAAGGATTTCAAAATACAGATTTTGGTTTTCACTGGATTTTTGTCTCCAATGGTCAAGGTTTCTTCGACTAGCGTTAGAGGGCACGTCTCTACTAGATCGTTGAGGGGTTCTCCAATGTTGGTGTTCGAGGGATCTTTCTCTGCCATATCATTGAGGTCTGAGGTATGTCATGGAGGATTCCATCATACTCTCAGGATGAGATGAGGTATTTCATGGAGGAGTCCATCATACTCTCAAGATGATATGAGGTATGTCATGGAGGATTTCATCATACTCTCAGGACGAGCAGGATTTCATTCGGGGAGTAGTGGGATATGTTTGATATATTTTGTGTCCATGTTTGTTTACATGATTTTCAACTCCTTTGAAGAGGGTTTCAAGCAGGATTGTGGACCACGGGATGTTTTCATGATTTGGATTTCGTGAGTCCCATCGAGTTTTTTACAAAAGAGTGATTTTCCAAGAAAGTTTTTGGCTTATCTTTATGGACTTGTTTGAAAAGAATTTTTATGTATGCATGCATTGTTTCACACATGATCAAGGGTATTTTCCATCACGTATTCACTAAGGTTTTCTCCAACTAGCGTTGGATAAAATTTTTCCTAGACTAGCATGGTAAGGTTTTTCCTCCGTCAAGTCATCGATATGCTGTGGGCGTATGTGAACGAATACGTGGAGGCTGGTATGTGGCTTATAGACAGGTACGACACCAGAGGCCACCATATGGGCATACTAAATCTGACACACGTGTTATGTCGGCATGACTTCTCGGTAATCATCGCATTGTCATATGGCTCATGTGGTATGTAGACATGAATCCTCAGCAATCATCGCACCATCATATGACTCATGGCAACACGATTGACACATGTGTTATACCTGCATGACTCATCGGTAATCCTCACACCATAATACATACCCACGTGCTATGCCGGTATGACTCATCAGTAATCCTCGCACGACGATACATAGTCACGTGCTATGCCGGTATGAATCATCGGTATTCCTTGCACGATAATACGACTCATGACGACACGACTGACACATGTGCTATGCCAGTATGACTCTTCGTAACTCACAATTATCATCGTTTCACATATCTCGGAATCGACCCTCGAGATATCTTAAGAGTGGTAATTTATACTCATTCCAGAGTATTTACATCTCATCGATATTATAATATAAATCTCATAATGCATCTTCGAGATTCATCATTATATTGTTAGTTTATACTCATTTAAGAGTGTTTACATTCCATCGATAATATGACTATCTCGGGATTTATCCTCGAGATCTACCACTTTAGTATTAGTTTATACTTGTTTCGGAGTTATTACAATTCGCAGGATCCACAATCCTCGAACAACTCAATGACATAATCCCGGGTCTTTAAGTCACCCATGGCATACTCTATAATTATTTTTATTGTCATCACAATTTTATAGGGTTTATTACCTTCAAATCAAAGTATCAACCACATGCCAAGCTCTAAAATTAGCTTGTGGCATAGCCTAGGATCTCTAACATTATCCTATCACATTAATCAAACCACATGTTTCCAAGCATCACTATCAAGACATTCATCACCAACCAAACCATCATTAATCAATTCACATTATAATCATCACATAATCAATCATATTTAATTCCATAATTATAAGTTTAGGGCATGAGGTCCACTCATAGTACGTCGGGGGGAGCTCACCCGACCAAATCCACTATTACACGTATTTTGAGGTACTCGATTTCGAAAGTCTCTACGAGCTTTGTCTCGATCCATATGACTCTTCGAATTTCTCATTTACTTGTTACCTCAAAAATCAGGTAATTAATATTAATAAATCACAATTGATCTTTTATATCCAAACCCTAACCCAGAAAATAAACATATCGTAACAATAACTCCTTGTAGCTTAGGACATCCAAAGCTAGTCCTAACGAACTCCGATGGACCTGAAATATATGCCATTGGATCCAAAACGTCAAAAGCATAAAAAACACGAGTCGTCGGAGGCCAAGGGAGGGCCCTACGCTCCCTCATGCGCCGACACTCCCTCATGCAACTTCTCCATTTCCTCACCAAATCTCCCAACCCCTATGTCTAAACTCATATACTCGATGAGAGGATCATGAATATGAGGTCTAGAGGTGGAGAGGTTACATGTGGAGTCGAAAAAGCCCTCGAAAGCCGTAAGGACCCATTTCTTCCTCCGTTCATTGCATCGCGTACAATGAACGATATCCTTGCGTGAGGGCGTGGTTGTGATCGCAAGGAGGAGACGAAGAAGATGGTGGTCTTGGTTGGGTCTGGGTTACCGTCGAACGACGACGTCGTTCTTTGCTTCTTCGTGAGGTTTCGCGGGTTACGAAGAGAAGGAGAATTCTTGCAAGGAGAGAGGAGGAGACTAACTAATCTGAGAGTGTGTGTGTGTGTGTGTGTGTGTGTTTTTTTTTATTTTATTTTATAATTTTAATCTTTTCCAAAATTACCATTATATCCCGATATTTCTAGACCCGTAACTTTCTCGTTCGAACTCCGATTTCGACGTGTTACTTGTCTACGTACTCGTGAGCTCGAGAGTTATGTAATAAAGCAAAGAGATTCCCAAAAGGAATTCTCGATCAAAAAGTGACTTTTGGGCCTTTGAGGATTTCCAAGACAAAACGGTAAATTTTGTAAATCCAACTTAATTTACGGCCCACAAGTTTCTTTGGTCCCTCTCTAAAGTCCATCTCCATACCTTAGTCCAAGTCCAGACATTAATCT
Organism: Oemleria cerasiformis; assembly: GCA_037349345.1. NCBI lineage: Eukaryota > Viridiplantae > Streptophyta > Magnoliopsida > Rosales > Rosaceae > Oemleria > Oemleria cerasiformis. The sequence continues at coordinate 32,219,064 of JAZGTL010000007.1, read as the reverse complement.
AACCCGTAACTTCCGGTTATTTAATTAAATTAACTTTCTACTTTTATTTTTCGGGACAAGTCGTATCACATAACCAGTCATATCCCTCACAAGTTTGTAGAGATGGTTGATGTATCCCTAGGTAGGTTCACCCTTTCTGCACATAAGGAAGGCCGTGTAGACTCCAGTCAGCATAATCCAACAGTTGGGATTAAGCTAGCCGAATTCTACACCAGCCTCCACGACCATCCTTTGCAACCAAGGGTGAAGATGAAGTGCAACACCGTGCGACAGGAAGTCAGGGTGGAATGTCGCCCAACCAGGTCAAAGTGTTGATATGCTAATCAACCTCGTAGACCGAGTTGGCCATGGTTACTACTTGCAGCGCTTCAGACAGATCAATCTCCATAAGCCCTGAGCTTGACGCCATCGCCTTGCCCTTATAAACAGAAGACACTTCGGCAATAGAGGTCTCAGTCCAATCATCGGTCGACCTGTATCGGTTATCAATATACTCAAATGCTCTTTCGAGCGATTCTTCTAGATCTTGGATCGAATGTCCTTGAGTTGTCTAAAGGATCGGCTCCCTTATATTCTTATCCACCTCCGGCTCAACCCTAGGGTCTAGTCGAGGGGAACCAGAGGCTGAGTCAGAATCGTTTAATCTTGAATTAGACTTGGCCGAACTAGTTTCTGATTCATTATCAAACGCTTTAAAGGACCAATCCTTAGACTCTTGAGAATCTACTAAACTTGACAACTACAACATATAAATTTTTCTAAGAAGGGAAACATGCAAGACCCAACAACTACCGACATAAGACGATCAAACAAGCATACCCAACAAGTTCATCACAAGTTCATGCAAAACACACTTTTTAATCGACAAATCAGAGAAAAAATAAGGCAATACCTTGTTTATAGGAATTCCGCCGCAAACACCGCCGCAAATATCTCTTCCAAAAATCGCCTTGATTAGAATTTATCTGGCCGGAAATCGCCTTCACTCTCTCAAGTTTTCACTCAAAATGCCAAAGTGACAAATGAAGGGAGACTCAATCCTTTATAAGGCCAAAATTGACCGTTACAAATTCACCTCGGTCAAATGAAGGGTCGCGCACAAAACCCAAGTGGATGTATGTGTGACATGTGGCACACCCACTACACCACAATCGAGGTAACACCTCAAGTGGCACTCGATCGGCCATGAGCATCTTCATGACCGATCGGCCATGAGCATCTTCATGACCGATTGGCCACATGACCATGCGAGGTTCCCTTGACAAGGTTCGTATGATGGTTCTCGATCAGCCATGAACATCTTCATGACGGATCGGCCACATGATCGTGCGAGATTTCCCTTCCACGATTCGTACAGGGGGCATACACACCACCACCAAGTGGCACTCGATTGGTCATGAACGTCTTTGTGACCGATCGACCACATGAGCATGTGAGTTTCCCTAGACAAGGTCCGTATGGTGGCACTCAATCGGCCATGAACATCTTCATCATCAATCGGCCACATGACCATACGAGGTTCCCTCGATAAGGTCTATATGATGGCTATCGATCAGCCATAAAAATCTTCATGACTGATCGACCACATGATTGTGCAAGGTTCCCCCTCCACGATCCGTACAAAGTGGCATACATGCCACCTCAAGTGTCACTCAATTGGCATGAACATTTTCATGACCAATCGTCCACATGACCATGTGATGTTCCCTCGACAAGGTCCGTACGATGGCTTTCGGTCGGCCATGAACATCTTTATGATCGATCGGCCATATGATCGTACGAGGTTCCCCCTCCACGATTTGTACAAGGTGGCATGCACACCATCTCCAAGTGGTACTCGATCGGCTATGAACATCTTCCTGACTGATCAGCCACGTGACCATGTGAGGTTCCCTCGACAAGGTCTATACGATGGCTCTCGGTCGGCCATGAACATCTTTATGACCGATATGCCACATGATTGTGCGAGGTTCCCCTTCACAATCCGTACAAGGTGGCATACACACCACCTCCAAGTGGCACTCGATCAACCATGAACATCTTTGTGACCGATTGGCCACATGACCATGTGATTTTCCCTCGACTAAGTTTGTATGGTGGCACTTGAACGGCCATGAACATCTTCATGACCGATCGGCCACATGACCATGCGAGGTTCCCTCGATAAGGTTTGTACGATGGCTCTCAGCCGGCCATGAACATCTTTATGACAGATTGGCCACACAACCATGAGAATACTTCCCTATATGGATCGATCAATGGACAAGCTAAACGGCCAAGACCCCTTTGATCGACCAACTTGATATTTAGCATCCGTTTTCAAAATCCTTGACCAATGTGTCTCGCCTCAGCCAAGGGCTTAAGGAACTGGGGACTAGTATAGGAAAAACATCCGTACAGGTCGAAAAGGCAAAGCAATAAGCCCTCAACCGAGGAAATCCACCTCAGTCAATTACTTGGGGGACTTCTGTTCGTACCTAAACTGATCGATCTGTAAAAAGACCATCTAGTCCCAATAAACCTCACTTGGCCCTCAACTCAACATAAATTCATCAATACAATCCCATCAGACATGGTGCATCCCACCAACTTACTCTCCAGAGCAAGGCTTACCCACAAACACTAGGCTGACCAGAACTGGTCTCCCTACTCCTACCTCAGCCGACCAAGTCAATTTGACCATGGGACCTAGGACTACCAAGACACGTGTCAACACCAGGAACAAGGACATTTATTTCACATTGGAATGTTTCACCTAAAACATTCAATACCACTATAAATACAAGGGCACCTCACTTCAAAAGGTAATGACATTCTTGTCGTCACGTTGTGACAGGACCTTTCCCGAATTTCCCATCGAAATCTTTGAAAGGCCCTACTCCTGTATGACAACTTCTGACATCTCAGTATAATACTTGAAGTACCCTTATTACTTAATAAACACCGTACAAAAAAAAACTCTACTGAAAACCAGGAGGAATCTCCCATGTCCCTAGTTGACCGTCATCCACTTGTCAGACGAATGATGCAATAACAAGTAACAAAAATAGCCAAAATGTCGCCCTCATGCTAACCAACCACAACTCGTCAATCCGGGTCACCGCCCACACCACCCACTGACCTCAATGACGAAAGTATCCTCGTCGGATATCTCAGGCACTGGTCACCACCCGTGACAGAAATCATTGTATCATATAAGCCGGTAAGTCCCTCAACTATCATATCGTCAAATCACATATCATTAGCAAGAAAATCCCTTGGCTATCACATAATAACCATCATAAGCCGGCATATCCCTCTCGTAAAACATCCTACCATCCCCTGAGTATTATAATTTGGTCAGGCTTCTGTTTCCCTGAACTTATATAGAAGTCCATACATGCCTCAATGATTTGATTCAATTCAATATTCATGACTTGGTTGAATTGAGACTCGTTGACTCCATCCCGAGTCGTAATCCGATATCTCGGTTCTTCCCGAGCCAGAGCTCAATGTCCCGGCTCATCTCAAGCCATAGCTCAATATCCGGAGCCGTCTAACACGGAGGCAAGCCCTCTTAACCACCGTCGATAATACCTCAAGCAATGGCTAGAACCTGAGAGGTCTAACTTGGGGACCTATTCTTCAGACATCTGATAATACCTCAAGATATGTGGACCCTTAAAGAGCATACGACCGATAATACCTCAAGTTATGTGTCGGAGAAATAACCCTCCTCATATTCGATAATGCCTTAAGCTATGTAAACATCGACGAGCACACGACTAATAATACCTCAAGTCATGTGTCGGAGAAATAACCCTCCACATATCCGATAATGCCTCAAGATAGGCGGACCTCGACGAGCACACGACATATAATACCTCAAGTCATGTGTTGGAGAAATAAGCAAGACACCCGGAGATAGTATACAAATGAAAACTATATGTAAATCCAAAGGCCGCTTTTAAAATTATTATTACATGGTATTAATCGAAATAATAGAAAACTCAGGCCAAGAGCCCAAAATCCAATCAAAATTGAAATCATGGGCCTAAGCCCAAAACCTCATTTTCAATTCCACTAGTGAAAATCCATGCCCAAAATCAATACCTTTAGCCATTAGTAAACCAAATAGCCCACTTAACTTAGTTCCCGAGTTTCATAAATAGAACAACTCATAATCCATAACATTAGATTAGACATAAAGGCATGCCTTGCAACCTAGAAAGCCAAGTCCACTCTCCTCAATGTTTGTTCGTTCCCGAACACTCCTGCTCCCTCAATTTCCGTTTAGGCTCTACTTCTAAACACCGGGAATTCACGCATGTTCTACCGCATACAACATAACTTTGGATATCTAAAACAATCCCTAAACAACCTCCAATGGGCTCAAAACCTACACCAATGGCCCTGGAACGTCAAAAGCATATCACCACGCGCCGGCGGAAGACTAGCGGCCACCCCACGCACCCCCACGCTCACCTCACGCGCCAAAACAGAAACGACGTAATATTCTGTCGCTCTGACAGAATATTCCGTCAACTTTGACAGGATATTCTGTCAGAATGACAGAATATTCTAACGGAATCGGAATATTATGTCCACTTAACGGCGTTAGAGATATGTTATGATGCCGATAGTCTTTAACGGAATATGCTAACGGCGTTAGCATATTCCGTCACCTGTTGACAGCATCAGTTGACTTAACGGTTAACCGTTAACTGGCTGTTGACTGTACTACCACATGACACCACATGGCACTATGTGTCAGCTGACTCAGTTGTTGGTTGGGCTGTCACGTGGAACCACGTGTCAGCTGACTCAGCTGCTGGCTGGGCTGTCACGTGGCACCACGTGTCATCTGACTCAATTGCTGACTCGAACCAAATTGCCGAAACTCGAAAGAGAAGACGATCAAAAATCGCCATTTCCGGCGAGCTTCTAACTACCCCTAACCTGCACCGATTTCTACGATTTATACATATAAAATTCTCTACTCAATGCCATGAACTCGAAAATGAAGTCGGGACTTCGAGATCGTACCTGGTTTGGCCGAAATTCGGCTGTGAAGTTTTGGTCCATCTCTCATCTTCAATCCATCGTCTATTACAACGCTCCCACCTCAAACTTGCCACCAATCGACTCGGGAGGGTGAGCGGAGGCGGTTGCTGACCTTGGATTTGGTCGAAACGCCCTGGAAATGGTTCGATGGTGGGGTGGGGTGTTCGATCCTAGTCGCATAGGAGAAAGAGAGATCGAGAGAGATGAGAGAGAGTAGGACCCAGTAAGTCTGAGAAAAATATGGAGAAATAGAGAGAGACTGACCTTTTCCCAAAAACTCTAACTCGTAAATTACAAAAATGCCTTTACACTTCTAGACCTATAACTCTCTCATACGAACTCCGATTTCCGCGTGCCGCTTATCTACGAACTCGTAAGTTCGAGTCCTACGCAACTCGTAAGTTCGAGACCTACGCAACGGTCCATGAAAAACTTCCAAAAGTACTTTCAAGCAAAAAGTGACTTCCAAACCCCTATTAACCCGAGGTTAAAAATCGTCCTTTCTCCACAAATTTTCCGAATTTACTTAAATTTAAGGTCCGAGTCGTTACACGCTGCCTAAATTACTACACTACCCTCCTCACTCAACTGACTTAGGCATCGGAGATCCTAGGCTGGCACCACACCAGTGCTCCTTTGTTCTTACCTTCTCTTTACAGGTATTCCCACCATCGAGAAAAGTGAGCCAAGCGAGTTTAGCGAGTCAATTCTAAGTTGGTCTATTTTTGGCATCAACAATACTAAATAGAGTAATAATGCACACAGTAGAAACATAAGTTACTTAATGATTCTACAAAGAGAAAAGACAGGTAGAATCTTGATGAATTACCACAACATTTGTTTTAGATTTTGATATTACTAATTTTATGTTTTATCTAAGGATACATATTGCAGAAAAATTTGCAGCATCAGAGCTTTCTTCGGGGATATGCAATAAGATGCAGTACTTTGCAACTGGGTCTGCCACTTTTCGATCAGTCCATGTAGAATTTTCCAAACGGCTAGACTCATCATTTTCACCTGAAATATATACATCAAAGAGTTTCCTCTGCTTCTTTGCTTCAGTGATTGCTTCAGGTATGGAACCCTTATTGGTAAGAGAGCTGAGAGACTGTTCCATTTGTTCCAATAAAATTCCAAAATTTTAGTAAGCCCTTAGTGAGAATAAGCTTTGAGAGATGATTATGAACATAGTTCCTGAGTCTGAATATTAATTTATTATTATTATTCTTTTTTTATTATTATTACTATTTATTATTATTATTATTATTAATTTTCAAGATTTTTAGTTATCTAATTATTTAATACATACAATTTTGAGGGTATTATTTTAGTAGGTGTGGACCGTATGAAAGTATTCAACCGTATTAACTTATTCATGGGCTAATTAATATGAGTGGTACCAAACACCGATTTTGTACTATATTATCCTATTTGATTCCTTATGACGTACCAAATATAGCCTAACAATATGAGATTGAGGTTTCAAAATTCAATTTTTTTCTTCAAATTTCAAATTTGGGGTTTAAAATTATAGTATTCATATGAACTCTAATGTTTGATATTACTAAATTGAAAAATAATTTGCCTTTTTTTTTTTTTTCGTTTTGACTTTGGTTGTTTCTATAGTAAAATTGATGTGAACTATAACAATATAAGATTGGAGTTTTGAAGTTCAATTTATTCTTTTAAAAAGTTTCGAGTTTGGATTTTGGAATTACAAGATTTATATGAACTCTAGCATTTATTATTATGGATTGGAGAAGTAATTTAAACTTATTTTCGTTTTGAGTTTGGTTTTTCTATAGTAGAGTTGATACGAACTCTAATAATATGACATTAGTGTTTCAGAGTTCTTTTTTGTTCTTCTAAATTCTGCGTTTAGATTTTGAAATTATAATATTTATATGAACTCTAGTGTTTTATATTGTAGATTGAAGAAATAGTTTTGACATTACTGAAAAGAATAATTAAAATTGAAAACCCAATCTCATATTTTTTGAGTTCCTATCAACCTAACTACAGAAAATTTGAACTCAACGGGTAAAAAGTTAAAATTCATTATCAAATCCGCAATATCAAAAGTTGGAGATCATATGAGCCTAATAATTCTAAAATCCAAACTCGAAATTTAGAAGGAAAAAAAAAATTGAACTTGAAACCTCAACCTCATATTGTTAGAATTTACATAAACTTTATTATAAAAAAACCAAACTCAAAAGGGAAAAAAGTCGAATTATTTCTCCAATCTAAAATATAAAATGTTAAAGTTCATATAACCTTGTAATTTCAAAATCCAAATTCGTAATTTTGAAGAAAAAATAAATTGAATTTCGAAATCTAATTCTTATATTGTTAGAGTTCACATCAACCTTACTGTATAACCACCAAACTCAAAACGGAAAAAAGTGAAAATTCTTTTTCTGATCAGTAATATCAAACGTTATAGTTCATATAAACTTTATAATTTCAAAATCTAACTCGCAACTTTGAAGAAAAAACCTGAATTATAAAACTCCAATATCATATTGTGAGAGTCGAAATAAGCTTAGAAAGTGGAATGTAGTTGTCAAGTTGATGTTCAATGGTCAAACTAATCGGAACCGATTGGGTGGAGATATTAACGTAATAGAGCCACCAAAAACAAAGGGAAATATCGGCTTTGCTCTCAGCTTCAAATATTTTTCATTATCACTTCCTCCCAATCAATATTTCAAACTGGAGGTAAAATCGATATTTTCCTTTGTCTTTTTGTAGCTTTATTAGGTGGATAGCTCCACTCAATCAGTTCCCAAACTAACGGAGGTCTAACAGAAATGTTAGGTACTTATTTGTAATGTTTGAAACAAATTGGAACCAATTTGAAATCCCCAACAACAATGAGGGAGTTTTACGCAATTGATTCACCAAAGAAAAAACACTATCATTTCCCCGCAACCAAACAGGTGGTAATAAGAAGCGTGGGAAAAGCATCGCGTGTTTATATTTTGGGCCCAAACAAGTCCCTCCAAGCTTAAACTGTTTGAATTTGAAAACACCCACGTTGTTTTTTTTTTTTGCCAAGATAAACACCCACGTTGTTGATGTTAATTCTTCTCTCAAATTACAATTTTTTTTCTTCAGGAAACTCTAAAATTACAATTTAAACAATCGAAAGAGAGAGCGAAGGAGCCAAAACAACATTTGCAGTGGGCGCGCTCTCCCTCTTTTCTCTGCCAAATTCAAATCCAATTGAATATTATCATCAAATAATTAAAAAACCCACGGATCTGCTCCCACTCGCCCATCAAGAGTTCAAAACCCTAACCCACCAAACACCCTTCTTCCCTCCCCTTCTCCTTTGCTCCTCCCCATCAGGACAAAGATTCGTCATTTCACCACTTACCCTTCTCGTTATTGCTCGAAAGTCTGCGACTTGACGGCGCGTATGAGCCTGATTTCGTGGTTTCCGAAAAAGGGCCAGTGTTAGAGCTCTTGTATTTGAATTGGGTTCGAAGATTATGGAAAATCGGTGCGATTCGGACACCGGGTCGGACCGGGTGGTCTCGATACCCAGATCGGACGCAAAGGTTAGTTCTTTTTTCTGCCCTTAGTTTGCGTTTGAGGGAGTTTATGTTTGGGTTTTTGTTCATTTCAGTGGTTTGTGATTTCTGGGTTGTTTCAGATTGTTGGCGAGAAGCGGATTAGTGCTGAATTGGGGCCGGAGCTTGAACTGGGTCCTCGTAAACGGGTTAAAATGCGAGATCTTGAAGCCGTGTGCCGGTCCGGAGGTACTTATAATATATATATATATATATATATATATATATATATATATATATATATATATATATATTTAGTTGCTGTGGTAATTGTAGTTAATTTCTTGGTGTCGAATGTTGTTCCCGTATGATTTTGCCTTTTTTGGCGCTTAAATTAGTTATTTCTCAAATATATTCAGTTTCATGCCTTTGGTAATGCCATACATTTGGTTTGGACTTAATTATAAATGATCGTTGAAATTGTACTCAGTTGAAAGACTAGACTATAATGGACTTCAAACCCACTGAAAAAGGTATAATTTTTCAGAGATACTGGTGTGCAGAACTCTAAGTACCTTCATGTTTGAACTTGGCTTGTTTTCTAAGTCATTTGGAGTTCATTTGATTTCATACTAAAGAGGCTGTTTTGCTTTGCAATTTGAGCTGATTTTCAGTTCAGTATTTCACTCCTGCTTTTTTATTCCACAGACATTAGTACTCATCATACAACATCTTTGAAAAACAAAGAATCAAGTGATCTATTTCTATCCAGCGAGGAAGATATGTCTCAAGTCACTGAGGTTCCTATAACTTTGGATTTGGATGCTTCTCAGGCAGGAAAAACTTGGAGTACAACATTACCAGTTGCGGTCGATCCTGCTTCTAGGCCACTAGGTCTCAATACTGAAATGCGCATTGCCAAACATATTGTTCAGGATAACAGTCAGGAACGCCCTGAGAGTTCTGGAAAGATCACCTTGCTTAGGGATCGTTGTAATTCTGTATTTGCAAATGCCCTTGGATTGGATTTCAATGCAGAAAGTTTTTTAATTTCAGAAAACCAAGATCCATTTTTTCCTTATAAAGATACCAATTCTAAGAAGCCAAGAGCTGCCTCTGAATGTGGTAGCTGCACTGGCCCATTGGAAGATAGAGATTCAATGAAACTGTGGAAGGAGATGAAGCAAAATGGTTTCCTTTCATCTACTCATGGAGGCATACCAATGCCAAAGCAACGGAACAAGAAAAGTAAAAAGGACGAAGAGCAGAAGAAAAAGGTGGAACGTGCAAAGAGGGAACAAGTAGACAGGTTCACCAAGATTGCTGCTCCAAGTGGACTGCTCAATGAACTGAACCCTGGTATTATCAACCATGTGAGAAATAGAAAACAGGTCCGTTCAATAATAGAGTCTCTTGTAAGATTAGAAAAACTTGAAAATGACCGCATGGTAAACAAGCAAGCAACCCATACAAGTAGTGGAAGTTGTGAAATTGGCAACAGGAAGGACCTGGAAATTCTCAATGATTCCAGAATACATCTCTGTCATGAGCGTCAGCCTCTAAATACTTCATATGAGGGTAGGCAGACAAGAGGGATCTCCACATCGATGTTTAAATCTTCTTTGATTCCAGAGGACAAAGATGGAGATGGTGAACGAACGGCAGTAGAGAGGTTAGGTGCTAAAAGTTTTGCATCACACTCAAGCCTTGAAAAGGAGAAAGATACTCTAGCATTGAAGTTGTCATCGTTAACTAAGACATCTGAGGATGATAGCCCGATATCTAATGAAGAATCAGCATCTTATCTTTCTATTAAAGGTGATTATTTAACTTCTCTTCTGATCTTAAGTGTTCAGTAAGTGAGTATGTGGTAGTTGATGTAAATTCAATTTCTTTCGTTCTTTTCCAGCTGCTACTGTTGCTTCTCAATGGTTGGGACTGCTTCTTCAAGACATCAGAGGACGTCTTGCAGGTAATGCTCTATCTGTTAAATCAATAGTGGATCTGGTTGGAATGGAGCATATTCTTAGCTGTACTATATTCTGTAACTGCAGCATTGCAACGCAGTAGGAAGAGAGTTTGGGATGTAATAACTACTGATTTGCCATCATTGATATCAAAAGAGTTTTCATCTGATCAGGAGAATGATCCTTTGGTCATGAAAAATTCCATCGGTGAACTGCCTAGTTGTGCTATTGCAGACATGCATCGAGCAAGATGGAATTCACTGTTTGACCAAATGTACAAAGCTCTTTCCGAAGAAGAGGATCAGCTGGTAAGCTCTTTTCATAATTAAGTAGTAAAATCTGAGTCTTTTAAAATTGGTGAAGTTGCTGAGTGAAGTGTCTGATGGCTTCAAAGCTTGTTAGTTTATCTTCTAACTTGATGTAATATTATCCATGCACTTTTCTTATAGAATATACCGGTTATAAATTTCAGGAAAATTGGTATCGCCAACTAAAAGAAATGCAAGTTCACTGTGACCAGGGACTTCTATTTGTTCAAGGAAACCCAGAACATGGTCCCAGGTAAAGCTGCTATTGCATCAAATGCCTATTTGCTTTCGTAAATCTAAGCTCTAATTGGAATTCATGATTTTAAGCCAAAGTAAATGCTGTAATTTTATCATTTATCATTTATCTTCCTGTTTGTCTTGTAGACCACATATATTGGATAACTCAGAGAGAGCATTAGCTGTTAGAGCTGCTGCAGCTTCGATTTATTCGACTTGCAACTTTCTTTTGTCAACCTCCAATGTACCATGCTTCTGAGCTTGTTCACTACAGCCCTTCCTCTTCACTCCTCTAATCAAGCTAGACTTTTTCTGCTAGCGATCAATCCGGAATTTCATGATAGCTTTTTTGAAGTGTTTGGGTCTATAACTTTAGAAATGGAGGTCATGTAGACTCTTAAGTTCCAATATGTTTAAATAGCAAGTCTTGAAATTTGTTACTTTGCTTTTGGGTCTAAATTTTTTGGTTTAACTCACTCCCCCTTGGCTGAGTGCTGAATCCATTTGTAACTTTTGAGAGTTCTTTTTCTTTCTTAATGATGAACCATTGTAGGCCTTATATTTTTTGTTTTTGCATTGCATGTGATAACTTTATTGAACACTTACGGTGCCAGAGTTCAAATTCCTCTTCAGGCATTTTAGATTAGTGTAAACTATAAAGCGGAAGGATGCTTGAATTCCAAGAAAAAGAAATTTAGTTTTAAATTATGTTAGCAGAAATTGAAGGGCATTTGTATAAACGGTTTTGCTTATTATTATTATTTTTTTGGGTAACATTTAAATCAAAATTTATTACCTAAAAGAGTTTGAAAAAAACTCTTAAGTGTTGAAAATATGGGATTGTGGTCCCACAGAACAAAAATGCTTCAGATAATATAACATTCTAATCTTTACACAGGCTTAAATACAACATTTCTGAAAATAAAGAAAAATGAATACATATTTTACAATCTAAACTCTCAACTCATATTCTAGGCTTTCCCCAAAGCAGCTGTGATAAGGCTTCTATAATTTACAAGGCCAGAATATCACCATCTTTGCTGGTTACGCAATACAACTAGGTATAAGCAAAGGCTTCTTAAACAACAAAATTAGTCAATGCGTGGCACATTGGCAACACTGAGGGCTCAGAGCCAATTAGGTGTCATCTTCATTGGCATATTTGGCTTCGAAGCTGGGTCATCGGATGCCTTGGCAAGTGAACGATACTGCAATTTTACGCTCTCTGCGTTATCCAATGTCTTTACCACATACCTATTGATGCAATTGTATAACGAAAACAAATCTAAGCTCGGCATCTCATTTGAAAAAAAGAATGTACAGCATGAACTATTGCAGTGGACGTTTCTTGATAAATGTAAATTGTTAGCTGAATTAGGGCTTAAACTAGAAAAATGACTAACCATCCATTTAAGCATTGTGTTGTTACAACAGCTTCACGCCCCACAAAGCGTTGGGGTGTTCTCTTATTCCCCTGTGACATTTTCACTCGGATTATAAGTTTCAACAAATAATGGAACACGAATTAGAGTCAAGATTGGGATTTTACTCAGCTAACCTTTATGATAACTCGGTCTGTCACAGCGAATGGAAACTGAACACCTCTACCCCTTGGAGTACACCCGAGAACTGAATCACTGAAACCACCCTTCTCCTACATGAGAAAAAAAAAGGACTTAGTTTCAAGGTTCGATACTATTTCCTCACCATACGAAACAAAACCTAATGATGCAACCATTTGTGAAGCATGAAAGGGACAAACCTGGTCAAACCTTTCTCTTCTTCTTTTGGATGAGCGCTGAAATTGCATCTCTTCTTCCCGACGGAATGCCTGCACAGCAGCTCGAAGAGCTGCACATGTAAGATGAAATAAGTAATACAAGATTCAGTTCTGTAACATATTACCACTCTACACTTCGACATCTGACATTTATTCTTCATCTTGTTGACTTCCAGTTAGGCGGAAAGATATCACTATAGAAACGGTTAGTGTAATAAAACACTTACAGAGATTTGGAGACATTGATGCTTCTGAAATTGACTGAGAACAGGTGTAGCAAGCTTTCTGGAAACATATCATGAAAGACAATAGAAATTCAATTCGACAATCAAAACCAGATATAAATTAATTAATATACAGCAGTATAAGGTATACAATCTGCTTAACATGTTCTCTCTTCATTGAATGCCAGCCCGCAGAAACAGTTAGCAAAATAGCAGTGCATATATAACAACTTGCTTGCACCCTGACAAAAAATGGAAACAATAGAAGCAATGATGGCAGTATTGTGTCTTATCAACAAATTAACAATGCTATTGTGGCTATCTTCGTGTTTAATTCAAACAGAAATTGAAATTACGCACTGTCTTAGTTATAGCTGGACAATTTTACATATGCATAATTGTATGCAGCCCAAACACAATAGAGAACATATGTCAGCATGATCTTGGTTTCAAGAAGCCGATGGAGGTTGGTGTTCCTATCAGAGCATAAATACACCAATCTTGGCAAGTTTGCACTACACTAGTGCGTAAGGTTGCACTACACTAGCACGTAAGGTTGCACTACACTAGCACGTAAGGTTGCACTACAATAATATGCACCTAGCATGATAGAATAATCCAAAATTTCTAACACAAAAACTGAAATGATTACTTTTATAACAGAAAAACGGAACTCACCATTCTAACAACATGCTGCATTCCACCGCCTCCAAAGGAATGCCCACAAGGCAGTATCATTGCATCATCCATCAGAGCTCCCCTGAAATTCGACACACATAGACAACTCTGAGTCACCAATTCTATCTCACTTAAACTCAAAACTCCGAAAATCAATAATCCCCTGTATCCGTATACAAAAACCAAATAACCAATACATGATCAAACAAAACTTACGTCACAGGATCAGAGAGAATTGCCCTCAAAGAGTCTCCGGATTCGTTTAAATACATAACATCCTTTCTTCCACTAAACCCACATCCATTTTCGACAATGAAGTCCTTCTGAGCAGAATTAGAACCCTCAGAGCCCTGCAAATACTGAGAATAATACATGTCACCGTCCGGTTCAGCCACGGTGACGGCATTGTGGTAATTTCCAAGCCTTCCTGGCTGAGTATCTCTGGGACTAGCCCTTGAGTTGTTACCATTCACTGTTTGCTGCCCAACACTATGATCTTTCATCAACACTTCTCTACTTGATCCTACTATCATAGTCCCACCTAAATATTTTAAAAAGACAAAAAAAATTCGAAAAAACAACATTCAATGACTGTTTCCAAAATTAGCAACTAAATTATTTAAATTCGAAACTTTCCCCAAAATCCCACTTACCAAAAGAAGAATGGAGCTGCTGCTGATGCTTAACTTTCCCATTTCCCATTTTGGCCTCCACATTGTTCCCATTATTACTAGCAATGCCCTTGTTTCTGTTGTCCACTCCAACAAGCCCACCAACTTCAGCGTCAACTTCATCGACATCATCATCATCGTCCACTTCATCGTCGTCGTCTTCGTCATCGTCATCCTCGTCCGATCCCTCTCCGCTCGGCGTCGTGTCGGCTCCGTTCGAAATCCAGTTTCGGGGTTCAGGTTGTTCCCGCCGGTCGGAATTCTCGTTAAAAATGCTCCGGCGGAAGTCTGTACTTTGAGGCGCGAAAAACCGGTCGTCGATGAAACCAGTGAGCTCTCGGGTCTTCGGACCCGAGTCACCGACCCGGCGCTGAGGCGGAGCTCCGCAATTGAAGCGCAAGTTCTCGTCTTGGAACACGAGCTGAGAGTTGAGCCCGTTCTGGGTCGAACCCAGACCCAATTCTTCGGAGGACATGTTTGGGCGGAGGTGGCAGCTGAAAACCCTAATTTGGGGAATTGGGCATGATTTGGGGATTGGAATTAGGGCAAATTAAGCTCCTTTTCAGGGTTTGGGAAAATGAATTAGGGTTTTAGGGCAGTGATTGGACGGCGGAAAAGACTCTGAGAGGGGTTTATTTGCTTACTTGGAATATTGGGGAAGTAAAAAAGTGTAAAGCTTTGAGGTTGGGGATCTCAGCTGGAAAATTTGGCAAGGTAAAGGATTAAAAGACAAACTTTTAATTGTAATTAAGCCATTGTAAAACTGAAAAATTACAAATTTATCTGAGTCTTCAGTCTTCATCATTGTTGAAGCCTCTTTGAGTGTTTGCACCAATTGCCCATGCCACATTGTCGAATCAGTTGGAAACGGTGTCGTGCCTTGGCAAAAGAAACAGCAAAGTTCAACCGTTTTAGGAAGGTGGTGATGACAATTAGGCAGACATATATTTGCATATACCATGATGCCAATCACATTGACATTGACTTTGATGTTGACTTTGACGTTGACTTGAAATGAAGGAGATTTTATTTGTGTCTCAAGATTCTAACTTTCATTTCATTCACTCATTCTTTTCCTCTCCAATGTGTTAAATGTTAGAAGTCAGGGGTTTTTTTTTGACTAATTGTGAAAATATAAAAGTCAAATGAAAAATCAAATGCAATCGAGATAATGAGGGTGATGAAATTAGATGTGATAAAGAAAATAGACACGCAATGACATATAATATTTAGATTAAATTTAAAAATATTTCACTAGTGATTGCACGTAGTTCTTGTGATAGCATCATTGTTCTCCAAGTCTTCATGATTTGGGCCAACAATAGTTCAAGATGTTTTTTTTGGATACAATAGTATAAGATGTTCCTCAACAGGGAAACAAGGGTCATTGGTGACCTTAATTAAGTTGCTTGTGTAACAATTCCCAATTTCCATTTTGGTCCTTGTGGTTCTAGGATTGTTCTGCTTTTATCACTCAAACTGATTGTTTTGTTTCCCAATTTCCATCTTCGTCTGTTATTGCTTCAGATATGTATGTTAACATTGTGTTAAGAGTAGCTGATTCTTAAGAAATTGCATTGTTTGAACTATACTTTAAAACACAGTCTGAGAAATTGCATCAGATGGAAAACTTGTTTCAGTTTGAAACATATAGTTCAATGCTTGTTCATTAGAAGCTACAAGATGGATTGAGTCGAACCGGATGAATCAAATTTGAATCATAGATGCATAGGTGTTAATTTTGTGAATCAAACTTCTCTTCAACTGCATTGCAAATCTTTATTGAATCTCAAAGTTCTGGTTCGAGTTTGAATTCCATCACAAAATGTTGAATATTTCTGGTTGGGTTGATATCTGCTTGGTGTTACAGCATTCCAAGTTGCTGTATACTAATTTCTTTTCTTTGTCTTGGAAGCTTCATGAACATGATTGGGCAATAATTTCAGGCCCAAGCTCCTTCTCTTAGATAATTCATCCGTTAGTTTATATGTTGGTCTTATAATTTGAAACTCTAAACGATAAAAGTTATGGAATTTGTGAAGCCTTGTCAAATTATGACTTGTACAACCATCGTAAGGATTGGTATTACTGATAGATGGTTCAATTTTTTACTTCATAAGGTCTGGGGTTCTTAGAATCATTGGTTTGAGTTTTGTTGATTCAATTTCTTGCTTCATAAGGTAAGGCTTTCGGGTTCATAGGTTAAGTTCGGTTTTTTTCTTCACAATATTCGGTTTTTGGTTTCATAGTATTTTGCTTAATAAGGTTTGGTTTTTGTTGCTTCAATTTGTTGCTTCCAAGTTTTTTAGTAGAGATGGATGTAGTAAGACTAGGAATTAGGATGATTGGAGTAAGAAGAGAAGACTTGGTTCATTAAATTGAGTAGTATGTGGCAAAAAGAAAAGGCAAGTTGTAAAGTTGACAGCATAATGGTTGAAACAAACATTGCATACAGATAATAAAAAGCATAATAAGCTGTAATTGGTATGTAATTCTGCCACGATCACAATCTTCCTACATTCAAATTTCTCCCCAAGTAGTGACATAGATAGGTATAACAGAAAGTTGCAAATGCCACCTCATGAGCAAAGACCAAATCAATGATGCCAAATTATCAGTGGCCATGTGTTTGGTAGGTGTATGTGGTGTCCCCACCCACCATTGCAAATTTGCAACAATAACAAGCTCTCCATTTTCAGAACTTGAGAGAGAGAGAGGGTATCATTTTGTCCCTCAACACAAGCAAAGCATGAAAGCAACCAAACACACCAAAACAAGAAGATTTCTTTATGCAATGCTTTATGCTCTTTTTTATTCACTTTCCACTTTCTCCAATCAATGGTACCAAAGCTAACAGCTTTTTTTTTTTTTGTCATAGTTAGAGGTGTCATCGCACTCAAAGGGTGAGACTAATCTCCGCTCCCGATCTTAACATGGCTTTACCCAATCCGGTGGCCAGAGGGACCTCCAATGGTCTTCATACCTCCCTGATTTTCTTTGGGTAACAGGTTGGGGCGAGAACCACTGGGATAACCCCATGGTTAAAGCTAACAACTTTTAGGCTAATCAAATAAGTAGATGATTTCGAATTCAATTTTTAAAAAAAATGAAATTAATATTCAATGTATATAATCCCTCCGTATTAATCTCCTTGTATAAAAAACGAAAATTTTTATAGTATATCGATACCCATCTAAGCAGCAAACACATGAATTACAAGTTGGTTTTGAAAGCAAGCTCAACTTTGACTGCCCAAAACCAATGCACATTTTGTTTAATGAGCTTCCATTGAAGTACACATTATGGGGTATGTGTTTCTTCACCTGCATTAATCATCCATATCCAAAAGAAACCCTAATTTATAAAGGAGACCCATGTGGTAGCTCATAATGCAAATGCCAATGCGAATGTACAATATATTTCCTCTTGGGCCCAAAACCCAAACCCTATTTAATTCATGCCTCGATGCTCCAACGAAATCTATGCAAATTTATATATCACAAGGGGGTGTTTCCTACGTTGCTTTATAGTTGTTAAAGCTAGTGCCACCATTTTTTATTCTGTCTTTCAGTCAGAGAGATATCAACTCACCAAATAAAACTGTAGTATATATTTATGATAATTTATTTACGAAAATATGGCTTTTTGTATGTGAATTTTATCCTTATTTATTGATTTATAAATGTGTCGCTGGATAAAACAATCTTATACAAGACTTTCTTAAGCTAAAAAATAATGCAAATTCATTGAAAAATGAAACATTGGAGAGGGTTTAAAGATCAATAAAGAAAGACTGCATTGAAGAAAGATAGAAATTAGAACCTAAAGACATGGGTGTCAAAAAAATAAAGAAAATATTGCTTCTATTCTATTCCGACAGAGCATCATCATGTGCACACCTTTTTTTTTTAATAATTCCATAGCTTCTCACCATCCATTATCATCTTCAAGATGCTAGCTCTCTCTCTCTCTCTCTCTATATATATATATATTATTTCTTTTCTTGCCCTACCATTTTTTGGTTCTTTTCCTTTTGCATTATTCTACTGAGCCCTTTAGATATTTGCCTTAAAGTAGGCACTAGGATTCTCTGGTCTCCTCAGGCCTCTCAACTCACTTTTGACTTGAAAAAGTTTTTTTATTTCCATAATGAAACAAAACACACATGGGGGCAAGGTCCTCCCAGGACAAGCAACAATCCCCTTCCCCTAACATGTCTTTCAAAGTCAATTCTTCCCCTCATGGCTGTCTTTCGTTGTTGTTTTGGCACCTAAGGGAGGGCGTGCATTCTTCTCTGAACGTGATGTCCGTTTATTCGTTTATAACTGTTGATATAATATCAACAATAACCAAAACATATCAATGTTCCGAACTTTCTAATTAGGCTTCAGAAGTTAACAATGGAATAAGATCAGATTTTAGATAGAAACATGGGCTAGACAGAAATTTGGAGAGTACAAAAGATTAGCATTGACAATATCTGAGAAGGGACCCAAATTGGAATCCGGCAAGGAAGAATCAGGTGACCTAGCTACGTGTAGCATGGAGGAGAGAAACTACAGAAATAAACAGGAAAATCCACAACATGAAGGAAAATAAATACAACAATGCAGAAAAGAAAAGCCTTCCAACAATAAAAATTAATTTTCGTCTCTCTTGAATGAGATGAACACACTTGATTCTTCTGTGCCGGATACCTCATTGCGAATCCCTTCATTGAATATCAGTTAAGATTAGTTAAGTTCATCCCGAATCCTCTTGGCCTTCGGAAGGACATCTGATCAGCTCCAATATGTTCACAACCTCTCCCATGTCCGGTCTGTTTGATGGAACTTGTGACGTGCATATCAAGCCTAGTTTCATAACAGGAATGGCCTCTTCTGCTGGGAAGATTCCTTGGAGCCTGCCATCGACGCACTCCTCTACCCTGCCTTCTTCGAGTGCTCCTCTGACCATGTCACAAAGCACCACAACATCATCTTCCATGTACTCCACAGGTCTTTTCCCAGTGACCACCTCTAGGACCAAAACCCCGAATCCATACACATCACATTTCTCAGTTATTTTTACTGTTTTGCAAGCAAACTCTGGTGCCATGTAGCCGAGGGCGCTCTGGATCTTGCTGCTCAAGACATATCGGTCAAGCATTGGCAACAACCTTGCTAGGCCAAAGTCTCCTACTTTCGGCTCACCTGAGCTGCCAATCAAGACATTGCCGGATTTTATGTTGTAATGAATGATGTTCATTTGGTGCAAGTGAGCCAAGCTTTTTGCAGTTCCAAGAATAATATTGAACCTATCATTCCAGGATAAGAAGTTTCCGCCTGATCCATCATGAAGATGCTTATATAGACTACCACCAGAGACATATTCGTATATGATGAGCTGTAACGATGGAGTCCAGTAATAGCCTTCGATCTCCACAAGATTATTGTGCCTCACTTTCCCCAATTTCTTAACTTCCCTTTCAAATTCTTCTTGAGACTTGACGAGACTTGAAACAGTGAGCTTCTTGATTGCAACAGGTCTTCCGTCACGTAGAACTGTCCGGTAGACTGCTCCAAACCCACCACGCCCAAGCTCACAGTCCTTGTTGAGTAGAGCATGTGCACCAGTGCTGAAGTCATGCTCACCTGAAAACATGACAAGCTTGCCGGAGTTGCCATCTGTGGTTGGGGAATGACTGAAGTCTTCCCCAGCTGATAATGCAAGGGCTGGTGCTGAATGAGTTGTGGAAGCCCGGACACGGAGGTTAAGCACAGTGATGGCAATTACACCAATGACAATGACAGCAGCTGCAGCAATGGCAATGAGGGCTGAAATACTGAGGATAATTCTTCTATGACCAAGATTTGAAGATAATGTTCCGGAGGTGCCAGGGTCAGCCGAGGAGTTGGGATTGAGGACAATGGGTTTGGGAAGAACTCCTGGGCAAGACTTATTAGCTGCAGAGCCACAAATAGATGGATTGCCGGAGACAGAGGAAGGAGAGATGGTGTTGAAAAAGGAACCCGCAGGTAGTTCACCCTGAAGGTTGTTGTGGGAAATATTGAAGGCAATAAGGTTGGGAAGATTGGCTAACTGCTTTGGTAGGCCTCCTGTGAGGTTATTGAAAGATAAGTCCACAATTTGTAAGTAGGTAAGTTTGGCCATTGCTGCGGGTACTGGGCCAGTCAGTCTATTCTGTGATACAATTCTGGATTCAACCAAAATAATAGATCAAAAAACAAGAAAAATGTGTTAAAATGTGAAAAACTAAAGTAGAATTTTGTTTCTCCCAGAACCAAAATAACGAACGCCTTAAGCTAGTAGCTAGTTTTCAAGGAAATGGAAAAAAATAAACACTAATGTGGAGCATGCACCTTCACATCATACAAAAGTTGCAGAAACTTGAGATTTCATATCGTCATTGTTCTCTAGAATATAAGTGTGCAGTTCATTGACATCAAACAATCTCAAACAATAGAAGCCCATCAAAGATTGAAATGCCGTATGTGAAGTTCGGAGTTCTAAGACATCTTAAGCCTTTAAGTACAACACAAGAATCCATTTTGACAAGCGGCCAAACACCAGTTGTGTGTAAATTAGTTCTCAATCTCTAGATTAAGGTAAAGGCAGCAAGTTCTGAATAACAAGAGATTACCTTCTAAAATTTAAGAAGCAGGAAACCAAAATGAAATGTAAAGAGAGAGAGAGAGATTGGAGGACTTACAAAGTGGTCAGAGAAGAACAATTCTCAATTGAAGTTGGAATTATGCCTGCGAGAAAGTTCTTTTGCAATCTCAACTCCTTCAAAGAAAAAGCTCCTCCAATTTCCAGAGGGATGCTTCCATTGAGCCGATTCTCACTCAAATCTAGACTGTCCAGGGCCTTCAACCCTCCAACAGCCACAGGAATAGGACCAACAAGAGAGTTACCAGAAAGGTTCAAAATATGCAAGCTGCTTAAGGCCCCAATGGCAGATGTAATTTTACCAGAAAAACGATTAAGGGATAAATCCAAGACTTGGAAATTTTGAACTGCATTTTCAGTTGAAGAAGATAAAGGGGTGTTCATGCTCCCACTTAGTTTCTTCTCTGAAAGTGAAACTTCCTTTAAACCCAACTTGAAAATCCACTCAGGAAGTTCACCCGCCATCGAATTCTTACTAAAATCTAAAGCCAGAAGGTTTGAGCAATAGGCCATAGACTTAGGCAAGCTCCCAGTGAACCCATTTGCAGAAAAATTCAACACCTTCAAAGACTGAAGATTGCCTATTGAGTTTGGAACTTCACCTGAAAATCGATTGCTAGAAAGGTCCAAAGTCTCCAAGCTTTTCATCTCTCCAATCCACTCAGGAAGCTCACCAGAAAATAAGTTATGGTGCAGATTAAGATAGCTGCAAAGGCTCAGTTTCTGCATTGTCTGAGGGAGGTTCTCAGAGAATGAATTCTGGCTCAAATCAACGGACCTCAAAAGCAAACAGCTTCCAATTTCATCCGGAACTAGCCCAGTAAACCGGTTATTCCCCAAATTAATTGCTCGCAAATTATTCAATCCTCCAATGGCCTTTGGAATTTCACCTTCCAACACATTATCAGATAAGTCCAGTGATCTAATCGCATTCAAGGACCAAATCCCAGCTGGAACAGAACCCGAAAACTGGTTCAACGACAAGTTAACCGCAGCTAGACTGGCACACGAGCCCAAACTCGCCGGAATTTTTCCGGAAAACTTGTTCTTGGCCAAAGAAACCCCTCTCAGAGACCCACATTGCCGGAAGAAGTCTTCGGGTACAGGGCCTGAGAAACTGTTCTCGCTCAAATCAAGGACCCGAAGGTTGTCGATATGAGCGATGTTGGGGGTTAAGCTTCCGGTGAGATTGTTCTTTGAGAGGGAAAGCTTCCGTAGAGACTGTAACTGGAGGAGGCCTCGGCCTATATGACCCGAAAGAGAGAAGTCGTCAAGGCTGAGCTCAATGACCCTGTTGGATCTCGGATGGCATTTCACGCCGACCCATTTACATGGGCTGTCGTCGTCTTCGCTCCAAGATGCTAACTTCGCCTTTGGATCTTGAATGTCGGCCTTGAACACTATCAGCCCCAAGACGTCGTCGTTTAAAGATGGGTTCAGAGATCTCACAAGTACCGGAGCTAAAATGCAGACGGTGAATAACGCAAGAAGCGGTCTCATGGTTAAAAATGCTCGCATTGTTTGTTGCTCAGGGACCACGCTAGAAAGCCATAAAGAAATTTCACCAACCCAGAAGACTAGAGTGCTCAAAATCACTGTTTATGAGCTCCAAAGGCTCAGATTTTCAACACAGAAAAACCCAAAAGAAAAAAGCCAACTTTCTCCAACGGCTAGATTGGTGATGCGAAAAGAACAAAATGAGTCAAAGCAGAGAGTCTAATGCTCCAGAAAATGGCGGCATTAGCAAATGAGAAGCCAAAAAAGGGTCGAAATTATAAAGATTCACAGCTGGGTTAAGTGTTCGAAAATCCTAGAAATTGATCACTTCCCAGTGCAAACAGTTAGCCCCAAAGCTCGAAAACCCATAGAAGAAGCCCTAGGCGGGTTCGATCTGTGAAGCACCAAATGCAAAGGCTAGAACTTTCAAGGTTCAGCGAGGGAGTGCTACAATGGCAGGAAAATCCGCCGGAATTTGCAGCAGGAAGAAGCTCTGGCGACGGAGGAGAACTAGGGTTTTGAGAAGAAAGCTCGAGTATCGGGGATTTGTAGAGTGCCTCCTTCTTTCCCTCTCTCTCTCTCTCTCTTGCTCTGAGAGTCTCTCTCTGTCTGTGTCTGTCTGTCAACTGTGTAGTCTTTAAGTGTGATGAGCTCTGAAAAGAGAAATTAAATTAGTTTGTAATTTAACGGCAGGGGGCGGGACCGGCTTGGTGTATGGTGGATTATTCTATTCGATTAAGAATATGGACACGTGGCGTGATCCTTACGGTGCAGTATGTCCTACGCGGCGCACACCTAAGCGTGTTAGTGGTGGTGCTTTTGACGTGGAAGACACAAGTGGACGTAACTGGCGATTGAGATTGAGGGCGTTCGGAATGTGACTGAAGAACCAACTCCGGAACCGCCCCTGAGTTTCGTTGAAATTACGGTCCTTGAAATTAAGGTTCAAAGTAGGTTAATTAACCTATGACTCATGCTGATGTAAAATTTTCCTCGATGATTGTTATTGTAATAACGGATGAAACGTGTGTTTAATCATGTTCATGTCAAATGCGTGGGAATGCTTGCATGACGGTTAACGTAACGTATGGGAATGCTTGCATGACGGTTAACTTAACGTATGGTTGATCAATGTATGTTTGATGTTGATATAAAAATTGGTTATTCGCAGTACAGTTTAGTAATATTTGTTTTTATTGTGTTGTGGTGATTTTAAGTTCGATTTTTATAACAAACGAGGTGAATCCAATACAGACACGAACCCAGGATTGAAAATAGAAATAGACTGATATAAAGTCAATTTTTCTTAGTAATAGTATTTAATAGAAATTTATTAAAACTTCCTTTGATTTTCCCATATTCTATAAAACTTGTTGATCCTTCCAATTTATATTTCATTCTCGTAATATACATAAATAAAATGTTATATTAGATTATATATTAGTCTAAGAAAAAACAAGAGGCGAGTTAAATACCTCCAACCTTAAATGAAACGAATATAAATATTCAAACTTATACGAAATAACTTGACTGGATGAGATCTATCATACTTAAGTTTTTTTTTTTCTCCCATTTGAGGTGGGCTGGAGCTCACCCCAGTCACCCTCTGGGTCCATGCATGATCCAATATGTATCCTCCTAAATGACTAAAACGAATTCACTCGTTGTAATGTTTGAAGTATTTGAATTCGAATTTCTTTTCTCCCGATTTAAATTATGTTTTACCATGAACAGAAAAGACCCATATAGTTGAGTGTGGGAGAAGGTGGATAAACAGAGAAAGTGAAGGGAAAAGGCAATAAAGGCAATTAAAGAGGGTGGTGGTGAAGGTGGGTGGAATAATAAAGGGGAGGAGGTGTGGTTCAGATTGCAGGGCTGTGACAAGGACTCAACTTCAATTGCTTTTCTTCCTTCTTAAATTCCTGGCTTTGTTTTAGGGCCCCCCAACCCTACAATCATCTTCTTCATGCCCCTTTTACTTTAGGTCACATAAATTATTAATGCTCCTCCTTCTCCCCTACATTTTTTAACTCCTCCTGCACTTTGCAGAGGCTGTTGAGCTTCAGCATGAGATTCCCTCCAAATATATGCTTTGGAAACTCTTTTTTTTTTTTTTTTTTTTTAAATTTTGTGATGAGCTTTCATAATGATTATGTAAAATCTCTATGGTTGGGGTCCAATTGGATTGTCACACTCTCTTCAATATGCTTTCATCTTAAGCCAATGCCATGAGAAAAACGTACCAACTACCAAGCAACGTATATACAAATAACTTAAATAAGAAGAACCCAAACATCTATGTATGTCACTTGTTTTAATTTATTTTAATATGATTGAGACTTCAAATTATGTCAATTTTATCTCATAAAAATCAACCTTTTAATGTGACGTTCACATACTAAATACAAACAATGACTAATAATAACTCATCAGATTCTATATTAGACATCATTTAATGAGCTGAATATATCACTTAATAATAGGTCATAATAATGATCATCAAGCGTTGTATTTTCAAATGTTAAATCTGTTAATATTTGGTATGTGAACACAAATCAAACACACTTTATCAGAGATCCATTTTATGTGATTCTTACTCGATTATGATAAATAGTATGATGGGTTTATTGATTTTGATGGGACCAATTAAATTTAAGATGTTGGTTTGTTTTCACTTAATTGTCAAGCTTATTGGACCTTTTGCATACAAATAAACCCTATCATCAAGATTCAAAATTTGTTGAAGGGGATAAGCATGTGAAGTTTTGGAGTTGCATATATGTTTTGTGTTGTCTTTATGTATTGAGCCATATATCTGACTTTTTTATGTTGAGAATTTGGAGCTTACTCTAATGCCAAAAGAATGAGTCCGTTCTGCCCTACAAATTTCAGGTTGTCAAGCATTTCATTTCAGGCTTTCAGCTACTGCCATTCCTCCCTGCAACACCAATATGAATATTGGATCTTGCTCCTCTCTTCCTCAACAAACCCAATATTTTGAATACATAGTTAACACAAGTAATTAATCCCAATACTTTTGTAAGGTAAATACATGTACATAATGACATTTACATGATGAAAAATGACTAGAAGAATAGTGGGTCTCACTCAAAAGTATTGAGAAGTAATATGTATAGAACTATAGAATTCGTAGCACGTCAAATTGTGTCAAGGATTTTGGATATATAATTGCTCACGACTTTATTTTATCACATTCTATGGTAATAGTTAAAGAAAATTGTCAATGATTGTCGTGTAAGTTTCTCAGCGAATGTGCAGTTTACGTTAAAAGTACTATAGTACCTAGCTTCCCTTTACTCTTATCCCAGTTCAACCACCCGCTGCCGATAGTTGATCCTAGCTTGTATTGATCTTTGACTCTAGCTCTAGGCAAAAGGATACGTAGGTTTTAATTTTTCGTCCTTCTTCTAAAAGGGGATCCGAGGATAAATTAAGTGAATAATTAGTACACAATACGTGAAACAATTAACATTACCATTTAATAGTATTTTTCTTCATTTGTAAGTGAGAAGTTTAAAATTCGACTCACACAAATAGATGATAAAAATAATGTATATATGTATTGAATTCGATACCTAATAGCTACATCGCCTAATTTAATTTAAAATTTCCGCTTTTCCACATTTCAGTGTATTAAAAATGAAAAAGAATGGTGAGTTTGGGACCAAGACTAAATGGCAAGCACTATTGACAAAAACCCTAAGTGGTTGTGAATTTCAAAAAGGGAAAAGGGGGAAGAAGAATTCACAATTCTCACAGTGCGCCAGCTACATCAATTCTCTTTATCTGACTTTCTTATTTCTTAACCTCTCTTCTGTTCATATCCCAAGTAAAATAACAAGCATGGACCATTCTATAAACAAATTGAAATAGTGAATGGACAGTAAAAAGACATATAGGCCAATTGATGCATGCTTTAGTTTTTATTACTATTTACCTTTGTTTTTTAACTTGCTTTTTCTAGGGTGAGCTTTTGTGTTCATTGGTCCATCAATGTGTGGGTGGCAGGAATTTCTGGGCAATTTACCTGCAGCCTCAGGAGAGAGGGAGACGAGGAAAAAAGTAAAAAGAACAAGACACTATTTCCATTATGTTCATGATTGGGACCAAGTTTTTGAAATATTTCAATGGAGGGACTCTCCATAGTTCCATGGGTTGATTCTTGTAATTACCCGTTGAATTTTCTCGAAAAGGAAATCCCAAAAAATTATGAACAATGATTATTGCTTTTACCTGCATAAAATCTGTCGTACAGGAAATTTTATATAAACTTTTCTTAAAAAGAATTATTTTCATATTGTAATTTTAGCTAAACAATGTTTGCATTGATCAAGTTCAAACAACAAACATAAACTATTATTATGGCAATATAATAATTCTTAATTTGTTATTTTTACATCAAACAATGTGGTTATCGAAAGAAAATAACGTTGCATGCAAGATCATGCACGTTCATCCCACTTATGAGAATTGAGAGGATTGGCCTCCTTTTTCAACCTAACACTCTCTCTCCATATATATACATGAGACTGAAACCTTCATAATTTTTTTTGGAGTTTTGACAACTGTAGTTTGAGAAATCTAAATTCGAACATCTCCGGATGTTGATTGGTGCAAGTTAACCTTTGATGCCTCTGTTAAATCTGGTCAAGCTGCGGCGGCCGACTTCGTCATTTGTGATCATTTGGGCCTTCCTTTAATGGCATAAGCGAAGAATATTGGGCTCATAAATAGCCTTGTACCTGAAGGATTGGCTATGCTAGAAGGCTTAAAGGCTGCTTATAATTTGGGATGCCAAAAGGTATTAGTTGAAGGTGACTCTAAAGTTGTTATTGATGCTATCAATGGTGCTCTCAAGCCTCTCTGGCCGATTGCTAGTATCGTCTCAAATGCCAACAAATGGAAAAGAAGATTTCAACCTATCCAGTTCTCTCATGTCTTTCGCGAAACCAACTTTGTAGCGGATTCTTTGATAGAGCTTGGGCATTCTGGGAGCTTAGATCAAAGATGGACTCGTTTCCTTCCTCGTGAAGCTTTCGGAGCTTGGAATTTTGATTTCTTTGGGTGTGGTTGTAGACTTGTAGTAGGGATTCTTCTCTTTTCTAGTGTTTTATTTTGTATTTAAAAAAAATACCTAATAGGTCACGTGCAATATTGAAGAACTTTGTTTTTCTTTTTATTAATATAATAATTTGGGATGTCTCGGGTTCGACTCTCGTCGGACGTAATTGATACTCAATGTCTATTTAATGTAATCTCCCCCCACAATATATTGTAAAAAAAAACATTAATAATCTTTTATCTTATGAAAATATGACTGAGTGTTGATTACGTCACAAAATTTCAGCATAATGCTTATCCTTTCTCAAAGTCCAGGTCCAGCATTCTCTGAAAATGGCCCACAGTTGTCTCATGGGCTAATTGGGTTTCTACCGGGCCATGTTTGTTTGGATCGGAATCCAACCAAGCCCAAAACATGTAAAAAATACCAAAAACCCTATAATCCTATATCGAGTTGAAGCAATTGCCCTCTGAAGTCTGAAGACTGAGCTCTGATTCTGAAGGAAAGAGAAGAGATGGCAGCTAATGGAAGCACCACCAGCCTAGACAGAAAGAAATTGATAGTGTCAGCTTTATGCAAGCACCTTTCTTTAGATCCTGTAAGCAACTTCAAATTTTGACCATGTTATTTTCCCTTCCTTTCACTTTGATCGCTTCATCTTATACTGGGTTTCTGCAGAAAACGTTGCAGGAAAACATTGCTGAAGATGACATCACGAGCTTGTACACAACCATCTTGAAATCTGCTAACGTCGATGCCTCACCGGAAGTGAAAGATGGGGTAAATTTTATTTACTGCCTCAACATTTTGTTGTGTTGGATTTCTGGTAACTGTTGTATCGATAGTGAAAGTAAAAGCTTCATGCTTTTGGGGTCTTAGGTGGTTAATTGGATAAGATATGAAGAGGACTTTCCTACAGAGGCCCAGGCATGCTTTGGAGCTCTCAAAGGGTTAAATGATACCTTGGCTGACTTGTCTGTGCTTTTGGGCATTGGGTTAAAACCATCTGAAGCTGATGTTATTGTGTTTGCTGTGGTGCATTCTGCTGTGGTATGAACCTCTTTATATACATGCATGCATGTTGATGTTTTATTTTCTTTTTCTATAGAATATCAAGTTGGAAAAGGGTCTCTTTAGTAATGCAATCTTTCTATACTTTTAATAAAGAAGAACAAGTTGTTTCAATTCGGTAGCAACACGAATGAAATGCTGGTGATGTTGTTGAGTGGGTTATATGCAGATTGGCCTTTCAAATTCGGATAGGAAAAAGTTTCCCCATATATTGAGATGGATTGATTACATTCAGGTACGCCATATCCTGATTAGTTTCTGTTATCTTAAATTCAAACTTAGTAAAGGTTTAATCTCAACCGTCCTGGGCACCCCCTCCCCAAAGCAGGTGTCCAGGGCATGTATCCACTTATGTTTATTAGTCTTTGTTAGCAACACCTTAGTACGCCAGTCATTTTGTGCGAAATTAAGTACCAAGTGTTTACGAGTTGCTGATTAGATGTAGAAATTTGAGTTACTTGTTATTGTTTTCTCTAGTAGCTTTTGTAAGTTTTATCGTTAATTAGTGCTCACACCTTTTTCCTTTGCAGAACAAGGTTGATTTCGGTGGTATATTTGAGAAGATAGTGCAAGAGAAGGTTGAATTTGATTTTCAAGTAAGTGAAATTACTATATTATTCTTTAATTCCTATTTTATTCTTCACATATCTGAACCCTGATATTGGAAATGAAAAGAAATAATAAACGTTGAAAATATGGCCAGAATGTTTTATTGAGTAACAAAGTTGACCTATATTACTCTTGAGAAAGAATTGTTTAGTATCCTTGATTGTTGATTATTATGTATGCAGAACTTGGATGAATTGCTGGTAGCAAAAAGCGTTGGTAAGGTGGAAACAGATTCAAATGCAAAGAAGACTGTTGAAAGCGCAAAAAGCTCAGCCAAGCCAGAGGGAGACCTGAACACAAATAAAAGTGATGCTGGGGTATATTTTTTTAAAATTTAGTTATTCTTTCTCATGTATTACTTATAAATTTTACGGCTATACCTGGGGCATATATGAGATATCTCATAAAGTACTTGAGCTGTATGGGAGAGTCATGCTCTGAATTCCAAGATTCAACCACCATAATCTGTTTCAAATCTGAACAACAAATAGCTAGTAGATTAGCTATCGGTATCCACAACCTCAGATCTTGTACTGTTATTACAAACCTTTCCCATAGTGTTATATGAGATATCTACGTAAAGTACTTATGCTGTATAATTGAGGGTCCGTTTGATAACTTTGGTTTTTGGTTTCCACTTTTTGTGCTTGACATGTAGGGAAAGTAGGGATGAAGAAAAGTGGCATGGAGGGGAACGAATAATGAAGAATGAGTGAAAACAAAATCTTGAAAGTGAAAATACCTTAAACTAACTTTTGGTTCCTGGTTTTCATTTTGTGTAACTTTCCTTGTACATTTGTTCAATATCTCTTCCACCATCCTTCTTCCACTCCTCACCGTCTCTCCTTTCCCCCATATACTTTCCGTATATTTCAAGCATAAAAAGTGAAAGCTAAAAACCAAATACCAAAAACTAAAATCAAAAAGCCAAATGGTTATCAAAAGGGCCCTAAGATTTTTAGATAGGCATCCGATACTGTTTTATTGTATACTGAGAATGAGCAATAACAATACTGCCCTCGATCAGTGATTTAACCAACATTATATCTTGTCATCTTAATTAAGCAAGCCAATGGGTTTGTGTGGTAGAATTATTACACTCCGCGCAATGCTTCTATTTTCAGATTTCCTTGGACAATTCTTCTGCAATGACTGTACTTTTTATTTGTAATTGTTAGATAAAGGCTACAGGGGAAAAGAAAGCTGATGAGAAAGGGGATAAGAAAGCTACTCAAGAGAAGAAAAAAACACCAGAAGTAGTGAGAGTTGAGAAAGACGAAGAAGTTAGTGTCAATTTGTTGAAAATACAGGTTGGCCTTATTCGCAAAGCTTGGAAGCATCCGTCTGCTGATAGGTGTGCAGGGAACAGTTTTTTTCTTTTCTTCTTTTGTTTCCTTTAAGGAGGCCCATTAGTTCATTAAAACCAATTTCAGTGCTTGCAAGCTAGCTGTCTTAGCCTTAAACTTTGGACTCTGAATTTTATTACGAATTTGGAGGATGCCAAATCAGTCATAACCCTTGTTGTAAAACATGATACAGTTTACTGGTTGAGGAGATAGATGTTGGAGATGCTAAATTGCGACAAGTGGTCAGTGGCCTGGCAAAGTATTGCACTCCAGAGGAGTTGACAGTATGATTATTGCTTGATCTTTTGGAAGTAGATAGTTCATTTCTTGGCCTTTTGCATGGGTTTTAATTGATCTTCATATTTGTTAGACAGATAAATATACACACTTAATTTCTGATGTATCTTTGTGGCGTTTGCATGCACCGTTCAGAACCGTCTTGTTGTGCTGATTACAAATGTGAAACCGGGGAAGTTACGTGATGTGGCATCGGAAGGACTGGTATGTATTTCTTGTCATTTGCATCATATTATGTTCATTGCTGAGGTAGTTTTTTGAGTTGTAAGGGGTGCTCTTTATTTCTTCACCTGCTTAGCTTGTAATCAGAATCCCGTGTATTTAATTTCTTATTTTGTTCTCAAAATTTTCAACTTAGGAATAGAAAGTATTTTCAAATTTTCACTCCATTCCTTGAAATGAAATATTTATAATCTCAATGCCTATTCTATAGTACACGATTCCAAATGTTTACTATATAGATTACAGCTTATGAAGTGTGCTTTTTCTACAAAACAAATATAAAGGTATGTGTTTCATTTGTGTGCTTGTGTTAGGTGCTATGCGCTTCTAATGAAGATCACACCCGTGTAGAGCCTTTGCTCCCTCCAGAAGGAGCCAAACCTGGGGAACGTGTGTCATTTTCTGACAATGACAAAAAGAAAGTTTCAGTTTCTGGGTAAGTTAGCTGGAACTACATAGAGCTTAAACAATTAGTTTCATCGGTAACTGATCTTCACAGACATTTTTACAAGTTAGGGGTTTTTATTTTGCTAAAAATTACCTGTTGCAACCTTGCTGGTTAGTGTACTTTTCACTTTTGGGAAGCTCTCTACCTGGGTTTGAATCTATTCCATCCTCAATTATAAAGGGTAAAGTAACCTCATATTCCCCCTCATGTCTGTTCAAAGTAACGATCACTGTATTTTCTTGTCAAGTGCAAGAGTTGGCCCACCATGAGGGTTGGAAAAAGAATATACAATCCATAATTCTACCCCCTGATCCTGATTTTTATTGAACTAACACCCTTGGTTCTACATGGGGAAGAGGATAACAAATTTGATGGAAAAACTGGAAGTAGCCTAGTTCTACATTTTATCAATATACAGTCACTGCCAACATTTATTCAACACCAACCGCTGTTTATTATATCGTTACTAATATTTTCTTTTCTTTTTAACAAATTTCCTCTTTTGCCTAGCTTTCTCTCACTCTTCTTTTTATCCAGGATTGACGAAGCACCGGATGTCCTCAACCCAAAAAAGAAACAGCTGGAGAAAATCACACCAGTAAGTTTTTGGATCAGTGTCAACAGCCTGTGCTGCCTAATATATTCAAACTGTTCACAACTTCTATCGAAACTTGTAGAAAACACAAAATTCCTGCTCAGCTAGCCGTTAAAAAACTCACTCGGAAATTCTGAGTTACTGGGAGTGGTCAAGTCTGTTCATTGGTTGGATGCTTAAGGTTTTGGGATCTATGAGACTATGTCCCAATCCATAAAGTATCAATTGGTTGCTAAATGGTAGCCAATATTATCAAATAACGAAAAATAAAATTACATGGATCTATTAGCCGGATTCCCTATGTGATGACCATGTTTCCACAGATTATGATTCCGTTCTTGCTTTCCTCATTTGTATTCAAAATTACGGCATACTTTTACCTCTTAGGAGCGTTAAAACAATTCTTATGGTTATGGTAATTAATCAGAGTAGTCATACTGTCATCTGTTCCGCATTTACCACCTCTATAACATTGCATTTATGCTGCTCCAAGTTGTCCATGTAAATCTCATGGATGTCTCATTGTTGCAGCATCTTTTCACTGATGAGAACGGCGTGGCTACGTTCAAGGGTATTCCTTTTATGACCTCAGCTGGGCCTTGTACATCATCCATCCCCAAGGCAAGCATCAAATGATCACATCTTTGGCTCATACAAACAAAGTTGTAACTCTCACTTGTTCTCAGCATTTAGTTTAGCCCTCATTTGATGAGAAAATATATTATGGAAAATTAGAAATGCAGCTTCATTTTCTGTTTTGTAAAACCCATTTCAGTGTGGCGTGTACTTATCAAATGCTTTATACGTGCTAATGCAATCAATTTGAATCCGATGATAGTGTTGCATTACATTAAGTGTCACACATCGCCACGTAGTGTTTATAAACATGTAGTCCGTTTATGAATTAGTAACATTACATGGGAACGCTTGTGAAATGGTAACCCCTTAATTCACATTTTTCAAAAAAGCCAGCAACTCAGAACTCATTAAGTTGTTGACCAAACTGTTAGGGGTTGGAAAAAGTGAACCTTTTTGGCTTTAGTTTTACAATATCAGAACAAGTTGCAAACGAAGTCTGATTTGGAAGCTGCTTGAAAATCAGACAGATGATGCTTTGTTCTTGACAGAAAAAAGAAGCAGGCCTCGAACACCTCATCCTCATCCTCATCCACCCACCAAAAATCATCGAACACCTCATCCTCATCCACCCACTAAAAATCATGTTTTAACCAAGTAATGTCTTCTACAGTAATTCTGATGAGTTTGTTTCTTTTATATATATGAATTTGATCGAGCCTCGAACATTTTTATTGCTGTTTTCTTTCTTTCTTCTTTCATTAAATAATATCTTCACCCGAATAAGAATCAAATTCATGAGAACAACTCAAAAATAAGAATCAATTTCCTTATACTCAAATTTTTCAGCTAAGTGTAGGAATTTAGGAATCAAACTCAAATTTTTCGACTTACTGTGAAAGGGGACTAAAATGTTTCATTATATAGGAATTCATGTGAGAGGGGCATAAAATGTTTCATTTATCACATTGTTAACTTGTAAACCAGTAACCACACTGAGAATCGAAATTTCATACGTAATGTGAACCATGCATAGTGTTGAAGTATTTGAACTTTCGTACATAATAACAAAGTGAATGAGACAAGAACACAAAGCAAAGACTGTCTGGTTGGATTGCAGAGTTGGGTTGCGCCAAGTGCCAAGAGATTCGGATTGCAGAGTCAGACGGATGATGGGATTCGGATTGCAGAGTCAGATAATAGATATGCTGAATCTACTCTTTCCTTCCTTTGACTACCTACCCATTCGCTGCTCCAAGCTTTCATGCTTCCAAAAATCCCTTAGTTGACTAATTTCGAAATACACTAATTCTTGCTTCTTTTTTTAATATAAAATCGCATATTTTAGTAGTTGATTAATGTACTTTTGTTCCGTATATATTAATAAACGCATAAGAAATTAGGAAACAAAATCATCTTAATACATATGTATTAGGAATCATATAATTCAGATACGAATCCAAATAAACATACAGATACTTAAACGTAATTAAGTTGGTTTAACCGGATATGCTTCCACTTTTACGTAATCCTAAATTCAAAACTTCATCACCATAATTTTGATCAAATTAAAGTAAAATATCACGTAGAATTCATGAACTTGATGAATGCAACAAGGACAAAAGATGTGATGCATGTACCCAAAAAAAAAACAAATGATACAAATATGGAAAATCAAAAAAGTGGAACCCCAAAAGGGTAATAATGAGGTCATGGAAGTTATTATCATTATGGTAGTAGTCAGCAGCCACAGCAGCAGCCGCAGAAAAATGAATCAAATGAGATTATATGCAGCAGATTTCTTATTTCTGATACACCGTTTACAGAGAAAGAAAGAGAGATGGGACTCACTGAATCAAATCCAAGCTACAAACCCAAAAAGGATCGCGAAACATCTGTGACCTGGGATACTTATTATCTCATTTACGAAAATATCCTTCCCGTATCTCTCTCAGTATCTTCTAAAATTCCTCACCCACCAACCTTTCATTTTCTCACATTTACTGGTAGCCTTTATGCATTTACTATTACTCATTTTACTCTCTCTATAAATAAATACAATCTGGTGCCATCCACATTATTTACATGTTCCCATGAATTTGTTTTGTTTTATTTATTTCAACTCTGGTGGGTGAGTTGAGCATTGAGGGGTTGTTTTTAGGTTCAAACACACACAAAAATGGAGGCTGCTTCTTCTTCTTCAAAGGGTTTCATGGAAAATGTGGATCAACCCCATGTTTTGGCTGTGGATGACAGTCTCATCGACAGAAAACTAATCGAAATACTCCTCAAAAATTCGTCTTGCAAAGGTAAAATCCCTCTTTTTTTTTCTCCAAAATTTTGGTATTTTTCTGCAAAAATTAAGAAGACTTGTTCATGGAGAATTACATTGGTACAAAAATGCCAATTTTTTATCTGCCGGGTGCAGTAACTACTGCTGAGAATGGGGCAAGGGCATTGGAGTTTTTGGGCTTGGGAGACACTCAACACAACGGCTTGGAAGGCAATGTGAGTTTAAAATTAACTACAACTTCAAAGAAATAAATTTTACATTAAAAGTTCTTATCTTTTTACTGAGCAGGCTCTTGTTCTTACCTTTCAGGTCTCAAAGGTAAATCTGGTAATTACTGACTATTGCATGCCAGGAATGACAGGCTATGAACTTCTGAAAAAAATCAAGGTTATTTAAAACTCTGCTATCAATTTCCTCATAATCAATTATTCTCTTTTTGTAGCATTAAAAAGTTTCAAACTTTGTGCTTATCATGAATTTTTTTTTCTTCCCCTTTGCAAGCAGGAATCTTCAATCACGAAGGAGGTTCCGGTGGTGATTATGTCATCCGAAAACGTTCCAAATCGAATTGCCAAGTAATTATATAGCTGATCATTTGTGTTTTTTTGTTTAGATATATATATTTTTAATTAATTTTTGTCACTTTAATTAAGATTGAATTTTTGATTAACAGGTGCTTAGAGGAAGGAGCTCAGATGTTCATGCTAAAGCCAGTCAAGCAGTCAGACATAAAGAAACTGAGATTTCATTTGATGAACTGCAGGACCTGAACAAACTGTTTTATCTTTTTTCTTTTTCTAGAGGAAATTTAGGAAGAGCCTGAGAAAAGCCTTGTAATATGCTCATGACAGAAACTTCCTTCATCTGCTAATGTTTAATCTTTGGTTTTGTTTTTCTGAGGACATGTTATCTCCACCTTTTGCATTAGGAAATGAAATGAAGTCTAATCAGAATCATCGAAATCGTGCCTTGAAATGATAAGAAAATTAGAGTTGGAAAATGCAAGATTGATGTATAATTTGCTTCTTCAATTTGCAGAGAGTAAGCTAAAGAATGAGGAGAATATACAAACAAAATTCCTAAACTGCTGGACTTTCAAATCCGAAATTTCCTACATTTCTAAATGTGTTCTTCCCCAACCACCCCGACGATAAATTTCAGATACGTGCAATCACCTGGATCACATAAAGCGGGTGTCTTTGTCGAGCCTTGATCTTCCTTGACATGTATATTTTATTTACACAAGAACCAAACCAGATTATGGTTGTTGATGACTGATGAGGCTGATCTGATCCTATTTCCCAGAGTCCATCCCAATATCATGAGAACTCATGGAAATGTTTGTGGTTGTGATGGTGGTGGTGGTGGTGGTGGCGGTGTCGACACTCATCCAATCCAAAGCACTGTATGACAGGGAAACATGTCACAAACATGCATCTCCCTATCCCTCTAAAAATGGATGACACTGCAAAACAATGGCATGTCCTCTTCGGATTTCTCTGGCTCTTCTTTCTTCCATTGTTAGAGTGATCATTACCATCACAACCAGCGCGGTGACGCTGACGCTTTCCCATCACCTCCTTAAACAATCACCTGCCGAAAAGATCCAAAATTTGTACATTTTAATCCAAAAAATTATGTCCCAATTGCCATAAAATGAAAAAGATCCAAAATTTATGCATATTAATCAATAATATCATGTCCCAATTGCCACAAAATGAAAAAAGATCCAAACTTCATGTCCCAATTGCCAAAAAATGAAAAAGATCCAACATTTCTGCATATTAATCAAAAACATTATTTCCCAATTGCCACAAAATGGAAAAGAAGATCAAAGTTCATAGCTTTTTTGTTCTTTTTACGTACCTTGAGAAACTCTTGGTGATGGGTGAAGCTCGAATTTTTGTTTCTCTCTTGGTGGGCAAGAGAGAACGGAGAGAGATTCAATCACACCATGAGGAAAAAGCTAAAAAGAAGCAGTCTCGAAATGGAGATGGAGATTAATTAATGTTGTTCAATTATAGAAGGGTGTGATTAATTAGAAGGTGAGAGAATATTCGTTTTGATTAATAGTTGATTAGTGACGATAAAGGTTGCTTCTGAAGTAGGAAGCAAAGATGGGGAGGGAGGCTTTTCGGACAAGGTGTTAACGCGTACCGTCTTGCTTCCGTGTTTGGCTCCAGAACTTTTGAGATTAATTATAGCAAAATTCAAAGTTGTTGTTATCTTTCATTTGATTTGCAGAGGCTGAAATTGACTACAGCTACCGACCTCTCAGTCGAACTTTTCTGTGTAGATATAAACTGGGGGAGGCCAGGGCGGTTTCAAACTATTGTTTACATCTAAAATGTCATCGTGACGGTACCTGTATCAATTTTAAGAAATTTAGCTCCTTTTTTAAGTCATTTTTCTTCAATTTTTGGTGTAAAGTGAAGGGAAATCTAAACTTAGAAGCTGTGTTGGTATCTTTTTTTTAGGAAATTGTCACTAATGTCCATTTTTTACAAAAAAAAAAAACTTCCTAATAACTACTTCCTATATACTCAATCATATAAGGTTTATAACTTTTGATATTTGTAATTTTAGGCCAAGTATATAAAAAAAAAAAATTAAGTTAATTCACACTTAGTTACTTCCCATTATTTTTTTCCAATCCTCTCCAACCTTCATCCACTCCCATCCCACCTTCATCTTCAACCTAAAGAAAAAAATTCAGAAAATCACCTTCATCCTACCTTCGGAAGAAGACGAAGAGGAAGAGGACGTAGCCTCCCCCTTCATCTTCATCTGGAGATCTTCATATGCATTTGGGTTTCGCAGTTAGTTACCAATAAGATGATTAACTATTTATGCACATCATCATTTGTTCATTTACATGATTTTACATGTATTATAACAATATTTGATAGCTAAAACATGATTTTACATATACTATACACACACACACACACACACACACATATATACATATATAATTATAAAGACTATTAAATAATGACTCTAAGATGTAAAATGTAAGAATGTTGTTTTATTTTTCAAGATATAAAATACAAATTCTAATTGTCTAATATGAGTTATATAACTAGCAAAATAATTTGTTGCCTGTTAATATATTTTTTAATTAACAAATAAAACAATAATATAATATCAATAGTAATAGTAGTAGTAATATTTCATTAGACTAAAAGTACGTAATAATATCCCTAAATTAATAATAATTATTTATAATAAAATAATAATAAGAATGATAAATGAATATCTAAGGGAAAAATTGTAATTTTACTATTCACAACAAAGAAAAAGAAAAAATGAAGGGCAAAAAGGTCAAAACACTATAAATAAATAGTATTTTTGAACTTAGCTTTAATACATACTAGACTATATCCCTAAATTAATAATTATTATTTATAATAAAATAATAATAAGAATGATAAATGAATATCTAAGGGAAAAATTGTAATTTTACTATTCACAATAAAGAAAAAGAAAAAATGAAGGGCAAAAAGGTCAAAACACTATAAATAAATAGTATTTTTGAACTTAGCTTTAATACATACTAGACTATTTGCATCCGCTAACGAATGTGTGTTAATTTATTTTTTAATTGTTGTTAGAAAAAATTAAAATAAAAATTAATATTAGTTTTAATTTTTTTTAAAACAAAAATAAGAGGAGTAACTATCTGAGTCCAATACCTTTTTTTTACCACCCACTCTTTCCATTAACTATCAGTATTATTTTTTAATTTATAACTTAATATTTGATTTTATTATTGTATCCTTAATTATTAAATAATTTAAAGGATATTTTAGTCAAAAAAAAATTTAGTGAAACCTTTTGATCCTCTTGACTTTATAATAATAAAGATATAATATAATTTGTAATGTATGGAGAGAAGTTGTTAAGGGGTAATCCACGTACACGTGGCAAGGCTTATATATAGTCAAAATAGACGGCTCAAATGTTATGTTTAAATTGTAAACCTTATAGTTAAAGAGTTGGAAGAGGTAGGTATCGAGATTTTGTGTTCAATCTATTTTCATTTTTAATATCGTTTATATATGAAAAATGATATTTGTCTAATATTTTGGAAATTGCAATTTTTATTTGAATTTGCAGCTTGAAATTCAATTTGTCCCACTTACATTTTTGAAACTCAATTTTTCTCATT
This sequence comes from Oemleria cerasiformis, assembly GCA_037349345.1. Lineage (NCBI taxonomy): Eukaryota > Viridiplantae > Streptophyta > Magnoliopsida > Rosales > Rosaceae > Oemleria > Oemleria cerasiformis. Next base: position 32,179,755 of record JAZGTL010000007.1, on the reverse strand, counting down.
TTCTATCTCAGTTGTCCTTTTTGATTGACTTTGTTAGGAATTTAATACAATTTTCGAAGGTAAAATAGGTTAGATTAAACAAAAAGGGCAACTAATATTGAAAATGGAAACTTTGGAGTTTTAAGGGTTTAATTGGGACGGATGGAGTTTCATGGTAGAAATTGAAACGAGGTGCTAGATTTAAGGTGACGTTGTGATTTTCACACTCAATTTTTCTCCTGGATTCTTCTTTTGTTTTTGTTCATTAATTTTGTTTTAGTTTATCCAATTTGATAACTTTTTTTTTCCTTGTTAAAAGAGAATCCAATCTGATAACTATAAAAAAGATAAAAAGTGAAGAACATAAGAATGTGAGAATCAAGATAAAGGGCATAAAAGAATGGTATAAGATGTGTTGTTACCATATGTAGGATTTGACGTGCAATTACCATAATAGCTCAATGTGACGGAGTTAATGTGCAATTACCTTAATGTAAACAAGGGTATAGTTGATATTTTACCAGCAAATGAAATACACGTTCCTAAAATACAGTCCACAGTACCCGCCATATAGTACAAGAAAAATAAATAATAAAAAAGGACAGCGGATAGAAAAGTTCCGTAGCCGCTCTTTCTCAGTCTCTCAGCGTAATAATGGCGGCGCTGTTAGAGCCACCGTCACCGCCACCATTTCTAAACCGACTTCTTCCGCCCAATTCAAACTCAACCCGGCCCCTTCCAAGCACTCTCAAACTCGGTAGGCCATTGAATTCTTCGAGCAAACCCGCGCTCCTCCTCAGTCTACACTCTCCAACCACAGCCACCATCACTCCTTGTTCCGCTGCCACTGCCGAACAACCCATATCCCAATTACCCGACCCGGTTCCGGAGACTGCTTTGGTGCGGACACCGGACCGCCGCCGAGCAGTCCGGTTGGCCTGGGAGAAGCTGGTCCGGTGGTCCAGGACGTGGCGCTCCAAGACCAAGACCGACGTCCTTGAACGCACAAACAAGGTATGCATACCATTTTCCACAATTTTCTATTCGCTTCGTGGAATTGCAAAATATTTTGTTTTTCACTTCAAATTAAGCTTCTTGAGTATTGGGTTTTCAACATTTTAGGTAGTGGTTCTTGGAGGTGGGTCTTTTGCTACGGCGATGGCTTCCCATGTTGCAAATAGAAAATCCCAAATGGAAGTTAACATGCTGGTGCGTGATGCTCAAGTTTGTGAATCAATTAACAGCGATCACTGTAATCGGTAAGACTAATATCTCTGCAGGCTTTCTGGCTATGGCGAATGTGCTTCCCCACTCCAATTCTAATACTTCACGGAGTTTAAACTAGATTAAAGTAGAATATCTCCCCTATCTTTCTATTTTTATGCATCAATTTACACTCTAATGGAAGCCATTGTTCCTTTGAAATGTAAATTGGTTTTATTTCTTCCTCACAGCAAGTACTTCCCAGAACACAAGCTACCAGACAATGTAATTGCAACAACTGATGCCAAAGCTGCTTTGCTTGGCGCCGACTATTGCTTTCATGCAGTTCCTGTGCAGGTTTTTTCAACCCAAGTCATCTGTGTTCATATGAATCCCAGTACTTTATACTTTAAGATTTAAGCTTTAAGCTTTTTCTTGTGAGTCTGGTAGGTACCTTAATCTTTGCCTCTAATATTGCAGTTCAGCTCATCTTTTCTTGAAGGAATAGCAGAGCATGTCATTCCAGGCTTGCCCTTCATCTCAGTTAGCAAGGGTTTAGAGCTCAATACATTGAGGACCATGTCTCAAATTATCCCCCAAGCATTGAAGAATCCTCGCCAACCGTTCATCGCACTATCAGGGCCTTCTTTTGCACTAGAGCTGATGAATAAATTACCAACAGGTGTGGAATAAGAAATAACATTGTTCATCAATTAATGCTTTCGACTGATTCATGCTTTAAAGCTACTAATCATGTTTTGCTCTTACCTCTGTGTTTTGCAGCAATGGTTGTAGCTTCGAAAGACAAAAAATTGGCAAATGCAGCTCAGCAGTTATTATCTTGCAACTATCTAAGAATCAGCACTTCAAGGTTGTACATTTGAGTTTTCTATGTAAATGATTTGGTCTTCAGAATGCTGCATATCTATGTGACTATGTCTCCCAGTCTCAAATAGCATGGATCCTATGAGTAATGAGAAGCAATATATGTGTGTATATTTAAAACGATTTAAGTGGCCGGACCCAGCTCATAACCTCTGATAAATTCCAGCGATGTCACAGGGGTAGAAGTTGCAGGTGCTCTCAAGAATGTGCTCGCCATAGCTGCCGGGATTGTAGATGGGATGAATCTTGGTAATAATTGTAAGACAGCTCTTGTTGCACAAGGATGTTCTGAGATAAGGTGGCTGGCAACTAAGGTACCTTCTTACTCTGAGAATTAGTGTTTATGTCTATTTGTTCTTTTGGTGTGATTTGTGCTGTTTTGAAAATGAATAATTTGTTTGCTTTAGTTACTCTTTTCTTACTGGTTTTCCCTCCAATTTATCTCCTGAAGATGGGTGCGAAGCCAACAACAATTACCGGTCTATCAGGAATTGGAGACATTATGCTTACGTGTTTTGTAAACCTTTCCAGAAACAGAACAGTTGGGGTTCGTCTTGGATCCGGGGAGAAACTTGATGATATACTAAGTTCCATGAATCAGGTGATCAGATGTCTGTGTTTCCTAGTTAAAAATTTTTCATATACCTATCAAAAGCTGAAATTTTGTTTATTGATGTTAACTTAACCAACTGTCTATGTTTCTAGGTGGCAGAGGGTGTATCAACAGCAGGAGCTGTGATTGCACTAGCGCAAAAGTATAATGTCAAGATGCCAGTTTTAACTGCTGTAGCTCGGATTCTTGACAATGAACTGACCCCAAAGAAAGCTGTTCTTGAGCTTATGAGCCTTCCTCAGGTGACTGAGAGTTGCAGATTTGAATTGTTATTCAGTTTTGAGGTTTCTGCTTTACATATTTGTTAGTCATAAGGCGTTGAATGTCAATTGTAGGTTGAAGAAGTCTGAAGAAAGTTTTGGAGAGGTCAGAATTCAGCAACATAAGTCTATTGGCAGAGTTTTAGATACAACAGAATTCAGCATACAGTGAGATTGAGATTCATTCTGTGTGTTCATATTCCTACTTAAATTCAAGTGGAAGAACAATTTTGTGAATCACTGATTATAATTCTAAAGAATTCTTTCAAATTGAGGAAGTTCAAAACAAGGGTTTGAATGTAGTTGATCTGAGCTAATACTTTGTGTCTGAATTACTTCTAGGCCTGAAAACCCTAGGATGTTAAATCCAGAGCCGAGCTTGTTGCATCCATGGCAGAGTTTTAGCTTCTTCTGAGCTTTGGATGCAACAAATCGGTCTCTGCATTTAACAACTACCATAACAAAAAACACAGCCTGGGAAACATATTGAGAGAAATCAAACTAACATGATTATATAAATAACAATAGATGAAGATGGAAGCAACAAAAGAAAGCTTATGTATATAAATAAAAGTTGACCAGACTATATAATTCGTTGACTCGTTCTGTTCTTTACAAAAGAGAGAGAAAACTCAATACAACAGAACAATGAGTTGGTCTTACTGAGATCACAATTGAAGAATTTTTCTTGTCTGCGAAGTTTCGAAGACTCTTCTCAATCCTCGTCGTTGGGATTCCGGTGGCCAACGCCAACGCTGCAAGCCAACAAGTTATGCACCTCCCTCTTCAAACCAAGCAGCAGTTGCCTAAGACTGTTGCTGCTACTTGTGGTGTCCCCCACCTCTTCATCCTCCTCACCCTCTACTACACCAACACCAGACCCCAACCCCGCCGCCGATTCAGTCAGATTGCTGCCACCGCCACCGCCAGGTGAAACTAGGGTTTCGCAATACACCGTCTCCTGCAACCAATGCTGTGCACCTCGGATGTCAACATGTTCAAATGTGTTGTCTTTTGTGTCATAGGTAACAAACCTCTCCCCTCTAACACTCATCAAGACAGCTCCTTTCCCAGTATAGCAAACAGGCATATACCGAAACGAATCGAGGAAAGGCTCTCGTCCTGGAATCCTGGGAAACCTCGAAGTGGTGATGATCTTTGTCCAGTTCTTGTCATCTTTAGTTGCCCAAATATGGACATCACTCAACCTCCTAGTGTGCACCACACAAAGCCAGCCTTTCAGAGCCCCAATCCACGACACACTCCTGGCACTCTCATCCGGCGGACCCGGCACAACCTTAAACTTCTCCTCAGACAAATCAAACCTTAAAATCACACATTTTGAAGCATCATGATCCTCAGCCAGCCAATACAACCCACCATTGACCTCAGTGGCCTGAAAAATGTGCTCAATGAAAAAAGGCGGTGTGTCCTCATCTGGGATTTTCCTCCAGTGATTGGATTTGAGCTCCAAGACCTCAACCTGCGGCTTGTAACCAGGACATTTCATCCGACAGTAATTCGATGGGACTCTGACGACCTTGTAGTCATCGATTGAAGAGTCATACCCCAAACCAAGCACCTCCCTCGTACTTCGAAAATTCTGAGGAGAAGGGAGCTTCCTGTACTGTTGGATCGATGGGTTGTAAATTACAGCCAAACCCTCAAACCCATCATTGATAACCAAACAGAGAAGCCCATCACAGTGGCCTTTCACATAATAAGGCAAGCTCCAAACCAGAGCGAAGTCCAGCTCCGCCGTCTCAACTACGTTGTTGTTTTCCGACACCATCGACAAAAGGGTATCGCAATAACGTGATAAAATGATGTGAGTGCTCGTTCCGAGGTCGGATTGAAACAGAGATCGGTTCAATTTCAAATGGGCTTTGATGAAACTTGGACTCGCAATCAAAGAGCACCAGGGTTTGCATACGCACTTGAATCGGACCAGAGACTTGGCAGGGAGCCTCTTGAGTATGTCCGCAATGATGTCTTCAGGAAGCTCCATCTGGCTTGGGTTTGAGGCCGGCGGTGGAGGTGGCAGCAGCAGCAGCGGCGGCGGCGGTGGTTGGGGTTTGTCGGTGGTTTTTAGGGCGGTTTTTTCTTGTTTTTGTTGTTGTTGTTTTAGGTGGAGTGGTGAGGTGGGCATCTTAGCATCTGACTCTGACTTGTTATATGTGTCTCGCACTGTCAAATCTCTCAATCTCAATCCAACTATGATTTTATTTTCCTCTTTTGGTGGTGAGGCAGTTGGTGTGGTGGCGCTGTGGAAAGCACTCCATCTGTCTACAAATCTCAGCAGAGCATGTGATGATGCGTGTGATTCTTGTTAATGCCCATTTCAGCCCTTTCGTTTTCTTCTTCTTCTTCTTCTTCTTCTTCTCACCAGTATTTTATCGCGAAACGTTTCTTCTTTATGCCAAAATGCCTCAGTCGTTCCTTTTCTTTGACGTCTATTGTTTGCCTTTCATTTAAGCAAGTTTTTGATAGGATTTACTATTGATGTGGTATATTTTTCACCATAGGCGAATTCAAATTCATCTATTACATCGCCAAAACACAATTAAATTATAATATTATTGTCAATAATACTACCAACTCGGGTTAATTTGATTGGTACCTTTTTGAAATTAACCTTCAGAATTAGAAATCCCTTATAGATCACTTCTTCGGAAAAATCTTCTATGGGACAACTCGCTTCACATTTAGCTATTACTAGTCTCTCAAAAAACACATGAATTCTCTCTTACATTTTCATTTACTAAATAGTAGTAGCCAACGTCCCCGACTTTGCCCATATATTACCAACCGACTGTAAATTTCAATATTAGAGTCTATTATTTTTGAGTTTTACTCAAATATGTAATGATAGTCATTCCGTCAAAATTTTGAACATTTTCTCTTAAAAAAAGAAGTCAAAAATAACATCTCTACCTTTACTTTTAACAAAAAACGATCAAAAAATTGATGGAATGATCATTTTTGCGTAAAATTCAGGAACAACGAACTCTAATATTGAAGTTTAAGAACGATCGGTAAAATTTAAGTAAAATTCAAAAATGGTAGCAAATGTTTAGCGTATTTCAATTCATCCGACTACATTTGTTAGAGTCATAGCCCTCACCCTTCTCCTCCACTTTTACCTTTCATATTTTTTTCACTTTTCTTTTCATTCTTTCCCCGAGCAAGAAGCAAAGAGAAGCAAAGAAAAGCAAAGCAAAGCAACGATTCCCACGAGTCCTCGACCATCTGCCAAGCACACAAATAAAAGGAAGAAAAACAAAAAACCAAGGAGGAACATGAGTGCCTTACATTTTCCAAAATATTCCTACCACTTATATAGCCTCCTCTATTTAACCTGACCTCATGTCAGTTTTATCCAATTAACATGTCTTTCAGCTACATCCAAGAATAATACACCATTTCACTGACACTGCCTAATTTCTGTCTAATTTCTTCCCTAAACATCATGGGTTTCATTCACTAAGCTTTCTCTAACTACAAACACCCCTTTTCTTTCTCTTAGGTATGACAGTATAGTGAAGACATGTTCCTGCAAATGTATGTTGATATCGTCCAGAGAGACTCCAAAGGAATACGAGAAAAGAAGAGGATCTTTATTCTCTCTTGTCTTCCTCTAGATCTTCCGCGAGCCCAAACACATGATGATCTGCTGCACTTGATGCCTTTCTTTCCTTTCTTTCTAGCTTGCTTGCCAAGTCTATTCCGGCCACTTTAACTCCACTTCCTGTGAGCGAGATACCTTCATCATCAAAGTCATCTCCGGTCTCCTCTGAGTATGCATATCTGCACAACCCCACATTGAGTTTTCGTATTATATAATCATCAAAGTGTCTTCATGTTATTTGAAACTCTTTTCATCTGTTTTAGAACGATTGGATTAATGTTAACAGTTCAAAAGTGGCTGTAAAAGCAAAATTGTCTGATGTAAACTCAGAAACTTGGAGCATGCAATTGAAGGAGGGAAGGATTTAGAGCATACCCAGTTGGGTTATGAGATGGAGCCCAAAGAACACATATCACCAGCAACAGAAAATATGCAAGGAAAGTCCAGAAAGCAGGGATGATCCAGGCTCTTCGCCACAGTTCACTCAACGGATCAGTCGCGTTGAAATACAACTGAGCAGACAAAGATCAGAAGTTTAGTTTAATACAATCACAGAACCGTACTAAAAAAATAAGAGAAGAATATTAAGGATATAACACCAGTAACATTCAGACAGCTGGAAAATTGAGCAACTTTTTGGCTAATATCTCAAAATACTTGTGAACTTTGCATAATAAAAAGATAGTGAACAAAATCTATCTGGAGAAAAGAGCTTCAGGCATTCTTAGTTACAAAACGGAACTATTTCTGAGTTACTGATCACTATTTAAATGACAATTGGGTAGAAGAAGGAAGAGAAAAGGTATGGGAACAGAAAACGAAAAAAACCAACCTCATAACCAATCCAAGCAACAGAGAGCAGCACCGATACTGCAAGGGAATTAGTAAACTTCCGGTATAGCTCAAGTTTGGCCATGCTTCTTCGTATCTGGGTGGACATTAGACAAAAGGGACATAATCACTAAGTTTCCTCAGGTCGAATTCAAAGGGTTGCATTCTAAACGAAATCAAATGAATGATTCCATGGATGTAAAGGAACAGAACGAACAATCCATTATTCCTCCATAAAAGTTCTCATATATATATACAGATGAAGATCAAGCCAAAACGTAAATTCATGTAGCAAATAAGCTTTTCTTAATTTAATTAATACTTCCAATTTACCAAAAGAGTAGCACATACTGTATCTGATGTCTATCACCTGCATAACTCTTCAACTTAATAATGAGCACAACAACTTATTGCCTTCCTTTCAACAATTGTAAACTACTTAAGTCACGTTGTCTTGTCAATGTACGAAAGAATGAACATGAAAAATAAGGTTTACCTGAAGCTTCTCCAAAGTTTTAGATAGCGAGGAAAAGATCCAAAGAATAAAACAGGCGTCCAAAAGAGCAACCGGTAGCACCAGAAAAAGCCTTGCTTTTCCAGAAAAGTCATTGATATTGCCCAAATGTTCAACAAGCTCAAGTGCTTCTGATGCTACAAAATATATCACACCAAGGAGGAGTACTTTTGAGGTTATACCACCGAGAGTTGGCCTCACAACACCATAGCCCATTGAAACCACCAAAAGAAGAAGCCGGGACACAGTTTTTTTAACAGCACTGAAGGTTACTGCCCATATGGTAATCCCCATTGGTCTACTCCCAGTGGAATTGAAATTTGCATATTCAAAATACCAAAGGGCCATTTCACACATTCCGAGACCAATTACAGCACTGATGTGGTAGTGCAATTGTATTATATCTTTCCAATACTGTAAAAACCGGAGAAACCAGAAAAGACCCAGGACGAGGTAAGCTAAAGACATTAGGCCGAAAAATGTCATCAGCGGGGACATCTTTCCCGGTAAATAACCATCAGGGTTCCTCCAAACAGTTCTTCCACTGATTAATGTACCCACAAGTTCTGGATCACAGAACATAAAGTATAGATAGTACATTCCCGTGCTGTTGATCTCAATACTTTGGATATCCATATTAGCCTCTTCATTTTTCCCCTCGAAGAAGGTCTGAATCCTTTTTGGCCCATCAGGGTTGTCTGGGTTTTGTTGGATAATAACCTCTCCCACCTTGCAAGAACCATCCTTGGATAGCTCCGGGGTGCAGCATATTGCATCCGAGTTCAAATAAGAACCCCCAATCTTCTCCCTGTCCCTAACCTCAAGTACAATAGCCTCAACCAAGCCAGTCCTCTGCTGCATCTCATTTTTCCTTTCAGCAGATTCCTTGGTTCTTCGAAAAATGATCGATTCAAACCTGCATTTACATATGGTAAGGAAGCATAAACTCTTCGAACTTTTTCGTTTATACACAAAGACCTTCTACAGAACACTATAATTAAAAGATCCCATTTACTTATGGCAAGGAAGAATAGACTACTGAACCCATACACAAACTTACAAAGGCCTCATTTTGATCAAATATCATTAACTACTGATTTTCACATACAGCAGCCTTAAGTTAAAGCCTCTCATTGACTCATTCTGTTCTCATAAAAGCCAAAGAGAAAAACAAAACAAAAAAAACATACCCATCAGTTCATTAATGTTTCACTAGATTTCAATTTCAGCGCATCTAGCACGAGCAAGCAATAGTGAACCCTCATTGAAAGAAATCAATCAGTGAATGTGACATTGCACAATTTATCCATAAACCCCAACCTTCGAAGAGATTCAAACACAAACCAATTCAATTGACACTCAAAAATTCAATTTTTCCCAATTAAACAATTACCAATCCGAAAACCAAAAACAAACCATCCATTATTTCACCAAAACAATCAGATCAAGAGCATCCATCACTCGTTGGGTCATAAACAGAAAACAAAAAGATGGGAGCTTTAATTTACCTGATGAAGGACTTGCCATTGAGGGGCTTATCTTCAGAAGCAGACTTGTCATTATCGGAGTCGAGCTTGGAAGCATAAAGACCTTCACTTCCGCCGTGGAAGAAGAAGGAATTGGACCGGCGAATAAAGTACTCATCTTGGTAATCATGGATCGAAGCACTGGCTAAGATAATTAAGTACATTAACATCAAAATTAAAATATACCCATTTCCATTTGAATGCAGATCAAACCTGACGCTCTCTCTGTGCCCCATCTTTGCCCTTGCCCCTCTGTCACTTTCCCTGATAACGTTTGATCAGAGGAATGATGATGAGAGTTCAATCATGGGATTTTAGGATTTTAGCACTTTTAAGATTTTGCCCTACCCGGTTTAACAGACACTAATACCATTTAAGTTTACCCTCCAAACTCCTAATTTTTTTTTGGATAGGTCAAAAGTATCATTAAAAAAAAAATAACACTACAAGTTTACAAGAGTCATTCACTATTAAAAGAAAAAATCATAGTTTACACACACCGATAAATTCATAAGCACTAAGCTTAACCTGAATCAAAACAATCATTGATTCAAACATTAATTCAAAGCCCAAACCATATCCTAAACTAAACAAAAGCCTAGTCCAAAAGCTAAACAACACTAATTCAAATCCCAGCCCAAACTAAGCTAGAGAAAGAAAATAGAAACAAAGGCCCAACCCAAGGGGCTAGACCAACACCCAGCCCAAGGACCAGATAGTCCATAGAGCTGAGAAAGACGACAAGGCCAACACCACCTGCACCAACACACCGAATACCAAACCATACCCGCACCCGAGTCTCTGTCGCGGTCGCCACCAGAGCCACCATCGTGGCCATCGCTGCAGTAGCCGTCGCCGCCGCAGTCTGAAGCAGCCACGGTCGCACACTCGGATCTAGCAAATCTGAGAAAAAGGCCGTCAGAGCACATACAGCCGTCGCAGTAGAGCAAAGAAGCTCCGCCACAACTGCAACAACTTCGCCCCAAGCGTCATCGCAGCCGCAGCAGTGCAACGCCTACGCCTCGCCCCAGTCGCAGCAACGCCGCCTCCCAAGCTTCGCCTCAACCGCATCAACTCCTTGCATTGCCTCCAACGCAGTGTGGCCGCAAGCATCGCAACGAAGTAGCAAGTCCGTGAGCAATCAACCGTCGTCGTAGCTCGATCTCGCCGTCCTCAAAGTCCACAGACAAATTTGGGCTTCCATCGCTACCGACCCAACACCGGGACTCACGGCACGAGTCCTACGTCAAGTCGGTCGGATGAGCCACCTTAGTGGCAAGCCAACCGCCGCACCCATAATGCCGCTCCACCAACCACCGCCATAGGAGCACAGTAGAAACTGGTCTAGATCAAGGTCGGCGAGGCGGAATAATCGAGTTGGGAGAGAGAAAGAAGAGGGGAAGAGAAAGGAAATGAAGAAACGAAGAAGAAGATAAGGGAAAAAGGGAGGAGAAGAGGGGCTGCCACCGACCCCAAAGGGAATCGACGACTAGGGTTGAGTTTTTGGTTTTTAGTGTTTTTAGAGAGAAGGCAGAGCGTTTCTTTTAGAGAGAGTGTTTTTCACATACGTTCCAAACTTCTAATTTTAGAATTAGGAGTTTTTACTGAAATAAATATTTATGATTTTTGGGATTTGCATAAAAAATAAAAATGAAAAATTTCTAGCAACTTATCAAAATATCCCCCATATGTTGTCTCCAAAAAATACTCTATCATAATTCAAGTTAGTTTGGGGAAGATGTTGTTCCTTGTGAGTTTAAATTTAAATTCTTTAATTTATTGCGTAATTTTCTATGCATATAACTTCGAATATTCTTTTTTGTATGTATTTTTTGGTAAATAACACGAGGTTTCTTCATACCTAAAAACTCTATTTGTTTAACTGGAATGTTAGAATGGGAATGGTAATTGTACTATTTTTCTTAATTGATATATAAATGAATCAAATTTTAATTTCCATTTATGATATTTGGAACAATTACGGAATCTAAGTTAGGAAATAATTTGATTTCCTATTTTATCCTTTATTAAAAATGAAAAACCATAGAGACGTCATGGCCTTCTTCCTCCACCTCCCTGCCTGCAACTTCTCATCCGTCCTCCATTCCATGATAGATCTGCCATGACACTTCTATTCTATGCAACCCATCTTACTTTTACATCACCCCCATTCTTCCCAACTTGCCTGCTCCACCCGCAGTCCCACACTAACCAACCTTGTGTCATGGTCCATCTCTGCAAACTCAATACATCTTCCTCGTTTCAGATAAAAAAATTCAATAATTCTCCAAAGGCTCCCGATGATTCTCCCAGATAAAAATTCAATAATTCTCCCAGATAAAAATTCCTCTTTTATCTGGGGTCATGAGCATGCTTGTGCAGGGAAGAGAGGAGCGGTGCAGGGGACGAAAGGAAAGCATTGAAGTTTATTGATTTGGCTTTCAATTTGTGAACACACAAATTTTGAATTAATTGCAACGTTAATTGAAGCAAAAAGGGTAATTAGCGTGATTTTACATTCCATATGAATAGAAATATCTCCTATTTGGTTGTAATCTAATTTCATCTCTTTGGTGGAATGTGAATTAAATTTCTATTCCAAGTGGATATTCCAGCGAAACAAACGGGGTCGAAGGGGGGCCTCATTCTAGCTTGGAGCCCAGCTTGCCCCCAACTATAAAATGTTCCCAATGAATTTCGAACTCCTGCCAGTTAGCTAAGTTAAGTTAATATTTAAGTTATAACATAAAGATTACATTAGTTATTAAAACATAACTCTTAGTCAAAACATGTGTTTTTAGGGGGGGACTTCATCAACTTTGTTGTTGGTAACAAATTATGACTAATTTGTAGTTTAGTTTTCTCACAACAACAATAGCTTTGCAAGATTATAGAGTGCTTCAATGTGTCACACTCAACCGTCCATCTTTATCTATAACTCCAAGTTATATGGACCGCATAATCAAATTGAATTATATAACAATTGAAGATATACTAAAATACAAAAATAATGTTAATTTTTAAATTTTATAACAGTCGAAGGTATTTTATTCTTTTCAATTTCACTATTTTTGGGAAAAAAATAACTAATCTGGTATTCATTTTCAATTTTTACTTTACTCTATTTTCAATTTTTTTTTTTGATAGGTAAGAAAGCATCATTCAAAAAAATTAGAACTACAAGTTTACAAGAGGTATTCTTCTGGAAAAACAAGAAATATAAGGATTACCCACAAATTAACTCATAAATCAAAGCACTAGACTTAACAAGAATCAAGCATAACTATGATCCAACACTAGTTCAAGCCCAAAACCCCAAGAGATGTCAATGAGAGCTGTATATTCCTAATTAAACTCAATCCACTAATTAGGCACATAGTAACATTCCTAGTCTCTCTCTCTCTCTATATATATAACTTTCCTATTCAATAATAATACAAGAGAATTCTCACTGAATCTGATATGGTATCAGAGCAGTCGATCATGACTGTCTCTTGCACTAACCCTAGAAATCATTACGGTGCCCTAGCTGTAACACTACCTTCCGCCGCATAAACCATCTACCTTCCTCACCGCCGCAACAAGACATAAACCTTCCTGCAACAAGACATAAACTTCACCGCCGCACCACCACCTTAGTCTGACACAGACCAAATACAGCACCACCTCACCATCACCGACCGGACTGAGACCCTAACACACCGACCTCACCGAACCCCACCGTTCCGTCCCAGACGATACACTCACCGACCTCACTGACCTCACCGAACCCCACCGTTCGTCATCCACTGCGACTCGGGTCCGCGTTCGGGTTCGTCCGCCCGCTAACTCACCGACCAGACCGACCTCACCGAACCCCACCGTTCGTCATCCACTGCGACTCGGGTTCGCGTTCGGGTTCGTCCGCCTGCACACTCACTGACAGGACCGACCTCACCGAACCCCACCGTTTGTCATCCACTGCAACTCCGGTTCGTGTTCGGGCCCGCGTTCGGGTTCGTCTTCCACTGCGACCCATTGCGTTCCACTGAGGCCGTGAGACCACCACTATACCAGAGTTCGTTCGGCCCTCACCGACTCGCCCTCACCGACGGAGACCCACGACAAAATCACACATAGACCCATTGCGTTCCACTGAGACCCATTGCGACCCACTGAAGTCGTAGAGAAAAAATATCTTTTTCACAGTGACCCGAGAAAAAAAAAAAGATTTCTTCCAAAGAGCATTTAATTCCGAAAAAAAAAGAAGGAGACGGAACCATGTCTGAAGCTGGTGTAACCTGTACTAGGTCCAAACAATCTCGGCTGATCACCTATAGTGTCGACCCTACTCGTCACCGGCCTCTAATGCAGTCTACCAAATGTGGTTTAGGTAACCACACAATTAAGGGATGTTATGAGATCATTGGTTATCCGGAAGGATGGGTCCACAAAGGGCGCAAGACAGATTCGAACAAAGCCTCATTTGCATCCGTTTAGTCATCCCAGGGGACCGCATCCGAACCTCCATCCGGTACATCTAACTCCACAGCCTTCACCACCCCAAGTACCTCTTGCACATCTTCACTTACTTGTAATAGATCATGGATTATTGACACTAGCGCTACATATCACATGACATCCAGTTTCAATGGGTTACACTCTACCAAACCCTCAAGCCAAACACAGATTACCAGTGCCAACGGAACCACCTCCCAAGTCATGGGAGACGGGTCCTTATTTCTTACACCCTCATTACGTCTTGATCATGTCTTACTTGTCCCTTCTCTCGACTATGACTTGTTATATGTTCCTCAGATCATTGATTCCCTTAATTGTACTGTGTGTTTTTGGCCATCATATTGTCTCTTTCAGGATCTTCTCACCAGGGCCGTGATTGGATGTGGTACTAGGAGGGGAAAGTTGTATTATCTGGACTTGACAGCCGACATCAGTAAGCGATTGAGTCACGCACATCATGTGAAAGGTGATGAGTCCATCAGGATGAAGAAAATTTGGCTATGGCATCGACGGTTAGGGCATGCTTCTTTTGGTTATCTGAAACTTATATTTCCATATTTGTTTTCCCAGTTTCATGAATCAGACTTTCATTGTGAAACTTGTATTTTTTTCGAAAAGCCATCGTATTTTTTACCCATTAAGATTGCATAAAAGCTCCATGCCCTTCATGATTGTCCATTCTAATGTTTGGGGACCATCACGAGTTCCCACTATTAGTGGTTTTAAGTGGTTTGTGACGTTTATTGATGATTGCACCCGGATGACCTAGGTCTTTCCCCTCCACCAGAAAAGTGACGTCACCGCCAAATTCAAGCTATTTTATCAATACGTTGCTACTCAGTTTGACAAGAAAATCATGACCCTTCGATCTGAAAATGTAGGTGAGTATATCAATCATGACCTAAATCAGTTTTTCAGCCACCATGGTATTGTTCATCAAACCACATGTGCCTATACACCACAACAGAATGGTGTCGCGGAGCGCAAGAATCGACATATCTTGGAGGTTGTTCGTGCCTCTGTATTTGAGGCCCACATGCCACATCATTTTTGGGGGGAGGCTCTTTGTTCTGTAGCTTACCTCATCAATCGAACAACTTCTATAACGATCCGGACCAGAAATTAAATTATTTTGAGAATTGGACGATTTTACCCTCGATTTTGGACGGGTTCGGGAGTCACTTTTTGACTGGCAGTACTTTTGAGAATTTTTCTTGGGTCGTTGCGTAGGTCTCAAACTCACGAGTTCGTAGACAGGTGGCACGCGGAAAACGGAGACCCGGTGAGTTCGTTACGGGTCTAGAAGTTTCAGGGACAGTTCGGTAATTTTGGAAAAGTTGGAACTATATATAAGATATTTTCTCTCTCCTCGAGGAAGGGGGTCTATATATTTTTTTTCAGTCTCTCTCTCTCTCTCCTACCCGTTTCTCCCCGTGAGAACACCAAAACCCATTTTCATCGGACGAATTTCAGTCCGATTTGACCGAAACTAAGGCCGGAATGATCTTCCCCGTGACCCCACGAGTCTTTAGGTGTAATCATCGGAGTGGGAGCACCGCCGTAGGCGACGGATAGAGGAGGAAAGTGGACCGAATCTTCTCGGTCATTTTCCGGCCAAACCAGGTATGATCTCGGAACTTTGACCTCATATTTGGATTCATGGTGAAAAGTAGATGAATTTACATGTGTGGATCGTGAAAGACGGTCAAGAAATGAAGAAGTTATAAAAGCTTGAAGTTTCGGCCGAAAATGGGGGATTCCGGCGAAACCAGACGGCGGCTGCCGGTCATCTTCTCAGGCCAGACTTCGGCGACGACACCGGCAACCGATCGTCTTTTCCGGCGACTGGTCGAGTCGGGTCAGACCGGGTCAGGTCGAGTGAACCGATCGGGTTGAGTGAACCGGTCGGGTCGAGTTAAACCGGTCGGGTTGAGTCGAGTTGGACCGGGTAAGGTCGAGTCGGGCCAGATTGGACCGGTCCAGGCGCGTGAACACTGTAGCAGGCGCGTGACCGGCGCGTGAGCGCGTGTTCTGACCTTCCGGTGGCGCGTGGCGGCGCGTTTGACTGTTCCCAATGTCACGGCGACGCGTGACTAGGGTTTTAGGACATTCCGGATCAGATTTTATTGGTTTCGAGGCCATATGAGTTCGTTGAAGGCCCGATTTGGGCAATTCCAGCGGTAATGGTTGACCTTGAAGTGGATTTTGAGCTCGGAAAGTCAAGGTAGTTAGGTTATTATTGTGCATGTGTTCCTTGGGCTAGAGCGTCCATGAATTTTGGGTTGGATGATCTTTGTGAGTGGAATCCTTTCCTAAACTCATACCTATATGACTTATGTACTGTTATGTGATAGATTATGTGATGACTGGGATTTCAATTGAATGATGATTGATTTAATTGTGTTAGTAGTATTTGATGTAATTATGTGTGTGGTGATGAATGTTTGGTTGACTAATAATATATTTATGGAATGAGAATGATGCAAGATGATGATAGGAAATCTAGACTATGCCAGGGTTAGCTTTAGGACCCAACATTGTTAATTATGAGATGTAGGTACTTTGAAACGAGTATAAACTAATACTTTAGTGGTACATTTCAAAGATAGATTCCGAGATTTAAATTAGAATATCGATGAGAAGTAGGTACTCTAGAATATAAACTACCACTAGATTAGGGTATCTCGAGGGTCAATTCCGAGATACGTATCACGATATCAAGTCGTGAGGTATGATACATTCGGTGAAATACATGAGTCACATCGAGATATCGTTTTGACGTGGTAATTATTTGAGTCCATGATTTTGAGTTGAAACCGTATTTGTGATTATAAATACTTGATTTTGGATCCAATACTGTTTTGAGGGGGGCCAGGATCCGGGGCTAGGATCCGCTGAGACGGTGAACCCGGTGAACCTCCAAAAATCAACAATACCGATTTGAGGGGGGGCCAGGATCTGGGGCTAGGATCCGCTGAGATGGTGAACCCGGTGAACCTCCAAAAATAAACAATACCGATTTGAGGGGGGGCCAGGATCCGGGGCTAGGATCCGCTGAGACGGTGAACCCGATGAACCTCCAAAATTAAACAATACCGATTTGAGGGGGGGCCAGGATCCGGGGCTAGGATCCGCTGAGACGGTGAACCCGGTGAACCTCCGAGATAAACATTGATTGAAGGAGGCTAGGATCTGCTGAGACGGTGAACCCGGTGAACCTCTAAAAATAAACAATACCGATTTGAGGGGGGGCCAGGATCCGGGGCTAGGATCCACTGAGACGGTGAACCCGGTGAATCTCCGAGATAAACATTGATTGAGGGAGGCTAGGATCCGCTGAGACGGTGAACCTCCGAGATAAACATTGATTGAGGGAGGCTAGGATCTGCTATTGGCGGTGAACCCGGTGAACCTCCAAGATAAACATATTTGAGGAGGACCAGAAAATGGGACTAGGATCCGCTATTGGCAGTGAACCCGGTGAACCCGTTGAACCTTCAATATAATTGGTTATTGTTCTTCGACTAACATCGAGAGTTTTACTCCGTTGGTTCGTTGAGTGCTCCGACTCTGGCATCGAGGAGTTTTGGCTCCGCCGGGTCGCGAGGCTATTTATGCATAGTATAGAGAGTTGTGATACAAGACAAGCACACCCCAAGGGATACCCTGGTGGCTAGGGATATGCCGACTGATGTGATATGATAGCTGAGGATATTTCCAGCTCTAATATGGTTTGACGACGATTGTCATGTGATAAATCAACCTATGGAAATACTTCGTCATCCGGGTCTGTGGGTTGGTATGGGCGGTGACCTAGAGGGACGAATTATTGTTGGTTCACAAGTATCTGACTAGTCGGTTGTCTTGTGGTATTCCAGTAGAGGTGTCAGCAGTGTCTGACCTACTGACATTTGGTGTCAGAGGCTATTCCAATCTAGACCACCACTATTCCGAGGTCTTGGCTTTGACCTGTATGATGTCCTACGTCTGATAGGTAGGAGTGGTCAGTAAGTACAGAGGTTCCGTTGGGAACTCTGTAAGGTTTACTAAAAATTATTTAAATATAAAGGGTAGTTCTGGTATAAAATCTTGAGGTAAAAGGGCTGTCAGACGAGATAAGGGTTTTTTCCGAGTTTCAAGGAGAAATTCGGGAAGGGTCCTTACACCTTCCAGCACTCTTCAGTATCAAACATCATTTCAGACATTGACTACTCTCCTCAACATGCTATCAACACCAAATCTCGAACCACATCTATTTGGTTGTGTTGCGTATGTTCAGGTGTATCCACATCAGCGTGGCAAGCTTGATCCTTATGCACGGCGTTGTGTATTTATGGGTTATTCTGCCACTCAGAAGGGCTATAAGTGTTTCCATCCTCCCACTCAGACCATGCACGTTACCGCCGATGTGACCTTCAACGAGAGTAAGTTCTATTACTCAAGGGGAGTCACTGAGCATCCTCTGCAGGGGGAGATCAGTATCTTTGCCGAAGATACTCAGATCGTCCAAATTCAACAACATTCATCCGAGCCGTCAGTGTCCGAGGTGCAACAAGCTCAAGAGCCCCTTGATACTCTGGATACTGGTTCAGATAATTCCCTCTCTACAACTCCTACTACAGTACCATCACCACTCATCCAATCAGGTTCAGATAATTCCCTTTCTACAACTCCTACTATAGTACCATCACCACTCATCCAATCAGGTCCTGAAGATTCCCCACAGGTAATTGAACATTCAAACTCTATCTCAAACACCTTACATGCGTCAAGTTATACAGGAAACACAGGTTATCAGTTACCCCCACACACGACTAGAGGGATTTCTAGACAACAGTATGACCCTGACCCTAAAGCAAAAGTTAAATACCCTATTACTAATCATGTGTCCCTACATAGGTTGTATCCGTCATGTGCATCATTTGTGTGTCAATTATCCACTGTATCTATTCCAAGTAATGTGCAGGACGCTCTGAAAGATCCCAAGTGGACACAAGCGATGAATGATGAAATGGAGGCTCTCCAGAAGAATTCCACTTGGGAGATGACTACCCTTCCGCCAGGGAAGAGAACAGTGGGTTGTAGATGGTTATATACAGTAAAGTTCAAGGCAGATGGCACCATTGAACGATACAAAGCAAGACTGGTGGCGAAAGGTTACACTCATACTTATGGGATTGACTATGGGGAGACCTTTGCCCCTGTAGCCAAGATCAACACAATTCGGGTACTCCTTTCTCTAGCAGCAAACCTAGACTGGCCATTACACCAATTTGATGTCAAAAATGTCTTCCTGCATGGCGACTTAGAAGAAGAAGTCTATATGGATTCACTTCCAGGATGCAAGATGGGGCCCAATAAGGGCAACATGGTTTGTAAACTGAGGAAGTCCCTTTATGGATTTAAGCAATCACCCAGAGCATGGTTTGGAAAGTTCAGCCAATCAATGAAGGACTTCGGATACAAACAAAGTAACTCAGATCGTACTCTTTTCTTAAAACATAAGAAAGGTAAAGTCATTGCCCTTATTGTATATGTTGATGACATGGTAGTTACCGGGAATGACCCAAAGGAAAAGGCAGCGTTGCAGCACCACTTGGCAAGTGAGTTTGAAATGAAAGATCTTGGTGCTCTGAAATACTTCTTAGGCATCGAAGTGGCTCGTTGAGACAAAGGAATATTTCTATTACAACGGAAATATATCCTTGACGTTTTAACTGACACTGGAATGCTAGCCAGCAAACCAGCATATACGCCAATGGAGTTGAATCATCAGCTTGGTGAATATCCGGATCAGTTACCCACCAACAAAGAAAGATATCAACGCCTGGTGGGTAAGTTAATCTATCTAGGACACACTACATCTGATATCGCATATGCCGTAAGTGTGGTGAGTCAGTTCATGCATGCACCAAGTGAAGCCCACATGGATGCGCACATAATCCAGTGCAACATGATAGAACCAAGCATGTTGAAGTTGACAGACATTTCATCAAGGAGAAACTCGAGGCAAAGATCATTGAGGTATCATTTGTTAAATCTGAAGATCAACTTGCGGATGTCCTCACTAAAGCAGTCACCGGCAGAGTATTCCACAGCTCACTTAGCAAGTTGGGCATTGACGACAAACATGCTCCAACTTGAGGGGGAGTGTCAATGAGAGCTATATATTCCTAATTAAACTCAGTCCACTAATTAGGCCCATAGTAACATTCCTAGTCTCTGTATATATATATATATAACTTTCCTATTGAATAATAATACAAGAGAATTCTCACTCAATCTGATAAGAGATACAAGTGCCTGAACTAAACAAGGTCCAGCCCAAATTAAGGGCTTAGACCTAACCAAAGCCCAGACCCGATCAACCCATAACCAAACACTACACCGAGGATGCCACACGCACCCAACTCAATAAACCCTTCCTCCACCGCAACAACGCCGCCGTAGTAGTTGCAGTCGAACTCTATTTTCAATTTTATAAATTAACTAATGCAATTCAATTATGAACAATAACGTATCTTGAAATATCTATATTTTATAATATACAAATATCAAAACTTAAAAGTCACAAATCGAGCTATGAACATTCTCTCTTACCTCCATCCCAAGAAAAAAAGTCCAACCATGGGAAACGCCATGGCTACTGTCTAGGTAGGTAGCTCTTTTTTATTCAAAACAAAATTAAAGCTAATTTAATGGTGTTTGATTTTTTGCAGCAAGCTTAATTGAATTGTTAAGTTGTAAACAATGATTTAAGGACAAAACCATGAAATTCTTCAACAACCTTGGTCTTTATTTTTAGATGAAACAGAAGGCAGCCCCATATAAAGTTTGCCTTTGTCCTATACTCTTTCATAGAAATAACGGACGAGGACCCACGGAATCTTGACCTCTGTAATTGGTCTGTCTCTCCAATTTGATCACACAATTAGTGGACGACCATCTTAGTCATGAAGAACACCTTCGACGTAGGGCAAGGGTTTCATACTTTCAGACACACTTTCACTCTAGATTTTTCTATAAGCGTCACGTAATCAGGTTTATAAAATATCTAATAATATATTAGTATGTTATTATGATTGAGATCAACGTAGAAGTACAACAAAAATTATATGTTAAAAATAAAGTGAAATCGAATAGAATCGACTATTCAATCGAATTTTTTCCTCATTTTTACCTTACCGAATAAAATCGGCTATCTTACTGAAGTTTTGCCCTATTGCCTTTAGCTAGTATCTAGTAGATGAGTAACGTTTTCCGTCAATTGAATACCTAGCTCGAATATGCAATTAATTTGACTCAATAATGATGTAGTAATAAGTTAATAATTAAGATCTCTTCTCAACAACTCTCTCTCAACCCTAGTCGCTCTCTCTCAAAACTTCAAAAAACAACAGCCTAGCCACCGATCCTTGGCCTTGGCTTGGGACCGGCAGAAACCGTCATCTTTTTCCTTTATCTTCTCTCCTCTCCTCCCTATCCTCTTCCTAGTCTTCTTATTTTCGCTTATCCCTCGATAGGGGGTTTCTGGTGTCGGCATGTAACGACCCGTATATGTAATTAGTAAATTTTCGTAAATTAATTTATAAAATGACGATTTTATCCTCGTGTTTAGTAGGGGTCCGGAGTCTACTTTTTGTTGGGAAATATTTTTGGAAGTTTTTCTTGGATTGTTGCATAGGTCTCGAAGTCACGAGTTCGTAGACAAGTGGCACGCAAAAATCAGAGCTCATTTGAGCGAGTTACGGATCTAGGAAATGCAAGGGCATTTTGGTCATTTTAGAAAATCAGATATTTTACACCCTCAATTTCTCTCTCCTGCCACAAAGATATATCTCAACCTTCTCTCTCTTTCCTCTCTCGAAATCTCTCGGCCAGAAAAAGGGAGAAAAAGGGAAAACATAAAGAAAAACACCAAAACCTCCCCACCCTCACGATCTTAGCCGTTTCGACCGAAACCAAGGGCCCTATGACCTTCCTTTCCTTCACATGAACCCATACATATCTTTCTTGAGCCGTGAGGTCTGCCGAGGACGACAAACCAAAGCTCAGAACATAGACCGAAACGTTCCATCCATTTTTCGGCCACCAAAGGTATGAGATCTCAATTTTGACTTCATTTTTGGAGTAGACAGATTTTGACTATTAGAACATTAAATTTGGTGAAGAAATGAAGTAGTTACAAAACTTTGAAAATCGGCCAACAATGGCGGACTCCAATCGGCAGTCGGCGGCGCTTGCGAGCCAAGGAAGAAGACGAGTGACAGGCGCGTGGGGAAGGACCCCCGATCGTCCACCGGCAAGTGGTGGTGCTTGGGGCCCTCCCTCGCCCTCCGACTACTTGCGTTCTAATGTTTTCGACGTTTTAGATCTTTTGGTGCAGGTCTCGGGTCAATCGGAGTTCGTTTAGGGGTTGTTTTAGACATCCTAAGTTACTTTGAATGCAACTAGGGCGCATGTGTACTCCAGGGGTTTAGGGGGTCGGATTTTGGTTTATAATTTCCATTTAGTAATGCCAAGTGTCGTTTTTGACATGCATGGTGACTTCGAAGGTACGGAGGACCGAATAGTTGGACTCGCTTGGACGTTACGGTGATTGGACTTTGTTTCTGAATCATAATGCATGCACATTCCTATGTTTAATGTTTTATGATTAATTATGAATTGCGGAAACTAAAGGGTATTATTATATAATGTTTATTAACTCCTATGAGGTTCAGGAACTAAGGATAATCGCTTTTAATTGTTTTATTATTATTTTTGGAATTGGATAATGGTTTTGGAAATGGTTTCGAGGCTTGTCCTAGATAATAATGTTGGGCTTCGACCCGGGGTTGATGATTTTGGGCTTAAGCTCAGGTATGCGATGATCTTGGGCTTCAGTCAAGTCTTATGGATTTCAACCACATGTCCTTGAGGTATTTTCGGACATGTGAGTCTAGGGATTTCTCCGACGCATGATGTTGAGGCATTTCCAATCATGTGCTCGTCGAGGGTTGCATGATTTATCAGACACAAAATCTTGAGGTATTTTCGGTCATGTGTTCATTGAGGTTGTTTATATGATTTCTCTGACCGCATGATCTTGAGGTATTTTCGGTCATGCGTGTTTCGACACATGATCTAGAGTTATTTTCGGTCATGTGCTCGTCGAGGTCGTCTACGCGCGTAGGACATGATTTCAGCCGCATATATTTGAGGTATTTTCATATATGTGTGACTGAGAGTAGGACCCCGGTTAGACCTCTCGATTCTCTAGACATTGGTTTGAGGTATTTTCAGAGGTGGTTAGGAGGGCATGTCCCTATCCCTATATATTGGGCGACGGCTGGGGATATCGAGCTACGGCTCATAGTGACAGCTACGGACGAGATATTGAGCTACGACTCAGGACGACGGCTACGGCCGGCTTATCGAGCTACGCCTCGGGATACCAGCGTCGACAGGGACATTGGGCTAAGGCCCAGAATATCGGCTTTGGCCCGATTATTGAGATGGCATATACCATTGAATGTGACGTGGGTTCCACCTAGGTAAATGATTGGCACTCCGGTACATGTATGTATATATATTTGTAATGGAGGGTCTTATTGTAAATATGGTTTGCCACGAGGTGGGTTTGTCATGATTGTTATTATTATTATCATTAGTTTATTTGCATATTTACGCCTCGATAAGGTTCTAATGTTCACTCACAATTGTTTTGGTTTTGTGCCCTCATGGTCGTAATAGGACGAGGCGATAAGACTAAAAAGAGGCATCATCTTTTGCTGTGCTGCCATCACGTAGGACTTTCACTAGTTTCTGTAAAGTTAAGGTTAACATAATCTGCTTTGATCCACTTTTGGGTTATTGGGGGCTTGGTAGTTGGGGCTCGGTTTGTATTAGATTGTGTGTTGTGGATGATTTTCGGTTTAGCTGGACTGTTTGGACTTGTATTTGTTATCACATCCTTTGTCTGACAGGTGGAAGACGGTTTGACCCGATATAGGGGAGGTTCTGCAGAATTTTCGTAGAATTCTCGTAAGGTTTGGTAGGTAGGGTAAGGGCATTTCTCGAAGGATTTAAGTGTTTCCAGGGTTGTCAGACAGGAGCCGAGCTTCTCTCAAGTTTCAAGGTAAATTCGGGAGGGGTCCTGTCAGCGCACTATGTGTTCGCACCTTGTTGCGCTTCGAATCTGGCTCCCGCATAATCCTCCTCACTTTGGTTAGTTGTAGATCTAACGATCTCCAATCCAATTTGAGCTGTTGGACTGGTTGTACGAGGAGTTGCGTGGTGGTGCGACAGCTCCGTTGCATGGTGGTACTCTTTCAGACTCTGCCTTTCTCCGTTGCGTGGTTGTATCTTGCACCCAATTTGTTTTAGTTCATTTTGGAACTATTTTGGAGCTTTGTTCTTCTTGTTTGTAGACTTATTTACAGGTGTTCCTTAAGTTTCTTGCTTTCTTCTCGTGTATGCTCCTTGTAGATATATAGTTCTTTTTTTCAATGTTATTATTTACCTAACAACAAAAAAAAGTTAATAATTAAGTTGAAAGGTCTGGTTATTCTAAAAAGGGTCCAACAAAATTGGTTTCAATGAAGCAAGGTCTTCTTCTTGACCAAAGGATGAGAGAATGGTTGAAATCCCAAATGGTTTGAAATCCCAAGTAGACCATCTGACCAAAGACTAAGTCCCATATGCAAACTTTCCAATTTTTTTACCGTGTAAAACAAACATAAATGCCTTGAATAATTTTCATCCTTTAATTTTCCTCCCTTTTCATTGATGAATATCAGCACCAACACAGAAGAACCCTCATCACAAAAGCTTATATTCCACTGTCCTTTTAAATTCCCTTCCCTCCCCATCACATTAATATGTTCAAATCCAAACCGACCCAAAAAAAACCAGAGTTACATCAACAAACCGAACCTATGGATGAAACCGCGGTTTCTTTAATCCTTCATGGTTGTAAGTTAGCCAGAGACCTTGAATCAAACCTACCCAACTTGGCTAGCCAACCCGGTTCGGTCTCAATAGCCTTGGATGAGATCACAAGGGTTTTTGGTTCGGCCCGGATCAGGGTTCATGGTCATGAAGAACCAAGTACTAGTTCATATTTGCACAACATTCAGCAGCAGATTGATGCAAATGTTATACTAGAATGGTTGAGGTCTAATGCACAAGCAATGGACATGATCCAGACCCAGCTTGTAGCTGATCAAAAGCCCGGCATTGACGTCCGGGATTCAGACGCAGCGGTTCAGGGACATCAGGCAATGGATATTTCATCAGCTTCTGATCATATCAACGTTGCTTCATCCTCACAAAGACCGCGAAGAAGGTACTCATTTGTTTGGCGATTGTCTTCGATTATGTGATTCATTTTTATTTTTTATTTTTTCAGTATTGATTTTGATATTTTGAAATATTCCAAGTAAATTGCGAGGAGGAATTGAAGAAAATGTGTCCAAAGCAGAAGAGCATTACCAAGCTGCTTCTTAGAAAATGACCCAGATAAAGCATATCTATCTGTGCATGTCTTTTAGTGGGTGTAAAAATACATTTTAAAACGAGCGTTCAAATTTCAATAACATTTAACTATGAAGTAAATAGATATGTTAAAATTATGAACTATTTTTGTCAGCATGCAAGTGTTTTTGATATGTCCGTGGACAGTTGAGATTAACTTTGTGGGCAGTTGGGATTAACTGTATTTATTTACTGCTTAAATAGGAAAGATCCAGGGTTAATTAGAAAAATGAGAGTGGCAGCCCCTCGGATTGGAAATACTGAAATTCCACCGGAGGATGGCTTCACTTGGAGAAAATATGGTCAGAAGGAGATCATGGGCTCCAGGTTCCCAAGGTAATTAATCTTCATCATTACTTTGATTGACATATATCATTAAACCTAATTTGACAAATTCAATTCAAACCTATTCTACCTTGTTTTTTTCTTCTTTTGGTTGTTAATGGAATGGGCAAGTTATATATAGTACGTACTACCATTTATATAGATTTTAACGTAACTTACTCAAAGTAAAATCTCTACATGTTATTACGTTTATTAATTCATAATCATAAAGCTAGAATAAATTCGTATGGTAGAGCACATTGATTCAAAGTGGTGTAATTTTTTTCATGCCAACTTTTACCTTTTGTTCATGAGAGAATGAAAGTATCATCCGTTGACCAGATTTGACTTGGTCAGATTCAATTAGTTTTGACTGGAATTTGGTAAATGGTCATTAACTCCGATGACCAATTGCTGAGTAAATGAGGCAGACGCATGTCCTCTAAGTGGAGCATTGACTTGAGAATGTTCAATTATCTAATCATATTCATTCTTCTAATGAAATTAAATGTATTAGGTGATAATCATATATTCATAATCTAAATCTCTATGATTTTCAAAAAATGATACAGATACCGAGTATTTATACCAAATTTTTATGTGTTTCAGAGGGTACTATAGGTGCACACACCAAAAGCTGTACAGTTGCCCAGCCAAGAAGCAAGTCCAGAGGCTTGACAATGACCCCTTAACGTTTGAAGTGGTGTACAGAGGTGAACATACGTGTCACATGTCAGCCACCGCACCTTCAACCCTACCAGCCTCAGCGGACAATGTCACCCACCTAACAGCTGCCACTGAGCCTCCCACAACATCTCTTTGGCTTTCCATGATCAGCGGCAGCGGCCGTGCCAGTGGCAGTGGCAGTGGCAGTGGTGTCGGCAGTGGCGGCGGCGGTGGTGGTGATGGTGGTGCAGGTACGTCCACGGCCACGCGTTACGGGAAAGAAGTTGACTACCCTGTGGTGGATTTGGCTGATGCCATGTTTAATTCAGGCAGCAGCAGCAGTAATAGCATGGATTTTATTTTCCATTCTGCTGAGAACAAATGGGACTCAGATGACAAGAAAAATTGAGATCATTGGCTGATGAAATTCAAAAAAGAAAATCATTGGAGCTAATTAACCAATTATAATTAATTACAGTTTTACAGGTGTTTGTAATGTTTAATTACTGGCCAGTTTATGTGGCTTTTAGTTTGGTTTTGATAGTCAAAGTTAGACTCATAGTTTAGTGGCCTTAATCAATCTGATCTAGATACTTGAGAATGAAGCTCTTTTTGATTGAACAGTATGTTTGAATTCTTTAGACACCTCATTCTGTGTTATTTTTTGTACTATATGTACTAACCCGTTTG
Organism: Oemleria cerasiformis; assembly: GCA_037349345.1. NCBI lineage: Eukaryota > Viridiplantae > Streptophyta > Magnoliopsida > Rosales > Rosaceae > Oemleria > Oemleria cerasiformis. Next base: position 32,152,619 of record JAZGTL010000007.1, on the reverse strand, counting down.
GATGTGCTTTTGAAAATGTCAAAAGTGCTTTTAAATGGATAGAAGCACTTTCTAAATTAAAAACTCGTGTTTAGTAAATTTTAAGAAGTGCTTCGAATAAGAAGCACAAACACTTAAAGAGAGGTTTTGAGAAGCACTCACTACAAGAAAATCGTGGTTGCCCGACTAGATTTTGCCCGACGAATACTATCTCGCGGGGTAAGCTCATGTTGCCCGATGGATATGCACACTCGCCGAGTAACCGGTTGACGGGAAGAACAAGCCCGTGGCGCGCAAAATTGGAAGTTGTTACCCGACGATTTGCATCCCCCGTCAGGTAACATTATCAACAACGACGACTAATCTCCGTCGGGTAACACTAGACGTTGACTCTATGTTGCCCGACGAATCATTAAAGATTGCCCTGCGAATGTGGTCCGTCGGACAAAAGTCTAAACACACTAAATACCCGAGACTCTCTTTTCTTCTTCTTCTTCTTCCTCCTCTCTGCTTCTCATCGGTTCTCTTTACTCTCTCTCTCCCTCTCACTCACTCACTCTCTTTCTCTACCTATTATTATCATCTCATCACCATTTTCACTACCAATCAAATCCTTTTTCTCTATCAATCATCAAATATTAAGGTATGAAAATTTTATTTTTTTGAAATTTTGATTTTTGATTAGGAATTAATTATGTTTTGTGTTGTAGGAATTTTGTAGTTGATTTGAAGGAATAATTATAAAAAGGTTTGTATGTTTACCTCTCAATTTAATTTTGTTAAGAATGTTGGATATGATTATATTAGGAAATTTTGTATTTATTGTGGAAAATGTGTAGAAATTGTTTAGAATTTTTGGAAATTAGAAATTAGAAAATTTGTTAGGAAAATATGAAAATAGAAAATATGTTATGAAATAAGGAAAATAGAAAATATGTTATGAAATTAGGAAAATAGAAAATATGTTAGGAAATTAGGAAAATAGAAAATATGTTAGGAAATTAGGAAATTTTGTTGTAAAATAGGAAAATTAAAAATATGTAATGAAATGATTGAAATTAGAAAATATGTTTGGAAATTAAGAAAAATGTTAGGAAATTAGGGAAATATAAAATATATTAGGAAATTAAAAACTTTTGTTAGAAAATAGGACAATATAAAAATATGTAATGAAATTATTGAAATTAGAAAATATGTTAGGAAAATAAGGAAATAGAAAATATGTTAGGAAATTAGGAAATTAGAAAACATTTTAGGAAAATAGGAAAATAAAAAATATGTAATCAAATTATTAAAATTCGATATTATGTTTGGAAATTAGAAAATTTGTTAGGAAAATAGGGAAATAGAAAATCTGTACGGAAATTATAAAATTTAAAACTTTGTTTTATGCACAATTTATATATGTTTGTATTTGTGAATTTGTTGTGATATTTTTTTTTAAAACGCTTTATTTAGTTCCGACGGAGTGAAATACGTTCATATTTCATAACCGTTTATGCGAAGTTAATCGAGTTGATTAACTTCGTATAATGAAATTCAATGAAAAATCTTAGACCCGTTTGAGAGTCAGTGAATCAGATTGATTGACTGACTCTTGAATTGTCCATATATTCGGACAGTTTGGGGGTGCGCAACTATGTGTTGTGTAGTTGGCGATCTACGAGGTTAGGTTTCGATTGTGGGAGATTCGGTATGTATCCCCTCAATGTTCTCCGAATGCATACTAGATATTTATTTATAATATCTACGTCGTGCATTTGGGGAACTATAGGGAGATGCTGTCGAAATTTCCCTCGATCGGAACTTAGCCTCGTAGGTCGCAAACTACACAGCACAGAACGTGCACTCTCGAATGGGATAGGGCCAAATCACCGGAGGCATAAGGAGAAGAGTTGCTTTTGATATTAACTTGTTCTATTTACGGGACAATGTTAACTCAATTACTTACGTTGACTCTATGTTGTGAAAGCAGGCACAATGGACAGCGGGTGGATGCAAATGTTTGATAGATCTTCTGATCAGTATTTGGATGGGATCGACAACTTCATTTCCTTTGCACGTAGTCATTGCAGTGATACAAGACGTACCAGGTGTATGTGCCGTAAATGTAATAATTGCATTTGGATGTCGTTGAATGAGGTCCAAACTCATCTGGAATGGAATGAGATCGTACATAACTACACTAATTGGATCTATCACGGTGAAGAAATATTTTCCGCATCGACATCTTCGGTTCCCGGGACCCGTCGGGACGAAAGTGGTTTGGATGGGCGATGTGATAATGATCAAGTCGTTGAGTTATTAACCGATGCTTTTCCTCCAGCATAAGATGATATGGAAGATGATGCACCAAGGTTGCAACCTGAAGACTCTGATCTCCATTATGAGAGATTGTTCAAAGAAGCTCAGTGCGAATTGTACTCCGGTTGTAAATCATTATCGGTTCTAGGGGCAGTTGTGGAGTTGATGCACATGAAATTTGAGTATAATCAAACGAACAAGCATTTTGATTACATGTTGTACATTATCATCTGAATGCTCCCTGAAGACAACTGTCTGCCAAAATATCATTATAGCTCGAAGAAATTGTTGAAGGGGCTAGGTTTAGGGTATATCAAGATACATGCATGCAAGAACAACTGTGATTTGTTTTACAGTGAATTCGAGCAGCTTGACAAATGTCCCGTGTGCAATGAGCCTAGGTTTCAAAAGAACAAGATTCCTAACAAGGTGTTGCGTTATTTTCCACTGAAGCCATGGTTACAAAGATTCTACATTTCGTCTCACACGGCCCGTGATATGAGGTGGCATAAGGATGAACGCATTGATGATGATGTACTGAGGCATCCGGCGGATGGAGAGGCTTGGAATGAATTTGATAATATGTATCCCGAGTTTGCTGTGGAGCTAAGAAATGTCAGATTAGGGCTCGCTATTGACGGGTTTAATCCATTTAGGAGTTTTGCAAAGCCCTATAGCACTTGGCCGGTTGTTATGGTTCCGTATAACTTGCCTCCTTGGAGATGCATGAAGAAAGAATTCACAATCCTCAGTACTTTGATACCGGGGCCCAAATCACCGAGTAATTCCATCGATGTGTATTTGCGGCCGTTGATTGACGAGCTCGTGGATTTGTGGGAAAATGGTGTCTGAACATACGACAAGTGCAGTGGAGAAATATTCACCCTACGAGCGGCCGTAATGTAGATAATTAATGATTTTCCTGCTTATGGTATGTTATCGGGATGGAGCACCAAGGGCTATCTTGCTTGCCCGACATGTGGACCAGACACAACGTCCTTTTGGCATGCATCTAAGGTATGCTACTTGGGTACGAGAAGGTTTCTGCCCTGGGATCACCGATGGCGAATGCAATCTGACTCATTTGATGGTAAATCAGAGTTAAGAGGTCGACCAAGGGAGATGTGCGGTGATGAGATATTATCCAAACTCAACAGTATACATGAGTTCGTGACAAAAGGATCGAAACCAGCCGAATAGGAAAATTGGACGAAAAAAAGCATATTCTTCCGGTTTCCATATTGGTCGAAATTGAAAATCAGACACATCGCCGATCCTATGCACATCGAGAAGAAAGTTGCTGAGAGTGTTGTGGGAACGACTTTACCCATTGAAGGCAAGTCAAAGGACACAAAAAAAACTCGTCTGGGCATGAAAGAAATGGGGATTCGGCCTAATTTGTGGCCAAAAGTCGTCAATGGAAAATACATCATGGCTCATCCAAGTTATACATTTACGCCGAACAATAAGAAAAAATTACTGAAGTGGTTGCAGGGTGTGAAATTTCCTGACGGGTACGCCGGCAACATATCCCGGAGTGTTAGCACGGACGGTGGGACCATTTCTGGTATGAAGAGCCATGACTATCATGTTTTACTACAACGACTCATTCCGATTGGTATTCGACCCTTCTTGGAGGCTGGTGTTGTTAAGACGATAGTTTATTTGTCTCAATTCTTCCAGATACTATGTGCCAGGTCGTTGGTTAAGGCGGACCTTCAAGTAATTAACGAGGATATTGTGTACATCATGTGCCGGCTTGAGTAAATATATCCACCTGCATTCTTTGATGTAATGGTGCACCTACTAATACATCTTCCAGATGAGGCAAAGCTAGCTGGCCCGGTGCATTATCGTTGGATGTACCCAATTGAGAGGTATAACGTATCCCTGCTATTTGATAATATTTCCTTACTATCATGTATATATGTGAATCTTAATGTAAATTTTCTTGCAGAATGTTAGGTACGTATAAGCGGTACGTTCAGAACAAGACACGTCCCGAAGGCTCTATAGCCGAGGCATACATTGCAAAGGAGGCCTCACATTTTGTGCAATGTACCTTCGAAATGTTGAAATTGCCTTCAATAGGGCGTCTCGCAACGACGATGGTGGTCAACATCCCGAGACCCTATTTGTATTTGCCCAACCCGCACGACTATTCGGCACTGGTCCAATCTCGGAGCCGTTCATTAATACCGACATGGAGGTGGCTCATTGGTTCATTCTCAACAACTGTGATGAAGTCTGGCCCTTCCACGAGCATCACAAGGCGTTGATGAAGGCCCAATTTCCTTCTAATTGGGAAGAAATGGACAAACAACTGTTTCCACGTTGGTTTTCCCAGCATGTAAGTCAAATATTTTATTTCCAAATTTCTTAAATTGGTTTTAAGCTTACCTATTTCGTTTCTTGTGTGTATCTTACCAAATGGCACAGCTGAAAGATGTCAACTCGCCAAATTTCAATAAAGAATTAATGCAGCTTACCATTGGCCCATTCCGAGAAGAAACGTACGCTGGTTGTCACGTTAACAAAGTTAAGTTCATGTGCACAGAATGAGACGACAAGTTGTCTACGCAAAACAGCGGGGTCTTCGTGCCAGGGGATGGGGAAAATGCTGAGACGGGTTTCTACGGCAAATTGTTAACTGTGGTTAAAGTGTTATACGTCGATCGCATGGAAGTCGTCTTGTCCAAGTGTCATTGGTTTGATACGAACCCAAGTATCCCAGGCAGTGTCATCAAAGATCAGTTATATACTTCTATAAACACAAACACCCGGTGGTTTGAGAGTGATCCCTACATCCTCGCTAGTACGGCGAAACAAGTATTCTATGTGGATGATTCAAAAGCTGGTGGTGGATGGAGAGTAGCTGAGATGGTGAATCATAGAAACATTTGGGACTTGGATGACCGATACCATGAAGAAGATGGGGAAATAAACGATGACCAAATCATTTACCAGGTGGATTCATCGGCATCCACCCAAAACGTGAATGGAGTTCGGACCAATGACATCATCCCACCAATTGCGATTGATGACATTTTTATTGATCTGGGGGAATTAGAACAAATTGAAAGTGATTCGGAGGAATCAAGTACTGTACACATGTCGGATGACGAGCGTGATTGGGAGGGGGAAAGCGAATCCGAACGAAATTTGTAATTTCGAAATTTCATTCATATATGAAATATCCATCTTCAAATCAATAAATTTTATTTATATGTATGTTGTATGATTTCATTCAAAAAAATAGTTTTTTTACTTTCTTAAAGTGAGGAAACCATACATGCCCTCCACAAATACGTAACTTCAAAATAAATGAAGGTCAAAGATTTAGTCAAATATTTTGATGATCAGTCATGAACGTCAATTTGATAAATCATGAAGGTCAATTTTTACTCTTTAATACAATGTGAAAAAAATTGAACCCAACATTCATATTAACCAAATAAGATACAACAATTTTTTATAAATTTTTTTGTATATAAAATGTGCTTTGGTAATATTTTATAAACAATTAGTTACTAGATTAAATTTACCTTTATTTATTAAACAATTTGTTTAAATTGATTTTACCCGACGGATACGTAAATATTACCATATGACTATATGTAACACGTTATCCGACATATATGGTACGAGTTACCCGACATATATAAACAATTAGGGTTACCCGACGGACACTTAACTGTTTACCCGATGACTATATGTAACACGTTACCCGACGACTTTTTTACGGGTTACCCGACGACTATAAATAATTAGTGTTACTCGACGGGCAGTTAACGGTTTACCCGATGACTATATGTAACACGTTACCCGACGGCTTGTGTACGGGTTACCCGACGACTATAAACAATTAGTGTTACCTGACGGGCACTAAACGGTTTTCCCGACGATAGCCTCCGCCTGTAATTACCCTACGGATATTGTTTATAATTCGTCGGGTCGGATTTAGCAGATTAAATTTGTAATTTTTTATTACACCTGTTACCCGACGGATATTATACGGATTACCCGACGACCACCTCCGCTTATCATTACCCGACGGATATTTATGAATATTCGTCGGGTATGATTTATTTAGAAAATTAAAAACTTTACATTTTGTTTTTTACACAAATTTTTCAAAAACTTAAAAATTGAAACTGACCTATCTAACCGTTCACATTTATGGTAGGTACCTATAGATCGCCTACGCGAAAAAATTTCCAAATTGAAAATCTCGGGATTAGGTAACGGTGCGCAACGATTCAACGGTTACAGAACGTTTCTTCACAATCGGACGGCTTGAAATCCTCAAAACATCAAGATTTTCGACGGGCGAGATCTAGGTACGTAAAACCACAAAGTGAACGGTTAGATCGCTCAAATTCAATCGTTTGAATATCAATAGAACCTAAAATTCAAAAAATGTATTGAAGTTTCCCTTCAAGAGTTTAAACTCCTTGGGCAATATGCTGTTTTCCGATTTCAAAAACTTAAAAATTGAAACTGACCGATCTAACTGTCCACATTTATGATAGGTACCCATAGATTGCCTACGCGAAAAAATTTCCCAATTTGGAAATCCTAGGATTAGGTAACGGTGCGCGACGATTCAACGGTTACATAACGTTTCTTCACGATCAAACGGCTTGAAATCCTCAAAACATTAAGATTTTCGATGGGCGAGATCTAGGCACGTAAAAGCACAAAGTGAACAGTTAGAACGCTCAAATTCAATCGTTTGAATATCAATAGAACCCAAAATTTGAAAAATGTATTGAAGTTTCCTTCAAGAGTTTAAACTCCTTGGACAATATGCTTGTTTTCCGATTTTCAAAAACTTAAACATTGAAACTGACTGATCTAACCGTCCACATTTATGGTAGGTACCCATAGATCGCCTACGCGAAACATTTCCCAAATTGGAAATCCCGGGATTAGGTAACGGTGTACGACGATTCAACGGTTACAACACGTTTCTTCACGATCGGACGTTTTGAAATCCCCTAAACATCACGATAACGATAGATGGGGCTTTAGGCATGTAAAACCAAAATTTGAACGGTCCTGATGTTGCTTATACTTTCGCCGGATTTGGTTTTCAGATTAATGCCAAAAATGGCATCAGAAAGGTCATGCCTGACGGATATTTTAACATATCCGTCGGGTAACTTCAATAAAACGGCCAGTTTTGAAAAATTTGAAATTTTCGCCTAATTTTTCGCGAAACTCATATTTCCCGCTTGGTGTTACCCGACGGATATGTTAATTGTTGCCCGACGGGTTACCGACCGGTTATATTACTCGACGGATGTTCTAAATGTTACCCAACGAACCCTGCGCCTAAATTTTTGCGGATTCTCAAAAGTCCCGCGTTTTGTTGCCCGAGGGAGTATAAAGGTATTACCCGACTGATATACGACCATTATCCTTACCCGATTGGTGTTTTGAATGTTACCCGACGGACGCCCCACCTAAATATTCGCGAATAAGGATAATGGTATTGCCCGATAGATATGTTTAACATAACCCGACGGAGTTCAAATATGTTACCCGACGGGTACTTAACAGTTACCTGACGATGGTATTTAATAGTTACCCGACGGATATATTACACGATACTCGACGCATAACGACTTGTTTTTTTATGCTCGACGGATCATTAAAGTGTTACCCAACGCACGAATCCGTCGGGCTATGCCAATCAGAGACATAAATCAGACCGACTCTTCTTCTTCTTCCTTCTTCTTCATTTTCTGAACTTTCCTGCTTATTTCTCTTCCCGTTTTTGCTCAACCTTTCCAAGCTGCCAACTTGTCTTGCTCTCCCTCAAGCCGCCAGCCAAGCAGTCAAGGATACCGTCTCCCCTCACCGAGGTTTGCCGTCGCCGCCGCTCCCCTTGTTAATGTTAATTTTGATATATTTTTTATTGTTAATTTGGATATATTGGTTTATTGGTTTATATTGGTTTATTGTTTATTGGTTTATATTGGATATATTGGTTTATTGTTAATTTTGATTTGAAAAAAGAATTTATGAAATTGGATATTGTTATTGTTAATGTTTATGTATATATATATTTGGATATATATTTGTTAACGTATATATAATAGTTGAAGATTTTTTGAAATTTTGATGTTTGGTATAATGTTGAAATTGATATAATTGTATGATTTTTGATATGGTATTTATGTGAAATTTATGAATTTTGGGTGTTTGAATTTTAAAAACAATTATGGGAAATTTTGATATGGTGTAATATAAGTGAATTTTGGAAATGTGTGTTTTATAAATTTTTAATTTGTGAATTTTAGGATTTGGATATTATTATTATATGTTTGGATTAATATGTAAGTTTGATTTTGGTCCCGAAATTTGGATTTAGGAATTTAGGTATAATGTTGTGAATTTTGAGTTTAGTACGTTTGGATTAATTAGTTCTTTAAGTTTAATTTTCGTTTGTGTTGGATTTATTCAAAAAAATTAGAATTTGGTGGTTTTAGTTTTTAGATACCAATTTAATAATTATTACTAAAAAAATTGTTGCTTTATTTATTAATGTTTATTGAAATTATAAAATATTGGTTAATTTTAAATCTGATTTTATTTTTATTTTTTAATTTTAATATTTAATATTTAATATTAAAAATGTGTGGTTTTTGTTTTTATTTAATTAAAAGTATGTTGGTTAATTTTATATTAATTAATTTATATTTGTTATTGTAGATGTCGCATCGCACCTTAATCACGTCTAGGACTCGCCCTTGCCCTCATCTCGTTGATGATCATGAGCTGGAGGAGGCAGCCCCTGACTCGGTTGCCTCAAAAGCAGCGTCGGTTTAGGCACCGATGTCGGTCTATCAGTGACCCGGTGCCCAATCGGCTCGTCGACAACATAGCAAGAAACGGGGGGAACCCCGTACCGACCCCCAACCCTCACAGGACGACGTCAGAGCAGACGAAACGGGGCCTAATGTCGGAGCACTCCCTAAGGGTAAGTTCATTATTTTATTTATTTAACCAACCATTTTTATTTGCTACTCATTTTATTTACCAATGTTCATTGAATTTGCAGGTAGGTCGGTGAATATGCGCGGGATAAACCGAGGTTTGACATCCCAGCGGATTTGCAGGACAACAAATGCAAAGATACTGGTGGTGTACGTGCCGTGCCTCCGGTCCGCGCCGGTCAAAATTCACAGCCTCCTGGTTCATGACATTGGTACGATTCTTCGCACCAAGTCACTGATGATGGGAGAGATTTTCCGAACCCAAACCCCAGAGGAGATCACGCGTTGTTGGGGAGAGTTATCGGTATATTTTTTTCCCATTTTTAACATTAATTTCATATTTTTTTTAATTATTTTACTAACTTTAATAATTGATTGCAAATCAATTTTGAGTTAGACTTGGAGAACGTCGAGCTCAGTAGATACATGTGCCAACACTGGCAGTTACGGTACGCCGACTGGAAGTACGAGCTCCACAAGTACTTCTTGACTTGGCCTTCTCCGGAGGAAGCTCGGGCAAATCCTACGAAGGAGTTGGACGGGGCGAAACTACCAGGGTGGTTGTGGTTGTGCGACCATTTCATGTCCCCCTACTTATCTGGTACGTATTATCTATCTAATTAATTAAATTAGTTAATTTTTATGTTATTTTCCATTTTAAAATCTAATTTTTGATTTTACGAATGAACAACGGAAATTGATTGCCAACACATCGAACCGGGGAGCGAAGAAATTCAACCACCACGGGGGGTCGCGATCCTTATCGGCCCGACAGGAGGATCGGCGCATCGCCGGGTCGATGTTCCCAGAGGTGGATGCTTGGGGGCAGGTGTACGCTGGACGGGGGGATCAAGAGGCTGATTGAATTCACGTAAGTTTATTTTTTGAAGATTAAATATTTTTTCTTAATTTCATAATTATATTTCTAATTAATATTTATTCTAATTTGTAGGATGCGATGGTGCAAGATGTCCAGCAGACACAAGCTGAGCTCACCTAACAACATCCTGATGTGCCGTTGCAGCAGCAGCTCCCTAATGTCGACATGTCGATCGCTATTCTGGAGCGACAACTTGGGAGGTGCCCAAAATAGGGTCGTTCGGGGGGCGGGCGATGGGATTGTGCGGGATGTCTCCACTCAGTCGTCGTCTTCATCTCGGATAGGCAATACCCAGGAGACGTTGGACCGTATAAGAAACCTCGAGGCCGAAAATGCTATGATCAAAGCCCAATACGCGGAGATTCAAGTCCAAAACCAACAAATCAAGAGCGCCCTTAACAACCTTCTTCAACGTTTGGGTGACCGTGGATTGGATGACATTTTCTCACTGCCCACCCAACAGCCCCCTCAGGATCCCGGCTATTTTGACCCCTCGACTAATTGTTAGAGTGTACTATATATAAAATATTTTTATAGTCTTAATGATGTCAAAATATTACATTAATTTTTTTTAATATTAATTTAATTTTATTTTGATTCTTTTTATTAAAATTTTTAATTAAACTTTTTATTTTTTATTATTTAATTAAATTTTTAATTAAAAATATATTTTAAATATGGAGATGTTGCCCGACGAACAGCCATACTGTCGGGCATACAAACGGGATTTTTAAAACTGTACCCGACGAATGAGGGACATGTTACCCGACGACTGTGTATAATGTTACCCGACGGGTGTATATACCTTTACCCGACGGGTGCATATAACATTACCCGACGGGTGTATATAACGGTACCCGACAAGTGTGTATAACGTTACCCGACGGGTGTGTATAACGTTACCCGACGGGTATATATAACGTTACCCGACGGGTTTTAAACCTCCCCCGACGTATATTTAATAGATTACCCGACGGATTGGGGAAACCTTACCCGACGGTATTATGATGTTGACTTTATGTTGCTCGACGAAGACATCAACGACGAACTATATTGTCGGGCATTATGAAATTGCTCGACAAGGACACTGTGCTCGTCGAGTAATCTCAAAGCCCGACTACGATAGCCCGACGTCTATTGCCATATTTTATTTATTATTATTTAATTTATCAAAACTCTTATTTAATTATTATTTATTTGAAGTATTCAATTAGTAATACTCTTATTAAATTTTAATATATTTGTTAAGTCATTAACTTTTTATCATAATATAAATTCTCAAATATTATTTTTTTATATTATAAAATTAAATTATAAGAACGATGAAATGAAATAATAATAATAATATTGAAATTTGGAAAAACTAAGTCAATTATTAATTACACATGGTCTACGTTGTTTGTAGAGTTTACAAAGCGAGGCGTGGGCAATGAGGGCTGGCCTGGAGGCGTGCATTAACGCGGGATTCTTCCGTTTGGAGGTTGAAACAGACTCACAAATCCAAGCTAACTCAGTGATAAAGGGGGAGCTCGGCAGTGATAAAAAAATTATGACTCTTAAACTAGTTTCAAATTTAGATTCAAAAAAACAAAAACATTTTATAACCAGCTATTAATTTCTAGACACAAAGAGGGGTAAGACTTTGTTGCAAAAACAATTACTAATTTAATAAATTTTTGCAAGGATAATCTTTGAAGGCTGAATAACAAAATGAACGTGTATATATATATATATATAAAATAAATAAATAAAATTAAGTGTGATGCTCAATTGAGAACTGAAACGTGCTACACATGGTCTGCACTGGAGCAGAAAATGAGCGGAGGAATAATTTTGTCACCGACAGAATTAGTTTGAGAGAAAATTAATCACGTATGAAGAGCGGTCCATATACATAGAGGCTGATGAAGACAAAAAAGTGGAGAGAATTAATGAGAGACGTAGAATTATTTGAAAATTCTAATTAATATAATTGTGACAAGAAATCAAACATTTTCTTAATAGAATAATTCAAACAAATTATTCTAAGGGGTTTAAATCTGGGGATGATGAGAACGATGAAGATGATGAGGATGACTGATGAAAATTATGAGGAAAATTAAGATGAGAAAATTTGGAACAAAAATGCCCTTCTAATTTTGTTCAAATCATGAGCTGACTGGACCAACGAGTTACCAAATGTACTTTTAACAGGTAATTTGGATGAAAAATCTAACGGAGGTAGTGATTTGTTGATGGCCATATAATTTGAGTACCTAGATGAAAATTTTCATAATTGAGATATGAACTTGAAATAACCCATATAATTTAGGAGATTTTTTGTAATTTGCCCGTTATGCTAAATTTTCTTTTTCGTGAGAATATTCGAGAGGTTCTTTATCAAAAACTTAGAACTAAGTTAATGAGTTGTGCTCGGTTGTATATTGTGATCATTTGTATTATTATTTTTTCCTTTTTCTTTCAGGTCTCGGATTGGATTGATGTGAAAAAGAAGTTCGGAATAACCTAAAGGAATTTTATCACCTTATGACTAATGTGATTGTGAGGGAATCTACAGTTATCAGATCAGAACATTGAGATTCTTTCTTTGAACTTCTTTCGTTCCGAATTTTCTAACTCAAACTGATTATGAACATCATTATTTTATGCTACTGGGAAATTGACCAGTGATGTAACACGATGTCTAAGCGACATCAAACCCTAGCTAGCTATTACAAGAAATGAACTACACCATCAACCCTTCTTATTTCAACGAGTTCACGATAGGAAAATCGGCTTCATCGAACTGAAAATCGGTGTCGAAATCAATGGATTTAACCACATAATCCATGTCCAGGTACAGGTTTGAAACGACATGCTCATTATCAGACCCCATCTTGCTGGACACACACATTGGAGGCTCATATAACTGGAACTCGTCCTTCAAATCCGGCCACAGACTCTTGTCATTATTCTCCAGCGATGAAATGTTGTCCGTTAGATCACTTGGCGTTGGTGTTGGCGTGCCTTCCTTGTATTCTTCTTGTTTCACAATGAGAGCCGTTGATGGGCCAAAGAGATGGTGGTCTTGGTGATTATTAGGGGTCCCAGATTCTGAGCTGACGGTCCGAGATTCGATAAAATCTGAGCCAATGATCATCGGTGATGCCTTGATCATGTTGGTACACGTGTGATGCCCAATGTAGGTGGTTTGGTACATTTTAGGGTTGTCTTGGATTTGCTGGACTTGTTTGGTTGCTTTGCATCCTTGATCAAACTTGCGTGTGCATCTGAAGTAAGCTCTGCCAACCAAAATGTTAGCCTTTTTGTCGTAATTACCAAATATAGAGTAAATACCAGGACCTAAGTTGCTTTGGGAAAAAACCACCAACCCAAAATAGGTAGACATATACTCGATTCTCCTACAATTAACATGATTCGAAGTCCAAATATTTTGCTTCTAATATAACAGTTTAATAATATTTCTCTTCATTGTACAGTGAAAGATTTAATTTTTCAAATCAAGACTCATAAGCGTATTTCACTTACTCGGGAACCGTGTGAAAAACAACATTATTCATTTGTAATATAATTGACGTGTCCGTAAATGCGCACTGCTACGCAATAATTGATGTGTCCTTTAACACTTTGTGTATGCATTGTCCAGTTCATCAAAAGTGAAATGCGAACCCAGCTCTTGTAGCCACTCCAAAATGTGAACCTAATAATAAGCTTTTAAAGTTTCATACATATCCTTTCTTTTCTATGCTCTTTTCCTTACGATTCCTTCTCTTTATATTTTACTATTTTAGCATTGAGAAACATAAGCTAAAAGGGAGCTGCTATTATTTTTGAAGGATAATTAAATTAAAAATGAAACAAACCTTGGATATGGAGCATTAAGGATTTCCTTTTGGCCATATTTCCTCCAAGCTTGGCCATCCTCAATTTCGGGTAAAACTACTGTCCATGACTGGGAAGTCTTTCTGCAGACCAACAAGATCAAACAAATTATTAATTTTGGGATTACGACTACTTTTATCTCAAACAAATTATTAATTTTGGGATTACGACTACTTTTATCTCAAACAAATTATTAATTTTGGGATTACGACTACTTTTATCTCAAACAAATTATTAATTTTGGGATTACGACTACTTTTATCTCAAACAAATTATTAATTTAGGGATTACTACTACTTTTATCTCAAACAAATTATTAATTTAGGGATTACTACTACTTTATCTCAAACAAAAAATGCAAACTAGAGCCACACCTAACTAACTCCATAATTATACACAATTATAATGTCAACGAAACTTGATTAAAGATTAAAAGAGAATTCAGACTTACGGGTATCTCATATTTTTGTGTAAAATAAAACAAATGTAATATTAATTATCTAGTTAGAATAATGAATAAGCCCTGTTAATATTTTCCTCCTAAAAATCTTCTCAATGAGAAGGAGCTCAATAAATATGCTGTAAACGGTGGGCACAAGTATCTTATTCCTTTTCCTATCACATGTGTTAAATCTATATCAAAAGGAGGATTTTTTTTTTGGGATAAGTATCACCAAGTTTTCATATCCGAATGGTGACACTAATTTCCCTAATTTCTATTCGAAAAGTGGAATTTTGATTTTGGAAAAATACCAAAAAAATTTCACACCCAAGGTGAGACTAATTTCCGAAGAAGGATTTTTCAACGGTTTAATTTTGGTGTGTTAAGTTTTTAAATTAAATTAAATCTTTTTAATTTAAATAATTAAAAGATCAAATTTTGAACTTGAAAATTAATAAAATGAAAATAACCAAAAGGAGGAAAAATTAAAAAAAGAAAAACAAAGAAATGATAGATCACTCAATTAATAAGTACCTTCGCTTGTAGCAACCTCTGCGATCCTTGAAAGCCTGTCGCTTCCTACTCTCGCCAGAACCCTCAGAGCTCCGGTCATCGCAATGCGAATGTTCGGCCTGCGAAGGCTCCGGTTTGATCTGATAAACCTCACCGGAAGCCCGTGACTGAAGATCATCATGGCCATGGTCAGAGGCAGTCAAAACAGAGAGACTCTGTTCGAAAGATGCCACGATCTTCATCAGCAGCTCCTCCGCCGAGGCCGGCCCACGATCCCCAGAGGGCTTGTGGAGGAGAATTCGCAGCTCGGCCACCGTCTTCCGACCTTCAAGCAGCTCCTCGATCAGTCTCTTGTGGTTGGGGACACTGGTTCCCATTGTGTTTTGGCCTGCTCTGTTTTGAGCTAAACTATATCCGTGTTTTTCTTCTTTTTGTGTGTGTGAAAATCTGAAATGGGTTTGGTTGGGGGAGAGGGGGAGGGGATATATGGCTTTTATGATATGAAACCAGGAAAGGGGGGAGTAATTCAACGGAAGATGGAAGGAAGGAGCTCAAAACACATCAAATCATTAAAGTAACAAAGAAAAATCCACTCAAATGCTTACAGGCTAAGATGATGTCAGGCTGCTTACGTACGCTTACATCACAACATTTGGTTTCACTTTCAATTCCCTTGGCATCGAACTTATCCAAAAGAAAATTCCCCCGGCATCGATAATAAAAAGGGCATATGAAGCATGTGCGGGAAGAGTTTGTGGTGAAACCGTATATGCCCATACGTGTTCATAATATTGTAATTTAATAATGGATAATATTTGCATCATGGTACATATTCATATCACCATTTCGATTTATCGAATTATCTTTATACATATATCATAATCGGAAGTGTTCATTCTCTAAATTATCATGTCAAGATCATCTTCGTAAAAAATCAATAAGATTGGACGTCGTTTAGTCATTCACATATATCAACTACATGGAATGTTCGACTTGAGGATCTTAATTCTCACAAAAGTCATTGATTTATTTGATACATATGAATGATTAAACGACCTCCAATCTTGTTGATTTTTTACGGAGATGATCTTGACATGATAATTTAGAGAATAAACGGTTCCAATTATGATATATGTATAAAGACAATTCGATAAATTAAAATGATGATACGAATAGATACCATTAAGATGAGATGGAAGTATAATTTATTTACTGTACGAGTCACTTTTTATAAATAGGAAAATTTTAAAAATTATATGATCACACTGTTATATGAATGAACATTTACTATATTATACTAAAAAAGTAAATATTAATTATATCTACTTAAATTATAAAATTTGGATTGAAAGTAGCACGCGATCATCAATAATAACTTATTAAGTATTAAATGTGAGAGTCACTTTTTAAGAAGGGGGATGATTTCAATATTCCACTTTGTTTCTTTCTTAATTGATTTGATATTTATAATTGTCTGTATTACCGAATATACCCTTAAGTTTCTAATGACAAATATTAAAGCAATCATGAGTCAATAAGAAATTAAGCACAACAAAAAAACATAAATAAAAAAACCCACTGTCCCAGTCCGCATAAGCCATCGACGGATCAACCCCACCCCTCCCCTCTTGCATCTGTTTAGCCATCCTCATAACCAACGACACCCTTGTGTCTGGTGGCTCTCTCTTCTCAAGCTGACATTCTGACAACAAAAACTCAACCCTCCCTTTCCAATCAACTCCCTCCCTCCCTTTCACTCACCCATATTCTAATTTTTTTTGTTTTTTTTTTTAAATAAACTATATAAAAGTTCCCGAACTATAGAGATCATTTCAAGTCGTACTTCAACTATGAAAACTTGCATATAAATACCCAAATTATATTGTCATCAACAGAAGAGTACATTCGTTACATTTTCCATCCATTAAGCTGTTAAAAAGACAAGTGACAAATAAATTGTCAAGTCAGCTCGTGAGGTGGCTAAAATTAGAAGGGCATTTTCGGCAATTTTTTTTTTCATCGAGTTCGTCTGCTTCACTCCTTATCCGTTGTCTTCCCCTACTCAGTTCTGCGTTTTCTCATGAATTAATCAAATCCAATCGCTGTTTTCATTCTAATTTCTGAGTTCCAATCCCAATTTCTTTTTGCCCTATTTCTAACAACCCTAAATTCAATTTTTTAACCAAACCCATTCCCAATTTATCGAATTAACTACAATTCGATAATTAATTGTCCGGTAAAGTACCCAGAAAAGGAAAAAAAAAGTCTTCCTACCCAACGTTGCCCATCACAGCTTCTTCTAACATGTTTCTCGGTTGATGATGATGCCCTTCTTTCTGATGTTCATCTCGAAAGAAATTACTGCATCTGCAACCCACACCCACCCTGTCTTCACAAACTTGAATTGGCTTGAACAACAACAATCGAGTAGTCGTCAGAGGCGTGGGGCTTCAAGTCCATGTGCCATAGCCCATCTCCAGTACCACATCTCAATTTGAAGCAGCGCACAGAAAATCCAAAGATGATCCAGAGAGAAAATTCATAGGAGACAAAAAAAAATTAAAAGAACCAAAACAAAACCCAAATCAATTTCAGAAGGCGACTCAATCCCAACCACTGGGTCAACTCGCCCATTCGACGACGATGGTTACCTGGGCTAGGACCCCCGACTCCTCTCCCAGCGATTCAACTCTTTCGTCGCCATTAACTTTGCCGACTTCGAGCCACTCAAGGACTCGGCTGCTGACTTGTCGATTTTCCATAGCTCCGGGCTCGACGACGTGTTCGCTACCATCAGATCTTGTTGAGAAGAAGATCAAGGAAGCTACCGGCACATCACTAGAGCACGACCGGCACCTACATCCATTCCCCTGAACGACAACCCACGAGCCCAATTGAACCAAGCCAGAAACTTTCACCAAATATGACTAATTGGGACCCGACCCTCCAGGCGGAACCCGAGAAATTCAACCCCAGAATCCCACTGCATCGAGGCTGTTGGTTTCTTTTATGGCTTAATTGACGGAGTGCGAGTGTGGGAGAAGGAGAAGAAGAAGATGATGACGCATCTTGTTGCGATGATGAGCGTTTTCCCGGGGATCGACTTGTTCACCTCTCTGCTGTTGGATCTATGTTGCTGCTGTTACTACTGATTTCTTTCTTTGCTGGATCTCTGTTGCTGCTGCTGTTGATTTCGTTCGCCTCAATCGGAGGAGAGGCAGAGTCCACAACCGCAACCCCATCTGATAAAGATGGTTGTTGGATTTGTTTTGGGGATTATGAATTTATGATGATGATTAGATGTGGAATTGAAATAGATCGAATGTTATGATGATGATGGAGATGGAGATGTGGATTCCTAAAAAAAAAGGAGATATGAAAAGAAATTGTTGACAAAAATGCCCTTCTAATTTTGTCTACCTCACGAGCTAACTGGACCATTTATTTTCCACCTATCTTTTTAACGGCTTAATGGATGTAAAATGTAACAGATGTACTATTCTGTTGGTGGTAATATAATTTGGGTACTTATATGTAAATTTTCATAGTTGATGTACGAATTTGAAATGACCTTTATAATTTAGATATTTTTATGTAGTTTATCCTTCTTCTTTTTTCAGTCGAATCTAATTGTTCATATTCTGATTTGACGATAAAATCAAGATCCCAATCATCATTGTAAACAAATTTGAAGAAATTATGAAAGGTAATTAATAAAGAGTATTACGAATATGAATCTAATGAAAAATCAGGGTTTTGTTTTTCTTTTCTAAGTAGCTTTGATTTTTATTTATTTTTACTTCATAAAAACTCTCCACGCAGGAAATAAAACATAGAATGTAACACTCAATTCCGTTTTAAGATTGATGTAACCTATGATGACTTTGAGTATGTGCACTAATATTTGGTAGTGTTTAAATTTGAATATAAGATGGTGATGTAAAGTCTAATATTCAATGCGCATCAAACTGATGAGATTCTAGGTAGCTACACTTTGATTATAATAAGTTATTATCTTTGTGATTTCTTTTTTCGCTAATCAACTTTCTTAATCGTGTCTGTAATCATAGCACTAGAAATTTCTCAGCATAATTCTAAAGCATGCTTTCATGTTTAAGAAATGTGAGATTGCAGCTACTGGCTAGTTCAATAAAATATTAGTTAACTTATTGCCATCTTAAGCTAAATAACAAATTAAAGGAGAAATTACTGTGTGGTATTAGATATATCGTGATGTTACTATTTTACGCATGTTGTATGATAACAAACAGAATATTATCACATAAATAAATTAATTGTAGCTCATTACAGGTATGGTAACAAACAAAATGTTATAACATAAATAAATTGATTGTGGCTCGTGACAAATTATGATCATAAATTAGTAATTTTCGAAAGTAAATGATCTCGAACTTTTAAGGGGTGGGTGAATTTGGATTAAACAACCCCGATGATATGGTCATAATAGGATATTGAATTCAACACAAATATAAATCGTTATCGTCATTTATATAAGTTGAAACTGAGACGCCATTTCACTTATAAAATGAAGCTGAATATATACGATTAGACTATACATACAATTGAGGTACCGATGACGAAACCTTAACTACATTAAGTTGTCATGGAATTTATGATTTATGCTAGTGTCACATGTAGCTCACCCTAAACATTGTTTTCAAAACACCAGAATTTGGGGATCTTTTGACGAGGCAATGGGTACGTTGGACCCTTTTCATGTTGATAATATTAAAGCAATAGGGATCGGAGCAATAGAAATATCGCAACGAAGCCATATCGCTTTCAATGCGACTCTTTCACTCTGGCCTTTCGTGAACTATCTATTATAATGCAACTCTCACCACTCCTTCATTCGTGCGTAGGGCCACTTGCTTTCTTGTACAATTATTTAAAATATAAAACAACCAATTATAAAAATAATTGTACGGCAATCGTTTGTTTACAACGCAACCTATTTTTCGTTAATATTATATTGTGGAAGTTCAAAATCATCCACAACATCAAATGATCATTTAAGCTTTCGAAAAAAGAAGATAATTTACTCCTCATTTTGAAGGGAGAATGTTTCACGAGTTGTTTAAGCTATGTTGTTGTTGAGTAGCTCTCTGCCACTAGTAGTAGTAGTATAATGTTGCTCTTTATTGTGAAATATTTTAAATTTTAATTTTGATAGTCACGATGTTCTATTTTTAATATTATAATATAAAAAATATGCTATTGAGTTTTACTCATAACATGTCTTAGGGAATACATTCAATTAGAATTATAGAGAATTTTGAAGAACTTTCATTTTATTAAAGGATGTGCTTGCCCGCGTGATGTTGCGGGTATGAAAAATGTTAGAAATTGAGAAACCAATTCGAAGTAGGCAAACCGTTTATAGAAGATAGCGGTGATTGTTTCATGTGAGATACAAAAAGGTTAGAGATTACACAAATTATATAATTACAATATATACAAAGATGTCCAAAAGATTGCTAACCTAAATTGGACATAGTACATATGGAGATATCCAAAAGATTCCTAATCTATCTTTAGTGGTGGTTTACTACTTGCATTATCTTGAAACCATCAAAAATATGATACATGCCAAAAGATTCAAAAAATTGGTAACATATTTGGCAGGGAAGTTTCATGGTGATGAGATTGAAATTTGATCGGATGAAATTTGGTCGTCTATTTGTAGAATCAAATGAAATTCGTCTCTAGCCCTCTTTTGCTTCATCACTGTTAATAATACAATGTAGTATAGAAATGGAATTGTTAGATGGTATTAAAGATATCACGGAAAACTTACAGTTAGTGTAACCTAAGCAAACAATAGAAAAAGATGAGTCACATCAAAATTGAAAAACACATTGAAACGCAGATAGTTGGATAATGTGACAATATATATGTAAGGTTGGAAAAGAAATGAAACTGAGGGAAAAAAACCACCAGCTTTATATCCAAATTTAACACATGAATCGTGCACCAACCACTATACTTCATGGCATCATCTACATTTTGCTTTTTTAAATGTCCATCTATCATTGAATTAAGAGTGGCTGCAGTCATTGCTAGTCAATTTGACCAACAATCGGGTCCAAAGAACAAAAGACCAAATTACCTTTTCGGGCCTTCTATACTTACTCTCGCACCCAAAATAATGGAAAGCACAAACAAAGATCAACATCCAAAATGAAACATTGTTCATATTCCCCAAATAAACAAGGCAGTTTTTCCTACTTTTTCACTAAATTTTCTTCTAGTTTTGAAGTCATGAATGACCCATCAAACCACCACAAAATTCAACGAAATCAGACAGGTTTTAATCCGTGTCACTCATAATTTCTACCCCAACAAAAATTTCTCAAATAAGACTTATGGTTAAAGGGGAATCGAGATACAAAGTTAGGCTCATGAGCATACGTTTATCCAGAAAATTCAGATTCCCAGATTTAACAGTTTTTTTTTCCAACTTTCTATCAAACTTAGGTAGCTCAATTCTCAATGGAAATCAGCAAACTTATCACTCATTTTGAAGCTTGTCATGTCTAGTTTTGAGATCATTAAACCCCTTCAGAAAAAAAAAACATTAAGGGTGGGACACAAAAAACAGAGGCAAAGCAGGGCTTACGAACTCAAATTTAGCTAAAATGCCTCTCCAAATACCACCACAAAATTCAACGAAATCAGACAGGTTTTAACCAAACAAGGCCAAGGCTACTGGAGCCAAGGGCAATTGCATTTAGCTAAAATGCCTCTCCAAATACCCACCGAATAAGGGCAATCAAAGAAGAGATGATTATGGCTTTCCCTAGATTGATTACAAAGAACACACACCTGAGATATCCCCTGACTGAATCTACCGACACGGTCCTTGGTTACAAGCCGACCAAGAATAGCTAACCAAAGAATGAACCCAGAACGAGGGATCCAAGCAGGGAACCAAACCAAATGAGCTTGAGGAACCTTAAAGCTAGAACTGCGAATAGCTTTTCAGAAAGATGACGCAGAGAAAATACCAAACCCACCAGGGCTCCACGAGTACGAGTCCTCATCACCATCAACCGGGAAGACAGAGGAGGCGTCCAACACAACATTCACAGAGAAAGGCCAAGACCATTCAGACCCTTCCAACGCCATAGAAACTTTAGCATCCCGATGGTAACCCGAGGATTGAACCATCGCTGCCCTCCAACGACCCAATAAAGGCCCATGCAGATGCCAATTGTCAGGCCAAAGGAAGATCTTAGACCCGATCCCAACGACAACAGTGATAAAAGGTTTGATAAGGGGACGGATCTTAAGAAGCTTCCTCCAGTTCAAGGAACAAGTGAAGGAAGGAGAGAGGGACCAAAAGCACTTGTCTTTGATAAAATAAGCCTTGACCCAAAGACACCAGATACTCCAGCGGTCAACAGAAAAAATATCCCAAATAAGTCTAGCCATAAGGGCGGTATTCCAGCATTTCAATTCCCCCACCCCCAAGCCCCCTTCATCCTTAGGCTTGCAAACATCACCTCACGCAACTTTCGCAGTGTACGGACCCGAAGACTTCCCAGAACACAAGATTCTACAAAGCTTATGCTCAATGTCAAGCAATATACGTTTGGGGAGGAATAAATGAGAAGCCAGTAGACCTGAATACTAAACAGCACCGAATTAAGGAGTTGGAGACGACCAGCAAAGGAAAGAAACCTATACTCCCACCCACTAATGCGACAATCCACATGCTCCAGCAACAATAAACAATCAGTGAAATTAAGCCCCAAGGTACCGAAAAGGGGTCTCACCTAGTTGAAAACCAGTTCTCAATAAAATGTTATTAGCCACACTCTAATCCACCCCGGCAATATATACACTACTGTTGGCAGCATTGGCATGGAGACCCGACATGTTACTGAACGACTCCAAGGCCACCATCACCGCAGAAATAGAGCCCAAGTCACCTGAGGTGAAAAGAAGCAGATCATCTGCAAAGGCAAGATGAGAGAGCTCCACCCGGTCTCAACGCCAATGAAACCGGAATGACTGGGAACAAGCTATACTCTTCACTAGGGAACGGGAAAGAAGCTCCATCGCAATAACAAAAATAAGGGGAGATGGGGTCACCTTGTCTCAGCTCCTTGGCGCTCCCAAAAAACCCCACGAGCTCACCATTGACTGCAACTGAGAACCGAGGCGTTGTGATAAGAGCTATGATCCACCTGTTTGTTCTGAAAATGGACCTAACGGAATGTGGTCTTGTCGACCGTTGGTATGCCTTCTTCTCGTTTGTCAGGAGACCTGCGGGACAACAAGAAGAGTACTTGACACCGGTAGGGTGCCGGCCTAGTAGACTCTTACGCTTAAGTTAGTAAGCGAGTGAGAGATCAATCATGAACTAAGCAGCATAAGGGTAAGTGAATAGTAGTTATCTTTTCTTGGGGAGTGTGCTCCGTATTTATAGTAGTAATGAATGTGGTGGTTGGAACCCTAATGTTGTAATGTCCAAGTTGCCTTCAGGATGCTGTCATTTGTCCTGAAGATGTTAAACAAGTGGTGGTGATTCGTTTGGGCATCAAGGCGGTGTTGTTCCTGCGTGGGCAAGCGTGCTGATCAGAGGTGCCGACCTAAGGGTGCCGACTACGGTGGTCTAGTCGATATCTGGTAGTTGAATCTAGACAACTGACCAGAGATGTTATGGTCGGCAGGCAGGTGAGATCGACACCGACATGTGTGTTCTGTGATGTTGGTTTTCCTCTTGGTGGTCGATCGAAATGGTATAAACACCACCCAATTAAAGATCTAGGGAAATTGAGCTTGGAAAGAGCAACAAGGATGAAGTCCCAGGACAGAGTATCACACGCTTTCTTGATGTCCACTTTAATAACACTTCTAGGCATACCACCATCCAAATGGTAACCCCTCATTAGCTCATGAACAAGAAGGATGTTATCCCCAATTTTTCTCCCTCCAACCAAGGCCGCCTGAGATGGGCTAATGAAACTAGGAAGACAATGTTTGATCTGACTAGCAATGATCATGGAGACTATTTAATAAATGGTGTTACAGCAAGAAATTGGACGGAAATCACCCATGGAGGAAGGGTTGGGGATCTTAGGCAGCAAAGTAATGATAGTAGAGTTGAATTCACGCAACAAAACACTGGTCCGAAAGAACTCCTTCACCGCCAGGATAACAAGAGGACCAATAATAGACCAGGACCGATGGAAGAAGAACCCATTAAACCCATCAGGACTGAGAGCTTTATTAGGCTTGATTCTAAAGCATGCCAACCGAATTTCCTTATTAGTGATATCCCCTACCATCTCACTAGCAATAGACTCAACCAGAATAGGGCCCTCCACCTCTTCCAAATTAACAGAAATCAAAGACTCAGAGCACAACAAGTTCTAAAAATAGTTGACCGCTTCCGCCTTAACCTCTTCAGCCGAAGAAGTGGTGGTCCCATCCTCCCGAAGAATATTAGCAACCCGATTTCTATTGACCCTTTTCTTGACAACGTTATGGAAGAACGCATGATTCTAATCTCCTTCAGCAGGCCAGTTAACCCAAGACTTATGCTTCAGAAAGCTCTCTTTGCGCATGAGGCACTCATTAAACTTATGGAGCAGAGATTTCTCAAGATCAACAAGGGATAAGTCAGAGAGAGCATTTACTAACTTTGCTTGGCAGTCATCAAGCTCAACCTTTGCAAGGACAACAACATCTGTCACCTGGAGACTACGAGAGCGATTAACTTTTTTAAGCTCCACCTTAACTAATTTTAACTTCACTGCCAACTGGAACTGAAAGGAACCCCGCACAGGAGTGTTAAAGCAAGAAAATTAAAAATTTTGGAAGGAGAGTGCCGACGGGCACAAATAGTGCCAAGAGAGACCACTCCAGGGCAATGGTCAGACTCCCCAGAGCACTGGAATTGCGCAGAGCTGTTGGGAAAAGAAGACAACCAAGAACCATTAACAACAACCCGGTCGAGCTTACGAGAGACCAACTCCCCTCCAAATTGACGATTGCACCAAGTGAGAAGTTGACCAGAAAACCCCAAATCATCAAGGCCAACATCACTTAGGCACTGAGCAAAATCATTAACAGCCGAGGGCAACGCCCCAAGACCCCCCATGCTCTCATTGAAAAATCTGATGGTGTTAAAATCCCCAAGAACCATCCAAGGATCAACAACAACAGTCAAACTATAAGAACAAAGATTCCTCCAGAGGTTACGCCGAGCAACTTCTTCGTTCGCTCCACAGACAAAGGTACATAAGAAAGAGATATTAAGCTCCAGAACAAGAACTCGACAATGTAACCCTTGGTTCGACTCCTCAACATAAGTGATAGAAACAGCACTAGGATCCCAGCCAACCCAAATTCTCCCATTACAGTGGCAATTATAATTATTAATCACAGACCAAGACCCAAACACAGAGCGCGACACTCTATCAAAGTTAATCCGTCTCACCCTACTATCTACAATGCCAACCACAGATAATTTGCTCAAAGCAATAAACTTACGAAACTCCAGCTGACGAGCCCGGGTTTTGCCACCCTTACCCTTCTTCTTAGTCTTAGTTTTCACCGGCTTCTTTTTCTTCCAAGCCAGAAGACCATCAGTGAGAAACCCCATCAATATTTTTCCACTCCAAAGGAGCTGGCCAAGCAGACCCATCAGGGGTAGCCGTAGCCCCAACTTCGGCTCCGGAATCCGATTCATCAACTTCCGTGCAAGTGCAAAGATTCTCAAACGGGTTTGTTGAAGAAGCCACAGTAGTAGCAGTTTTCATATTCGCGAATAGACCCACACTAATTGTGTATGACAAATTTAGCGCCAAGGATATGTCCACGCAGATAACCCAATAAAACTCCGCCACGTGGTCCCGCTCATTCACGACGGACAAAATTGTAACTTCATACATTGAGGGCAATTCAGAAACCACCTCCATAGTCCCAACGAACGCAGCGCCGTATGCGAACCCTGCCTCCAGCGGTACACCGTATGCTAAGGTGTAGAACACCTCCGTTGCTCTCGCTGAGGATGCTATCATCAGCACCTTCACTGCACTGCATAAACCCTAACCCAAGATTACACCCCACCTCTTCAATTTCCGAACCCTCCCATCGTCATCTTCAACAGTTCGTTAACCCCATTAAGATTCTACCTTGTGATTCTCACGGCGTCCCTCAAAGCATGACACTTTCCAGGTGCTTCCCTGGGCAAACCAGTCCCGTCCCCGTCTCGAGCTCAGACGAATCGAATAGCTCTGATTCAGACATTCTAGTGGTGGTTTCCTTCTACAAATTCTCTGATTTTCCAGACCATGCTCACTTGCGGCAACCCTTGAAGCTGCTCTGCGAGGAACTGGTATCCCTTCTTCATCTGCATTTCTTTATTTTACATTTTGTTTTGTTTGTCAATGGTTGAATGAGCTGTGTGGTAATTTCTGTAATTGAAGTAATTTCAAATCTTTTGGGCATTGCTGGGTTTGGGTTTGCTTAATATGAATGGAAGGAACTTGGTTCTTTTGGTTAGTTTGACTGTGCTCAGCGGAATTGAACTTAAATTTGTTTGGTAATTAGCTATATTAAGGTCCAGGTTCTGATATCCTGTTGTCAATTTATTGTTTGGAGTCTGGTTTTTAGTGGGTCTGAAAAGCTTACATCTAATTGCATTTTCAATTGTATTTTCAGTTAGATATACGGGTGCTTTGCGTTACTGTGTCTTATTGTTTGATTCCGTTTACTCTTCTGGAGCTTATGTACTGTCTAGTTCGTATACCTCACTAAGCTGATCATGTCCAGCGTGTTTCAGGTGGTATCATACTTGCACCAGAAGGGATCAATGGCAGCATATGTGGGATCCGGGAATCAGTGGAGAAAGTGCTTGCGTTCATCCAAAGCGATAATCGCCTCAATGGACTAAGAAGAGTGGAATCACCTGTGAGCCCTGAGGAGGAAGCTATCCATCATGGACATACTAGCAGTTCTCCTCTGGCAGCGGGTGAAGATGTACCCTTCAGATGGGATCATGTGAGGGTCAAGTTGAAGAAGGAGGTAATGAGTTATTGAATCATATAAACTTTATTATAAACTTGTGCAGTCCATTTTGTTGTTCTCATTTGTAAGGTTGTTCTAATTTCTCCGTGCATATGTTTAAGCAGATTGTTAGTCTTGGAATGCCTGCTGTATCTCCAATTGAAAAGGTTGGAAAGTATGTGAGTCCAAGGGATTGGAATGCATTAATTAGTGATCCTGATATAGTGAGTACTTCTTCATATTGTAGTTCCTTCGTTATATATTGGTTTCTTTATGCGGGTTAATGAGCTGTAATCAACCTTCTATGATATGCAAAACGAATCATGTACTTTTGCTTTTAGTTCAGTTATTTTGGCTAGTCTATAGTTTATAGCAGACTCAGCAGTAGATTGTCCAGTTTTGCCAAGTACCTTGGAAAAACTGAGCTTGATGACTTGATTTTGATTCTGACTATGTCCATGATTTATAATGTGGACATTGACGCCTAAGAATTTACAGTATTGTTATAAATGCTGGCATTCCCCCTTAGTTTGCACCAATATTCACAGCAATGTCAAATTGTAACATTCCAAATGCACAAGTTTTTGCATGGACGAATTGTCTACATTTTTACATGAACTATGTATTCTGGTATTTACATCACGAGAAGTAATTGCAGATGATAGATAATACATGTAGTAAGTAGGCATATATAAAAGCAGTGAGTTCTCCTACATCAAATTCTAACATATGCACATATCCAGGTAGTTATCGACGTGCGCAATAATTATGAAACCAGAATAGGGAAGTTCAAGGGAGCAGTCGATCCATGCACTAGAGCATTCCGGGAGTTCCCGTCTTGGGTGGAGGATGAGTTTCAACCTTCTGAACCTGAGAATGAGCATTCAGAGGTGGAAGGCAACAGTCCAAATGTCAGCACCGAAAATCAGCTAGAGATCTCAAAACCAAAAACACCTCAGAGAGTTGCTATGTACTGTACTGGGGGCATTAGATGCGAGAAAGCTTCAAGTTTTCTCCTTAGTAAAGGTTTTGATGAGGTGAATCTCTGCCCGTCTCTCTTCTGCCACAAGTTTTGGTGACATGAGTGTGGGTCTAATACTTTTTGGTATCAATCCAGAGCAGCAAAAGATGATTTTCTGTCCTGATTATCTGATTTAATTTGGATGTTTTTTTGGTTGTTCTTTCTCAGGTTTATCATCTGGAAGGTGGAATTCTGAAGTATCTTGAGGAAGTTCCGGAGACAGAGAGCCTGTGGGAGGGAGAGTGCTTTGTCTTTGACAAGAGGGTGTCAGTTGAGCATGGGTTAGCACAAGGAACTCACAAGTTATGCTATGGATGCAAGCAACCGGTCAGTGATGCCGATATGGAGTCTCCTCAGTGGGAGTATGGAGTTTCTTGTCCGTACTGTTACTCTTCAAAATCTAATGAAGAGAAGGAGAGGGCAAGGGCCCGGCAAAGGCAATTTGAGACGTGGGGGGTCATTGGCGGTCCAGACAAGGGTCGTAAACCGGATGGTACCAAGCAGAGCACTACTGAACTCCCAAATTCAGTTTGAAAATTGAGCTCTAATTCTGTAAGAGGGCTGTTAACTTCTTTTTGTCTTTATTTATTGAGAATATAAACATTTTGAAGGTTGGGGTGGAGGATGAAAGCGTCAAGCATGTGTTATTTACGGAAGAAGACTATCCATGGAATGTTGAATGTTAAGTGAATCTTTAAGAACTCGTGTTTTGATTCAGTACTTAAGGAAGAAGCAGGCATTTGAAATGTCGCAACTAGGGCTGGGCATATGGGTCGCTGAACTACAGGTTCGAACCGAACTGTATGGTTCGGGGTGGGTTATGGATGGTTCTCCTAAAATCAAAATGGGACGAGTCCTTTTAAAAGACGGGCCGGGCCGATTCCAAATTAACTAAACCTATTAAACTTGGATTGATCCGTTTCACTTAATTTCTTATTTTAAAGAAGACTCAACGGAAACTAGCCTCGTAGCAGGTGCTCGCTATGCAGCCAAGTTTCGAGTACAAATAAAATAGATTTAAACTAACTGCGTTTCAAATTGTTTATACTTTAGAGTAGTGCTATATGATATTTGGTCTTAGGTTTTTGATCTGATGGTGGGGGAAAAGGTGCCTGTTTTTATGTATGTCAATATCTATCCTTAGTAGTCTAGGGGTTAAGTTAGGCTTTCGTGTCACCCTTTTTATTGATATTTGCATTTTGCAGATTCCATACCCCAACATGGATGGTCTGGATTCTGATGTGGAGTTCGAAAGTAATTTGAAAAGGTTGGTATTATGTGCCAGATTGAAGAATTAGGATTTATAATTCAATATGAAATATTGTTAGTTTTGTTGTTTCAATGGTCTGGATTCTGATGTGGAGTTCGAAAGTAATTTGAAAAGGTTGGTATTCTGTGCCAGATTGAAGAATTAGGATTTATAATTCAATATGAAATATTGTTAGCTTTGATGTTTCAATGGTCTGGATTCTGATGTGGAGTTCGAAAGTAATTTGAAAAGGTTGGTATTCTGTGCCAGATTGAAGAATTAGGATTTATAATTCAATATGAAATATTGTTAGTTTTGATGTTTCAATGGTCTGGATTCTGATGTGGAGTTCGAAAGTAATTTGAAAAGGTTGGTATTCTGTGCCAGATTGAAGAATTAGGATTTATAATTCAATATGAAATATTGTTAGCTTTGATGTTTCAATTTACTATTAGAGTTTTATCTTCTTGTTGCAACTTGCAAGGCATGTAGGACATTAATGATGAGTTTCTAAAGTTCAAGAACAAGTGTTTCATGTTTATAAGTCATCATGATACAGGCCGGGAGGCAATTTTATTAAGTGATGAAGATGACAGAGAAGCTCTTTTTTCTGAGTTTGAACGATTGAAGGAAGAGAGCAGAGGAGCAGCTGCGGAGGGTGTGAGCCTTGCTTTCTATTGGGTGCTTCTTCATTGCTTTCACACTCATTGATTGTAACATTTCTTATTTTATGCTGCTTCCATAGAAACGACAAGAGCAGGAGGAGGAAGAGCTGCATAAATTCAAGAGAAGAATGATTGTTTTTGTTAGCTCTATTTTGTTTGCCACTCAGCCTGCTGCCCATTTTTTGTGTCTATTCTGGTTCAGATTTGCTGATAGTTTGGCCTGTGGTGAAACCAAGTCTCCTAAGTGACGGCTTAAGTGGCATAAGCAGTGCTTCATCAACGATGCTGTCTCGAATGACTTTGATAGAAAATTCCTGCATAAATACCCTCAGAAATTGAGATGGAACTTCCTGAGGCTTGAGAGTTGAGATGGAACCTCCAACCCCTCAAAAAGAATTTGGTCAACTGAAGCTCTCTGTCTTGAGCAATTGCTATACTTACTGCAAATTTTAAATTGAATTCTAGTTAGCTACCTAGCTTCTACCGCAAGCAATTGAATGCCGTCAATGGTATATAGACTATGGTGATATTGTCATGGATCGTTTTCGTATTATTCAAGAACTGAAGTTGCCTGCAATTGAGTAGTCGTTTTCTGATTGATTTTAGTGATGCAATTTCTTTGCCGTTGGTTTTTTCAATATCTAATACTGAATATGAATGCTTGTGCCATCTTTGTTTCCTTGAAACATTATGGATTGGATAGGTCTAAAGATTTACTCGATTCGATCAAATTCTATCTCCTTTTTTCGTCCCACTTGTATTTATAATTCTCATCGTTTTCATTCTCGAAATGTATGTAAACGTTGAGTATTATGTAATAAATTTTTAATTGTTTGCAACAAATAGTTGAAATTCCGGGTGGTGAGGTGCGACGCAGGAAATGTATCAGGTTCAAAGTTGAAACAGAATTTTACATGGTCAATCCTTAAACTTTGGGAGAAGAAAAGAAAAAAAAATCTTATTCGTTTACAGTGAGAACGAATGTACGATGAGATTAATCGGACGGTAGAAGATTAAAGATTGTTGTTATAACAATATACCAGTGACCGCAGCGGAAAATTTTGAGGCACTGATTTGACGCATTGTGCGAACTGAGAAACAAAGATTCGATCATTTAATTGGGTGGTCTCGTATTTTAGGGTTAGGGCTGAGGATTGAGGATTGAAGATTGAGGTTTGAGAAAATCATCAGTTTGAGGAGAAATGGCAGGTGAATTGAGTGCCTTCAAGTTCATGAAGCCAAGGCATCGTCCCCATGCGACTGACGTCCAAGCCGCTGCCATGTGGGGCGTCGCCGCCGTCACTGGTGCTCTCTGGTTTGTTCAGGTCAATGAATTCCCGTCACTATCCTTCTCCCTCTATATCAATTCTTCGATTCTCCATGCCTCTGTTAGATCGCGCCTTTTATGTTCCTCTAAAGTAAAAAACATTCCTTCGTTTGTAAAAGCGATCTCAGCACAGCATGTTAGAAGACTTGATTTTTAAAGATCGCCGATGTTGAATTCATTTGCGTGAAAAACGAATTGATGTGGCAGTGTTTCTGTGATTGCAAATTGTTTTTGCTAGTATTTATGATTTCGTTGCAGGAAAAGCAATCCAGAGCCCAGAGGCCACATGTTGTGAACTTGTATATAATCACAGCTGATTTCTTTAGGTTCAAGCTCTGCTACAAGTGTGTGTTTTTTCTGATTGAGCCGTTTTCTATAATGCTGAAACTTTGATGGGTGAAATTGTTTTACTGTTGATACACATCTGGTATGAAAGAAGAACGCAGAATTGTGGAAGAAATCGAAAGATTGAAAATATTTGCACATAATTCTAGTCATGTAACATGAATCCGGGGAAAAGCAGTTCTCGTAGTAGATGTAACGAAACTTGATCTTGGGCCATGACACTCAGCTTTTTGATGTTGAAAACTATTTTGTGTACATCATTGTTACCTTGCCTTGTGATTTGATTATGAATGTAACAACAGAGTCTGATTTTTTGCAACTGTATGAATGTTTTGCAGCCCTTTTCTTGGCTGAGGAAGACCTTTTTCGAGAAGCCGGAGCCTGAAGGCAAGTGAAAAGGTATTTCAACATCCTGGTAAACCATTTGGTTTCTCTGTTTGTGGGTGGTAATGGGAAATGTTGTTTTGTTGAGACTAGAATCTCAAGAGTTTATGCAAATAATCGTGTATTTTTGGTACTTGCCTTTGGCATTAATTACAGATGTGAAGGCCTTTCTTTGCACTAGTTCTTGCTACTACTTTGTCCCCTCCAAATGAATAACCATATGGAATTCCACATTCCATGTCTATTATTGCAAATTGGTTGATATGGTATAAAAACAGTGTCGATAACATGTCAATATAAACATGCACCTTCTCCTTCTTTTTTATAAGATGAAGCGTTGATTATCAAAACGTGCCGACATGTTATTGACACTATCAATACAAAACCTGCCGTTTCTGATTTGGGCTACTGGACTTTAAGCCCTCACAAAAACCTTGTTTTCAAAAACCCTTCTATTTTTTCTCTCCATAGGTGGAAAGTTCATTCATGTTCTTCAAGCTTCCTTAGTGTGAACAAGTTTTGGATTTGGAACTTCCTAAATCCACATCCAAGCAGCAAAAAATAGCAACTGCAGCAGCAGAAATTACGACTTGAGAATGAGGTTTCATCCAAATATAATCAGAAAGCCCATATAGAATTTTGGCCCATTTTCCCTCAGTTTCAAAATAAAAATCCTGACTTAGACAAAAGTATTGGCTGAGCTATCTAATCACGTCATACATTACCACTTATCAGCACAATGAATAGACTCTTTATAATATCAGATGGGATTGAAACCTAATGTCTAGATTTTTTCTTAATTATAAGTTTAATATTTAATTTCCAAAAAGTGTTTTTTTAAACCTCCTCCCTTCCTTATCTAAAAATAAATAAATAAATACCTCCCCCTTCCTTATCTAAAAATAAATAAATAAATACCTCCACCCTTTATAATAGCTATGTACTTGTATTACTGTTTTGAGTTTAATAGGACTGAAAAAGAGGATACAACGAAAAGGAAAGTGAAAAGGTGGCAAAGGAGAGGACGGTGTAGATACCGAACTCGATCTATGGATTCTATTTGATTTCTAATATTAGGTGGTAGTTGGGAATACAAAGGGCGCGTAATCTGACGCGCCAAACGCCCTACAACAAACCTAGGAGTACCAACTCCAACCCTAATGAGGAGAGAGAGTCTCAAGATTAGACCAGTCAGTCCTATGCGGATCCTATATCCGTGCCGTCATGACAGCCGTCCGATCTCTGGTCTCAACCAGATTAAATAGTCATAAACGTCTTTATCGCGTGTCTCATGAACAGAACGGGAAATTTTATCGGCAGCAAAATTAAAAGAGAGGACTGTACAGAGTACCCCCCTCTCTCTCTCTCTCTCGCTTTTGTTCGACACAGCGATCTGTCTCTCTAGGTTTTCCGCTGGTTTCCTTCGATTCGATTTCAATTGCTCTCGGTTCTTTGTTCTCGGTTGAATCAGTGGCCAAAGGATCGATCTTTGGATTCAATTTTGAAGGGGTTGGGGAGAGAATAGAATTTAGGGGAATTGGGGACGATGGAGAAGGAGCTGTTGGAGTTGTTCGAGTCGGTAAGGAAATCGGCGGACGCCGCCAATTCTTGTGACGGAGGAGCCGAGGAAAGCCAATGCCTTGAGGCCTTGGAGCAGCTCAAGGATTTTCCCGTCACTTACCAACTCCTCGTCTCAACCCAAGTATGTCTATTTCCCCTTTTTAATTTCAAATTTTAATTGTGGTTTTTGACTGATATCATTGTTTTTTATTTGTGGGTTTACTGCATGTTTGTGTATGTTTGGTTCATGAAAAAAGGTCTTTAGTTATAGCAGCCAATTTTAGATCTGAAAGTTTCGTGATTTAATTTTGGAACATTTTGGGGATTGGAACAGCTTGAGCAGCAGTGTGACTCAGAATTAACCTCCAATAAGAAACCAAGCTAGCAATTTGTGTCATAATTTGAATTTCAAAATATCACCATTGATTTTCTTATTCATTGGGTCAACTTCTTTTGTAACGATAGAATGCTGTTTTAGTTCTTAGAAACATAGATATAGCAGCATGAAGATTAAATTGTAGTTCTTTATCAAGATAAGCAAATCCCTGTATAGTTTCTTGGTCTTTGGCCCCATTACGACCCAAAATCTTTGTATACCCAAAAAAATAGGGGTTGTATGTTTAGGTGTCGATATTGCTGCAATGTCTGATTCTTTTTATTGGATTACCCAAAAAATAGACGTGAGGTTTGTTTTGACCTTTGATTTGCAATATTTCAGGTTGGAAAGCGTCTTCGGCATCTCACAAAACATCCTAGAAAGAAAATCCAGACATTTGCCTCTGGTCTGATTGATACATGGAAAGGTATTGTTATAAAGGAAGCAAACAAGGATGCGAAAAATGGCCACTTGGAAAGAATAGACTCTCTCAAACGGGAGTCTCCAAGTGCCGACAGTCCCAAGCAGTCTCCAAGTGCTGACAGCCCCAGGCCTGGAAAAGTTCAGAAGACATCTGCTGTGAAGGTTGAGAAGGTTCCCAAGGCTGAGCCTGCTGAGGTGAAGGTTGAGAAGGTTCCGAAGGCTGAACCTGTTGGGGTTAAGGTTGAGAAGATTCCCAAGTTTGAACCTGCTGAGGTTAAGAAGGTTGATCACGATGTTAAACCAAAGGCTCAAAATGTCTATCCTGTCAAGGCTGAAAAAGCTGCTTCAGCAGAGAGGGTTAAGGTTGAAAAGGTATCGAAAGAAGTGAAGAGACCAGCACTGAACTCCTCTGGTGCCCCAAAGTTAACATCGATGATCAGGACTAATGATACAGCACGCGACAAAGTAAGGGGACTGCTGCACGAGGCCTTGAACAAGGTTATCGAGGAGGGTGATGAAAGATTTGCGGATGATGTGAATGCAGCTGATCCTATTCGAGTTTCTGTCACTGTTGAATCTGTGCTCTTTGAGAAATGGGGTGTTTCCACCGGTTCCCAGAAGGCGAAGTATCGATCTTTAATTTTCAATCTCAAGGACCAGAAGAACCCAGATTTCCGCAGAAAAGTTCTGCTTGGAGAGGTCCAGCCAGAGAGGCTGGTGGACATGTCAACAGCGGAAATGGCAAGTGATCAGAGGCAAGAGGAGACCAAGAAGCTTGAACAAAAGGCATTGTTTGAGTGTGAGCGTGGAGGTG
Organism: Oemleria cerasiformis; assembly: GCA_037349345.1. Classification (NCBI taxonomy): domain Eukaryota; kingdom Viridiplantae; phylum Streptophyta; class Magnoliopsida; order Rosales; family Rosaceae; genus Oemleria; species Oemleria cerasiformis. The sequence continues at coordinate 32,117,409 of JAZGTL010000007.1, read as the reverse complement.
GACCAAAAGCCACAACTGATCAATTCAAATGCGGTCGGTGCGGCCACCGCAAGACCACCTACTACCAAATGCAGACGAGGAGTGCTGATGAGCCCATGACAACATATGTTACATGCTGTAACTGCAGTAACCGCTGGAAGTTCTGTTAGAGAGTCTTCTTCTTGTAGGAGCTATGGCCATATTTTATTGCCAATTGACCAGACATTATAAGTTCAGAGACAGAAGCCTAGCGTATGGTAATGCACACTAGGGCACAATGGAATGGTTCCCCATTCCAGTATTGTAGCATTAGAATTTTGTTCTCTCAGTTTTCTTCTTCTAGAGTTGTTCTAGGCAGAACTTGGTTCCAGTACTTTAATGAATTCATGTATTTTTTATTTCTCATTCCATTGATGATCTAGATTGCTCTGCTATTGTGAATCCCTTAAAACATGCTTAATTTGATTGAACAAAACAAATCTTCACATGTCAATAGCAAAATCAGTAGAACATGTTTCATTTGTTTGATGCTTTCAACGCAACTTAATCAGCAGAACATGTTCATTGTTTTAGGTTTTATGCCACCTGATCATTTGTTTTCTGGTTTAAACTTGATCAAGTTAAGGTGTTCATTTGTGTTATGCTTTAACCTGGTTATCAACTTATCATTCATTCATTTGTCTCATTTGGGTAAAAATCGATACTTTAAAGTTGCAGACGATATATTGATACTTTAAACATGTCAATAGCAAAGTCGATAAAGTTTCAATAGCAGAATCGATACTTTCAACCTAAATGTGATAACATATCATTAGCAATATCAAAATTGATTTATTATACAAAAGAACAAAGTTTTTTGATTCATTATACACCAATTGTAAAATAATGGAGCTGGAAGTATGTGATGATGATGATAATCAAGATTGGGAACGGTCCTTGAGAGCCTGGAAAAGTCTGGAGCTGTTGTAAAAGATTTGAGCCCTTCTGTTGTAGTCATTGGGTTCTTTTCCTTCATCTTCACCCATGATTGCTTCCCTTTCCAAACACTCCAACAGCTCCACCACTCCTCTGTCTCCACACTTCTCCCTCAACCTCCCTTTCCCAAACCACTCCGGCCGCACCTCCGCCTCCAATTCTCTCTCAATCTCGCTCGCCGCCGCCGTACAACCCGCCGTGTCTCCGCATCCCACCACCACCGCCGGTTTCTTGTGTTCCAAGCTTCGATTAGTTGAGATTGACCCTTGATTCTTCCGAGGAACTAGTCTCTGAGTGAGAGTTGAAGGGGGAGTTTTGGTTTTGTGTGTTGGGATTGGAGAGCAAGAGTTGTTGAGTGTGCTTGTGTGGCAGAGAGAGAGTTCCATGGTTAGGGTTTTGTGAGGTTGGAGTGGCTGGACTTGCATATAAATAGGGTTGGAGGGTGAAGCCGCGATTGCTCTCCACGTGTACACAATGGACACGTGGGATAGTGTAGGAGGCACGTGTAATACAGAAGTCATAGAGTGTTCCAGAAAGAGGCACGCGTTTCAAAGCTAACACGTCAGGAGTCAGATGACTTTTCTTGTTCAAAGGCATCTAGTTCCAAACAATATCCTACTTTTTTCAAGGAAAAACAAAGAACAAATTATATCCTACTTTGAGCAAATCTCACGGAAGAGGAGATTCAAATTTGTACGCATGAAAAACGTACATATTTAGAGAATTCAAATTGGAGAAAAAACAATTCCTAATTCTACCAAGTAAACCAATAATTCCTAATTGATTCACCAATTCGAAAAGACTATCCCTAAAACTAAGGGATTATAATTTAGATTAGAAAGTAAAATCCTACATACAAAATAGATTAGAAAGTAAAATCCTGAAAAAATTACCATTGATGATTAAGAATTCAATACGTAATTTACAAAATAGATTAGAAAGTAAAATCCTACATATAAACATGGTAATTTAGCAAAAAATTTGGCGGGAGAAGTCATAAAGAAGCAGCTTGGTGCTCCTTATGTCTCTTCTCAGCTGCTCTAGCAGCAGCCACAGAAGGTGGCAAGTGCCTAAGACTTTCAGTTTCCATTTCATCACCACCTTCAGTTGCCTTCTCGTCGGTTTCTGGCACGGCGGGCGGCACCGTTTCAAACAAAGATTCAATGTCCTTCAATGTGAAAAATGGCTGATCTTGGTTCTTCGTGTTCCCTTTAATGAAGGTAGTGGAGTTCCTGCTTTGATTGAGCTTATATATGCTCTCTTCAACTGTGCCTTTAACCTAAAACCACACAAAGAACAAGACATAGAGAATGAGATTACATCTGCCTTTTAGTGCATGCAACTATATGCCTTAATGAGTAGTAACATACTATGAAACGATGAGCTATGGTCGCATGCATCTGTCCAATTCGATGTACCCGGCTGATTGCCTGTGCTTCTACTGCTGGATTGAGAAGTGGCTCAAAAAGAATAACGTGCTTCGCTTCTAGAAGATTGAGACCATTCGCTCCATGCTGAATTAACAGCAGTAACACCTGAATGGATTTTTCTTCTGGTTTTTGCCCATGTACATTGCCATTTCCTTTAAATTTGTTAATGGCAACTTGTGATTTCCTGTACATACGGAGCCAGATTATTATGAAAAATGGGGACGAGCCCAATTTCACGTTCAAGAACTATTATCGACTGATCCTCTTACCTTCCTCCTTTCATCCGAATATGGGTGATGCCATTAGCAGTGAAGGCATGCTCCAATACATCAAGAACATCCTTCCAGCTTGAGAAAACGAGAACTTTAGCCTCTGGATCTGAAGACTTTATCCACAGAATTCTTCTCGTGACTGCTTCAATCTACACAATACGAACAGAAATGAACATGAACCTTAACTTGAGTCCACTTGATGGCATGAAAATTATTTATATTACATGACGGTAGGATGTGTACCTTTGTTCCATATGAACCTTGAACTGAAATGGATGGTTCACCCTTTTCACGACTTTGGGTTGTGTGAAGCACAGAAGAATCATCATCAGCATAAGCAATATTTGCAACATCAGTATGTTGTCGACATGTTGGGCATTGTACCCACTTATCTCGAACCTTGTTATCACCAAGTAGTTTCCGCTCAGTGATTGCAAATAAACCTACCAGGATCAGATGGGAAAATGCATTATCAAGCACGATATAGTCCAAAGGAAAAAAAAGAAATTAGCAAGATGGAGATGAAGATAGGAGATGGTATGGTGAACACTTACATTTACAGCATGTAACATGGCCACACGGAAAAACCATCTTTCGAATGGTTAGCGGTTCTTGACAAACTGGGCATGTTTCTCTATCGCCTGTTGGTAGGCATCCATTTCTCTGTTCAGAAGAAGTTGGCATAGTGGCCTTCTCTTCAGCTACCGAGGAATGATCTGTGCTTTCTAAGGGAATCTTTTGTTTAGCTTGTACCAGACCCTGGGAACAATCAAATAGATTTACCAACAATAGCAACAAGAAGAATATTCTATATTTTATGTTTTAAAGCATGAGGAGAAAGCTCGGTAAAAGGGGAGAAATTTATTATTTTTCATTCTTTTCATTGCTGACGAAGTGTAAGTACGCAAGTCATGGCACAAAAACGCACGACTTTGCCCCACAGAAAAGGTACCATCAAGATTGCTGTTATCTGTATAATATCTCTAGACAAATAACTTCGATGAGAGTTCTGTCTTTTTGGATGCATATTTTCGAACATTTAAGATCTAGCATGCATAATGAATAGTTGAAAATGAATTTTGTATTTGTACCTTTAGATAACGAAGTTTCCCTTTTATATTGGACAATGAGCTCAATGATGTGAACTTGTCGCTAGTGTATTGGACGTTAGCTGAAGGCAGTTCATGCTCACTTATAGCATCAAGAGATTTATCATTCTCATCTTCTGCAAGGCGCAATCTTGAGGTTGCCATATTAATTTCATCATAAGCGTGTAGAATTTGAGCTTGGGCTATTGCCAAGGATCTTGCATGGGCATACTCCTTACGCATGCACTTACCCAGATAATAAAAGAAAAAGATCAGATTTCATCAGAACTTGATTGCTACTATCAGTTGAAAAGTTCTTGAAAAGATCTAAAGAGATATTTAGCATTCGCCGGGACGTACCTCAAGAATGTGTATATGGTTGGTGGCTTCTGATATACCTTCCCTCCCTAATAGGGACTTGCAATGGCTTTTTATAACTCCAAGAATGACCTCAAATTCAGATGGAAATTTTGTAACCTATCATCCAAATATATCAGCATCATTTAATGCTCAAAAAGAAAACAAGTTCATTCCAAAGTAGGTCCATGAGAGAGAGAGTAACCGACCACGACTTTTCCAGCATCTCTCTTCCTTGATTCTTCATTAGAATCGGCTGACGTTGAATCTTTATTTGGCTGTGACAAGTTCTGATAAAAACGATTAAGTGCAGAGAGCTTCTTCTGCAAACTCACAGCTTCTTCAGCACAGGTAGCCATCCCTCCGGATACCTTTTCACTGCGAAAGAGCCTTGCTTCATAACCCTGGGTAAAATATCAGGAATCATAAAGACCATGCAACATATTTAAGTCGTACTGGAATTCAACTAGGATACGAAAAGACAAGAGTAACAAACCCGAAATAATTCATCTAATTCACAGAGAACGCATAGGGGACCATTTTCATGTGCCTGGCAATTTCGACAGTATCTCACACTTTGGATATCCTCCTTCTTTGGATTCTCTATCGTCTGATCAATTTCTAAAACTCGATCGAGTAACACCTTCCTAGATGCTTCTAATTGATCCAAACCAGTCTGCATATGATACTTCAGAGAACTTACGCTTCGGAAGCTACATCAAAAAGACAAAAAGTTAATCAGCAAAAGCAGAATATTGACAGCGTAGATTAGATTTAATCTTTGTTCTACAATAAATTCCAACAAGATGAACTCCTAAAAGAATAAAATTATGCATCCTGCTGCAATCAAAGTTTCAATCATACTCTAACCACAAGCATTTGCAACGCAGAACTTCTGCCCCGAGTAAGTTAAAGGTGTTGACAATTTTGGAAACCCGATTCACATCAGGAAAACATGTCATAAAAACTACAAGCATCACTCTTGAGATACAAAATATATTTTAATCAGCAATTACAAGTTACGAGTGAAGAGAAAAGTGCAAAAGGTCAAATTTATGACCAGCAGTAGAAGTGATATGGAGAACTCAAATGTTTACTGACCGGGCGGCAATTCTCGATGACTTTGACTTGTTTAGATTTCCTATGAGGCCCTCTTCAATCTTTCTGGTCAACTCACTAGAGAAGTCTTTTTTCTTTTCAGCATGAAGAAGAGCCTCCAACCACCAAACGTTACCTAGATCTTTTCTCTCGGTAATTGCATTACAAACCTTCAACAGAGTTGATCTAAATATTAAAACATATCAAGAGAAAAAAGTGATCATAGAAAAAAAATATATATATGGGGAAAATTCGTACAAGAACGTCCTAGATGTATCTGAAATATACCTGTGTGTAAGACTTCCTAAACTCTTGTTGAGCCATGGATAGCTTTGAACTGAATGAAGACAAGAACTTTTGTTTCATATTGTCACAGGCTGTTCTCAAAGATACATCACTGAAGGAACTACATGAGGCATGGGGCGAATTATTATGTTCTCGGTCAACAATAAGGTCATTCTCTGATATTTCGGATGTTCCTTCAAGTGAGTTTCCAGAATCAATGGAAAAGTTGTCTTTCCCACCCAGTTTTTGCCTCTTCGCTGCATGTTCATCACATTTTTCAGTCCCATGTATCTCGGAGGCCATTTCCCTAGAGCTTCCAGAAACCTGTTCTTCTGAGGGAATGCAGTTGGTTGCCAATGGGAGTATTTCAAAAACATTATGATAAATGTGAATATTCAACAAAGGGTCGACGCGAAAGTCCTCAGAGTGCTCTACTGCTAAGGCCAAAGCTTCCTTGTAAAGTGATAGAGCTTGAGTGAAATTTTGCTCAATTACAGCTATCCCAGCAAGCCCATTGAGAGCTACAACTAATCTCCTGAGTGCCTCCTCTCCTTCTATCTTTGTCTTACCTACAAGAACCTACAGAACAAGATCCCTTAAAACAGAAAAAATTAAAGAAATAAAGAGCGCTGGCCAAAAGTTAAATAATGCAATGGAAACACACCATTAGTATTTCCTCCATAGTCATGGGGGATTGTTGCAGAGAACGAAGCCCAGAGCTTCCTACTTGAGGGTGGCAGCAGGCTTGCCGAAGCTTCAAGAGCGTGTTCAGCAGCTTTCCTGCTTCCGCATGTGTGATGAAAGAGTTTGATGAATCATAAGATGCTAAGCGTCCTAGGAATAGCAAGCACGAAGATTGTCAGAGCTAAAAATTTCTGCCCCGCTCGGAATTTTTATGTTGCTTATTCAATGACGACTCTTAAATTAAATTGTAAAACAAACATTAACAACCTCTGACTTCTCTTTTCGAAATATCATCTTTCAAACTTTCAATGGCTTCTCGGGCATAACTCACACAAGTTTCATGTTGCCTTTGGTAAAAGTGCTCTTCAACTGGAGATAAAGTGAGCCAAGAGAGGCATTCCTCCTGAGGAGGAAGCTGTAACTCGTCTGCAACATGCACTTTTGAAGATCGCCACATGATTTTTTTGAACAAATTATGAGTAAATTCCATAGCTCCTGCATCTCTCCTCTGAAAGGCAAGGCAAAAATCAGATGAATACCTTGGAAAAATCATAAGAAAACACTAAAAACCCTAAATGCGGAAAAAATAATAGAAGGATGCAGTCGTGATTAATGGTTGCATGATTTTGGGATCAAAGTTTCAACTTGGCTAAATACACTAAGGTATAGGTTTTATCTTAATGGTTTCAGTTATCTGGCATCTTTGAAATTTTACATTGGCAAGCAGGCTCCAGTCTTGGAAAACAGTTTGAGAGTTTGACAGCAAAGGATGCACCGAATTTCATACCTCATATGGATCTCGTATAACTTCAATCCACCACCTAGAAGCATTGAAAGGGCATACTTTAAGAAATCGTAGAAGTCCATATAAATCATCAAGTTTGCGTTGTATAGGAGTCCCCGTAATGCACCAACGGTGCTTAGCGTACAGCCGCAAAGCCATTTCTGTGGCAGCAGCGGCATTACTCTCCACCATTTGAGCCTCGTCCAAACAAATTCTCCACCAGAAAATTCTGGTCAGAATAGTTGGAACAACAGGGTATCTAAAACAAAATGGCTTGTCATCATCTTGAAAAATTCAGGTCAAAGAGAAATTCAAATCTTAATCAACCCAGTGATGTTCTAACACAAAGCATCTAAGTAAGGGGCATGATCTATGTTTTACTTGTACACCATCATTACAAGCAATCAGGCAAAAATCTTATCCAATTCCTTGAAGGATCATTCAAATTTGTGCAGCCAATTTGAACATATAAAACATAATAGCAAGAATGGCATAAGTTTCGAAGGAACCTCTTTTGGAACCTCAAGAAGCGCCGATCACCTTCATGCCTATCTGAGTCATGTGACAGGTCCTCTTTAAGCACATCATATGTTGTTAATACAATGTCAGCACTGATGAGATCATTAATATCAACCTCAGTTGTGTGTGAAAAAGAAGTCTGCCTCACACCTTCATAGACACAAGTTTTCAAAGAACCTGAACGAGTATGACTGGGATAATAAGAAAAGTCAGTCGGAATCAAGGAGATTGAAGGTTAACTTACCAAAATTCTCTACATTGCAACAGCGTTATCTTTTTGGGATAAATAATAAATTACAGTTTAACAAAACCAATTTTACATTGAAGTCAACCATAATGCACTCTTTAAGAGTGCTGACATTTGCAATTGTAGAATGGTTAAGACAGAAAACATACCGCATAATTTCAGAATGCCATTGGGACAATATAGGAGCTGGACAAATTATAAGAGTGGCACCGGTAGCAATAGGAGAGTTAGTAGCTTGTATCAGTTCTGAGCATAGCTGGCAAATATATTTCCCATCTCTCACATCTATTGTGGTTGTAGTCTTCTTTCTTACTTTTCCACATTCGTCTCCATTAGAGGTCTCTCTGGATTTTGTAGTTTTCCCACTAGCTGAATAACCCACACAGTCTGCATGTTGCCATGCATCGCATAAGTCACACTGTACCCATATTCCTTTGTATAACCTATTTTCAGTCACAGCTCCACATATACATTCAACTCGCTCTCTTTTTAATCTTCTAAGATTAATTTTGAGATCCTCGGTAGCTTGAGATTCAGAATCATCAATTATGTTGTCTTCATCTTCCGTCTTCCGATGAGCAAATATGCAAGCAAGAAGTTCAACAGTTTTCCCCATGCCCATTTCATCTGTGATAGTCATAAATATAATTGCCACAAAAAGAAATTAAGACAACACCAGCCTTTCCTTCAAGAAGTATTAAACATTATTAAAGGTATTTATTCAGATACCTTCATTCCCTATATGCACAAAACACATCTATAGAAAATTTTAAAAAGAATGTACTAGTTGCTAAAGAATAATCTAGAGCAGTGGGATGACCTGCAAGAATACCGCCAACGACATACGGTGAAGAATTAACTGGGCGCAACGAAACATTTCCACTGGAATACATTATCAAGTTCACAGTAAGTATTAGATAGATAGAGGAGGAGGAGGGAGAGAAAGAGTATGTCGGAATGAAATAACACGCTTTAAAGTTAAACCAACAGATTTGAGAAAGCCACTACCTGAAGGGGTTGTAGAACATTTTTGCACACGTGTCGAGAAATTCGATGGCCAAACATAAAGGTGATATGAACTGTCTTTTTTCCTCTTCGGCCAGACATTTTGAATCTCCTTTCTCTCTCTGTACCATCCAGTAAGCTGCGCGGCGCTGATATGGCTTTAACTCAGGAAGCAAATCAGGCATGTCAACTTGAAGCATTGCATCTACTCTGTACACAAGATACAATAGAGATTAAACTGAAAGATTAAAAGAAATAAAATTTAAAAGTTGAAATAGACTATGACATCGAAAGATACTCACTTTGATGGTTTAATGGCTTCATAGAACCCAGCAACATCAAACCTTGCATGGTCACTGGGACCTGAATTAGCATAGCCGATCTCAGTTCGCAAATCAGTTTCCATTTCTGTTGATTTACTGACTCCATACCTGGCCTCAGAGGTCATTACTTCAGGATGAAGCCAAGCCACGACATTCCTCATACTCCTTTTCCACAGTTGCCTAGTATTGTCCAGAAGTGACTCACAAGCATTAAATGCGCTCTTAAGTATCTCCACCCTAACCCTGACGGTTGACATATCATTAGATAACCCAACCCACCGAGCTGGCCTCAGTGTTATAAACTTCAAACTGGCCAAGTGAACAAGACCAGAGATACCTTCACCTGGTCCATCAAAACTTCCTGATAAAATCACCGAGCTCCTGTCCACATTCTCTGTTGAACTTTTTCTAATGAATTCCAACGATATATCAGCAGAGGATAACACAGGCCAATGACCTAACTTTATACGAGTGATAAAATCATTCATGTTGCAAACACGAAACCTTAAGTAGTAATTATCCTGATTAATATCACCATTAAATCCATCACCAGAAAATCCTTCTCCCAAATTCAAATCTGTTAAAACAACTTCAGCAATATCGAGATGCTCATCTGAAAACCAACACGACCGATCAACTTCTACAAAATATGGTTTATCAACATTATCTAGCTTATTCTTTCGTGATTTCTCAGTTGAAGGCTCATATTCATCCAATTCCGCCTGATCAGCATTGCTCTGACCCTCTAATATTACCCCACCAGACCGATGCGGCTTCCTTTGCTTCCTTCTACCCATCACTCTAAGCAAAAATAAAACCCTAATATTAACAATGTGATGTCAAAAGCACCCACTATAATCAAAATAAGCACATTGTAGAAAAGCAATCAAGAGGAAACACAATATTTGGCGTCATCCACGAGAGGAGAAAAACACTCTTACTAATCATGAGCAGAGAATGAAGCTTCTCCGGTACATGAAGAAAGCACATACATCAGAAACTAGAACAATTAATACAACACCACCCACCAAGGAAAACTCTGACATGTCCGATACAACCAACCCCATCCACCCAGCATAGTAACAAATTTAGAGACTAATACATGTACAAACATAAATTAAAACAAAACAAGCTTTTAAAGACAAACACTTCACAAAGATATTTGCTTTTGCTTTGCATTCATAGTAGTAATCATAAGTTGCGTTTCAATGGTTACCCAGAAACTGAGAGAAAGAAAGATACTTTTTCCATTGGAATGTAAGAAGCTTTTGCCATTGGCAACTGGGAAAGTCACAGAATTGTCATCCGAAAAGAATTAAATTAACAAACTTGATAATGTCAACAGGAACAATGTGATTTGAGGAGGAACTATGAAGTTATGACACAATTAAGAAATTAATTAAAAGCAAAAATAAAAAAATTTGAATGAAAATTGAGAGAATTTATGGATTTTGAACCTGAAAACTCCGTCGTCTGTGTGTGCAAGCTGCCCCGGAATCAAGAGACGGGAATGGTCTGTCCTCCAGGTGACTGAACTTACGCGCGAGTAGAGAACCAAAGTCCCCAACTTTTATATGAATCCCAATATTTTATACTTCGAGTTACAACTTACAAACCCACAAAGTCAACGACAGTTTTGGAAAGTTCTTCAATTCCTTGCAATTTCATTCGCCAGTTATTTTGGCTTATGTCACGGTTATTTTGGACTTGATGGAAGGTAATTCTATTTAGCGCACCATGTTTCTCACCGTTGGATGAAGAAACGGTCCAGATTTTATGATTGATAATATACAGTTTTACCCAAATTCTCCCCCATTTTTAACTCGAACACATCTCTTTCCTCATCTCTCTGACCCGACTGATCTCTGCCTCTTTCTGTATTTGCTTATAAACGCCGTCGGTTGGAGAAGCGGCGACGGTCGGAGAAGCATTTTTGAGGTAGAAGTGTTCAGGCTGACTGTGAAGCGGTCATCTCTAGGTTTTGATTGTCAATCTCGATGAAAGGAGGAAGGAAGAATCTGAAGAGGGCAGCGGAGGAAACGAGCTTAACCCTCAAAGATGGTGACTCTATAATGCAAGTGCTTTCTCTCCGTGGCTCCAATCTCATTGAGGTGCTTTTCTCTTTCGAATTCAATCAACTAAATTTCTTACCTTTTAGCTCAATTTTTTTTCATTATTTAGTAAAACCCAAAACCCTTCTAAAACCCTAATTTATAGTCAATGTAGTTGTTCAATCTTCCCTCACTTGACTGTAGTAAGTTTCCACTATTTATCTCTCAAAACTGTGTCAATACAGCCTCTTCTTATCGTAAAGCACCAGTCTTTATGAAAATGCACAAATGGCTGTGAACGTAGTGGGCTTTACTTCTATGGTGTAGCACTCAACTCAAATGGTAAAGGGATGACATGGGGTTGGGATAATTATTAGATTCAAATACTGGAACAGAAAAATTTCAACTTTTATTGCCAATGTGTTTAATAACTGCTTAGCCTGCCTTTGATTCTGGTATAATTATTGAAGGTATTGGATGCAAAAGGAGAGAATCAAATGGTAAAGGGATGGCATGTGGTTGGGATAATTATTAGATTCAACTACTGGAACAGAAAAATTTGAACTTTTATTGCCAATGGGTTTAATAACTGCTTAGCCTGCCTTTGATTCTGGTCTAATTATTTAAGGTAATGGATGCAAAAGGAGAGAAATCTCTGGCGCTGTTTCCGGCCAAGTTTCAAAAGAGTATGTGGATAAAACGAGGTATGTTAGCTCTTTCATGTAAAAACTCAAATTGTTCAGCAAATTCCAGTAAATGTAGCCAAAGAAAAAAGAACAGTATTTTGAGTTCGTTCTCCTTGGGCAGGGAGTTTTGTTGTGGTTGATGCAAGTGGAAAGGAAAATATTCTTGAATCCGGCAGCAAAGTGGCATGCATTGTTTCAAAAGTTCTGTTTTATGAACAAGTTCGTCAACTTAAGAAATCGCCAGAGTGGTATGTATTCTCCTCCCATCTAAAAATGATGTGCCACTATCTATTTCACCGCGGAGTCTTTTTTGGCATTCTTGGTTGTTCTTCCTAGATTGTTACTTGCATATATCATATATGCCAAATGCAGATTGTGTAGCTTAGTCATTTAAAAAGCGATGGTAGTTTGTTTTTTGGTTATTTCAATATTTCTATATCAAACTTTGAAATGTCCCTCAAGTGAACTCAACATTTATTCTGGCTTTCCTTCATCTGAGGATGGAAAAAGGTAGCTCATGGAAGTGTAATGCAGCCACTTGCACATCTTTTCTAAGTAGGCACTTGCATGCATCTTCATCATCTTCACATTTGTTCTCTTATGCTTGTGTTTTGTTCCTTATACTTGCTTTGACCACCTACAGGCCGGAAATCTTCAAATCTGCAGATGAGTGCACTGAAAGTTTGCAGGGAGACACCTCACAGAAAGAGGAGAATGAGCTCGACTCAAGCGATGATGGACTTCCTCCACTTGAAGCCAATACCAACAGGATGAAACCCGTTGATTGGAAATCTGATTCAGAATCGAATTCTGATACAGAGTGACAAAAATTCAAAATGTTAGATTGACAATGTATCCAGAATTGGAGATAACAGTGTCAAACGTGTGTCCAGATATTTGGACGTCATTTTTGTTGGATTGACTATGTATCTATCTAATCATGTACCGAAAGGGGGACATATCTCAATCCATTTATGTAATATTTAAACGTTTCCGCAGAGCCTTCTACATGGAAATATTTCTCCTTCCAAGTACTGATCATTTACCTTGTTCTACAATTCAAATTGCTTGTCTTTTTTGTTTGTTTTTCAAAAGCAAAATTCAGCAAGATTTGCCCATTTCTGGAACTCTAGTTTTGGTAGTACTGCTTGAATTTTTACCAAGCTTATCGCATTTTTCATGCCATGAATTCAAAGCAGTCCAAATTGTTTGGTTTCCTTGCTGGACATTTTTATGGAGATGTTTTTCTTGATACATCAGTATTGAAAGAGAGGATTATATACAATTGAATATGATTTCGTCTTTTATTAAGAGTCAAATCTAAAATCGTCCCTTATGAAAGTTGAATTCGAAATTATATTACTAGTGGTTATAATAAGTTTTAGTCATAGAAGTTTTAAGTTGTTGGTTGGCTTAAATTGTTATAGTTATGATGGAGGGGATTCGAATACCAACTTGTAATTATGATTTTATTTCATCACATTGTTGAGAGATCATCTTCTCTATATATGAAGAGATATATAAAGGAGATTCGAATATGAGATTAATTATTTGATGTACAAATTGAATGAAGGGAGACATTAAATTTGAGAATTTATTTGATTTAAAAATAAAATAGATCTTCTTTAACTATTTGACATCGCACAAATTTGAGTAATATGAATTACGAAGCATATAGTGATTTTATGAGAAATCCCATGGTGCGCCACCAGTGAAGCACCTAACCACGTGGCATCCTGCCTTTCACTTAGGACTCGTGTAACGTTCCACAAAAATACAAAAGATATTTTCTTCCGAAGATTGAGCGATTACAGAGAGAGAGTGACTGAGATGGTAATTAGCTGACAGTTGATATACTGTCGCAACGCCGTCGTTGAAGGTGACAATAAATTGACTGCAAACAAAGTTGAGCATCGATTTGACACTCTCCAAGTTTCCTAATTCCAACCCCTGAATTCATTTCCAAAGATTTCAGATTTTCTTTTTCTTTGGAAGTGAAGAGATGGCTGTGGCCATGGTCTCAGCTGTGAGGGGCAGTCGTTTACCACCATTACACCGTCATCACCACTGTATTATGAGCTCGTCGTCATCATCGATTGTTGGCAGTTGGGGTTCGTTAAGATCATGGAACCAGCTCAATTGTCGCTCCAGCCCAAAGGGTTTCACTCTCTTGGCCCGTTATTCGCAAACTCAGGACCTTTTCTCCTCTCGCCTTCAAGGTGCTTAATTTCTTTCCGCAATTAATTTTTGGATTTTGTTTATGAATTTTGGATTCTTGGGTTTAGCTCAATCTCGATCATTATTTGGTTTATTTCAATTTTTATCTGAATTTTGGACTTTCACTGCCGAAGACACCCACATGAACATACATCAATAGTAGGTTATGCATGTTTGAAACTTCTGCTTACGATTATACATTTATACTCTGCTCACATTGATATTTTGTAATGATGAAGAAGCAATCTTCAGAACTCATTAACAAACCTCTTGGTACGAGTACCTCCAGAAGTGAAACCTAGTTATAAAAACTGTCTAACCAGAAGTAAAACTCTTATGTTTGGCAGCATTAATCAATTCTTACACTAACTCTTAGAATGAGAAGGAAATTCTGGTTTCCAGTTTTTTTTTTCTTTCTCTAATCTCGGGCTTTGAGGTTGCTCTAATGTGAATTCGCTTTAGACCTTGGCATGAACATCTATGTATTCTTAATGTTTGAATTCGTTGCTCTTTTTTATCACTCTAGTGTTTCGACGCTTTAAGCTGAAGCTGGAAATTCGTGTTGTTATCAGGTAGTATGGAAGACTTGCCTAAACTGGTGGAGGACATTTTCCTAACATCAATCAGTACAGGTCCACGTGGTGCGCTAAGGATGGTTCAAGGGATTCAAGCGTTTATTGGGGTTGGCGGGGAGTGGCTTGCCGATGTATCGAAGGTAACAGGAAATTCGTTTTATTTACTGGCAGTTATTTGATTTCCTACTGCTAAAGTTTTTCCTTTCTCTTAGTTAGTTACTTAGTTAATTTGTTTTGGTCTTATCTTCTGGGTTTATCAGTTTTTATTCTGTATTTGAAGATTATGCAATTTTTTTTCCTTTTCCTTTTGAAATATTATCAAAGAAAGATTTGTTATAAATTCATTTTCAGCATTTTATTGTTGGCATTGCGTAGCCTTTACCTTTTGCACATGCATAACATGATCTTAGATTGCTTGAGAACATCTAAAGAAGAATGGGATTCTTTGAATTAAGAACATCTAATCATGGCCAAAAAATATATTTTTGTAGCATTTGTCTGCAATTGATATGACTCTAGAGAGGAAGTAATGACCATATGAATTCATGTAGCCAGTTCCAATACTTGAGATTAAGACTTTACTGAGTTAAGTGCTTCTAGGCATTGCTTAAAATCATTTGAGTTGACATGACTGAATAAGCAAAACTGTCAAGACTATAATCTGAATGATCTTTACCCTTTGTTTGTAGACAACCAACTCGTCTGCTGGATTACCAACCCAGCTGCAGCTTGGATTGCTATCCCCCCTTTATTTGAGGAGATTGTTCGAGCGCATGGGGGCAACCTATGTTAAGTTGGGTCAGGTAAATCTTGTTGCTTCATATTCTTCTTCTTTGATGGCATGCAAAGAGCATCCATATTTACCAATAAATATGTATTGATTTCCAAAAGCATTTTATGTGCACCTTTTTTATGTAAAGTATCTTAACTATGGCCCACTCCATAAGCTTATTCCTTATATCCAATTTAAGATTATGTTTTATTTTGCTGTTCGTTTCTATATTTCTTCATGCTATGCACACAATCACTAAAGATATTTACTTGCAAATGGTAGTTTATTGCATCTGCACCAACATTGTTTCCATCAGAATATGTCGAGGAATTTCAGAACTGCTTTGACAGAGCTCCTGCAGTTCCCTTTGTGGAGATTCAAGCAATATTGCGTCAGGAATTGGGGAGACCAATAGAAAGTGTTTTTGAATATGTTGACCCAACCCCACTTGCTTCAGCCTCAATAGCACAAGTATTTTTCTCTTCCTTTCTATTGTCACATTTCCTTAATCCATTTTTCGAGCTTAGTAATAAGATGTGTGGTATGTTCTGATTAGGTTCATGCTGCAAGGATAAGAGGCTCTCAAGAAGATGTGGTTATAAAGATCTTGAAACCTGGAATGGAAGATATGTTGGTTGCTGATCTGAATTTTGTTTACATTGTTGCCCGCATTTTGGAGTTCTTGAGTCCTGATATAAACCGTGCTTCATTGGTACTGTGGACAGAAATTTTAGCTTTTGGATCAGATGACTTTAATGCTTATTTTGGATGACAAGTCCAAGCATACTAATTTAATTCATACTCCGAATGAATTTCCCTTGTACAAACCATATCCAGGGAAAACATAAACTACTTCATCTAATCATCTAGTTTTTTATTGTCCATTGAACTTTGACCTGTGAAACTATCCAGAACAGTGGTAATCTTTGGTTCTGGTTGTTCCATCGTGTCTCATGTTCACCACTCAAAAGAATTAATATCCGTTTAGTTTGCATCCACTTACGTTGGGAAGTGATGGTAGATAGAAGTTTCCATTTTAATCTTTTCATCCTTTCAGTAGGTTGGTATTGTGAAAGACATACGGGAATCCATGCTTGAAGAAGTTGATTTCTACAAGGAGGCTGCAAATATTGAGTCCTTTAGGAGATATTTAGAAGGCATGGGACTCACAAGGCAGGCTACAGCTCCAAAAGTATATCACCGTTGCAGCACCAAACGAGTTTTAACAATGGAGAGGCTATATGGAGTTCCTCTTACTGACCTAGACAGTATAAGTTCATTTATTTCTAATCCAGAGACCAGTCTCATAACTGCCCTTAATGTGTGGTAGGACTTAAATTCTATCCAAAACTAACATGCTTGAAGTTTTGTGTTTAACTACGTGTCAAAATTTTGATCTTGTCACTTGGTATTAAATATTTCTGCAGGTTTGGCAGTTTACTTGGATGTGAAAGCTTCCATGCAGATGTACATGCAGGCAATCTGTGGTTGTTGCGTGATGGCCGTATTGGATTTCTTGATTTTGGTATGCATAATCTTCATGCATTAAGTCACTTAAATAGATGTGATTGGCATCAGCTTTTTTTCCATGGTTCAGTTCTTTATGATTGTGACCTTCCAACCACGTAAAATCATTGTTGCATTTGACTTAATTTACAGGAATTGTTGGTCGTATATCCCCAAAAACATGGGCTGCCATGGAAATATTTCTGGGATCAATTGCAACTGAAGAATATGAATCGATGGCATCTGCGTTGATTGAAATGGGTGCTACAAACACAAATGTTGATGCTAAGGCCTTCGCAAGCGACTTGGAAAAAATGTTCTCATCATTAAAGGCAAGCATTAAACTTGGGGTTGGGATAATTCTGTTCTACTTTCCAAAATCATATTGTTAATCATTACCTGTACTTGTCCTGGGACAAGTTAGAAGCTAAGGAAATGTCATGTTTAGCAGAAGGTTGCAGCACAAAGATAACCCTTTTTTTCCTTAAATATTTTGTTGCTGTGGAAAACAACGTACGAGAGAGCTGTGCTATAGCTAAAAGATTATATAACTGAAGTGGCTTAGTATCTGAAACCAGCTTAGTGTAAACAATTGAATTGTCCCTCCAAAAAAGAAATATAAAACAATCGCATTGCAGCTAACAATTCCTCATTTCCAGGATTTGGATACTGAAATAGTCATAGCAACAGCCAGGGAGCCGTCTACAAATGCAACTGCTGTCTCTGCTAATCTAGTTGTTGATGAGAGACAAATGAATGCACTTTTTATTGATGTGGTAAGCTTTTGACTGCCTTTAGATGTACATGTCTCCATGATTTAATGGTACTCCTGTAGCTTATGCCTTCATTTTGACACCTTTGAAAATCCAAGAATCAATTGGTAACTACAGTATGCTTCAATAGGGTGATTCCATGAACAAATGTTGACTAGGAGAAAGCAATCATGCTAGAGTAAAAGACGTTTTTTTTCAATCTAGGTGCTTAGGTTTGTCTGTTCAATGACAATCACCAGTTATAAGGTGCTTGCTTGCATGTTCTTGTTTTTCAGATTCAGGTTAGTGAATCATATGGACTGAGATTTCCCCGAGAGTTTGCACTCCTGTTGAAGCAGCTTTTGTATTTTGATCGTTACACCCGGTTGTTGGCCCCGAACTTGAATATGCTCCAAGACCAAAGGGTTTCCATTGCTTCAAATCGAAAAAGCAACTACCGGGATGATTTCAGATGAACCTAGAAGTGCAGATGCAGCACCTTCTTGTAGGTTGTGCAAATGTAAATAAAAGTAAAGAGATATACTTTAGAAAAGCAAAGCATGTAGGATTTTAGGTGTGGAATTGGCCATCAAATCTCGCAATGCTTTGCCTTAACAATATTGAGCTGTTATGACCACTGAATCACATTTCTTAAATATTGCTCAGTTGGAAGGATCCAATTTCTTGTTTTTACTGTCTATACTGTTCCGAGTTGAAAATTTCCCATTTTAGTGCATCCTAATTGTAATCCAAATTCTGAATAGATTTGGGTCGGAATTGGAATGTATAAATTTCAATTTGAAGGTTTCTCAACTCTTTCTGATGTGAAAATACCGAAATAATCCAACTTTTTATAGCATTATAATAATTATTAGGGGAAGAAATTGAGCAGGTAGTGAGTCGTGAGTTTGTAAGATCAAAACTACAATAGATGGCGAAGATATATTTATGCAGAGTACTAGAGTTCGGTTATCTGCTCTTTGATGGTGCTAATAAAAAGCAAACATGAAACCACAGAAGTACAAAAGAAGCTTGAACTATCAATATCATTCCACAGGCACAAGATATATGTACGCTATATTATGAACAAATAAATCAAATTGGAATCTCTGGTAAACTTATATACACACAACAATCCAAAACTTGATTTCTACCTCTAACATATACTCACTCAGTGCCATAATAGACAGAAGAAGAAGAAAAAAGAAAATTTTGAAGTCCCTAACTTATAGGTATGGCAAATCAGCCAACATATTCTGAGAAATATCTGTTAGTTCCTTGAGGCCAAAGTTACCTCAGCCTTGAGTATGAGCTTGTTCCTGTGTGAGATGATGATCCAGAACCTCTTATCACTTGGCTCGGCGAAGAGTAACCCATGAGTCGATGAAGTGGTGAAGTTGACTTTGGTGGCAGCTCCTCAATTTCGGAGGACATCGAGGGTCTTGCTGAGACATAAGTTTCCACTGGATTCTTATCTTTGTTCTGAGACTCTTTCAAAGCAAGCTCCTTTCTTTCTCTCATTTGATCCAAAGAACTGTATGTCATGTTTCTGTCGTCTGAATTGCCTCGGAGAGAGTTGGAGGGTGCCAAAGGTCCAGGATCACCTTCAGTAGAGTATCTCTTGCTGAAAGAGTGTCCATAACCATATCCATAATCATCAGAACATGACACGGGATCTGCATCTTGAGACTCAAATGTCCCATTAACAGCAGCATTATAGTCCCCAGCCTCACTTGGAGGAGGGGCTATAGCAGTCTGTTCATATGGGAGAATATGGCATCCCTTCTGCAGTGAAAACTTAAGCACCTCCGAGCACGCCCCACATTTAAGTCTATGGATTTTCCTCTTAAAAAGGAGAAAATCCGCAGGTATCTGCAGAACCTTCAGGCAGTTGTAACAAGTTATGATAGGGGCCCCACCTGCTATGGGACGGAAATGGCTCTTACCCATATAAGGCTTCTCTCGAAGATACTTCTTCACATCATACCTTCTGTGCTTCAGATCCTCAGACATTGTTTCATGTCCCCACATAGGAAATTCAGATTCTGCATAGCGTTCAGGACTTGAGGCACAAGATACCCAACAATTGTGACCAGGGTGGACACTGCATACCCCGTTTTTGCTGCAACGGACGGGTAGAGGCAATGGTGCTGAGCACTGCCAGTCTTGGGGACCGTGACGCATATAGGAGGGATCAGCCTGGTGCCTGCTGGTTGTTGCCTCACTGGAGAAAGGTATACGCGGGGGTTTGCGGTGCTGAGGTGGATAATGGCTTCCTGCCCTGTGTCTTCTTAGATATCTTTGATAGTTTGGGTCATGATAGTGTTCATCCTCAGATGCTTCATAACTCCGGTACTGGGGAATACGACTTTCCTTCAAAGTAGCTCCTCCAGCAACTCTTCCACTTGCCTTTCCATTCAAATTGTTGACTTGGTCCTGCAGTTCATAAACCATCCTCAACAGTTGCATCTTGTTCGGTTCAGGATCCACAGACTTGCCAGATGACTGATAGCCTGAATTGCGTAGGTACTCATTAAGGGGTTGATTTGTAGGCCCACCATTTTTATGTCCAATCTGGGAAACTCTTGGAGGGAAAGCCATCCTAGACATATATTCATAACTTTGAAGTCTGTTCCAATCTCGATATGGATTGCCTTGTCTTCTAGGCTGATGCAGTTCAACTTGATCCCAGTTTCTGTATTTCATGGAGTGACCGTTCTTACTAGACAAACTTGACCATGAATCCCTTCCTTGATGTTGCAATCCTGAATCCCCTCTATTCACCAAGAATTTATCCCTTCTAGCTCTTTCTTCAGAATGTACAAATTTTGAACGTGGAATTCGGTTGAAGAATTGATCATCCATGCCATCCATAGAAGAAACACTGGCATCATAAGCATGATGGCTTCTATTTACTGGGGACTTAGACATACCTCTATGTGCACCGCTAAACTCAGAGCTGGGGTTGAACTCTGTATTTTCAAATGCATCAGGAGACCTCACTTGATCAAAGCCAATTGGAGCACTATTCTGCGGTTCCACCAGTTGTTCATCAGGAGAAGATATAAGAGAATCTGATGAAATGCTTTCCCTCGGAGGCACATGAGCAGTGACTGTTGTTGAGCTCCGGAAATCCAACTCAATCTTCTTTTTTATGTCTACTTCCACATCTGCTTCTGCCAAAGGTGAGCTCTCATCTTTCACTGATACTTCTGAACCTGCTCGTGGCGCTGTTGGTAATGACTCCATTTTATTAAGCGCAAACTCAGTGGATGAACAGATTCCATTGGAGACTTCAAGTTGCTCGGTACGAAAATCAAGAGACTCATTTCGATCACTTCCCTTGTTTTGGTCTTCATTTGGTACGTTAATGTCTCCAAGCTGCTCACGATGACATTCTTCAGAAGACTTAACAGCATCCCTCCCATTGCTTTGATTCGAAGTCCATTCTCCAGAGCCTGGAAGAATAACCTTATGATTTGAGCTGCCAAATTCTTTGTCTTCGGGAGACTTATTTTCACTCTTCTCAATCTTTTGTTCCGAGAAGCATTTTTGTGAGTCAGGAAAGGTAGCCTTAGGACTTGAGCTGCTGAATCCGTCGCCTTCTAAAGACTTGTGCTGATCCCTCTCGTTGTTTTGATCCAAAACTCCTTCACCTGGGTCAGAAAAGGTAGCCTTAGGACTTGAACTGCAAGATTCACAGCCTTCTAAAGACTTGCTCTGATCCCTCTCATTGGTTTTGTCCGTAAATATTTCTCCCGGGTCAGAAAAAGCAGCCTTAGGTCTTAAGCTGCTAGACTCATTGCCTTCTGAAGATTTACTCTGATGCCTCTCATATTTTTGGTCCGAAAAGCATTCTCCTGAGATTGAAGGACTTGCATTATGACTTGAACTGCTTGATTCTATGTCTTCAGAAGACTTGCTCTGATCCCTCTCATTGGTTTCATCCGTAAATCTTTCTCCTGGGTCAGGAAAAGCAGCTTTAGGACTTGAGCTGCTAGATTCACCACCTTCTGAGGATTTACTCTGATGCCTCTCATTGTTTTGGTCCGAAAAGCATTCTCCTGAGATTGAAGGACTTGCATTATGACTTGAACTGCTAGATTCTATGTCTTCAGAAGACTTGCTCTGATCCCTCTCATTGGTTTCGTCCGTAAATCTTTCTCCTGGGTCAGGAAAAGCAACCTTAGGAATTGAGCTGCTAGATTCACCACCTTCTGAAGATTTACTCTGATGCCTCTCATTGTTTTGGTCCGAAAAGCATTCTCCTGAGATTGAAGGACTTGCAATATGACTTGAACTGCTTGATTCTATGTCTTCAGGAGACTTGTCTTCACTCTTCTCATCCTTCTCATCATTTTGGTGCGAAAAACAATATCCCGAGTCAGGAAAAGTAGATTTAGGAGTACTTGAGCTGCTAGATTCACCACCTTCTGAAGATTTACTCTTATCCCTCTCATTGTTTTCGTTTAAAGCACATTCTCCTGAGTCTGGATGACTTGCATTATGACTTGAGCTGCTACATTCCTTATCTTCAGACAACTTATTGTCGTTCTTCTCATTGTTTTGGTCTGAAATGCATTCTCCCGAGTCACGAAAAGTAGGCTTGTCAATTGAGCTGCCAGATTCAATGCCTTCTAACGACTTACTCCGATCCCTATCATTGCTTTGGTCCAACGAGCTTTTTCTGGATTCTTCAGAAACATGATCCAATCTAATCTTCTGAGCGGCCACTGTCTCATTTAAGCTAGAGCTCTTGCTTCTCATCCCATTTATTCGACTCTTTGCTGCATTCAATAGGAGGATTTCGAAAATTAATACCAAGAATGAATTTTGAAACTAAGTAGCAAGATATGGAAGTCATTATCTATAAAAGGCAAATGAAAAAGAGATGGTTGTTTCAAAACATAAAAATTACTCAAAATGTTGAATCAATAGACTGAAATGCTGGTCCAATATAAATAGTCATACACCCAAGTTTGAACTCCCCACGCAATTTAATTAGAACAGTTTATAGTAAAATATGGCAGGTACGAAAACATAAATAACTAATTCAAGCAATTCAAGCAATCCACATTACATAAGTAATGAAATCAAAAAACAAAGTAGATTGGTAGAGTTATGAGATGCTGGTTTTGAATACCTTGGAGAATGGCATTACATCCACCGCACCTGTAGACCTGCAAACCCGGCACCTCCGCGAGAAGATTCCGGCATTTAGGACACCGAACCAGACGAACTTTAGTGGTCAATTCAGGCGCCATATATACTTGTCCAAACAAAACTTGAGCCTTCAAACACAAAGTCACAAACTTTGAAGAAGCAAATGAATATCAAAACCCAGACTCAACTTTCAAGCAAGATTGTAACAGTCTCCCGCTGAGAAAAAGGCTCAGACCCATCTGCAATTTAATCAAAACATGAACATGGGATGAATCAGAACAAAGTAACAAACACTAATTCTCTAAAAAGAAATGAGCTTTTAGATCTACGAGGATCCAATCATTCAAAGGAAATCGAGGTTTCACACCAAAACCAATTAGATAACTAATAAAGTTCAAAAACCCAAAAATAGGGAGAGCCAAACGAGGTAGTACCTGAATTGCAGTGAAGTAAGCTGGAAGAGATCCAAAAATGGTGATGGTGTTGGGTGGAGAAGGCAAAGCGAGAGACAGGTGTTTGGGAAGAAGTTGAAATAAAAAATCTGGTCTTTAATGTTTACAAAGCTCTCTGAGAGGAGTCTCCAAGTCTGAAAATGGGGAGCTTTTTTTTCTTGTGGGTAAAGGCTTAAAGCTTTAGTCTTTGTTGCCAAACAGAGGACTAGGAGAATTGGTCTTCACTTCTTTCTTTTTTTCCCGGTGAAGGAAGAAGCTTCCTGGTCAAACAATTTCTGACCGTGAGAAACACGGGAAACTGAGTACCAGAGGAAGATGGTTTTGTGATGTCCCCGCCGACCGCATTTAAGGCGTCAGCGGTGACGTGGCATCTTCTGATTAAATCTCATCGAAATTTCAAATATAATAATAATTAATGCAACAATGCCTTGAATCCTTTCCCTGTTTACTGTTTGTGTTTGGGTAGCCTCAATAATACCAATTACCAACCACTCTCTCGCTGGCTCGGCCGTTATTTTGGGTTTTTGGCTATTTTACAAAATTCAAAGTCAAGCCCAAAGTCAACTGACCTACCCTCTTCCTCCACTGTTTTTTTTTTCTAATTTTCTTCTTCGTTATTGCCAGGAAATTTTGATAACGTCTTGAATACGTGATTAATCGTGTTGTTTGTGTGATTATTATTCTATTCACATAATTTTATTATTGATTAATCAATTTGAAAATATTAAATTTGAATTCGATTGATTTGATTCTTGATTTTTATCATTTGAAATCAAATCTAACTAGGGTAATTATTTTTTTTTTTTTACGTATGTTAATAATAATTTTTTACTCATTACTTATAAAATTCAACAAACCGTACCAAACTCGAAAATCATTTTTACTATGAGTTACCTCTTTCTCCCCAAACTACTTACTTTCTTTCCTCTCCTTCTATCTTAAACCGAACTGTTTTCAATTTTGGGAGTGGAGCAAATCAAGCCCAACCAGTTGTGAAATAAATAATGACACAAATTAGGAAGTCAAACTCCTCCACTCAAAAGAAAAATTCCAATGTGGATTTTAAGTTAAGATTTCCCGTTGGCTAATTAGAAACCCAAAAGAAAGAGAAACATAGGTTCAAAGTCAACCTTTGAATTGTATCGGTGTGGGCGCACTACCTAGCTGTCACTGCTACGTGGCATTCATAAGTCCAGGTGGTACACACTTATTATGCTACAGCGAGTAGGATTAGGTGTGGTTTTTTTCTAGTGTGGGTCCAAATTTTGACTATAGGGATATAATTAAAATAATTTAAAATTTAAACCAAATCAAATCGAACAATTAGGGCTAATGAGTAAACGGAAGAAGCTTCTCTAGTCCTCTCCAAGGCTGCCGCAAGGAAAACGACGTCGTCGGCCGCTCCTTGCTATTTGGGTTCACATTGACAAAGGTTTCAGTTTCAGATGACGACTTGGTTTCGAGGTCGTGACGCACATCCATATTATTTCCAGGGGCTTTTCTGATATTTCAAACTCTGACCCAGTTTTCCAAGTCTTGTTTGGTCAAACATGAGAATGGTATCTTTGTTCGTTGTGCTCTTTAAATCTTTTTCTTTATTTGTTCTTTGTTCTTTGTTCTTTTTTCTTTTTTCTCTTCCCCGGTTTTTGCTTTGCATGTCTGGTTGTCTTTCTCGGAAACTCATAAACATGGCCTTCGAGCTAATTGCTTTCAAAATGCCAAGATGATTCTATGGCCACAAATCATAGATTTACGTACCAACATATTATTAATATAATAACAATAAAAAAAAGTTAATATGTTCCTCGTCAGGTAGGAAATATTAAATATGTATCAATGAGAAAATGTTGATGCATTATTTTTTTTTATTTTTTTTGATGAAATGGAGGCCAAAGAGCCGAGACAACAAACTAAAAAGCAAGAGCACAAGGTCATTACAAATCGAGCGGGTTCTTAATAAACCAGAGCTATCATCAAGAAGGGTAGAAATGGCAAAGAGAGGAGGAGTTTCAAACGTTGTGCAACCTAATGCCACATTACGACTGTGCTTGGCCATGACGTCCGCGAGCATGTTCTTCTCCCTACAGACATGTTGCAATCTAAATTCCTGCAATAAATTCTTGCACCCAGAAATCAGCGGACCTAGAGGGTGTAGAGATGGGGTGGTGCCTGTGTTGTTGAATTCTTTTCCGAATAAGAAAAGTCGATTTGATGTTGATAATAAATCCAATCTACCATTATTTGTTGACATTATAGCAAACAAACAAAGTTAAATGCAAAATTTCGCAAACACATGCGTCAGTATATAAACGATTTTGATTTTTGAGAAGTAAACAAACATGCCAAGTAAAATTTATTCTAAGATTTAGCTAAGGAGCTCACTAATTAAGTAAAAATCACATCCTAAGTGCATATTAAATTAAATACTTTTATGCGAGGCAAGGACTGGTCATGGTCAAGTTTATGGATTGTTGCACTTGTGTGTGTAGGTATCAAGATTTCCTCACCTGCCCGCCACTGAGTTTTAAATGTACAATTATAATTATAACCAGCATATAGGAATGACAAGTCAAATGTAATGCAGGAAATAAGAAAAGGCCAAACAATAACACTACTAGTTTTTTTTAGTTATATGAATTTTTCTTTCTTACACAGTAGAACAATTTCTAAATTAACATACACTGAAAAAAGAAAGAAAACAAACTCCGATCACAAGAACAATCCCCACGAGTTACCTGTAATCAAATTCCAACTTCACTAGCAGAGAATAGGGTTTTCTTTTTCTCTGTTAGAAGTTTGATCAATTTTTCCTCCAGAGGGTAGACAGATGAGAAGACTGAGCTTAACACATTAGCAAAGCTTTTTCAAATCCAAATAGGTATAAACTTGTATATGCAAAGTCTTCAAACAAGCACAATCTAGAGCATAATAGCAGCATAAAGTATCAAACTTAACTAAGCATTTATATGATTATGTTTGACCTGAATTGACCATGACCCAAAACAAGATACAGTAATATCTAATAGACTCTAGAAATTGAACGAAAGTTCTTCCATTCTCACAACACATTATGCAAGAGACAAGTGAGCCTCAGAAACATACTTGTAGATCATTTCATTGAAGAAGCTGATTTTAGGCAGCTGCAACAGCTCGCCTCCTGTGTCCAACAAACGCTTGACGAAGCTCTTTGTATCCGGTCCTATAGTGCTCCAGTGAGAAACAAAGCTGTCGAATTGCCTCTCTTTTCTCCTCAGCCCCATCTGAGATCACAACTCTCTGCCTATGCACCTCTTGCTGCAGCTCCCCCACTCTCAATTTCAGCTCGTCTACTAATTTGTGTGCACTTTCAGATCTTGTAATCAGATCCTCATGTGCTGTCTGCAACCGGCGTAGATGTCCCTCCACTTCCTGAATTTGATTGTCCCGGGAACTCATATTCGCCATAAGCATTTGAACCTTAGCATTGAGCTCATCTTTCTCTGCCATTAGCATATCATACTTCAGTTTAAACCTGTCGAACTCTTTATTCACAGCTTCCACATGCCCATTTCTCTCAGAAACTTCTACATTCAACCGGCTCATTTCTTCTTGCAAAGCCATCTCTCGAGCAGCATGCAGCCTTTCCATTTCCATCTTATCAGTTTGACATTCCCATATTTCATCTCCTAAATTCTTGTTTCTGAAACTCAACTCTTCAAGTCTTGCGTCTAAAATGGTTTGTTTCCCTAACAAACTTGAAATATCAGCCTGCAGGTCTGCTTTCTCAAGAGAGAATTGCTCCTGGCCATCATGCAATGCACTCTTCAATTGCATCACCTCAAGATCTCGGCCATATATATCAGCATTGTACCTCACAATCCTCTCCTGCAGCTCTGAAACATGCTTTCTCTCCAAGTTGAGTTGAGCTTCCAACGTGGCAATATCTTCATGAGCCACTTCAAGCTGACCTTGCATTTGCTGAGCCCCTTCAGACATTCTATCTGCAAATTCGATCTTCATCTTTGTAATCTCTTCATCTGACCCCTTAAGCCTTTCTTTAGTCACTTCCAAGTCCTCCATCAATCTCCTGATCTCATTTTCTCTGTCTGATGCCCCACTCACCAACTCAACTATCTGTTTTTTCAGCTCCAATTCCTGTGTTTTCTCAAGTTCAAGATCAGCCTCCCTCATCTGGAGCTTCTCTTTCACGCTCGAGAGTTCAGTTTCTAGCTCAATAATTTTCTGCTGCCATCCCCGGCCTTCGAAGTCAATGTTCAGAGGTGGAACAAAGTAATTGCTGCCAGAGAAGTTAACAGATTCTGACTCGGATTCTGATGATGAGGAGGAGGAAGATGACTCCATGCCATTCTTCAGAGAAAGAGCGGGGCTAGAACCATCTGAACTCGGAGATATATCTAAACCAACAACTTGATGGCCAGATTTTTGCAAACCCAGCTTTGCATCAGGAGTCAGCAGAGGAGAGCCTTTATCAGAACCAGATGGAATAATCTTATGTGCTTCTTTTGTCAAGTGATCATAGCACCCAGCAAGTGATTGATACATTCGGTGAAATTCCTCAATCAACTCTGGCTTCCCCTGATAATCAGTTCCAACAGTTTTTGGCAGAGAATCACCATCTTCTTTTATCAGCTTCAGCATTTTCTTAATGCTCTGATCCATCTCTGTAAGAGATACCATTATGAACATTTCTTCAGGTCAACACAAACAAAATTATTACAGTCTTAAACAATCTGTACAAGTAATCAACAAGATGGAGAAACAACAAACAAGATGAGCTCGAAAATAGCTACTTACCTTCAAGATTTTCAACCAACCCTATCGAACTATCTGGAGTAATCACGTTGTCCATCCTAGTTGAATCTGCCTTCTTCAATTCTGTTGTCTCCATATCAACCATCTACCGACATCAAATGACACAAAACACACATAAGACCACAAATAAAGCATGGAAAGTAGCAGATTTATGTAACACAACACCACGATACAGTAACCAAATCATCAATTTTTGAGTCTTGAGATGACAAAAAAAACGAATTAAAGTGAAATTGCAAACAAAAAAGGTTGAATTTGAAACAATCAACTATAATAGATTAAACAAAATGCCACTTGATAGCTTGGCACCTTTTCACCTCAAGCAATCTGAGAGCTGCTAGTTTAATTTCTTAAACGAGAATATCATGGTCAAATGTTCATTGATTCGTGTGTTGGATGAAATTTACAGGTTGGATGAAATTTACAGTCACAATTAAGCAAATATTACTATTTTCCAACAAATACACAGATGGAATCAAACATACCACTGAATCAGATCAAAAATAACAATTTCCATGAACGTTTACAAAGGAGGACTTTCAAAATCAACAAAAACCCTAAATCCAGCCCTCTTCTTCCCGATCGAGGGTCCTCTAAACCCAGCTAATCTCGTCTAATCCTCTAGGCCAAACCACAATCCATGAAAAATTCAAGAAATTTAAACAAAAAAACAGAAAATAACTTCAAAATACAATCTGCGGGTAATCGAAACTACGAAGAGAAAGGGAAAAGTAAATCGATGATCAAAAGAGAAGATTGAGCTCACTGACCTTTAGATGTGAGAGAGTGAGAGGCTGAGAGCGCTCCAGATCCAACCCCAACGCAAATCGAAGAGATAAGAAACCGACTAATTTCTAATTGGTGCTTGCTTTAGCCTTTAAGCAAAAATGCGCTTTTTTCAAAATTCAAATACATTCATTTGGTTGAGGACAACCAGAAAAAAGGCGAGAAGGGGGATGGCTCAAACTTTGTTGCCCGCCTTTTCTGTAACAGTTTTCTCTGTTCCGAAAATACCCTCCCACCCAACCTTAGTTTCTTTTCAGTTGGTGGCATGGTGTCGTTGAAATGAGTTTTGTCGATGGGTGTTTACGTAACTTGTGCACATGCTCAATAATTAAGTTATCAGAGGTGGGGGCCAGGGCCCATGAATACCAGCCGCGTGCCGGCACGGCCAGCGGAACAACCAAAGACTTATGGCGGGAAAACATTTCAGAATAAGAAAATTACTAATTATTATAATCTCAACTTATTTATTGTTTATTTAAAATCACATCTACTCATTTATGCTAATCATATCCACTTTTAAAGATTTTGGTATCTTATCGCTTATTTAAATTCAATCTCCACAGTTTAAATTAGTTTAGACTAAAATATCATTTTTATTAAAATATATATTATTATTCTTTTCTTTTGTTTTCATGGAAATTCACATAATATAAATGCATTAAATTAGGCCTTTATCAAATAAAAAGTCAAAAAACTTAGTTTAACAATCTATTACCACGACCTTTAATTTAATTGTGATTAACTCTCAAGACGAAGCAATAATCTCTATTATTATAAAATCAAGAGGATGGATAGGCTTCACAAAAAATTTATGACAAAAATATTATTTAAATGATTTAATAGTTAAGAATACAATAGTAAAATCAAATATTAAGTAATAATAATAATAATGGTTAATGGAATGAGTAGGTGGTAAAAAAAAGGATAGTGTGCTTAGATAATTACTCCTCTTATTTTTATTTTAAATGTATATAAAATGAACGATGAGAGATTAATCCAGTAATTCTTGATCCACTTGGTACCCAATTGGCAAATATGAGGTTCAAGACCAACGATTTACGTTTTTTATTCTTTAACAAGATCCCCAAGTTCATCCTAATTATTAAACTACCCAATAATAATTATCTATACTTTTATTCATTTTTTTATTATATTTCATAATAATTCAAGGTGGAACCTACACAAAGTTATTTATTATGGAACTTTATGATAGTCCATATTCAAAACATAGGGGCCATGTTATATTTAGTTTCGTTACCTATCTTTATACTCACTCGCAGTCTCTTCTTGTTATACAAAATTTTCTATCTCCATCATTTTGTTTTGATTGAAGTTCAAAAAAGTAATATTTTTGTAAAATAGTTTGAAATTTTGAACACACATTAATTTTAAGTTTTTATTTTTTACCAAACCTTTTTATTCTATGCTCAATTATTGGAAGTGCATATTTAATCTGGTATGTCCATCTCTGCTAACATTGACATAATGAAATAAATATTTGTACTGGAAAAAAAAATTAATAAATATGTGCAAATTCACATATAAGGTAGTGGGTTTTTATTGAGGCTAGCAAACCCTAACAAAAGTATATTGGGGCGTTTTTATCCAAATGGGTGAAATGAGCCGTACTCTAAAAATGAGTTCCAAGTATTATTCAAATTTTTACGTTCGATTTTCAAATTTAACTCTCTATAATTAAGAAAATTTTGAATGTTTAGTTGACCGGAAACTAATATATTAAGCCTTAAGTTTCAAAAACTTTAGATAAATACGTGCTTAATTAATGTCGTGTAATATTGATTTTGAGATTGAAAAGCTAACTACAGGCAGGGTGGGGTAACTTGTTCACTGGTTCTCTTTAATTTTTATTAAACCATATTGTAGCGAGACTTTACACATATATTGAGTATCAATTTTATTTTTCACAAAAATCAAATTTAAACTCAACCCCTGGAAACTAAAGCCACAGTAACTTGTTCGTTCATTCAGTTAGATTTTGGTTTCCTTCTATTTCTATATATTTTCAATAGGGTTGTAGTGTATAGGGTAGCTATGAATATAGAAATCTTATTATAACTAGAATCCGATAAAAAGAGAAAGAGCGGGGTATTAATTAGTCCACACCCATGGCTGATACTCAAGAATTTGCCCCCATGGTATTGACTCTTCGACTTCTGCCAATAATATAATAACTGCTTCATCACATTATTGTGCACAACTTGTAAGCATGTAGCTGACATGTCAAACAGATCGTCGCATAATATTAATATGGCTTCCCCATTGATGGATGGTCGCATCAATGGGGAGAAGCAGCACGATGTAATAAGCTGTGGACATTTGGAAGGCGATGACATAATCATCATTCATGGTCGATTGTAACATGGATGTTTAGTATTTCCAAGTTCAAAGTGTTTTTGGCACATGAGATGCTCTTGTTAATTTATTAATATATATGGCGCAACTAGGAAAGTGAAAATTAGGGAAAGAAAGTAGGAAGAGCTTTTAAGAGAAATAGGAAAGTGTTTACGAGTGGGTCAGACCCGACAACTTCTGAGTCCCTTAGGAGATAGGGACAATTTATAGGTTCCGTGAACGAGATGGTCGGATCTCCTCCCACAACAAAGGAAGGTTACTTGGGCCACAAGTCTTCGAGCTCCTCCGTATGAGTGGGTCCTTCTTCACCCTGTATTGAAGTATCTAAGAGAATACATAATAGAGAGAAGGATAAGGAAGAGAAATGTCAAGCTTAGGAGACCGATGTGGCTTCGGCCACTTGTTCTCCGATGCCTAAGTAAGTATGTGTTTTGGGAGAGTATAGAGAATAAAGAGAAAGAATATTTCTAGTGAGAGAAAGTATTTCTTCGGGGTTTCTTTACTTACTTGAAGTTAAGTTATGAGGCAAAAATAGAGGAGTATTTATAGAGAATGGATGGTGAGTCACTAGCACACTCGAATTGGACTGGGGTACCCACCCCGGGGTCGGGTAGCCGCATGCTAAGGGCTTTTGTGCCAATCTTGTTTTATGTGGGGAGCCACCTAGTGCGTGACACATGTCGCCCCTAGACTAGCGCCTAGAGTTTGGAACTCAGAATAACCCTACACAAGAGAAAAGCGTGAGGGGCACTCCCGAGGTAAGACTTTATCCACCATGGAGAACGAGACAAGTGTCCTCTTATCTGACATAGTAGGTGAAAAGTAGTCTGACACAATCGGTTGTGACTCAGCCTCAATCGGTGGGGTATCCGATTGGGTAGGCAAGTGTGCTATGAGCAAGTCGGTTGTGCGAATCACCTAGCTAGTCAGGCCGGGTACCCGGGTATTGCTTTTGTTGTCTGGGCTTGGGCTTAGAGTAGATCTCGTGAGTCTAGGCTGATAGTGGGTCCACGTGGTAGGCCCTAGGGTTTGCCTTTTGTGGGTTCCAAGGAGGTCTCGTCAGCTACTATTTAGCAAATTCGGCTCGGCATATAATGATCATTAACAAAAAGTATAGTTTCTAACTAGAACTAGGGTTTTCCTACTAGTATAATGATTGTTAATTCGTAAGTGCACAAAGTCAATCAATAGTATTCGATAAGTAAATATTATCATCCCATAGAGACTGGATGATTATCAATTTTTCAATTTATTCCCTTATTTATTTGAATTAGAAAATCCAAGGTTGATTTGATTGAATCAAAACAATTAAAATAACAAGAAACAAGGATAAACAAGTAGAGAAAAATATATGGTGATGGAAACTAGGACTTCAGACTCCCCACGATTAATCCTATTTAATTTTTATATGCATAGTAATTTCAATTTATCCTTCCCAAGTTGACAATATTTTCCCTTAATTTTTATTAATATTCTGGCTAAAGCAATACTAAACGTGTTATTCTAATTAACCTAATCTGGCTAAGGCACTAAATCTACATAAAAGAACATTAAGATATATGGAAAATAGTGAACAAAGCTTCATAAACCATACGCACGACTCTCGTCCTATTGGCTATGTAATTTATGGCAATTCCTACAACAAGCTATCTATTAAGTATTTATGCTACGACTCAACTTAATTAATTCTTCAAGCAAAATTATTTGAGTAACAAAAAACATAGTAGAAATTACTCAATCATGTAAAGGAAAACTGAAATTAATGTTAAATGATGGAAATTGGTCAACCATCGCAATTTCCTCAATCCTAGTAATTAGCTAAGATTGAGTTAATTACAGTTATTGAGGTTTACTTACTTAGAATAGATTTCCTATTTACTAAGAATAGAGCATGTAATTTGTATAAATCGTGTACATCCCAAACTCATTAGTGAGATACAAAGACTACAGAATATTGCATTCTTTCAATTAATATAACAAAATTCTTCTAACTTTTACTTTTCTTTCATGTGTAATTCATCTACTCTGATTTCTATGAACATGTCTAGTGGCTAAGTAATTCATCATAGGGTTGTGTGTCAGGACCCGTCCCGAATTTCCCCTCGAAACCCGGGAAGAACCCTGATCCCGTCTGACAACCTAAGGAAAGGTTCCCAAAATACCCTTCAATCCTTACAAATTATAATAACAATAATAAATACTTCCTCTTGTCAGACAAGGGACTTAAGCACTCAATAATTCCCGTAATTAACGACCAATCAAATACAATATAATATCAGAGCGTCTAAGTAGGATCAAGAGTAAAATTTAGATATCCTACTCAAATATAATTACACAGCGCAGTCGAAGTACTAATGCCTCTGCCTCGAGATCAGTGTTCGCGTCAACTCTACTCAACTGCCTGAAGGGGGTTTAAACACAAAAGTTGTAAGTGGACAAAAATAATCATTTATAAATTCCTTTTCGAGAAAATACGTTTCTTCCCCTCCATTTATAAAATCATGCATGCATAACATAAAACAATTTATCATACTAAAACATCATATGTAAATCACCAAAAATTCTCATTTCTCTTTAAAACCACTTAATTGGACTCACATAAAATCTGTATAATAAAAATACATCGTGATCCACAATTTGGTTTGAAAACTCTCTTCAAAGGAGTTTAAAATCATTTAATTTAATCTGGACACAAAATATCTCAAATTCAAATCATTTCGTTCAATCCAACACATAATATCTCAAATTTTCACTGTTCCCGACATATCCATAACACACCAGGGTATCCCTTGAGATGTGTTCAAATCTGTACAACTCTGTGTACCATCTGTACTATCTGTACTTTCTGTACTATGCATAGACAGCTTCGCAACCTGGCGGAGCAAGGCCCCTCAACACCAAGGTCCGAACCCTCAACAACTGGCAGAGCAAGGCCCCTCAACACCAGTCAGAGCAACAATAACCATTGGGACGGGAACCAGTGAATCAAATCCATACTTCGAAATCTTTGTTTCGCGGCCTAAGCCAAATTCTTTGCAATATCATTTTATGGCCAAAATCAATAAATCATAATTATGAGTCTAAACCCAAATCACATACTCAAATAGTTACCACGTCAAAACGATATCAAAATCGAGTACAAAAACCAGGCCATTTCTCAAAACATACTTTCACTGAAATATTGTAAAACATGTGTCCAGCATCATTTCTAAAATCCAGAAATTCATTGCACCCATACATAACAGTATTTAAAATCAAAGATACATTTATGCATGCATTACAGTTTATATATCAAAGTCCACTCACAAACCTGTTCAAGCAAGCTCAATCCCGAACTGTACGCTCCCCTGAAGTTCCTGGAGCAGTATCGCCTGTCCAAATTAATAATCGGGATTACCAGCTAATAATAAGAACCTTAAATATAAACCCCCTAAAACCCGGGATTCTAACTATGCTGGCCTAGAAAACGCAGCAACTTTAAAACGTCCGAAACAACCCCTAAACGACATCCGATCGACTCAAAACTTGCGCCATCAGGTTCGAAACGTCAAAAACTACTTGTCACGCGCCACCGTGACCTCAGACTCGGCCCCACGCGCCGCCACGCGCCGACGAAAGGTCGGAACATGCTCCCACGCGCGCCACGCCCTCATGCGCGGTCACTCGACCCGACCGGTTCAACTCGACCCGGTCCAACTCGACCCGACCGGTTCAACTCGACCCGACCGGTTCAACTCGACCCGACCGGTTCAACTCGACCTGACTGGTTCAACTCGACCCGATCGGTTCACTCAACCCGACCGGTTCAACTCGACCCGACCGGTCACCGGCGACTCGCCGGAGAAGACGACCGGCTGCCGTCGCCGTCGCCGGAAGCTGGCGGAGAAGATGACCGGCAGCTCCGTCGCCGCCGTCTGGTTTTGCCGGAATCCTCCATTTCCGGCCGAAACTTCAAGCTTTCCTAACTTCCTCAAAACTCAACCATTTTTCAAAAAATTTATGTCTAAATCTATCTACTCGAACCCAGGAATCCAAATATGACCTCAAAACCACAAACACGTACATGTGCTAGCCGGAAAATCGATCGGAAGATCCGAAACTTCCTATCCTCGGTTCGGCTTCCTCCGTGGTCCTCTCCTTCGATGGTTGGTACGGTTGTGATCGTGGGAAGGAGTAGAATATGATTAGTTGATCAAAACTGGAAGTTGGAGCCTTGAAATCAAAGTTGACTTTGTGGGTTTTTGGATGATTTTCGCACGGGTTGGTGGTTTGTGTATGTTTGTCACAGAGAGGATGAATGAGATGATAATGATAAGGATGAAATGAAGATGGATCAGATTACACTGATTTGGGGTTAAAAATATCTACCCAAAGTCAAAAATTACCAAAATGCCCTTGCACATCTAGACCCATAACTTCCGTACACGAACTCCGTTTTCTGCGTGCCGCCTGTCTACGAACTCGTGAGTTCGAGACCTACGCAACGGTATCCAAAACACCACCAAAAGTGTCTCGAAACAAAATTTGACTTCCATGCCCTTTACCGACCAAGGGTAAAATCGTCATTTTACATAAATAATTTACTTAATTCCAATAATTGAAATTCCGGGTTGTTACATTGTGATATAACCAAACATGATTATTTGAAGTTAATAAGATTTTCAGTCACTTAGGTTCTAATTTTGATTTCGGTTTCTATTTATTGTGCATAATTGAATATGCTTGTTTTGATACTTGATCATCACCATTAGAAGATGCAAATCTAAATTAAGATTTAGGGCACATACCATACTTTAGTTCTAATGGATATGTAAAAAGAATGACTAATATTCGATGCCACATACCATGCATAAGAGATTTAGTTGTTTAGTTGAACATTTTTTGACCTGAATGGATTTCCAGTGCTTAATCTAAGTTACATACCATGACTAGGATATTAGCTTTTGAATTAGAAATATACGATTCATATGACATATCATGATTTAATCATAACTTAAAAAAGAAGTAATCCCGAAATCAGATTAGACTTGTTAAGTTGATTTGATTAAAGTCTTGTATGGTTATTTGCTTTTTATGCATTTAAGATCAAAAGAGGATACAAGCTTGAAGAAATAGACGTTCCCTCGAGAACAGAAAACAAACAAAAAAAGGCCGGGCCGGGCCGAGCCCAAGGGACCCAAAACAAGATCATCAATCCAGCAAACTAGCAAAGCCACACACAAATGCTTAAAATCAAACTTGTACAACTTTGGATGGCTTTCCATGAACTACTAAATCGTCCTTCTAATAATGTCATGAGCAGAAATGCTAGAGAACAAGGAGTTTTAACTAAATAATTAATTAATTTTGTTCTTACAAAATTAATTAGTTATGTAAGAACACAAGTGTGCATACATATTACTCCTCGTCCTGGTGCTCCTCCTCCTCCTCCTCCACCATCTTGGAGATGAGAAAATAAAATTTTGGCTACGCATACATAACACACCCGTCCCAGCTCGAATTCACTTGAAACCCATTATTTTCATTTTACCTTTTTCTTTTTACTTACCCTTTGCTCCTTCACATATATATATTTTTTTTCATAAAATCCGTCATTTTCTCCTCTTCCTTTCTTTCCATTTCATTTTTCGGTAATCTTTCCATTACCTTTTTCATTTTTACTTACCCTTTTCTCCTTTACATTTTTTCTTCTTCACAAAATCCCTCCTTTTCTCCTTTCCCTTTCTTTCCATTTCCTTTTTGGGCTACTTCGTTTTGCTTTCTGCTTTTCTCTTACTTTCTAAAATTGATTCTCATTAAAAAGCTAAAAAAACATCCTTTGATTAGTTTAAAACTATTTTAACTTTATTACGACTAACTATTGAGTCGCAAGGAAGACAAAATACATTAGCTTTGATTTCATTTCAAACTAAATTTTCAGAAAAACTTGATTACAATGTAAGTTTAATTAAATATTTTTCAGCTAAAAATTCATTAACAACGATTGTCAAAATATAGTATTTTAGTGGGTATGGTATTTTCTTTTGAAATTTTTTTCTTGATAGTTTTAATTCATATAATATAGTGGCAATTTGTATTTCTCTTTTAAAAAACAATTATATTCTATACATAATGATAAAACATGCTAAAACGAAAGGTAAAATCTTGTGCGTGCATCTATCTCTTTTTCAAACAAGAAGTATCTGTCATTTTTAGAATTCCGTAGTTATAGTTTTAATTCATATAATATAGTGGCAATTTGTATTTCTCTTTTAAAAAAAAAATTATATTCTATACATAATGATAAAACTTGCTAAAACAAAAGGTAAAATCTTGTGCGTGCGTCTATCCCGTTTTCAAATAATAAGTACCTGTCATTTTTAGAATTCCTTAGTTATTAGGAAACGTAGTTTATTTAACATGCATTGAAGTTATTCAATTCGTGGTTTTATTATTAAAAGTTTGACATTAGAATTTAGCTCAAAAACAACTTTTTATGGCATCTTTCATAGTGTTTTTAAGTATTTTTATCTGAAATCATGTGAAACTTCCTTTAAGTTTTGCACAAGGTCCCTAAATTTTCAGGACCGGTTCGGTGAATATAGATAATGTCTTAGCTAGCTTATGATGGAAAGTGCTACAATAATAAATATTAACTCAGTACAAATATAAATTATTAGTTATTCTAAATTAAATGGAAACTCTCTTCCTCAAAAGGTTGGTATTGGAACTTTTTCTAATTAATCACCGCACGAAGGCTTGCATTTGATGGCGACGTAGCTACTTTATCCTCAAAGTGCCTTTGCTAATGGAAATTAAAAATTGATTAATTTTAGAAACATGGGTTTCGTGGAAGATCAACTAAAATGGGTGCTTGACTAATTTGGATTACTTTAATTAAACAATGAAATTTCAGGGTTTAAAGTTCATATTAAGGAACCCTTTGACAATAGAAAGGCAAATCTCTTTGCTTCAACAAAAAACAGTCACCTACGGGCCTCTCTAAGAAGCGAATGCTGCTAAAATGATCGATCGAAATTGAAAACTCGGTTCGGAAAGTGGAGACCGAAGGAAAACATTTTGTGTCTCGTAAACAAACCGAAAACCGAGTCTCCTGCAACGAAAAATGGAGATCAAATGGCAGCAAGTAAGTCGTTTTCATGGTCTCATTATTCAAACATTTGGAAGTGGTCTTCTCAACCAACAAATTAATAAGTGATAACAAGAAAAAAAGGGTGATGCATTTTGGGGTTTAGTGCTTGCCAGATTCTCACCTAGAAGAGACAATCAACAGGCATATCAAATCAAACAAGTGTTCCAAATGCAAATTTCATTTTCGTCCGTGTCATAATTATCCGATAAATATTTATATACGGACGATCATAAATACAAATAAAAGAGTTTACGATAAAATTGAGTAATATAAAATATGTCGAGTCAAATATGAAGCGTAAGAATGTGAAAAATCTTTTGTATATTCATGGGAGTGCATTTGACCTAAAAGTTCCTTCTTTATTTGCTTGCTTCCATGACTTCTTCTCACGGTCCTTCCGCTAGCTTGTGAATTTGAGCATTATTTTATATGCATTATTATTATTAACAATTTTACTAAATTAGCTCAACTGGGAGTAAAATTTTGCGATCAAGCAAGTTGACATGGCTGAGCTGGAAGTTACTCATCTCTATGGATGCGTACATCATTGAGTGAAGACTCAGTTTCCAAGGACCGTCAGATGCTCTTTTCAGTTTTCACTGTCTCAACTTTTTCAGGAAAAAAAAATGTAGACTCTGATGTTATGCCTCAATCATGATTATTTGCCTTTCACCCTTTTTAGTTAATTTTCCCCATCCCTTAAAAATATTCCTGACTTCCTGGAGGCTCAAACTATTTATGCTTGGGAGTAAATCCAATATTCTCTCATTATTTACCTCGATAAGACTCTTCTACTCCAAATTTGATAGAATATAAGAAATATCCAAACTTATACTTAACCTTGTCTTCAAAACCCTAGCCTCATCTCCAAAAAAATTCTTGTTTCTAAAAACTTTTTCTTCAATTGATCTTCTTCAGGTCCATGAGACTTTCGCTTGGTACCCATAGGGATGTAATGAATAAACCGGATAATCCAACCGGTCGTGGTGTCCATTTCACCGAAGTTTGTTTGTCTTCAAGCTTCATTTTCTCGTCTACCGTCATGGTGTCGATCATGGTCATGAGTTTCGGCGCCCCGACGGATCAGGTTACCTGTGAAACACTTGTCTTCAGGAGCCTGATCTGCTTTCACAGGATTTTGACCTGTGATGCGGCCCGATAGATTTTGATCGAGCGAGTGCGGTCCTCCATTTGTGGTGGTGGTGTCAATCACGGTGGATTGAAACATCTGCGATATGGTGGTGGACGATATCCTCGTCGTTTTCGAAATTCCGCGGAGACGGCAATAATGGAAGGGATAGGTAGTGACAACACTAGAAGTGGCCCATTTGTTGGGTTATTTATTTTTTTTCTTTTTAGTTTGCTTTGTACAAGTAAGTCCAGCGGGTCTTATTTCAGGTTGGATGTGTTAAATTTTCCTTTTTGTGGGATTGCAAAGATTATTTGTTCGGGCAGTAATGGTCCTGATGAAGCTTAGAGGATTCAAGTTATATTATTTTGTGTGCTATTCCATTTAGATCGTTTTGACAAATATCGAGCTTGATCATTGGAGGTATTTACCTAT
The DNA here is from genome assembly GCA_037349345.1 of Oemleria cerasiformis. Taxonomy (NCBI): domain Eukaryota; kingdom Viridiplantae; phylum Streptophyta; class Magnoliopsida; order Rosales; family Rosaceae; genus Oemleria; species Oemleria cerasiformis. The sequence continues at coordinate 32,077,522 of JAZGTL010000007.1, read as the reverse complement.
ATTTGTCGTCAAGCTATTGCAATATAGTTTGTCTTTACTTTGTATTTTTGTTCTATTAATGAAATTTTCTATCTTCTCAAAAAAAAATTTGGTAATATTTTTTTGTCTAAAAATTGGGTGGTAACTAATCTTAGTGTTTGAAGTGAATAAAAATGAATGAAGGGAAACAACTGGCTTATTGCATTGATTCATTTGAGTCCAATCCAGCATATAATCAATCATTAACAGATGGATTCAATTAAAAATTAGAACCAGGTCTGGGGATATATTGTCGGCTTGCCATATGTCGATCCGAATAAATTAACTAACAAATAGGAATTTTAAGACAAATCTGAATCATTAACAAATGGGTTCAATTAAAAATTAGAGCTAGGTCTGAGGATATTGTTTGGCCTGCAATATGTCCGAGACTCTGAATAAATTAAATAACAAAGAATTTGTGTGTTTTCCAGATGAGCAGATTATAATAAATCTCAAATAACCGACAAATGATATTTTAAAATAAGATGAATTTTTTACAAACTATAAAGGGCGGTACAAAAGTTCTTGCTGCATATGCAGTGACAAAATCTCCATTTCCAAAGATAACTTTTTGTTAGGGACTGCCTATGTTTAATTCAGAAATTTTAAGTGCTATATTATGGAGGAAAATATCGTTTTTGTTTTTTTAAATATTGATAAATATTTTGATATCGATATTATTCGAACCAAAAATACTTGAATGTTCGTAGAATTTCATTAAAAATAAGTGGAGTATTTATCATATTCGAAATCATATTGGGATCCATATACCATGAGTCCATGACACCATAGTTTTGCTAAATAGTGCTACTTGACCAAGTGAATGGAGGAAGATTTTTCTTCCCCGTATTTTTATACCGAAATCCCAAAATGTGGATATATTCACGGAAATATAGCGAATATTTCTTACCCTTATTTTTATGTCGAGACTCCAGAATACTTATATATATATATATATATATATATTGACATATATGTTGTGGATATTTTCATCTATAGTTTTAATAACCATGAACGATAGTTATAAGTAAACCGATAATATTTGAAAAATATGTAAAATATATAATATATATTAATTTATTTATGCGTTATAAGAAAACTGAGTTTGAATAATAAATTGACAAAGATTCATAAAACTTATTACGTATAGATAGATATTGCGTGACAATTGTCTGATTACATTTAAAATTACTCAATAATTGATTTATTGGTGATATTTTTTATTGGTTTGGTAGGAATTGATTAAACATAAATAAAATCTCTAGAAAACTAGCTGCGTTAAAGTGTTGGAGAGTCTTACTTTGATGTGAGAATGAATGGATCCTCAGATTAAATGTCCATGACAGCAGCAGAAATATAATTAAACTATTTCAACTGCATGTATATAAAGAGAGAGTGAGAGGGAGCTAGAGACAGGTGGGTGGGAAGAAAGAAAGGGGTTGAAGATAAAAGTGGCTGTTTGGAAACAGCAGCAGAAGGAGAAGGAGAAGGAGGAGGGTATAATTGGATTTATGGCGGAAAAGGGTGAGCAGGAAAGCATGGTGAAGGAGGTTGATTTGAAGGAAATACCAGAAGTGCCCTTGAATAACTTGAAGAAGAATGATGATGATCAACAACAACAGCAACTTCACTTTGTGCTGGTCCATGGCATAAGTGGAGGGAGCTGGTGTTGGTACAAAATCAGATGCCTCATGGAGAATTCTGGCTTCAAGGTTTCATGCTTTGATCTGAAGAGCGCCGGAATCGATCCTTCCGACGCCAACTCCGTCCTTTCTTTTGAAGATTACAACAACCCTCTCCTTGGCTTCTTCTCTGCTCTGCCTCCAAACGAACAGGTACGTCTCGCTTATTTTACTTCATTAATTCATCTCTGCTTGTTTTATCATCAAATGAATTAGGATTTTTGCAGGTAATTTTGGTGGGCCACAGTGCTGGAGGCCTCAGCGTAACCCTGGCTACTCTGAAATTTCCAAAGAAAATTCGATTGGCAGTTTACGTTGCTGCAACCATGCTTAAATTCGGGTTTTCAACTGATCAAGATATCAAAGATGTAATGCATTTTTTTAATTGCTTAATTATATGCAGTAATTTGATGCTATAATTTAATTTGAATTTAGCATGGGGATCGAGTATCCTTAGTTTAATAAGTATGAGCAGCAGTCATGCATGGCATCAGCTTGATGAAATTGATTGGAAATTAATTAGTAGAGGTTGTTGCAGCTTGCAAGATCCCAATGTCAGATTTCTGAAACGCGGAGGAAAATTTGGCCATGGCTGCCAACTGTCATCACAAGCAAATGGTTGTTAGCTAGGCTTTATCGCTAATTACAATTACACTATTAACCCTCATTAGAGCTAGGAGAGAAGAGAGCAACCCAATAAATAAATTCATTTATAAATATAGACGTGAGTATATATAATTAGGTACGTTTCACAAACACAACTCAAATGAATTAATTTAAAGATGTGATTGATAAAAGTGATTAGTGGTTTATCGTTTGAGCACATAGCAATCATATGTTCAATAATTTGAGCATTATTAGATGAATTGGCATCCTGCTATGCATATTGTTGTGCCATAATTAAGGCGAACAGGTATCGCTTTTGAACTTTGTTTAAATATAGACAATGATTGAGATGGGACCAATTCATTTTCGGATTAATAATGCATATATGTTGTGTTTTTGTGGAACAGGGGGTGCCTGATTTATCTGAATTTGGTGAGGTATACGAGTTAGGGTTTGGATTGGGATCTGATCAACCTCCAACCAGCGCCATTATCAAAAAAGAATTCCAACGCAAAATCGTCTATCAATTGAGCCCTCCAGAGGTACACAATTATCGAATATATATATATATGTTTTATTATTATTCTTTTTAAAATAATTCATCTAATAATAGTAGAGGCGTAGCCTTTTGTGCAGCTATATATATATATATATATATATATGAACAGGGTGTGACAGGCTTTTCTTTCTTTTTTAGTGGTGGCCATATCGGCACTTTTGGCACTTTGGTATATATACAGTCCTTTGCTTTGCTGTTGATGCAAATTGGATGGTCATCAAATTCTTCACATTCATTCATGTACTTGCATACATTTTTCCTTTCATCTTTACGTACGTTAGGGTTTTATTATTGCACATAGCTATATATATATATATATCAATGGTTGCAAATCAGTCACGTTTTCAAATATAAACGAACTTGATTTCTCAGGATTCGACGCTAGCTGCCATGCTGTTGAGGCCTGGACCACTGCTCGCAATAAGGACAGCCCGTTTTGACGAGGAGGAGGACGGTGAGGTTGTTGACAAAGTGCCACGTGTGTACGTGAAAACGCTGCATGATCATGTCGTAAAACCAGAGCAGCAGGATTCGATGATAAAGAGGTGGGCACCATCAGAGGTGTATGTTTTGGAGAGTGACCACAGCCCTTTCTTCTCCACCCCATTCTTGCTATTCGGCTTCCTTGTAAAAGCAGCAGCTTCATTTGATGGACTGAATAGCACCTAGAAAGACCCTGGATAATATATTATTATTATTATTTTCCAATTTTTGCAGCCATCAATAATAGGACAAGGAATAAGAACATTTTCATTCATTGGATTGGACATGTGAGGTCTCTATCTATGTATACGTATTCCTCTACAAACTTCACAGCCAAATTGTTATGCACATGGACATGATTTGCAAAGCTTTCTTAAAGCGACCTCCTAAGATAGTGTTTGCTTATGAACCAAGATTGTTGACATTATCAGTGTTGAGCATAAAATGTGTCACGTGGACAAAAACTTTTACCAGAAATGTGGGGAAGCCGGGGAAACTCCTATTAAAAAAAATTTATGTTCAAAGATATATTTTATTGACGATAAAAATGTTAGTAGTAATTAACCAATAGCCACTATTAGAATTATTTGTTAGCGATAAATTTCATCTCTATTGCGTAATGGGCGGTTGTCTTGGTTCAACTCTCGTGCATAAATTAATAGGTTGATATCTAATAGTCATTATTACTGCATTCTAGTGATGATTCTCATCTCTATTGTGGAGTAGCCGATAATCTTTAGTTCAACTCTCGTACAAAATTAAGTCAATATATATCCAATATGCATTACTATATATTACGCTCTAGTAACAGTGACCTCATCCCTATTACGTAGCAAACAATTGTCTTTTTTTGGCTCAACTTCTCGTACATAACTAATAGCCATAATTATTACGTTCTAGTTATAATTCTCATCATCTGATCTATTGTATTGTGAACGGTCGTTTTTGGTTTAACTCTCATCAAGAACTAGACCGATATCTATTTGAAGGCATGTATGAGTTGAAGTGACTCCAAATGGTGTGAGTTAGCCCCATTAAGCTTCATAATGCATACAACAAGTTTACACCGGAAAAAAGGCCAAGAATTGGGCTTCAAAGAAACTCAAGTAAATAAAGGCCTAAAGCACAGAAAGAGACCAAACAAGAAGCGATGGAAGGGCGTCGCCCAAGTTATGATGAAAAGCAAAATTTAGAAGAATCGAAGAATCAAAGTGGGCCTCAAAATGGCGACCTCTTGCCAAAAATCATTATTTCACCGAGGACAACCAATCAATCAAGTAAACACAAACACTCTTTACAATCAAACACCTGTTTTGGAAGCCAAACCTACAAAATACTCAATTCTTGTTCAAAACATCCCGACTCGGGATAGAAACATCACTTGGGAGCATTCCCACACCTCATCTCTTCTAAATTGTTATTTTCTCTATCATTTACTGGTATGAACCAACTAATATTCACCCCAGTTGAAGATTCGTAACAGAGCCATATTCTCGACTTGATAATGGTTTGAAAGTAATATTTAAATATTGTTGTTTGTTATCTTCGTGCATTTATATTATTTATGTTCGATTGGGAATTGTCAGTGATGATACATACTTTGGAAGAACCAGCCATATTCATTTTTTGTTTATGTACATATATATACACCAATCACAAGGTCATGTGAATTTTTGGTCTATTGGCATTTATCCCGACAAGGTCATCCCGTTGAAATTCTTTTAGTCTCGTATTAAACCAATATCAACTATAATATTATTGAATTTTTGATTACTAAAGGAAAATATCACAAAGTCCTTCGATATATTAAGAAAAAAATCATGAAAAGAATCAATAAGCTAGTGTCCCATTTATGCCACGATCGTTTTTTGATTAAGTCAAGTTATTGGGTGTCAAGAAAAACCCATAATTAATTTATTATCAGTCTCTAATAATGACGTTATCTATTTCGAAGACGGTTGAGCCCATACATATCATCATGTCAACCCATCAAGGGATAGACCGTGATATACTCAAGGCCTTAGGCGCAACAAGCCTTCAACCCAAGCTTCAACTTCTACCGCACACTCAACCAAAACATTAAAGAGAAGTGATCCGCACCGAGGATTCCAACTTTCCAAGGAACCTCTGTGCCCGCCTCGTGCTTTTTTTTACTGGGGCCAACACAACCCTCCACAATACCTAAGTTTTTCATATAGGAAATTAACCAAGCTAGCTAAGATAAGGGAGCTGTGGTAGAAATAGAAGCAGGCAGTCTGACTCTGAGAAATAATGTTGGGTGCTACTGCTTTGGTAGGGGACCTTAATTTGAAGGAAACATCATCAACCGACATGTTGAAGAAGCAGAAGACACACTTTGTGCTTGCCCATGGTGCAAGTGAAGGAAGTTGGATTTGGTACAAGCTCAGATGTCTCATGGAAACCTCAAGCTACAAAGTCTCATGTGTTGATTTCAAGAGTGCCGGAATCGACCCATCCGACCCCAATTTACTCGATTCTTTTGATGATTACAACAAGCCACTCACCGACTTGTTGTCTGCTTTGCCTGAAAATGAACCGGTTTGAGGACTAATTAGTTGTTATTTTTTCATTAATAATTTAATTTCTCTTAATGAATTAGTTCATACATTTTAATGCAGGTTATCTTGGTAGGGCACAGTGCTGCTGGGCTGAGTGTAACCCATTTTACCATTAAATTTCCCAGGAAAATTCGGTTAGCTGTATATCTTGCAGCACCCATGCTTAAACATGGGTTCGCCACCGCGGAAGATATCGAAATTGTAATTACTATTTAATTTTAGGTTAAACGTGATTAGTAACTAACGAGGCCATTTTCTTTAGTTATTTTGTGCCTGATTCCCTTGCTGAGATGGGACATCACAGGAACTTAAATCAAAGATGTGAGAGGCTTCGTCCTAGAAAGGCAGTTGGTGCTTGGAAATTTTATTTTTTGGGATATGGATGTCTTAGGGGCTCCTCATTCTTTTAGTTTGTTCTTATTTTCTGTATAAAAAAAAAAAAACTAATGAGGCCATGTTCATTTGTGAAACAGGGTTCGCCTGATTTATCCAAATATGGTGATGTTTACGAAGTGGAATACGGATTAGGACCCGATCAACCTCCAACAAGTGGTCAGATCAAGGAAGAATTCCAAGGCCAACTCCTCATGCACATGAGCCCTCAAGAGGTACAAATTTCATCTCTCACAGTTCATCATATATGCATCAGCTATATATGCTTTGCTAGCTAATTGTAAATGACCAAAATATTACTCCCAACACAATTTCAACAAATTATATTGGCAATACTTTGTTGGCTGCGTTTTTTCATACAAGACTTTATACTTTAGAAGTCATCGAAATTAATTCAATAATTTCACTTGATCATATAAATTTGATTTTTCTCATTAATCTCACGTTGTCCCAATTTCTATCTATTTCATATGAATATCATCACATTTGTTGATGTGGGAGCCTTGTGCCAAAATTTTAATTAGCATTTTTTGAGAAATTTGTATTTAATGTTATAAAAACTATAATTAAATCTACTGTCGTTATGCAATGCCGAAGAATAAAACTACGTTTTTTTTGTTTATTTTTTATTTTTTCTACTAGGATTGTGTTGGGAGTGGTCAACATATTATTGGACACGGTGCATTCAGGATGGCTATTGATTACAACACGAACATTTGACAAAATTACCCATCAATTAATTTAAAGATATTTTGATGAAATGGATGAAAATAGTACATCGTGAGATTTTTTGACTTTTATTGGCCAATTTTGAGATTAAGTGAGAACAAAAAAACACAAATCATAGAGCAGAATGAGATTTTTGGGCCGATTACGGAGGCATTTAAAGTAAAAAACCTTCATGCATTTCATATGGTTGTTGCATGATGATGATGATTTTTTGTCAGGATGTTACACTTGCTTCTATGCTTTTGAGGCCAGGACCCTTACGAGCATTGTCAACTACGTTCGGAGAGGAGCCTGAAGTTGATAAAGTGCCACGAGTTTACATCAAAACGCTGCAGGATCGAGTGGCGAATCCAGTGCACCAAGATGCCATGGTCAACAAGTGGCCACCCGCTCAGGCGTATACCCTGGATAGTGACCACAGTCCCTTCTTCTCCTGCCCCTTTGTGCTCTTTGGTGTTCTTATAAAAGCCGCTGCTTCTGTTGGCCTCTAATTAATTACTAGCTTATTTTGAAAACCATTTAAAAAAATTTGAGATGAACAAACTCATTTAGTTTTTGTAATAATATGTAATAAAGCAGGGGAATGATTGACAAGAGAAGGATCATGAGAATTGAGAGAGTTATAAGAGCAAGTCTAGTGGTAAAAGGAATGACAAAGGGCTAGAGACAAAGTTTTGCCCCTCAAATGACATTGTTCTTGTATTTTGCCTAAAATTGTTTTTTGTTGTTCTAATGGAGAGGGACAAGGAGCAAGAATTTAAATTTTTTGTGAATTATTTTCTTAAAGATAATAATGTAGAAATCTTATATAATATCTCCGAAATACTATTTAATTCCACTTTATCTTATTTGAATTTTTTTTATCCACAATCTTAAATAATATATTATTTTATCTTATACTAGATTTTCATACCACAATTTTGTGACATGTGTCATCCTATCTGCATCTAAACTGCAATAAATAAACTCATTATTCATCTTTTTATCACAATGGCTATATGTTGATTTTTCGTTTTTTTTTAAAAAAAAAAATTGCAACAGCTATTATTTTTGAATGCCATGCCACGTTGCACCATTTGATTGACGGCAAGAAAATAGCCGTTGGAACTGAAGGGCTGCACAAGTGGGCTGCATCTGTTTTGTAGGGTGGGCCAGCAATCTTGCTTTGGCGAGGCAAGCCTAGTCTCTGGGCAAGCCTTTGCCTGGTCCATAATGAATGGACTAAAAGCTGCAGGGCACATGCTGGGGGCTAGGGACTGCCTTGCCCAGTCCGGATGGGGTGGGTTAGATGTGCTCTAAGTGCGTGCCCATTTATAGAAATGGAGACATTTTATTTAAAGTAATATTAGGTTGGATGTGTTTGCTTTTCATGGTTAATTATCGAATTTTCAATATGTAATATAGAATAATCAGAATTATTGATTTATTAAAATATCATATCATCTCTGTAAAAATCAAACAGATTGGAGTTTGTTTAGTGTTTCATAATAATCTTAACTATTATCAAACTCCATCGTCGTTTGTTTTGGTAGGTAGCAATTACCAAACTCCATCTCTAATTTAATTGATTTTTTGCAGAAATGATTTGTATATGATGTTGTAAGAAATCAACCGTTTCGATTATCACATCTAAATAAGAAAAATACGGTAATCAAACCATTTATTATGCGGTGATGTGCCAAATAAAGTTCTAAACGACTTCCATTTCAGCCTCTGGAGCTTTGTCCTTGTCGACATTTGTAGCTGTTGTTGTTTCTATTTGCTTCTCATCTGCATTGATGGCTGTGACACCATGGCCTCCAAGATCATTGTCCTCTCCAGAAATCTCCTCAAGCGACCTGCCCATGGTCTCCGGAATCAAGAAAGTGAAGAAGAAACCAAGCAAATTAACCACAGCAAGCGCTATGATTGCCTTTCGGATTCCTTCAACCTTCTGAGTGTAACTCTGCAGCAGAAATGCAGCAATTATTGCCCCGGCTTTCCCTGCTGCTGCCGAGATACCGTGGCAAGTAGACCGGAACCTAGCCGGAAAAAGCTCAGCCGGCACAATGAATGTTGTGCTGTTGGGGCCAAAGTTTGCAAAAAATAAGGTCAACCCATAAAGAAGAGTGAACAAATGTTTGTGACCTTTACAAAATTGGAAGGTGGATTGTTTGTCCTTGCAGTCACTTCCTCTGAGTTCCTCATATTTGTGTCCAAGAATTGCCATGAAGATTGACATGAGAATAAACCCGCCGAGCTGGATTGGTTTTCTTCCAATCTTGTCAATGAGGAAGACAGTGAACCAGTAGCCAGGAACTGTGGCAAAAAGTGCTATCAGCAGCATCGCTTTCGAAAGCTTAAAGACTTCCTCTATGGCATTCATGTTTGATGGCCTTGGTAACAGCCCGCTCGCTGGGTAGATGTCTTTCTGAGTGAGCTGTAAGCTGTAGAAGGCAATGTCTAGCAAGAACCAAGTGGTGGAAGTCCCGAGAAGGTGGAGGCCGTGTCTCCTGAGAAACTCCCTAGAAAATAACCCATATGATGCATTTGGAAGAGCAACAATTTTCGAACCCGAATCTCCATCATCAGCAATAAAAGGTTGTTCTTTTTCAAGAACTTTGGCCATGTCTGATTTGGCCTTGTCAGGATCTCCTTGAACCAAGGCAGTGTACCTTGCAGTCTCGGGCATTTTCAATCTCCAATAGAATGTGAGAGCAGCTGGGATGGCACCAAACATAAGCACAATTCTCCACACAAAATCGCCTTCGGGTTGAGTAGACAAGACAGGATTGGTATTAAAATCATCAGCAGGGTAAGCCAGTAAGAAAACGTGGGACACAAACAATGCCACAAGTCCTGCAACCAAAATCCCAATCCCTTGCATTGCAAAGACAGCGGCAATGAATCCTCCCCGGGTTTTCTGGTTGGCGTATTCAGACATGATCACAGCTGAGAGAGGATAGTCCCCTCCAATCCCAAATCCAAGCCAAAACCGAAAGAAGCAAAGAGTTGTGACCACACTTTGGGCAGAGGAGCCAAAGGAAAGGCCAGAGGCCAGGGCACAACCAACCATTGTGACTAAAGTGATGCCATAAACTTTTTTTCTACCAAGTTTGTCCCCAAGCCAGCCAAAGAAGAGTTGCCCTGCTAGGGTTCCAAATAAGGCAACCCCAGTTATCGCATTGTTGATGTGATTAGGCAGGGCACCAGGCTTGCCTGTGGAAGGGTCATAGTAGTAAAGGCGGCCTATAAGTTTCGTGACCGCGGTGATGCAGAAAAGATCATAAGCATCTGTGAAAAATCCCATGCCTGCAATGACAATGGCTTTGTAATGGTAAAGCTGGGTCTTAGCATGGTCAAGAGATGAAAAGATGGAGTCTTTTCCATCTGCCATGGCTAAAGTCAGTGGCTTTTTCGAGCTCAAGGAGCTGGAGGGGAAGGGTTTGCAAAGGATGTGAATGATGATTTAAGAAGATCATGGGCGGAGATTCTGAGGTTCTTCTGTTTTGTTTTGGTAATTTTGACAGATATTCCTTTGCTATCTTTTCAAGAAATTTCCATTGTAATCATCGACTAATTTGTTCGAAAATCCGTTAGTACCTAGAGGGCATAGATTTCTGGGACAAGTTTTTACTCTGTCTCTTCCTGTCTTTGTCTGTGTTTAATCTTTGGAGAAACTTGACAAACAAGAAATGTATATGATTGTATATAAAGATTGTTTTTTCTTAGAAAAATCCCCAGAACAATCTTGTCTTTGTGCCAACATTACCCTTTATCTTATCAATTTTCATAGGGCTGCTAATTGAGTTTAATATTATGACTATCTGAGTTGTCTACTGAGATCCCAATTTTTTTTTTCTTTCATTTCTTTGTTTTGAATTCCAATTTGCTCCATTAATTGGACTGGTGGCACGAAAGATAAACTCAAAAATTCTCTGATATAATAATATATAACTATGAATGGACATCATATTACTTGTTGAGAGGCCATCAGATTGATTCCCCTGAGAAAATACCCAACAACAAAAAAGAAAAACATTCAAAAATCATCACCCAAAAGTGTGTCAACTATGAGACTTGGTTGCTAATTGAGCCACAGCTGCTGTCTTCGTCACAAGCGCTAGCTTGTTGCCTCCAACAAGTTTGTCCACTGGTCTTCCATCTTTAAGAAACACGAATGTCGGCGTGGCCTTAATCTCCCATGAGGTACTCAACTCCTACAACCCCACAAAAATCCAATCCCCTCATTAAACAGAAGAATATTTGGCCCCGTTTATCAAGAAACTAATAATTACTATCACTTACAGCGAGTTCATCGACATCCAAGGTTATAAAAACAATTGAAGGATATCTTTCAGCAAGCTCACAGTATGCTGGTTCAATTGTTATACAAGGCCTACACCACGACGCACTGAAATTTGCTACAACCTGTGGGATTTTTATGAACATTTCGTCGCTTAGGCAATAACAAGAAAAGAGCAACCTAAAATGTAGTTAAATAATGTGTGAAATTATTATAAATTACAATCTTGCCGTCCTTGATTGCTTCTGATAACTTTGCCTCCCAAATTTCCACGTTCTTTATAAGCTGCACGTTTCCAGTGGCAAGGGCACCCTCCTGATGAACCTCGTCGCTATTGTGTCCAGAACACTGCAAGATTAATCCGGTGTACGATTAGATGGTGCAGAAAATGATCATTTATTATCTTGCTCTGTTATTGAAGAAATGAACTTACCATAGAACAGCAACTTCCCATTGGGTGTGCACACATAAATGGGAATAGATTTATCAGAAACCTCTAAAGAACAAGAACAAAAAAATGTTGTAAGGCAATGTGACACAGAAATTTTGCATAAAAATGAATGAAAAAACCCACAAACAAGGCAAAGACTTTATCAATGGGTGCATTCTTCGTATTCAAGCTTTCGAATCTCATGAACGATTCATATAATTTTTTCAAATTCAAATTCAATAGAAAAATCTAAAATTGAAACAATGAAAGATCGGGCAGACTCAAAGTTGAGATCAGAAGATGCAACCATCGACAAGATTATCTAAATCAAGATTACGAATTTTGATCAGAAGATATACATACCTTTGACAAGCTTTAAATCCCTTCATGATCGTTGAAGCCTAATCCGCAACCAAGGAAGAATGATCCCAGATTTCGGATTAAGCCTCAAATCTCAAGGAAAAAACAGAAATGAAGGTAAGATTTATTTAAGATGATTCGAGAAAAAAAGGAAAATATATGCTAAAATAACAGCTTGCTGGCTTGCCATATAAATTACAAGAAATAATTAGCCACATAAGGTATCATATATTAGAATTAAAAAAAAAATATATATAAAACTATATGATTAAACTTCAATTCTGTTCGACATTTCCAAATAGAAATATGAGTTGTAAGCATTAATGGTGTGATTGACTTAGAGCCAATCATATCAAAATGGTTATACATTAACGTCCCGTAATTTCGAAATGCCAATTGAGTTTTGTTGTTAACAAATCTGAGATTAGGTAAAAATAGTTGTCTTAATATTTAGACACAAATTTCAAGTCAAAATGGTTTTTCTCTGCATATTTATCAATTATTATGCCATTTTTAGGTTGCAGTGGACTGTCACTATTCAAATTGTTCAACCTCAAAACTCCACTTCAAACTGAAGATTTTGCCTCTTTGATCAAAGTTGTTCGATGTGTTTTGATGGCAGTAAAATCATATTTCAATTTTTTTTTTGTCTGAACTTGAAATTATATCAATACTTTGCAGCATTCAGTATCATAATCTGAGATTGCTGCATAATCTGTTAGTTTTAGCCATAACAATGTCGATAAAATGAAATGTAAACTCACATTTTTATGAAAACACTTGCATTGAAGTTGAACATTATTTCCAAATTGCATACATGAACATGATCAGGAACGCCTAACTAGGTACATATACATCCGAATTCTCCGATATTCATTCCAAAAACAAGATGAAAATGATGAACTAGAGGGAAATTAAAGAAGCAAAAAGAATCTAAAATCGTCATGGGGTTTGCAAATCAAACTCAGACTCAGAGGAAGCCCTAGTCTTTGTCTCAGATTGCCTAAGTTCCTCTATCATCCTAACAACTTCATTCATGTTGGGTCGTGACTCGGGCAACTTTGACACAGATGCCAGCGCAATCTGCAGCATCTGCACCATCTCCTCTTCAATGTGTTGTTGTCTTAGCAGCTCCACATCAAAAACCTCAGCTGTCCATTCCTCACGCACAACCGACTTCACCCACCTTGGCAGATCAACCACACAATCATACCCCGGGTATTGAAGCGTGGTTTTGCCTGTCAGCATTTCAAGAAGGAGCACTCCAAAGCTGTAAACATCCGATTTCTGACTGATTTTTTTCGTGTCAGTTGCCTCTGGAGCACGGTATCCAATGGCGCGTGACATGGCTGGTGGGAAGTTGATTAGAGGACTCAATCCCACATCAGAAATGCAAGCCTCGAGTTCTTGGGTGAGGAGGACATTTGTGGACTTTATGTTGCCATGGATGGATTTAACACCCTCAGAATGAATGTGGCCAAGTCCTTTAGCAATTCCACGAGAAATCTTCACTCTTGAGTCCCAATCTAGTGGGGACTTTCCAGTTTCCCTGCTTCCTGTAACGGACGAGGAAATTTAGAATTACTAAGGAATTACAAAAGTATGGAAATTAAATTGACAGAAACTGAACATACCATGCAAGTGTGCAAACAAGCTTCCTGCTGGCATGAAGTTGTAAACCAGAAGCTTCTCATCCTTGGAGAAATAATACGCGCGAGGAGGCAGGAGATTCGGGTGTTTCCCTACCCTCTCCACCACCTCCATATGCTGCTCAAAGTCCCTCTTCCCCACCATAACTTCCCTCAACCTCTTGACAACAACTGTTGTCTCCTCATCCAAAACAGCTTTGTACGTTGTCCCAAAACTACCCTTGCCAAGAACTTCAGCTGATGCCCTCAGCAGATCCTCAAGATCAAAATTGTAATGACATCCATCAAAGAAGAAGAGCTTGTTCTTCTCTGCCTCTTGCACTCCACTCCCAAAGTCCTTAGGCATTTCGCTCTTTCCATCACCGCAGGCCTTCCCTTTCAGCATCCCACCACCGCGTTCTTTTCCAGTCCTTTTGAAGAAGCATATGACAATCATAAGGACTAAAAGAACTAAAATTGCAGAGCCCCCAATTGTGATAACAATTATAGAACCAAGGCCAAGTTTTTTTATGAGTGCAGCATGGTGATTTTTCGGGTTTGTTGGTGAGGGTGGGGAGAAGTAAGTAGGGGAAGGAGAAGGTGATGTGGAGGAGGAGATTGTGGAACAATTTTTGAGAGGTGCCCCACATAAATTAGGGTTACCAATGAAAGAAACATGAGGGTATTTTTTGAGGGAAAATGGGACAGAGCCAGTGAAGTTGTTGTAGCTCAAGTTCAAAAGCTTAAGCTTGGGGAGGTTCAAGTTGGGTATGGCTCCAGAGATGGAATTGTTTTGGAGCCTCAACGCCATGAGGCGGGTCAGATTCTGAAATGTGAGTGGAATGTGTCCAGAGAAGGAGTTGAAGGAGAAGTCTAAGACAATGAGTTTGGGAGACAGAGAGGAAGGAATTGCGCCGGAGAAGTTATTGTGTTGGAGGTAAAGATGGCCCAAGGAAGGAGTGGAAAGAATATCTGAAGGAAGAGTTCCATAGATGAAATTTGAGTGGAGGCTGAGGACTCTAAGCGAATCAAGATTTCCAATAGTGTTGGATGGAATTGAGCCAAAGATCCTGAAACCCGGGAGATGGATAGCAATCACACTTGTTTTGTTTGGGTTGCAAGTAATGCCGACCCATGAGGAACAAACTGGTGTAGCAGCGTTCCAGTTGAGTTTTCGGGTATGTGACACATTGGCAGCAAAGGCAAGGAGGGCTTCTGTGTCGGATTTCAGGTCAGCAAACACCGGGGAAAGGAAGGGCCCGAAAAGGAAGAGGAAAACAAGTGCAACAACAATGGAGAAGTGAAGCTTCATGGCTATCTGCTCAGAGTGAAAATGTAACAATCATGTTAGTCCTTGTACAATTAGGAAAAAAAAACAGAAAACCAGAAAACAAAGTTGGTTAATCATGGAGATGGCATATGTTACGCGAATGGAACAGAAGATTCGACAACATTTTAAGTGAAAATGATGATCATAATGTTTGCTCTACACTCAAGTGGAAACTGCAGAATTGTTTATGCCTCTCTCTTGAAATGTTCAGTGCAAGAGCTTGAGCAGAAACAAAAGTTAGTGCTAGAGAGGACAAATAAAGCAATAAAGAAAACTTGTCCTGATTATTTTGTCACATAAAGAGAATAAAATTCATCAACTTTGTTTCTCTTGGTTGTTAAGAGACTAATTATCAAAGAATTACAGATTGTGAAAAATATATGAAGAGGAATTTCAAAAATGTAAAGGAAAAAGAAAAGGTTTCCCTACCAACTTTTTTGTATATTGGAAAAGCGAAGTGCATCTTCTTTAGCCAAAAGAAAAAGATGAAAAAAAAAAGCCAAAGGAGGAAGGAGAGCCTAGTCATGAAAAATTAGTAGTATTTTTTCCCGAGAGATTTTTTAGTGTAACCGATTCTATATTATCATGTGAGCCGATTACAGAAATTGGGTAAAAAGTTTGAAAGAAAGTGGAAAAAGTAATCAATAAAGAAAGCAAAGTGGTTCTTAAAAAAAAAAGAATCCAAGGACAGGATAATCTTCATAAAGAAAAAGCAAAAGTTCAATTCTCTGTTCTGTAAAAGACGAAGGGAACTGTATATGCTTGACAAACAGGGTAAAAAAATGAGAGGGATACAAAGAATTTACCTTAGAGATTTTACCTGTGCAAATTATGCAAGCATTTTGAGGTTAAGAAGTGCTTCAATCTGCCACCAAAACAATGAGGAGAAATAAGACTCCGAGTAATGTGTCAAAGACTTGGTTGTGAAAACGACGAGTCGAAAGAGGTGAGTGAGGCTCCAGTTTCTTGCACTCAGTCTTTTAAAGTAATCCCAAGTGGAGCTTAAAGTTTGAATCAAACGGGAAAAAAATAATTTCCATTTCCATATTTGATGCAGAAACGGAAGGTTTTTGTGAAATATTTATGAGTGCCTTTTTTTGCAGGAGTTATGAGGAAAAGAAATTTCAGGTGTGAAGAAGGCTAAAGGAGAATTAAATAGAGGTATATATATTCATTATTATCCAACAGTAACGTCGGCAATTATATGGGAAACCAATCACAAGCCTTTCACAACCAAAAAAGCTAATGCTGCATTAATGGTGTTTCATATGAAGATGAAAAAACAAATATTGGTTGCTACGGAGTTTATGTTTGTGTGTTACTTTATGAGTTTAATTTTCTTGGAATCAAATTACGATTTGAGTGGGAGGGGTAGTTGTGTTAGTCTTTTCGAGGTTATATTAATATGGGTGAGTCTAATGTTGCTCTACTTTAGAGGTGTTGCTGCGCTGGTCTTTCCGGTATTTTATTTGTCGAGTGATTCTATTGTGGCTAAGAGAGATTGACTCGTTATAAAAAAAATAGTGCAATGAAGAGCAAAATGGTTTTGTTTCTGCCTCTGACTTGACAGTTTATTCGGTGTTGGTTAGGAGTTAGGACAATCATTGTTGCAGAATTCTTGGTACTAAAATGGGAGAAAGTTTTGAAGGAGGCGGTTTATCAATAATACAAGAGTTCTTTTTACTTGTGAGAGTGGTTATACAAGTGAAGTATTGTCCGACTGTCTCGTCTAGTTGAACTCTCAAGGCCTGTCCACAAACCACACCTTTAAAAGTTTTAGGTGGGAAGGGAATGATTGTCTTGAAAACTAATTTCAGTATTCAGGACCATTGTCATGATCAATATTTATGATGAATCCGCACAAAAGATGGATTATCATCCCTTGTTTTGACTTAATTCAAACCCTACACCAAAACCATAATTATGTCACACCTAATAAAGTCTAGGGTTACCCTAAATTGTAAAATCAACTAGCTTTCTTGAGATGGGTATTTCTCTTTCTATTATGGAAAGATGTTATAAATTCGAGTCCCCTCTTCCTCATGAATAAAGGAAAAAAAAAACTCTAAACCCTAAAAAAAATTCTCCAACTCAGATGGGGTGTCTTAGAGAGTTGGTGATTCCCAACAACTTTAGCAAAAGGAATAGAGCAAGTGAATTAAGATAAACGAGGAGGATAGGGTTTTGAAAATTGACATTGAATTGATGTCAATGAGTACGACTAACCTTATTATTGTAGTTGGCTGTTGGCAAGTGTTGTTAGATGTCCTTCCTCTTCCTCTATCACATAATTGATGCCGAAGTTAAGTCGCGATGTAATGGAGTATCTACTAAATTAAATTTTATTGATATTAATGATATACACAAAAAGATTATCACATAATTTATGCCGACGTTAAACTGTGATGTAATGGAGTATCTACTAAATTAAATTTTATTGATATTAATGATATACGCAGAAAGATGAAATCTAACCGTTGATACATTGTAAAATCTTAATATAGAGAGTAGGATACCGGGATCTCATGGGAATTTTCAGTATTTAAGACAATGGCTGCAGTCTTGTCTTGTCGCCGGTTACTTTTCTTGCAGGGTAGTTTTTGAGACTATGGAAACCCTAGTTTCTTGGACAAGTCGCATACTAGTCATTGCAATTTCGTGGGATAAGTTTCAATGATGGGCCGTACCGCCCTATTGTTCCCAGCAATGATGGGCCGGACCGCCCTATTTTTCCCAAACCAAAAACTTAACTCGAGGAGAATAATTTCACAAACAATATGAAAGAGATGTATGAATCTGCAATGTAACTGGTTGT
The DNA here is from genome assembly GCA_037349345.1 of Oemleria cerasiformis. Classification (NCBI taxonomy): domain Eukaryota; kingdom Viridiplantae; phylum Streptophyta; class Magnoliopsida; order Rosales; family Rosaceae; genus Oemleria; species Oemleria cerasiformis. Next base: position 32,059,622 of record JAZGTL010000007.1, on the reverse strand, counting down.
TATATCATGACGACTATCTCTTTTATAACATAACAGGCTCATGGGATGAAAGAAAAAGTACATGATGATATATAACCAGTTACACCCAAGACCTCTCGACCTTCACACATTTAAGAACAGTCACTAAAAACAATACCCAAAAACAACCTCCATAAGCTTGAAGAGATAAGCATACTAGAAGAATTTTCTAGTACCAACAGTTATAACAATTTGATGTCCTAAATAAGACAATAGAAATATCACTGAAATGCAAATGTAGTTTCTAAACAGAATCAACATTATAAATCAGAGAGACTAAGAATCAAATCATTCTTTTTGCTTCAGCTGTTAATTTGTCATATTTATTTGCCTCTGTCGGGCCATCTTAACTTTGAAATTTCCAATGCTTGCTGCCGGCAGTACAAGGTAACTTAAACCTGTAAAACTCAACTCTGCAAAACAATTCAAGGTAAACTACACCAACAATCTGAGATATGATGGCCAAAGACTTGCCCATTATTTACAAACTCCTGTGTCAAACCAAAGCAGAAGAGAACGGAAAGGAAGGGAGCAAAATCTAGAGAGACAATTACTGTGACCCGGCCTTTTCAAGCTTCTCCATTTCTTCGCGGTGCTTTCTTTCTGCCTCCTGAAGTTCTTTTTGAGCGTCCTCCTCTTCTTCAATCTCATCAATATTATCAAATTCCTTGGTTGCAGCCATTGCTTTCACAACTGGATCTCTCAGTTCGGATATTAGTCCACCACCGACTTTGTACTCTTCTTCATCACCAATCAGGAATAAGCGCTGGTCAGGCCCCGATGCCATGGGAATGTCAACTGCCAGTAGCTTCATATCGTACTGCATAAGAAGATGATACCCAAATGCTTCCATGAGAAAAATGTACCAATCCAAGTACACGCAAGTCATATAATCCAAAATTATTTACAGGTTTTCAACAGTCCATCAATTAAGTCACAAATATTAATCACCCATAAACCAGCAATGGGACAGAACATGCACTTAATCCTCTCCAATTGACAGGCACAAAAGATGTGATTTAACGAGGGAATTCTACCAGAATAATACAATTAGCAGATACAAACACCAGCATAAGTTCACCACAAAAACTTTCTTGAAATGTAATTTTCTCCACACTATCAACTGAAGAATGAAATTAGTTTAGTTTCAACTTTCATTTGGTATCATGAGAGGAAATTAAGGAAGAAACTTGAAATGAAAACATACGCTTACGAATGGAAAATATTATGAGCACAAACACAAACCTGGCCTTTTTTCTTCTTTACTTCAACACTAACCAGGCCCTTTCTCTCAGAACCTCGTACTGGGAAAATGAGGAAACACCGCTTGCTCCTAAAAGTTGGCTTGAACTTCTTCAGTGTAACCCCGCCTCCGGACATTACATAGGCTCTTAGGTCTGAACCTGAGAGAGGGGCACCCATAACCTCAAGAATCCCAGCAGACGTATTAAGCCTTCTCATGGCAATTCTATAAACTTTATCAGGATTGATTGTGAATCTTGAGCGGATATGAAGGCCCTAGGTAAATGCACATAACTCTCAAATAGTAATCTATAATGCAAAGCAAAATTGCCCAACAACAGGAATTCCATATATATTGAACAAGAAAGTATCAAGCTTTGACTTCCTAATTACTACCATCCTACTGAAGAAGACTTCAAACTTTTTTTTTACACAAGCCATAGTTCAAACTACTCGAATTTAGGTGACGGGGGCAGGCACACTACCTTGGGAAATTCGCCTAACTCACAGTTTCCAGAAGAAGACTTCAATTTGTGACCATAAATAGACTCCAACATCAATTAAAAAAAAGAACCCATTGAAGGTGTCACTCAATCACTGCATTAGGCTCACTAAGATTGAAAGCACTAGATTGAAAAATCACATTGTAATAAGTTTTCAGCTGCTCAATGTTATTGCACAAACAACTAAAAATGCAGAGGAACTTACAGCAAAGGCGACGATGGCCGTAGATAAGGCCAGAAAGCCATACTTGGCCATGCCTTCAGAGAGACCAATGAAGGTGCTGGCAATCCCAAACATGACCCTCCATAGCAAAGCACACACCAGCACTCCTCCAATTCCCAAGAGCACCAGATTGTTCCTCTTCCAGAAAGCTTCAATCTGCAAGCCCATGGCCTCCTGGTACCGCGAGAAAGCCTTGGAGGCGGCGGAGAGCGGCTTTTCCAGCAACTTATTGGTATTGAGTTTGCTGAAATCTGATGGCTTGAAGGAGAAGAACCTGAGGCCTAGGCCCAAGCTCATGCCCGGCCCAGAGGAGCTGCTACCCCCACCGCCACTGCCACTGACCACCGGTTTGGGGCGAACGGGGAATTGAGGAAGAGGCCCATTGTTGGAGTGGTAGGTCCTCCTGGAGCTGGTAAACGGAGACGAGGGTTTTGAGATTTGATTGTGGTGAAATCTGAGCAGGCCTTGGATGATTCGAGACGAGGGTTTTGACATTTGAAACGTGTTTGTATAATTCGGGGATTTGATTTTGGATTTGGGATTTCGGAATCAGCTTCAATCAGATCGATAACCAAAATCAAGGCTTTTTCTCAGCTACCCACATTTCCCACCATGAAATGTTGGAACTTTCTCTTCTTTCGTCACTCAAGACTCATAATAAGCAGTTGCTCATTTTGGTGAGCCGCCATGGATTTCATCTGTTCTGTACTCCAACTTTGGATTTTTTCACTTCCGTCCTTCACTTGATTCAAGCTGACAACCGTTGTCTACAATGGAAATGAATGAAACCTTGCAAATGACTTCGGCTCAGGCGTGGGAATTTGGTGGTCAAAGTCTTGGCAATGGGGCAATGGCAATGGCAATATGAGAAGCAACTGGGCTCTGTTTTTAGAGCTCGATTCATGGGCTCATATTGCCACATAAAACCCACCACCCCACTTTTGTTATAGGCCGACCCAAATACAATAATGAACCAACCCAAAAAATAGAGAATATTAGAATCACAACGTGTCCGTTGTAGGGATGCAACAAGTTAATTTTCCGATAAAAAAGATACCGTAATAAGAATAATATTCGCATCCCACTTTTGGAGTACATTCTCGTACTAATCTTTCATTTTATTGAACAATCCTTATACAGTATCATAATCGGAACAATCCTTACACAGTATCCTTATACAGTATCATTTCATTTTAAGATCATTTCCGCAAAAAATAACATTGGAGGCCGTTTAGTCATTCATATGTATTACATAAATCAACGGTATTAGTAAGAATTAAGATATTCATGGTGAAATGTCCATTTAGTTTATGATAATATTAGAGGAGAGATTCTTCGTACTATCCCCTTCCCGGACATGAGGGTGCTTATGCTATTGTGCGGAGCGAGGAACAACGCCATACTACTATGTTGAGTTAGGGACACAGTTCTAACATGGCCATGGCAGTCAAGACCTTTGGCAATATGCCCTTCTCTCAACAGTCATTTCCAGCTCCGCACATGTCCTTTATGACTCCACCAATGCCTCCAGGTGGACAATGTACTTATTGTGGAAGTAAGAAACATCTGGTGGATACTTACTTCCAGAAGAATGGTTATCCTGAGTGGTGGGAAACTCATAAAGACCGTTTGAAGGCTAAAAAGAAGAGAGACGCACCAACTGGTAAAGCAGCGCTGGTAGTCCCTGTGGCAGGCCCACCAACCTCTGCCATGACAGGAGCTTCCGCACCAGTCGCTCTTTCACAACCTGGTGTGACACCAGCTAGTTATTCTCACTCAATGGTAGATTCTACCCTCCTTCAGCAGTCAGGTTATATTGAGCTTGTTTTCCTTGCTACTAATTCTGGAAAAGACCCTGGTTGGATTCTTGATTCTGGTGCTACGAATCATATGACTTTTGATGCTTCTATATTACGAGATAATTGCTTGCCTGCTTGTTCTACTATTGCAAATGCCAATGGTGTGCCATCTCCTGTTACTGGAGCAGGGAGGGTTGATTTGACTCCATCCCTATCTTTAGATCATACACTGTTGATTCCCACTCTTTCAAACAATCTCTTGTCAGTACCACAAGTCACTACCCAATTAAATTGTTTGGTATTAATCGATCCCTCTTTCTGTCTTCTTCAGGATCTCAGCAGCGGGGAGATAATTGGGCATGGTACTAAGAGAGAGGGTCTTTATTATGTGGATGATGTATGTGTGGGGCGATCTTTATCTGCTCAGGGCTAATCTCATTCTCATGAAGATCACATTCGCTTATGGCATCACCGGTTGGGTCATGTTTCTTTTGGATATTTAGAGCATTTATTTCCAGTTTTATTTTCAACATATAAACCTTCGGATTTTCAGTGTGATGTTTGCATTTTGGCAAAGAGTCACCGTGCTACTTATCCTGATATCACAAATAAAAGATTTGTTCCATTTTCCTTGGTACACTCGGATGTTTGGGGTCCTGCTCCTATTACTACTACTTCAGGATTCTGTTGGTTTGTTATTTTTGTTGATGATTGCACTTGCATGAATTGGTTATATTTGATGCGCAATAAAAATGAAGTGGCTGATTGTTTTCGTACTTTTCATAAAATGGTTCAAACCCAATTCTCTGCTACATTGAAAGTTCTTAGTTTTGATAATGGTGGCGAATTTGTTAATCAGACTTTGCAGGGTTATTTTAAGGATCATGGCATCATTCATGAAACTACTTGTCCTTATACACCACAACAGAATGGTGTGGCCGAACGAAGAATAGATAGATTTTGGAAATTACCCGAGCTAGTCTAATTGGGGCACACATGCAGCCACGGTTTTGGGAGGAGGCTGTCACTACTGCTGTTTATCTTCTCAACCGAGTTCCTACTAGGGTGTTGAAATTTCAGGCGCCATTGGATAAGCTAGCATCTTATGTCCCTCTTCCATCCCATCTTACGCTTTCTCCACGAGTTTTTTGTTGTGTTGCTTTTGTGCATCTCCCTAAACATCAATGTACTAAATTTGACCCTTGTGCTCTCCGATGTATCTTTGTTGGCTATCATCCCTATCAAAAGGGTTATAGGTGCTATCATCCTTCTTCTCGTAAATTTTATGTTACCGTGGATGTCACTTTCTCGGAGCATGAGATGTTTTTTGCATCACCCGTCCCTCTTTCTCCTCTTCCCGGTGAGCCTACTATTGAAGAGGTGAATTGGAGTGAATTGTTCCAAGATAATATTGAGTTGAATTGGGACATGACACCGGTTGATACTGTTATAGCACCAAACGAAGCTTCCGTTGTAACACCAGTTACCGTTTCTACAACAACCAATTCTGAGACCGGATCCCCTCTCTACTTCATCAACAATACCTACTACCAATTCTCCTCCTGTAGATCTTCCTAAGGTAAGTATAGACTCTGTGATTAATACTAACAATACTTGTGAACCTGTTGAGACTAACAGGTATCAGTTGCCACCAAGGAGTAATCGGGGGTAACCACCCGCTAGATATACACCAGACACTATGAAAAAGGTGAAGTACCCTATTGCCCATTATGTCTCCACTCATCGCTTGTCAGAAGCTTGCCAGGCATTTGTTAGTCATATGTCTGCAGTGACTGTTCATACTAAGGTACAAGAGGCATTGTCTGATCCAAAATGGGCTAGGGCAATGATGGAGGAGATGACAACACTTGAAAAGAATCGAACATGGGACTTAGTACCTTTGCCAGAGGGGAAAAAGCCTGTTGGTTGCAGATGGGTATATACAATCAAGCATAAGCCAGATGGTTCCATTGACAGGTACAAAGATCGACTTGTTGCTAGAGGTTTTACTCAGACCTATGGAATTGATTATCAAGAAACCTTTGCTCCTGTGGAAAAAATCAATACTATTCGAGTGTTGCTATCCTTAGCTTCAAATTTTGATTGGCCCTTACAGCAGTATGATGTTAAAAATGCCTTCTTGCATGGAGATTTTGTAACAACCCGGAATTTTAATTATTGGGTTTACGCAATTATTTTTGTAAAATGACGATTTTACCCTTGGTCGGTAAAGGGCATGGAAATCAAGTTTTGTTTCAGAACTTATTATGTGGTGTTTTGGATACCGTTGCATAGGTCTCGAACTCACAAGTTCGTAGACAGGCGGCACGCAAGAAACGAGGTTCGTGTACGAAAGTTATGGGTCTAGGCGTGTAAGGGCAGTTTGGTAATTTTCCATGGAGGGGAGATATTTTACTACCCAAATCAGATTAATTAGATTAATCTGATCATTCATCACACTCATCTCTCTCTCTCTGAAACATAAACACATCGAACCCGTGTGCGAAAAACACCTGAAAAATCCATAAAGTCAACTTTGGATTCAAGGCTTTAGCTTCCAGTTTTGATCAACTAATCGTATTCTACTCCTTCCCACGATCACAACCGTACTAACCATCAAAGGAGAGGACCACGGTGGAAGCCGAACCGAGTATAGGAAGTTTCAGATCTTCCGATCGATTTTTCGGCCAAACCAGGTACGAGCTCGGAACTTTGACCTCATATTTGGATTCCTAGTGAAAAGTAGATGAATTTCCATGTGTAGATCGTGAAAAACGGTCAAGAAATGAAGAAGTTAGAAAACCTTGAAAATCGATCGAAAATGGCAATTTCCGGCGAACCAGACGGCGGCGGAGGTGGCGATCCGGTCATCTTCTCCTGCCTGCCTCCGAAGAAGGTGATGGCCGTCTGGTCGTCTTCTCCGGTGAGTCACTGGTAACCGGTTGGGTCGAGTGAACCGGTCGGGTTGAGTGAACCGATCGGGTCGAGTTGAACCGGTCGAGTTGAGTGAACCGGTCAGGTCGAGTTGGACCGGGTCAGGTTGAGCCGGACAGGATTGTACCGGTCCAGGCGCGTGAACACTGTAGCAGGCGCGTGACCGGCGCGTGAGGGCGCATGGGTGCGTGTGCCGACCTTCCGGCGGCGCGTGGCGGCGCGTGGGGCCGAGTTTGAGGTCACGGTAACGCGTGGTAACTAGTTCTCGACGTTCTGAATCTGTTGGTACAGGTTTCAGGTTGATCGGACGTCGTTTAGAGGTCATTTTGGGCAATCCCAGCGGTAATGGTTGACCTTATTAGCGGGTTTTGAGCTCGGAAAGTCAAGGTAGTTGGGTCATTATTGTGCATGTGTTCCTTGGGCTAGAGCGTCCATGAATTTTGGGTTGGATGATGTTTGTGAATGGACTTTTGTTTTATAAACTGAAATGCATGCATCAAAATATCTTTGTTTAAATACTATTATGTATTGTGGCATTGAATTTCTGGATTTTAGAAATGATTACTAGACATATGTTTTCCACTATTTCAGTTAAAGTGTGATTTGAGAAATATCATGGGTTTTGGACTCGGTTTTGATATCATTTTGACGTGGAAATTATTGAGTCCATGATTTGGGGTTTGACCCGGATGTATGAGTTTATCGGATTTGGCCATATATTTGAGGGAGGCCAGGACCCGGGACTAGGATCCGTTATTAGCGGTGAATCCGGTGAACCTCCAAGATAAACACATTTGAGGGAGGCCAGGACCCGGGACTAGGATCCGTTATTAGCGGTGAACCCGGTGAACCTCCAAGATAAGCACATTTGAGGAGGACCAGGACCCGGGACTAGGATCCGTTATTAGCGGTAAACCCGGTGAACCTCCAATATAATTGATTACCGATATGATAGTCGAGGGATATGCCGACTGATATGATATGACAGTCGAGGGATATGCCGACTGATATGATATGATAGCCGAAGGTTATACCGGCTGATGATATGTTATGATAGTCGAGGATACTTGCCGACTGATGTGATATGATAGCCGAAGGTTATACCGGCTGATGATATGATATGATAGTCGAGGATACTTACCGACTGATGTGATATGATAGCCGAAGGTTGTACCGGCTGATGATATGATATGATAGTCGAGGATACTTACCGACTGATATGATATGATAGCCGAAGATTATACCGGCTGATGATATGATATGATAGTCGAGGATACTTGCCGACTTATATGATATGATAGCCGAAGGTTATACCGGCTGATGATATGATATGATAGTCGAGGATACTTGCCGACTGATGTGATATGATAGCCGAAGGTTATACCGGCTGATGATATGATATGATAGTCGAGGATACTTGCCGACTGATGTGATATCATATTACAGAGAGTTGTGATATAGGACTAGCACACCCCAAGGGATACCCTGGTGGCTAGGGATATGATAGTCGAGGGATATGCCGACTGATGTGATATGATAGCCGAATGTTATACCGGCTGATGATACGATATGATAGTCGAGGGATATGCCGACTGATGTGATATGGTAGCCGAATGTTATACCGGCTAAGGATACGATATGATAGCCGAGGATATTTCTGGCTCTAATATGATTTGACGACGATTGTCATGGGCTTAATCAGCCTATGGGCTTAATCAGCCTATGAAAATACTTCGTCATCCGGGTCAGTGGGTTGGTGTGGGTGGTGACCCAGAGGGACAAATTATTGTTGGTTCACAAGTATCTGACTAGTCGGTTGTCTTGTGGTATTCCAGTAGAGATGTCAGCATTGTCTGACCTAATGACATTTGGAGTCATAGGGTATTCCTATTTGAACCACCACTATTCCGAGGTCTTGGCTTTGACCTGTATACTATCTTGCGTCTGATAGGTAGGAGTGGTCAGTAAGTACAGAGGTTCTGTCGGGAACCCTGTAAGGTTTAATAAAAAATTTATTCAAGAACAAGGGGTATTTCTGGTATTTAAATTTTGAGGTAAAAGAGTTGTCAGACGGGATAAGGGTTCTTTCCGGGTTTCGACGGGAAATTGGGAAGGGTCCTTATAGATTTACAGGAAGAAGTCTAATGTCATTACCGCCAGGATATATAGCTCCTCATGATTCTGGTATTGTTTGTAAACTGCAGAAGGCGCTATATGGTCTGAAGCAATCTCCACATGCTTGGTTTGGGAGATTCCGATTGGCTATGAAAAAGTATGGATATGAACAGAGCAATGCTGATCACACCTTGTTTCTAAAGAGGGTGGGTAGTAAATTAACAACACTTATTATTTATGTTGATGATATGGTGATAACTGGGAATGACTATGAAGAGATGGGAAAATTAAAAGAATATTTGTACTCTGAATTCGACATGAAGGATATGGGTGGTCTTAAGTATTTTTTGGGTATTGAAATTACCCGTTCCAAATGTGGTATCTTCTTGTCTCAGCGGAAGTATATCTTAGATTTACTAAAGGAAACTGGAATGCTTGGGTGTCAATCAATTGGAACTCCTATTGAACAGAATCATGGTCTGGAAGAATGCTCTGATCAAATTCCAGCTGATAAAGGACGATACCAGAGGTTAGTTGGACGGTTGATTTATTTGTCTCATACTAGACCTAATATTGCATATGATGTTAGTGTTGTGAGCCGCTTTATGCATAACCCGGGTGCGCACCACATGGACGCTGTGTTGAGGATTATGAGGTATCTGAAATCTGCACCAGGAAAATGGTTGTTGTTCTCAAACCATGGGCATGCAGATGTTCTGGGGTATACAGATTCTGATTGGAGGGCTAAGGGAGAAAGAAGAAGGTCAACTTCTGGCTATTTTACTTTTGTCGGAGGTAACTTAGTTACTTGGAAAAGTAAGAAGCAGAAAGTTGTATCTCTATCAAGCGCAGATGCAGAATACCGAGCAATGGTGAAAGGTATCTGTGAGTTATTGTGGTTGAAAAGGCTTATGGGGGAGTGAGGATTTCCTACTGACAAACCAATGAAATTATATTGTGATAATCAGTCAGCGATTAAGATTGCCGAGAACCCAGTACAACATGATCGACTGAAGCAGGTAGAAATCGACAGAAATTTTATTTATGAGAAATTAGAGGCGAGGATAGTTGAAGTACTATATGTTGGCACTGCAGAACAACTGGTAGATGTGTTGACTAAGGCTGTGTGTAATTCAATTTTTAACGATTCACTTGTCAAGCTGGGCATTCGTGATATCTATGCACCACCTTGATGGGGAGTGTTGATATGAATCCATTAATTATAATTGTAAATATATTTACCCTTTCCTAGGTAGGAATCTATTGTAAAGACTACCGTAATAAGAATAATATTCGCATCCCACTTTTGGAGTACATTCTCGTACTACTATTTCATTTTATTGAACAATCCTTATACATTATCATAATCGGAACCGTTGAATTTCCAAATCATCATTTTAAGATCATTTCCGCAAAAAATAACATTGGAGGCCGTTTAGTTATTCATATGTATTACACAAATCAACGGTATTAGTAAGAATTAAGATATTCATGGTGAACTGTCCATTTAGTTTATACATATGAATGACTAAATGATTTCCAATTTGATTGATTTTTTACATAAATGATCTTGAAATGATAATTTAGGAATTGAACGGTTCAGATTATGATAAATGTGCAAAAATTATTACATAAATTGAAATGATGGTACGAGAAGGTCCCACTAAGGTGGGATGCAAGTATTATCCATTTTTTAATGAATGTGATTTTGATATGAATGCAATCCGAATATGATATGCATTGTATAATTCAAATCGAATAATTTGTGTCAAACGTGGATTCAATACAATAATAATCTAATCCGCTTTGTAAGGAAATTATATGCGCATTAGAGATTTAGAGTGGATTGGTATACCACCAAAACGGTATCTATTCTTTAGTAATTTTTGTATTAGAAGAGATCTTTTATTTAAATATCTTTAGATAGTACAATGAATAGGCACTTGGTTTATCTTGAACCTAAACGTGAACATCATAGCAAAATCTTAAAAAGAATTGTGGCTAAGTTCACAAGGAACAAAATAAAGTAAAAAAATATGTAACTTATCTGTAGAATTTGGAACTTGATTCAATTAACTTTTCCCAACTGCTACTTTTTTTGCACAACAGTGTAACCAACAACTCTGACAACCACCACCGTGACAACCACCATAATCCAAAAACCAAAGAACACAACGGTGACACCTGCCATCAACTCAAGGCCAATGTCACACCTTTCCCAATGACATTGTCCAACGAAATGGAGATGGCACTAGAATATTTCTCAAAGAAGAATAACTATAACCTTTGATAAAAGGATAAGAACACTCCAAGTACCCTTGAAAAACAGGAGCAATCTAATCTTCAGCCATATGAGAGAGAACTATGCAATATAGTTTACGGGAATTTTTACTTTTACGACTCTCGAAAAACTGTTGTTAGACTTGCACTTACGATGAGGTATTTCATTTTGGATTTTGTTTACATTTTTCACCATTAAACGTGAAAATGAGAACTTGAAAAATAATTGGACTCTAAGCATCTAACATTTCTCTGATACAACGCATAAATGTGAGAAACATCTAACTAAAAGAATCAACAAAACAAATGATCACATTAACGAATTAATGAAATACATAATTTAAAAGAACACAATAGTACAAAAGTGAAAAAAAACAGATCAACAAACATCATTCATAAAGATGAAAAATGATCAAAAATAGAGAGTGAAGACCGACAATGAGAGAAGGGTGAGAGCGGCCATTGAGAGGGAGAGAGAGTCGATGGAACGACTAGAAAATCCAAAAAGTAGTAGACTCCCAATCCTACTGTCTTATGTGTTGCTTTCAATCATCCCACAATCATGGTAACTTCGGGAAGGTAAATGCCCATTTTGGGTTCAACAACCCCGCTCTGATGGCAAGGTAAAGATGATGGACAAAGGCCAAACGGTGGCACAAAGACCAAATGCGGTAGCACAAAGATCGAGTAAGGTGGAAGAAATGCCGAATAAGGCACAAATGCTAAATAAGGTGGCACAAAGGCCGAATAAGGTGAGACAAAAGCCAAATACGTTGCACAAAGGCCGAATAAGGTGGCACAAAAGGTTGAATAAGGTGGCACAAAGGCCGAATAAGGTGGCACAAAGGCCGAATACGAAGGTATAAAAGCCAAATGCGGTGGCAGATAGGCCAAAATGTGGCACATAAGTCGAGTTAGGTGGCACAAAAGGCCGAATAAGGTGACACAAAAAATCAAAAGGATGACACAAAGGTCGAATAAGGTGACACAAAAGGCCAAGCCAATGGCGCAAATGCTGAATAAGATGACACAAAAGACCAAGACAATAGAATGAAAAGTAGAGAATATGGTTTAGAAGATAAAGAGACAAGATGTAACACAAGGGAGATAATTTTAGTCATCAATCAAATATGTGTCACGTGGGTGCACAGACTAATTATGCTCCATACACCCACATGGGTGGAAAGGTAGCAGATTTAGATATCAGGAGCGAAACTGCTTTGATACCATGTTAAAAATAAAAAAAGGAAGAATATTTCTCAAATGTATTATTGAATATACAACAACACATATTATAGACTAGATACAATAAGTCTAACTAAGAAAGCAAAAATATTCTACTCTAATTAAGTAGAGTAATGCTATTTAGTGACCACCTTATGTGGCAGCTGATGTGGATTGCCATGTCATTCATTTTCATCTATTTTCATTTATTATTATTTATTTGTTTATAATTCCTAAACTAAAAATAAAATTTTAAAAAAATCGTAAAGAAATAAAAAAAAAATAGAAGAAATCCAAGCGTCATCAGTCTTATTCGTCTCAATACCTCCACGGCTCCGCCAAACGTACCTTTCCTATCCTCCATAGCCGCTGACACACCCCGACCCCCTTAAGTCCCTAAGGACGCCAAAATCGAGGCATGCTAATCGACATCTGAACGGTGACGTCCAAATGATGAAAGCTAAAAGTTTAAAACGGTGAGTTTTAGGAGGTCGTGTGAAACATAATTAGTAAAAATCAATCAGCAGTTTACCAAGATAGCGGAAGTTCAAAGCATAGTACACAACTTTGATGATCATAAGGATAAGTAACTACCTGAGTTACCTCGATTTCCAAATACACCCGAACAACTGGTGTGAATGTCAGAGCATCAACTGAAACTCCTCGATAAGCGTGAAGTACTAAAAATACCTGAGGGCTACAAAAATAGAAGGTTGAGTGGACCTAATAGTTCATTTCAATGTAAATCAGTAAGTTGAAAACATAACTTAACCCCTCAATTTTGAAAAGAAACTTCAAGATACCAACAATGTACAAACGACAAACATGCACGTTCTACAAGAAATAGTCTTATAACAATAAGCAGTCTCAAAATCATCCCGAAGTACGAAGTATAGTACGTATAACCCACTAGTTGTTATGCTCTTGACTCGCTCGAATCATACGCACATGACAGGCTGGGTATCTATGATTCACTCGTGTACCTCGACCACGTGAAAGCTGGGTGCTAAGCACCGTTGCCTCATGTCCCCTAGAGCGCGGGGACAAGCTGGCGCTATTTAACTAGTATTCGAACGAGCGCGAGTGATTAATCACATGGAGGCTAGTCTGTGGCTAACAGACGGGTACTAAGATACCTTCAACTTCTATGTGGGTACTACACATCTCATGTGTAACGTGTGTACATCACAACTCTTATGAAGATAACTAACCATTAATCTCAATCAAGTCATGTTCAAGGAATAACAACCACAATCAATCATAGCATGCACAAGAAATATAATATAATAATCAATTAAGGCATGCTAAAAAATATGATATAATAATCAGTCAAGATATGCTCGGGAGTCTAATAATAAAATAAACAACAACGTTATGACTTTTCAATCGCATTATTAACGACCCAACACATTAACATACCATAACTCAAATAATGGTATAAAGAACGTGCAAATAATAGATTGTCGCAAAAACCAAGTTTGAGAAATAGGTACACTCACATATTAGTCGGGGGTCAGAGTCACTTGATAGTTCCAAGCCATGCAAACTCCGAGCTTGTCTAAATCCTAAACAAGATTGACCACAAAGGTTACTAACAACTTCCAAGATAAATACTAAAAGAAACCCCTATTGGGTTGTCCGAAACGGGATTAGAACAACTCTAAACGAACTAAATACGTGTTTAAAAGATCTGGAACATCCCGAAACTAGCCCCACGCGCCGCTGTAGGCCACGAAACGGCCCTAAGTGCAAGTCGGAAGTCAGGAAGTGACCTCACGCGCCTCCACGCCGCCACGGGCCGCCACGCGCCTGCTGAGTGTTCTGCCCACGTGCCTGCTTAGTGTTCTACCCACGTGGCTGCCATGTGGCTGCCAGGTGGCGTTCACGTGGCTGCCAGGTGGCATTCACGTGGCTGTTAGGTGGCGTCCACGTGACTGACATGTGACTTCCACGTGGCTGCTAGTTGGTTGCCAGGTGGCGTCCACGTGTCCGTTATGTGCTCGCCATGTGTTCATCAACTAGGAGCCAGCACCGCCAGGACCGGTGGTCGGATTCTGGTAAATTCAACCGAAGGCCACATGCAAAACATTGAATCGTAACTACTTGGTGCAAGAAGTCCAAAAATCACAATTTTGGGTCAAGGGGTACCTGAATTGGTCGGAAAGTCGCCCCAAAGTCGCGACGGTTAAGAAAACTCTAAGTTTTCTGATGGACTTCGTCCGTCGCCGCCCTTGCACCAAAACTCACATGCAATAAGTCAAACCTCAAGTATCTCTCACCAGCAATTCAAGTAAAGCATAATCGAACTTAAACAATACCTGAGAAAGCCGTTTCTCTCCTCGATTCTCATGCCTCAGTCAACGTCGACAGTGAGGGTTCCCATGGTCGAGATCGCCTTGACGAGACGTGGCCCTTGGTGATGGTTTCAGAGGTTGGGTCGTCGGGGTTCGCGGTGGTAAACTCGGCTCGGCAATTTCTGGCGAGGTCTTCCGTCGTTGATCCTTAAACAAAACCGACATGCAATTAGCTCCAGTAAAAGCTCTCGATGTGTACAATCTCGAAATTAAACTCAAAGGGATCGAGTTTACCTCGTTTGACCTCAATTTCTCCGGGTCGCTCTCGGATCCTTGTCGGGTCTTGCTTCGCAGCACAAGCAATGGTCCTCGGGGCTCACGATTTAGTCCAACGAACTCATGGTGAGGAGACGAAAGAGACGAGTGTGGTTTGGGGCCCCAGTTTGAAGTTTCGAGTCTGTGGGTTTGATCGCTCTTTGGTGGTGAGAGAGAGAAAGGAGAAGACGAAGTGAGGGAGAGAAGTAGTGTGCCTCGGCTGCTTCAATTCTCTAAGGAAGGAGGTTTAGAACGAAGATGGTGTGAGTCCTGGTTGTCGGCGGTGGTCAAGCTCTCTGTGTGTTTTAGTTTGAGAGTGAGAGAAAGGAGATGGTTGTGTTCGGACTCGGATTCCAAGGCTAAGGTAAGAAGACTCTAGTCACTTCCTTTAGCTTAAAATGGATGGATTAGGACTTCTTCTCTGTGAATTGTATGATTTTTATGATTTTGGTATGGATTGTATGCAAAGATTGTATATGAACAATGCTGGAAACTAGTGCACACCAAGTGTTTGATTAAATTCCTCTATGAAGGATTTTCTTTCTTTTTCTCTATAATTTTCTGTTTAGTCATCAGAGACTTCCCACGTAACATGTGTAGCTATAGTTTTCATTGAATTCGTACTTATTACTGTTAATATATCTTATCTTGCATTTGAATCGAACAATTTTGTTGTATGTAACCAGAAAAGAGCCCACCTCTTTTTTTAGTGCATATCAATGTGGATCTCTATAAATTTTCCATTCAAGCTTTTTTTTTTTTTAAAGGAGATAAGGACTGAGATTGGTGGATGAATAAGGTCATACATTCTCTTGCACTAGTTTTAAAGTTAAAATTCTATACGAGTTCATAGTTCTGGCAGAAGAATACATCAACAGATGAAAAAAAATAAATTAACCTTACATCTTCAAAAGCATTTATTATGTTGAAGACTTTAATCCTACTACTACATGGCATGATCGAGCATTCCTTCACAAACAGAATCTTTAAGAACCAGCAATGCTCAGTCTACCCATAAACCTCAGAGCAGCTATAAGTCGCCCCCTTTAAGTGCCATCGATAAGCAATAAAAGAATATTAGACTGCATGGTCACTTCTTAGTCTGCTCTATGAAGGGATTACACAGCAAGTGTTTGATTAAATTCCTCTATGAAGGATTTTCTTTCTTTTTCTCTATAATTTTCTGTTCAGTTACCAGAGAATGATTACACAGCCTATAGGCTCGCACACACTCTCCACACTCTTCGGAGACTGTTAGAATGATGATGTCTCTGTGATGACACCACAGCCAATTACATGCTTACACACCTCATTCCCTATTTTCTGATTTTTGGAAAACCAATAAAACGAATTTATAACTCAACACAATGCTGGAGTATGGAAGAGTCTTCAAAAACCAATTCAAGCTTGGAGATTAGTGAAGAGGATGGTGAGGTTGAGAGTTTTGAGGCTGCAAATAATAACACAGAAGTGGAGAATACAATGAAGCCACAAGAGACTGTAGAAGAACCTAAGGTTGATATGTTTTTTTTTTCACACAAGTGATGATGTTTTAGAGTATTATAAAAAATATGCAAATCAAGTTGGGTTCCCAATGAAGAAGAGATCATCAACTAGAGGAGACGATGGGAATTTGAGATATGTGGCTTTCTCATGTTCTCGATCAGGAAACTCACAAAGTACTTCAAGCAATGTCCTAAAGACATATCCAAGCATAAACTGCAATTGTAAGGCTAAAATTAGGGCAGGCATATGCTTGGAGATGAAAGGTGGCGTCTGAACTCAATTAAACTTGATCATAGTCATAAGTTGAGTTCAAATGATGCTCGATATTTCCGACACAATCGTAATGTTAGTTCATATATGAGGAGGAAGCTTGAAGTGAATGATAGAGAGGGAGTAAGATTAAATAAGAACTACAATTCAGTGGTGGTTGAAGTGGGAGGAGGGTATGAGAATATGCCATTTATGGAAAAGGATTGCAGAAATTATATTGGAATGGTTAGAAGATTGCGACTTGGAGAAGGTGATGCAACTGCAATGCAAAATTACTTTATGTGCAAGCTCAAAATCCAACTTTTTTTTTTATGCAATTGATTTAGATGAAAGTGGTCGGTTGAGAAATTTGTTTTGGGCGGATGCCAGAAGTAGGGGGTCATATGAGGAATTTGGTGAGGTTGTTACTTTTGACACAGCATACTTAAGGAATAAGTATAAGATGCCATTTGCTCCATTTATAGGTGTCAATCATCATGGTCAGTCAATTTTGTTAGGATGTGGATTGATTTCTACTGTTTGGTTGTTCAAAGTGTGGCTTGCATGTGTGCCATTTGTTCAAAGTGTGGCTTACATATCAAGACAAGGCCATGAAAAATGCCATCGAGAGTGTTTTTCCTAATTCTAGACATCGTTGGTGCTTGTGGCATATAATGAAGAAGATTCATGACAAGTTTAAAAGTTATAAGCAATGAATCTATTAAGTTTGCCTTGGAGAAATTCATTGACCAAGATTGAGTTTGAAGAACGTTGGAATGGGATGATCGAGAAGCATAAGTTACATAACAATGATTGGTTACAAGACCTATATATATATGATGAGAGATGTCGTTGGGTCCCATGCTTTGTGAAAGATAGTTTTTGGGCAGGCATGTCTACCACACAACGGAGTGAGAGTATGAATGAATTCTAAGACTAGCCTGAAGCAATTTGTGGAACAATACGAAAATACTTGGAGAAGCAAGGTAGAAAAGGAGAACCAAGGAGATTATAAGTGTGTATCTCGTCAAATATTCAATGTGCAACTCATGACTACTCTATGGGGAAACAAGCTCAAGGTATTTACACTAATTCAAAATTTCTGGAATTCCGATATGAAGTAATAAAAAGAAGATGTATTGTGATGTAGTTCACATTGAGTTAGATGGTGCAATTTTGAAATACTTAATATCAAGGAGTTGGCAATTGATCCAGACAAAAAATGTATAGTTGTGATGGATTGGATGCAGAAACTAAAAGATCAATTGTGTAGCCATGTAAGGCCTCGTTGGTACGCTGTATTGTACTGAATATTTCAATCGGATAGATTAATCTGTCCACCAGATAAATTGATTATTTAGTCAAGTGTTTGATGCTTTACCGGATTAAAATGCCGACTATATTATACTGGCCGGATTTTATTATATTAGTTGATCGTAAATATCTATATATCTTAAATATTAATTTTGTATATTATTATTATCATCATCATTATTTATTAATTTTAATTAATCATTAAGCTTATAACAAAATTACTGTCGAAAAACAACACAAAACATATTTGAAATAACATCAAATGATCATCCAAACATGACAAATGGATTTTCTTATTCAAATTATCTAAATAGTTCTATGCGCATGACCATAAATTTTCTTAATTAATTATTGATATTATTATTATTATTGTTTATTTTATTATTATTAATTTATTATTATTATTATTATTTATAATTATTATTATTACTACTTTTCAGGATTGCTAATCACTCGACTATTTAATACAAACAATTTGAAGAATATTATTTTAACGGGTGTGGACCGTATAAAGGTACTCAACCGTATTAACTTATTCGGTGACTAATTAATACGAATGATACCAAACACCGGTTTCGTAATATATTATCCTGTCTGATTCCTTATACGGCGTACTAAACGTAGCCTTAGCGTAGGTGGAAGTTCTCAACCAACTCCAGGTTCACCAGTTGGTAGGAAAGTTGATGATAATGAAGAGGGAATTCCAAATTCAACCAAGATACTTACCCCATTGGCAGTAAAAGAAAAGGTCGACCACCATGTACTAGAAGGAAATAAAAACATGGAGGAATTAAGTGCAAAAAAAAAAAAAACAAAGCAGAAAAGAAGAGAAAATCTCAAGATATCAACAAGAGAAAAGGAACGAAGGTACGCACATGAAATAACTATTTATTATTTTATTATATAAGCAAATGAAATGTTCTTGGTTTACCTGTGTTGTTTTTGTATATTTTGTAGGATTTCCATATGAGAGAAAGTGAACCTGTTTATACTAATATTGATCCATCCACGGGTAAAAGTAGTGGTGATGCAGTTGGAACACAAGAGAGTATTTGTTTGACAGTAAGATATATACATGAATCACAACAGGAAAAAGAGGTTTGCTCCAGGAAAAAGGTTCGTCGGGGAAGAAGGAAAATTCGCCGAGCAAAACCAACACCGACGAATATCCGTCGGGCAACAGTGATCGGGCAAGCTGTTGCCGAACCAAAAAAGAGTGTTCGACGGGCAAAGGACCAACTGCACGACAAAGAACAATGGTCGCAAATGAATGCTTGCCCGACGAACAACAGTGGTCGCGAACGTGTCGTCGAGCAATCGAAAAAAGTCAACGAGTCTTGCCTGATGACATTGAAGTGTCGGTAAGGCAAAATTCTTACCCCTTACCCAGCGAACAATGGTAATTCGTCGGGCAAGCGTTCAATTTTAGGAAAAAAAATAGTTTTTTAATAATTTCTATAATTAAAAAATATATATATAATTAAAATTAATATGTTTTTAAATGAATTTAATTAAAATAATAAAACGAATAAAATAAAATAAAATAAAAAAATTTCTAAAAATGAATGTTTTACATAATTAAAACTAAATTACAACGTCCTATATATCTAAACGTTTGGCGGCTGGTCGGGGTGCTGATCGAAGTGGTCGGGGTCCTGGGCGGGCTGCTGGTGACACGACCCGTCTCGGAAATAAAAGTTAGAATATTAAAGTTAATTAAATAACCGGTAGGTACGGGTTAAAGAAAAGTATGAAATTGGGCCAAGCTAAAAGATGTACCTTAGTAAAGGCCCAAAGATGATCATTGGGCCGTGATTGAGATTTTGGTTTGCAAAATGTATCGTTTCATCCCTAAAATTTCCGAAGGCCCGAAAGTCACTTTTTTATTGGTAAAGCTTTTGGGAGTTTTCTTCACACCATTATGTAGAGCTCGAACTCACGAGTACGTAGACTGGTGACACGCCAAAATTGGAGTTCGAACGGGAAAGTTACGAGTCTAAAATGATTGGGACATATCTGTAACAACCCGGAATTTTAATTATTGGGTTTACGTAATTATTTTTGTAAAATGACGATTTTACCCTTGGTCGGTAAAGGGCTTGGAAATCAAGTTTTGTTTCGAGACATTTTTGGTGGTGTTTCGGGTATCGTTGCGTAGGTCTCGAACTCACGAGTTCGTAGACAGGCGGCACGCGGAAAACGGATTCGTGGACGGAAGTTATGGGTCTAGATGTGCAAGGGCATTTTGGCAATTTTCCATGAAGGGGAGATATTTTGTTACCCAAATCAGACTAATCTGATCCATTTCATTTTCATCTTCATTTCATCTTCATCTCCTTCACACTCATTCTCTCTGTGACAAACACAAAACACACCCGAAACCACCAACCCATGCGAAAACAACCAAGAGAAAAACCATAAAGTCAACGTTGGATTCAAGGCTTTAGCTTCCCGTTTTGATCAACTAATCGTATTCTACTCCTTCCCACGATCACAACCGTACCAACCATCGAAGGAGAAGACCACGGTGGAAGCCGAACAGAGTAAAGGAAGTTTCGGATATTTCGATCGATTTTCCGGCTTACACAGGTACGTGTTTGATGTTTTAAGGTTATATTTGGATTCCTGGGTTTGAGTAGATAGATTTAGACGTAAAATTTGTGTAAAACGGTTGAGTTTTGAGGAAGTTATAAAGCTTGGAGTTTCGGTCGGAAATGGGGGATTCCGGCGGACCAGACGGCGGCGGAGGTGGCGGTCCGGTCATTTTCTCCGGCCAGTCTCCGGCGACGGTGACGGCAGTCCGGTCGTCTTCTCCGGCGAGTAACCAGTGACCGGTCGGGTCGAGTTGAACCGGTCGAGTTGAGTTGAACCGGTCGGGTTGAGTTGAACCGGTCGGGTCGAGTTGGACCGGGTCAGGTTGAGCCGGACCGGTCCAGGCGCGTGAACACTGTAGCAGGCGCGTGAGGGCGTGTGGGCGCGTGTGCCGACCTTCCGGCGGCGCATGGGGCCGAGTCTGACGTCACGGCGACGCGTGGTAACTAGTTTTCGACGTTATGAATCTGTTGGTACAGGTTTCAGGTTGATCGGACATCGTTTAGAGGTCGTTTTGGCGTCCGAAGCTGCTGTGTTTTCTAGAAACAGCATGGGTAGACTTCCCGAGGTTAGGAAGTTATTATATAAGAGTCTTATTACTAGCCGGTAATCCCGATGGTTGTTTTTGACAGGCGATATTGTTCCGGGAACCTCAGAGGAACGAACAAGACGAGATTGAGCTAACTTGAACATGTTTGTGAGTGGACTTTGGTTTTATAAACTGAAATGCATACATCAAAATATCTTTGTGTAAATACTGTTATGTATTGTGGCATTGAATTTATGGATTTTAGAAATGATTACTAGACACATGTTTTCCACTATTTCGGTTAAAGTGTGATTTGAGAAATATCATGGTTTTTGGACTCGGTTTTGATAACGTTTTGACGTGGGAATTATTGAGTCAATGATTTGGGTTTTGACCATGTTGTATGAGTTTATCGGATTTGGTCATATTTGAGGGAGGCCAGGACCCGGGATTAGGATCCGTTATTAGCGGTGAACCCGGTGAACCTCCAATATAATTGATATGATATGCCAATCGAGAGATATGCCGACTGATGCGATATGATAGCCGAAGGTTATACCGACTAATGATATGATATGCCAGTCGAGAGATATGCCGACTGATGCGATATGATAGCCGAAGGTTATACCGGCTAATGATATGATATGCCAGTCGAGAGATATGCCGACTGATGCGATATGATAGCCGAAGGTTATACCGACTGATGATATGATATGATAGTCGAGGATACTTGCCGACTGATGAGATATCATAGTACAGGGAGTTGTGATACAGGACTAGTACACCCCAAGGGATACCCTGGTGGCTAGTGGATGTGTCGGGAACAGTGGATTTGAGATATAATGTGTCTAGGTTGAATTAAATGATTTTGAATTCCTTTGAGGATGATTTTCAAACCAGATTGTGGATCACAATGTGTTTTCCTTATATGGATTTTGTGTGAGTCCTACTGAGTGGTTTTAAAGAGAAAGGGAAATGCCGGTGATTTAAAGATGATGTTTTTATAACATGAACTGTTTATGTGATGCATGCATAGTTTTGTAAATGGAGGGGGAAAAAGGTAATATTCCTTGGAAAATGATTTATAAACGATTATTTTTGTCCACTCACAACTTTTGTGTTTAAACCCCCTTCAGGCAGTAGAGTTGACGCAGACATTATCTCGAGGCAGAGGCATTAGCACTCTCGGCTGCGTTGTGTAGTTGTACTTGAGTAGGATATCTAATTTGTATCTTGATCCTACTTAGACGCTTTGATATTATGTTGTATTTGGTTGGTAATTACTTACGGGAATTTTAAGTGCTTAAATCCCTTGTCTGACCAGTGAAAGTATTTATTATTATTATAATTTGTAAGGATTGAAGGGTATTTGGGAACCTTCCCTTAGGTTGTCAGACGGGATCAGGGTTCTTCCCGGATTTCGAGGGGAAATTCGGGACGGGTCCTGACATATCGATAATTTTAGAAATATTTAAATATAGAAAAAAAAGGTCCACTCTCTCTCCTCCTCCAATTGGTCAGTCTCATTTCTCTCTCTCCCTCTCTCTTCCCTTCCCTCAACTTCTTGCTGAAGACACCCCCAAACGTCCTCACAGTCGCCACCGATCGGGGGTGACCCATACCACCCCAAGACCACCATCTTCTTCGTCTCCCTCGTGCGAACCCAACCATACCGTCCATGGAGGCTATCAGCCACCGTACGCGGCGTAGCGAGCAGTGGAAGGAATGGGTCACCGTGCCTTTTGAGGTGATTTCCGGCTACCACAGGTTATGGTTTTCGATTTGGACCTCATATTTGGATTCCTGGGATTGAGTAGATGGATTTAGGCTATTAGATTGTTAAATTTGGTTGAGTTTTGAAGATTTGGGAAAAAAGCTTGGAATCGGCCGTTAATGGCGACTCCGGCCATGGCACCGACGAGACTGCGCATAAGGGAGGTAGGGGGCGACTACACCCTGTAATCGCACCCCTTGATGGAGCCAGGGCGCGTGAGGGCCCCTCCCTCGGCTCCCGACGACTCGTGTTTTATGTAATTTAATATTTCGGACCCGTTGGCATAGGTTTCGGGCCCATCAGAGTTCGTTTGGGGGGGCTATTGTGGATATTTTAAGTCGTTTTAAATGTATTTTTAGAGCGTGTGAACTTCCGAGAATCGGGATTTAGATTTAATAGTTTAAGTGACTATTTATTGATATTAATTATCTTACTTACGAGGCATTTACGATATTGGGAAGTTCGAAGAGCCGTATGGATCGTGACGAAGCTCATGGGGACTTCTCGAAAATGAGCTCCTCGAAGTGTGTGCTATAGTGGATCTTGTCGGGTGAGCTCTCCCCGATGTACAATGAGTGGGCCTCTTTCCCTAACTTATAATTATGAAATGATAATGATTTAGTATGTGATGGATGATTGTGTTTTGAGTAGTTTTGAATTGGATTGTCTGGAATGTTTGGTTGTTTATGTGTATGCGTACGGAATTGAGATGAATTATGGTGAATTGCATATGATGATTATGGTGATGCATAATAATGATAGGAGGTATAGAATATATTAAGGGTTAACGTTAAGTCCCGACATTATGTGATTATGTTATTGAGGATGGTGAACCCTACGAAGGGTAGAATACTCCGTAATGAGTATAAATTAATATTATAGTGATAGATCTCGAGGATAGATTCCAAGATACAGTTATAATATCGATGAAAGGTAAATACTTCGAAATGAGTATGAACTAATACTATAGGGAATATCTCGAGGTTTGACTCGAGATACGAGTTAAGATATTCGAACCGCGAGTAAGGGCGGATATCGACATGAAATGAATAATATGAAGATTTTGATGATCAAGACATATTGGGTATACGATTGAGATGCTATCACCGAGGAGTCATGCCGGCCTAGCATATGAGTTATAGTTGATGTCACTAAGTACTTCTCTTATATGTCTTTTGAATGATTTCGTGCCATCAATAGTAGAAAAGGATCAATCTTATGAGACTTGTGCAGATTTAGAAAGATAGGTAAATTCTGAAAAGAACGCAAAAAGAAGGACTCAATTCGGAGTTATAACGACGGAGAGGTCTCAAGTTGAATATCGGGTCTCAAACTAAGTCCAATACCGGGTCCTGGCGCATGCCAAGACAAGCCAAGAACCAGCCTAGGACATGTCCCGTGACATGTCCCAGAGACATCCTACCGAGCCCTAATTCGAGTCCATTCTGCAGTCCATATCGAGTTCCTCAAGTCCCCATGATGTGTCCCATGAGGCGTCCTAAGGACACCCTACCGATGCCAATATACTTGTCCTAGCGTGTTCGAGTCATGAACTTTGATGAGCCAAAGACATCCCCAGTCGAGAGCCGAGGTCATGTACTGAGTCCCTGTACTTGTGTCTAGTACCAAGTGCTGCGCCAATCCTGAACCTCATGTGCCAAGTTGTGCCCTGCCACGCCTGTAACAAGTATCTGGTGCACCTCAAAAGCGAAGACCCAGATCGTGCCTAAGAGGCTTCCCTGGTTCCTCAGCCTAAGGAGTTCCTTTGTACCCTATTTCAGGCCCGAGAGGTTCAAAAGAGGCCTTGACTTGCAATTCAATGGAACAAAGTGAGTCACCACTCATAGTTAGACTTCAAATGACCTATCTAAGCTAATGGAATCATATGCCTCGCTTGGAAATGCCAATGACAAGTTTGTGTCCTGGTTTTCCCTAAAAGACTTCCCGGGAGCCCTATTTGAGCCAAATTGGGCCATCGACTTTTCTACAAGCTTTTGAGTTGGACAAAGCTCAGAACTATGTTAGATATATCACTTGGAGGTGCTTGGAGTGGTTTGCCTCGATTGGATTGGCCAATGACATGTTAAGTTCTTAAAAATCCAATTTTGAAGGTTTTGATCCCAAAATCTGGCCCAGCTGTGTGTAGAGCACTTTAGGTTGGACATGCCTAGTTCTTGACGTACCAGCAACCTCCAGAAGACTCTAGAAGCTGCATTGGCGTGCAAGAAAGCTCAGAAGACTTATCTTACAAAGTTGCCGCAATTCCTAGTCCAAGTCCAACAAGGATTACCTTTTTGGAGTCATTTTTCATACCTAACTAGGATAGGAGTTTGAAGTCAGTTTTGGATTAGGATTTTTTCCTAGATTGTCTCCTACATTCTAAAGGTTTAGAGGCCTATATAAAGGACCTAAAGGCTCGCGGGTGAGGACCTGGAGAGACCCTAGCCCACTTTATTATTGTAATTCAGTTTTTCAATTAAAACAGTTTTTAGTTTTCTGCTTATGAGAGAGTTGTGCGTGAGCAATGAGGGACAAACCTTGGCGTGGTCTTATGCTATGTTTCATCCTTAATAATCTCCTTTGTATCTGTACTTTTATTGCTTTTACTTTATGAATTCAATTATGTTTGTTTCAATTCCAATAATGCGTAAGTAGTCTCCTTTAGGATTAGGGCTGCTTGAAGCCCGAGCCATGTTAGTTATTTAATTAGATTTCTAGCTCTTGATTGTAATTGTTATGAAGGCTGAATAAGTTGGATTACTATGCTTAATGACCTTAATTTATGCCTATAAGCTTAGCTACCTAGTTTGCATATAATTATTGATGTAATTGCTTGATGGACCATCATATAATCTTGTGATTTGCAGCATCAAGGGTAGGTGGAGGGACACCTATTCTTAATATAAACTCATGACAACCTAGGATTGCACATCACTTTTCTAGGGTTAGTGTAGTGTCATTAAATTCTCTTTGTACTGTATGCATCATTTTAAATGGTAGGTGATAGACGTTCTAGGTACACATCATGCTTAGAACATGCTAAGTAAGAGAGAATAACATGTGTGGAGTGGACCTTAGTCGGACCTTTGCACGGGCACTTAATTAAGAGAGTTCATAGTAATTAGGTCAAGTAAATCTGGTTAATAACTATAATTGGTTAGAGTGGATAGTAAACCTTAATTCGCTTTAGTTAATAGAGTTCATATATTCTTGTCCATTATTTTTTACTATCATGAGTCCTGTGGAGTCTTATCGAGTCGTATGTTAGTGTCGAGTCATAGTATACCCTGATGGTGGTCGCTGGTGTCATACTTTTCTGTAGGCCACAGATCAGTCCTCCATGTGATCGTTCACCTGCGCTCGCTCTATACTAGCTAAAAAACGCTAGTCCTATCCCTGAGCTCTTATGAGTCAATGTAGTCCCAGAGCTCCTAGGGGGACTCGTGGTGATGGTGCTTGCGCCCAGTCCTTCACATGATCGTGGTGAGCGAAGACACCTAGTCCTGTCACGTGCGCGTGACTCGAGCGACTACAGTGCCATTGGGATACCTGAGTTGATGATTGAGTCATGACATGCCAGGCGAGGATTATGCCGACTGATGAGATATATCAGCCGAGGGTTGTGCCCGCTGATGAGATATACCAGCCGAGGGTTATGCCGGCTAATGAGATATGCCAGCTGAGGATTATGACGGCTAATGATTATGCTATGATTACCGAGGGTTATGCCGGCTGATGAGATATGCCAGCCGAGGGTAATACCAGCTGATGATTGTGATATGATAGCCGAGGGATATGCCGGCTCATGATGATGATGATATGATATGCCGGCTCATGATGATGACAATATGATAGCAGAGGATATGCCGTCTTATATATGATTGATGATAGTCGAGTACGATACTGACTGAGGTGATATGATATACGATCTGATGAGACATCTTAGCCAAGGCAATTTTCCGGTAGGTTACATTCGTTATCGAGGTTAGTGGGTATGGTGTGGGCGGCGACCCCGATTGACGTGTTTTCGTTGTGTGTATGATGTGACAGGTGAGATGATTGATACCGGTTGTGAAGAGACTACGTTATCGAGATAGTACTATTTATGTTATCCATGAGTCATGGATGTGTCATCTTCAACATGTGAAGATTCAACTATGAATGTTAGTTAGTAAATCATTTTGTGATTGAGTTATGCATGATTGTGTTGAATGGTTGCTAACCCTGCGGGGTTATTTCATTGTCATATGATTATTTTATATTGATGTGATACTGCTGAAGGGTTAGCATATGTCTTATGGAAGGTTCACTCACTTTGTTTGTTTGCACCCCTTAGGTTTTAGGACAAGATTCGTAATTACGAGGAGGGAGTCACGTGGTGACAGCTCTGACACCACCCGTGAAAGGTGTAATAAGGTAACAATTGATTTAAATATTGATGCTTTAATTATGATCAACAATCAGTTTAATTATGCTTTAGGTTGTCCGATGTCGCAGTGATGTGGTAATTTAGTGTTTACTATTTTACCTTTCACTAGACTTCCTAAAACACATCGTTATAGTTTGACTTTCGTCACTTGGACTCAACATCTAGGTGTCGGCCAGCACCCGGTATTCCCGGTATCCTATTGTATATTCGGGACGAGGTGTAATAGTTGGGCCTGGTGCTGAGGCAGTGGCAGAGGAATATCCATCCCAAGTGCACGCATCAATTTAAGCACCACATCGAGGGTGGCCTTGATGGTCGCGTTTTTGGCCTTGACGCTCGTGCATTCGATCTGGAGGTTCTCGAAGTTTGTCTGGAGCTCCGTGAGCCTCTCGGGATGCTCGTACGCCCCCCAAGAAGAACTCGGGCTAATGGCCAGCTGCATTAATTCTTGATTGAACTCTGGCGAGTTGTCATCTTTCAGCTATGCCATCTGGTAAGATAAACAAAAGAACTAAAATTGGTGAACTTAAAAACACTTTAAGAAATTTGCAAATAAAATATTTGACTTACATGGTGGGAAAACCAACTTGGAAACAGTTGTTGGTCCATTTCTTCCCAATTCGAAGGATATTGGGCCTTCATAAACGCCTCGTGCTGCTCGTGGAAGAGCAAGACTTTGTCACAGTTGTTCAGTATGAACCAATGAGTCACCTCTTTGTCGCTATTGGTGAACAACTGTGACATTGGACTAGCGTCGAATGGTCGTGCTGGTTGGGAAAATATAGATAGGTTCTAGGGACGTTCACAACCGTCGTCGTTGCGCGAGGCCCAATTGTAGGAAATTTCAACATTCGAAAGGTACATTGCACAAAATGTTAGTGACTCCTTTCTAATGCACGCCTCCGCTATAGAGCCTTCGAGACGTCTCTTGTTGTGGACAAACCGCTTGTATCTACCTAACATTCTGCAAGGAAATATACATTATGATAATTCACATATATTAATAGGATAGTAAGGAAATAGTACCAAAAGCAGGAAGAAGTTTACCTCTCGATTCGGTACATCTAACGATAATGCATCGGGCCAGCTAGCTTTGCCTCATCTGACAGATGTATTAGTAGGTGCACCCTTCAATAGCTTCTTCGAGCTATAATGATCTTTAGGCAGACAATTATCTTTAGGAAGCATTAGGATGATGATGTCCATCATGTGATCAAAATGCTTGTTCGTTTGATTATATTCAACTTTCATGTGCATCAACTCCACAATTGCCCCTAGAACCGAGAACGATTTACAACCGGGGTACAATTCGGGTTGAGCTTCTTTCAACAATCTCTAGTAATGTTGCTCAGAGTCTTCGGGTTTGAAACCTGGGCGCCTTATCGTCCATATCAACTTATGTGGGAGGAAAAGCATCGGTTAATATGTTAAAGACTTGGTCATCATCACATCGCCTATCCAAAGCACTTTCATCCCCATGGGTCCCGGGATCCGAAGATGTCGATGATGTAAACATTTATTCACCGTGATAGATCCAATTAGTATAGTTGTGTATGATCCCATTCCATTCCAAAATGATTCCATTCCATTCCAAATGATTTCGGACATCAGTCAACGTCCCCTAATTGTAGTTGTCATTTCCGGCACAGACACATGATACGTCTTTCTTCATTGCAATGACTATGTGCAAAGGAAATGAAGCTATCAATCCCATCCAAATACTCATCAGAACATCTATCTTCCATTTGCATCCACCCTTTGTCCATTGTGCATACTTTCACAAAATACAGTCAACGTAACTAATTGAGTTAACATCGTCCCGTAATTAGAACAAGTTAATATCAAAGGCCGCTCGTCTCCTTATGTCTCCGATGATTTGGACCTATCCCATTCGAGAGTACACGTTCTGTGATGTGTAGTTTGCGTCCTATGAGGTTAAGTTCCGATCGTGAGAAATTTCGGCAGCATCCCCTTACAGTTCTCCAAATGCACGCCATAGATATTATAAATAAATATCTAGTATGCATTCGGAGAACATTAGGGGATACAAACCGAAATTTCCACGATCGAATTCTAGCCTCGTAGACCGCAAACTACGCAACAAATAGTTGCGCACTCTCAAACTGTCCGAATAAATGAACAATTCAAGAGTAAGTCAATTGCACGGTCACACATTAAGCGTCCACGTGTGCATCCAACTGACTCTCAAACGGGTATAAGGTTTTTCATTGAATTTCATTATACGAAGTTAATCAACTCGATTAACTTCGCATAAATGGTTATGAAATATCAACATATTTCACTCCGTCGGAACTACCTAAAGCTTTACAGAAAATATAAAAAAAGAGAGCCACAAATACAAACATATATACAAATTCACAAATACAAATAATTTTCTAATTTCCTAACATATTTTCTATTTTCCTAATTTCCTAACAATTTTCTAATTTCCTAACATATTTTCTATTTTCCTAATTTCCTAATTTCCTAACATATTTTCTAATTTTCCTAATTTCCTACAAAATCACATAACACATTTTCCACAATTTCTATACAAATTTCCACAAATCATACACAATTTCTACACATTTTCCACAATTTCCTAACATATATCCAAAATTCTTACCAAAATTACATTGAGAGGCAAACATACATACCTATTTATAAGTATTCCTCCAAATCAATCACAAATTTCCTAAAACACAAACAATAATTAGTTTCTAATCAAAAATCAAAAATTCAAAACTAAATAAATTAAATTTCACAAACCTTTAAAATTGGTATTTGATGGAATTTGGTGTTTGAGAGAGAAAAAGGGAGAGATTGGTAGTGAAAATGGAAATAAGATGAAGGAGGATGGTGAGAGAGAGAGAGAGAGAGAGAGAGAGAGGAGGATGGTCAAATTTCCATACCAGTCAATGCGCAAGCCTTGCCCGGCGAACTGGAGAATCTCGCGACGAAACTTGTGGTCGGGAAAGATATGTAATTACGTGCGAAATTTTTTTTCTTGCCCTGCCAATACCTTCGTCGGGCAAAGTAAACAAAATTACGCGAGAAATATTTCTGTTTCGCGCCAAAATTTTGCCCCACGCAGGAAATTTGCTTTAGGAAATCCTTCATCGGGCAAGATTGGACAGGTTTTTGCCCGGTGAACTGTTTTTTTCGCCGAGCAAATCATCTTTAGGCGGCGAAATGTTCGTCGTCGGGAAAAATCTGGCCGGGCAAGACTTGAATTCTTATAGTGAATATCTTGTTATGATTCTCATTTTTATCAAGTAAGAGGAATTACTAATTGTCATTGCAATTCATGATTCTCAAATTTCTCAAGCTAGTCATGTCGGTATGGATGTTAACCAATACCCTCCATTTCATTATCAAAAAGTGAGTAATGAAAACATTTGTGTACTTCATTTAGTGTTATATTTAAGAAATTTATTTGGTGGTTATACTGGTATTGAATTAGACATATTTGTTGTGTAAGAAAATATGGCTTTGTTAATGGGGTTTACTAATGGAGCTCATCCAAGTCAGTTGCATGGAGGAGGAGGAGGAGGAGGGTGGGGACATGGCAAGCACACCACACCTTAGATTTTACCAACAGCCTAGTGAAGAGATGTACTCAAATTGATGTCCAAGCAAATGAGATGTTCTAGATCATAAGACCAACTTTTTTTGTTCTTCTAATTTCATTCACATGATTCTTTGAATTATGTCTATTTCTGGTCTTGAAAAGGTACTAGTTATTTGCTTCTCTTATAAGAATTCACCTAGTTGATCTATTTTGAGAATTTTTAAATTATGATTATTATATATTTATCTTCTCAGACAAAAAATTAAATATTTGTTCAAAGAGACACTTATTCTTGCTACATACAGTGAAATATTATAGTTGACATTGGCTAACAAAGTGACACTTGCAGTTATAGTTACTTCCCTTATTCTTGTTCAAAATGACACTTATTTTTGTTACAATAATTTCTATGGCGATGAGAATTCATCACTAAGGCGGCGAAGCAGAGACGAGCAGAGAGGGATAATAAAGCATGAACAAAAAGACCAGAAGAGAGAAATAAAAAAACACTAGCCTACCCTTAAGGTTGATGAAACCATTAAGTATTGACGTACTCATCACAAGGATTAAGTATTGAAATTGGATACAAAAGAAAGATAAAACCATTCAAAAGAATTCTTCTTTCATACAGTTGAATGTTATCATTTCAACCACAATCAAATGATCAACCTCCCTTTCCATTTGACAGAAATAAAATAAAAGTCATCATATATTTGTAAAGATATACATCTGGAAGCTCAATGCATATCCAAGCTATGTCATTCACAAGAAAATGGATAATTTGTTCTGCAATTCTTGGAACTTCATCAAGCAAAAACTCCGTTGATTATGCAGCACCAACATACACAATAAATTATGCACTTGCGATTGAAACCCCATGCCTCAGCTTCCCTTGTAACCTGGACAAGTATAAGAATATATCATTTCAAAGTAACCAACTAACAGGGAAATATCACTAGTGTAGTAAAGGCTGGATGCGTAAAAAAAAGGTGCATTTTGATTCAAAATATGAATCAAGGATTGGTTTTACTCCATTTTTGTTGAAAATAAAGATAAAATTTATTTGGAAGAGTCTGTCTCCTGCATTGTGTTGTAAATTGGTTTTACTGGTTTACCAAAAATCGGAAAATAGAAAGAAAACAGAAAATATGAAATGAGGTGTGTGTGTGTTTACTTGGAGAGAAAGAGAGCTAGCCTCCGAAGAGTGTGGAGAGTGTGTGTGTGAGCCTAGATTTGTGGTTTTGGGAATATGAAAACCCTAGAAATCACAGACTTTTGGAGGTGAGACCTATCAGGCAAGAGTTTGTATGCAAAAGCAAATCCCAGAGAGAGGGGAAATGAAATTAGAAAATTGGGATTGTAAAATTGGTGGGAATTGAAATTGTGGGTCTTAATTTTGGGGATGATAGGGCGGGCTGTGCTAATATAAAGGGAGGGAGGGTTTGGTGGGTGTTTCTAAATTTTCACTGTCTAATCCTTCTTTGGTAGCTGAACAGACAATTAAAGAGAAAAAGAAAGAAAATCCTTCATAGAGGAATATAATCAAACACTCGGTGTGCACTAGTTTCCAGCGCGCATTGTTCATATACAATCCTTGCATACAATTCATACCAAAATCATAGAATTCACGGAGAAGAAGTCCTAATCCATCCATTTTCAGCTAAAGGAAGTGATTAGACTCTTACCTTAGCCTTTGAATCTGAGTCCAAACAAAACCGTTGCTGCTGCCCTGAATAACAACACATTGTTTCATGTTAAACAAAGTAAACAAATTATAAAATATAAGAGACAAAAACAATCAAAAGCCAAAAAGCAATTTGATTCCATAAAATCCCAACGGGCAGAGCAATTCGATTCCATAGAATCCCACCTAAGTCTCCAAGCAATTCACATACATGGGTGCAGAAACTATAGCTCTTCCTTCCTTCCACGATGCGGCGGTTATGGAGGATGGGAGAGGTGCGTTTGGTGGAGCCGTGGAGGTATTGAGACGAAGGGAGACTGGTTGCTTCCACGTTGCGGCGGTTATGGAGGATGGGAGAGCTGCGTTTGGCGGAGCCGTGGAGGTATTGAGACGAAGGAGACTGATCAACAAATAAATAAACAAATTTTGGGATTTTTTTAGTTTAGGATTTATAAACAAATAAATAATAATAAATGAAATAGATGAAAAATGAATGATGTGGCAATCTCCACAGGCTATCATATAAGGTGATCACAAAATATGATCAATTTGATGTGTCTAAATAACATAATTTAATTTGATGTGTCTAAACAACATTACTTAATTAAGTAAGATATCAAATCAGATATAGAATCAATGTATAATATTAAATCAATTAAGATATTATATCAATGTATGATACTTATCAATTTAGGATACTATATTAATTTAAGATATTATATTAATTTAAAATTTGTAACAATTTGATTTCTAACAAATACCCATTAGAATATATACAAGTCTCCCTCATATAGAGAGATAGAGTTGAATACTGTTGCTGCTTAAGCTACTACCTGGAGGATTACAAGGCAGAGTGAGGTGAAGTGTCAAATGAAGCTCGAGATGAGTTGTAAAGTTTGTAACATAATTTGAGTGAGTACAAGTGTGTGAGTGTTTTACTCATAGCAAGTAGAATTCTAAAATTGCCGAAGTATGTGGCAGCTAGGAATTGTCTTAAGAGGTGTCATAGCATCCTAGCCTAACTGTGAGGGTGAGAGAGAGTGAATGTAATCACATATTCTCATTCAATCAAATATAGAAGAAATCTCAGTCATAGCTGAGTATAAACCAAAAGAAATCGTCTTAGACATTTTATCAAATACGTGGGGTGCATAATTCATCATAGTGAATATCACTCAATTTTGATCATTGTTTCAATCCAATTTTTGAGAGTAAAAGAAAAGAAAGAAGTAATTGAATGCATCATAGGCTAGTCCTGATTCAAATCATCAGCTAGATATATGAGTTAAGAAGTTTACCTTTGCTACCATTGAAGCTCTGCATCTGAGTTAAGTACAAGGGCCTGTTTACCAATATGGTATCAGAGCTTAGTCTTTGATCATCATTTGGGCGTAGATCTGTGCAAGGCTGTAACATTGTGAAGTTGAGTGATCTGCAATGATAGAAACACACGATGGAGGTGAGCTAAGGACGCCAATCTTCACAGGCTCTAACTATGATGCTTGGAGCATCAAAATGAAGATTGTGCTGAAGGGCTACGATCTATGGAAATATGTAGATGAAGGATTACCTAAGACAGTGATTGTAGAAAGAGAAGTTGGAGCTGTTTTGAATCAACCTTCTCATGCTGACTTGGTGAAAGATGATAAGACGTTGAGCATGCTTCAGAATGCAGTTGCTGATGATATTTTTCCCAAGATCAAGAATGAAGAGAGTGCAAAAGCAGCCTGGAACGTTCTGCAAAGAGAATACATAGGAGACTCAAAGGTTAGAGTTCTCAAACTTCAATCTCTTAGACGTGATTTTGAATATACAAGAATGAAAGAAGATGAATCATTGTCTGTGTATATGTCTAGACTATATGGAGTTGTAAATCAAATGAGCACTTATGGAGAAGACATTTCAGAAAAGAGACTAGCTCAAAAGATCCTAATTAGCCTGACTAAACCCTATGATCCTATTGTATCTATCATAGAAGAAACTAGGGACATGGAATCTGTGAATGTTGAAAATGTCATTGCTTCAATTAGGGCTTTTGATCAAAGGATAGAAATGCACAGTGAAGGAAGTGTTGACAAAGCCTTTGCTAGTTTGTCTGTGAATTCCAAAGGACAGTAGGGTAACTCCCAAGGCAAGTTTAAGAAACCCTACAAGAGCAACAAAACTTGGAATCAAAAGTCCAATGCTATTGGTAAATCCAATTATCACCATAATGCAGGCTCTAACAAGACAGAGAGTAGTGGAGCAAAATGCAAAGTGTGTGACAAATTACACTATGGTGAGTGTTGGTTCAAGGGTAAGCCTAAATGCTATAATTGCAAAAAATTTGGTTATTATGCCAAAGATTGCAATGAGAAGTCTGTGAATATGGCCAGAGAGGTGACTGAAACTACTGGGAACTTATTCTATGCATGTAACATAGCTTATGTGAAGGATGAAAATGTGTGGTATGTGGATAGTGCATGTAGTAACCACATGACTGCACAAGAATCACTACTTGTGGACACTGATAAAAGCATTAAAGTAAAAGTGAAGATGGGAAATGGAGATCTAGTTCAAGCAGAAAGAAAAGGCACTCTTGTTATTCACACTAAGCAGGGTGAAAGACACATAAAAGATGTTATGCTCTTACCTGGATTGGAGGAAAATCTGCTGAATGTTGGTAAGATTATAGAGCATGGCTACTTTCTGGTATTTGGAGATCAGACAATATATATCTTTAAAGACAAAGAGCTATGTCATAGAGTAGCTAAAGTTCCTATGAAAAAGAACAGATGCTTTCCTATGTCATTTGAGTGTGTAAATCCTGTAGAAATGAGGGCAACTATTGTTGAAGATTCAGACTTATGGCACAAAAGATATGGCCATCTGAATTACACTAGTTTGAAGTGTTTACAGCAAAAGGATATGGTTGTTGGTATGCCTAAACTACAAGGTAGTGGTGATGTTTGTGCAAGCTATGTAGCTGGAAAGCAGCATGTGGAGTAGTTTGACAAGGAACATGCTTGGAGAGCAACTTTACCTCTTGAACTCATACACTCAGATGTGTGTGGCCCAATGCAAGTAGAAACTATTGGAGGTAACAAGTACTTCTTGACCTTTATTGATGATTTTACTATAATGTGCTAGTTGTACTTTCTTAAACATAAGTCTGGAGTTCTAAATGTGTTTACGAAATTTAAAAGCATGATTGAGTTGCAAAGTGGTTATAAGATCAAGAGACTCATAAGTGATAGAGGTGTGGAGTACCTTTCAAATGAGTTTGAAAAGTTCTGTGATGAGACAGGAATAGTAAGACAATTAACAATGGCTTATTCTCCTCAACAAAATGGAGTTGCTGAGAGGAAGAATAGAACCATTGTTGAAATGGCTAAGGCCATGATGCATGGAAAAGGTGTACCTTACAAATTCTGGGGTGAAGTTGTGAATACTGTAGTGTACTTGCAAAATAAATGTCCTACAAAGGCTTTGAATGATAAAACATCATTTGAGCAGTTTAGTGGGAGAAGGCCATGAGTCAAACACCTAAGAATTTTGGTTCTATCTGCTATTCTCACATCCCTGATCAACTGAGACAGAAACTAGATGAAAAGGGAGTGAAGTGTGTGTTAATGGGATATGGGAATTATGAAAAAGGCAGTTATATAATCTGCAAACCAACAAGATTGTGATATCTAGGAGTGTTGTGTTTGATGAGACTACAAAATGGGATTGGAATGTTACAAAGGCTGATGCTAGTGGCATTCTTATATTGAACTATGGTTTTGAACATTCTAATTCTCAAACTGAAATGCAATTGTGGTCCCTCAAGAAGTTGCAGCTGAAGTTTTTCAAGAACCTGAGCCTCAGAATGAAACTCAAATAGTATAAGTGCAACATGCAGAAGAATCCCCTACTGGAACACCTGTCAAGCTCAGAAGTATTCATGACATTTATGCATGATGTCACATGTGCATCATTGAGCCTGAATCCTATCAAGAAGCAGCTAAACACCTTGCTTGGAAGAAAGCAATGGAGGTTGAAATAGACATGATTCAAAAGAATGAGACATTGGAGTTGGTGGACAGACCAATGAAAAAACCAGCCATTGGAGTCAAATGGGTTTAGAAGATAAAGTTAAACCTAGATGGTTCTATATAAAAACAGACTTGTTGTAAGGACCCTTCCCGAATTTCGCCTTGAAATCCGCGAAAAGCCCTTATCCCGTATTACAGCTCTTTTTCCTCAAAATGTAATACCAGGAATACCCTTTCTCCTTAAATATATTGAGTAAACCTTACAGGGTTCTCGACATAACCTCTGTACTTACTGACCACACCTACCTGTCAGACGCAGGATAGTTTACAGGTCAAAGCCGAGACCTCAGAATAGTGGTGGTCCAAAAAGTAACACACTATGACACCAAATGTCAGTAGGTCAGACACTGCTGAATCTCTACTGGAATAACACAAGGCGACTAACTAGTCAACCTCTTGCGAACCGTCAATAGCTCGTCACTTTGGGTCACCGCCCACACCAACGCACTGACCTAGATGACGAAGGAACCAAACTTGATTAAATTGAGTCTCATTGACTCGCCTCGAGTCGAGCTCGATATCTCTGTTCCTCTAGAGCAACCCGAGTGATAACTCGATATCCCGGCTCATTTTGACCCCTCGAGTGGTAACTCGATATCCCAGCTCCTCTAGAGCACCCCAAGTGATAACTCGATATCCCGACTCGTCTTGAGCCCCCGAGTGGTAACTCGATATCCCTGCTCCTCCAGAGCACCCCGAGTGATAACTCGATATCCCTGCTCCTCCATAGCAATCTTGGACCTCAACGATATGGCGGAGAAAGATACCTCGAAAGCCAACATTAGAGAACCCCTCGACGATCTGGCGGAGACATACCCTCTAACGCCAATAGGAGAACCATCAACAATGTAGCAGAGAAAAACACCCTCCATGCCAATCATCGGGAATCCCATGGTATAACCCAATACCTAGAAGTATGCATACCCATGCAATCCCGGAACCCTAGTCCGTTCATAGCGCGAATAAAATACCAAATCATGGACGCCCTAGCCCCAAGGAACTCTTGACACATTATTAACCCAACTACCTTGACCTCTCGAGCTCAAAACCCGCTCCATGGTCAACCGTTACAGCTGGGATTGCCCAGCCGGGGCTCTAAACGAGCTTCTATGGCCTGAAAACCATCAAAATCCGATCCGAAACGTTCCAAACCCTAGCCACGCATCGTCGTGACCCTGAATTCGGCTCTACGCACCGACGGAAGGCCAGACCACGCGCCCTCACGCGCCTACTACAGTACCCCCACGCGCTGACCCTGTCTAACCCGAGCTGACCCGATCTGACTAGACCCGACTAGGTCCGACTTCACCCGACCTAGTCTAACTCGACTCGACCCAGTCTGACTCGACCCGACTCGATCACCGGAGACCCGCCGGAGAAGACGATCGCGCCACCATAGCGCCGCTGTCTCCGTCGTCGGAATCCACCATTTCCAGCCGTTCTTCAAGCTTTCCTAACTTCTTCAAAACTCAACCGTTTTCATGAATTCTATGTCTAAGTTCATCTACTCAATCCCAGGAATCCAAAAATGAATTCAAAACATTAAACTCATAACTGTGCTGGTCGAAAAGTTGATCGGAAGATTTCGGTTCCTATTTCCTCCGATCGGTGTCTCCCGCGGCTACCTCCTTCAGTGGTGGGTATGGTTGTGCCCGCGGGAAGGAGTAGAAGATGATTGTGTGGTCGAACTGGATCGACGTGCCCTGGAATTGAAGGTCTAATTCGAAAGGTTTATTTTGGTTTTCGGTCAGTCGGTCAGTCATGGTTTTGGATGAGTCCGAAGAAACTGAAAAGATCTCCCCATAGAACTGAGTTGTCTGGTATTTAAATACATCCCAAGGACAAATGACTGAAATGCCCCTGAATAATCGAGACCCGAAACTT
Organism: Oemleria cerasiformis; assembly: GCA_037349345.1. NCBI lineage: Eukaryota > Viridiplantae > Streptophyta > Magnoliopsida > Rosales > Rosaceae > Oemleria > Oemleria cerasiformis. The sequence goes on along the minus strand of JAZGTL010000007.1, from coordinate 32,021,067 downwards.
CTCGCACGGTCTCTGTTTTCCACGTGTCGCCTGTCTACAAACTCGTGAGTTCATGACCTACGCAACAGTACCCAAGAAAAATTCCCAAAAGCACTGCCAGTCAAAAAGTGACTCCCGAACCCGTCCAAAACTGAGGGTAAAATTGTCCAATAATCAAATTAATTTAATTTCTGGTACGGGTCGTTACAAATTTCCCCCTTACAGAAATTTCATCCTCGAAATTTCCTTAACTCAAGTCAAGAACCAACCTCCTGTTTCAATTCCTCTCGCATCACCACCGATACGAACTTGGCCCCAGATGTGATTCCCAAAAGAACCCGTGCACTCTGCGCATTTCTTCATTCCCATCTCGACAACAAACCGTAGGTAAGAACTACATCCAGGAGACATCCTAGAGGCACTAGTATCCATTCAACACGGAACATACGTCGAAACACGTCTCTGAGCCTGGGAAGTCCATTGTGGTTCTACTCCCAACATGACTTCATGATGTCACATGACCGAACAAACCTCGAAGCCAGGTGTCAGATGTCAGGACCCGTCCCGAATTTCCCCTCGAAACCCGGGAAGAACCCTGATCCCGTCTGACAACCTAAGAAAAGGTTCCAAAAACACCCTTCAATCCATACAAATTATAATAACCATGATAAATACTTCCTCTTGTCAGACAAGGGACTTAAGCACTCAATAATTCCCAGTAATTAACGACCAAACAAATACAACATAATATCAGAGCGTCTAAGTAGGATCAAGAGTAAAATTTAGATATCCTACTCAAATATACAACACAGCGTAGTCGAAATCCTAATGCCTCAGCCTCGAGATCAATGTTCGCGTCAACTCTACTCAACTGCCTGAAGGGGGATTTAAACACAAAAGTTGTGAGTGGACAAAAATAATCATTTATAAATTTCTTTTCGAAGAATTACCTTTCTTCCCCTCCATTTATAAAATCATGCATGCATAACATAAAACAATTTATCATATAAAAACATCATATGTAAATCATCCAAAATTCACATTTATCTTTAAAACTATTTAATTGGACTCACATAAAATCTGTATAATGAAAATACCTCGTGATCCACAATTTGGTTTGAAAACTCTCTTCAAATGAGTTTAAAATCATTTAATTCAATCTGGACACAAATTATCTCAAATTCAAATCATTTGGTTCAATCGGACACATAATATCTCAAATTCAAATCATTTGGTTCAATCTGCCACATAATATCTCAAATTCACTGTTCCCGACATATTCATAACACACCAGGGTATCCCTTGAGATGTGTTCAAATCTGTACAACTCTGTGTACCATATGTACTGTCTGTAATATCTGTACTATGCATAGACAGCTTCGCGACCCGGCGGAGCCATACCCCTCAACACCTAAGGTCCGAACCCTCAACAACTGGTAGAGCAAGGCCCCTCAACACCAGTCAGAGCAACAACAATCATCGGGACGGGAATCAGTGAATCAAATCCATACTTCGAAATCTTTGTTTCGCGGCCTAAGCCAAATTCTTTAAAATATCATTTTATGGCCAAAATCGGTAAAATCAAAATTATGGGTCTCAACCCAAATCACATACTCAAATAGTTACCACGTCAAAACGATATCAAAATCAAGTACAAAAACCAAGCCATTTCTCAAAACATACTTTCACTGAAATATTGTAAAATATGTGTCCAGTATCATTTCTAAAATCCAGAAATTCATTTCACTCATACTCAACAGTATTTAAATCAAAGATTCATTTATGCATGCATTATAGTTTATAAATCAAAGTCCACTCACAAACCTGTTCAAGCAAGCTCAATCCCGAACTGTACGCTCCCCTGAAGTTCCCGGAGCAGTATCGCCTGTCCAAATTAATAATCGGGATTACCAGCTAATAATAATAATCTTAAATATAAACCCCATAAACCCCGGGAGTCTAACTATGCTGGCCTAGAAAACGCAGCAACCTTAAAACGTCCGAAACAGCCCCTAAACGACATCCGATCGACTCGAAACCTGCGCCAACAGGTCCGAAACGTCAAAAACTACTTGTCACGCGCCACCGTGACATCAGACTCAGCCACACGCGCCGCCACGCGCCGACGGAAGGTCGGAACACGCGCCCACGCGCCGCCACGCGCCCTCACGCGCCGGCCACGCGCCTGCTACAGTACCACACGCGCCTGAACCGGTCCAACCCGGTTCGGCTCAACCTGACCCGGTCCAACTGGACCCGACCGGTTCACTCAACCCGACCGGTTCAACTCGACCCGACCGGTTCAACTCGACCCGACCGGTCACCGGCGACTCGCCGGAGAAGACGACCGGCTGCCGTCGCCGTCGCCGGAAGTTGGCCGGAGAAGATGACCGGCAGTCGCCGTCGCCGCCGTCTGGTTTCGCCGGAATCCTCCATTTCCGGCCGAAACTCCAAGCTTTCCAACTTCCTCAAAACTCAACCATTTTTCACAAATTTTACGTCTAAATCTATCTACTCAAACCCAGGAATCCAAATATGACCTCAAAACCACAAACACGTACCTGTGCTAGCCGGAAAATCGATCGGAAGGTCCGAAACTTCCTATCCTCGGTTCGGCTTCCTCCGTGGTCCTCTCCTTCGATGGTTGGTACGGTTGTGATCGTGGGACGGAGTAGAACACGATTAGTTGATCAAAACTGGAAGTTGAAGCCTTGAAATTGACTTTTGTGGGTTTTTGGATGATTTTCGCACGGTTCGGGTGGTTTGTGTTTGTTTGTTCCAGAGAGAGAAGGAGATGAAGATGAAATAAGGATGAGGTGGATCAGATAAACTCTGATTTGGGGGTTAAAATATCTTCTCCCAAAACCAAATTACCAAAATACCCTTGCACATTTAGACCCATAACTCTCGTCTACGAACTCCGTTTTTCGCGTGCCGCCTGTCTACGAACTCGTGAGTTTGAGACCTACGCAACGGTACCCAATACACCACCGAAAAGGTTTCGAAACAAAACTTGATCTCCATGCCCTTTAACAAGCAAGGGCAAAATCGTCGTTTTACATAAATAATTTAATTAAATCCAAGAATTGAAATTCCGGGTTGTTACATCAGATCTGACCCGAATGACAAGTTATTGATGGTTCGCAAGAGGTTGACTAGTTAGTTGTCTTGTGTTATTCCAGTAGAGGTTTCAGCAGTGTCTGACCTACTGACATTTGGTGTCAGAGTATGTTACTTTTTGGACCACCACTATTCTGAGATCTCGGCTTTGACCTGTAAGATATCATGCATCTGACATGTAGGTGTGGTTAGTAAGTATAGAAGTTCTGTCAGGAACCCTGTAAGGTTTACTCGATATATTTAATGAAAAAGGGTATTCATGGTATTATATTTTGAGGAAAAAGAGCTGTCAGACGAGATAAGGGATTTTCACGGATTCGAGGTGAAATTCGGGAAGGGTCTTTACAATTGGTATCAGAGCTCTAGTGTAACAACCTGGAATTTCAATTATTGGATTTATGTAAATTATTTATGTAAAATGACGATTTTACCCTTGCTTGTTAAGGGGCGTGAAAGTCAAATTTTGTTTCGAGATATTTTTGGTGGTGTTTTGAATACCGTTGCGTAGGTCTCGAACTCACGAGTTTGTAGACAGGCGACATGTAGAAAACGAAGTTCGTGTACGAAAGTTACTGGTCTAGATTGTTACTGGTATTTTGGTAATTTTTGACTTGGGGTAGATATTTTTAACCCCAATTCATTATTTCATCTTCATATCATCATCTCATTCTCATCTCTCTCTGAATCACACAGACTACCCCGAACCCGTGTGCGAAAAAACACCCAAAAACCCACAAAGTCAACTTTTGATTCAAGGCTCTAACTTCCATTTTTGATCAACTAATCGTATTCTACTCCTTCCCACGATCACAACCGTACCAACCATCGAAGGAGAGGACCACGGGGGAAGCCGAATCGAGTATAGGAAGTTTCAGATCTTTCGATCGATTTTCCGGCTTACACAGGTACGTGTTTGATGTTTTAAGGTCATATTTGGATTCCTGGGTTCGAGTAGATAGATTTAGACGTAAATTTTGTGAAAAATGGTTGAGTTTTGAGGAAGTTATAAAGCTTGAAGTTTCGGCCGGAAATGGGGGATTCCGGCGGAAACCAGACGGCGGCACCGATAGTCGGTCGTCTTCTCCAGTGAGTCACCGGTGATCGATCGGGTCGAGTTAACTGGTCGGGTTGAGTGAACCGGTTGGATTAAGTGAACCAGTCGAGTCGAGTTGGACCAGGTCAGGCCGAGTTGGGCCTGGTTGGACCGGTCCAGGCGCGTGACCGGCGCGTGAGGGCGAGTGGCGGCGCGTGGGCGTGTGTTCCGACCTTCCGTCAGTGCGTGGGGCCGAGTCTGAGGTCACTGTGGCACGTGATAGCTAGTTTTTGACGTTCCGAATCTGTTGGCGCAGGGTTTGGGTCGATCGGACGTCGTTTAGGGGTTGTTTTGGGCGTTTGAAGTTGTTGCGTTTTCTAGGCCAGCATAGGTAGACCTCCCGGGGTTTAGGGGGTTTATATTTAAGGTTCTTATTATTAGCTGATAATCCCGATTATTAATTTGGACATGCTATACTGCTCCAGGAACTTCAGGGGAGCGTACAATTCGGGATTGAGCTTGTTTGGACAGGTTTGTGAGTGGACTTTTGGTTTATAAATTATAATGCATGCATAAATGTATCTTTGATTTAAATACTGTTATGTATGGGTGCAATGAATTTCTGAAATTTAGAAATGATGCTGGACACATGTTTTCCAATAGTTCAATGAAAGTGTGTTTTGAGAAATGGCCTGGTTTTTGTACTCGATTTTGATATCGTTTTGATGTGGTAACTATTTGGGCCTATGATTTGGGTTTAGACCCGTAATTATGATATTATTGGTTTTGTCCATAAAATGATATTTCAAAGAATTTGGCTTAGGCCAAGAAACAAAGATTTCAAAATACATATTTGGTTCACTGGTTTTCTGTCCCGATGGTTACAGTTGCTCTGACTGGTATTGAGGGGTTTTGCTCCGCTGGTTGTTGAGGGCTCCAACTTTGGTGTTGAGGGGTCTTGCTCCGCCGGGTCGCGAGGCTGTCTATGCATAGTACAGAGAGTTGTAGTACAGATTTTAACACATCTCAGGGGATACCTTGGTGTGTTGTGGATATGTCGGGAACAGTGATTTGAGATATTATGTGTCCAGGTTGAATTAAATGATTTTAAACTCTGTTGGGGAGGATTTTCAAACCAAACTGTGGACCACGAGGTATTTTCATTATACAGATTTTATGTGAGTCCAACTAAGTGGTTTTAAAGAGAAATGGAATTTCGATGGTTTCAAATAATGTTTTTATATCATAAACTGTTTTATGTGATGCATGCATGGTTTTATAAATGGAGGGGGAGAAAGGTATTTCCTCGAAAAAGAATTTATAAATGATTATTTTTGTCCACTCACAACTTTTGTGTTTAAACCCCCTTCAGGCAGTTGAGTTGACGCAGACACTTATCTCGAGGCAGAGACATTAGTACTTTCGGCTGCGCTGTGTAGTTATATTTGAGTAGGATATCTAAATTATACTCTTGATCCTACTTAGACGCTCTGATATTATATTGTATTTGGTTGGTCATTATTTACGGGAATTATTGAGTGCTTGAATCCCTTGTCTGACAAGTGAAAGTATGTATTATTATTATAATTTGTAAGGATTGAAGGGTATTTTGGGAACCTTTCCTTAGGTTGTCAGACGGGATCAGGGTTCTTCCCGAGTTTCGAGAGGAAATTCGGGACGGGTCCTGACAATTGGTATCAGAGCACTAGGTTTAAATTCCTGTAGACCGTACACCTAGTGTACAATTATTTTGATATTGATGAGTTATAGTTCTTTTCAGCGTAATGCCTCCGAGACGCGAGTCCCGTCAAAAGTCTGGAAATAGTGGGGACACACATGAACCTGCAGTGGAGCCTGATATGAGGCAAACACTAGAACAATTGGGTCACACTTTGACTTTTGTACTTCAGGGTAGGGCTGCCACTAAAGGGTCGGACATTGAGAAAGCCCAGAGATTAGGGGCTACAATATTTATGGGCGACTCATTCTTTCATTTCTCGGGGTTTTACATTGTTTGCTGATAGATAATTGTCTCCGATTGGTTGGGACATGGGTATTAGTACTCCTACTGGGAATATATAGTGGCGAATCTCGTGATTCATAGTTGTCCAGTGTTAGTGGAAGGTCATGCATTAGAGGCAGATTTAATCCCCTTAGATATTCTTGATTTTGATGTGATTATGGGGATGGATTGGTTGACTATGCACCATGCCTCTATTGATTACAAGAGAGTGGATTTACGGAGTCCAGGTTTACCAGAACTTACATTCAGGGGAGATCGTAGGGTACTACCCTATGGAGTGATATCAGCTTTGACCGCTGAGAAATTGTTGAGGAAATGTTGTAAGGGTTACTTGGCTCATGTGTTTGATTCTCGGGATACTCCGATGAGAGTGGAGGATATTCCAGTGGTGAGTGAGTTCTCTGATGTGTTTCCAGATGATCTTCCGGGAGTGCCACCTCACCGGGAGATTGAGTTCACCATAGAGCTTTTACCAGGTACTCAACCTATCTCACAGGCACCGTACAGAATGGCACCGGCAGAATTACGAGAGTTGAAGACTCAGTTGCAGGACTTGGTAAATATGGGATTTATTCGCCCAAGTGTTTCACCTTGGGGTGCACCAGTGTTATTTGTGAGGAAAAAGGATGGTGGTCTGAGGTTGTGTATCGACTACCGGCAGCTAAAAAGGGCTACGGTGCGGAATAAGTATCCTCTGCCAAGGATAGATGATTTGTTTGATCAACTTAAGGGGGCAAGATATTTTTCAAAAATTGACCTTCGATCCGGGTTCCATCAGTTGAGGATTAGGGAAGGGGATGGTTAGAAAATAGCTTTCAGGACTCGTTATGGTCATTATGAGTTCCTAGTGATGCCTTTCGGGTTGACTAATGCGCTAGCAGCATTTATGGATTAGATGAACAGGGTGTTCCAAAAGTATTTGGATCGGTTTGTGATTGTGTTCATCGATGACATCTTGGTGTATTCGAGGAGTGCTAAGGCACATGAGAAGCACTTAAGGTTGGTGCTGAATATGCTTAGGAAAAAGCATTTGTTTTCCGAGTTCAGTAAATGCCAGTTTTGGTTGACAGAAGTTGGATTCTTAGGTCATGTGATTTCGGCTGAGGGTATCAGCGTAGATCCCCAAAAGGTTGAGGCAGTGGCAAACTGGGAGCAACCGAGGACAGTGACAGAGGTGAGGAGCTTTCTGGGTTTGGCAGGATATTATCGACGGTTCGTAGAAGGATTTTCTATGATAGCAGGCCCGTTGACTCGGTTGACTAGGAAATGAGTCAAGTTTGACTGGGATACCGTTTGTGAACAGGGATTTCAGGAGTTGAAGAGGAGGTTGACTTCTGCTCCAGTATTAACCCTTCCTGATGATACTGGGGGATTCGAGGTGTATAGTGATGCATCATTACGGGGTATAGGCTGCGTGTTGATGCAGCATAGGAAGGTGATAGCGTATGCTTCTTGACAACTTAAACCCAATGAGTTGAATTACCCCACACATGATTTGGAGTTAGTTGCAGTGGTGCATGCACTGAAAATCTGGCGACATTATTTGTACGGGGAGACGTGTCGGATCTTCACCGACTATAAGAGTTTAAAGTACTTGTTCACCCAAAAGGACCTGAATCTGAGGCAGAGAAGATGGCTTGAGCTAAGAAAGGATTATGATTGTACTATAGAGTACCATCCAGGGAAAGCCAATGTTGTGGTGGATGCCTTGAGTAGGAAATCCATGGGTTCTTTGGCCCATTTACACACAATCTACCTACCATTGTTGTTAGAGTTCCGTAGAGAAGGGATTGTATTTGACATGGATAACCAGGGGGCTTTATTGGCTAGTTTCCATGGGAGGCCTGTTCTGATTGATCGGATAATTGAGGCTCAACTCCAGGACCCTACATTGTGCATTATCAGGATGGAGTTGGAGGCTGGAAACCGGCAGGACTATGCGCTTAGGGATGATGGAGCCTTGGTTAGGGATGGCCAGTTGTGCGTACCAAATGAGCTGGAGCTAAAGAGGGAAATTCTTGATGAGGCTCATAGTTCGGCTTACGCTATGCATCCAGGAGGTACCAAGATGTATCATACCCTAAGGAAACACTATTGGTGGACTGGGATGAAAAAGAAAATTGTTGAGTTTGTGAGTAGATGTCTCACATGTCAGCAAGTGAAAGCAGAGAGGCAGAAACCATATGGGGCACTTCAACCTTTACCTATTCCGGAATGGAAGTGGGATCACATTACGATGGATTTTGTGTATAAACTTCCAAGGACATAGAAGGGACATGATGGGATATGGGTAATTGTTGATAGACTCACGAAGTCTGCACATTTATTGCCAGTGCGAGAAGATTTTCGTATGAGTCGGTATGCCAAATTGTTCGTTGATGAGATCATACGGCTACATGAGACTCCATAGTCAATTGTTTCGAACATGGATCCTAGATTTACCTCCAGGTTTTGGCGGAGTTTGCAGAAGGCTTTTGGCACTACCTTGCATTTTAGTACAGCTTTTCATCCTCAGACGGATGGTCAGTCTGAGAGGACAATCCAGGTTTTGAAGGATATGATGAGAGCTTGTGTACTACAGTTTAAAGGGAACTGGGATTCACACCTGGCTCTGATGGAATTTTCTTATAATAATAGTTATCAGTCGAGTATTGGGATGTCTCCTTTCGAGGCACTGTATGGGAGACAGTGCAGGACACCGTTATGCTGGAACGAAGTGGGTGAAAGGAAACTGTTAACACCAGAGTTGGTTGATACGACTGAGGAAAAGATAAGAATCATCAGAGAAAGGTTAAAGACAGCTCAGGATCGCCAGAAGAGCTATGCAGACCGTTGAACCATAGATCTTGAATTTGAGATTGGAGACTGGGTGTTCTTGAAATTATCTCCTTGGAAGGGAGTGGTACGTTTTGGTAGACGAGGAAAACTAAGTCCTCGCTACATTGGTCCGTATGAGATTTTGGAGAGGATAGGACCAGTGGCATATCGTCTTGCTTTACCATCGGAATTATCCAGAGTTCAAAATGTTTTCCTTGTATCTTTGCTCCGGAAATATCTGTTTGATGAGTCTCACGTATTGGAAGAACAGCCACTTGAGCTGAAAGATGATTTGACCTTTGAGGAGCAACCGGTGCAAATTTTGGATTGGAAGGAGAAAGTATTGCACATAAAGAGTATTCATCTAGTTAAAGTGTTACGGAGGAATCATAACGTGGAGGAGGCCACGTGGGAAAATGAGGAACTAATGCGGGCGCAGTATCCTCATTTGTTCCAAGGGTAGAGTTGAATTTCGAGGACGAAATTTCTTAAGGGGGGTGGATTGTAACAACCCAGAATTTCAATTATTGGATTTACGTAAATTATTTATGTAAAATGATGATTTTACCCTTACTTGTTAAGGGGCATGAAAGTCAAATTTTGTTTCGAGGTATTTTTGGTGGTGTTTTGGATACCGTTGCGTAGGTCTCGAACTCACGAGTTCGTAGACAGGCGGCACGCAGAAAACGGAGTTCGTGTGTAACGACCGACCCTCCGTCTCCCACTCGGGGTCCCTAGGAAGCATCGATACGTTATGGCCGCAGGGAATCCTCCCAAAGCGAAGCCCCTGGTGCCACCGGGAATCCTCCCAAAGCGCACACCAGCCCAAAGGTATTGTTACCAAGGTCCTATTCGACATCCCCCTGTCTGCAGCCACTGAGGATCGAACCATGGACCAAGGCTTTTTATTCCACTCAAGGTGGACACCTTTCACCAACTGGCTTAGGCCACGAAACAAAGATTTCGAAGTATGGATTTGATTCACTGGTTCCCGTCCCGATGGTTATTGTTGCTCTGACTGGTGTTGAGGGGCCTTGCTCTACCGGTTGTTGAGGGTTCGGACCTTAGGTGTTGAGGGGCCTTGCTCCGCCGGGTCGCGAGACTGTCTATGCATAGTACAAATAGTACAGACAGTACAGATGGTACACATAGTTGTACAGATTTTAACACATCTCAAGGGATACTCTGGTGTGTTGTGGATATGTCGGGAACAGTGAATTTGAGATATTATGTGTCGGATTGAACGAAATGATTTGAATTTGAGATATTTTGTGTCCAGATTAAATTAAATGATTTTAAACTCCTTTGAAGAGAGTTTTCAAACCAAATTGTGGATCACGAGGTATTTTATTATACAGATTTTATGTGAGTCCAACTAAGTGGTTTTAAAGAGAAATGAGAATTTTTGGTGATTTACATATGATGTTTTAGTATGATAAATTGTTTTATGTTATGCATGCATGATTTTATAAATGGAGGGGAAGAAACGTATTTTCTCGAAAAGGAATTTATAAATGATTATTTTTGTCCACTCACAACTTTTGTGTTTAAACCCCCTTCAGGCAGTTGAGTAGAGTTGACGCGAACATTGATCTCGAGGCTGAGGCATTAGTACTTCGACTGCGCTGTGTAGTATATTTGAGTAGGATATCTAAATTTTACTCTTGATCCTACTTAGACGCTATGATATTATATTGTATTTGATTGTTCATTAATTACGGGAATTATTGAGTGCTTAAGTCCCTTGTCTGACAAGAGGAAGTATTTATTATTGTTATTATAATTTGTAAGGATTGAAGGGTATTTTGGGAACCTTTTCTTAGGTTATCAGACGGGATCAGGGTTCTTCCTGGGTTTCGAGGGGAAATTCGGGACGGGTCCTGACATCGTGTACAAAAATTACGGGTCTAGATTGTTAGGGGTATTTTGTTAATTTTTGACTTGGGGTAGATATTTTTAACCCCAAATCATTATTTCATCTTCATATCATCATCTCATTCTCATCTCTCTCTGAATCACACAGACCACCCCGAACCCGTGTACGAAAAAACACCCAAAAATCCACAAAGTAAACTTTTGATTCAAGGCTCTAACTTCCATTTTTGATCAACTAATCGTATTCTACTCCTTCCCACGATCACAACCGTACCAACCATCGAAGGAGAGGACCACGGGGGAAGCCGAACCGAGTATAGGAAGTTTCGGATCTTCCGATCGATTTTTCAGCTTACACATGTACGTGTTTGATGTTTTAAGGTCATATTTGGATTCCTGGGTTCGAGTAAATAGATTTAGACGTAAAATTTGTGAAAAATGGTTGAGTTTTGAGGAAGTTATAAAGCTTGAAGTTTCGGCCGAAAAAGGGGATTCCGGCGGAAACCAGACGGCGGCGCCGGCAGCCGGTCGTCTTCTCTGGTGAGTCACCGGTGACCGGTCGGGTCAAGTGAACCGGTCGGGTCGAGTGAACCAGTCGGGTCGAGTGAACAGGTCAGATTGAGGGAAAAAGTCGGGTCGAGTTGGACCGGGTCAGGCCGAGTTGGGCTGGGTTGGATCGGTCCAGGCGTGTGGGTACTGTAGCAGGCGCGTGACCGGCGCGTGAGGGTGCTTGGGCGCGTGTTCCGACCTTCCGTCGGTGCGTGGCGGCGTGTGGGGCCTAGTCTGAGGTCACGGTGGCGCGTGGTAGCTAGTTTCTATTGGCGCAGGGTTTGGGTCGATCCGACGTCGTTTAGGGGTTGTTTTGGGCGTTTGAAGTTGCTGCATTTTCTAGGCCAGCATAGGTAGACCTCCCGGGGTTTAGGGGGTTTATATTTAAGGTTCTTGTTATTAGCTGATAATCCCGATTATTAATTTGGACAGGCGATACTGCTCCAGGGACTTTAGGGGAGCGTACAATTCGGGATTGAGCTTGCTTGGATAGGTTTGTGAGTGGACTTTTGGTTTCTAAACTATAATGCATGCATAAATGTATCTTTGATTTAAATACTGTTATGTATGGGTGCAATGAATTTCTGGAATTTAGAAATGATGCTGGACACATGTTTTCCAATAGTTCAGTGAAAGTGTGTTTTGAGAAATGGCCTGGTTTTTGTACTCGATTTTGATATCGTTTTGACGTGGTAACTATTTGAGCCTATGATTTGGGTTTAGACCCGTAATTATGATATTATTGGTTTTGTCCATAAAATGATATTTCAAAGAATTTGGCTTAGGCCAAGAAACAAAGATTTCAAAATACGGATTTGGTTCACTGGTTTTCTGTCCCGATGGTTACAGTTGCTCTGACTGGTGTTGAGGGGTTTTGCTCCGCTGGTTGTTGAGGGCTCCGACTTTGGTGTTGAGGGGTCTTGCTCCGCCGGGTCGCGAGGCTGTCTATGCATAGTACAGAGAGTTGTAGTACATATTTTAACACATCTCAAGGGATACCCTGGTGTGTTGTGGATATGTCGGGAACAGTGAATTTGAGATATTATGTGTCCAGGTTGAATTAAATGATTTTAAACTCCGTTGGGGAGGATTTTCAAACCAAACTGTGGACCACGAGGTATTTTCATTATACAGATTTTATATGAGTCCAACTAAGTGGTTTTAAAGAGAAATGGAATTTCGATGGTTTCAAATAATGTTTTTATATCATAAACTGTTTTATGTGATGCATGCATGGTTTTATAAATTGAGGGGGAGAAAGGTATTTCCTCGAAAAAGAATTTATAAATGATTATTTTTTTCCACTCACAATTTTTGTGTTTAAACCCCCTTTAGGCAGTTGAGTTGACGCGGACACTTATCTCACCATTAGATCTCTCATTGCTTTAGCAGCTCAGAGGAACTGGAAATTATACCAATTGGATGTAAAATCTACATTCTTGAATAGAGTACTAGAAGAAGAAGTATATATTCACTACAAGAAAATCGTTGTTGCCCGACTAGATTTTGCCCGACGAAGATGAACTCACGGGGTAAGTACAGGTTGCCCGACGGATAAGCATACTCGCCGGGTTACCAGTTGGCGGGAAGACCATGTCGTTGGCGCGCAAAATTAGAAGGTGTTACCCGACGATATGTATCCACTGTCGGGTAACATTATATACAACGACGACTAATCGTCGTCGGGTAACACTGGGCATTGACCCTATGTTGCCCGACGAATCCTTAAAGATTGACCTGCGAATTAGGTGCGTCGGGCAAAAGTCTAAACACACTAAATACCCGAGACTCTTTTCTTCTTCTTCTTCTTCTTCTTCTTCCTCCTCTATGCTTCTCATCCGTTCTCTCTGCTCTCTCTCTCCCTCTCACTAAGGTATGAAAAATTTATTTTTTTTAATTTTGAAAATTTGATTTCTGATTAGGAATTAATTTTGTTTTGTGTTGTAGGAATTTTGTGGTTGATTTGAAGGAAAACTTATAAAAAGGTATGTATGTTTACCTCTCAATTTAATTTTGTTAAGAATGTTGTATATAATTATGTTAGGAAAATTTCTATTTATTGTGGAAAATGTGTAGAAATTGTTTAGAATTTATGGAAATTAGAAAATTTGTGAGGAAAATATGAAAATAGAAAATATGTTATGAAATTAGGGAAATAGAAAATATGTTAGGAAATTTGGAATTTTTTTTGTAAAATAGGAAAATTAAAAATATGTGATGAAATGATTGAAATTAGAAAATATGTTTGGAAATTAGGAAAAATGTTAGGAAATTAGGGAAATATAAAATATGTTAGGAAATTAAAAAAAATTGTTAGCAAATAGGAAAATATAAAAATATGTAATGAAATTATTGAAATTAGAAAATATGTTAGGAAAATAAGGAAATAGAAAATATGTTAGGAAATTATTAAATTAGAAAACATTTTAGGAAAATAGGAAAATAAAAAATATGTAATGAAATTATTAAAATTCGAAATTATGTTTGGAAATAAGAAAATATGTTAGGAAAATAGGGAAATAGAAAATATGTACGGAAAATATAAAATTTAAAACTTTGTTTTATGGATAATTTATTTATGTTTGTATTTGTGAATTTGTTTTGATATTTTTTTTAAAACGCTTTATTTAGTTCTGACGGAGTGAAATACGTTCATATTTCATCATCATTTATGCGGGAAGTTAATCGAGTTGATTAACTTCGTATAATGAAATTCAATGAAAAACCTTATACCCGTTTCAGAGTTAGTGAATCTGATTGATTGACTGACTCTTGAATTGTCCATATATTCAGACAGTTTGGGGATGCGCAACTATATGTTGTGTAGTTGGCGGTCTACGAGGTTAGGTTTCGATTGTGGGAAATTCGGTATGTATCCCCTTAATGTTCTCCGAATGCATACTAGATATTTGTTTATAATATCTAAGTCGTGCATTTGGGGAATTATAGGGAGATGCTGCCGAAATTTTGCTCGATCGGAACTTAGCCTCATAGGTCGCAAACTACACAGCACAAAACGTGCACTCTCGAATGAGATAGGGCCAAATCATCGGAGACATAAGGAGAAGAGTTGCTTTTGTTTTAACTTGTTCTATTTACGGGACAATGTCAACTAAATTACTTACGTTGACTCTATGTTGTGAAAGCAGGCACAATGAACAGAGGTTGGATGCAAATGTTTGATAGATCTTCTGATCCGTATTTGGATGGGATCGACAACTTCATTGCCTTTGCACGTAGTCATTGCAGTGATACAAGACGTATCAGGTGTCCGTTTCGTAAATGTAATAATTGCATTTGGATGTCGTTGAATGAGGTCCAAACTCATCTGGAATGGAATGGGATCGTACACAACTACACTAATTGGATCTATCACGGTGAAGAAATATTTTCCGCATCGACATCTTCGGTTCCCGGGACACGTCGGGACGAAAGTGGTTTGAATGGACGATGTGATAATGATCAAGTCGTTGAGTTATTAACTGAAGTTTTTCCTCCCACATCAGATGATATGGAAGATGATGCGCCAAGGTTGCAACTCGAAGACTCTGAGCTCCATTATGAGAGATTGTTGAAAGAAGCTCAACGCGAATTGTACCCCGGTTGTAAATCATTTTCGGTTCTAGAGGTAGTTGTGGAGTTGATGCACATGAAAGTTGAGTATATACAAACGAACAAGCATTTTGATCACATGTTGGACATTATCATCTAAATGCTCCCTGAAGACAAATGTCTGCCAAAAGATCATTATATCTCGAAGAAGTTGTTGAAGGGCCTTGGTTAAGGGTATATCAAGATCCATGCATGCAAGAACAATTGTGCTTTGTTTTGCGGTGAATTCGAGAAGCTTGACAAATCTCCCGTGTGCAATGAGCCTAGGTTTCAAAAGAACAAGATTTCTAACAAGGTGTTGCGTTATTTTCCACTGAAGCCAAGGTTACAAAGATTCTACATGTCGTCCCATACAGCCCGTGATATGAGGTGGCATAAGGATGAACGCATTGATGATGATGTAATGAGGCATCCGGCGGATGGAGAGGCTTGGAAGGAATTTGATAAAATGTATCCAAGTTATACATTTACGCCGGACAATAAGAAAAAATTCCTGAAGTGGTTGCAGGGTGTGAAATTTCCCGACGAGTACGCCGACAACATATCCCGGAGTGTTAGCACGGACGGTGGGAACATTTCTGGTATGAAGAGCCATGACTATCATGTTTTGCTACAACGACTCATTCTTATTGGTATTCGACCCTTCTTGGAGGCTGGTGTTGTTGAGATGATAGTTTATATGTCTCAATTCTTCCAGATACTATGTGCCAGGTCGTTGGTTAAGGCGGACCTTCAAGCAATTAACAAGGATATTGTGTACATCATGTGCCGGCTTGAGCAAATATATCCACCTGCATTCTTTGATGTAATGGTGCACCTACTAGTACATCTGCCGGATGAGGCAAAGCTAGCTGGCCCGGTGCATTATCTTTGGATGTACCAAATCGAGAGGTATAACTTATCCCTGCTATTTGATAATATTTCCCTACTATCATGTATATATGTGAATCTTAATGTAAATTTCCTTGCAGAATGTTAGGTATGTACAAGCGGTACGTTCGGAACAAGACACGTCCCGAAGGCTCTATAGCCGAGGCGTACATTGCAAAGGAGGCACTCATATTTTATGCATTGTACCTTCGAAATGTTGAAACTGCCTTCAATAGGGCGTCTCGTAACGACGATGGTGGTCAACTTCCAGAGACCCTATCTGTATTTGCCCAACCCACATGACCATTCGGCATTGGTCCAATGTCGGAGTCGTTCGCCAATAGCGACATGGAGGTGGCTCATTGGTTCAAACTAAACAATTGAGACAAAGTCTGGCCCTTCCACGAGCAGCACGAGACGTTGATGAAGGCCCAATTTCCTTCTAATTGGGAAGAAATGGACAAACAACTGTTTCCACGTTGGTTTTCTGAGCATGTAAATCAAATATTTTATCTCCAAATTTCGTAAATTGTATTTAAGCTTACCTATTTCGTTTCTTATGTGTATCTTACTAGATGACACAGCTGAAAGATGTCAACTTGCCAAATTTCAATAAAGAATTAATGCAGCTGGCCATTGGCCCATTCCGAGGAGAAACGTACGCTGGTTGTCACGTTAACGGAGTTAAGTTCGTGTGCACAGAACTAGATGAAAAGTTGTCTACTCAAAACAGCGGGGTCTTCGTACTAGGGGATGGGGCAAATGCTGATACGGGTTTCTATGGCAAATTGTTAACTGTGGTTAAAGTGTTATACACCGACCGCAAGGAAGTCGTCTTGTTCAAGTGTCATTGGTTTGATAGGAACCCAAGTATCCCAGGCAGTGTCATCAAAGATCAGTTATGTACCTCTATAAACACAAACACCCGGTGGTTTGAGAGTGATCCCTACATCCTCGCTAGTACGGCGAAACAAGTATTTTATGTTGATGATCCAAAAGCTGGTGGTGGTTGGAGAGTAGCTGAGATGGTGAATCATAGAAACATTTGGGACTTGGATGACCGATACCATGAAGAAGATGGGGAAATAGATGATGGCCAAATCGGTATCCACCCAAAATGTGGATGGAGTACGGACCAATAACATCATCCCACCAATTGCGATTGATGACATTTTTATTGATCTGGGGGAATTAAAACAAATTGAAAGTGATTCGGAGGAATCAAGTACTGTACACATATCGGATGACGAGCATGATTAGGAGGGGGAAAGCGAATCCGAATGAAAGTTGTTAATTAGAAATTTCATTCATATATGTAATATCCATCTCCAAATAAATAAATTTTATTTATACGTATGTTGTACGATTTCATTCACAAAAATAGTTTTTTAGTTTCTTAAAGTGAGGAGACCATACATGCACTCCACAAATTACGCAACTTCAAAATAAATGAAGGTCAAAGATTTAGTCAAATATTTTGATGATAAGTCATGCAGGTCAATTTGATAAATAATGAGGGTCAACAATATTTTTATAAAAAAATATTGTCTATAAAATGTGCTTTGATAATATCTTTATAAACAATTATTTACCATAATCATGTTACATTTATTTAATAAATAATTTGTATAAATTAATGTTGCCTGACGGTCATTATACAAGTTACCCGACGGATTGCAACTATTGGTATTACCCGACGGATAACAACAATTAGTGTTACTCGACGGAAATGTACTTGTACCCGACGGACAACAACAATTAGTGTTACCCGACGGATAATTAACGATTTACCTGACGACCGGCCTCCGCTTTTAATTACCCGACTCATATACATGAATATTCGTCGGGTATGATGCGGCATATTAAATTTACATTTTTTTTATTAAAGGGTCAATTTTTTAAATTACTTGAAAATTGAAACTGACCGATCTAACCGTCCACATTTATGGTAGGTATCCATAGATCGGCTACGCCAAAAATTACCCAATTTGGAAATCCCGGGATTAGGTAACGTTGCACGATGATTCAACGGTTACACAACGTTTCTTCACGATCAGACTGCTTGAAATCCTCAAAACATCAAGATTTTCAACGGGCGAGTTCTAGGCACGTAAACCCATAAAGTGAACGGTTAGATCGGTCAAATTTAACCGTTTGAATATTAATAGAACCAAAAATTCGCAAAATGTATTGAAGCTTCCATCAAGAGTTTAAACTCTTTGGTCAATATGCTTGTTTTCCGATTTTCAATAACTTACAATTTGAAACTGACCAATCTAACCGTCCACATTTATGGTAGGTTTCCATAGATTGGCTACGCCAAAAATTACCCAATTTGGAAATCCCGAGATTAGGTAACAGTGCGCGACGATTCAATGGTTACACAACGTTTCGTCATGATCGGACGACTTGAATTCCTCAAAACATCACGATAACGATAGATGGGGCTTTAGGCATGTACAACCAAATTTTGAACGGTCTCGATGTTGCTTATTCTTTCGCCGAACCTGGTTTTCAGATTAATGCTAAAAACAGCATCAAAATAGTCAAGCCCGACGCACACGATATTCGTCGGGCCAACCTCCGTCGGGCTTGATCTAGGTACGTCGTCGGGTAACTGTAATAAAACGCGAAATTTTGAAAAATTTCAAATTTCCGCCTAAATTTTCGCGAAATCTCAAAATTCCCGCGTAGTGTAACCCAACGGATATTGTAATTGTTACCCGACGGATTCTGACCGGTGTTCTAACCCGATGCCCGTTTGGAATATTGCGCCACGAACCCTGCACCTAAATTTTCGCGGATTCTCAAAAGTACCGCGTTTTTTTGCCCGACGGAGTGTGAAATTATTACCCGACGAAGTTGGAAATGTTACCCGACGGATACCGACAGCTGTAGTTATCCGACGGCTGTTTTATAATGTTATCCGACGTATTGCCCGCCTAAATATTCATGAATAGTGCCTGACGGATATTTTTACATAAACCCGACGGATAGGAAACATGTTACCCGACGGATCGCGAATAAGTTACCCGACGAGGATAGTGAAGAGTTACCCGACGGATGTTGAATGAAATACCCGATGATTTTCCACCTGTTTTTAATACCCGACGAATCATTAAAGTGTTGCCCGACGGACCCATTCGTCGGGCAATGTCAATTAGAGACATAAATCAGACCGACTCTTCTTCTTCTTCCTTGTTCTTCATTTTCTACCGTTTGCTCCGACTTCTTCTTCCTAGCTCTCTGTATCTCTTCCGTTCTTTGATCTCAGTTTCCACCACCGACTGTTTGTTGCTCTTCCTCAATCCGCCACCCCAGCAAAGACGCTGCCTGTCTCTCACCGAGGTTTGCCGTCACCGCCGCTCCCCTCGCCAGACCGATCTCTCACCGATTTCCTTGAAGGTCGAACTCATTGTCCCTCTCTCTCTATTATTAATGTATATATATTGGTTTAATTTTATTTTTGATTTGAAAAAAGAATTTATGAAATTGGATATTGTTAATTGTTATTGTTAATGTTAATGTATATATATTTAGATATATATTAGTTATTGGTTTATTGTTAATGTTAATGTATATATATTGGTTTATTGTTAATGTTTTTGTATATATATTTGGATATATATTTGTTATTGGTTTATTGTTATTGTTAATGTATATATAATAGTTGAAGATTTGTTGAAATTTTGATGTTTGGTATAATGTTGAAATTGATATAATGTTATTATTTTTGTTATGATTTTGGATTTGAAATTTATGTGAATTTTGGGTATTTGAATTTTAAAAAAAAATTTGTGAAATTTTGATATGGTGTAGTATAAGTGAATTTTGGAAATGTGAGTTTTATAAATTTTTAATTTGTGAATTTTAGGATTTGGATATTATTATTATATGTTTGGATTAATTTGTAAGTTTGATTTTGGTCCCGAAATTTGGATTTAGAAATTTAGGTATAATGTTGTGAATTTTGAGTTTAGTACGTTTGGATTAATTAGTTTGTTAAGTTTAATTTTCGGTTGTGTTGGATTTATTTTAAAAAATTCGAATTTGGTGGTTTTAGTTTTTAGATACCAATTTACTAATTATTAGTAAAAAAAATTATTGCTTTATTTATTTACGTTTATTGGAATTATAAAATGTTGGTTAATTTTAAATGTGATTTTGTTTTTTTTTTTAATTTAATATTAATATTTTAAATGTTTGGTTTTTTTTATTTAATTAAAAATATGTTGGTTAATTTTATATTAATTAATTTATACTTGTTATTGTAGATGTTGCATCGTACCTTAATCATGTCCAAGATCCGCCCTTGCCCTGATCCCGTTGATGATAATGCGCCGGACGAGGCAGCCCCTGACTCGGTTGCCTCAACAGTGGCATCGGTTCAGGCACCGTTGTCGGGCTATCAACGACCCGGTGCCCGATCATCTCGTCGACAGCATAGCAAGAAACAGGGGGAACCCCGTACCGACCTGCAGCCCTCACAGGACGACGTCGGAGCAAACGAAACGGGGTCTAATGTCGGAGCACTCCCTAAGGGTAAGTTCATTATTTTGTTTATTTAACCAACCGTTTTTATTTGTTACTAATTTTATTTACCAATGTTCATCGAATTTGCAAGTAGATCGGTGAACATGCGCGGGATAAACCGAAGTTTGACATCCCAGCGGATTTGCAGGACAACAAATGCAAAGATACTGGTGGTTTACGTGACGCGTCTTCGGTCCGCGCCGGTAAAAATTCATAGCCTTCTGGTGCATGACATTGGTGCGATTCTTCGCACCAAGTCTCTAATGATGGGGGAGACTTTCATAACCCAAACCCCACAGAAGATCACGCGTTATTTGGGAGAGTTATCGGCAGGTTTTTTTCCCATTTTTAACATTAATTTCAATTTTTTTTTAATTATTTTACTAACTTTAATAATTGCTTGCAGATCAATTTTGAGTTCGACTTGGAGAACGTCGAGCTCAGTAGATACCTGTGCCACCACTGGCAGTTACGATACGTCGACTGGAAGTACGAGCTCCACAAGTACTTCTTGACTTGGCCTTCCCCGGAGGAAGCTCGGGCAAATCCTCCGGAGGAGTTGGACAGGCCGAAACTGCCAGGCTGGTGGTGTTTGTGCGACCATTTTGTGTCCCCTACCTATCTGGTACGTATTATCTATCTAATTAATTAAATTATTTAATTTTTATGTTATTTTCTATTTTAAAATCTAATTTTCGGTTTTACAAATGAATAGTGGAAATCAATCGCTTCAAATCGAACTGGGGAGCGAAAAAATTCAACCACCACGGGGGTTCGCGATCCTTATCGGCCCGATAGGAGGATCGGCGCATCGCCGGGTCGATGTTCCCAGAGGTGGATGCTTGGGGGCAGGTGTACGTAAGTATATTTTTTGAAGATTGAACATTTTTTTCTGAATTTGATAATTAGATTTCTAATTAATATTTATTCGAATTTGTAGGATACAATGCAGCAAGACGTCCAACAGACACAAGCTGAGCTCACCCAACAGCATCCGGATGTGCCGTTGGAGCAGCAGCTCCCTAATGTCAACATGTCAATCGCTATTCTAGAGCGACGACTTGGGAGGCGCCCAGGGAGGGTCGTTTGGGGGGCGGGCGACGGGATTGTGTGGGATGTCTCGGCTCAGTCGTCGAGTTAATCTCGGATAGGCAATCCCCAAGGAGACGTCAGACCTTAAGGAGAAACTTCAAGTTCCTCCAGGCCGAAAATGCTCAGATCAAAGCCCAATACGCGGAGATCCAAGCCCAAAATGTCCAAATCAAGAATGCCATTGCCATGGTCCTTGATCGTTTGGGTGACCGTGGATTGGATGACATTTTCTCACCGCCCACCCAACAACCCCCTCAGGATCCCGGCTACTTTGACCCCTCGACTGCTAGTTAGAGTGTACTATATGTAAAATATTTTTATAGTTTTAATGATGTAAAAATATTACATTCATTTTTATAAATATTATTTTTATTTTATTTTGATTCTTTTAATTGAATTTTTTAAGTAAATTTTTTATTTTTTATTATTTAATTAAATAATTTATTAAAATATATTTTAAATATTCATAGTTTGCCCGACGCACAGTCAAGGCGTCGGGCACGAAATTTTTTAAAACTGTAACCGACGAATGTGGGACATGTTACCCGACGGATGTATAATAACGTTACCCGACGGGTGTGTATAATGTTACCTACCGGATGTGTATAGGTGTGTATAACGTTATCCGACGGATGTGGGACATATTACCCGACGGGTGTGTATAACGTTACCCGACGGATGTGTATACCGTTACCCGACGGGTGTGTATAACGTTACCCGAATGATGTGTATACCGTTACCCGACGGGTGTGTATAACGTTACCCGACGGGTATGTAAAAACTCACCCGACAGACATTTGAATAGTTACCCGACGGATATTTAAAATCATACCCGACGGATATGTGAAATTTTACCCGACGGATATGTTGTTGACTTTAGTTTGCTTTACGAAGACATCATCGACGAACTTTACCGTCGGGCAAGATGTGTTGCTCGACGAATACACTGTTGTCGTCGAGTAACATAAAAGCCCGACTGAAATAGCCCGACGCATATTGCCACGCGGCGATTCGCCGTTTTCATTGTTACTCGACGGAGGCCTACAGTTGCTCGACAACGTCATTTCGCTGGGCAACTTGGATTTTATTGTAGTGATTGACCAACCAGAAGGTTTTGAGGTTCAAGTAGAAGAAGGAAATGTCTACAAGCTTAAGAAAACTCTCTATGGACTCAAGCAAGACCCAAGAGCCTGGTATGGGGAAATTGATTCCTACTTGTTGAGCTGTGAGTTTAAAAGGAGTTCTAGTGAGGCTACACTTTACATGAAGTTTGATGAAGCTGGTGAAGTCCTAATTGTGTCTATCTATGTGGATGACATAGTTTATACTGGAAGTTCACAAGCATTGATCAAGGAATTCAAGCATGTGATGATGTGTAAGTATGAGATGACAGATTTGGGTCTACTTCATAATTTCCTAGGAATGGGAGTGATACAATCAGATAGAAGTATCTTCATACACCAAATAAAGTATGCAATTACTCTTCTTGAGAAGTTTGGTCTCAAGGATTGTAAACCAGTGAGCATACCATTGGTTCCAGGAGATAAACTCAGGAAAGAGGATGGAAGTGAAGCTGCTGATGAGCAACTTTAACAAAAGATAGTGGGAAACCTACTCTACTTGACAGCAACAAGGCCTGACATAATGTATGTTGCAAGTCTCCTATCTAGGTTCATGTGTGGTCCTACAAGTAAGCATTATGGAACTGTCAAAAGGGTCTTGAGATATATTCAAGGTACACTTTCTTATGGCATTGAGTATGTTAAAGGAAAAGCCTCTACTTTGATTAGTTTATGTGACAGTGATTGGGGAGGTTCTGAAGATGATATGAAGAGCACTTCGGGTTATGCATTTACTCTAGGAAGTGGGGTACTTTCATGGGCTTTAGTGAAGCAAAGCACAGTGGCTTTGTCCACATCAGAAGCAGAGTATGTTGTTGCTGCTAAAGCTACATCTCAAGCTATTTGGCTTAGATTTGTACTTAAAGATTTTGGAGAAGAGCAAGGAGAGGCAACACCATTGCTTTGTGACAATATGTCAGCAATAGCTATGGCAAGAAACCCAGTATTTCATCAGAAAATTAAACATATTAACAAGAAGTTTCAATTCATCAAAGATGCCCTACAAGATAATTAGATTAGCTTGATGTTCTACAGATCAGAAGATCAGATAACTGATATTTTTACAAAGGCTCTGCCTAAGGAGAGGCTGAACTACTTAAGGGATCTACTTGGGGTTAAGCCAGCTACTAGCTTAAGAGGGAGTGTTGATGATTAAGCTACTAGCTGGAGGATTAAAAGGCAGAGTGAGGTGAGGTGTCAAATGAAGCTCGAGATGAGCTGTAAAGTTTGTAACATAATTTGAGTGAGTAAAAGTGTGTGAGTGCTTTACTTGCATAGCAAGTAGAATCCTAAAACTGCCGAAGTATGTGGCAGCTAGGAATTGGCTTAAGAGATGTCATAGCATCCTAGCCTAATTGTGAGTGTGAGAGAGATTGTGAGTGTGAGAGAGAGTGAATGTAATCACCTATTCTCATTCAATCAAATATAGAAGAAATCTCAATCATAGCTGAGTATAACCCAAAAGAAATCGTCGTAGACATTTTATCAAATACGTGGGGTGTATAATTCATCATAGTGAATATCACTCAGTTTTGATCATTGTTTCAATCCAATTTTTGAGAGTAAAAGAAAAGAAAGAAGTAATTGAATGCATCACAGGCTAGTCCTAATTCAAATCGTCAGCTAGAGGTTAAGAAGTTTACCTTTGCTGCCATTAAAGCTCTGCATCCGAGTTAAGTACAAGGGCCTGTTTACCAATAAATACCGTCTTCTGCTGAGCCAACAAACGAAGAAATTAAGCAAAGATATTGAGTTACAAAACTTTGTGGTAAACCCTAGATACATATATGGCGTCATCGTCATCCCCAGTCCTTCCAGGTGCGGAGCTCCCAAGCGAAATCATATGGTCTCAAATACTCCCAAGACTACCGATCAAGTCCCTTATGCGTTTCAAGTGCGTCTCCAAATTGTGGCTCTCCATTTTAACCCTACCCCCCAATGATCATGCCCGTCGTCTTCTTCTCAACACACAATGTAGCAACGGCTTGCTATGCTATAGCTACTCCTCTCTTAACCCTAACCCTAACCCTAACCACCACCACAAAATAATTCATCATATAGTTGATCTCTACACCCGTGAGTCTATGACTCTCCCTCCCAATACTGTCCCTACCTCAGCTACCATATCCACCCTACACTTTTTCGGGTTTTGTCCTCCGACGAAGGAGTATAAGATTATCCATGCCCGCTTGTTTATGGATGTGTCCACTAGGCGGAATAGGGTTGAGTAAGAGATACTGACATTGGGTAAAAATCATTTGTGGCGGCGGTTAGAGCCATATCGCATCTCAGATGATGATCTATTTTGGAATTATTTGAGTAGCCAGACAAGTGGTGTGTGTGTCAATGGAGCCCTACATTGGATACACGATGAACAAAGTGAGGAGATAATGGTGTTTAACCTGAGTGAGGAGGTATTTGAAGTTGGCCCTACACTTCCTAAAAAAAGTGATGGTGGCTTTATAACTGGTGGAAGGGTGATTGCTGGTACGGGTTGTGGCCGTCTATTTCTAATAGCCAGGTATGAAAACTCTTCCTCGAGAACCATTTATATTTATAATCGGCCACAAAATAAGTGGGATCTTTCTGAACACAAGTGGGATTTTTTTACCACTAGTTTATGTGGGTTACATAAAGACAAACTGGTCGTTGGAATTTCACCAGATCTCCCCTTTCCATTTCACATTTTCAATATGGATACTCTAAGTATTCGGTTAAGTGGTCACATTTTCAATACCGATACTCCAAGTATTCGGTCAACTGGGTCATGGCGCGTCATTTTGCCCCAATGGATGACTTCTCATACGATCTTATTGAGGGTGATTGCTAGTTATGGTGAAACCCTTGCCTGGCCCTCCTTCGGATCACATGATAAGAAATAACATGTGTATTAAGTTTTGATATGATATATTTTACCGAATGTATTATGGCTGTTTTTTTTTTTTATATTTATTGAGAATATAAATGAGCCTAAATAAATAAAAAATTAAATGTTATAACATCGAATCAAAATACATTTATTCAATTCACACTTTCTAGAAAAAAGATCGAAAATTTCATGGTCCAAATTGAAAGGTGCCAAAGCGCTTCTGAAATCTATTGGCCGTAATGCAAAAAGGTTATTTATATACTATTTTATATTTGTTGCTTTATATTTAGTAATGAAAGTGTTACCATGTATCCTTTCCTCAATCTTAGTTAGCTATCTCATTCTCAATATTTATTTTTATTTTTCAAATGAAAAACTTCAATAGTGAATTTGGCTTGGTTATGAATGCAATTTGATGGTTATTGTAATTGAAGGGCTATGTTAACCAGGTTTATAAGTTTGACGTGGATTATAAATGTTAACCTGCAACTACTTCCATGTGTCAGAACACCAAACTTACTCTTGACTCCAGTAAAGTTGTTGATCTTATTCTGTATCGAAGTATGATTGGTAGTATAATGCATCGTGTGGTTAATTGTCCTAATATTTCTTATAGTGTTGGAGTTTGTGCTTATTTCCAAAGTGCTCCGAGAGGGAGTCTCATCTTCTTGTTGTTAAACGCATTTTCAAGTACATTAAGGATTTTCTCACATTTGGCTTGTGGTACACTCATGCATGAAAATATTCGCGATATTTTTGTGAATATATCCTTATTTTGGGGTCTCGACATAAAAAATAAGGGAGGGAAGAAATATCCGTGATATTTCCGTGGATATACTCGTATTTAAAGCTCTCGCAAAAAAAATGGTGGGGGGGAAAGAAAAATATTCCCTTAGTGTCCACGATATCCGTATTAGTCTTATATACATATTATTGGGTGCTTAACTTTTTCCCAAAATTTCATTCAAAAATTTCAAGTTTTGGACTAAATTTCCAACATTTTTTTGTTGAGCGTGAGCAATATCGATATCGCTATCGCTATCGAAATATCCATCAATATTTCCATAAATTTGACTGTCGATATTTCCGTGAAAAATGATATTTTCATCCTTGGGTACACTTAAGATACTACCATAGGGTTTCGTCACATTTGGCTTGTGGTACACTCAAGATACTACCACAGATTTAGTTGGGTACTATGATGCTGACAGGGTAGATTCATTGCTGTAAGAGTACTTCCGGAGGTGTTTTTTATGTTGGCAACAATCTGGTTGTGTGGTAAAGTAAGAAGTAGAGTTGCATTTCTCTTTCTACCACCGAGGCAGAATATAGAGTTGTATTTCTCTTTCTACTAGCAGTGAGGCATAATATGTCGCTGCTGGTAGTTGTTGTTGTAACTACTCATAAATTATTTTTCAAAAGGACGAAATTGCCCTTGGTTGTTTAAGGGGCTTGAAAGTCAATTTTTGTTTCGAGACACTTTTGTTTGTGTTTCGGGGACCGTTGCATAGGTCTCGAACTCACGAGTTTGTAGACAGGCGGCACGCAGAAAACGGAGTTCATGTGAGAGAGTGTGTGCGTCTAGAATGTTCAGGGGCATTTTTGTCATTTGTACTGGGTAGATATTTTTAACCCATACTTCACCAAAAAGTTTCTCAGTTTTATCCCTCTCTTCGAGATCCCTATCCAATCGGTGCGACCAAACCCAAAAACCTTCGAATTTGAACTTTGATTTGAAGCAACCTTGGCCGATTTGGTTCCACCCATCGGAATCTCCTCTTCTCGGGATCAAGGACGTACCGGAAGTCGAAGAAAAAGGCCATGGGAAGCACCGAGCCGGGGAAGGGAAAAACCAAACCTTTCGATTGATTTTTCGGCCAACACAGGTATGTGTTTCCTGTTTAGAGGTCATTTCTGAGTTCCTGGGTTCGAGTAGATATATTTAGACTAAAAATTTGTGAAAAAAGGTTGAGATTTGGGGGAATTGGGAAAAATTCAAGGTCGGCAAGGAATGGGGTTTTCCGGCGAAGGCGAACGGTGGTGGACGGCGACGCATTTGTCTTCTTCGGTGAGACTCCGACGATTGGTCCGATCGGTGGCGGCTGATGTGGCATGCCATGTGGCGATCGTCAGCGGCTGACTCAACTGCCACGTGGAGCCACGTGGTAGCACAGTCAACGTACAGTCAGCAGTCAGTTGACCGTTGAGTCAACTGACGCCGTCAGGATTTGACTGAATATGCTGACGGCATTAGCATATTCCGTCAAATGATAACGGTGTTATGACGAAACCCTAACGTCGTTAGTCTGAACGGAATATTCTGATTACGTCAGGGTTGACGGAATATTCCGTCAGAGTGACGAAATATTCTGCCGTGAACAGTACCGGGCGCGTGGGGTGCGTGGCGGCCCGTGAGGGCGCGTGGTCGGCGCGTGGTGCGTGGTTCGACCTTCTACTAGAGCGTGGCTGTGCGTGGGGCTATTTTTCGACCCTCGACGACGCTTGGCTAAGATTTTGGGACATTCCGGATCGGATTTTGGATATTTTGAGGCCATTGGAGTTCGTTTTGAGCCCGTTTGAGTAATCCTAGCAGTAATGGTTTACCAATGAGCGAGTTTTGGCTCAGGAGGTTAAGGGAGTTGGGTTATTAATGTGTCAAGGAATTCCTTGGGGACTAGGGCTTCCTTGATTTGGTATATTGGATGTCCTGAGAATGGACAGGGTTTCCGGTATTACGTGGCATGTGTACTTTTATGTGTTATGTTATACCACAAGGTTCTCTGACTGGAGTTGAGGGTAAGTCTCCGCCAGATCGTTGAGGGGTTCTCCGATGTTGGCGTTCGAGGGGTCTTTCTCCGCCACATTGTGAAGGGTTCTCAAACTGGCGTTGAAGGTACGTCTCTACTAGATCGTTGAGGGGTTCTCCGTTGTTGGCGTTCGAGGGGTATTTCTCCGCCACATTGTTGAAGGTTCTCCGACTGGCGTTGAGGGTACGTCTCCGCCAGATCGTTGAGGGGTTCTGCGATATTGGCGTTCGAGGGATCTTTCTCCACCATATCGTTGAGGTATGAGGTATGTCATGGAGGATTCCTTCATACTCCAAGGATAATATGAGGTATGTCATGGAAGATTCCATCATACTCTCAAGATGATTTGAGGTATGTCATGGAAGATTCCATCATACTCTCAGGATGAAGCCGGATATCGAGTTACCACTCAGGGTGCTCATGAGGAGCCGGATATCGAGTTACCACTCAGGGTGCTCATGAGGAGCCGGATATCGAGTTACCACTGGGGGTGCTCAGGAGGAGCCGAACATCGAGTTACCACTTGGGGTGCTTAGGAGGATCCGGATATTGAGTTACCACTCGGGGTGCTCAGGAGGAGTTGGATATCGAGTTACCACTCGGGGTGCTCAGGACGAGCCGGGATATCGAGTTATCACTCGGGATGCTCAGAAGGAGCCGGATATCGAGTTACCACTCGGGGTGCTCAGGAGGAGCTAGATATCGAGTTACCACTCTGGCTGCTCAGGAGGAGCTGGATATCGAGTTACCACTCGAGGTGCTCAGGATGAGCCAGGATATCGAGTTACCACTCGAGGCACTTGGGAGGAGTCAGATATCAAGTTACCACTCGGGGTGCTCTGGAGGAGCCGGATATCGAGTTACCACTCGGGGTGCTTAGGAGGAGCCGAATATTGAGTTACTTTTCGGGATGCTTAGGAGGATCCGGATATCGAGTTACCACTCGGGGTGCTCTGAAGGAGCCAGATATCGAGTTACCACTCGGGGTGCTCAAGAGAAGCCGGATATCGAGTTACCACTCGAGGTGCTTAAGAGGTGCCGAATATCGAGTTACCACTCGGGGTGCTCAAGATGAGTCAGGATATCGAGTTCGACTCGGGGTAAGTCAATGAGACTCAATTCAACCAAGTTTGGTACCTTCGTCATCCGGGTAAGTGGGTTGGTGTGTGCGGTGACCCATATTGACGAGTTATTGACGGTTCACAAGAAGGTGACACGTCAGTTGTTTTGTTAGATTGCGGAGGAGGTCCTCCGAGGTAGTTTGTGAACTACTAGGCTATCTTGCGTCTGACAGGTAGGTGGAGTCAGTCAAGTATAGAGGAGGTTCTGTTGGTTCCCCTATAAAGTTTATTTAATATTTTTAAAGGTTAAGGGTATTTCAGGTATTAAAATTTTGTGTTAAAGCTGTCAGTCGAGAGGCTGGGGCGTAAAACAAGTTCGTGAGGTTACCCTATAGGGCCACCACTGGTATGAGGTTTCAACATTGTCTTACCTACTGTCAACTTGGTATCAGACCTTGTTAGCATAGGGCTATAAACTTCGAATCATGATCAGGGGTTCTCACATTGTGTTATGTGGTGAAGCATTGGCTCTTACCCTGACATGACTAGGCCGGTTAGCCACCGGTGCGGTTGCTCAATCGAAAGGCTAAAACAGTTAACGTCCTTAAAGAGAGATTCTGCCAGATTTTTGGCAGAATTCTCATAATTAATTGCAAGGACTTAGGGCTATTCTAGGATTTTCTTTAGGTTTTCAGACGGGAGCAGGGTTATTCATGGATTTCAAGGGGAAATTCGGGAAAGGTCCTATCAACTTGGTATCAGAGGTCTAGGTTTCACATCATGCAGATTGCACACTTGTGTGCAAATTATTTAATGGTTCTTGTCAACGAGATGCCTCCGAAATGTTTGTCTCTTCTGCGACCTAGAACTGAAGGAGGCGGAAAGCTGGGAGTCATGTGATGTACGGGCAAGGTAGGTGTCCCTGTTGCTGGAGAGTGAACTTTGGTATACAAATTATAATGCATGCATAAAGGTATATTTGAATTAAATATTGTTATATATTATTTTTGGTACATTTATGGAATTTAGAAATTGTGCTATTAAATGATGACTGGACACGAGGTTCAATATTATTGTAAAAACAATGTTTTGGGCTATAACCTGGTTTTATGGACTATGTTATTAAATGATTTTGACTTGATAGATTTTGAGTCCATGATTTTGGGGGTAAACTCGGATGTGTGATTTCCTTGGATTTGGGCATAGACCCGATTTTCCAATGAATTTGGCTTAGGCCAGGAAACAAGAATTTCAAAACATGGATCTGAATTACTGTCCCCGATGGTCAACGTTTTCTCCAATGCTAGTGTAGAGGGAATTTCTCCACTAGATCGTTGAGGCGAGCTACGGCTCAAGAGACCATTTGGGAGGCGGTGAAACAAGTTTATGGTAGCACAGGTTTCTGCACAACTCGAGGTATATCGGGTGTGTAGAGGGTATTTCGGGAACAATAAGATATGTTTTGATATATTTTGTGTCCAGGTCGATTTCCATGATTTAAACTCCTTTTAGGAGGGTTTTCAAAGCAAAATTGTGGACCACGGTATGTTTTTCATTATTACGGATTTTTGTGGGTCCAACCAAGTGTTTTAACAAAAGATGAAAATTCCGTTGGTTTTCGGATTATCTATATATATTATTTTATATACAAAGGATTTTTATGTTATGCATGCATGGTTTTACTCGTGGAGGGGAAAAATGTATGTTTTCTCCGGTACTTGATAAAGGGTATTTTTCCATTACATATTCGTCAAGGTTTTCTCCGACTAGCGTTGGAGGGTATTTTCTCCGCTAGATCATTGAGGGGTTCTCCGATGTTGGCATTGCAGGGTAGTTTTCCGCTATATCGTTGAGGTTGTTGATGCGTCGTATAGGGACCTGCATATGTTGAGATACTCGGATATGTGGAGGGATTTTTCCTAGACTAACGTGGTAGGGTTTTTCCTCTGCCAGATCGTCGATATGCTCTGATTCTAGCGTGGCATAGTTCTCTTCTAGATCGTTGAGGCTGACTACACTTGGTACACGTGACCCTATCTCAAAGCCTTGCTTTGAGGTATGTTCCAGGTTGAATGGATTTTGGTGTCTCTAGGATGTCTCCTGGATGTTGTTCTCATCTACGATTTGTTGTCGAGACGGGAACAAAGAAATTGTGCATAGTGCACAGGTTCAATTGGGAATTGCAGCTAAGGCCCAGTTCGTATCGCTGGTGATGCGAGAGGACTTGGAACAAGAGGCTAGTTTTTTACTTGAGTTACGGGAATTTCGGGGACGAAATTCCTTTAAGGGAGGAAAATTGTAACGACCCGGAAATTAAATTATTAAATTTTTGTAAATTATTTTGCAAAAGGACGAAATTGCCCTTGGTTGTTTAAGGGGCTTGAAAGTCAATTTTTGTTTCGAGACACTTTTGGTTGTGTTTCGGGAACCGTTGCGTAGGTCTCAAACTCACGAGTTCGTAGACAGGCAGTACACGGCAAACGGAGTTCGTCGAAGCAACCTTGGTCGATTTGGTTCCACCCATCGGAATCTCATCTTCCTCGCGATCAAGGACGTACCAGCTGTCAAAGGAAATGGCCACGGGAAGCACCGAGCCGAGGAAGGGAAAAACCAAACATTTCGATCGATTTTTCAGCCAACACAGGTATGGGTTTAATGTTTAGAGGTCATTTCTGAGTTCATGGGTTCGAGTAGATAGATTTAGACTAAAAATTTGTGAAAAACGGTTGAGATTTAAGGAAGTTAGGAAATATTCAAGGTCGACTGGCAATACGATTTTCCGGCGAAGGCGGACGGCGGTGCAGTCGTCTTCTCCGGTGAGACTCTGGCGACTGGTCTGACCGGCGACGGATGATGTGGCATGCCAGGTGGCAGCCAAGTGGCAGCCACGTGGTGACCTTCCGCGGCTAACTCAGCTGCCACGGGAAGCCACGTGGCAACACAGTCAGCAGTCAGTTGACCATTGAGTCAACTGATGCCGTCAGGATTTGACAGAATATGCTGACGGCGTTAGCATATTCCGTCAAATGATAATGGTGTTATGATGGAACCCTAACGCCGTTAGTCTAAACGGAATATTCTGATTCCGCCAGGGATGACGAAATATTTCGTTAGAGTGACGGAGCGTGACGCATGGTCCGGCCTTCTACCGGCCCATGGTGGCCCGTGGGGCTGTTTTCAGGCCCACGACAGCGCGTGGCTAGGATTTTGGGACATTCCGAATCTGATTTTGGTGGTTTTGAGGCCATTGGAGTTCATTTTGAGCCTCGTTTGAGTAATCCTAGGGGTAATGGTTGACCATGGAGCGGGTTTTGGCTCAGGAGGTCAAGGGAGTTGGGATATTAATGTGTCAATGAATTCCTTGGGGGCTAGGGCTTCCTTTATTTGGTGTTTTGGATGTACTGAGAACGGACTGGATTTTCGGGATTTCATGGCATATGTACTTTTATGCATTATGTTATACCACAAGGTTCTCCGACGTCTCCGCTAGATCATTGAGGGGTTCTCCGATGTTGGCATTTGAGGGGTCTTTCTTCGCCACATTGTTGAGGGTTCTCCGAATGGCGTTGAGGGAACGACTCCGCTAGATCGTTGAGGGGTTCTCCGATGTTGGTGCTCGAGGGGTCTTTCTCCGTCACATTGTTGAGGGTTCTCCGACTAGTGTTGAGGGTACGTCTCTGCCAGATCATTGAGGGGTTCTCCGATATTGGCGTTTGAGAGATCTTTCTCTGCCATATCGTTGAGATATGAGGTATGTTATGGAGGATTCCATCATATTCTCAAGATGATATGAGGTATGTCATGGAGGATTTCATCATACTGTCAGATGATTTGATGTATGTCATGGAGGATTCCATCATACTCTCAAGATGAAGCCGGATATCAAGTTACCACTCGGGGTGCTTAGGAGGAGCCGAATATCGAGTTACCACTCGAGGTGCTCATGAGGGGTCGGATATCGAGTTACCACTTGGAGTGCTCAGGAAGAGTCGGATATCGAGTTACCACTCGGAGTGCTCAGGAGGAGCCGGATATCGAGTTACCACTCGGGGTGCTCAGGACGAGCCGGGATATCGAGTTACCACTTGGGGTGCTCAGGAGGAGCCAGATATCGAGTTACCACTCGGGGTGCTCAAGAGGAGTCGAGTAACGAGTTTCCACTCGGGGTGCTCAGGAGGAGCCGGATATCGAGTTACCACTCGGGGTGCTCAGGAGGAGCCGGGATATCGATTTACCACTCAGGGTGCTCAAGATGAGCTGGATATCAAGTTACCACTCGGGGTGCTCAGGAGGAGACGGATATCGAGTTACCACTCGTGGTGCTCAGGAGGAGTCGGATATCGAGTTACCACTCGGGGTGCTCAGGAAGAGCCGGATATCGAGTTACCACTCGGGGTGCTCAGGAAGAGCCGGATATCGAGTTACCACTCAGGGTGCTCAGGAGGAGCCGGATATCGAGTTACCACTCGGGGTGCTCAGGAGAAGCTTGATATCGAGTTACCACTTGGGGTGCTCAAGAAGAGCCGGATATCGAGTTACCACTCGGGGTGCTCAAGAGAAGTCGGATATCGAGTTACCACTCGGGGTGCTCAAGAGGAGCCGGATATCGAGTTACCACTCGGGGTTCTCAGGATGAGCTGGGATATCGAGTATGACTCAGTGTAAGTCATTGAGACTCAATTCAACCAAGTATGGTTCCTTCGTCATCCGGATCAGTGGGTTGGTGTGGGCGGTGACCTAGATTGACGAGTTATTGACGGTTCACAAGAGGGTGACATGTCAGTTGTTTTGTTAGATTGCGGAGGAGGTCCTCCGAGGTTGTTTGTGAACTACTAGGCTATCTTGCATCTGACATGTAGGTGGAGTCAGTCAAGTACAGAGGAGGTTCTACTGGAACCCCTGTAAAGTTTGTTTAATATTTTTAAAGGTTAAGGGTATTTCAGGTATTAAACTTTTGTGTTAAAAGCTGTCAGTCGAAAGGGTGGGGTGTAAAACAAGTTCGTGAGGATACCCTGTAGGGCCACCACTGGTCTGAGGTTTCAGTAAGTCTTACTTACTGTCAACTTGGTACCAGACCTTGTTAGCAGAGGGCTATAAACGTCGAATGATGATCATGGATCTGTGGTGAAGCATTGGCTCTTACCTTGACATGACCAGGCCGGTTAGCCACCGGTGTGGTTGCTAAGTCGAGAGGCTAAAACAGTTAATCAGTCCTTAAGGGGAGATTCTGCCGGATTTTTGGCAGAATTCTCATAATTAATTGCAATGACGTAGGGGTATTCTGGGATTTTCTTTAGGTTGTTAGACGGAAGCAGGGTTCTTCCCGGATTTCGAGGAGAAATTCGGGAAGGTCTTGTCAGTTGTACTCAGTTGTCTTGGCTGAAACAAATGCCTCGTGGTTACGAAATTACTCAAGCTTCTTTCACAGTGTATTGTGATAATACCAGTGCCATTGATATCTCAAAGAATCTCGTTCAGCATTTCCGGACCAAGCATATAGACATTCGTCATCATTTTATTCGTGAATTAGTAGATAACAAAACCCGGTTGTTATCTTTCATCTCTACCTATAAACAACTTGCAAAAATGTTCACAAAGACCTTGGAACCTCTAAAGTTTGATTATCTTCGTTGTTCTATGGTGTGTGTTGTTGGTGGATAATTTGACCGGTGTCCTGCTTTGCTCTTGTGTTGGTTCCTGACTAGTCATATTTGAAAAAGAAAAAATGAAAACAAAATCCAAAAATGTTATGTCAAAACAAAAAAACACAAAACCAAAAAAACAGAAAAAAAACCCAAATAGAAATTCCCGCACCACCAAAACAATGAACACCCCAAAGCCATATCCCCAAAGAAAACCCAGCAAACGAAGAACTCCAGTTGCTCCAAGAAAACCCCAGAAAAGAAGAGGCCGAGCGCCAAGAAAACCGACAACAAGAACAAAAACAAGATCAGTAATGGCTATGTGAGTGACTCCGACGTCGTGGAGCTTTAGATGGTTCCGTCCTCGAGCTCCGATTCCCTAAAAGGTGCAGAACATAATGGGGGTAAATTTACGAAAAAATCCACCCCAAAATCGAAGAAGAGCAACAAAAAACGAAAACAGAAGGAAGAAGAAGTCGAAGAGATTGAGGAGGTGAAGCCGTATACATTTCCGATGGAGCGCGTTAAGAGGATCATCAGGAGCGAAAATTCATATTTGCGCATTACCCACGACGCCGTTTTGCTCGTCAACAAAGCCACTGTATTTTCTTCTCCCCTCCCAATTTTCACATTTAGGGATTTGTTTTTCATTTTATTCTTATTATTTATTTTTATTTTTAAAATCGAAACAAAAAAATTGTTGCAGGAGAAGTTCCTTGAGAAGTTTTCTGAAGATGCACTTGCATATTGTGTTAAGGTGGTGGTCTGCAATTTGCAGAGAGAGGAAAAACGAAAGAGGAGAACGAAGAGCAGACAAAGAAAAAAAAAAGTGGGGGGTCGGGGTGTTAATCATTTTGGGGTTTTTTTGTGTGTTTTTTGTTTTTTGCTTTTGCTACGGATTTGTGTTTTTTGTTTTGATATTAATTTTTGGATTTTTTTTTCTTTTTTTTATTAATATATTTAATTATGTGGATTATTATAATCATAAAAATGGGGATATACTTTGCTACATAAGTATTTAACAAATTGATTAACGGAATGTATTTAAATGATCTGTTGTGATAGTTTGAATATTAAATTGAAATTTTTCATAATTTGAATATGAACTTGAAATCATTTATATAATTCGTGGGGTTTTATGTAGTTTGTCCTATGGAATAAGATTTAAAATATAACTAATAAGTAACATCATTAAAGAAGTCCAGCGCGCTAGTCAGCAGCCGGGCCGGAGGAAACCAAAAAAGTGCAAAGCACCTCATGTACGTATAGACAACATTAGCAAGATATTGCCCGCGCGTTGCTGCGGGCTGTTTAATTGATTATAAATATGAATTTTATACAAAATGATATATATATATATATATATATATATATTTAGGATATGAGAAAATGTTCCAAAAGATGATTAAGTATTTACTTACATCATTATTTATTCATTTACATGATTTTACATATATAATAACAATATTTGATGCTAACCATAAACATGATTATATATATATAAATAATTATAAAGACTATTAAATAATGATTCTAAGATATAAAACGTAATAATGTTGTTTTATTTTTCAATATAAACTCTAATAGTCTAATATAAGTTATATAACCAACAAAATAATTTATTGTTTGTTAATATATTTTTTAATTAACAAATATAATAATAATATAACAGGAATAGTAATAGTAATAATATTGTTATTATTTCATTAGATTCAAGGCATGACATAAGATTCTCAAATTGAGTAATAAATTAATAATTATTATTTATAATAATAATAATAATAATAATAATAATAATAATAATAATAAGAATGATAAATGAATATAATGTAAGGTTTAGAGAAAAAGGAAAATAATCCTATCCAAAAACAAAAAAAAAACAAAAAAATAAAAATAAAAAGGAAAAGAATAAGGGGAATAATATAATAATAAAAATACATTTTCACAAAAAAAATATATAATAATAATAATAATAAATGAATATACCGTAATGTTTAGAGAAAAAGAAAAAAAATAATATTTATAAAAAAAAGGCAAAAATGATACTGCACTATTCATAAGCACATATATACTCTAGATATGACAAAAGTCAGCATATATGCTCCATCTTCCTATTTATTATGTAGACATTTAAACTTTAGATGAGTCTCTATTATATACGTTTCATTTTTAATTAATTCATTTTTTTTTATGTTAATATTTTTTGTGTTGAAATCTCTCGGAACGATTGTCTTTATTGTTCTCTTGGCGGTTGAATCCCACTAATGGCTAATGAGCTTCTGTGTTTATGAAAGTTTCAATGAAAACTTGAATTTTAATTTTCTTAATATATAACATTTATTCTCATCTATGTTAGATTTTGTTTGATGATTAGCCGATTGAGGTGGTTGGTAGTTTTCAATCTTGCAAATGTTGAAAAATTTTTGAATGAAAAATCTTTTATATGCTAAATACATCATATTTTAAGGTACCGTTTGTATAGCTAAACACATTATAATATAATAATAATAATAATAATAATAATAATAATAATAATAATAATAATAAATTTCTATTATTATAAAATCAAGAGGATTAAAAGACTTCTTAATTTTTTTTAACAAAAATGCCCTATAAATTATTTAATATTTATGGATATAATAGTTAAGTCTAAATATTAAAATTTTAATTTATTAAAAATTAATTGTTAATGGAAGAAATGAATGGATAGTAGACTGAGGTAATTATTCCTCTAATTTTCATATATATTTTTTAATTAAAAATTTATTTGATTCTATTTCATTTCATTTTAATTTTTTCTAATAAAAATAAATTAATTAATTAACACGCGTAGCGAATACCACGATGTTAGTGATAAATAAATATAATGTAAGGTTTAGAAAAAAAGGAAAAAAATAAGGGGAATAATAATAATAAATGAATATAATGTAAGGTTTAGAGAAAAAAGAAAAAAATTATTAAAAAAAAAGGCAAAAATGATACCCAAACAAAATGATTTATAAAAAAAAAAGGGCAAAAATGGTACTGCACTATTCATATATAATATCACTAAGGAAGTACGGAAAGCAACCAAGTGCAAAGCACCTCAGGAAAAAGTACAACAAAATAAAGACTATCCAACGAAATGATACTGCAGCTTAATTATAAATCCAACCGGAGTTCACATCTCATAATAACAAGCTCAATATTGCTATGATTGATAATAGACCAACGCAAAAGCCAGACTCGACATGAGTTCTGCATAACTGCTAAAGATAAAAGAAGGATCACTGATTCACCTTTTTAATTCAAGCCACGGATGAGGAAGGTCGCCACAGAAAAGCTTGTCCAGGTTGACGGTTGGCCAGAGGACCATGGCATCCAAGAAGCTACATAAACAAACAAAAAAGTTCATTAGTTTCGGGCCAGATCATCTTTACATAGAAACAAAGCTTGAACATATAAAGGAAGAGATAGTTCAACAGACAAATCACCATCCAACTTGCTATTTTATTTGCTTGCGTAACAAATAATAAGATGGAGACTATAAAGAAAAAAAGATCTTTCACCAAGAAACATCATAAATATGTATGTTCGGATGAAGCTCAAGTATTACCTTAGCATTAACACCATCTGGCTGGATCCTGCCTTCCTTCTTGTAATGCACATAATCAGCACGGCTGAACTTGGTGAACCCCCTGAGAAAACAACAAACATTAGCATACAAGAAGCATCAATGCGAATACTCAATTCATCTTTCTTGACCAATATCCCTAATAACTAATTCCAACAATCCACCTTCAACCGTTTCAAAATTATGAAACAAGATTGCATACAAATTTAAGCCTACTTGAACAATTTTACATAGCAAACTTAATTCAGGCACACAATAACTGAAGAGAAGTAGGTTCCAGGCGATATTTTCCTAGGGGACATGCATGATTCCAAGAAAC
Organism: Oemleria cerasiformis; assembly: GCA_037349345.1. Lineage (NCBI taxonomy): Eukaryota > Viridiplantae > Streptophyta > Magnoliopsida > Rosales > Rosaceae > Oemleria > Oemleria cerasiformis. Next base: position 31,982,132 of record JAZGTL010000007.1, on the reverse strand, counting down.
AAATAAAAAAAACAGTAGAGTATGGCATATTCAAAATAAATTTTCTCAGAGTGGGGATGTCATTTATAAACTACCAAAATTTCATCAATGTTAGAATTTGTATGGCAGAAAAACAGAGTGACAAAACATACCACTTCCTGCTAACAATAATCTTTTGGCGACCAGGGAACTTGAACTTAGCACGGCGGAGGGCCTCTTGTGCATGGTGGCTGTTGCTATCCTTGCAACGGACAGAAAGGAGGACCTGCCCAATTGCAACTCGTGCACATGTTCCAAGTGGCTTGCCAAATGCACCCCTCATTCCAGTCTGAAGCCTATCAGCCCCAGCACATGAAAGCATCTTGTTGATGCGCAGAACATGGAATGGGTGCACCCTCACCCTCAAATGGAATGCATCCTTCCCAGAAAACTTGGTCATGTACTTGTTGCAAGCAATTCGAGCTGCCTCAAGTGCCTCACTCGAAACATTCTCCTTCTCCCAACTCACAAGATGGACACAGAAGGGGAACTCATCAACACCTTTCTTCTTCATCCCAACGTCATAGATTCTGATTTTAGGATCAGGCACACCACGACAGAAACGGGACTTCGGGTATGGCTTGTTCTTAATCTGCCTATAACACCTTGCAGGTCCTACAACCATAACAAAACACACACACCCCAAATTATCACAAAAGCAATGATAGCTGCATCCATTCAAACAAATAATACATGCACGACCGTAAGAATTCTCATATGAATCACATCACAGAGCAATTCCGATGTTAAACTAATGAATCAAAATAGATTTCATGTGGGTTTAACCACCTCAAATCCAGATTGAGGGAAAAGATCTATTCTCTATAGACAAACCCAAAAATAAATTTTAGAGTCCGAAAAGTAACAGGTATGTTATTCCTAGACAGATCCATGAAAAAAATTACAATATTGAGCCAAAAAAAAAATGCCTCTGAGAAATAATTCCAGAAACTAGCAGCAATAAATCAATTACGTACGAACAAATCCCATATTTGTATGCACAAAAACACACGTTGAAAATGTTTAAGCACAACAAATAGAGGCTACAAATCCGAAACATAGAGACATCAAATCAAATCCTTTCGATTAAAAACACATAATCGTCATCGAAAACAGTAAAATCGATCATGACCCATAAAAATAACAATAATCTGGATTTCGAGATTACATATTTAAATATAAAATTTCATAGATACATGTATAATACAACGATGAGCGAAGAACAAAGAAATAAACGAGGAAAAGATGACATAAATTGAAGAGAGAGGCACTCACTCCTCCCCATTGCGAGCTCTTGATTCTCCTCCTCCTGTCTGCGCTTCCGGGAAGAAACCACACCGCACGAAACCGTATTGCGGGCATTTTATAGTCGGTACTACGTCGGAGCCTACTCCCTAAATTTGGGCCGTAAGTGATGGGTCTTGTGACAAAGGCCCAATCAATAAGGCCGAATACTTTTGGCCTTTGGGTCCAATACCAATACGCTGACATTATCTTGTTAACAGTGTATGAACCGGTAACTAGTTCCGTTTGAAGAGTAGCGCTTGACCCATAAATTTGTAATTTGAAGAAGAAAACACGTTTTTTTTTGGAGTATAGAGTTGGTAAAGCACATTCCACATTCCAGATATAAATTTTGAAAAATGATATAAAATAGAAATTTTGAATTTTTTTCTCCAATTGAACACATGACCGAAAAATTATAACCTTTGAAATTCTTCAAAAAAATAAATTACACGAATATTGCAGAATGTCTTAGTTGCAAAATTATGATCGTTCAAATTGTCAATACCATATAAATAAATAAATACATGAAAAATAAACAAAATTTTCTTGGGCTGGGCATTTGAATCGATTATGACATACCCCGATTTGGATAATTCATGTGGGTTCCGAACTGAGGCGTGTTGGGTGTCACTTAGATAGTGTTCAGTTGTCGACCAACATGCCTCAATTTTGAAGCCCATATGAACTATCTGGGTAGAAATGTGTCAAATAAATCCATATCCAAAGCCTGAAAAAAAAATGATTTTGGTTTGCTTCGCATAGTTGCGACTTAATAATTAAGCCAAACGAGTTGTCATATTATTTTAGCATAAATATATAGCTCATCTTTTTTATACATAAATTTTAAAATTAAAAATTCTAATATTTTTATTCCAATTACAATTCAAACATTGTCATTCATTGTTTGTTTTTTATTTTCTTTGAGGTTATTAGGGCGGTGTATTCAATCTCTGATTTAAAGGGTTTTAATTGATTTTGATTTAAAGGGTTTTAATTGATTTTGAAATGTAGGATGTATTCAATTAGAGATTGTCATTCATTGTTTGTTTTTTATTTTCTTTGAGTTTATTAGGGGGGTGTATTCAATCTCTAATTTAAAGGGTTTTAACTGATTTTGAAATGTAGGATGTATTCAATTACAGATTTTAAATGATTTGTAGAAATCTAGGTGATACGAGGAAAATAAAAGTAGAAATTTAATTTAATTAAATTACCGGGAGTTACGTATTAGATTAAAGTTTGAACTTGGACTAAAGTATGGAGATGGACTTGAGAGAAGGCCCAAAGAAGGTCGTTGAGCCGTAAATGAAAGTCTAGAATTACAAAATTACCGTTTTACCCCTGAAATTTATGAAGTCCTGAAAGTCACTTTTTTGATCTAGAACTCCTTTTGGGAATTTATTTGCACCATTACATAGCTCTCGAGCTCACGAGTACGTAGACAGGTGGCACGCTAAAATCGGAGTTCGAACGAGAAAATTAAGGGTCTAGAACTATCGGGACGTAATGATAATTTTGGAAAAGTTTAAATTATAAAACACACTCTCTCTCCTATTCAGATTGGTCAGCCTCACTTTTCTCTCTCTCCTTCCCGCGATTCTTTACAGAGAACACACAAACCCACCAAATCGGCCGTCACATTTCACGGCGACCCAAACCAAACGGAGTCCATAAGCATCTTCGTCTCCTCCTCACGATCACAACCATGCATTTCATCCATTGTATGCGGTGCAGCGAACGGAGGAAGAAATGGGTCACCGCGCCTTTCGAGGCCATTTCCAGCCACCACAGGTAACGGGGTTAGTTTTGGATCTCATATTTGTGATCTTCTCGTCGAGTAGACGAGTTTGGACATATGGGTTGTAGGATTTGGTGCATAAATGAGAACGTTGCAGAGAGCTTGAACCGGCATACAATGGCAAATCCGACCAAGCTCCGATGAGGCGAAGTAGGGGGCGACTGAACCCCATAGTCGCACCCCTTTGGAAGCCCAAAGAGCGTGGTGGCGCGTGGGCCCCACCCGACTCCGGCGACCTGCATTTTAAGTAATTCGACGTTCTGGATCCGATGGCGTAGGTTTGGAGTCCATCGGAGTTCATTTAGTATTAGTTCCGAACATCCTAAGTTACTTTAATTAATGTTAGAAAACATAAATTTCCAAGGGTTTGGGTTTTTATTATAAATGATAAATTATGGTTTATTATGTCAATGGAAAGTCCGATAAGATGTGGGGATCGAGACGGAGCTCATGGGGGCTTCCGGGATCGAGTGCCTCGAAAAATATGCAATAGTGATTTTGGTTAGGTGAGCTCTACCCGACGTACTGTGAGTGAACCTTATTCCCTAATTTATGATTATAAATTATTTTTTGAATGGTTATGGGATGGTTGGAATGCGATAGAATAATTGTGAATTGGATTGCAATGAAAATGCTTATTGGTGATACTTATTAGTTATGGCTTGATTAATGAGATAGGATAATGTTAGAATCCTAGACTATGCCACGAGCTAGTTTTAGAGCATGGCATGTGGTTGATACCTTTATTTGAGGGTAATAAACCCTTTAAAAATTGTGATGACAATAGAAAATAATTATAGAGTATGTCATGGGTGATTTTAATGCCCGACATTATGTCACTGTGCTATTTGAGGATTGTGGATCCTAAGAATTGTAATAACTCCGAAATGAGTATAAACTAATAATATAATGATAGATCTCAAAGATAAATTACGAGATTTATATTAGAATATCGATGAAAGATAGTACTCCATAATGAGTATAAACTACCACTAGGTTGAGACGTCTCGATGATAGATTCTGAGACGCGTGATACGACGAATACGACGATAATCGCGAGTTACGTGAGATATCGATACAAATACCACGATTACAGTAATCGAGACTGATAGGGTACATTTGAGATGCTAATGTCGTGGAGTCATACTGGTATAGCACATGTGTCAATCATGTAGTCATGAGTCGTGTTGTCGTGCGAGGATTATCGAGGAGTCATGCTGTCATAGCACATGAGTTTGCATTGTAGTACGAGGATTACCGATGATTCATGCCGACATAGCTCATGAGTTTGTGTTGTGGTGCGAGGATTGTTGAGGATTCATGTCGGCATAACACATGTGTCAGTCGTGTGGTCATGAGTCATATGATGATGCGATGATTGTCGAGGATCTATGTCGGCATAGCACATGAGTCATATGACGGTGCGATGATTGCCGAGGAGTCATGCCGGCATAGCACATGCGACAGTTTTGGTATGCCCATATAGTGGCCGCTAGTGTCGTACCTGTCAGTAGGCCACATACCAGCCTCCACGTGATCATTCACCTGCGCTCGCTCAATACTAGTTAAATGGCGCCAATCCTATTCCCGAGCTTTGTGTGTATTGTGATCCCAGGCTCCTAAGGGAACTCGTGGTGATGGTGCTTGCACCCAGTCCTTCACGTGGTTGTGGTACAAGTGAAGACACCCAGTCATATCACGTACACGTGACTCGTGCGTCTATAGTTTCATTGGGATACCTGTGTGAGTGATGCCAGCCGATGATATATGTCAGTTGATGCCAGCCGATGATACATGTCAACTGATGATGTGATGTTCCAGCCGATGATACAAGCCGGCTGATGCCAGCCGATGATACATGCCAGCCGATGATACATGCCAGCTGATGATGTGATATGCTAACCGAGGATTATGCCGGTTGATGCCAGCCGAAGGTTATGCCGGCTGATGACGTGATATGATAGCCGAGGTAACATTCCAGCTGATACGATTTTTATAACCGAAGGTTATGCCGGTTGATATTATACGATATACGAGCCGATATGATACGAGAACCGAGATACTTACCGATTTATACGATATAATAACGATTGTCATGAACAATGATCAGAGTCTTTGTACTAATGAGGGTACATTAGTTATTGAGGTCAATGTGCATGGTGTGGGCGGTGACCCTGATTGATGAAATTATGTTTTGTATGGATAATGTGACTTGAGATGATCCATACCATCATAGTTAGGCAATGGTATCAAAGTATTGCTAGTTTTGTCGTCCTTAGGATTTGATGTGTCATCTTCAATGTATGAAGATTTACTTATGAATATTTGTTGTTGAATACCTATAAGTTTAGGTTGAATATGATTAGATGTGTGTGGCTACTAACCCTTCGAGGTTATTTGATTATTATGTTGGTATTTTAATGTTGTGCCATATTTTGTATGCCTTGTTGTTTTATAATATTTTATTGATATTTGTGTTATGAGTGCTGAGGGGTTCGCATATGTTCACGCACATTTTTGTTGCACCCCTCAGGTCTCTTAAAGAAAGTTTGTAAGTACGAGGAGAGAGTTACGTGGTGACAACTCTGACATTACCATAGAGGGTGTAACTAGGTAAAAATCGATTAAGTATTCAATATTTTAATTATGATCATCGTTTAAATTAATCATGCCCTGAGTTACCGCTGACGCGATGAATAGTAATTTAGTGTATACTATTTTACTTTTCCCCATACTTCCCAAAACGTGACGTTTTAGTGGGTTTTTGTCACCTGGACTCCGCATCCAGGTGACAGCCAACACCGGTGACTTCGGTATCCTATTGGATTTCCAAAGCTAGGTGTATCACTAGGTGTATTCAATCTTGATTTGAAGTGATTGTTTTAAAATACCTAAAAATCTAGGTGTATTCAATTAACATTTTAATTGATTTTGTAAAAATCTAAGTGTATTCAAAAACTTAAAAATTTTATATGATTTTGTAAAAATCTAAGTGTATTCAAAAACTTAAAAATTTTATATGATTTCATGAATTTATGGATTATAATTTATTTTAAACTGAAAATTACACCTACTAATCTCTAATCAAACCGCACACCTCACCCTAGAGATTTCAAATTATTTGAAAAAAAACAAAACAAAAATATTTCTCGTTATCTCCTCCATTCTCCACTGCACCTTTCCTACTTACCGATTCTCTCTCTCCGATCGAACGAATTCATTGGTGTACTAGTTCGCAGCTGCGTGGGGCGACGAGTTTGCCTCTGTTTTTTTCGTATTTCTGCTGCATTTGTGCGGGCTTGCGAATGAATTTTCCAGACCAAAAAAGAAAAACGCAGTCGACATCAACCTTGTGAAGATGATGACCACGTTGAATCCAAGCTCGAACACTTGCGTTTGAGGCACCACACCAACTCCCACACTTTTCTAATCAAAATGAATTTTGTTTGTTTTTAGTTCCTTGTTTCAATCCTTCATTCTCTCCATTGAATATTTTTTTATCTGATTTTTTTTGAAGTTTTTTAAATCCTAATTGTATTTCAAAGGATGGCAATGAGGGCTGCGTTGGTTCTCAGCGTGGAGGAGTTCCCTGTTCCTCCGAGTAGTATCCAGATGCGCGTCGACTTAGACAAAGCTGGGGTTGGGAGGCCACGGGTTGTGCTTTAGTTTGTAGCATTCTTCTGCGTTTTTCTTCCTGTTTTCGTTTGTTGTTTCCTGCTGTTTCTGCTTGCTGTGTTTTAATCGTTCTCTTTATCAGAAAAATAAATAAATTCAGTTTTGTTTTTACAATAAACACATGGCGAGTTTTGATTAAGACGATACATGGATAATGTGTAATATCCGATATACGGGATAATTTCACATTTTGTGGCTAATTATTGATTGTGGGTAGTGAAATTAAAATCATCTAAAATTCGTACAATAAAACACTTTAAAATCCATAGAAATTTTATTATAAAATTCATTGAAATTTAACATGAATTGAGTGAAATCATATGAAATAATTCTAAATTATTTAAAACCCATTAAAATTCTAAATCATTTAAAACCCATTAAAATCTCAATCGAATACACATCAATTCATGTAAAACTATCAAGTTTAGACTCGGATTTCAAATAAAAGAAAGTATGATTCTTAAAATAAAATTAGATGATGAAATTGTAAAGCAATTAAATTTACTAGACCGAACCAAAATTTTTACTTTTCAATTTATAATTCTAGATTGGAATGAACTAAACCAAACCGTATCTATCTCTGAAGTTTTTTCTTAGGCTTATTACTTAAAATACACTTAGAACACGCCACATATTCTTAAAATACACAGTAAATTGCAATTTGCCTCAGTTTGCACCATGAACAGTAACACCATAAAAAATGTTGCACCAATTCAATAATAGCATTACAAATTCCGTCAGAACCGTTAGAATGTTTATCTGGCACCCATGTAGCAAGGGTATTTTAGTAATTTTCAACAACTTATTAAATTTTATATCAAATATATAAAAACATAAAACTAAATCTAAATCTAAAAAAAAGCCCATTGGCACGCCCTACTCATTTCTAAAAGTAAGATTGGTAAAAAAAAACCATTGAATGGAGATGAGCTTGAGCTTCAAACTGAATAAGCTCAAAGTGTTTGATTTGCATTCTAATCAACTGTGGGGCGACATTTATGAAGTTTCCTCACAATTGCACAATACATGTGGAGTACGTTGACTTGAGCAGAAATGGGTTTTTGGAGGGATTTCATTGGCTTCCGAAAACCTTTCAAGCTTATCCAATACTGTACGTCACTTGAACTTGAGCTGTAATAAGCTGGTTGGTGGATTTTTTAAGGTTGAGTCAATGAGGTTGTTTAGGAACTTGCAAGTTTTGGATTTAGGTGGTAATCAGATCACATGGGAGCTCCCTTCATTTGGGTTGTTGCCGAATTTCCGAATTTCGAGGCTTCAGAGGAATCAATTGTTTAGGGAAATACCGGAGGATTTGTTTAAGAGTTCTATGATAATTGAAAATTTGGATCTTAGTGGCAATGCTTTTATAGGAATTGGATCTTATAGGAATTCACCTTTGAAAGCTGAATCGGGGCATCCACCACAAAGTATTTCACGCGTTTCTTCGCCATGGAAAACTAAATCGGTGAATCGTTGAAGCTTGAAAGGTGAATCGTTGAAGCTCAAGCTCGTCTCCCTTGAATGTTTTTTTTTTTAGATTTAGTTTTTGTATTTTTATATATTTAATATAAAATTTAATAAGTTGTTGAAAATTACTAAAATACCCTTACTACATGGCTACCACATAAGTATTCTAACAGTTCTAATGAAATTTGTAACACTGTTATTGAATTGAAACAACGTTTTTTACGATGTTACTATTTAGAGTGCAAATTATAATTTATAATGCATTTTAAAAATACGTGGTATATTCTAAGTGCATTTTAAGGAATAAACATTTTTCTTATGCATACATTACTTTTGGTGCGTAGCCGGACCGTTTTATTTGGAACCTTCACGGCTTCACCTAGTCAGTAGTCACCTACTCTTAAGAATGCCTAATCTTTTGACACGTGTAAGATGATCCTGACGTTGCCCCCTCCGACTCCGAGTGTATTCTCCTTAGTCAGCATATTGATATAGTGACTCAGCTGCCAGTTACCTTATGCATTCTTTCAGCTGCTAGCTGCTTGGACTGTTAAATCAAAAGTCGGAGAATTCCAGAAAATTTTAACCCCAGAAATGAAAATCCATCCCGTTGCTTGCTTGGAGGATAACTACTCATACCTGTAAGCCAAATTCTCCATTTCAATCTCAATTTCTGCTTATCATTTACTAGGGTTTTATGGTGTTACTTTAAAGTTCAAACCATCTCCGATTTAGAGTGTTTCTACTTATAGCATGATGATTAATTTTTGGGTTTTGACTAATCAGAATCATTGACGAGAGCACAAAAGAAGCTGCGGTTGTGGATCCAGTTGAACCCGAAAAGGTTCTTCAAGCAGCTCAACAACATGGCGCCCAAATCAAGTTCGTCCTCACCACTCACCACCACTGGTATGTTTACACTTACTCATCCAATTTACCATTCAGTCACTCATTTTCAAACCCATATGATTTATTCTATTTACCCATTCATTACGCTTATTCAACTGTAACATGACATGTTTAAGACAAAATTACTTCGTGTATATATATGTTTTAGATACATGGGGTTCCTAGCTTACTTGGGTAACTTGAAGATCAGGCTCATAGACAATTAACTCTTTTTTTATTGCATTTGCTGCTGCTGTGCTGCATATATGTGATCTAGGGATCATGCTGGTGGAAATGAGAAGATAAAGCGGTTGGTGCCGGGTATTAAGGTATATGGTGGTTCTGTTGATAATGTGGAAGGCTGCACTGATAAGGTGGACAATGGCGATAAAATTTCGCTTGGAGCTGATGTTCATATACTATCTCTTCACACACCTTGGTATGCGTCTTGCTTGCAGATTTGTTGTCATCAATATCTGATGTTCTTAAATCTTTGTTATATTAGTTGACACTGCATGTGTTAGTCTGTTTGGATTAATTCCTGGCCCCTTTTTGGACTCTGTGCCATGTAAAGAACAAGAACAGCATATCATTGCTTTCCCTGTACACAAAAGTTTCAACTTCTGATTTGGTTTGGGATGAAAGGAATCGTAGTTCTTTAACGTAAAATATCCTTGCAATATCTTGGTCCTTTATAGCACTTTGTCATGGAGGGAATTAGAATCTAAACCTGGCAATAAAAAAGTATCGTAGACCCAACGATCATTATACTAGTTGTTCCCATGCTATCTTGGATATTTTAATTTATTATTGTCCTTTTAAGGTAGAGGCTTTATTTAGCGGATGATTTAACTTGCGTGCGTCACCTTCTTATGTTGTTAATTTATATTCTTCTCATGAACTTGCTCTCACCAGCCACACTAAAGGTCACATAAGTTATTATGTGACTAGCAAAGAGGGAGAGGACCCAGCTGTTTTCACTGGAGACACACTGGTAAGTTGATCTAAGGACATTTAGTTCCTTTTGAGTCAGAAATCATCATGAATGGACTCTTATGGTACCTGTTTTCCAGTCTAAGTTAATCTGAATGCACTATGCTAGAGACATGAGTGATTGTCGCCCCTATGAAGTCAATGTCTCATCTGTACCTACATTGTATTTCAAAATACTTTGAAGTTTGGGATGTTAAAGCCTTTCTTATTTCCTTGCTTTATGTCTAGTTATAAGGGTGCAAGCAGGTAACTGTGGCTACTGTTCTATGTGTAGTTTGTTGCTGGTTGCGGGAAATTTTTTGAAGGAACAGCAGAACAGATGCATCAGTCACTATGCGTAACGTTGAGTTCATTGCCAAAGCCAACACTAGTTTACTGTGGCCACGAGGTAAAATGAAATTCTGATAACAATAGATACTATAAATTTACTTCTGAGTAGCAGTTGATAAAAAAATGTGGGAGTCGGTCATATAATTTGGTAATAGTTTCAACTGTAAGTATATACTTACAATATATAATGTTCAGATGGTCCTGTACCTAAAAGATTAATCATCATTAGTTTCTATAATCAACTTGAAATCTTAGTTTAATAGATTTCCTTGGCCAGAGGATATTGTTATATGAAGAAGTTTATGGGTCCTCGCGAATTGTGGTGCAATCTATTTATTTGTCCTGAGAATGGATGAATGTTATTCTGCCGTTGAATTAAAATAGTTGAAAGTTATAACAGTTTATAATCTTGGTCACGTTTATTGATCAATCTTTGCTGCTTAATGGAAATGTAATAATTTGCTTTGCATTGCTCCAGTACACAGTGAAGAACTTGCAGTTTGCTCTGACGGTTGAGCCAGACAATGTGAAGATAAAGCAGAAGTTATCCTGGGCACAGAAGCAGCGGGAAGCAGGCCTCCCCACAATTCCTTCAAGCATCGAGGAAGAGCTGGAGACAAACCCTTTTATTCGGGCTGATCTTCCAGAGATTCAGGTTTGCATGTTTTCCTCTGAGTTATTAAAATTTCATGGTTTTAATGGAGAGAAAGTTGTTAATGAATCTGAGACTCAGTCCAAGTATTCAGAAGTTGGTAGAATTTCGGTTTTTGACAACTAGAGCATTTACTTGTTTTGCAGGAGAGAGTTGGTTGCAAAACTGCGGTCGATGCCCTACGAGAAATAAGGCAGAGGAAGGACAATTGGAGGGGCTAATTGATGAGTATACATATGCTTGTTTTGTTTGTGTCGTCTTTTGTTTCTGTTTTTCGTTCCGAGGAAAATGGGGATGGGATTTGCAGAAGAATCTTATGTAAGACAATTCCTTAATCATGGTTGCTTGTCGGTCGGGCCAGGAATGTCTCTATAACACATATAATGCCGGTCAAAAGTTCTTGGCGTGGATAAGATAATGTGAAGGATACAGTTTGTATGATGTGTATTTTGCCTTTAATTATTGTTGATTTTGGACAACCGACCACATGAGAGGGCAGCCAACTTAATTTTTGCTTGGTTTCTGGTCTTTGTGAACTTTCATAATAAAACAATGAATATGACATGCTCCTTGTGCTAATTCAAGAGTCTTTTCTTCTCCTTCAAGTAAATCATAATTTGATATAAACTATATTTTTCTTTTCATCTTTTTTTTTATTTAATTCCTTTTTAATTTTTTTCAAAGCCTTTCATGAAAAGGATAAAAGCTCACCCCACACGCGCATAAGGAGAATATTATTGTGATTAATGAATTTTTATTATGCACATTATAATAGGAGATAATTATTTTTAAATCACTACAAAATGGGAGATATTATTTCAAAATCACTATATAAAAGCTAAGAAAATCAATTTTGTGTTGGACAAAAAAAAAAAGAAAATCAATTTTGTTATACAAATGGATAACAAAATAATTTTAAATTTGATTGGATTACTCACAGTTTATGTAACTGTGGATTGTTGCGGTGAATACTTTGAATGGTTCCTCCTGAACAAAAACAATGTAGTTGTAATTAGTATAGGGTCATGGAGAAATTTTATTAGTTACAATGTATATCGCAACGTGTATGCAAATTTAAAAGCAACAAGATAGTAAGTAAGGATTCATTTTGTTTTATAAAATATTTGGATTTTGTATCTCATAAAGGCTAAATTTGTTAATTACTTTTACTTATTTCAGATTCATTCAATTTAGTATTTTTTTTTTTTTAAATTTAAACAAATTTAAACATATGCTCAAATTTAAATTACTTCTAAAACAAAAAGGGTAGTATGCAAATTTAAAAGAAAGCAAAATAATAAATAAAGGCGTATTCAAATTTAAAACAAAGCAAAACAATAAATAAAGGCGTTGGTGAAACAGATACGAAGTCAACACGTTACGGCTAACAGCCAATGGCTGTGGGAAATGAAAATGACGATGAAAATAAAGATAAATGAAAAGTGGGAAAAAAACACAGGGCCACCAGAGAAAGAAGACGACGCGTTGCTTATGGTTCATGTTACTAGAAGAAAGCAAAAGCTTTGATCCCGATATTTAGGTTGAGCTTGAAATTTTCAGTTTAGCTCACTAACCTAACAAGTCTGTCGTTTTTGACTTTTTCTTCTTCAACGGTCTGCCGTCTCTCTCCGCTCCTCTGAATTCGTCGTCGGCCACCAAACCCAACAAGGTCGCTTCTTTTTTTTGCTTATCTCTGATCATTGCTTTGCTGAGAAGACAAAAAAAGTTTAGGGTTTTTCATTTTCATGGAGGTTTCGCCTGGAAATAGTAGTCCAACCAGTGGAGGCAGGACTGGTGATAACAACAGCAATACGTCGTCGTTTGGGTCTATGCAATACCCTGTCCTCCGGTTCTTTCAGTCACCGCTTTCTTTTGTGTTAGATTACTCCGGTATACTTTCTCCGAGCTCTTCGCGCCACGAAGCCGACGCCCCGGTGGCCAACGCTGGAGTCGTCGCCGATTCTCGCCCCCGTTCCCTTACGGCCTGCGCCTCTGGGTCTACCAGCAATGGGGAGGTTTCAATTCGCATTATTGGCGCCGGTGAACACGAAGACCGCGCTAACGGCGCCTCGACGGTGCCGGTTCAAGGGGGTGAGAATGGTGGATCGCTAGGGCATAGTGGTAGGGTTCAATCGTTGGATAATCTGGCGGGAACGGTCAATGGGGTTGGGTCCGACGAGAGAGTCCCATTGGTGCCTCCGTCTTCTCCTGGGCGTGAGACTGGGGATACTGGGACTGGCGTGGATGATAATTCTAGGGATTCTACATACCAGAGATATGATATTCAACAGATTGCCAGATGGATTGAGCAGGTTCTTCCATTTTCGCTGCTGTTACTCGTTGTGTTCATTCGTCAGCATTTGCAAGGTACTCACGCTCTTCACTTGCTTACTTAATATTTCGTGTGCAGATTGTGTCTATGATGATTGGTATTATTTGGACTGCCTATGTGGGTTCTTTGAATGGTTCATAATTTGGAAGCAGCTATAATCTTGCTTGGATTTTGGTTTGGTTTTCAATTTCAATCAACTAATGTGTAGCCCAAAACATGGCCTTTGCTTTGTAATAGTGAAGCTGCCGAGTGTTTTCTGTTCTAACTAAGTTATTTTAGAGGGACTATTTTATGTGCACTGCCCTTTACTTGATGCCTTCTCTAACATATAATGGTTTCAACTCGGATTGGAAGGGAAAGAGTATCATTGAGATGCTTTAAAATTTGGATGGAGCTAGTATGTATTTGGCTCATTTTGAGTTGATTCACATTCACATTGTTTGGTAATATTGACTGTTGATGTTAGAGATATAGAAAGAAGAAAAAAATGAATGTGACATAATACAGAAACTCTAGCTGCACAGAGCTCGGTATTTTTGCATTATCAACTATCATAGAGACGCCAACGTGAGAGGCTGTTAACAAACACTTAATCCCTTGAGGAAAATGTTAATCCACCAAGAACATTGTTAATAGTTTTCAGTCTTGAAGTAATTGGAGTCTGAATCTTAAGCTTATCAGGTCCTAAAAAAGTATCCTTTACATAATTAATTTGATTTAACTGTCAAGTGGCAATATCTATGCGTATGATTGGCTATGACTCTTCACCTAAGTTGTTCTAATTTGCTTGTCTTGCAATTTTTATTATCACGGTGCTGTGTTAATCTTTTTTTTTTTGGCATGAGAAATTGCAGGTTTCTTTGTCACTATATGGGTATCAGCTGTCATGTATAGGTCAAATGATGTCGTACGGAAGCAGACAGCTCTAAAGGTAACTTATTACGTCTTTGATTGTATGAGGTCATTCTATCCATGCTTTCACCCACTCCATAATCTGCCCAAAAGTAAATCAAATATCTCATAAAATTGTTGGTTACTGCAGGGAGATAGGAAAATCTCAGTTCTTTTGAGTATTGCTGGTGCTTTTATGCTTCATGTAGTTGGTGTTTACTGGTGGTATCAAAGTGATGATCTTTTACACCCGTTGGCAATGCTTCCTCCAAAGACCATACCACCTTTCTGGCATGCCATATTCATCATTTTGGTAAATGGTACGTAGACAGTCTTTATTGTTATAAGTACCCTGTGAATACAACTTTTTTACTGATATGTTATATGTGGTGTATGATGTTAATTTATTGGAATGATCACATAAGGATCTTTTATGGATGTTGGAAATAGGATTACAAAAGGGTTTTCAGTTGTGTTGAAATCCTCAATTTAAAGTTCACGATCACTAGGGTTGGAAATAGGATTACTGGGGTGTAAGCTTTATTAAGTATTGCATGTTTTTCCTATACCTATTGTGTGGGTTTGAGCAGTCTCGCTTGTTCTGTATGAATTCCATGCTTCTGTCCCCTGTCTGTCCCTTTATTGTTGCTTGTTTTTATCCTGTGCCACTGCTTTTATGTGTAGCACAGTTGCTTTGAATATGTGGAAAGTTTGCTCTAAGCTTTATTACTTTCAGATACCATGGTGAGGCAGGCAGCGATGGCTTTGAAGTGTTTGTTGCTTATATACTTCAAGAATGGAAGAGGCCATAATTATCGTCGGCAGGTGATAATTCTTAGCATTAGAAATTTCTCTAAGCATATTTTATGTAACTATGCAAGTATCTCATAAGCTGGAAAACCTCTCTGAAAGTTGCTATCTCATTTTGAAGGGTCAAATGCTAACCATAATTGAGTATACACTACTGCTGTACCGTGCCTTGTTACCAGCACCTGTTTGGTACAGATTCTTCCTGAACAAGGATAATGGGAGCCTCTTCTCATCACTTACAACAGGATTATATTTAACTTTTAAGCTAACATCGGTTGTTGAGAAGGTAAGTCTATACAGTATGTACTGGAAGATGATTTGTACTTCTTGGAACTTGAATTCAATCTAAACGTTATGATTATATTTTATTGCTTTTCAGGTCCAATCCTTCTTTGCATCCATAAGGGCATTATCACGGAAGGATATCCATTATGGGTCTTATGCTACGTCGGAACAGGTACGAAATCTAACTAAATGGTTTGATTTACTTTGGATTCTTGCAGCTGGATCAACAAGGTTGAGATCAGTTTCTTTCTATTTGTGTTATGGCCTCTACTTATTATTCTTTATCACCTTCCGAAAAAACATCCTATATGTGACCACCCATCTTTATTAATCATGTTCAATATTAATCTTTGACCTATTTCTCTTGGTTTTACTTGTCGTTTCAACAAAGAAGAAGCTAGGTAGCTATATAATCTTTCAAGGTTTATATGTTGATTTTTAATCGTAACCTCTTCCTGCCTGTTGATTGTGGATGCCTTATCCTTAAGTTTCTTTCTAGTTTATTAATTTGTTTTCTGGGATAACTTTAAGGCTTCTTTCCCAGCCCAAATTTGTAGTTTTCTTTTCATGTTAAGAGTTCATCGAGCTAGAAATGATGATTTTCTGTCTTGCATGTACATCTTTACCTAGTATTTCTATGAAATGGTAAGTTTGAGCTTAACAGTTTGTGACTTTCATTGCTGGAATTTTTCTTCTTGATTTTTTTGAGCAATGAACATTTATCAAATTTAATGTTCGCTTAGTTATTTATTGAGTGAGATGCTATTTGGATAGGAGATGGTAAGATGTAATTTTTCTCATCCCCTAGGAGTTCTGTTCTCTCAAGATGCCTTTGATTCAAGTTTGGTTTTGCATGGCCTCTTGTATTCTGTGTTCTATTTTTGAAGCTCTGTTATCAATATACCAGTGAGGACTATTATTGTTTTTCTGCATAAGTAGTTACCTTTGCTTTCTAGCTCACAAGTGTTTTGATTCAGGTAAATTCGGCAGGTGACCTTTGTGCCATTTGCCAGGAGAAGATGCATGCTCCAATTCTGTTGCGATGTAAACACATCTTCTGCGAGGATTGTGTCTCTGAATGGTTAGTTTATTGACTTAGGTTACTCATTGAGTTTTAGATCAAGGATCACAGTTTCATTATTATAATAATGAAATACGAGTTTCTTGTGATTGATCTGTTACTTCTCCTTGCATGTCTTGAGTATTGATGACCAGCCTCTTAAATTCTTAAATAAGAAGGATTTGAACTAAAATTCCATTATGTATAGATCAGTTGTGTTGCTCCCTACAAGGACGAAGATGGGGAGAAAATTCTTTATCCTACCCACCAACATAGTTCCTATTGGACATATCTTTATTTGTTTGTAATCCATCATGAACTAAAACAATATTTTTTCTAAACTCTTCCTGTTGGGAGCTAGAATGTTATCTTGGTAGAAATTTAGAAAGTAGAAACTAGAAACTCTTTGTTTCTGCCTTAGTTTTGTTTTTCTTTATTGCATTAGTGATCATATTACTTTTTGGTTAGATTGGAGGGAATTGAACCCCATACCTATTCTAGTCCTGACTATGATGACACTACGTTATGCTTGTGAATTAATGTTGTTATTAGACAGGAAAAGAGACATGCATTTACTCATAAGTTATATACTTAGGTGAAAACCTGTTCTTTACAAGGATGAAATGTAATGTCTAGTCTGTCTCTCTCATACTCTTAACAAAAAGCCTGACCTTTGAACAAGATTTTGCCTCTGGCAAGTTTTGCTTTGGTCCAACTATTGATATCCCCATCTATTTTCCAGAAGCATAGTCTCTGGGCTAACTGCATAGTCTGCATGTTACTTTTGTAGATGTTCTTGCTGCTTAATAGAACCAGTTTCTCATTAATTTTCAACTATTTAAAGTTTAGTGCTTGTATTCATCTTTTAAATCCTTCAACTAACTGGAAACTACTTACCATTTTCAGGTTTGAGAGAGAAAGAACATGCCCTCTATGCAGGGCGCTGGTAAAACCCGCGGATCTGCGAACATATGGGGACGGGTCAACAAGTTTGTTTTTCCAGTTTTTCTAAAATCCCAGTTTCTCGGTTTGAAGCGTAGATATGTGTGCTGAGCAGCATTCTTGAAACGGTCCCATTTCGTTTTTGTTATAGGAAAATGAATGTATTTGTGATAGCATTGTGTGTCATCTCATGAGGTTGACTCCAGGTAATCAGATGGAAGGTATAATTATGTCAAATGTGTTGCCAGCATGAGGTCATCCAGAAGCTTAATGTATGACAAAAACTTGCCTCTGATGAATGGGGGGGGGGGGGGGGGGGGGGGGGTCCTCCTCCTTGATTTGTTTTCTCCTCTGTATAGATGCAACCTCGTCTTGTCTCCACTAATAAGTTACTACACCATCTTTCCACTCATCTCTTTTTTTCTCAGCCATGGCTAGTTTTTTGTACGTATAAATCTAATCTAAGTTACGGGGACAACCTCCATCATCCGAACTACGCTAGGATGTTGCGTCCATAGACATTAGGATAGGTCGGTATTGAATTGAATTGGATTTGTATCGGATTTTAAGTTAAAGCCGGTCACAGGCTGTAACCCTCGGGCAAGTTTTGGTGCGGGAGAGGGCCAGTTAGTGTGCATGACATGAAATTGAAAGGAAAAGAGTAGAGAAAAAGAAAAAAAGGTAATAAGTGGTCCATTGGTGTTTGCATTGATATATAAAGTGAAAAAGCTTTGTAAAGGGCTTTTCTATGAAAGATATGAATGCAATGGAGATACGAAGAATCAGAATTGTTGGTGGTCCAGTAACAAGGTCTGCCTGCTGCTCCCCATACTGGACGGTTGTAAGAACGAACTTCAAAATCGTCAAAACCCTCATCCCTCCTAATCTTCATGTCTTCTTAGTGCCTCAAAATCAAATCCGGAAGGGATGCTATCAGCCTTCTTTGTTGCACATTTTCTTTTTTCTTGTATTGTTTTCTCTTTCTATGATTGTCCCGTTGATTTTTGTATAGTTCGTCTTAAATGATGACCCAAAAAAATTAGATGATTCTTATCATCAAAATAAGAAAGATAAATGAGTAAATCCAAAAGAGAATGTCGTTTGTATTTTATGATTGACTAAATAGATACCGAAAATTATTATCCTTTTTCGTAGGACCTTCTTTTTTTATCTTTATATTTTTTCACATAAATTATGTTAATGATAACCTGGAAAATAGATAATTCTCATCATTAATAAACATTCTAGAACAAGAAAAAATAAAAAATACATTCAAAAGAGTCTAAAAAGGAAAAAACGGTAGCATTCTTTGATGAAAGAACACTCTTGATCAGGTTATGCAATTTCACTTTTTGGACAATATTATTTTAGCCCTCTTTCATTTTCCTCATGGCACTCAACATTCTTACAATTTACGAGCCGTTTCAAGTTTCAACTCAAGTTTTGTCCTTTGGGACCACAATTTCGCAAAAACCCTAATCTACTTTCGCATCATGCTATCTTTGCTATGGCGTTGACTACTATAATTTACATCATACTTTCCACTTTCCCCATTTGGTTAGCACAATGAGATGCTTTAGTAAAGTTGTTGTGCAAATTTCTTGACTTGATCAGACACTTGTACTCGTGACATTTTTAGCAGCATATATAGCCTCGGTAGAATGTTGGACAGAGTCTTGATGAATTGCTTGGTTATGCCACAAATTAAATTGATGACATTGAGATGGAGTTTGAGGCGATCGATCTAGTGGTTGATATATGGTTGTTGAGTGTTGGTGGCCACTGGCCACGGCTATGTGTGACTAATAACTCATGTCTTTTTGCAATATATTGATTTGTTTCTCAAGCAATAATGATGGGTAGCTACATTATCAATAATGCTAATGCCATTGCAAAATTCTGAGATGCCATGGTACGTCTCTGACTCTCTCAAAAGCTCGGACTTTATTTACCGGCCGGCCACCATATGATGATATTGATGGTAAACAAGACTAGCTCAATTCAAACAAAGTCCACACACATAATGCTCCGCTGGTTTCCACCCAACCACTCTTTGTCACAGCTGACCATAAACGTCCCAAAACTAAGAGCCGGAAGATTAATTACAACCCGCATACTCTTTTCAATATTCGCGAGAAAAATACGACTAAATTAGTGACACGAAATTTTCCTGCCTTCATTTTGTCGCCATTCTTGACCGGCCCCTTGGGGAAAATGTACAATCAAAACTGAAATTACACAATGTGGAATTGGGCAGGTGCGAAAGCTGTCTCATTAACAATAACAGTATAAAAAATGACCTATATATGTTTTGTTGTGTGACGTATAGAAAGAGAATAATGTAGTAATAATACAATTTGCAGTGATTGGTTGCACAAATTAAACCAAGCTGTGGTAGCAACAGTGCACTGAGACTGCGAGACTGCGAGAGTCCCACAGAGAGACGTGGGTTGTCGGCTACTCGGCTATGCGACACTCCAACATTTCCTATCATAATCTATTTTCCTCACATCGATCAATTACGACTACACACCTCACGATGCGTTTGTGATAAGTTGTTTAAGCAAGTATTTTCTGTTTCGTTTTGCAAGCACGTCAAAATATGAGAATTTCATTTGCATTAAAGGTGACAAAAATGTGCAAGCGCAGTATAACATTTTCGATTTTAAAAACACTAGCCTCCTGCGTTGGCGCATGTCTTAATTTTTGTTTTGCTTTTATTTTAATTTTCTTTTTTTTTTTGAAAAATAAGATCAAATAATAAAATGTTTTTTTAAATACTTTTTTCACTAAAAGGTTAATTTTTTTAATTTTTTAATTTTAAATTTCCAATTTTCCTAGTTTGTCCTATTTAATAAATTGTCTATTTTAGAACTTTTATTAATTAGTTAAAGATATATAGTTTTGTCCATATTTTTACAAATATTTAAGAATTTATACGGGAAATGAAAATAATTTTAATAAGTAATGACATAATGATCCTTAACAATCTTTTTTTAATTTACAAATAAAAGCACAACTATTTTTTTTTTTTTGGATACAATGATATTGGGAGTGGGGGATTACACTATACACATTGGGTATGGATCTCGCCATTTACAAGAGTCGAACCCGAGACATCCCACATAACGCGTGGAAAAAAATATCATTAAGTCATAGTATTAAGTGGCCCAACTAAATTTTTTAACAACTAATAACAATCTAACTTCATTCTATTAAAAAAAAGTCAAAATTGTAAAATTTTTAGCGACCAATCCTCAAGATTGTATAATAAGAGAAAAAGAAAAAAAGAAAAATGATAGGATATATATTATACATGACGGTAATAATATATATAGGGCACTCGGCCACTTAGATGAGTACTACAAGTCCTCTCAAGAATCAAGACATATCTATTTATATTCTTCTCTTAATTTGTTTTGGTCAGCCAGCTGGGTGCGAAAGTGAAGCTTACCACTGTGGTTGTTACTGTTTTGCTTGTGAGACTCTCTCTGTGAGTGAAAGAAAAAGAGTGTTCCTTGCTTGTTTTCTTTTCTTCTTTTCATATCTACAAAAGAAGAATCTCCTGAAGCCAAACAAAGTGAACTCCAATCTCTCTTTCTTTCTTTCTCCTGCGTTAGATTTGGTGAGATCGTGAGTCGCTTTCTTGAGTCTGACTCTCTCTCATATGGTCATGGATTGGAGACAATGACCCATTAGTCATTACATTATTATTGTTTCTATTTGCATAAGAAATATCAAAACTCTCTCTCTAATTCTCTGCAACTCCCTTCACAGGAAAAAAAAAATGCCAATTAGGGTTTTCTTTAATTACTTAGATTTTAGGGTTCCAAATATACCATCCACACTAGCTCAAGTTTAATCTCCTTATTCATTTTGGATCCTCTCTCTCTCTCTCTCTCTCTCTCTATATATATATATATATATATATATAAATATATTATATTCTGCAGGTGAGCTTGGAAAGTTGCAAGTTTGATGTGAAGTAAGTCGATGCTTTTTCTTTTCTTTGGGGTTTTACTCTCACTTTCTTGCCAGCGGCAGGCTTTCATCTGATTTGTATTTGTGGTCTCAAACTGGAATCGGTTTATCCAATATTTGTTATTAGTTTTCAAATTTAATTTTTAATTGTGTCCGTCTGCATATGTTTTCGATTGTTAATGAATTAATAATATATATTTTCTTTACCATGGATTTCGATTAGTTATTTGTTGATGAACATGATGATGTTGGAAATTGGGTTTTTATTGTTTTATTTTTCTGTTTAATTGTTATTAACTAATAGTTAGGCTCTTGGATTTTTCTGCATAAGGTGATGAATCTGTTAATTTGTGTTTGATAATTCCTGCTTATTAATCCATCGGAAAATAAAACAAATTTGTGGGAAGGGATAAGTATTAAATAGTGCCAATGATTTAGGATTGAGAAACAATTAAATTAGGGTTCTAAATCTATGTTAAAGGAATTTATCAATATTGTTTATCTCAAGCTAATTAAATTTGGGAATTCGTAAATGGCCGGTAATGAAACCTCTTAATAAGCTTTACTGACTAAATATTTAATTCTTCAGTTTCTCTTTGTCTGTGATTGTGCAGAGATGTTGTTGTTTAATTTGCTTTCATTGATTTGAGTGTTTGTGTGTGAAAGTGGAGTGCAGTTGCATGGTGGGTTCTACTTTCTGGTTTTTATGATGAATGTCAGACTAGAGTTTCCCAACTTCAAATGATTCATGTGTGTGCACAGTACTGCACAAGTGGTGCCTTCGCTTGTTATTATTATTTTTTTCTTTACGGAAATTCTGTTGCGCACCGAACTTTGAACTTTCAGGACTCGGACTGGAGAAATGGGGAGAGAGAGCTTTCTTCAGTCCACTCATGGATAGAATTTGAAAGGGCTGTTGAAGTAACTGCCGACTCATTCACTCAAGCACTCAGTAGATGAGAAATGAATTCATAATCAAACAATTTGCTACTGTGATTGTGTGAATGAAGCGGGAGATATTTTGCATCCCTCTTTCTCTGCGCTTGGACTGAAGGGAGCTCCTCCTTTCCATTGCCTCCACTCCCCCCCTAATCGAACTCTTAATCGTCATCGTCATCTCTTAATTACATGCTTAGTTCTTCTTCCTACTATCTATATGATTATGATCTCACTATATGTAATGCTCGATGTTATTATTATTTGACTGTAAATCTGGACCATATATTAGGTGGGTGGGGCCGGTAACTACCATTACCACTACTACAATTGTTGAAATATGAAATGTATATATTTAAATTTACAGTTTGACAAGGCCGGTAATATATATCTTGTCTCTGTACATTTGGTTACTTTCTGTTGCCCGATGGGTGATGGGTTGATCACAGATATGTATTTAGAGGCTCTCTCATGAACCCTACAGGTCTGGTCATTTCCTCTACTTTTTTCACCCGACAAGTAAAACCCTGGTCAGCTGCTTTTTCCCCATTTCCTTTCCCTTCTTTCTAAAATCATGTTCAGTCACTCACTCACTACTTTTCTTTGCATTTTTTTTTTCTCATACCACTCAAATCTGTGGCATACAGCTTCCTCCACCTCAGTTTTTACCATTTTCTCCCAACTATCTGTCATTTTGTAGTAACTCATCCCATGTTGTCCATGCTAAAAATGAACAGTAGTTTTGCATATGATCCCTTTGATTATGTAACGTCAAAGTTCACATGTACAAAAGCATATAGCATCGGAAAACTCGGGTTGAGAAATACTTGCATGCAATGGAAATGACGGCATATCTAAGTTAGTAACCAGTTTAATTTGCAGATAATCCCTTTTATCATGTACTACTTGAAAGTCCAAATGTGCACATGTAATTAATCAGCTTATATAGCATGCATCGCTTTGATAAAAATCAAGCTTATTGATCGAGAAAAACTTACATGCAATGAGTATATCATTATCGGTGCTCAGCCTTCTTAATGAGTTATGTATATATATATATATATTATATATATATGTAATTAAGGTAATTAATAAGGCCTCGGTTCTCATTGTTGCATGTGTTCATCGAAACAAGCATCATTTCCTTCTGTCATAATTTTCATTTCATGTGGAGCTGTGCCATCATCCCCAGTCTTCTATGCTGTCTTTTATTTTTAAATTGCAGCTATTTATATATTTCTCTTTTAATCTTAATCCGTACTCATTAATATTACAAAAAGAAAAATAGTTTATATATTAATTAGATTAATAAATATATTTTTGAAGACTTCGTGGGATTGGGCGGTGAGTGGTAGAAGCTCTGATAATCTGTGATTGATTAACATAAACGTACTGTGTATCATTGCCATTTTGGGATGGTTGGGTCTCATGGGCTGATTCCCCTTTTGGAAAGCTCACCATTTGTTTAATGCATAGATGGATATGATCAATTACTTGGAGTTCGTCCCCTTGACGTTCGATTTTACAGACACAGAGAGCCGGTGGCATGCATTGTGGTCCCAATTTTAATTCAATTAATCTGCACCTTCGACCTCATCCTCCACTATGCTTTGTTGGGGTAAATCTAAATCTTTAGGGCACCATCTAGGGTTTAGGGTTTTTTTAATGAACAATACCATTTCCGGATTGGTGTACGAAGCAGCTTTGTTAATTAACTGCTTCTATTGTGGTTTTCGATCCGGTTAAAAAAAGTGTACCAAACATCAAAAACTGCATATATATATATATATATTCCCCTCTTAAGATTTCAGAGAGGGGTGGGTTCAACACCGATATTATATTGACCTTAATTACCAGAAATGATCGAACACTGGTCTTGTCTTTAATTTTCTCTAAAATTATCAGAGTCAGTCCAACACCGCTACTGTATTCTCTTTGTTCTAGCTAGCTTACCAGAGTTCCAACTTACTAGACTGATACTAACCTCAATTTGCCTTGATACTATATATCATCAATTTGTCATAACTTACCAGAGTCGGTTAAATACTGATACTGATCCCAATTTGCCCTGATATTGTCATCAATTTGTCCTAACTTCCTAGCGTTCCAACTTACGTGCGTGAGTCCTCAATTTCTCCTTACTTACCCGAGTTTCAAATTATTGCTAGAGTCGGTCCAACATTGACCGCAATTTCCCCTAACTTACTAGAGTTGGACTAACATCGATATTGTTCCCAATGTACCGCCGTCCTTGTATAGTCCCATTGATGCGGGGTTTTATAACCAAAAATCTGGGTGTTGTTGCAAGCAGATTGATTCAATATATATTATATTTATTATTTCTGATATGATATGAGAAGTTCATAGTTTTCCCCGAGTCTTCTTCCATCAACATGTACAAGTTCATGAGCAAACAGTGCTACCTTGCCTACCTCACCCAACATTACTTTAACAGAGGCGCATATCCATATTTCCGTCTCTAATGAACATTAAGAGATCAGGCGCGCGTGTATCTATATTCTCGTCTCTAATATGCGCGCAGCCTCTAATACTCATTTTATTAAGACGTCGTGGATATGAGATTATATTGTTCAACATGTATGCAAGCTCATTCTTGGTTTCGTGGATATTAGAACTTGTCGAGGGTGTTGTTTGTACTGCTTTTTCTGCAGTTGTGATCACACTTAATGTCTTTCCTTCTTGGTTTAATCACTTAGCCATTTTTTCTTTTTTTTTCTATCAAGAGTTTTGTGGTATTTTCTTTTTCCAGATTTCAAGTTCGAATCTTCTTAATTTTATCTCTAACATCAATCTCTTTATTTTTAACAAAATAATAATATTCATCAGTCAAATAACACTTATATGTACCAATTTTTTTTTTACTGGATCGATCTCATATGTACCTATTTGACAGATCAAAAATTTGGTTGATATTGACATATCTAGAAGACGTACTATATGTGACGATGTCTCACTCTCATCTACTTTTAAGGAAGTTAGATGTGAACTTAGCCACATTTATTAGAACAAACGTACCTATTTTTACACACTTAAATTTGAATTATTTTTCCATGGCTTGGAATAATTTATATGGAATATCATTTGTATTAAAAATTGATAAAAGTTTACGCCAATACCTAAATTGTTGTTAACACAACTTTGAATAATTTGAAGCCTCTCTATAGGAAAATGTGAAATTCATATATAGCATGTTCATCGTCATTTTGTTTTTTTTATTTCTACAATATATAAAGAGAAAAGAAGCTGAAAAAGAGTAGACAATGAATACTAAAAATGTAGTTAAAAATGTATAAAAAGAAGGTAGACAAAATAAAAAATAAAAGCTAATAATTTTCTCTTAGTAATTCTTAAACATATTCGAAATTCACGTACTTATGTTCCCATTCATTCATAATTATAACATGCATGTAAATATTGTTTGTTACTATATTCTAGTTATCAACCTTGTCCATCCATTTATATTGTAACACCGGAAATAAAATCACAACATAATATATATTCCAATTACACATAAGTATTTCTCTTAAATATGAACTCTAATATGAAGACATCGTTTTCATCAAATGATCTTGTTAGTGTGGAATTTTACCCCTCACTTAGGCCGAGCCTCAACCTAATACGAAGCCCACAATCTAAAGGAAACCCTAGGCTTTGTCTATTTAAGAGGACACATTCCTCTCATTTGGAAGACAACCTCTTCCCATTCCCTCATTACACTCTTAATGGCTCAATGCCAATACATATGTAACACAAATATTATCAATAATAATATCCAGAAAGTTAGTCCCGTGGACGTAGTCCGATTCGGGTGAATCACGTACGTGTTTGTGTCTTGATATTTATGCGTAGTCTTCATGACAAGACCCTTCCCGAATTTCGACTCGAAATCTGCGAAAAACCCTGCTCCCGTCTGACAGCCTTTAACCACATAAATTAATACCTGAAATACCCTTAATCTTTGGAAACATCAAATGAACTTTACAGGGACTCCAACAGAGCCTCCTTTGTACTGGATTGACCTTCACCCACTTGTCAGACAAAGGACAGACCGGTAATTCACAAACTACCTCGAAGGAACTCCTTGACACGCACCACCGTGGGCCAGGAAATATCCCCACGCGCCGTCACGCGACGGTAGAAGACCGGACCACACGCCTCCACTCACGTCTGCATTGTCACGGCGGAATATTTCGTCGCTCTGACGGAATATTCCATCGAACTTGACGGAATCGAAATCTTCCGTCCAAACTAACGGTGTTAGGGTTCCGTTATAACACTATTACCTTTTGACGAAATATGCTAACGCCATCAGCATATTCCGTCAAACTCTGATGGCGTCAGTTGACCCAACTGTCAACTAACTGCTGACTGGACCGCTGATTGTGCTGCCACGTGGTAGATGAGTCAGTCGTTGACTAGTCGCCACGTGGCTGCCAGGTGGCATGCTACGTCAGCAACCGCAGTTCGAACCAATCATCGGAGTTCGTCGGGAACAACGACCGGATCGCCTCGTCGCTGCTATCTCCTGTGGCCGGAATCTAAAAATTGTCACCGGAATTCGCCATTAATGGCCGAGAGCTCAAGCTTCTCAAATTCCTCCAAACCCCACCAATTTTCACGATCCATATGTGTAAACTCATCTACTCCTTACTAGGAGTCCGAATCCAAGCTTAGGATTGAGAAAATTTACCTCGTTTGATCGGAAATCCACCAAAAAGGTTCAGCCCAAAAACCCGCCTTCGATCCACTGTCTCTGGTGGTGATCGAGTCTCGAAATGGCCACCAAACAGCTCGTGGGGTCAGGGGATTCCATCCCTGGCCTTTGTTTGGGTCGAATTGACCCCAAAATGGGTTGAAGGTGGTGGAGACGTGCGATGTTCACACGGGGAGAAAGAGAGATAGGGGAAGGAGAGAGAGTGTGTGTGACCATAGAGAAGAAGATTGTGGAAAAATCTGGAAAAATGGGGCTTATGACATTGTCCACCTTCCCAAATTACCAAAATACTCCTGGGCTTTTAGACCCGTATCTCTCACATATGAACTCTGTTTTCCACATGCCGCTTGTCTACGCACTCGTGAGTTCGAGACCTATGCAACGACCCAAGAAAAACTTCCAAAAGTACTGCCAGATAAAAAGTGACTCCCGAACCCCTCTGAAACCGAGAGTAAAATCATCATTTCCCTAACTAAAATCTCAAGTTACGTTAATTTCTGGTTCGGATCATTAAAATTTCCCCCCCTTAAAGAAATTTCATCCTCGAAATTCCTTTAACTCATGTCAAAGATGGAAGTTAAACCGGAATGATACAATATATCAAAACCTTAACTCATGTGTGCAACCTGCACCTTCTTGTGTTCCCGTCTCAACAATGGGCCGTAGGCGAGAACAACATCCAGGAGACATCCTGAAGGCACCAGAATGCTCAATACCCAAGGTCGTTCAACCCAGAATCTCCCTTTTTTAACCTCTGTGGATGATACCTCAAAGCAAGGGTCTGAACCTGAGAGGTCCACCTCGGGGCCTACTCCCCACATGACTACAAATACCTCAAGTCATGACGTCACATGACTGAATATATCTCGAAGTCAGGTGTTGTATAGGGACACATGTACTTAATGTAGTCAGCATCCACGATCTGGCGGAGCAATACCTTATCACACCCTTCTTGGAGAAATCCCTTCACATATCCGAGTATCTCAAAACCTGCGAATCCCTGTACAATGCATAGACAACCTCAACGATGTAGCGGAGAAATACCCTGCAACACCAGCATCGGAGAAACCCCTCAACGATCTAGCGGAGAAATACCCTACAACGCCAGTATCAGAGAACCCTCAATGATGTGGCGGAGAAATACCCTACGACGCCAACATCAAAGAAACCCCTCAACGATCTAGCGAAGAAATGCCATACAACACCAGTATCGGAGAACCCTCAACGATGTGGTGGAGAAATACCCTGCAACGCCAACATCGGAGAAACCCTTCAACGATCTGGTAGAGAAATACCTTACAACACCAATATCGGAGAACCCTCAACGATGTGGCAGAGAAATACCCTACAACACCAACATTGGTGAAACCTCGACGAACACGTAATGGGAAATACCCCACATCATGTGCCGGAGAAAAAAAAGAAAAAAAAAACCATGACCCTAGGGGACAGTAATTCATTGAAATCCATTTTCCAAAATCTATATATTTTTTTAAATCCTTGTTTCTTGGCCTAATCCAAATTCATTGAAAAATCAGGGTCTATGCCCAAATCCAATAAAGTCACAAATCCGGGTCTAAACCCAAAAATCATGGACTCGACCGAAACCCAAATCTATCAAGTCATAACTGTCTAAAAACTGAAACCATAAAGCCGGGCCCTAGCCACAAAACCATATAACCGAGTCAAGGCCCAAACAATAAATCATTTTACAAAAATCCTTATTAACCAAATTCAATGGATACCAAATCATTTAAAACATATAAAAAGAAATATGAATGCATTATAGTTACATAAAACAAAGTCTACTCACCTGCAACGGCGGCGCTTACCTCGCCCGTGCTTATCATGGCTCGAATCAACGCCCGACCCAATGGCTCCAGGGTCTGCCCAAATTAGCTAAACCACGGAATCCTGGCACCTCATATCCATTGTGCATTCTCCACCTCCCTCAGTACTAGGTCACTGACGAGACAAACGTCTCGGAGGCAACTCGCTGACAAGAACCATCTGCACACAAGTGTGCAGTCTGCAGGAAGTGAAATCTAGAGCTCTGATACCAAATTGATAGGACCCTTCTCGAATTTCATCTCGAAATCCGCAAAAAGCCCTGCTCCCGTCTGATAGCCTTTAACCATAGAAATTAATACATGACCACCCTTAATCTTTGGAAACATCAAATGAACTTTACAGGGACTCCAATAGAACCTCCTATGTACTTGATTGACCTTCACCCACCTGTCAGACGAAGGACAGACCGGTAGTTTACAAACTACCTCGGAGGACCTCCTCCGTAATCAAACAAGACAACTGACGTATCACCCTTGTGTGAACCGTCAACAACTCGTTAATCTGGGTCACCGCCCACACCACCTACTGACCCTGATGACGAAAGTACCCTTGCCACATCTCAGGCATTGGTCACACTTCATGACCGTAATGAACGTACATACAATGGAAGGTTCTTTGGCTAACGTATTGTCGATTCAGTTATCACACCATAGCTAGTCAATATTCAAGACTTGGTTGAATTAAGTCTCACTGACTTCCCCCAAGTCGTAACTCGATATCCCGGCTCATCTAGAGCCGTAGCTCACTAACCCGGCTCATCCCGAGCTGTACTCGATATCCCGGCTCAACTCGAGAGTATGATGGAATCTTCCATAACATACCTCAGATCATTCTTCAGGGTCAAAACCTATATCATAATCCCAATCTGAAACCATAAAATAAATTCATAAGCCTCGAGAGATGCATAGTGATAAGACATTGGATAAATTCCTTTAAACCTTAAGTTTAATTTCCGAGCCTCGAAAGGATACTAATATATATTCCCACCACACATAATCCGTGGTATGACTTAATACATAGAATTACGCATGCCATGAAATCCCGAAAACCCAGTCTGTTCACAATACATCCAAAGTACCAACTCAAGGAAACCCTAGGCCCAAGGAACCCCTAGGCCCAAGGAACCATTTGACATACTAATAACCCAACTCCCTTGACCCCCCCGAGCCAAAACCTGCTTCGTGGTTGTCCATTACAGCTGGAATTACTCAAACGAGGCTCTAAACAGACTCCAACAGCCTCAAAACCACCAAAATCAGATCCGAACTGTTCCAAAACCCTCAACAAGCGCTGCCGTGGGTTGAAAAATAGCTCCACTCACTGCCACACGCCGGTAGAAGATCGAACCACGCGTCGCCAAGCACCCCCACGCGCGTCTACACTGTCACGACATAATATTTTGTCGCTCTAACGGAATATTTCATCGAACTTGACGGAATATATGGACAGAATATATGGACGGAATCAGAATCTTCCGTCCAAACTAACGGCTCTAGGGTTCCATTATAACACTGTTACCTTTTGACGGAATATGCTAACGTCGTCAGCATATTCCATCAAACCCTGACGGCGTCAGTTGACCCAACGGTCAACTAATTGCTGACTGGACCGCTGACTGTGCTGCCACGTGGCAGCTGAGTCAACAGCTAACTAGTAGCCATGTGGCACCACGTGGCTGCCATGTGGCATGCCACGTCAACAATCACAGTTCAAACCAGTCATCGAAGTTCGTCGGGAATGACGACCAGACCACTGTCGTCGCCACCATCTTCGTAGCCGGAATCTGGAAATTCTCGCTGAAATCCGCCATTAACGGCAGAGAGCTCAAGCTTCCCAGATTCCTCCAAACCCCATTATTTTTCACGATCCAGGTGTGTAAACTTATTTACTCATTCCCAGGAGTCCGAATCCAAGCTTAGGATTGAGAAAACTTACCTCGCTTGATCGAAAATCCACCAAGAAGGGTCGGCCCAAAAATCCACCCTCGATCCGCCGTCTCTGGTGGTGATCGAGTCTCAAAATGGCCACCAAACAACTCGTGGGGTCGAGGGGATTCCATCCCTGACCTTCGTTTGGGTCGAATCGACCCTAAAATGGGTCGAAGGTGGTGGAGACGTGCGATGTTTGCACGGGGAGAGAGAGATTTCGGGGGAGGAAAGAGAGAGTTCGGGGGAGGAGAGAGAGAGAGTTTGTGACCAGAGAGAAGAAGATTATAGAAAAATCTGGAAAATTGGGGCTTATGAAATTGTCCACCTTCCCAAATTACCAAAATACTCCTAGGCTTTTAGACCCGTATCTCTCACATATGAACTCCATTTTCCACGTGTCACATGTCTACGAACTCGTGAGTTAGAGATCTACGCAACGACCCTAGAAAAAAATTCCGAAAATACTGCCAGACAATAAGTGACTCATGAACCCCTCCGAAATCGAGGGTAAAATCATCATTTCCCTAACTAAAATCTAAAATTACGTTAATTTCTTATCCGAGTCGTTACACTTCACGGTCTCGTTGGTGCCATTTTTGGCATCAAAAGATCTCATTTTTATTTTGGGATAGGATAAATTAAATATGAACTCTAACATGAAGATGTCGTTTTTCATCAAATGATCTCATTTTTATTTTGGGATAGGATCAATTAATCTTTTATAAATTGTCAATTTTTTGGTAAATAGCATGATATGTCCCCCCACTTAAAAGGTGGGACTAATTCTGGCTCGGGGTGCGACTTGCCCCTAGCCACAAAGTGCTCCTTAATCCCGATTCGGGGTGCGGCCACTGGCCACAAAGTGCTCCCTATTCCCGGCTCGGCGTGTGACTTGCTCCTGACCACAAAATACTCCCATCCATAATTCCGGCTCAAGTGCGACTTGCCCATGGCCACAAGGTGCTCCTAGCGAGTTTCGAAATCCCTAATCCCGGCTCAAGTGCGACTTGCCCATGGCCACAAAGTGCTTCCAGCGAATTTCGAACTCCTGTCAATTAAGAGCCAGTAAAATCGTTATATGGATATAGCAGTTTGTCAACTATACCACACTTCATATTTATAAATTGTCAAGTTTCAACAACACTATTTAAATTCTAAATCTTATGACAATAATATATTACTTTTCTTAATTGATGACATTATTCAGGTTTAATTTAATGGTTAGAAGTGATCAAGTCTTGTATGAGAAAACCATAATAATATAGGTATTAAGATTCTATGCCAAATGTGATGCGGTAGAATTAATTTTTTATTTATTCGGGACGGCTTGGATTCTCAAGAAACTAGAAATTAGTTATATCACACTTCTTACAAAAAAATTTAATACCAAAATATTTTTTATAGACAGTTAGACCATAGTACCAAATGCACATACTGGTCTATCTTGATTACAAGAATTATATAAAATAACTGAGT
The DNA here is from genome assembly GCA_037349345.1 of Oemleria cerasiformis. Classification (NCBI taxonomy): domain Eukaryota; kingdom Viridiplantae; phylum Streptophyta; class Magnoliopsida; order Rosales; family Rosaceae; genus Oemleria; species Oemleria cerasiformis. The sequence continues at coordinate 31,949,797 of JAZGTL010000007.1, read as the reverse complement.
GATGTGATCCGACCAACTAACTGAATATTTTTTTTGGTTATTTAGATAAATATACTTATACCGTTCTGCTAAAGAAGGAATTAATCAGGGATTCGAAAAGTAACCGATGATGCAAAAATCTTTGCCATCGAATGAGTCACGGCCAGCAAGGATTGGAGTATAATGCACACCGACAGTAAAATAAAAATAAGAAATAGAGAAAAAGGAGAAGAAAATAAGAGAAAATTTCAAAAATAATAAAAAAAGGAAACACAGACGTAATCTTGTCGTTTCTTCTCGTCTGCTATGGCTCGTCTCAGATCAGAAAAGGTCAGTGTCATCAAAATTGAGCAATTGACTATCGTTCTGAATTTAATTTGGATTCCGTTCATTTCCATTCGTTTCATTATGTTCCAGTTCTCTACTTTCTCGTTCTTCCTTGGATATAATTAATTTCTTCATTTGTTTGTTTCTAATAGAAGATTTGCAGCTCTACGGAAGATATAAATTTTCACTGATCGTTATCAAAGGCTGCTGCAACTGTAAGTTGTAAAATTCGTAATTTGTATTGATTTTTCGTATGTGATTTGTGCTTGTAATTCTGCTGGGCCAGATTTACTATCCCATCCTTTTATTCATTGTTTAATGATTGGCCACAGTTTACTGGAAATGTGCGTATTCCAATGGAAATTTACTGAGTTATGATTTAAAGTGGGTGAATTTGACAATGGGCATTTGAGATTTTCTCTGAAAGATTGGAAATTTTGGTGGGTTTCTTCACAAAGTTATAATTGCTGCAACATTCTACAAATATCTTGTCTTTCTAGGTTCTCGCTCGTACCCAGTTGAATTAGCAGTCTTCACGGGATTGATTTGATTGCCCCCTCTTATCTTCCGTGGAGGCTTTGGGTTTGATGTTGATCTTAAGTTTGTACTTCCATGGATTCTAAGGATTTAGTCCCTAAATTGAATAGGCATAATTTCCTTATATATTTGAGTAGTTGTTGGTTTGTTTTGCTCCTATGAGCAATTGTTTACCCCACAGATATGGTAACCTGTGTAGTTTTTCTTCCATTTGATCCTATAAAGAGTTTTGTGTTGGCAAATGGCAGTGACAGACTTAATCTTATCCTTATCCGTCTTTGTATATCCAGGTTACCTAGTGTTTCTCGTTATAATTGATTGTGCCAATTTCTTGTTAGTGTGCCTGCTTCCCTCATGAGTTCAACAGTGTCAACATCGCGGGGAATACATTCTCCTGCAAGGCTTGGCACGTATGAATCACCCGATGCTGGGGCTTCTGGTTCTTTTAGCCAGCTTGAACCAGATCTCAATGACAGTGAAACAGAATTGCTCTCTGTATCCTGGAATCAGGACTATGGTTGCTTTTCTGCAGGCACAAGCAATGGTTTTCGTATCTATAACTGTGAGCCATTCAAGGAAACTTTTAGACGTGATTTGAAAAGTGGGGGATTCAAAATTGTGGAGATGCTATTCCGTTGTAACATTCTCGTACTTGTTGGTAGTGGAGACAATTCCCAATATCCACCAAACAAGGTTATGATTTGGGATGATCATCAGAGCCGATGTATTGGTGAATTTTCATTCCGGTCTGAGGTTCGTTCTGTAAAATTAAGACGTGATCGCATAGTTGTTGTTCTTGAGCACAAGATATATGTTTACAACTTTATGGATCTGAAGCTGCTGCATCAGATCGAGACTGTAGCAAATCCTAGGGGGTTGTGCTGCGTTTCACATCATCCAAATACATCTGTTCTGGCTAGCCCAGGCCTTCAACGTGGACATGTACGAATCGAACATTTTGGGCTGAACATGACAAAGTTAATCAATGCTCATGATTCTCATATTGCATGCTTCACTTTAACAATGGACGGGCTGCTTCTTGCAACTTCCAGTACAAAGGGTACTTTGATAAGAATCTTCAACACGATGGATGGGACTCGCTTACAAGAGGTAGGATCTTGCACTGCTAAATTTTATTAATAAGTTTGAATGTTCTCCAATTTTATCAGGAGTGGCTTGGGATTCAATAAGAGAGTTAATATTTTACACTAGCATGCTGTGATAGTGAATAGAACAAACCTCATTTGAATTCACCCATAATATTCCTAATTTAAAGTTATTCTTTTATGTATGTGAGAAATTGGGCTCGCTAATAATTGTCTTTCTCGAGGTAAATACTTCTTATATTTATCTATTGGCTCCTTGTAGGTCCGCAGAGGAGTGGACAGAGCAGAAATTTACAGTATTGCTCTCTCCCCAAATGTCCAGTGGTTGGCAGCATCGAGTGATAAAGGTACTGTACACATATTCAGTCTCAGAGTTAGAGTATTCGGGGAGGATTTATCTTCTCAATCAAATTCTGCTCAAGGGCCAGCAATGTTTCAGCAAAATTCTTCAAATGCCCTAGATCCTCTTATTTCTGCAAACACTGGTGCCAATTCTAGCTCATCATTGTCTTTCATGAGAGGTAAGGCAATGTGCCAACAAAAATATTTCAAAACTTTAAATTACTATGAACATCTGCTTGGATTCTGTGCACCTCTGTTTAAGTGCTTGACGGGGCATACATGTTTCAGAACTATGGTTTGGGGTTTTTCTGTTGTTTCTTTCCCTTGAATGGCTTTTTAAGTGATATTTGTGACAATTTTGTAGGGGTGTTACCTAAATATTTTAGCTCAGAATGGTCATTTGCTCAGTTCCACTTGCCAGAAGATACTCAATTCATTACCGCATTTGGCTCACAAAACTCTCTCATCATTGTTGGCCTGGATGGGAGGTATGGTCTCCATTTCTATGTGTGAATGTGTGCTTGCATTAAAATTTTTGGAACTATGTTCAAGTAATTATTCCTCAATACTCAATAGTGCATCTAGATTCATGAATGATAATGTAAGTAGATCTTGTTTCCGGTCTAAAACTAAAAAGAAGATAAAAATAAAGGAAGATTCTGTAAATTGACCCCCCTCTAGTTCTAGTTTTACTTATGGATTTGCTGGAAGTCTTTGAGTTTTCATATGAGTAGGTTTACCCCTCCATTCTTCCCAAAATCTTCCCAAAATTATGTGTTTGATGTGGAAATTTCTGCACATCCTCATGACAGTCAGCTATGGTAAGACGACACGAAGAAGTGTGTGACCCATATGCACTTGAGAGGCCACAGGTGAATCTTACCATGGGTGGCTTTAGCACCAACAAACTCTTATTGACAAATCCAATCCTGAACAAGACCCGAATGACAACGATTTTGGCTGACTATCAATAATAGATGGCAATCATACACAGCATCAGTTTGATGCTTTTGATATGTTGGACCACAGCATCAGTTTGATGCTTTTGATATGTTGGACCAATTCATCTGTCTCCCTCCCAACCCCACTTGCTGATTCTTGATTCTGGTTTATCAGTTTCTACAGGTGCAGTTTCGACCCCATAAATGGAGGTGAGATGCTGCAGCAAGAATATGTACGGTTCCTGAAAACGGACAGCCGGCCAAGATAGAATTGTTCAAATAATTCCAGGAACTCTACATTCTTTCATCCTCTGTACATATTGATAAATTCTTCTGTTGGATGTAAATATTTGGAAGTATTTGGTTCTTCCTTGTTACCATATATATATATATGGGGCAAAATAAAGCCAATGATTTTATTTGTTTTAATGCAAGTTGTTGATGCCCATGTAAATATTTCCCATACCTTGCTCAATGCATAAAACCACAAAGTGCAGTTATGTAAGCAGCTGATCATTTTTATCATTTGACAATCACAACATGGGTTTTTACTTTTTAAGCCCGAGATTGTGCAAAACCCGAACTGAAAAGGTTTAGCAAAATAGCTGAAAGAATCATTCTTATTAGTTAATTTTTTCCTCTGTTCCGACTTTTCAAAAGGCAATCCTGGACCCCGTATTGCAGTTGCCAGATCACACACCTTCAAATTTTTGATCGACCCACAAAAGAAAAGAAATTTGAGAAATTGAAGACTATGGACAGTGCATGAACTATTGGATAATTTATTAGAAACATTGATACACTGAAGTTTCATAACTGGTGCCATGGACCAAAACCAAATGGTTTTGCTTTATTTTTATTATAATGATCAAATGGTGAACCATGTGTTGTTCCCAAACTATGAGAAGGGACAGTTTCTGGATTTGAAGTGCCAACGATACAAGGCCCAACCATCCCAGCTGAAGTCTGAAGTCTGAAGTCTGATTGAGTTAAAGCTTCGATCTTACACTATTCTGATCGTCAAGAACAAGCATCACTTTTCCAATGGCTTTCCTGTCTTTGATAGCAGAAAACGCGAGATTGGCCTGACATTTACAAGAAATAGAGAGCAGCTCAGATAGACTATCGTCCACAGTAAATTGAAAATTGACAGAACAATCATGCACAATGAGGATGAATATCAACTAACCGCCATTGAAGAAATACACTAGGATGTTCCTTCATGCCATCTTCCAAATGCTAATCGACTCAAAAACAGACGCTTCTAAACCCTATTCTGTTCTTATTTGTTTAAGTGAAAGAACTTAGTCCTAATACTTGTTTTGGTCAAAGACGGCTTCCATTGCATAATTTTTAACATCGGGGCACATTATACTCAACAGACAACATCAAATGAAGGTGGCACATATCCAAAGAAAAGCTTTTGAATCTAAGATTGTACTTCTATTGAGAGGTTAAAAAGAGGAAGGAAGTTCCTGACCTCTGGAAGGCGATAAGTATGAGAAATGCGGATGGTGATCAAGCCTCTTGCCACCCAGGACAGTAGCTCCTTGAGTGAATCTGCAAGAACACCCGGTCGATGTATGTTGTAGCTACCCCAGTAAAGTCCATGCACCGTCCAGTTCTGGTACAAAGTGATACAAGCAGAACATAGTAACCAAAAATTTAGGAACAATTATAATTCATATTTCATACCCAAGAAATAAACACAAAACAAAACTAACTTAGTCAATAGTGAAAGTTGAGGCCGTGTTAAAGGATACAAGTAGAGTGTGACTACTAACTAATTAGGAGACAAACTCAGACACATGGTGTTGCACAATCCTATTTTCATAAAAGCCTTCTCCAATATCTATCAGTCTCATATGCTTCATAAACAGATGCCATATGGTTGAAGAGGACAGACTAGTGGGTGACTTAGAAACTGCTGCTATTACAGTTCAATCTTCAACTTGGTTCCACAATTGACCATTTGGTATGCAGTCTTCACGTAGTTGAACCAACTGAGCGAGACCTATTGCTTGTTTGATGATTTTTGGAGGACTTAATCTTTGATTGTAGCTACTGATGGCACAACCACTTGATTGTATCTAACAATCATGGACAAATATTTTTCCTTAGAATAAGTAACAATATACGGTGTTCAATTCCAAATGAATTTAATAATACTCCACATGTACATCAAAGAAGTTACCTAATAACTTGGCCACATCATAAAACCTTCCACCCTCTATACACTAATTGAAATCTTAAAACCCTTGTTTTCCTTTAAGCATTTGAATCTTAAGCAGGCATTAGAATCCCCATTTGGGCCAACAATACAATAGTTTGGGACTAGAATTAATCGCAAATCACAATCACAGTCATACCTTAACAAGAGCAATATTTGCAGCAATGACAGGGACCTCTCCACTGGCAAAGCCTATGATCAAAATGTTGGCCCCCCAACTCAAAACCTTCATTGCCTCTTTAGTAAGCTTGCCTCCAACTGGATCATACAAAACGTCAACCCCTTTAAGCTTTCTGGCTTTTAAGAAGTCCTTCACACTTTGGATGAGATTTTGAGTGCTGGAGTCCACTACATGATCAACACCCAATGACTTCAAATATTCCACCTTGTCAGCTCCCCTGGACCCAAATTGACACAAACAAATTTCAAAAAGAATGAATAGAAAGCAAATAGCAATCCCAATTCCCACACGAACAAAAGCAATCAAGAAATGAAATAAGTTTAAGTACCTAGCTACGGCAATAACAACGGCTCCAACGACCTTGCCAATCTGTACGGCTGCAAGACCAACACCTCCAGCTGCACCAAGAACCAGCAACACCTACAAATTAACATTTGAAAAAAAAAAATCAGACATAAATCACAGAGACATATACAAACACAGATGAAGATCATGACAAAGATGATTACTTGGCCGGAGGTCAAATTGGCCCGGTGAACCAGAGCCACGTGCGAGGTCCCAAATGCAACAGGTAGTGCACCGGCAGCTACCAGATCACACCCCTCTGGCACTCCAAACCTTCCATTAGAAATTCACAATTCCCACATTATATTTCTATAAAGAGTGAGAGACATAGGGAGGGGCCAGCTGAACTCACAGTTGGGATTGATCGGCGACAATGAACTGGGCGAAGGAGCCGAGGGCGGCAAAGGAACAAACAGGGTCACCGACTTTGAACTTGGAGGCGGCGGTTCCTACGGCGTCGACGATGCCGGAATAGTCAGAGCCAGGAATGAAAGGGAGGGGTGGCTTCTCTTGGTACTTTCCCAGTATCTGTAGATAATTGGCGTAGTTCAAGCTCGTAGCTTTCACCCTCACTCTCACCGACGTGGGAGACTCCAATTCCGGAATCGGATGATTCTTCTCCACCACTATTGCGTTCTCTGCTCCTCCTTCTGAAATTGGTATTGTGGGGTCCCCCAATTTCCTGCACACCAGAGCCTCCATTTTCTTCCTCCTTGGAAAAATGGGCTTCAATTTTAACTCAAAAACAAATTTCGGGTAATTTTAATTGACATTTTGTTTTGTATCATTAACAAGGCACGGACGTCGTCGTTTTCCTTCCTGAATGAAACGAAAAATGAAACTCTCTTTTTATTGCTTATTATTATCATTTTTAAATAGCAGTTTTACTTTTCTTTTATCTATGTGCTTAAAAACTAAAACTGAAAAATCAGGTGAGGGGCGGAAGATTGAAGGCGCCAAAATCCACATGGGGAGCTGCGGAGGGGTTGGGGTGTTCCCGGAGTTTCTCTTGCTTAAGAATTACAGTAAAGTTTCAAGTTTTCATGGCAACAACAACACCATCAGCTTAAGCTTGCCTTCAAGATTTGGTTTAGATACCAAAAGCTACGCCACTCTTAAATCCTTCCCGGTCGCTTCTGCTTCTGTCAGTGGCGCCGGTGCCCAATACGGTGGTTCTGGTACTAAAGTCCTCATCTTTATGCAATTCAATAGGCTTTTCTTCATAACATGTTGGGTTTTTTACACTCTTCTTGCTCTGTGATTATTGATTAATTACCATTTACCAATGAATTTTACTGTTTCTTCCAAAGATCTTTACTTTACCAGCCCGCTGGTGCTGGTAATTTTGATGCAGTATGATTTTGTTGTTAACTGGTTAGTATAGCTATTAGTCTATTACTATTAGCTATTAGTCTATTACTATTAGCTATTAGTCTATTACTATTAGCTAGTGTCAGTGTGTGCATTGGTAAGATTGCCATTTACAACACCGATACTTCCCTTTTAACAACTAAGTAGAGGTCTGGGGTTTTATCTTGAAGTGGAACCATGCATTATATATATTCAGTTACCGATGGGTGATTCATATTCTACAGCATGTATGTGTTTTTGAACTTTGAGCCGACTCTAAATCTCTCTACCAGAGCAATTGCTGGATGTGCAAACAAAGCAGAAGAGGAAGGGGATTGCTGGCATAGATGAAGATGAGGTGGTGGATCCTAAAATTTTAGCTGACCCAGATGGTTGTTTTTGTGAGTTTAGAGGAGTGGAGATACACCACAAGGTGTGTGGTGGGGCACAATCACAGGCACATGATGAGACTCAGACTATCTCTAGCCAGGCTAAGGAGGTTGGTCTTGTTCCTCCTATGATTTTATTACATGGCTTTGGAGCCTCAGTTTTTTCGTGGAATCGAGTTATGAAGCCGTTGGCAGATGCCATTGGCTCCAAAGTTCTTGCCTTTGATAGACCAGCCTTTGGGTTGACATCAAGGGTAGACCCTTTTGGGCATTTATCTTCTGGAAATGGGGAACCAAAACCTATGAATCCATATTCCATGGCATTTGCAGTGCTTGCCACCTTGTATTTCATTGATTTTCTAGCAGCTGAGAAGGCGATATTAGTGGGGTATGTACTTAAATAGTTGTCCTCATTTTGTGCCTTTTAGCTATAAATATATCTTAGATGAACTAATCAATTTTCTCAATCGTTATTGTTGTCATCACCAAATTTTACTTTTTAAATCAGGCATTCTGCTGGTTGTCTTGTAGCAGTTGATTCATATTTTGACGCCCCAGAACGTGTTGCTGCTCTAATCCTCGTTGCCCCAGCTATTTTTGCCCCACCTTCTGTTCAAAAGGTTGTTAATGGAAATCAATCAGGTGATGATAAGCAGACTGAAGAAGACGCCTCAAATTCAATAAATCTAGTGAATCCATTCATCCAGTTTTTCAAGATTGTGTCCAAATTTACCAAATTTATTTCGGAGGCAATAATGCGAATGGTGAAGCGGATGGCAGGCATGATTAGCTCTTTGTATAAGAAAATCCTGTCAGCCATCCTACGCTCTGCCTTTGCTGCAATCCTGGTAAGAATTTCTCTCTCGGTGACTTACAGTGCATTTCGTTTGATTTTTCTAATTAATTTCAACCAAAGTAAAACAACAAATGGCAAAGATTGTCTTGAAAACATTTCTTCCAAAAATTCAAAGTTATGGCTTGAAAAATCTGATCATTCCAGTATAATGGTTGTATAGATACGCCTTCTTGAATAAGAAGTAGCTGATTCTTTTTAAAACATCTGAAAGTAATTCATGACATGCTTGATGTTTCTCAGGTACGGATGGTAATTGATAAATTTGGAATTGTTGCTGTCAAGAATGCGTGGTATGACTCGAATAAAGTTACTGAACATGTTATACAAGGGTATACAAAGGTTGTCATTATCTTCGATTGTTTTTCCTTCTTTTTTTTTGATTTTGGAGGAGCATATATATAGTGCTTACCTGGATGTTAATACCACAATTGCAGCCATTGAGGATTAAGGGTTGGGACAAGGCACTTTTGGAGTACACAGCAGCAATGTTCACAGACACTTCTTATGAATCAAAACCGCCATTGTCAAAAAGACTTCGTGAAATCTCATGTCCTGGTAACAGCTTTAACCCTACATTTTTCCCACTTAGCATTAAAATGTGTTAAATCATGATATTGAAATAGGCAATTGAAAATCAAGAGAATGAGTTATGGCTGTAAGAAGATAGTCCCACTAGACCAAAAAAGTAGTTTGTTAATGGTGCAGATTCATTGTTCATCCATGTCATCATGAGTATCCAATTTGGTAAGACAGACAGAAGAAAGTGCGTCGATGCAATATAGTCTAAGTTCTGTTAAGGCTGAATTTCGATCACTAGAATTCGGAAAAAAAGAAGTTAAAAAGCCGGTAATGCCAGTGGAGGGTGTCTATGAAATTAAAATGCTTCAAGCCTTCAATTGACCTAGATGTAATTTCTAGTTACACTTGGTCTTTGATTTCTAACCAGATGTTGATACTAGTTATTGTCTCTGTGAAACTCAGTCCTGATTGTTACGGGGGATAATGACCGGATTGTCCCCTCCTGGAATGCCAAGAGACTTTCACGAGCCATACCTGGATCTTGGTTTGAAGTAATAAAGGATTGTGGGCACTTGCCACATGAAGAGAAAGTTGAAGACTTTGTTTCGATAGTTAAGAAATTTCTGCAAAGTGCTTTGAAAGATTCTCAGGAGCAGAATCTACAAGTTGTAGTGTGAAGTTTGTCTCCTATACCCCATACTGCCATGCCACAGCAAAAAATGGCAGGTTCTGAGTCTATATGTGAATTTCTTAGGACGCTGGAAACTTTGTGCAGCAAGGTCTGGAGACCGATAATCGATGTGTAGTGAGCAGCTGTAACAGCACCCATGATTATATTTGTGCTCCACAGAGTCATTTGGATGTTCAATAGTTGTAATTGAATGTCTATTATTGGTATTCACATTTTCATGTCATATTTGTGAGTTGGAAATGAAGCAAACCCTATATACATTCTTGTTTTCACTGAAATGTTAGTCATCTCTTAAAACACAAGTGCTGATTGATGCTAATTACAAACTTATTCAGAAAGGAGGATCAGTTGAGATGGTAAGACTCGCATCTTGTAAGCCTGAAGGAACATCAAATCCTGACATGAAGTCATCACCGAAGATCACAGCACCGGCTGCCAGCGCTCCAGCCCCCAGTCCCATTCCAAAGCCATGTGCTCCTCCACCGCGACCAGACGGTGCTCTAGATGATGGCATATTAACATAGGTCTCAGGCATTCTATCTGTTCTAGGGATCAAAGTTGGTATGTACCCAACATTAGAAGGTGGAGGAGGTGGTGATGGAGTTCTAGGCGGCTGATAGCTGGGTCCACTTTCTGGTGGGTAGCTTGGTCCGGGTGGTGGCGGATAACTTGGTCCGGGTGGTGGCGGATAACTTGGTCCGGGTGGTGGCGGGTAACTTGGTCCGGGTGGTGGCGGGCAACTTGGTCCGCCTGCTGATGGGTTGGAATAGTTTGGAGGGAAAGGCCTTGCTTGTGCATATGAAGGGGGATTCATATGGAACTGATTTTCTTGCCTTTGGCGTGGAGTTATACGCAGAAGTGGTGGTGGTGCTGACCCGTCTCCGGTATCCAAGGTGATAGTAGTATTGCTGTGATCAATAGGTCCTCCTCCCTCGCTGCCTACAAAACAGAACTTGAAATCAACAATCACATTCTCAATTCCATCAACAGAGATAGCTTGTTATTCAAGCATCATGTTGCCATCAAACTTCAACCATAAAACAGTAAGAGGACCAACCTCAACCTGTCCATGCTTAGCCCCTTTTTAAATCCGATTGACAGAGTTTACAATAGAAAACAACCAGACCCGACCCAACCTGATGCCCAAGCTCGACTCAACCAAACCCTAATTCTAATTAACCCAACTCAACGCAACCTAATTGTAAACTAAAAACCCATTTAAACATACATGTAATTGTAACTCAATTGGATTCTACATATGTAGTCATCATACAACATATGTAATCCTTAAACTCTTTAAACTTATGTTGGTTCATCCTTCCGGATTTCGGTTTTATTTATTCTGTATAACAAAAGTGTATAAAAAGAGAATGTTTGAGTTTTTGGACATCAAGGAAGGTTGACATTATTTGTCTCGTTAAATGATATATTTTGAATTTTTTTATTAAACCCGAGCTAATCCAAACCCATTCCGAAATCTATAAAACCCCAATTAATTGAGTTATTTTTGAGATAACCTCACTTCCAACTCACCGAGTTGCACCCCTATAGAACATATACGAGGGACTGAATCATACAAGAAACAAGAGTTACATAAGAAAAACATTAGATCTTTAAAAAATTTCAAACAGTACCTGTGTGTGAGCTGCGAGCTTCCATGTCCTCAGAAATCCGTATTGAAACATCAACGAAACCTTGAGGCTTGTTGGAATTCTTTTTTCGCAGTTGATAGCTCCCGACTTCTTCAGCTCCTCCCCCTCCTCCTTGCCTTGAATCCTCGGAGTTCTTGTTATGCTTAGCCAAAAACTCTCTCAACACAATAGTTGCTGTCCCCTGAAGCCTCTCTCTGAGGAAAATAGGCTCTCTGCTGTACACTTCAATTTGCAGCGCCAAATCGTGCAAATTCGATTCTGAGCCCTCAACCAAGGTGGCAAACTTGGTTTTCCAAACTGGATTTGCATTTCCAGATGCATCAATCTTGGTGCAGTACTTGTTATTCGGGTTCGTCCACCCGACAGCATACCATTGGAGCTTCCATAGGGAGGAAGAACGCCGGAGCCCCCTAGCGGATATCAGGCACACTTCAATCCAGAGCTTCCCCATTTCCAGGCCAATTCAAGAAAAGAGAGAATTTTCTTGTGCAAGGTTTTTTTGGGATAAAGTAGATGTGAAGAAAAAGAAGGCTACTTTACTTTGGTGGTGAGATCATTTTTATACCCTAGCAACATTATGGGGTAACCCCATTTGTCAAACTTCTTTACCCTGCAGAAAGTGCATCACAGATAGACAAGAATCAATAATTTTAAAAAATTTGCAGTATAACACTGTAGGGAATATGACTGTAAGATAAGATGGTCATTTTTACTGACGGTGAAACTATTTTTACATAAGTTTACATGATCTTGACTGTCAACACATTGGAAGGGTCTAAAAATGAAAACAAGATTTCCTCCTGCTTTGATAATGCAGCATCAATTTCATACTCTTTTTCCCCATTGTGATGCTCGAAACTTAACTTTGTGATTTTATGTTCTTTGAGCATGGTAAGGTCTTTGAAAGTGGTGGAAGTACCAATAGCTTTCGACCGGCATGTTTAACCATGTGGTTGTCTTGATGACTGGTTGAAACGCCACTCCTTGTATACATCATAGCAGTGGAGCCTAAAATGTCATCCCCAAAACCACACACTTGGAAAAATGACCTGAAATTGACATGTAAATGTTGCGAAATTAAGATTTGCAGCAGAGATTTATCTTCCCACTTTGTTCATTGAAGCTTTGAAATAGAAGCCAGATTGGTATTGTTACCTCTCATTCTCTGAGCAAAGGGCTGCAATGTCATAGATATCTCTGCTTGTGAGCATTCTGAAATTAGGTGAATACAATCAAACAATAAAGTTAGAAATTTAGAAAGAAGAAAAGACTAAAACTTGAGTTTATAAAGAAAGAATGGCGAACCTTATGATTCTTTTCACAATCATCCTTCCAATTCCCATTCCCCTCAATGAAGGAATCACCTGAAAGACACTAAACCATATTTATATGAATACTTCCAAATTACAACACTTACTGTAGAGATTAAAATGTCGAAAATTGCAGATATGGGCATAGGCACATTGAATACACCTTAGTTTAAAGTATAATATGTACCATGACATCGTAGATGGAGGCGGTGAGCCCAAGATCAGAAACGGCACGGCCAAAGCCGACCAATTGACTGTTAAATGGGGAAACAGGCATCACCACATTCTGAAGCAACTCGCCGAAACCCACTATCTTCTTCGGCTGCTGCTGATTGATCAAAGATGATGACGAATTGTTAATTGCATCATTTGGCTTGGAAAAGACAGAGACAACTACTGAGCTGTGGGAGAGGGCGATGCGGAGCTTGTGCAAGTCAACAGGTTCAACGACGGAGCGGCCGCCGCCGGCGTCGAGGTAATTGGGGAAGCGGTGGCAGGAGAGGTTGCAGGCGATGAAGAGGTCGCGGAGGTCATCTGGGTTTATGTGAGATAGGTTTGTCGAGATGAAAATTGGGAGTGATGAGGGTTGGTGCTTCAGGGGTGCTTGTGATTTTGAATTTAGTGGCGCTTGAATGGTTTTGTCCAATTGGGTTTTGCCTCTGCTGCTTACCCATTTCAACTCCATGGTAGTCTTGGTCAGCATGGACGTGGACATGGACATTGCAGCAGTAGCACCTGCACCTGCAGTGACCACCATCGCTTCCTCACGGAGGATAATGTGTAAACATCTTGAAAAATTTAGTGATAAACGGCCCAGATTGTGAAAGTCAAAACTACCCTTAATCTCTTATTTACTTCAAAAAGAAAATTTAAGAAATATAATGATATTAGGAAAAAACTACATTTCTCTTGTTCGGATCGAATTCAGTAATATCATTAGAACGTCCTACTATTGCCGATTGGGAGGGATTAAGGCTTTCTTGGTTTTGTTTCAATAGCTTTAATGAATATTGAATTTGCGAATAGTATAATAATTACATTGTAGAAAGTCAAAACCCAAGAAACTACTCTTTTTAATTCTTTTTTTTTTTTGCAATATAACAATATTGAAAAAAAAAATTATTCCTGATTTTATTTTGGTCAAATTTGAAATCATTCATTACACAATAATGAATAATATATATGACTAGATCGTGGTACAAGTTGACAACCATCATCATTTTCACTAATTGAGTGATTATATCGTTCGTGGGTTTGATCATATATAGTATATGACTATATCGTAGTTAACAAATATTGACATTGATCACATTATTTTATAGGGCAAACTGTTGCTACCATCCCTGAATTTACACTAATATTAGCTATCGTCCATGAACTTCATTATTAGTAGCAGACGTCTCTGAATTATGTCCAAATGTGCATTGATCGTCCCTACATTAACATTCTTAACTATTTCTGTTAAAAATAAGGGTAAGATTATCTTTTCAGGTGTGTTTATACAATTCTCTCCATTCAACATAAATTAAGCCCAAAATTTTCATTTTCCCGCCAAATTTAACTCTAACTTGCTCTATATATATATATATATATATATATATATATATATATATATATATATATGTACTTTGAAATAATTGGCTCACAAATTCGGTAGAAACTCATAAATACTTGGCTGCAACCCAGAAATACTTGCAGCAACCTAGAAATAATTGGTTGCAACCCAGACATGTCACAATCATCTTCATCGATTGGAGAAAGGAACTTCACGACATGGAAGCAGTGTAAGTGTGGTGGCTGGATTAGACCTCACACTTCATGGACATATCTTAATCCTGAAAGAAGGTTTGAAGCTTGTGAGAACAATCAGGTAAGAAATTTGCGAATTTAAGGATTTTTTTTTTTGAGTTTTTTGGTGTTTTCATTTCTTGGTTTAAAATGCTTTGACATTGGGTATGAAATTAAAACCCAAAATAAGAAAGAAAGATGGCATTATTGGGAGTGGGTGGACAAAGAGACTTGTCCAAGAGGAAAGGAAGTTCTTCCTGGGTTGCTTAGAAGATTAAGAGGAATGGAGAATGAGGTCAATACATTACAAGAAGAGAAAGAACAAGTTAGAAGATAAAATGGGAATTTTAGAAGAAGAAAAGAAAAAATTGGAAGGCAAAAGTGTAGAATTAAGAAAGGAAACAACCTTGGATAAACTACATAAAAGTACTCAAATTATAGGAGTCATTTCAAGTTCGTAGCTCAACTCTGAAAATTGGCATATAGGTACCCAAACTATCAAAATACAACATCTAGGTACCCACCGTCAGCAATCTGTTAAAAAAATCAGTTAAGTGCTGAGCTGGCATTTTTTTGTTGAACTTTATGCTGAGTTAGATTCCATGTGGATAAAAAAATAATAAAAATTGAATATATATTAAAAACAATTAATAAAATTGTAAAATAAATTATAAAACAAAAAAATTGATAAACATCAATCTTCCTCCCCCAAAACGGCTTCGCCTGCTTTGCTCTCGACCGCGAAGGCCACGGCTGATCCCAGCGGCCCCCAAATTCATGCCCAAAATCAGCCTTCAATTGATACTCAAACCCAACTAACGATGAACACCCAATCCCCCAAATTACATTATAAACTTTAGAATAAATTAACGATCAAAAAACCCAAGCAAAACAGCTTTGATCAAAAAATCCAAGCAAAACAGCTTTGATCAATTAGGACTTCGTCGGTCTCAATTGGGGCTTCATCGATCTTAGGTGAAGCTTCCTCGCTGTCAAGTGAAGTTTTGTCACTCTCAATTGGGGAATCTTCGGTCTCAATTTGGAGATTTCCAGTCTCAATTGGGAGATTGCCGGTCCCAATTGGGAGATTGCCGGTCTCATTGAGAGATTGCCGGTCTCAATTAGGTCATGGTCGATCTCAATTGGGGCATCATCAGTAACAGTGCGAGATCAACTCCGATCTCGTTTTGTTGGTACTGAGCTACTGGAAACGGTGCGGAGCGGCTCAGATCGTTTGCTAGCTTATCAGACTGCTGAGAAGGCATGGAAAGCTCATCGATGAGAAAATCGCATGTCGGGTTGTGCCTCTTAATGGCAATTTGCATGTGTTCGAGCTTCACAATCTTGCGCTTCTTCTCCGTCGCAACCTCAGCCGAGCCGACCTCTCTGCCAAGAACTCGAGGAAGAGCTAGGTTGAGCACGAGACAAGGCGTAAGGCTTCCGAGTTTATCTTGTTGATGTCCCTATCGAGCTTCATTTTCCTCTTAACCCGACCATTTAGGAATTCGGATATGATCGATTCTGCTTTCTTTTCTTCATATGCTGCCTTCTGGGTTTTCTGGGTTGACTCTCCCTCAACGGCGAGCTTCGACTGCGATGTTGGCAGGAGTGGTTTCGACTTGACGAGGGGAAGAATATGATGTCATTGGCGATGGTTGGATTGGTCGGAAGCGGGGGTTGCGACGGTGGCCTTGTCGTTGTCGCAGAGAAGATGAAGAATGAGGGTTCGGGGAGAGAGAGTGAGATTCGGTAGAGAAAGAGTGAGATTAGGTTTTGTTTGGTTTTATTATTTTTATTATTCATTTTAATATTTATTAATTATTTTTAATATATTTAAATTTTTATTTTTATCTACATGGAGTCCATGTTAGCATAAAAAAAAGGGACCCACATGTGTCACTTAGGCACTAAACAGATTTTTTTTAACAGATTGCTAACGGTGGGGTGGGTACCTAGATGTTGTGTTTTGATAGTTTGGGTACCTAGATGCCAATTTTCATAATTGGGGTACGAACTTGAAATGATCCTTATATTTTGGTACTTTTATGTAGTTTATCCAACAATCTCAGGCATTGGGTTATCAACAACGAGAGAAAACAATGTGGGGAGCTTTGCTTCTTTCATGGTTGCTGGTGATAATGATGTTGATGATTGCGATGAAGTTGGTGACTAGCATTCCTCGGCCAACTCACTTTAAAGAAAAATGATAATCAATTAAGGTTTTATGTTTTTGGGTGTTTATGTGTGTCATTGTTAATGTTTGGGATGCGGCGTTTCATTTGTTTGTGATGCAATGTTTATGTTTCTTGTTTTATATTTTTGCATAAAAGCTAAAGACCAAATTCGATTATGTGATTTCTGTGCTAAGTAGATTGTAGAATGCAGAGCACATCAAAAGAGTATGGATGACAAACCAATAACTTAAAGAGTCCCACAACTCTTTCTAAATTAATTGAAAATATAAATCTCCAGCAAAGCATAGTCAAATGCTACAACCTCTATACGCCCAATTTTCATTCCATAACGAGCAAGAGCACGGAGAGCAAACTGAGCACCTGGACCAGCAAGATGACACACAGTAAGATGAGTTTTAAATCACATGAAATCCTTGAAATGGGAAGACAACAAGCATTCATCAGCTAAGCTCTACCACCAAATTTAACATCCAACCAACTTAACATCGCAGACTTTACAAAAAAAAAAGTCAAATTGGTCCCAAAAAGCAGTCTTTAGCGATGAAATGATGATTTAGCAAAAAAATCTGCACTTTTCAAATTGGTGACTTCATCAGATATTGTCCTTCAAATTCTCCATGCTCTACCCCCCTCTTAGAAGGAGGTTTCAATCTTCTAGACGGCATGGAATTTGGCAGTGAAGATGATGGCCTAGCTGATGCATGGAGGGACTGTGAAGATGTTGGTTCAGCAGATTCTTTTTGGGACTGTGAAGATGACCGTCCAATAGATGTTGGGAGCGGCTGCGAATGACTTGGTCCCTAATTGAAAAATCACACAGATTATCAAAGAAGGACAGCAACTTGAAACAAAACTATTCCAAGCTAAACCATTATTATTCCAAATTGAAACAAAACAATTTCACAGCAGCTTATATACTAAAATCAAACAAACAAGAGAAATAGGACAAGTGGTGCATTAATATACCTGAGATTGATCTTCGACTCTATGCCTTGTTTTATTATGTCCATCTTGGCCACAAACAGAGATTGATCTTCGACTCTATGCCTTCTTAACTTGGCAAGCGGTGGATTGTAATTTGATGGCATAGGGTTTGGAGGAACAGGAGCTGGTAAAACAAATTGGTGCCTCTAAACTAAGGGGAGACACAAGATGATGTCCGAAAGTACCATGGAAGCAGAGCAATAGCTTTTCATACAAAACAAATTACCCCAAAAATTTCGAATATAAAAACTCAACAATGGAAGTAGAGCAAGACTCACTGTACTTAGGAGTGTCTCCTAACCATCTAAATAGAGTAGCCATGAGAAGAACCAGCAAAGATTCAACCCAATTTCTTCAAACCCAACCCCAGTTCAATTTTCCCCAAATCACTCTGAAATAAACCCTAAACCAGAATTTTTGAAACAAGAACGACAATCACTTACCTCACTCAACCGAAAATCAGTGACTAATCGAACGCCGCTAAATCTCAATCTCTCATAATCTCAAACCCTACCTCACCCTCTTCGCTTCGAACATAATGGACGCCATACTCAGTAAGGGCATTCTCGTTCTTTATTTGAAAGAGAAGGATTCGAGCCACAACCAAAATGACTCTTTCACCCTTAATATTTTGATCACGTGCCTATCACATGACTTTTTTTAACAGAAATAATTAAGAATTTTATACATTTTGGTATAATTTAGAGACGTTTGCTACTAATAATGAATTTCATGAACGATAGCTAACATTAATGTAAAGTTCAGAGACGATAACAACAGATTTCCTTTATTTTTTATAAGAGAGTTATTGTATATTTGTATAGATTTTAATATGTAACAATAGATTATTGTCGGTATAAGAAAAATAGAAGAATATTGCATGGGTGAATCCGAATGAATGCCAAATAATTTGATAAGAAATTGGTTTTTTTTTTTTTTTTAATTTGATAAATAGGGCCAAACATATTATGATGGACAAATTTGATAAGAAGCCGAAACAATTAACTTACTCACACATTGCAATTCTGCCCAACATTCTACCTAAAAACTTGAAAAAACAAAGAAAAAGACATTCTACCTAAAGAAAAAAGAAACCCAAAATTCAAAGTACAATGAAACTTCCTAACAAAAGTAAAACTACGAAACAAAGAGAGGTGCGTGGTAGATTGAGGGCACCATTATCTATCCCATCATATGTCATGGAACCATTTAGAGGGTTCGCATTACCATTAGGCACACCAGGCACTGTTGGTGCTTGCCCACCAGGCACTGTTGGTGTTCGCCCACATGGCACTGTTGGTGTTCGCCCACCTCCCAAAAAACTGATAGGATAAACTGGGCTCTTGTTGGGATAAAATAGACCCCAATGTTGCTCCACTGCATCCCCAGGCTTCATGTTCTCATTAAACATGGCAAACAAATAAGCCTCGATCGATTTCCCCGGCCGCCTCGAAGTTCCACCGGACGACAACACGTGTTTTACTAGGTTCGTGTTGTATGTTTGTGCATTGTCGGCCGTTGCCACATCCCCGTTCCCACCTGATGGCCAACCTGTCTCCGACACCACCACTTCAACTTCCGGCGCGCTTGCCTTCTCCAGTGACGCATATAACGCATCCAACATGGCATCAAACAAGTTGTCATAACGTAGACTGCCGTCTCTCACAGCTGTCTTCGATCCGAACAACGCGTAAGGTAATGCGATCTGAGTTGGGTCACTAATGTAGGCAAAATAAGGGTACACATTGGCTAGCAATGGTGCGCCAATGGAGTTGAGATATTGAGCAATAGGTGCCATGTATTGCATAGACTCTTGAGAAAACGTTGCGGCCGAGGGAGGGTAAGATGTACCTAACACTTGTGTTGCAACTGAAGTTGACACCTTGATTTCTTGTGACACAAGGCTCAGTGCCTTTTGCAAGTTTTGCATTGCTGGGAGGATGTATTGGGCGAGCTCTCCTGGGATCACTTCGTTTCCTACGGCTACGTATCGAAAACGAACTTCATGCGAATAAGGCTTAATGTTTGTTGCTACCCAGTTCTCCGCGTTTGAGTAGGAGCTTGCAAGTTGTTCGAGATCCTCGTTCTTAGTTCCGACTAGGACTTCAATGCCAGAACCACGAAGCGCCTCTAGGGCTTCTTGGTTTGGATTGTAGAGCCGCATGCGGGTGATTTGGTTCGATTTGTACAAGCTGACTACTTCTGTTGGTGGGGGCAAGTTGTCGGCCACCATTCCATAGCATACGCCAATTGAAGAAGCCGATGTGGAATATGGTGAAAGAAATAGTGAAAGAATTAAACCAACGAAAGTAAGCAATACAATGCTTTTAGCCATTGAACTAATCGCGCGCTTGTCTAAAAACGAAGAAAAAAGTGTATTGAAATCTAACTCTCACAACTTTGCTTGATTGATGGGATGAATGGTTTGCAAAATACAAATCTAAACTAGCCTTTTTATAGCCACCCATAATCAAACTCCAATCCTACGCTAGGAAAGGGAAGGAGGCATAAACTGGATTGTGGAAAAGGGAAATATACAATCCCAATTCTAAGTAGGAAATTGAAGAGTCAAACTAGGAAATCCTAAGTTAACAAAAACGGGAAACTTTAGTGAAATCCTTGTTTGATAATGTGGCTTTCCGGTTTTATTGCTACTAAATTTTGTTGGTCTGAATTGCTACCTGAATTGCTCAGCAAGCAATTTCATAACTGGGTATTGAACTCACTGCAAATATAAACATTGGTCTGATTTTTTTATGCATATTTGGCAAACTCATAATATATGCACTCATCAGATAAACAAAAAGAAAAGCCATAAAGGTTTAAAAAATTTCTATTCCAACACATAGAATTCTATATATATTTTGTATCTAAAAATGGCATCACATCACCAGTTAGGCTGTGGGATTAATAATCTGATCATACTATCTAAATTCATAGTGTGATGATCATCATCCTGAAAAAAGTCTCGTTAAAATGTTGCCAGACTTAGATTTGCCCAAATAAGCGACATGAACATATCTTCCAAGTTGGTGGACTTTCTTGCAAACCTTGCATGTTTTGTCCACCCGCCTCTTCCACAAATATTCCCCATCCACTAATTTCAAAATAAAAAAAACAATTCTCAAACTCAGCAAAAAACCAATTTCAAAATAAATAAATAAAATTGATTTTTCTATCAAATAAATAAAATTTCAAATTTGCTAATGATGCATACCTTCGACATAGGATTTGAAGAAATCCTTGTATGTCCCTCCAATTTTCCTTCTCAGAACCCCATTCTGCATCCTAATAAGAAAACGGAATTAGTAAATTCATTAAACACACTGACAACTAAGCGCGGAGTCAGAAACTTTCATAATAGTGGGCTATATGTAATTTCTTTTCTTTCTTCGGTCTATTACATGGGTGATTGAATGAAGTAAGCTTTATTGGCATGTAATGAGCTAATTTCTAATGAATGGATAAATTTCATTGAAATTTAACACTAAAAAACAAAATTTAATAAGTTTGCACAGGGGAATTCTCCGTCCGTAATATCTAGTCTTCAACTATCTATGTCACGGGTTATTGTGTTTTGTTAATAATAACATGTAACCCGATTAAATATATGTACCTGTTCCTTGGACATTCTCTATCCAGACTTAATTGGTGGCTTCTCTGGCATCTTCAATAAGCAGAGCATCCTCTGCAGACCTGTTTGAGAGCAATCAAGTGCCTCAATGACACTTCTAAAAAATGATTGCTTGCTTTTCTTCTTACTTGTCATCACCCGTGTCAGTTTTGGCCAACACTCTAAATTAAGACTTTTTGGTGATGAACAAAGGGGGTTGATAAGTTCTCTGCAGCTCCAAAATTGGAATGGAATTATTGACACATGGAGGTGTCGAAGGAAGTGTTCTTAACACTACCATGGCTGCTGCTTATGGAAATTATTCTGTCACTGCCCACAACTTCATATGCTCACTTGATATGTGTTTTTCTGTTTGAGTGACTAAATTTTGGCCACTTAAGAAAAAGTTGTAATTTTTACAATTTTCTGGTAGTATTCACACTCATCAATGAGATACTATTATGACAGCAGAAGAGCAACAATTTTGCTGCGAGCCTCTTTGAACTGCACAATCAATCATCTTCCTAGCACACACCACCTCTTTTCACCCTCTCTGCAGAACTGGTGGCAAGTGAGCAAACAAACACAAAAACAAAAACTATTTGGTGACCATTACATGTCTGTCTGGTTTAGACAACAAAAACCATGCCAATCTCAAGAAGAGACCCCGGTGGAACCTTCACCGCCATATCTGGCCCCCGTCAATCTCTTCGTAATAGATGAGCCTTGCTTTGCTTTAACGTGTGTGAGTGCCCGAGTATAAAATGCAGTTCCAGCTTGTTGAGCTGCATAGGGATCTTCAATCTCCCAGCTTATCTACTAGTAGTGTTTCAGATGAGTCAACATCTTGATGAACTTTCACGGTAGCCATACACAAAGACTAGGACGCGGTGGAAGTTAGCAGGAGGAATGCCTGGGGTGAAATCTGTGAACACAAGGCCTTACAACACCTTACAATGAATACATGAATAGACACTAGGTCCATCAAGAACTGCCATGAATCTTGATGTTGGTTAAATCATCTTCCATCGTGCGCATTTCAAATCCCAAACTTGGTTCAAATTCAATCCCAATCCCATTTTCATCATCTTCATAGCTAATAATATCATTAGTCGTAGGAATTAATTTGTTTTTTTTTTGCCAAGTAGGAATTAATAAGTTGATTATTACATTTGTAATTTAAAAAAATATTATAAATCACTGACAATGATGACATATTTTGGTAACCATGTAAAAAAAATTCTATTGATCTATTCTGGATCTAAAACTTTTATTTTCTGGAGAAATTGTTAGGGAATACAAATATATCACATTTCATTATCTCCTCAGCATTAATAATCTTTCAAATACTCTTTTACATTCGTGCACCTTTTGTACCTTAATGGATATGTTACATAAATCATATGTCTTCTCGATACAAAGAACGATCGTCTTGTGTTTATCTATATATACCAATAAAATAATTCAGTTGTATGCAAGCAACTTGATTTTTTTCCTTAAATTATGATGTACTAGACTCTTGACACCCGCTAATGCTTGTGTTAGTTTTTTTTTTATTTGTTAGAAAAAATTAAAATAAAACAAATAATATTAATTTTTAATTTTTTTTTAAAAACAAAAATAAGAGGAGTAGCCTTGACTTGACTTGCCAAGTGGATCTAGCTCATATGGTTCTAGCTCTGACTTGCAGATTAATAGTTTCAAGTTTGAACCCCAACGACATATTTTGTGGTAAAATCCCTCATTCCCTATAAATAATAGTGATCGAACTGTTTTCAACAAAAACATAAATAAATAAATAAATAATGAATAGTACTTGAGCCCACTACTTCTTTTTTTTTACCACCCACCCCTTCCATTAACCATCACTCCTCTCATTAACCATTATCATTTTTTTTTAATTTATAAATTAATATTTTATTTTAATATTGTATCATTAACTATTAAATAATTTAAAAGATAACTTTTCAGAAATTTTTAGTGAAGCCTTTTGACCCTCTTGGCTTTATAATAATAGAGAACTAAAAAAATATGAAATTATTACTTTTATTGCCAAGAAAATGCTCAGAAAATGTAATAAGGCCGAACAATTAGCTAACTAGCTAGCTTTGGCAAAAAAATAAAACCATTGCTAACTAACCTAACTTCACGTAATCTAAATACTCAAAATAAAAAAGAAATGCAATGAAAAACAAGAAATAGAAAGACGATGCGCGTGGAAGATTGGAAGCCCCACTGAAGATTTCATTGGGATCGCTTGGATTATTGTTGGTCTTAGGCACCCCAGCTCCTAAGAAATTGAGAGGATAAACTGGGCTCCTGTTGGGATAAAATAGACCCCAGTGTTGCTCCACTGCATCTCCAGGCTTCATGTTCTCATTAAACATGGCAAACAAATATGTCTCCATCGATTTCCCCGGCCGCCTCGGAGTCCCACCGGACGACAACACATGTCTTACTAGGTTCGTGTTGTATGTTTGCGCATTGTCGGCCGTTGCCACATCCCCGTTCCCACCTGATGGCCAACCTGTCTCCGACACCACCACTTCAACTCCCGGCGCGATTGCCTTCTCCAGTGACGCATATAACGCATCCAACATCGCATCAAACAAGTTATCGTAAAGTAGACCACCGTCTGTCACATCGGTTTTCGACTCGAACAACGCGTAAGGTAATGGAATCTGAGTTGGGTCACTAATGTAGGCAAAATAAGGGTACACATTGGCTAGCAATGGGGCGCCAATGGAGTTGAGATATTGAGCAATCGGTGCCATATATTGTATAGACTCTTGAGAAAATGCTGCTTTCGAGGGAGGGTAAGATGTACACCTTGATTTCTTGTGACACAAGGCTCAATGCCTTTTGCAAGTTTTGCATTGCTGGGAGGACAACCGAACGTCGGGCCAATAAGGCTTAATGTTTGTTGCTATCCAATTCTCGGAGTTTGAGTAGAAGCTTGCAAGTTGTTCAAGATCCTCGTTCTTAGTTCCAACGAGGACTTGAATGCCGGAATCACGAAGCGCCTCTAGGGCTTCTTGGTTTGGATTGTAGAGTCGCATACGGGTAATTTGGTTCGATTTGTACATGTTGACTACTTCTGCTGCTGGTGGCAAATTGTTGGCCACTGTTCCAATGGAAAGCTTTTAGCCATTGCACTGATCGTCTGCCTAAAACTGAAGAACAAGTGTATTGGGATCGAACTCTCACAACTTTGCTTGATTGATGGGATGAATCGTTTGCAAAATACAAATCTATATACTAGGCCTTTTATAGCCACACCCATAGTCAAACTCCGGAAAGGGAAAGAGGCAAAACTCCTGATTAACAAAGGAAATAAAGGCACAAACTGGATCGTTGGAAAAGGGAAACAAAGAAATCCCAGTTCCAAGTAGGAAATTAAAGAGCCAAACTAGGAAAACCTAAATTAACAAAAACGGGAAACTTTCATAAAATCCTTACGAGGGCGTGGCTTTCCCGTTTCATGCCTACAAAATTACGTAGCCTGAATTTGCTTTGCAAGCAAGTCCACAATAATACGAAAATACATCGATATTGAGAAGATGGTGATTATTTGAATTAATCATAAATTAATATCAAATTCAACACAAATATTTGTATTTTTAATCTTAATCCCACACATTAAGTCATAATGTCATTTGGCTAAGTCCCATGCATCTGGTTTTACATGAAACAAAACAAGCATGATGAATGCACCTAACCTATCAAAGAATTACAATATCTAATTACATGAAATTTTTGACAAAAAAACATAAACAATTACATGAAACTATTGCAGTTTCCCTTTTCTACTTAAAAGTTAAATATATGATGATCCTCACTGAAATTCGAGCTCTTAAACAAACTCCTAATTAACAAAGAAAAACTCAGAAGTTTAATCGTAATTTAGTTGGGTTCGGTTCATCATCACTTGTATAATGAGTAAGACAAAGATTTTTAATCACAATTATAAAAATTGAAGAGAGTAATTTGTCAAGTAGACCGTGAACTTGTACTTAGTTCATCAATTTCCTCATCGTATGAATTATTATTCCTGACTAATTTCCTCATATTTACTTGTTATGATAACAAAATGGGCCTAAAAATTTCTCACATTTCATCCGGTTTTCTATTCAAAGAAGTCACATATCTGTCATCAAAATTTTATTTGTTATAAGTAACTTTTTATTTTTTAATTTGATTTATTTTTTATTTTTAAATGTGACAGATTAAACGAGATATGACGATAAGAGGAAAATTTGTAACAGCCCGGAAATTTTAATTATTGATTTTATGCAATTATTTTTATTAAATGACGATTTTACCCTTGGTCGGTAAAGGGCTTGGAAATCAAGTTTTGTTTCAAGACACTTTTGGTGGTGTTTCGGGTACCGTTGCGTAGGTCTCGAACTCACGAGTTCGTAGACAGGCGGCACGCAAGAAACGGAGTTCGTATACGGAAGTTGTGGGTCTAGATGTGCAAGGGCATTTTGGGTAATTTGCCATGGAGGGGAGATATTTTAACCTCAATTATTGTACAACTTCATTTCATCTTCATCTCCTTATCAACTCACTCACTCTCTCTGTAACAAACATAACACAAACACACCGAAACCATTGAACCAAACCGTGCGAAAAACCAAAAGAGAAACCAAAAGTCAACGTTGAATTCAAGGCTTTAACTTCCCATTTGGATCAACTAATCGTATTCTACTCCTTCCCACGATCACAACCATACCAACCATCGAAGGAGAGGACCACGGTGGAAGCCGAACCGAGTAAAGGAAGTTTCAGATCTTTGGATCGATTTTCCGGCTTACACAGGTACGTGTTTGATGTTTTGAGGTTATATTTGGATTCCTGGGTTTGAGTAGATAGATTTAGACGTAAAATTTGTGTAAAACGGTTGAGTTTTGAGGAAGTTGTAAAGCTTGGAGTTTCGGTCGGAAATGGCGGATTCCGGCGAACCAGACAGCGGCGGAGGTGGCGGTCCGGTCATCTTCTCCGGCCAGCTTCCGGCGACGGCGACGACAGTCCGGTCGTCTTCTCCGGCGAGTCATCGGTGACCGGTCGGGTCGAGTTGAACCAGTCGGGTTGAGTGAACCGGTCGGGTCGAGTTGGACCGGGTCAGGTTGAGCCGAACCGGGTTGGACCGGTTCAGGCGCGTGAACACTGTAGCAGGCGCGTGACCGGCGCGTGAGGGCGCGTGAGCGCGTGTGCCGACCTTCCGGCGGCGCGTGGCGGCGCGTGGGGTCGAGGCTGACGTCACGGCGGCGCGTGGTAACCAGTTTTCGACGTTCTGAATCTGTTGGTACAGGTTTCAGGTTGATCGGACATCGTTTAGAGGTCGTTTTAAGTGTTCGAAGTTGCTGTGATTTTAGGAACAGCATGGGTAGACTTCCCGAGGTTTAGGAAGTTGTTATATACGAGTCTTATTACTAGCCGGTAATCCCGATTGTTGTTTTTGACAAGCGATATTGTTCCGGGAACCTCAGAGGAACGAGCGAGACGGGATTGAGCTAGCTTGAAACAGGTTTGTGAGTGGACTTTGTTTTATAAACTGAATTGCATGCATCAAAATATCTTTGTTAAATACGGTTATGTATTGTGGCATTGAATTTCTGAATGTTAGAAATGATTTCTAGACACATGTTTTCCACTATTTCAGTTAAAGTATGATTTGAGAAATATCATGGTTTTAGACTCGATTTTGATAACGTTTTGACGTAGAAATTATTGAGTCAATGATTTGGGTTTTGACCTTGTTGTATGCGTTTATCGGATTTGGTCATATTTGAGGGAGGTAAGGACTCGGGATGAGGATCCGTTATTAACGGTGAACCCGATGAACCTCCAAGATAAACATTGAATTTAGGGAGGCCAGGACTTGGGATGAGGATCCGTTATTAACGGTGAACCCGATGAACCTCCAAGAT
The DNA here is from genome assembly GCA_037349345.1 of Oemleria cerasiformis. NCBI lineage: Eukaryota > Viridiplantae > Streptophyta > Magnoliopsida > Rosales > Rosaceae > Oemleria > Oemleria cerasiformis. The sequence goes on along the minus strand of JAZGTL010000007.1, from coordinate 31,922,529 downwards.
AAACATTGAATTTAGGGAGGCCAGGACTCGGGATGAGGATCCGTTATTAGCGGTGAACCCGGTGAACCTCCAATATAATGATATGATATGCTAGTCGAGAGATAGGCCGACTGATCCAATATAATGATATGATATGCTAGTCGAGAGATAGGCCGACTGATGCAATATAATGATATGATATGTTAGTCGAGAGATAGGCCGACTGATGCAATATAATGATATGATATGCTAGTCGAGAGATAGGCCGACTAATGTGATAGCATAGTACAGAGAGTTGTGATACAGTACTAGCACACCCCAAGGGATACCTTGGTGGCTAGTGGATGTGTCGGGAACAGTGGATTTGAGATATTATGTGTCTAGGTTGAATTAAATGATTTTGAATTCCTTTGAGGATGATTTTCAAACCAGATTGTGGATCACAATGTGTTTTCCTTATATGGATTTTGTGTGAGTCCTACTGAGTGGTTTTAAAGAGAAAATGAAATGCCGGTGATTTAAAGATGATGTTTTTATAACATGAATTGTTTATGTGATGCATGCATGGTTTTATAAATGGAGGGGGAAAAATGTAATATTCCTTGGAAAACGTTTTATAAACGATTATTTTTGTCCACTCATAACTTTTGTGTTTAAACCCCCTTCAGGCAGTAGAGTTGACGCGGACATTATCTCGAGGCAGAGGCATTAGCACTTCCGGCTACACTGTGTAGTTGTACTTGAGTAGGATATCTAATTTGTATCTTGATCCTACTTAGACGCTCTGATATTTTTGTATTTGGTTGATATTTACTTACGGGAATTTTAAGTGCTTAAATCCCTTGTCTGACAAGAGAAAGTATTAATTATTATTATAATTTCTAAGGATTGAAGGGTATTTGGGAACTTTTCCTTAGGTTGTCAGACGGGATCAGGGTTCTTCCCGGGTTTCGAGGGGAAATTCGGGACGGGTCCTGACAAAATTGGCTATTAATATAATTATAATTTTACGGAAAATTGGCTGAAATAAAATTTAACGAAGAAATTTGACAAAACACAAGTTCAAAGCAAACATCCACAAACCTACCTTAATAGAAAAAAAGCTTTGTTCCCATTCTACTCTATTCGAAATTTGGCAAACATGACATAAAAAACCGAATCAAGAGAAACCTAGCTAGCTAGCTAGCTGCTTGAATGATTCTGACTGATTTCAATCTGTCAACATATTTTTTTGATGAGAATTTGAACACCATTTCCAGGCCCTACAATCATTTTATAAGCAGGGGAGTGCTTATAATTGGGAGACAAGGAGAAAGAAAACTTGGAAATGACAAGGGAGAGGACAATCTTCAGTTCAACCATGGCAAAGTTTTTGCCCAAACAAGTCCTTGGACCCAACCCAAATGGGACATAGGCTTGGGGAAACTTGCAAGCCTTTGAGACACCATCAATGAACCTCTCAGGCTTAAACTCATTTGCATCTTGTCCCCAACTATCTGCATCTCTATTCAACGTTGGGATCAATGTCCACAAACACACACCTTTAGGGACACTTATGTTTCCCACTTGGGTGTCTTCAAGTGCCTCGCGTGACACAAACGCGGCTGGTGGGTATAGGCGAAGGACTTCTTGAATCACCATAGTCATCTAGAAGGCGCACGAGATTAGACAGTCTCACATGTTATGTTACTAAATCAATCAATGCAAACATTCATACCGTTTTGAGCTGAGAGAGTGAGTTTGCATCCGGCAAGCCATCAGGGCAGACTTGAGCTAGCTCAGCCCTGATTCGAGCTTGCCATTTGGGATGCAAAGCAAGCAACATCAAACACCAAGAGGCAGCAACTGCTGTAGTTTCATGCCCTGCAAAATAAATGGTCTTGCAGTTGTCAACAATGAAGCGCTTGGATGAGCCCTCTCCGAGGCTCTCGTCATTGATGGCTCCCTCTAGTATCGTCTGCAACAGATCCTTCTCCGACGAAGATATCTTCGCGGCTTCCCGTTCTTTCACCGCCTCCCAGATCAGTGATTCTATCTCTTTCTCTAAAGACCCTATCTCGCCCTGCTTCTTCAAGCCACTGCGCACATTGTTAAACATTATGACCTTGTAATTTGTGTATAATCACATAAATATTGTACATACGTTGTTAATTAGTGTCACATTTACCTACCCGAAATTCGAAAATAGGAAATTTTGCTTGGATAGGACTTCTTGAAGATCTCTAAGCTTGGAGAAAATCTCCTTGCCCTTGACATAAGAGCTTCCAAAACAAGCCCTTGATATGACATCTGCAGAAAAATCTCTTAAACCCTCATCAACATGAATCTCTGCTGTCACACCGCCTTGCGCCGCGATGCATTCCTCCCATTTTCTCAGCAATGTCTGTGCTGATTCAAGCATTAGCCACACCATGCTCTGCCACATAACAACATCAATTGATGTCTCAATTTCGTTGATATAAAAAATTTTCGAAAATTTTGGACCGATTTGCAGTACCTTGACTTTGTCAGTGAAGAACTCAGGGGCAACAATTTTCCTTTGCTGTGACCAGACAATGCCATTGGACCTCAAGAGGCCATTGCCAAGCATGGGGGCAAGTCTCTTGCTTACATAAGAAGGTTTGCCTAAGTCCAAGTTCATGGATTGGTTCATGTCCTTCACTAGCTCTGGCTGGTTCACATACAAATGTTGCCTCATTCCTGCTGAGTAGGTGTATACTAGACCTGTAACACGTTTATATTCGACTCACATAAATAATAATAACAATTTATATTTGTATTCAGTTAATATCTACTTGCGAGTTATGACTAACTTATAGTGTTGTTTAATCGTATCAACTCATCCCTTAATCTAGTATATGAAGAAAAAAAATACAACAAACAATGATTATTTGTAAGTGAGAAATTTAATGTTCGAGAATGAAAATAATAATTTATATTTATATTCAGTTCAATACTTATTTACGGGTTATGAGTGACTTGTTGTATTGTTTAACTCAAATCAGTCATCTTACAATCCATAGTAAAATCTCGTTATATTACGAAAAAATAGAAAACACACAAATGAAACTGATGACCGTGTTGATTATATGATGGGCAAGACTGCGTTAGCTATAGTAGTGGGCTTCAGTCTAAAATGCCCAAAAGCAGCCACTATTAGTTTTGGACTTAACTTGAACCTGTGAAGTGTAATTACTATATTGACATAAAATAAGTGTAATTATTATTCATTTATTTTATTCAAATGCTATAAAACAATGATATTCATATTCTAAATTCTATATCATTCAACAATTAGGGTGTGTTTTATGGAAAAAAAAATAATAATTATGGTTTGTTTGGATGAGGGAAAATAACGAGGGATTTGATAAAAAATCATAATTTTAAAAGGACAATACTTACATCCTACTCAGGTGGTAGCTCCTCGTACCACCCTTTAGATTTATTGAATTCCTTTTGTACATATGTCTTAATCGGAACCGTTCATTCTCTAAATCATCATGTCAAGATCATCTCAGTAAAAAAATCAACAAGATTAGAGCTCGTTTAGTCATCTATATATATCAACTAAATTGGCGGTTTGCCATGAGAATTTTAATTCTTACCAAAATTACTGATTTATTTTATATATATGAATTACTAAACGACCTCAAATCTTGTTAATTTTTTACGGAGATGATCTTGACATGATGATTTAGAGAATGAACAGTTCCGATTATGATATATGTACAAAGACAATTCGATAAATCGAAAAGGTGGTAAGAGGAGGTACCACCAAGGTGGGATGCAAATATTGTCCATTTTGAAATTCATATGCATTAATTTCCTTGTTTGGATTCATAAAAATTGAAATTTAGAAATTCCAAAAAATAAGAAACAAGGAATTTGGATGATTCAAATCCCCACTTTAAATTACATATAAAGATGTATCATTTCCCAAATTTCATCTTTATAAGTATAATTTATGTACAAACATTAAATTCTATGTTTAAATTTTATTATATTTTTATATTATCCAAACAAGAAACTTTATAAATTCTAGAAAATTAATTTTCATTAATTTAAATTCCGTCATTTTATAAATTCTTGATAATCTTAAACATTTTCATCTAAACACTCTTAGACATCGTTTGGTAAGACGTATAAAGAACCGGATAGGATAATATAGTACGAAATCGGTGTTTGGTACCACTCATATTAATTAGTCACCCTATAAGTTAATACAGTTTTGTACCTTTATATGGTTCACACCCACTAAAATAATACCGTCGAAACTGTCCGTATTAAATAGTCGGATTACTAGCAGTCTTGAAAAGTAATAATAATAATAATAAATAGTAGTAATAATAATAATCAATTAATAATTAAATTAATAATAATAATATCTCATGTATAAGTGTGGCCTCCTCTATGTTCGCTGGTTCCAAGCGTATTTGCCGCAGGGCTCCTGTTAGCTTCCCTTTGGGCGTTGCCCTTCTATTTAATTGTTTATTTACCAATAATAATAATAATAATATCTCAATAATTAATTAAAATAAATAATAATAATAATATACATAATTAATATTTATGATATATAGATATTTTTTATCAACTAGTATATTATAATCTAACCAGTATAATATAGTCGGAATTTTAATCCGTTAGAGCATCAAACGCCCGACTAAATAGTCAGTCTATCTGGTGGACAGATTAGTCTATCTGACTGAAATAATAAGTATAATACGGTTTACCAAACGAGGCCTTAAGAAAAATATTATTTACCTTACACTCAAACTTCAAAAATCTTAAATACAACAAATAATAAAGAGAACAAATAATAACATACTTTAATAGAATTTTTTTATTTTTTTATAAAATAACATGGGAAGGGAATAATATATTATACACATTAAATATCGATCTTGTTCTTTACAAGAGTCGATCCTAAGACCTACATTAATTTCATTTTCAATATAGAAGTGCACAAATACAATAGTCGATTGCTATGGATAATTTTAGTTAAAGACTTAAAAGTACTGCATATCTTGATGCTATTACAAAATACAATATTTATATTTAATAGCTTATCAATGATAGCCACATCAACAACATGGTTCATATTTTTAAGGCTTATTACTCAAAATGCTCCATGAACCAGACAGCGAGTCTCAATTTGCTCCCCAAATGCGAAATTGTAACAATGTGATCCCCGAACCCCCCTTCTGTCAGCTCCGTTGCACCAAAACTTACACTCCGTTACTAACTCTGTTTAGTATGCTTACGTGACAGCAAGAGATTGAATGTTATTTGAATTAGGTTTTAAGTTATAATATTTATAAATTATAATTATTAATTTATAAATCTAAATACCCAACCTATGACGTCGTCGTCCCCATCCCACCGTCTTCCCCAAACCCACCGTCGTCGTCCCCAACCCACCGTCTTCCCCTTCCTGACTGCTCTCTTTGTTCGGTTCAACTCGGTGACGAAGCTCGCTCTTCCTTGTGATCGAAAATCAATAAGCCTAGACGACGAGGATTTGGTCCTGATCTTGATTCATTGCAAGAGCCTCACCCGTCTCAAGCTTTGTGGGTGCCGTGAAATCACCGACCTCGGAATGGTAGCTTTGGTGCAGAATTGTAAAGGAATGAAGAAGCTCTCGTGCGGCTCGTGCATGTTCGATGTCAAAGCCATGAACGTCGTCATCGAGCACTGCACGACGCTGGAGGATATGAGGGAAAGGTTGAGGTGGGTGACGGCGGAGAAGTAGAGAGGGACATGGTCGACCCATGCATCCACTGTCCTAAGCCCGACCTGACCCACTTCGACTGTGGCGGAGATCGACCCTCGGAGAAGCAGAGAGGGACAACGGCCAGTTGATCGCCCACTTGGAGTTGGTCGAGTTTGAGAAAGCAAACTCCTTCAGCCTCAGTAGCCTCTTTAACTTCTTCAGCCTCAGTAGCCTCTTTAACTTCCTCCTCAATTTCGTGGTTCGATTGTCGCCAGCATCAGAGGAGTCACGTGGTGCGTATGGCCCCGGATGAGGACAAACTCACTCGTCGCAACCCTTTCAATTTCCCAATTGTAATTATGCTCCTCCTTACTTTGATTGTTGCTTACTTTGTCTTTGGAGTCTTTGAATTTGGTGGATTGTGTTGCAATTTTGGGTGCTAATTTGTGTAATTGTGTATTGTAGGAGTAGGAGAGTGATTTTTGGTGGTGTGATTTCTAATTCAGTTTGGGAATTTTGGGGGTGTGGTGGTGTGATTTTGATTGGTTTTGGATGAATTAAGGTTGTTTTGATTTGATTTGATTTTGTTGTTTCTGTGGTTGTTGCAATGGTGACCGTGATTGTTGTTTGGAAATATGATATAAGAAGAAGAACTCCAGAACAATAAGAGCCCAGAAGAATAATAGCTTATATGAAGAAGAAGAAGAAGATTAAGAAGAGTTAAGAAGAAGACGAATTTACTGGAAAAGAAGAAGAAGAAGAAGAATTTTACCGGAAAAGAAGAAGAAGAATTTTAGATTAATTAACTTATCAAAAAAAAAAGAATTTCAGAATGAATAAAATATCAAATCTCTTGCTGTCACGTAAGCATACTAAACAAAGTTAATAACAAAGTGTAACTTTTGATACAACGGAGTTGACCGAATGGGGATTCAGGGAGCACATTGTTACGATTTCACTTTCGATGAGCAAATTAAGACTCAATATCTAATTCGGATAGCATTTTGAATAATAAACCTATTTTTAAAGACTATATTAGATATGACCCTCCATGTTCCAATCATACCTTTAGATAACTTCTATAAAATATATCTATTAATTTACGACAACTATTATAAAATCATCATAATATAGTCATTATCTTGTTAACCCCATACTTAATTAAACTAATATGATTAGATAGAAACAATAAACTAGTCAAACCTCGGTAGGTGACAGAATGTCATCATAATATAGTCATTATCTTGTTAACCCGTACTTAATTAAACTAATATGATTAGATAGAAACATTAAACTAATCAAACCTCGATAGGTGACAGAATGTCATCATAATATAGTCATTATCTTGTTAACCCCATACTTAATTAAACTAATATGATTAGATAGAAACATTAAACTAGTCAAACCTCGGTAGGTGACAGAATCCAAGCATCTTAAATGATTTCTATTGGCCAGATTCCGCCAAATCTCGCTGACTCACCTAGCTGGACCGTTGACTCCCCCTATATCTTACATCTCCACCAAGCCACAGCCCAGCAAAATCAAATCCCCATAAAAGACACTAATCAACTCCTTTATTTCGATTATCATTTATGTATTTAAATAAGTATAACACTTGCATCACACTCGGGTGATACATTTTCATACCATCATTTCAATTTATCTAATTGTCTATATACATATATCATAATCGAAATAATGCATTCTCTAATATTAAAATTATCTCCGTAAAAAATCAACAAGATTTAAGGTTTTTTAATCATTCATAGATATCAAATAAATCAACGGTTTTAGTAAGAATTGAGATCTTCTTGGTGAACCGTTCATTTATTTATATATATAAATGACTAAATTATCTCAAATTTTATTGAATTTTTGCGTAAAATATTCTTGAAATGACGATTTAAGAGTTAGACTGCAGTTTCGATTTTGATATATTTATAACGACAATTATATAAATTGGAAGGGTTGTACAAGGAGGTACCATCATGGTGAGATGCAAGTATGATCCTTCAAATAAATTCTCCTAACACGTAACAATATAGATTATACATAGAAAAATGCAAACACTCAAGGATGAGTGTACTTATTTTTTTCTATAATTAATTACTGAATATTGCATATTTTAACGGAATATATGGTGATTTCTCATGTAAAGATCATTTCTTTTATTGATAAAAAAAAAAGATAATTTTTTTTTAAATAAATTAAATCGGAGATTGTTTGGAAGTACATAAGCAACAATTAATTAAATCATTATCAATTTGTTAAATTTTTGTCCAAAATAATATTATATAGTATTTTAAAAAATAAACGGTTCCAATTATCATATTTGAATATGAAAAATTTGATCATCAATTATAAAGAGAACGAACACTTCCACCAGTATTAATTTATAGCATTTCTTAGGTATGAAATAAAGGATGAAAACCCAACATATATATATATATATATAAAATATATATATATGAGGACTAACAATAATATTGGATGGTACTAATTTATATCAAGTAGTTGAAAGGGATTACTTAGTACGGTACGTACCGTATTCCTTTCTCCAGTGTTCGAAGTATGGGAAGAGGGTGGAGGTGTAATCATGGGCTACAAGCTCAGAGTGAGCTGGAGTCTTCAACTCTTGCCTTTGGATTCTCTGCATCTCAGGCAAATTTCCATACAGATAAGAAGGTGTAGGCCCTTTGATGCCTTGCCCTCGGAGCTTCCGCCGGAGCCTCTCGGACTTTGACCAGACGGTGTCGTAGAGGTGAAGCAAGAAGCCGAGCAGTCCCACTAGAGCTAGGGAAGAAAGGAGTACATGAGAGGCCTCCATCTTCATGTATGTTCTTTCTTAGTCTTCAGTTTGTAACTAGGGTCCTCATGTACCTGGTAATATGTTGTTAGAGTGTTATTTATAAATAGATTTTTTTCGTGGAATTTTTAATTTACTAAATTAGGGCGTACTTAAACATGAATTTAGTCCAAATTTTATTTATTTTTAACAAGTAAGCCACAAATTATGGATTATTAAGAAATTAAATTTTTTTTTACCAAAATTATTAAGAAATTAATTGATGCATAGTAAATTTATACGTGTATCAAGCGTGTGTGTATATATTATATATATATATATATATTTGATAAATTATATTATTTTATTTTATTTTTGTTAAATAATATTATATTATATTTTTTATAAAGGTTGAGGGATTTAAATTTAATATATTGGCTACGGTTTGATTTCTATGAGAGATTTTCAATGTTAATTAATGGATTAAAATTTACTGCAAGTCGGTAGGCGGTAAGCTAGAAAAAGGGACCTGCAGACAAACCCACGTTTAAGACTTATCACTCGTACTAGTATGATGTACTTGTGCTAATACTTATCACTAATAATGGTATTGTTCTGCCAAAAAATGCGACAGTGGACCCGGGGTCATTTTCGGTTGATCTTCGTCGAAATTTGCTTTTGAAGGAGTAGTCTCGTGTGGGTTTCTTTAGTGATGGTGGTGGTGTGGATTTGTTTGGATGTTGGATTAGGATTGAAGGTTGTGTGCTTAGAGGCCTAGTTACCACGATCTAACCCTAGATGGGCTGACCATGAAGTATACAAGCCTTAGCTGTCTTCAAAGTAGGTGTGACACTAGTAGTAGCTGCTACTAGACAGTGATGAATGTGTTCTGTTGCAGCCCAAAAACATTTCCTTAATCAAGTGATTGTGAGGCGGGTGGGCAAATAGCTCGCACTGTTCTTTTCTATACTTTTTTCTTAATGTATTCAATAACTTTAATAAATTTTCTTTCCAGTATAGTCCAAGTTCAGATTATGTTAATTCCGATTTGTTCATGTTAGCAGCTTGTTATTGGTTAGAAGCAGTTAGGTGCAAGGATTTCCTCAAATCGGGATAATGATATTGGACCAAAACACATAAATGATTCTATGACTTAGAACAACTATACAATGCCATGGTTGATATATTACGAATACTGATAATTCATCTGAAGAAAATCCTTTGAAATATAAAGGAAGTGAAGTACAATTACTAGAAAGTAAGTGCATGAATGTTAAATGCAACAAAAGAAATACAACTACTGTAAGTAAACATTTCCTTTGCAATCAAGCCTCGTTGAGGGACACGATCTTCTAGAAATCATCAACTGAATATGAACCTTAGTCGGAATCATGCCATAGGTTGGCAGGGTATTCAAACGACGGTGATACGTTAAGGGCTGAGTGTATGGGGACCTCAAAGACTAGAGTGAGTGGTGGTTCAGATGAGGTAGTGTTTGGGTTTCCTCAAGGACTGGTTTAGGAGACAATTGGGATGAGGAGAAAGCTTGTGTTCCTAGTTGGGAACTGATAAAGAGGTGAGGGAAGAGACTGAATCTTGATCCAAGATCGAAGAAACAGGTTGTGCCTAAATATGCGAGATTTTAAACAAATAAACTTTTGAGGGTTTGCAGTTGTTTTGAAATTGATTGGTTTGATCAATTTGTTTGTTTGGTTGATTGATTTGTTGTCCTTGAGAAGAATGTTTCTTCTTCATTTGAAGGCAGTGGGGAGCTGATTTGGCTTGCCAAGTAGATCTACATGGGTTCCGCGTTGCAGTTTGCTTGTCTCGAACATCCTCTTTACCCTCTAACATGTTCGGCGCTTCAGAACCGACTTCCCCTTCTCCACGTTTCCACTTTCCCACGTCCAAGTGGATATCTTTTGGGATGGGCCTTGTGAGTTGAGTATTTATTTTAACTGATCACTTGCTTTGGTCCAGAGTGGGATTTTTCGGGTGCAAACATGTATGGTGTATTAGTTCATGCTTAAAATAAAATTATGGGGTACATAGGATATTTTAATAATTATATTTTAATTTTAGTGTTTTTATAGACTAAAATAATTCATTACAATTTAATTATTGAATAAGTCGGTATATCGGTAAATTGGAGGAAATCCATATGCTGATGAGATTGATGAAATGACGATCGATATATCATATATAGTATTACTGTATTATTATGATATAGAAGTTTATTAATTCATTAATTAATTGGCAGGTTGGGGACCAAGACATTGATGTATGTTTTAATAAAATGGTACATTATTTTTTAAGCTTATGCTTTGCTATATATGAAGAGCTCTTACATCAAAAACTAATCCATGCATATAATAAGTCCCAAATTAACTATCCTTAATTAGGATTATAAAAGTATAATATTCCAATCTTTGGTACCTATACATATGAAAATTAGTGTGGCATGAGATACATAAAAAAAACTCCATAACTATTTGGATTTACCTTATGACTTATGGGACATTAATTGACACGTAAAATTTCTATTTTTATCCCAAAAATAGTAAAATTTCTATATTTGGATTAGAATGTGTGGGGTAATTGCCTTTATATAAGCTTTTAGGAAAGTGGTCAAAGCAAATAGGGGCAGGGGGGGCTAGCTATTGGAAGGTGTAGGGGTGCAATTTAGATAGCTAAATTCTTTTTTGTTTAATTTGTTTTGTTAGGTTTAGATAGGTAAATTTGATTTTGATTTTTGACCAACTTAGATATGATTACTTAATTTTTGAATTTATGAAATTAAAAAGAATCCAAATTATAATATATCTTAAAATTTTGTAATTTTTTGAGGTATCAAGCTTTTGTTTTGTGTTTGTTTTTTTTTTTTTGTTTTTAGAAGATTTGAGGTTTCGAGCTTGAGTGGGTACATAACTAGAATAGGTTGGTCCTGTAGTTAGGGTGTTCCTAGGCCCGGTATGCTCCCGGTTTGTTATGGGTTCGATCATTGTTGGTTTATCTTCTGATTGTGACTATATATGCGCTGAAATCCGCGTGTGAGTCTTCCCGACCCAAAAAGAGTGGATTGCCGTAATTTACTACTAATTGGTCCCCTTTTAAAAAAAAAAACTAGAGCGGGCACATGGTGACTAATCTATATTACAATAAATAGAATGTAATGGTCAAAGAAATATAAATTAGTTGTTGTATATATATATGTGAAGAACACCCCATATGTGAGCTCTATAAAAGAAAAGAAAAATATGTGAGCTTTATTTTGAAAGAGTTTTGAGATATATAAGTTCCGAAATTTCAAAAACTATTTTTCAAATATGACAGGATTGAAATTGAAATACTTTATTGCTAATCTGTCTAAAAATCATACTACTTCCTAATGTTTTTTCTTTTTCACATTAGAATATTAGAGAAATGAGATTATACATTATTTTTAGGAGTCAAATTTGAAAGTTCGCACTATATACAATAAATAAGGCTAAATAGTTGAAACCGTCCATAAATTTTACCATAATTTTAGCAACCGTCCTTATACTTCAATATTAGTATCATCCGTCTCCGAACTTTACCTTAATATTTCCATTATTAAATGAATTTCAAATGAATTTCGTTAAAAAAAAGTCACGTGAAACGCACATGAATTGACAATTTTGTCATTTTTTTTAATGGAATTCGTTTGAAAAATAGACAGAGGGATTAACGGAAACATTAGGGTAAAATTCAGGAATATAAGACACTAATATTGAAGTATAGGGACGGTTACTAAAATTATATTGACGATTTCAACCATTTTTGCTAGATCCTCTTTCACTTGTATGATAGAAAGAACTGGTTACACGAGAATTACAAGTGCATTAAAAAATTAACTTAGTATGATTATGGTCATGATGGTGATTTTGAGGTGGTCCAAACCAATAAATTTGTGTGAGAAATTGACCAAAGATCCTCCAGCAGCTTCGTATTTCTTAGGACCACGTCAGTTTTTTCTCAATAATCTCATGGACCATTGATGTGACTAATTTATTGGCATAAGTAATTATGATTAAAATGATGTGTTGAATTTTACACAAATTTATAAAGTTAGGTTAGCATTATTAGTTGGAATTGGAAAGGCTTTGTTGTTGAATGTTTTGGAACTTCACCAGGCACCTTTTTTTCACATGAAGGTGGCATATATATATGTGCTTATTATTATGCCCCACCTGTACTTGGAGGGCCTTAGGGTTAGGGCTTTACTAGCTTTGCATAATTGTGTGGTCTGCATAAACTTTATCAAAGCCAATATCAAAGAGAAAAAGCTAGTCAATCAACGGTCTTTGTGAAATTATTTGTGTCGAGGAGGAATGTCACGCGTGGATGACGACTTTTAATGTGATAGTGATGCTTAAACAAATGTTCATGCATGAATGTATGATAGTTTGATAGATGTCATACGTGTTATGAATCAATTATACACACCATATAGCGATGGATATTAAATTTGTGATGAATCGACTATGCACGCATGTCGCGACGAACACTAGCATATGTCTAAAAACTAGAAAGGAAGAATAGGGTCCTGGTGTCCTTGAAACATATAGGACTGACCCGTGGCTAAAGTCGCAGCAACTAGCTAGTTGTCCAGCAGATAGATATTAGGGTTCTTTAGTGAATTAGGCAGCCCCTCCCTCCACTTTGAAGACAAAGAGGTCCAGACTCCAGCTAGCTTCATTCCACTTCATGTGAACCAAACATCACTGGAAAGTCTGAAATTGAAAGAGAGAAGAGGAAGAATTGACAGCTTAGTTGTCTCAGCTACTTTCTACAGTCAAGATTCGAACCGTGCGTAATTGCTAAATTGACAAGTTCACTTTCGTATGTATATTACATTGTAGATTAATCGCAATCTGTTGAATTCGGCTAAAATCATGATTTTGACACCCAAAGTGTAAATGAAGTCTAGTGTAATGAGTTCATTTTTAAAAACTCACATAAAGCTTTTATTCACATATATTTCCCATTTATTTGTATTTACTTTTTTATTATTATGCTTTATAGGTGAGACATATTCACCTTATTGTACACTTATATGTGACATATGTTTCAAGTACACTTCAATTCTTTTTCCATAATTTTCTAATTAAATTATGGATTGTAGCATTCCGAACAAAAGTTTTAAATGTTTGTACACCTGAATCAAATCCAAAATTCTAAAACTCAACTTTAAAAAAAAAAAAATTGAATCAGAATTGGAATGCATATGCAAAAATTTGAAATTATCTCCACTATTATAAAGCCAAGAGAAAATTAGTTGAGGATCATAGACTTCACCAAAGAAAAATGCACAAAAAAACCCAGAAACGAAAATATTATAACTCACACTAAATAAATATTTAACAATTCCGAAGTAAAAAGGTTAAACAAATACAAAAGTGAAAGAAGAAGAAGAAGAAATTGGCCAAAAACAAAAAGGAGAAGAAGAAGAAAATACAACAACCCGAAACATTCCGAACTGTTCGGCTACGAGTGCTTTATTTATCATTAGGTTTCTAACATAGAATTGGACTGATAATCAAATTTATTTTAAGCCCAACGAAGTAGGCCCAAACTTGGTGGGCTCTCCTGAGCCAGATTTCAATTGAAAGCCCACTAAACCGCCGTCGGCATTCACCGTCCAACTTTCCAAATAGAGATTTTTGAAATTGGATCAGAGTTAGAGACGCTCATCCCAATCCGACATCAAAAATCTCCCTCTCCGTCACAAAGCCTGAGCTTTGAGTGCTCCACATACAGAGAAAAGAGGGAGAGACGCCGATTTGTCTCAGAAATTAGGTGTGTGTGGGTCTCTCTGCAAATAAAAGCCCTAGGCTTTTCCTCGCCAATTCGATTTCTCAGAGTTTAGGGTTTATGCGATGCTACAGAAGATCAAAAATTGTGTAATTGGAAAGGAGGAGGAGGAGTAAAATATGTGTTACAGTTTGGTTCTTAGTTTGAACTGAGTATATATTCGTTTTTTGAGAGACGATGATGGAAGGGGGAAGGAGAATATCGGCAAGCCCACGACCTTGCAATGGTAGGAGGGTTGTGGCGAAGAAACGACCTCGGATTGGTGGCGTGGATGGGTTCGTCAACAGCGTTAAGAAGCTTCAGAGGCGCGAAATCAGCTCCAAGCGTGACCGTGCTTTCACTATGAGCGATGCCCAAGAGAGGTTTCGCAATATTCGTCTCCAGGTATTGCTCAATTTTGAATCGAAGGAAGTTATGGGGCTTTTATGCTTGTTTACTTATTCTGTGTGGTTTGGTGGTTGTGGTTAGCAAGCTCTAGTGCTTATGCTTCTTTGCCTTATAATCAAAAGCCATTGATATACAATAGGATTTTCTTGTTAAATTACTAGGATGGTAGATCCTCTCACAAACAAAGTTGAGAATAAGGGGTTTCTGTTGTGAATTATTGGCATGTATTCATTAACTTGATTTCGTACTTTGTCAAGCACGTTATAAAAAGAAAAGTAGAATATTTCTCACTCTAGAGACTATGGTAAGTTGGAATTCCCTCCTGTATTCAGTTTTTTTGTGGATTAGGAGCATTTGATTTGCATAAAGTTGATGTGTATGAATATTTTTTTGTCAATTGTTCCTGTTTAATTTGAACACAAGACTATTATTTGTGTGTGGTCTTTAATTTCAGATTCTTAATGGCATAAATCTGTCACCAGCTTTGCTTATAAATTATGCATTCGGAACTCACTTCATAAGACTAGTACCTACACTCGAAAGAACCTTTTATGATAATGCTTAGATGCAATGATGAAGTAAGAAAGTTTTAAGTCTTAAGATTGGAGAAGTCAAGTTGTCTCATTCTCCTGACTGATTTTTTTTTTTTTTTTTGCTAACAATCAATACTGAAAATGTTAATGTGCTTAATATCTGTGACGAATATCGTGTTATGGACTACACAGGCTCCTGTCCCATGAAATATGATAGAAAAGATCTTTTGTACTGATGGTGCTAATGTGTCTGCAATACCTAATTTCTGCTTGTGATGGTATTTAAATGCATAGGAGGAATACGATACGCATGATCCAAAAGGTCATTGTGCCATGGTTCTGCCTTTCGTGCGAAAGAGGTCAAAGATTATTGAGATTGTAGCAGCCCGTGACATTGTATTTGCTCTTGCACAGTCTGGTGTTTGTGCAGCATTTAGCCGAGGTAATATTAGTATTTCTAATCTTTTATTGCATACACCAGACTTACTACTTTTAAAATTTGAATGAGGGAATGTAATGCTTTTATTTTTGGATGCAGAAACCAACCAGAGAATATGCTTTCTGAATGTTAGTCCCGATGAAGTAATAAGAAGCTTGTTTTATAACAAAAATAATGACTCACTTATCACTGTTTCAGTTTATGCTTCTGACAATTTCAGTTCCTTGAAATGTAGAAGCACAAGGATTGAGTACGTAAATTCTTCCACCCCCTCCAACGCACACACATATCCTTGAAATGTCCTAGTTTACATCGTTTTCTTTTATTTCGTTCTGTAACACTGTCAAATTGGATTTTCCAGATACATACGAAGAGGTAAACCAGATGCTGGTTTTGCTCTTTTTGAATCTGAGTCACTGAAATGGCCTGGTTTTGTAGAGTTTGATGATGTAAATGGGAAGGTTCTCACTTATTCTGCACAGGATAAGTAAATATCTATCCTATTGGTATTCTTTTGTAATACACAATTATCTTCTTGATTTTGATTGAACTTTTTTTTTCTTCTTTCTTATTTTCAGTATATACAAGGTGTTTGATTTGAAAAACTATACCATGTTGTACTCCATATCAGATAAGCATGTCCAAGAGATTAAGATCAGGTAAGCTTTCTATACATGCCTCCTTTCTTAATAGACACCATGGTGTTTGTTTTTCGTTTGGTATTTTCTTTTGCTATTGCTTAAAGGACATTAATTTTGCTTCTGTTTTCTATTTTTTTTTTGCAGTCCTGGGATCATGCTGTTAATTTTTACTAAAGCTAGTAGCCACGTTCCTCTTAAGATTCTGTCCATAGAGGATGGTACTGTTCTCAAATCCTTCAACCATCTCCTTCATCGGAATAAAAAGGTGGATTTCATCGAACAGTTCAACGAAAAACTTCTTGTAAAGCAAGAAAATGAGAACCTCCAAATTCTTGATGTGAGGATCTTTCTGGATATTTTACTGATGTTTTATTATTTAGTCATTTGGATTTGCATATCTGACTGATTATTTGTAGGTTCGCAATTTTGAGCTGACAGAAGTTAGCCGAACTGAGTTCATGACACCCTCAGCCTTTATATTCTTGTATGAGAATCAGTTATTTTTGACGTTTCGGAATCGAACCGTGGCGGTTTGGAACTTCCGAGGGGAACTTGTCACTTCGTTTGAAGACCATCTTTTGTGGCATCCAGACTGCAATACCAATAATATATACATTACTAGTGACCAGGATCTTATTATTTCTTACTGCAAAGCTGATTCTGATGATCCATTATCAGAAGGAAACGGTAAATATTGTCTTCTACCTTGCTCTTTTAAATGTTTATTGCTTACAATATCACTAGTCGGAGAATCCTTTCTGTGAAAATGTGTCTAATCTCTAACGGTGTCTGCATCTCGATTGCAGCAGGATCCATCAATATCAGCAATATTTTGACTGGGAAGTGCCTTGCTAAAATAAGAGCAAGCAACAAGGAAATTGAATGCAACTGTAGCGGTGAGTCTTGTGGCAGCAGTTGCAATTCGAAGAAGCGGTCCCTTTCATCCAGAATTAGGAGTACAGTCGCGGAAGCCTTGGAAGACATTACTGCTCTCTTCTACGATGAGGAGAGAAACGAGATCTATACAGGCAATAGGCTTGGTCTAGTTCATGTATGGTCTAACTAATGGTTTCTTGAGTTTGTTCAGTATGTCCATTAGATTCTTTGTTGGTCTCCTAGATGGTTGATTCGATTCTGTTAGCCTGCCTCAGCTGCAACGACGACGACAACTTCCTAGAATTGTACCGTTAATTTGCGCTTGTATCATTAGTCCCTTTGTTTACCTAAATCAGAATTCCTTGCGTCTTTGTTCAGGTTGAAACTTATTTATAGAGTGACTTTTCATGATGGTGTAATATAAATGTAGAATTGAATTTGCCTCTACCATTCTTTTATCTACTTTGCAGCGTCGTAAATTTTAGTTTGCCATTTTGATTCACCTCATATTTATAGTGTATAGTAGCATAGTATTTTTTAATATTGATGTGGATTAGTGGTTGCTGAGATTAAGAAAAAGTGAAGTAAGGGAAGCTTGAATTTTTTATTTTTTTTGGTCTAAGGAAATGATATTCATTATCAAGATGCATTACAAATTAGAAATAAGCACATTTAGATATAAACCATAAACACATTTAGAAATAAACAGGCCCAATTAAGAAAACAAACTAGTCCAAAACAAAACACAAATCCAAATAAACCCTAGAAACTAAAACAGCAAGCCGCCAATCGCCACCACTGAGAATCATGTCTCCACTGCAGAGCACAAACCAGTTCAAGGAGCCAAGGAGATTGATACGTAGAGCATGGATTGGAGACGAAAAACTGCCAATAATCATCATACTCGCTTATCATAAAGGTTAAGAATGACCGACAAACTACAAAACTCATATGCCTAAATCGGAAGACTAGATTTAGGGAAGAGTTGTAGATGGAAATCAGAAGTGAAATAATCCCATAGAGCAGCCGAGAGAGAATCCAAAATAGATCCAAAAGCGTTGGATTTAGGGGAAATGAAAATTGTGGATGAAGGATGGGATTTAGATGAAGATGAAGTGATGGATGTGGTTTGGTAAGGGAGGACATGGGCTGAAAATAAAAGGGTTATTACTTAAAATGCACCCATAACTAGTCAGCAAATCTCAAAATGCACATAGAATTGAAATTTGCCTCACTTTGCACCCAGAACAGGCATTCTGTTACCTCCGTTGCACCATTCGTCAATCTCTGTTACTAACGCCTTTAAAAGTGATGATGTGACAGTAATATTATAAAATTTGTATGGGAAATTAAGACATTTGTAATATTTTATTAAATTTAAACTAAAATTATTTTTAAAAATTAAAACAAATACCCTTCCTCAACCCACCCGATCGTTTCCCTCTCTGGGCCTCTGATGTTGGAGCTTCTCGGCCATGGGGGCGGGGGAGCCGGAAGAGAGGGTGACGGAGGAGAAGGTGGTGGAGGAGAATGAGGGTGAGAGGAAGACGGAGAAGATGGGGTATGAGGTCGATGATGGATGATGAAGATGAGATCGATGATGGATGATGAATTTGCAGCCAAAACGATGTCATTTTGGGTAGTGGAAAGAGGCCCAGAGAGGGAGACGATTGGGTGGGTTGGGGAAAGGTATTTGTTTTAATTTTTAAAAATAATTTTAGTTTAAATTTAATAAAATATTACAAATGTCTTAATTGCCTATACAAATTTTGTAATATTACTGTCACATCATTACTTTTAACGGCGTTAATAACATAAATTGACGGATGGTGTAACAGAGGTAATATAATGTCTGTTCTGAGTGCAAAGTGAGACAAATTTCAATTCTGAGTATATTTTAAAATTTGGTGACTTGTTGATGCATTTTAAATAATAAGTCAAAATAAAAAGGTCCAAAACAAGAAACCCAAAAGCGGCCACCAAGACCGAACGAGCGGCGAAGAACGCCGAGAGGATTGATTTCCCATCTCCATCGATCCACCACGAGCACCAGTCATCGCCACCATCACCGAAAGCCGACGCCAAAGACGACGGAGCAAAAGGAGGGACGAGAAACTAAGGCCTAGGGAGGAGAGGGGGTTACAGAGGAGGGAGGATAGGGAGGGGGAGGGAGAGGGAGGGAGAGGAAGGTGGAAGTTTACTCCAAATCTACCACCAGTTGGTGGAGATTCAGAGAAACCTCCACCTCCAAAACTGCTAGGGCCGACTGTTTCTAGAGAGAGGATGGAGAATTTTGTGGTTTGGTTTCTAGATAGAGGTTGCGGTAATGACAATAAAGGAAGATTG
Source organism: Oemleria cerasiformis (assembly GCA_037349345.1). Classification (NCBI taxonomy): domain Eukaryota; kingdom Viridiplantae; phylum Streptophyta; class Magnoliopsida; order Rosales; family Rosaceae; genus Oemleria; species Oemleria cerasiformis. The sequence goes on along the minus strand of JAZGTL010000007.1, from coordinate 31,902,995 downwards.
AATACTTGGTTGGAATTTCAAAAGTATTTCTAAAGTCAATCAAGCCAATGATGCTTTTTAGTCTTCACAGTAAGTCTTTGTTTTAGCAGTCTTCTCGTAGAGAAGTAGCAGAGGCTGCTGCAACCTGCAACTACATTGAAACCGCCTCGTCTTTGTTACCTTGACCCGATGCCGGAGAAACATTTCACAATATTCACCTCCAGGTACCACTACTCTTGTCTTTGATTCTTACCTCAAAGGAAAGTTTGGAGCTTTTATGTTTGTTTGCAACCTTCTGCATGCTCTAGTCTAGTGCTTGTGGTGCTTTTCCTTTTTTTTTTCCAAGAAATTTTAACAAAAATTGATCATGGTTTTTTCCTGTTAAACTATTAGGCATTTAGGATGGTAGATCCTCTCACAAAACATTGAATTAAAGATGTTCTGTTGTTGTGAAACACCATCCTTGTATTTGTTTCTACTTGGAGTCTTTACTGAAAAATCTTAATGGACTTTGTATCTGTGATGGATATGGATCACTACTGATCTGGTACATTTAAAGTACGAGTGAAAAAGATTTGTTTCACTTGTGTTGTTACTGTGTCTGCATTCAGCAATACATAATTTCTGCATAATTTTATATCCGAATGCGAATATGATACCATGATTAAGTGTCATTGTTCCTTTCGGGTATGTTTGGATGAGGAACTTCAAAGTTCCAAGGAATTTAGGCTAAATCAGTTAAAAATGAGGAACTTTAAAGTACCAAGGGATTTCAAATAATTAGATGCAAGGCATTTAGATGGGATTTGTAAGTAAAACCTATCAAGGTGTTACTTTGGAAATCCCTTGTCTAGTTGTCTTGCTATGCTCATTTGCAATCCCTTGGTACTTTGAAGTTCCTCATTTCCAAAATAATTCAGCCTAAATTCCTTGGAACTTTGAAGTTCCTCATTCAAACATACACGGAAAAAAGAGGTAAATTATCATTAAGATTGTAGCATTATGTGACATTGTGTTTAATCGGGTGGTTGTGCAGCATTATGCTGAGGTGGCTGTAATGTCTCTATGTCTAGTCTTACATTGTGTGAACGAAGGAATCTTAAATTTGTGATATATCAGGTATGTTCCTATTGTTGGATGCAGAAACCAACTAGAGACCATTTGATCGTCAGTCCAGATCAGTGACAATTAAGAAGCTTGTTTTACAACACACACAATGACTCACTAATAACTGTCGCAGTTTATACTTCAAAAAATCTCATTTCTTTGAAATGCAGAAGCACGAAGATTGATTACGCAAACAATGACCCTTCTGTGATTGTCCCAATTTACATATTTTTCTATGACTTCTCTCTAAAGAAACTGTCAAATTTTCACAAGATACATTCTTAGAGGTAAACCAGATGCTGGCTTGCTCTTTTTGAATCCAAGTCACCCAAATTTCCAGGGTTTGTGGAGTTGGATGATATGAATGGGAAAGTTGTTACTTTTTCTGCACCAGATACGTCTTACTGGTGTTTGATACGAAAAGCTATACATTGTTGTATTCCATACATTTTTTTTGCAGTCCTGTGACGATGCTGTTGATTTTTACTGAGGGTAGTAGCCATGTTCCTCTGAAGATTCTGTCTATCGAGGATGGAAATGTTGTCAAATCCTTCAACCATGCCCTTCATCTGTATAAGAAGCTGGATTTCATCGAACTGTTCAACAAAAAGCTCCTTGTAAAGCAAGAAAATGAGAATCTCCAAATTCTTAATGAAAAGCTTTCATGGTGGTGTAAACTGTAGAGTTGAAAATCCAGCATGGTAATTGTTGTTTGCCATTTTGAGCAGTTTTTAATTTTTGAACTGATGCCTTTCAATCTTACCCTATTTTGTTCAGCAAGTATTGTTGCAATTTATGGAGCTGGAAATGTAGGAATTCAGTGGAAATGGTAGGTGACCACAGCCAAGGGTACCCCAACTTTTAAGAGCTTTTGGGGGGGCTAGCTTATCTCCCACTGTGAGTGTGTGTGGAAGATAAAGTTAAAACTTTACATGGATTGAAAGGGTCGCAATTAAGCATCATTGAAGTTGGATGAGTGAGTGGAGCGAGTCAGCTTTAAGGTTTGGCAACCTCCAATCCCTTTGTGTGTAGCTTCTGCTACTCGTACAACTCCATTCAATTATATCAACTTATAGGTGTCATCCTCTCCTGCCACTATCAAAAGGAAGGATGTAGGATAAGTGAAGCTACTGACCTCATCCACCCTTCATAACAATTCGTATCGCGACCTTCCCTGGTATTAAAATTAATTTGGGTACGTGTATTGTAATTTACAAACACATCAGTGGTGAAACCAAGTATGCATACAACCTACTCTAATATCAAAAAAGATTTTTTTTTTTGGAAGAAATATATCATTCTTTTTAATAATGCAAATTCTCAATTGCATTAACGGTCAGAATCAGCTTATGCGCATAAAATTAAGCCCGACAATTCGTCCCTTACGCGCATAAAATTAAGTCCGATAATTCGTCCCATTCGGCATGTGGCATATATAACTATGCTAACATTAGGCAGAGGATGATGATGAGAATAATATAGAGATGAGATGAGATTTTATTAAAGGCAACTGTTTGGTGTTTTTGTTAAAGGGAAGGATATAGATGAGGTGTTGGAAGCAAGTTTAGTTACCTCTTGTTTTTTTGGTGTCGTTTGAAATGTTTAAGCAACAACACGACACCACCATGTGATTTCGTAATAATAATCAAACAAGTGGCGCTTGCTTTTGGAACCCAAAATATAATATTATAATTTATTAAAAAAAAAAGAAAAAGAGAAAAGGAAATAGCTGCAGAGAAAAGAAGCCGGAGAGGAGAGCGTGAGAATTACGCGTCTTCCGTGAAGTGGAGCACATCTATATACTATCCAAAAATATCTCTCTTTTTTTCTTTTGCGTTCAATATTAGGGATTTTAGACCCATGTGTTTGCTTTGCTTTTTATGTTTTGTTTTTGTGCCTTTGGATTTCATCAATTTAGTTTTTCTGTTTTGTCTCCTTAAGAATTTTGATATGTTTTTATTTATTTTGGTTCCCACGATTTAATTGTATTTTTTTGGTTTATAAAACTTTTTAAAGTAGAATATTAGAATATGCTGAGGGGACAATCTGGGCTATAGCCTAGGTCAGTTTTTATAATTTATATATATTAAACCCTGCTTTTTGCATAAAAGTCAGTTTAATCCAGTGGGCTTTATGGTTTGGCCAGGTTCGATTCCCCTTGTTGTTGGCAGCTTGATTATATGTAATTAGCCTTATTTTATCATTTTTCTTCAATTTTTGAATAAAACTCGATAAATTTAGCCCACCTAACTTTGAGTTCCTGAATCCGTCCCTGATATTAAATATAAATGTAATCAAATTTAATTATAGACATTCAATCACAAAGCAGATATACTCACATTATCCATAAAAATAAGGATAATACTTGCATCCCACTATGTGCTACATTCTCGTACCACATTTTCAATTTATCGTTATACATATCATAATCGGAATTGTTCATTCTTATAGAAATTTAAAGGATAAACTACATAAAAGTACACAAACTATAAGGGTCATTTCAAGTTCGTACCCCAACTCATAGTTCGGCTTAAGCTATGCATCCAGGAGGTACCAAGATGTATCATACCCTAAGGAAACATTATTGGTGGACTGGGATGAAAAGGGAGATTGCTGAGTTTGTGAGTAGATGCCTGACATGCCAGCAAGTGAAAGCCGAGAGGCAGAAACCATATGGGGCACTTCAACCATTACCTATTCCGGAATGGAAGTGGGATCACATTACGATGGATTTTGTGTATAAACTTCCAAGAACACAGAAAGGACATGATGGGATATGGGTAATTGTTGATAGACTCACGAAGTCTGCACATTTCTTGCCAGTGCGGGAAGATTTTCGGATGAGTCAGTATGCCAAATTGTTCATTGATGAGATCATACGGCTACATGGGACTCCAGAGTCCATTGTTTCGGACAGGGATCCTAGATTTACCTCCAGGTTTTGGCGGAGTTTGCAGAAGACTTTTGGCACTACATTGCATTTTAGTACAGCTTTTCATCCTCAGACGGATGGTCAGTCTGAGAGGACAATCCAAATTTTGGAGGATATGATGAGAGCTTGTGTACTACAGTTTAAAGAAAACTGGGATTCACACCTGGCTCTGATGGAATTTTCTTATACTAATAGTTATCAGTCGAGTATTGGGATGTCTCCTTTCGAGGCACTGTATGGGAGGCAGTGCAGGACACCTCTATGCTGGAACGAAGTGGGTGAAAGGAAACTGTTAACACCAGAGTTGGTTGATACGACTGAGGAAAAGATAAGGATCATCAGAGAAAGGTTGAAGACAGCTCAGGATCGCCAGAAGAGCTATGCAGACCGTAGAACCAGAGACCTTGAGTTTGAGGTAGGTGATTGGGTGTTCTTGAAACTATCTCCTTGGAAGGGAGTTGTACGTTTTGGTAGACGAGGAAAACTGAGTCCTCGCTACATTGGTCCATATGAGATTTTGGAGAGGATAGGACCAGTGGCATATCGTCTTGCTTTACCATCGGAATTATCCAGAGTTCATAATGTTTTCCATGTATCTTTGCTCCGGAAATATCTGTTTGATGAGTCTCATGTGTTGGAAGAGCAACCACTTGAGCTGAAAGATGATTTGACCTTTGAGGAGCAACCGGTGCAAATTTTGGATTGGAAAGAGAAGGTACTGCGCAGAAAGAGTATTCCTCTAGTTAAAGTGTTGTGGAGGAATCATAACGTGGAGGAAGCCACGTGGGAAACTGAGGAACTAATGAGGACGCAGTATCCTTATTTGTTCCAAGAGTAGAGTTGAATTTCGGGGACGAAATTTCTTAAGGGGGGTAGATTGTAACAACCCAGAATTTTAATTATTGGATTTAATTAAATTATTTATGTAAAATGACGATTTTGCCCTTGCTTGTTAAAGGGCATGGAAATCAAGTTTTGGTTTCGAAACCTTTTCGGTGGTGTTTTGTATACCGTTGCGTAGGTCTCGAACTCACGAGTTCGTAGACAGGCGGCACGCGGAAAACGGAGTTCGTAGACGAGAGTTATGGGTCTAAATGTGCAAGGGCATTTTGGTAATTTTTGACTTGGGGTAGATATTTTTAACCCCCAAATCAGATATTCTCTGATCCACCTCATCCTCATCTTCATTTCAACTTCATCTTTTCCTTTCTCTCTGGAACAAACAAACACAAACCACCCGAACCGTGCGAAAATCATCCAAAAACCCACAAAAGTCAACTTTGATTTCAAGGCTTCAACTTCCAGTTTTGATCAACTAATCGTGTTCTACTCCTTCCCGTGATCACAACCGTACCAACCATCGAAGGAGAGGACCACGGAGGAAGCCGAACCGAGAATAGGAAGTTTCGGACTTTCCGATCGATTTTCCGGCTAGCACAGGCGATACTGCTCCAGGAACCTCAGGGGAGCGTACAGTTCGGGATTGAGCGTGCTTGAACAGGTTTGTGAGTGGACTTTGATTTATAAACTGTAATGCATGCATAAATGTATCTTTGATTTAAATACTGTTGTGTGTGGGTGAAATGAATTTCTGGATTTTAGAAATGATGCTGGACACATATTTTACAATATTTCTGTGAAAGTATGTTTTGAGAAATGGCCTGATTTTGTACTCGATTTTGATATCGTTTTGACGTGGTGACTATTTGAGTATGTGATTTGGGTTTTGACTCATAATTGTGATTTTACCGATTTTGGCCATAAAATGATATTTTAAAGAATTTGGCTTAGGCCACGAAACAAGATTTCGAAGTATGGATTTGATTCACTGATTCCCGTCCCGATGATTGTTGTTGCTCTGACTGGTGTTGAGGAGCATGACTCTACCAGTTGTTGAGGGTTCGGACCTTAGGTGTTGAGGAGTATGTCTCCGCCGGGTCGCGAAACTGTCTATGCATAGTACAGATATTACAGACAGTACATATGGTACACAGAGTTGTACAGATTTGAACACATCTCAAGGGATACCCTGGTGTGTTATGAATATGTCGGGAACAGTGAATTTGAGATATTATGTGGCAGATTGAACCAAATGATTTGAATTTGAGATATTATGTGGCAGATTGAACCAAATGATTTGAATTTGAGATATTATGTGGCAGATTGAACCAAATGATTTGATTTTGAGATATTATGTGTCCGATTGAACCAAATGATTTGAATTTGAGATAATTTGTGTCCAGATTGAATTAAATGATTTTAAACTCAATTGAAGAGAGTTTTCAAACCAAATTGTGGATCACGAGGTATTTTCATTATACAGATTTTTTGTGAGTTCAACTAAGTGGTTTTAAAGAGAAATGTGAATTTTGGATGATTTACATATGATGCTTGTATATGATAAATTGTTTTATGTTATGCATGCATGATTTTATAAATGGAGGGGAAGAAAGGTAATTCTTCGAAAAGGAATTTATAAATGATTATTTTTGTCCACTCACAACTTTTGTGTTTAAATCCCCCTTCAGGCAGTTGAGTAGTGTTGACGCGAACATTGATCTCGAGGCTGAGGCATTAGGATTTCGACTGCGCTGTGTTGTATTTTTGAGTAGGATATCTAAATTTTACTCTTGATCCTACTTAGACGCTCTGATATTATGTTGTATTTGTTTGGCCGTTAATTACGGGAATTATTGAGTGCTTAAGTCCCTTGTCTGACAAGAGGAAGTATTTATCATTGTTATTATAAATTGTATGGATTGAAGGGTATTTTGGGAACCTTTTCTTAGGTTGTCAGACGGGATCAGGGTTCTTCCCGGATTTTGAGGGGAAATTCGGGACGGGTCCTGACAATTGGTATCAGAGCACTAGGTTAAATTCCTGCAGACTGTACACTACGAGTACAATTATTTTGGTATAGTTCTTAACAACGTAATGCCTCCGAGACGCGAGTTCCGTCAACAGTCGAAAAATATTGGGGACACACCTGAACCTGCAGTGGAGCCTGATATGAGGCAAACACTGGAACAATTGGGTCACACGTTGACTTATGTACTTCAGAGTAGGACTGCTACTGAAGGTTCAGACATTGAGAGAGCCCAGAGATTAGGGGTTACAATATTTATGGGCGAGTCTAGCCCAGAGGATGTAGAGAATTGTCTCTGATTGGTTGGGACATGGGTATTAGTACTCCTACTGGGAATATGTTAGTGGCGAATCTCGTGATTCGAAATTGTCCAGTGTTAGTGGAAGGTCATGCATTAGAGGCAGATTTAATTCCCTTAGATATTTTTGATTTTGATGTGATTCTGGGGATGGATTGGTTGACTATGCACCATGCCTCTATTGATTGTTATGACAAAAGAGTGGATTTCCGGAGTCCAGGTTTACCGGAACTCACATTCAGAGGAGATCGTAGGGTACTACCCTGTGGAGTGATATCAGCTTTGACTGCTGAGAAATTGCTGAGGAAAGGTTGTGAGGGTTACTTGGCTCATGTGTTTGATTCTCGGGAAACTTCGATGAGAGTGGAGGATATTCCCGTGGTGAGTGAATTCTCTGATGTGTTTCCAGATGATCTTCTGGGATTGCCACCTCACCGGGAGATTGAGTTCACCATCGAGCTTTTGCCAGGTACTCAACCTATCTCACAGGCACCGTATAGGATGGCACCGGCAGAATTGCGAGAGTTAAAGACTCAGTTGCAGGACTTGGTGAATATGGGATTTATTCGCCCAAGTGTTTCACCTTGGGGTGCACCAGTGTTTTTTGTGAGGAAAAAGGATGGTGGGTTGAGGTTGTGTATCGACTACCGGAAGCTAAACATGGCTACGGTGCGGAATAAGTATCATTTGCCAAGGATAGATGATTTGTTTGATCAACTTAAGGGGGCAAGATATTTTTCGAAAATTGACCTTCGATCCGGATACCACCAGTTGAGGATCAGAGAAGGGGATGTTGAGAAAACAGCTTTCAGGACTCGTTATGGTCATTATGAGTTCCTGGTGATGCCTTTCGGGTTGACTAATGCTCCAGCAGCATTTATGGATTTGATGAACAGGGTGTTCCAAAAGTATTTGGATCGGTTTGTGATTGTGTTCATTGATGGCATCTTGGTGTATTCGAGGAGTGCTAAGGCACATGAGAAGCACTTAAGGTTGGTGCTGAATATGCTTAGGAAAAAGCATTTGTTTGCCAAATTCAGTAAATGCCAGTTTTGGTTGACTGAAGTTGGATTCTTAGGTCATGTGATTTCGGCTGAGGGTATCAGCGTAGATCCCCAAAAGGTTGAGGCAGTGGCAAACTGGGAGCAACCGAGGACAGTGACAGAGGTGAGGAGTTTTCTGGGTTTGGCAGGATATTATCGACGGTTCGTAGAAGGATTTTCTACGATAGCAGGGCCGTTGACTCGGTTGACGAGGAAAGGAGTCAAGTTTGACTGGGGAGCTGATTGTGAACAGGGATTTCAGGAGCTGAAGAGGAGGTTGACTTCTGCTCCAGTATTGACCATTCCTGATGATACTGGTGGATTCGAGGTGTATAGTGATGCATCATTGCGGGGTATAGGCTGCGTGTTGATGCAGCGTGGAAAGGTGATAGCTTATGCTTCTAGACAACTTAAACCCCATGAGTTGAATTACCCCACACATGATTTGGAATTAGCTGCAGTGGTGCATGCATTGAAAATATGGAGACATTATTTGTACGGGGAGACGTGTCGGATCTTCACCGACCATAAGAGTTTGAAGTACTTGTTCACCCAAAAAGACCTGAATCTGAGGCAGAGAAGATGGCTTGAGTTAATAAAGGATTATGATTGTACTATAGAGTACCATCCAGGGAAAGCCAATGTTGTGGCGGATGCTTTAAGCAGGAAATCCATGGGTTCTTTAGCCCATTTGCATACAGTCTACTTACCATTACTGGTAGAGTTCCGTAGAGCAGGGATAGTACTGGACATGGATAGCCAGGGGGCTTGGTTGGCTAGTTTTCATGTGAGGCCTGTGCTGATTGATCGGATTATTGAGGCTCAACTCCAGGACCCTACATTGTGCATTATCAGGATGGAGTTAGAGGCTGGAAACAGGCAGGACTATGCACTTAGGGATGATGGAGCCTTGGTTAGGGATGGTCGGTTGTGCGTACCGAATGAGCTGGAACTAAAGAGGGAAATTCTTGATGAGGCTCATAGTTCGGCTTAAGCTATGCATCCAGGAGGTACCAAGATGTATCATACCCTAAGGAAACATTATTGGTGGACTGGGATGAAAAGGGAGATTGCTGAGTTTGTGAGTAGATGCCTGACATGCCAGCAAGTGAAAGCCGAGAGGCAGAAACCATATGGGGCACTTCAACCATTACCTATTCCGGAATGGAAGTGGGATCACATTACGATGGATTTTGTGTATAAACTTCCAAGAACACAGAAAGGACATGATGGGATATGGGTAATTGTTGATAGACTCACGAAGTCTGCACATTTCTTGCCAGTGCGGGAAGATTTTCGGATGAGTCAGTATGCCAAATTGTTCATTGATGAGATCATACGGCTACATGGGACTCCAGAGTCCATTGTTTCGGACAGGGATCCTAGATTTACCTCCAGGTTTTGGTGGAGTTTGCAGAAGACTTTTGGCACTACATTGCATTTTAGTACATCTTTTCATCCTCAGACGGATGGTCAGTCTGAGAGGACAATCCAAATTTTGGAGGATATGATGAGAGCTTGTGTACTACAGTTTAAAGAAAGCTGGGATTCACACCTGGCTCTGATGGAATTTGCTTATACTAATAGTTATCAGTCGAGTATTGGGATGTCTCCTTTCGAGGCACTGTATGGGAGGCAGTGCAGGACACCTCTATGCTGGAACGAAGTGGGTGAAAGGAAACTGTTAACACCAGAGTTGGTTGATACGACTGAGGAAAAGATAAGGATCATCAGAGAAAGGTTGAAGACAGCTCAGGATCGCCAGAAGAGCTATGCAGACCGTAGAACCAGAGACCTTGAGTTTGAGGTAGGTGATTGAGTGTTCTTGAAACTATCTCCTTGGAAGGGAGTTGTACGTTTTGGTAGACGAGGAAAACTGAGTCCTCGCTACATTGGTCCATATGAGATTTTGGAGAGGATAGGACCAGTGGCATATCGTCTTGCTTTACCATCGGAATTATCCAGAGTTCATAATGTTTTCCATGTATCTTTGCTCCGGAAATATCTGTTTGATGCGTCTCATGTGTTGGAAGAGCAACCACTTGAGCTGAAAGATGATTTGACCTTTGAGGAGCAACCGGTGCAAATTTTGGATTGGAAAGAGAAGGTACTGCGCAGAAAGAGTATTCCTCTAGTTAAAGTGTTGTGGAGGAATCATAACGTGGAGGAAGCCACGTGGGAAACTGAGGAACTAATGAGGACGCAGTATCCTTATTTGTTCCAAGAGTAGAGTTGAATTTCGGGGACGAAATTTCTTAAGGGGGGTAGATTGTAACAACCCAGAATTTTAATTATTGGATTTAATTAAATTATTTATGTAAAATGACGATTTTGCCCTTGCTTGTTAAAGGGCATGGAAATCAAGTTTTGGTTTCGAAACCTTTTCGGTGGTGTTTTGTATACCGTTGCGTAGGTCTCGAACTCACGAGTTCGTAGACAGGCGGCACGCGGAAAACGGAGTTCGTAGACGAGAGTTATGGGTCTAAATGTGCAAGGGCATTTTGGTAATTTTTGACTTGGGGTAGATATTTTTAACCCCCAAATCAGATATTCTCTGATCCACCTCATCCTCATCTTCATTTCATCTTCATCTTTTCCTTTCTCTCTGGAACAAACAAACACAAACCACCCGAACCGTGCGAAAATCATCCAAAAACCCACAAAAGTCAACTTTGATTTCAAGGCTTCAACTTCCAGTTTTGATCAACTAATCGTGTTCTACTCCTTCCCGTGATCACAACCGTACCAACCATCGAAGGAGAGGACCACGGAGGAAGCCGAACCGAGAATAGGAAGTTTCGGACTTTCCGATCGATTTTCCGGCTAGCACAGGCGATACTGCTCCAGGAACCTCAGGGGAGCGTACAGTTCGGGATTGAGCGTGCTTGAACAGGTTTGTGAGTGGACTTTGATTTATAAACTGTAATGCATGCATAAATGTATCTTTGATTTAAATACTGTTGTGTGTGGGTGAAATGAATTTCTGGATTTTAGAAATGATGCTGGACACATATTTTACAATATTTCTGTGAAAGTATGTTTTGAGAAATGGCCTGATTTTGTACTCGATTTTGATATCGTTTTGACGTGGTGACTATTTGAGTATGTGATTTGGGTTTTGACTCATAATTGTGATTTTACCGATTTTGGCCATAAAATGATATTTTAAAGAATTTGGCTTAGGCCACGAAACAAGATTTCGAAGTATGGATTTGATTCACTGATTCCCGTCCCGATGATTGTTGTTGCTCTGACTGGTGTTGAGGAGCATGACTCTACCAGTTGTTGAGGGTTCGGACCTTAGGTGTTGAGGAGTATGTCTCCGCCGGGTCGCGAAACTGTCTATGCATAGTACAGATATTACAGACAGTACATATGGTACACAGAGTTGTACAGATTTGAACACATCTCAAGGGATACCCTGGTGTGTTATGAATATGTCGGGAACAGTGAATTTGAGATATTATGTGGCAGATTGAACCAAATGATTTGAATTTGAGATATTATGTGGCAGATTGAACCAAATGATTTGAATTTGAGATATTATGTGGCAGATTGAACCAAATGATTTGATTTTGAGATATTATGTGTCCGATTGAACCAAATGATTTGAATTTGAGATAATTTGTGTCCAGATTGAATTAAATGATTTTAAACTCAATTGAAGAGAGTTTTCAAACCAAATTGTGGATCACGAGGTATTTTCATTATACAGATTTTTTGTGAGTTCAACTAAGTGGTTTTAAAGAGAAATGTGAATTTTGGATGATTTACATATGATGCTTGTATATGATAAATTGTTTTATGTTATGCATGCATGATTTTATAAATGGAGGGGAAGAAAGGTAATTCTTCGAAAAGGAATTTATAAATGATTATTTTTGTCCACTCACAACTTTTGTGTTTAAATCCCCCTTCAGGCAGTTGAGTAGTGTTGACGCGAACATTGATCTCGAGGCTGAGGCATTAGGATTTCGACTGCGCTGTGTTGTATTTTTGAGTAGGATATCTAAATTTTACTCTTGATCCTACTTAGACGCTCTGATATTATGTTGTATTTGTTTGGCCGTTAATTACGGGAATTATTGAGTGCTTAAGTCCCTTGTCTGACAAGAGGAAGTATTTATCATTGTTATTATAAATTGTATGGATTGAAGGGTATTTTGGGAACCTTTTCTTAGGTTGTCAGACGGGATCAGGGTTCTTCCCGGATTTTGAGGGGAAATTCGGGACGGGTCCTGACACACAGTCAGCAGTCAGTTGACTTAAAGGTCAACTGACGCCGTCAGGATTTGACGGAATATGCTGGCAGCGTTGGCATATTCCGTCTAAAGTTAACGGAGTTGGACGGAACCCTAACGCCGTTAGTCTAGACGGAATATTCGGATTCCGTCTGGATATTCCGTCAGGTTTGACGGAATATTCCACCGTGAGCAGTACCGACGCGTGGGGGCGTGTGATGGCACATGGCCGACGCGTGGTCCGGCCTTCCGCTGGCACGTGGCGGCTCGTGGGACTAGTTATGGGGTCACGGCGATGCGTGTCAGCTAGTTTTCGACATTCCGGATCTGTTGGTGAATGTTTTGGGTTAATCGGATGTCGTTTAAGTGTAGTTTTGGACGTCGGAAGTTGCTGCGTTTTTAGAGTGACGCTAGCGGACCTCTCGGGATTTAGGAAGTTTCAATGTAGGGTTTTTGTTATTAGCCGGTAATCCCGATTGTTAATATTGGCAGGCGATACTGCTCTAGGAACTTCGGAGGAGCATACGACTCGATTTGAGCTAGATTGGACATATGGTGAGTGGACTTTGGTTTTATAAACTGTAATGCATGCATAAATGTATCTTTGAATTAAATGCTGTTATGTATTGTTGTAATGATTTATGGAACTTAGAACTTATTACTGGACATAGGTTTTCCATATTTAAGTGAAAATATGTTTTGGAGAAATGGTCTGGTTTTTGGACTCTATTTATATGTTGCCTTGATGTGATAATTATGGAGTCCGTGCTTTTGGGTTAGACCCATGTTTGACGATTTATTGGTTTTGGGCCATAAATGATTTTTCAATGACTTTGGCTTAGGCCAAGAAACAAAGATTTCAAAACACGAATTTGGTTTTCACTGGTTTTCTGTCCCCGATGTCAAGGTTGCTCCGACTAGCGTTGAGGGTTTTGCTCAGCTGGTTCGTTGAGGGTTCTCCGACTCTGGTGTCGAGGGTTTTCTCCGCCGGGTCGTTGAGGCTATCTATGCGTAGCACAGAGTTCTGCACAACTCGAGGTATATTGGGTGTGTCGAGGGTATGTCGGGAACAGTGGGATATGTGTTGATATATTGGGTGTTCAGGTCAATTTACATGATTTTAAACTCCTGTGAGGAGGATTTTCAAACCAAATTGTGGGCCACAGTGTGTTTCCCATTTTACAAATTTTGTGGGTCCAATCAAGTGTTTTTTAAAGAAAGATGAAAGTCCGGTAGTTTTCCGATTCTTTATATCATATTTTACATAACAAGAAATGTTTATGTTATGCATGCATGGTTTTATTCGTGGAGGGGTAAAAGGTAAGATTTCCTCGGAAAACGTTTTTAAATGATTATTTTTGTCCACTCACAACTTTTGTGTTTTAAATCCCCTTCAGGCTATTGAGTTGACATGGGCACTTCCAGAGACGGAGGTATTAGAATTTTCAACTGTGCATTTTACCTAAATTTCGAGTAAGATATTTAATTCTGTAATTAATTATCCTCCTAGATGCTCTGATAATATTTTGGACTTACTGTAAACTTTCAATTTCATCGTTGGATGATTGTTGTCTATTGGAATTTTGGAGTGCCTTTTGATCCCTTGTCTGACAGGTGGAAGACGGATAACTAGTCCCTAAGGGAGACTCTGTCGAACTTTTGGGAGAGTTCCTATAATTAAAATTGTAAGGACTTAAAGGGTATTTTGGGATTTTCCTTAGGTTGTCAAACGGGAGTAGGGTTCTTCTTGGGGTTCGAGGGGAAATTTGGGAAAAGTCCTTACATCTACAACCGCTCCACTAACGACTTGAGCCCAGTTTTCATAGACCGAGACCCCGAGATCTTTTCTGTCATCCTCTCTCTCATTTGATTGAACGATATCCTTTCCACGGCTCGCCGATTCTCCAAGAAAGAGTCGCAGCTTTACTGCAGTATCAAGTTGCAGCTCAAGTCGGCGATGTTGTCACCTCCTTTCTCGAGAATCGACGCTTCAATAGTCACCACCGTACAACCCGCCTCCGATGGTTGTCCTTCGGTGATTAGCGTTGGTGAAGATGGCTTCGTCTGGATCGCCCATGGCGGCCATATCTCTAGCTACGACTGGAATCTGAGCCACGCGGGAACAATCCGTACGCATTTAGAGAACATAACCTAGCTCGATTTGCCAAGTGTATCCTAACATCGCGGCCGTAGGATCCGAATACTCCTCGGGGCTCCACTTCTACGACTTCTCCGATGTGTGGACCTCGGGTCGATACGCTAGACCGACCCAGATGATCCTAAAATCTTCAAGGCCTGAGTGACAACCATTGCCGAAGCGGTGGATGAGTGTTAATGATGCGAGGACAGGGAGTTCCATGGATGAATGGTGTGTGTCATGAGTGTTCCTCAACTTCCCCTGACTCGCTGGGTCGCTGCCCAGACCTTAGTCGAACTCGTCCTAAGAGATCCAAGTCGCGGCTTTGTTCGCCGCTTCCATGGAGACGCTAAACCGATCGATCCCAAAATGGTTAGATTGGATTTGGATTTTCAATTGAAAATGGGCACAAGTCAGTTTGGGTGTGTCTTTGATTTTCTCTTTGGTGTTTATGGGTTGGAGATGCAGGAAAGATGGAAAGGGTGGTTTCCACCATGTAAATTGGAGGTGTGGCTGCATCCATGGAAATTTGAGGTGTAGGTGAAAGAGAGAATTGGGTGATGGGGATGGTGTTTGTCGCAGAGAAAGGGAAGAAGACGAGTCAAGAGAGATAGAGTGGCTGGGATGAGAGAGAGAAATAAATAATTTTAAAAAATAATAAAAATAAAAGTAAAATAATTATTTTAAATCCATGTCAGCATAAAAAAAGGGATCCACTTAGGCACTTACCATATTTTTTTAACAGATTGCTAACGGTGGGTATCTAGATGTTGTGTTTTAATAATTTGGGTACTTAGATGAAATTTTTCATAATTAAGATATGAACTTGAAATGACCCATATAGTTTGGATATTTTTATGTAGTTTATCCAAATTTAAAAAAGAAACTTTAATAAAAAGAAATAGTTATTAGTATTACAGTTGAAAATAAAAAAAGAATAATCATTAGGACTACAATTTAGTGATATTTATTTAATTTTTTAGTGGATAATTTTGAGTTTGAATTATATAAAGAATGAGATCGGTATCAAAATATGTAATTATATTTCTTGATTATGGTATTAAAAAAAAGAAATTTAAAAGGGTATTTCTTGACAAAAAAATATTAAAAATAGTTTGGCACTCCAACGAATCAATAGGGACCAGTTTTGTTTGGTAAAAACTAAAAACAATAGACTGTAATAACAGTTTCCAAGTAAACAAAACACGAAAAATATTGAACTCCTTTTCTTTTGTTGGAAATAAAAATATGTTTGATTTTGGTAATCGGTGATTATAAAAACAAAAACTAAAAATTGGGTTGCTGTGTGTATAAAGATTAAAGTCTGTAACGCAATCAAAGGCGGTGGCTTTTTCTCAGTAGTCTTCATAAATCATAAAATTCTTGATTTTTAGTTGCGAGAGTGTGTGTAAGTTGCTGTGGAGAGTAGAAGAACAAGTAGCCGTGTGGTTGATATACTCAGACCACGACCACACGCGCCTCCTCCTCCTCCTTCCTACATTTCGCCATTTGAGCTCTCTGTCACTCACTCAGTCACCGGCTCGCTTCCTCGCTCGCAGATCTCTCAGGCGCCGGTAAACATTGCCTCTTTTTCCTTTGAGTTTACTTGCTTGTTCACTCGCTTGAATTTTCGATTTATGTTTTGGTTACTGTTCTAATTCCATTTTTATTGCTTCGGTTTTGAAATCGGTGAAATGAGAACAAAGCAAATTGATTGATTTGTATTTTTTTTTTGTTATGCATTAGCTTCTTTTGATTTGGTTTGGTGAATTTACGGCGGTTCATTGAATCAATTTTTGCTGCGTGATGAGCATAGCATTGACTGATTTGGTTGCTGTTTTTCGATTTCGATACTGAGATAGGGATTTCTTTTTCTCTAGATCTGCATTCACATGCTTCATTTTCTAGTAAATGAGATGTTTAAGTCCGAGATGAATCTGAATTTTTCGGAAGCCAATTCTTTCGCTCCTTTTCTTGAATAAGGATTTTGCAAGTTTTGGGAAGATGATTGGATAAGTAATGTAGCTACTGTGTTTGCTTTCGTTTGTGACATAGCTTTCATGGTTTTTGGTTGTTGGTGAAATTCAGCTGTCGGTGCACCTACGAGAATAAATTCTCTTAAGCTGCACAGTTATACGGCACGCTCTCTTTCTCTCTACTTAGTCAATGGTCACTGATACTTTAAAACTTCTCTTTTTTCGGTTCTTTCTCTGTATTCTTCTTCCCATTCAGGTTGCTTTACTTCTGCTGTAAGCGTATAGAAAATGGAGGCTGAAATCGATGCTGATACACCTTTAGACTATGCTGAATTTCAGATTTTTCCATCTCAGAACAGGTAGGTTTTCCATAAAATTTATTCAAAGTCTGTCCTTCTGTTTTTCAGTTGTATTAAATTATTGGAATATGTTAGGCTTTCGGTATCTGCTATACTTTGTGGTTTACTATCAAATTTGCAATGAACATTACAAGAATTTTTATGTTGACTTGACTAGAATGGGGTTTCTGCTGAAACTCAAAGTCGAAAACTTTGTTACTAAAGAATGGTCATTTGTGATTCGATCAGAATACCCGTGAAACCTGTAGAAAATATATAGATATGTTTTATTTCAGTTGGTGAATACTTTATTTCTGATTTGCTTCACTAAAATGTTGGGGTGCTCTAGGTATGAGGCGCTTGTTTCCAGTGATGGAGAAGTAGAAAAGGTAGCAGGCGGGGCACTAGAACCACTGCTGCAACATTTACCGGAAGTAAATGAATTGTACTGTAAGGGATCAAATGCTAACCTCAAGCTCCAACTTCTGGAAAACCTGCATGGTGCAGCCTGGTTCACCAAATCAACTCTAACCAGGTTTTAAACATTCTAGTGCTTCATTTTTTCTTGTCCCTTTCTTTTTTGTTTATTATTGAAAGACTTTGGGTAACAATATTTCCTTATGCTACGATTCTTTTAATTGTTCACTGTGATATTATCTCTGTTTGTAAGACATTTTAATATTTTTAATTCCTGATACAGCAATTGTTTCAATTCTTCTCAGATTCCTCGAAATTGTTGGTTCGCCAGACACAATGCAGTCCATTACTGCTATTGAAGATGAAATATCTCAATTGGATGAAGCCAAAAATTTTCATGTTTCTTTATATGGCCAGGTCCCTTCTTCTGTCCTCCAAAGTAAATGTTTGAATGTGTATTGTTTAATAATTATTCTGTTATCCGGAAACTAATATGTTTGCTTTTCTTGTCAACAGTCTGAAGCTAAGATTGCATCAGCAGACGCTTCAAAGTATGTCTTTTCAATTGTTCATTTTGAATTTCATTTGAATTGCATCAGCATGATTCTATAGGAATTTGTGCTGGCAGGAACGAACTTCTGCGGGCTCTGGACTTGAGGCTCACAGCATTAAGAAGCGAATTACGTGCAGCTCTTAACAAGGCTTCTCCTGCCTCCTACTCCTCTAAAGAGATCACAAATTTAGCAAACTTTTCTCAACATTTTGGAACAAGAGAGTTCAGGTAAGGTGCTCACCTAGATAACATAAGGGGCACTGATAGTTGCTTAGAAAGAACCCTATGTGCAATGTTCCTTTTCCTCCTTGGTTTTAGAGTATTTTTATCTGCTAAATGTTCTTAAAAAAGGAATATCATGGTGAAAATGCAGGAACACTCTGTGCAAGTTTTTAGAATGGTATCAAGAAAGCAAGAATGCGGATTTTCTAAATGATGCTAAGTTGTCACCTACTTGCAATTTGAGAAATGACAATGTTGATGAGACAGATAGGTGTACTCAGTTATCAAAAAAACCACTGCATTCCACTACGCCAGTAAAATATAGTGTTTCGCCTGCAAAAGCTGCCCAGGTTGAACGGCAGAGTTCAACCGAAAGTGGGGAGTCTTCTGAGTCAAGTGATGAAGACCAAAGATCGGCTGAAAGAAGTCGGAGTCTTATGAGAAGTGCAATGCCCAGAAGGTCAGCATCTCCAATGCGGAGGGTTCAAATAGGTAGAACTGGATCACGCAGGGCTGCTGCATTAACCATTAAGAGCCTCAATTATTTTCCTTCTAGGGAAAAACCTTTCTCTGGTGAAGATGGTGAATTTGAGCACTCAAATAAGAAACCTGAGAATAATGCACAAAGGATGAGTGTTCAAGACGCAATAAGTCTTTTCGAAAGCAAACAAAGGGAGCAAACTGCTGCAGATGCTCAAAAGAGGAGCTCTTTAACAAATATCTCTATGAGCACAAATAAAGCTGTATTGAGAAGATGGAGTTCAGGTTTGGGAGAAGCTTCCACCCATAGCCAATCAGAAGTTGTCTTTGGAGACGGCACTCCAGTGACTCCCAACAATATAGCAAATGGTGAGACACCCACATGTCCAGAAGAAATGAAATCAGAGTCTGATCTTCTACCCACAGGTCAAAATGCTAGTGAAACTCCTAAGCTTGGTAATGAAGAAAGATTTGAGAAAAGTTCATCTAGTCCAATTGGTATTCAAGCAGACACTAACGAAACTGAGGGAGAGAAAAGTATTCGAAAATCAGCGGCATCAATGGAATGGAGTCGAGAAAGGGAAGCAGAATTGAACCAAATGCTGATGAAAATGATGGAACAGAAGCCTGTTAAGCCTGTAAAATCTGCGAAGCCTCAAGCTAGCAGAAATCAGAGCCTTCCTTCTGAGAAGAGAGGTGGCTTTTATGATCACTACAAGGAAAAAAGAGATGAAAAACTAAGAGGAGAGAATTCTAAAAAGCGAGCAGAGAAAGAAGCACAATTCAGAGCAGAGAAAGAAGCACAATTCAAAGCCATGCGGCGAATTCTTGATGAAAGGAAAGCTGAAATGTCGGCTACAAAGGTGAATGATATTGATAAGAAACGTGCTACACAAAAGCCCCAGAAATCACTTGGAAAAGTATCTCAACCTGTGAATCCCAAAGTGGAAACTTCAAAACTTTCTGTTACAAAGAAAGCTTCGCCTAGAACATCACCCTTGCCTACTACCCGCAAGTCGTGGCCATCATCACCAACACCAAGAGGCACAGGGGCTTCACCAGCTAAAACTCCTGTTGGGGTCTCTTCTGCCAGCACTACCCCAACACGTCAAAAACCCAAGACAATGCCTCCCGTCGCTAAATTGGAAAGATCCCAACCGCGACAGAGGAATGTGAAGGAATCCTTGACTACAAATGACAGGAGCTTGAAGGGAGTGAATGAGAAGCAGCAGCAAGCAGTGAAAAAGAATGGTAAAACAACAAAACTTAAAGCACTGGCAACTTCTGGTGATCATTCTGATGTACTTCCAGCAAAGCGCAACAAGGTGACCAAGAAAAGCAGTGTAGTGCCAGTGGAATCGAAACCATTTCTTCGCAAGGGTTCTAGAGCTAGCCCTGGTGTTGCTCCTGTTGTTAATAAGACAAGATGTTCTTCTCAAGCTGAGGAATCTTTGATAAACAGCAAAAATCTTATTGAAACTCAAGAAGCTGAGGTGATTGGTAGTACTTCTGACCCTGTGAGTCAGCAGCAAGAGCCAGATATCGTGTCAGTTGGTGTTTCAAGTGATGCTGTAGAATCAGAAGCTTTGATAAATGATAATCGGACGTGCAGTGAGACACGGCATGTTGAGCCAGTTTCTGCTGATGTTAATGATGAGTTAGAAAATGTTGCAGAATCATCATTGCAAATTCCAACTGAAGAAGAATCGCCCATTTCCCCGAGTGCTTGGGTGGAAATAGAGGAGCATCAGGCCATGTCCCCATGTAACCACAGCGCATCTCAACTTACCACTTCAGCTAATGTTGCACCAGCTGGACTGTCAAGTCCTCGTGTCCGCCATTCTTTGTCCCAGATGCTGCAAGAAGAAAGTAATGAACCAGATACTATTGAGTGGGGAAATGCCGAAAATCCTCCGTCCATGGTGTACCAAAAGGATGCACCAAAAGGACTGAAGAGGCTCTTAAAATTTGCTCGGAAAAGCAAGGGAGATGTAAATATGGCAGGCTGGTCTAGCCCATCAGTTTTCTCTGAAGGAGAGGATGATGCTGACAGTTTACTCAGAAAGGCTTCCCTTAATGCACGGAACTATGGGCAGCAAAAGACTTCCTTAAACGAAGGCTATGATGCCTGCGAACTATACTCTGGTAAATTCTTCTTTTTGATTGCTTAGTTTCATCCTCCCATTTTTGTTCCTTTTTTTTCCCTTGTGAAAGTGAATAGTTGACAAAAGCAGACGGTAATTCATATCCTACTTGAGAAAGCAGATACTAGTTTGCATGTCCAATCTTTTCCTAGAACCTAGCTTAGTTCATGCTCTAACCATTGTGGATTTGTGCATACAGCTCAATCAAACATTAGCAAATTCGACGGGCAAAGTTCTTCTCGCAAGTTGCAAGAATCCCGGGATGCACCTGCAACTAAAGGTTGTCTTCACTTGTGATGTATAATATATACAGTGTCATTCTCTATGATTTCTTACCATCAAATTTTCATGCACCTGTATGCAAAATTTTGGTGCACCAAATGCTAGTTCTCTTAATAAGATTCCAATACCGTCTACTATTTTTGTGTTTCAGCAACAAGGTCATTCTTCTCTCTTTCAGCATTTAGGGGCAGCAAACCAAACGAGATGAAGTTTCGCTAATGCTATAGATGATTGTAGAGTACTGGAGTCAGATTTGGCAAAGTATTCTACCCTTTCTTCACTGGTGAGGGGCCAGCTGCATACTTCTGGCATTTGTTTTTGTAATAGGTTGTTGCTGGGTCTTCTGTACATTCAAATGTGCTCTGTTGTGCTCATAGATTCAAACAAGGGACCCTCGTTGACCCCTACGCATAGAATGTGAAGCAACTACAGGTTTACGCATAGTCAATTTCATTTATTCTAGGTACAAAGTTGCTTCACAAATCATAATGTTGTATCTGATTTTAAATATGTAAACTTTCTGTATATCGGCATCAATGTGAATGCTCAACATTGAACAGAAATTGTAATTGTGGCTTACGGTTAGATTAATGCCTTGGGTCCCCTTCACGCTTCTCACTTACTTTTTGTTTGCATTTTTCTTCGTTCAATTGTAATCATGTATGCTTGAAATTAATATTTCGCATTTCATAATAGCCATCATAAATCCCTTTTTAATTGTTTAGGTTGGTGAAAATTGCCAACCTACACTAACCTACACCATCCGCTTCGTACATTTTCCAGTTTGGTTCTTCCATTTACTGCTTGAACTATAAAGAAGACAATGTTTACTTTTTCAACAGCTAATTCCAGCCAGTACCATAATCTTTCACTCTTATAAAAAACGAGGTCGGTATCTGATTTAGTATTACAATTTATTGGTATTCATCTTCACTTTATAATTGGTATTATTGGTAGTTTCGTGTTGTTTGGAATTTGACTCTCATAAAGGAATATCCCATATATATAATCTCTCTCCCTTGACAGCTAATTCTATGTTGCAACTATGATCTTATCCATTCCTATCTTTAATTCCATAAACTCCTGGTTGCGACCTTCCTTATATATATATATATATATAGAGAGAGAGAGAGAGAGAGAGAGAGAGAGATGGTGGGTGATGAAAACGACTGAGATCGGAATTGCTCACACAAAAATATATTAAAATGAGATATATCTAGACTATCTAGTTGCACATGACTTCTAGTAATATTCCTTACTATCCAACTATCCTGTCCTCTACTAAATTCCTAACCCTCAACAAATTGGTCTAGAATGAATTTAGGTCGAAATAGTGTAAAACATTTACATGTTTTATTTGTGTATTATCCCTAAATCTAGCATTGAAGGCTTTACGCCATGAAACATGTGGACTTGACATGGTTAGAAACTTAGAATATAGAAATAGTTAGATGTTGAACCGATGAAATATGCTAACTTGTGCAACAATGCTGAGAATAGTCATGAAGCATCAGCAAAGTGATCATATTATATTTACATGTAACATTCCCAACAGTATTCGGATTGCAACTCGTCGAATCGAGTTTCAGAACGATGATAGCCACACTGTATGATGAGGAATATAGGAACACAAAAGAGTTATCTAAGTTGATTCTTCAAAGAAGAGGCCTGCTTCTCTCTCCTAAGGACTTGAAGGTATGGGAAAATCACATATGTATGAGATCCAAAGTACCTAGAAAATATTTCAGAGAGTCGATTGAGGCTGTCCGCGGCAGCGGAGTCACCCAAGGAAATCTGAATCGATGAGAGCTTCACAAGTTCATATGCAATGACAATGTGATTAGGGTTGTAGAGCTTCTCCAGGATCTGCCAATTGCAAACATAGGAATATTGAAGCAAGAAGCTTACACTAAAATGAGTACATGCATGATAAGAAGATGAACTAAATTGTGCCCGTTTCAAAGTTTTTTGCACCGCCGTTTCCGGTTAAGTTGACAAAAGAATACAATAACAAGATCTAACCAAACACTATGGTGAAAATTTCAGGGTGATGTGATTTGTGCACAACAAGAGTTCACCTTGATTGATGCTTTACAGTGTTCCATTGCGGGTTTCAACTTTCCAAGAAAACAAAATGCTTGTGCGAGATTGTCTTCTGCCTGCAAATTCAAATCGTTTAAAGTGAAGTGTAATCTAAATCAGTGTCGTAATGACAAAAACATTGAACACTTTATACGCCCAGGTATAACCTAAATCAGTATCTAACTGAAACTTGGATGTTGCCATTAGTAGCTCCTCCAATAAAGGCAAATAATAATGACACTGACTGTAATAATTTGGGTGATAATAACTACTTCCAAGTTCAATCATATGAAAGTGAAGGCGTTTGAACTTACTTCTGCAATGCTCCGATTATATGCATGAAAAATTGATCTCAGCACGCCAAGAGAATTTAAAGCATCCGAAAATATGGAACTAGAGACATCTCCTGAGACTATTACATCCAGTAATCTGTCAAGAAATGAACTGTCAAGACTCAAGCTTGTCGACTGAACATAGAAAATATGTGCCCATTTATTCAGACAGTGGTAATACCTTCTGATACAACTCCAAGCATTATTTGCAGCTGCAGACGAAGACTCCAGATCACGATAAGAACCACATTTTAAACATAAGTCCGGATCTATGGGGGGAAAGCTATTGGTTTGCATATGAGGAGCAACTTCATTGATGTCATCAATATTGAACTCTTCACCCTGTTTGAACATGACTAAATATGATTTCATGAATAGAGTCAAAAGTGGGGAGAAGTCATACATATCAGGAAACATACAATACCTGAAGATGAGGCTCCATGCTACCATTGGTGACAATGTTGGGTAAGTGCTTAAGTTTTTCTTTTTCAATATTCACAACACTGCTCTCCAAGACTATGCCCGAACAATTCAGTTTGACACATTGAAAAGCATTTAGGACTAGGTCAGAAAAGTTTACTTTCAAACAACCCCTGCACTGACATCGAAATGAGTACTCATCTTCCAGAAACTTGAGCCGGTCCTTACAGTCCCACTGCCCAACCTGTAGACGTAAACCGTAGTTTTTACATAAGCATAGCATTTTCGCATCATATTATAGCTGCTTGCTTGACAAAAAGATTACATTTCATCATAGCAGTTCCAGGAAGAACATCACAATACTATCCCACATTGCGAAAATTGGATGAGATTTAATAGTAAGTAGGCATACCTGAGGACCATAGGACAACTCCAGGGGAGCACCGGCTGTGACAAATTCTGTCGTTCGTATAAAGAGAGTGCGAGAAAGGAAATATGCATGGATGTTTGGCTGACAAGAATGGTTGAACAGACTTCCGGATGTATAGATAGCTTGACCTACTCTGACCTATAAAAGTAACAACAATAATGGCATTAGAAGGCATAACTTTAAGTTATCAACACAAGCATCTGAAAAGAAATTCACATGTGACAAATGAAAGTTCCTACTTAATAAGCATCATTCAACACTACTATGGTCAAGAGCAGTGTAACAAGGGTGGCAAGAGTTCTCAGGAAAAGAGGAGGAACAAAAAGGCAAAAAAAAAGAAAATGAAAGGATACCGTAAATGCAAACCTGTTCGACATTACTAGTTATACCTCCATCTTCTAGCCCATGATGATCAATGGATTTCATACGAACAATTGTCATAGAGTTCACCCTAATTTGGGATATGAGTATGACAATCTGCAACAACAAGAATGGAACCTCATATAACAGACGATATTGATATATAGATCGTCCAAATATATACATATGCTAGAAAAGAGTTTAAAATCCTGTACAATCTCTGACATGATAACATAATCTGATTATAATGATGAACATATTTAAGATCTACATGTGCACCCTTGCATAATTGCATTCATGTGAGCATGTGTACATGTATGGGTGTGAGAAAGAGTACCTGTGAAATAGAGAACCCATTTATTGGTAATTCAAAACCATCGGAATGTTGAAGACAGTAAGATAATACAGCCGAATAAAAATGTAATTCCAACTTCGTTTCCGGAGCCATTTTTGAATAATGGTGAGAAAGATCCTAAAAGAAAGATATAGAGGTTATTAGCTACGGTCAAATGTATTCATAAGATAGTTATACGGTCAACTGAAATGAGTATTAGTGCAGTAGAAAATAGTCACTACGTACCAAAATTCCTCTGAGATTAAAAATGTCTGTGGAACCTGTTCTTTTGATTATAGACTTCACTAGTAATCGACCGGCCAAAACTATCTCAGCTGGCAATACTGCTGGCCAGTGTACACCTTTACATTCATGTTTATGTTCATGAATGTGCTCAGAATCTGTTTCTGAATCAACATTGAAAGTGGTCTCTGCAATGTAATTTTCAAGATCGGCTGATAGATTTTCATGAATGCTTTGATTGCTTGGGTAATCCCAGCAAATATGCCCTCCAGCTCGTATACGACATTTCTGGGAGCAATAGAATGGTATTGAACATGATGTACATGGGACTTTATCCGCTGGTAGCTCATTCAAGCAGTAATGGCAATGAGTTTCCCGACAAGGCTTTAAGATTATCTACAGAACAAAGGGGTCCAATTTATTTTACACTAATAAGCAGAACTGAATACATTTGCAATGGCAAGAAGAGCTGCTCTGTTGCCAAATGATCCAAAAAAGGTTGCTTGAACACAATTAGTTTCCAAGAGATAAAATTTAAGAAAGAAGAAAGGGTTATTCCTCTTCAGCAACTTGTGAATTAAACAACTCTTTATGAAGGAAAGAAAAATGAAAATGGTACACCATTCTGTTTGATTATTTCTTTTTCCTTTTCATGATGAGAAAATAAACCAAGGAAAATAAATTGTAGGTTACACAGCTACTTTTTGTTTTTCTCACAATAAATTTTCCACTGGGTACATGCTATGATCAGGCTGTAAAACAAAACATCCTTCCAAAAGATGCCATCCATCATTAATGCACAGAAATGCACCCCAATCCCTCGTTATTGAAAGGGAGAAAGGAGACAAGGCAATGGATGACATAACATATTAGTTTCCCAAACCACATCTATTAGTATCAGGATTCAGGAATAGCTGCATAGAAGTGGGAGAAATGTCCCCACCCAATTAGGTAGCAGACTTGACCTGATGCCCTGAAAATTGAAATTAAATTTGAAAGAAGTACTGATAGCAAATATAAGATAGGACTTTGTTCATACCATTGCAAAAGGGTCTTCGGTATGTACCAAGGAGGCTTGAGGAAGGTCACCAGTTGAAGCCATACCCCTTCCTTTCTCTGGTGTGGTGACAAATTGTAATTGCGGTGGGTGCAGTTCATCTGCTGTATTAAAATGTGCTTGTATTAGGTCGCTAGTAGACTAGTAGTTACATTCCCTAATATGACTACTTTATTATCAGAAAAAATGAAGTTAGGAAGTTTAACCAGTCAAGTCAGGAATTTCTTAGAATAATTGAAAACAACTAAAGTTTGCATTAAAAGGCTCAATAGCATAACTACACTCAAAATGAAACCATTGGCCATTGCTACAGAGGAAGTATGAACATCAATTTATCAGCTTAACTCAATATAACACAAGGAAACATAGATATGATGAAGCCAACAGACTATTATAAGTGAGTTTACCATTTCAAGCTGTTACACGTCAACATGGAGCCATTTGTAGCTTTTGCATGTCTCCAAATTATTCTGTAGTTCTCATCACTCGTCTTAAATAAATAAATAGGGTCCAAAGGTCTAGATATATCTTAAGAAACCTAAGAAATTTTCAAACCCGAGATCAGAAGATTCGAGTAGAGTCACATAATTTGACACTTAGTGCTAATACCTTACCAGAAAAATCTGTGTTATTCTCATTATGTTGTAGTGATGGACTAGTACTGTACTGTTGATCCAAAATCATCTTCATCTCACTTTCTATATTTCTCTTTCCACCCATTGTCAACTCCAGAATCTTAGCAATATCCATGTCACGGATTGCATCCTCATACTTTCCGATGGAAGCATTTGCCTTACCTCTTCTGTACCATGCCTGCAGCAAATGTAGAGAAAGAAAAGGTAAACTTTGAGAAACACTAAACAGTAACTCTTTTTGGCCCACTTGTTCTACACTAGCCAGAAAGGCTTCAAATTCAAGTCCACTAAAAACACAAAATTAAACCCCACACGGTAAGAGCAATTCACCTTTGCATAGTTTGAAGAAATTCGAAGTGCCCGATTGCAGTCTCGTACACACTCCCTTAGAAGACCCATTTTCTAAAGAAAACACAAAACAGATATATTAACAATGATCAACAGAATCTGTTGAAAAAGAACTAAACTTTTTACTTATGGTACATAACCCACATATTTAAACTTTAAAGGACTCAACTTACATGCAACACACAAGCACGATTCACATACAGGGTAGCAACCAGATTTCTGTCTTCATCTCCATCCATTGGAGCAACTCTCAAAGCCTTAGCCGCATCAAAAATACAATAAATAAACAGAAAAACAAAGCAATTGAATTCTCAAAATATAGAAATGTAAGTTCGAACTTGAAGGCACCTGGGTGTAGCAATCCAAAGCATTAACATAATCATTATTCAAGAAGCACTTATTGCCCTTCTGCTTCGACTCCAAAGCAGCTTCTTTGTTCTTGCCACAGAGAGCTACTTCCGGGTCCGCCAAGTCCCTCACCATCTAATAAAATTCAACAAAATTTTAACCAAGTATTGTTCTGTTCTTGTTTATTTCTCGAAGCTCGTAAATTTCAATGAATGAACAAAATGACGTACTTTGTGAAAGGGCTCGAATTGAAGAAGAAAATCGGCGAGAGAAGAACATGTGCGGGGAAGATCGTCGGTGGTGCTCTCTGCGATCATTCGCTTTAGGGTTTCTGGAACCAGAGATTTCAGCTTCTCCATGAGCGGCGGTGTTTTTCACCTGCGCTTGTTAGTGTGCTTGGGGTTCGGAACTTCGCCCAACGGCTATTTGCTACCCGCTGCTAGAGACTGTCAAGGGCTATGGCGCTTTTGCTCCTATTTTCAAACACGTGCGAACCCAGTTTTTTATTGTTATTTTAAACCACACGTGACAACGTGAAAAACAGTCTCCTGTTGAAAAAAGGGCTGTCTAAACGTTGCAATATCATTTTCCCTTCATATAAAAAAAAAAAATCCGTTACCATGTTACCGATACATTTTGTTAATATTTATAATTCAACGTACATTTCGAAAATTTTGTCCTTCAATGTAGATATCAAAAATTCGAGCAAAAATATGTACTTTAATTGATGAGTAATCATTTTGAAATCTCAAGACCATTTATCTATCAGCACAAAGTTACAAACTATATTGGAAAAGAACAACAATCTTCTAACATTTTACAAAAACATGAGCCTTTGTGGTAATTAGTTGCTGACAAAATCCATGTTACAGAATTGCTCCTTTTGGGGCTCCTTCTTGATGAAGGCAACAAACAAACACAATGCTTCAACTTCTAAGCCCAAACCCTTTTTCTGGGCACAAGATCTGATGTCTTTATATCATCTATTTTGGAAGCTACAATGAAATCATTCAAACTCAACCCTCCTGCAACGAAAGTTTCCAGTTAGAAATCTGCATAATTGTAATGAAAATAGCCCAACGACAACATTCGATAAGTTCGAAAGATGTTTTACCAATGGAAGATGTCCATAGTTCTGCTCTAACTTGGTTAGGTTGCTCCAAGTGAAGATTTGGGAAGTGGCCTGCAGCCTCTGCAACATTGTAAATCCTGTTGATGAGTTCAACCCCACATTTATAATCTCTCAATTTCCACAGGCATTGCAATTTCAGCCCACCTTCTCCAACTATCAATCTCCACCCAACAACCTACAGAAAAGGAGCATTTGCATTTCAATTTGGTTCCAGAAAAGCCAAATACATCCACAATTTTGGAAATGGTGTCTCTTATTTTAGATTCAGACCTCAATTCTATACCAGGCAGCCCACAAAGTTCTAAACTTTACAATCGGATTGTGGATATGCCATTGATGTCTGTCAATATCAACACATCTTACCAACATATATATTATCCATACACTTCCCCTATATAGATGCTCATATTGACAAGACTTGACAGAGTAATTTCATCGAACACATTGCTTAACTTTTGGGCAAAGTTAAGCAAGAGTGAGACTTCACACAGTAATTTCATCAAACACCACATGAGCATCATACAAATGAAATGTAAAATGAAGAGTTGACCTTTCTGAGGAGCTTCTGAGCGTCGTCTTCAAGCATGGGAAGCTTGAGGGGAGAGACAGGGGTGCATTCTTGCTGGGAGAGAGAGAGAGCAGAGAGATTGGGGATGAGGATCTTGTGCTCTGTGTTGCCGCTGCCTAGCACCTTCTCACCAAACCCACTGGCTATCTCAGCTGGGAAGGGGTCTCTGGCGCCAAAATCGCCCAGCATGTCATGGTCCAGAGACTGAGTTCTGAGGCCGAGTCGAGCCCGAGTTGGAACGGTGAAGAAGTTAGCGAGGTTGTGGTGGTTGTTACGTGGAAGAGATAGATGGGATATGGAAAGGTTTATGGTGGCCATGGATGGAAGAGCTTGCTTGGATTGGGTTTGGGTGTGGCCTTTGCGTATGTGGATTCTGTCTGGGCCTTGTTTAGATTCCAGGCAGCGGCGGGTAAGGCTATCAGTGACCACTCAGCTATTAGTGGCTTGGGTTATAATTAACCACGTCATTAGGTAGGTTTTTTTTTTATTAAAAAATATTAGGGAATGAAGATTATATTATATAAACATTAGTTATTCACTTCATTCGACGAGAGTCAAATTCGAGACCTCTCACATAACAAGTAAAGAGGAATACCACTAGATCATAACAATAAGTGACAAATATTAAATAGTTAAACGTCAGTAGGTAGCTATTAAGCACAGTTATATCAATTTTGAGTTTTGACGTTTTGACTTTGTTTTTTAATTTTTAAATAAATAGTAACATTGAAT
The DNA here is from genome assembly GCA_037349345.1 of Oemleria cerasiformis. Classification (NCBI taxonomy): domain Eukaryota; kingdom Viridiplantae; phylum Streptophyta; class Magnoliopsida; order Rosales; family Rosaceae; genus Oemleria; species Oemleria cerasiformis. The sequence continues at coordinate 31,872,959 of JAZGTL010000007.1, read as the reverse complement.
TAAACATGAAACATGATGAACATATTTACAAAGGGTATATCTCAGGGTGAAAGTGAGAATTCTCAAAAGTACACCACAAATAAACAGTAAAACAATGAGACCATCCAAGGGAAGAAGCAAGAATTCCTAATAAGTAAATGTATAAATCCAACTAATTCAAAAAGAACTAGACACAAAATAAGGTAAAAAGAATTAACTTAAGGCTTTTTATTTTAAATACATTCTATTATTACATGAAAGTTCCATTTTACATCATATTTTCATCATTCGTTCAAAATGCATTCTGAAATATCCAAATGGTCCCCACTCGAATTCTTTTCCATTAAAATTTTTAAGTGAACAGTCAATTTTAAGGGTAATTTTGGAATTTACATCCCCTAACCCAAAACAACTTTGTCTCAGTCTCTCTCTTTCGCATCGTTGAATGCTCAAAACCAGAGACCTAAGACCCATCTTACTCCGGTGACGCACCGGCCGTGGTTTGACGACGACGAATGGCGCTGACGTCATATGGGGTTCATAGATCAAACCATTGCGAGTTGAACGGTGCTAGTGGCGTCAAGAAACGATGGCTGGTCGCCGTTGATTTGGTGGCGGAAGGAATCCCGAGCGGCGATCGCGTGGTGATCCTGCAAGGGTTTTGCAGGTCGTCGCCTACTTACCTTCGGGAAACTCAAGTGGCGGGTATTCTGATCCTCCGCCCGCGGCCCTCGACTTTTGTGTGGTGGTCCTTGGTAGAGGCCCTTCGGGTCGGGTTCGATACGGGTGCGGGTAATGACATAGGCATGGGCATTTGCATCGCTACTGGGACCATTACCATGGGATGAGCCTGCGGCTGTGGGTTGGAGTCAATGGGCTCCTTCTTAAGCGAGTTAAACGTCGTCGCTTCGTCGAAGTTGAATTCCGTAAAGACGGCGCCGTTTCCTTTGTTATTGGGGTTGTCTTCGCATGTTCATACATCCTTTTTGCCTCCGGAGCTCGAATGTTCTCTTTCTTCGTCTCTCTCTCCGCATCTTACCACAAACTGCGCGCTCAACTTGGCGATGGTGACGAGTTTCTCGAAATTCCAGGCATTAACCCACCAATACCCAAATCTTCAATGCCGCCATTGCTTCACATCGCCGACAGTCTCTTTTTCCAAATTTTCTTGGAGGACGGCCCAAAGCTCAAGAAGCTCAAGGGGGTTTTGATCAATACATTTGAAGGGCTGGAAGCAGAGGCTCTAGAGGCAATTAATGGTGGGTTTGGGTTTGGATTGCCTCATGTTTTGGCAGTTGGGCATTTTGAGCCCTGTGATTTTGAGATGGGAGATGATGATTGTATTCTTGTACAATCACAGTCGTTGAATTGGCTTGATGATCATGCGGATGGATCAGGTGTATGTGAGCTTTGGAAGCAGGATAGCTAGTGGACAGGGAAGATGACGTTGAGTCTGTTTTTTCTTTTTTAGTTTTAAGGGCATTTAAATTGCTTGTTTCATCTGTTACGTCAGCTATTTATGTAATCCTTCTATTTGGTTAGGTTTTTGATTATTTTTTACGATAAATGACTGAACTTAACGAAAAAGCATTTGAATGGGACAATTTGGATTTTTCAATACATTTTAAACGAATAATGAGAATATGATATAAAATGAAACTTTGATGCGAGAAAGTTTCATTTAAAGTAAAAAAGCCATTAATCTAATAACAAACAAGGTACATCAGCACATAGCCTGCAAAAATTGGATAAACCAAAACTCATCCAAGAACAGATCTGCTATCTGGTGCAAAGCCAAAACCACAAAATCAGCAAGGGAGCCGCAAAGCCTCTACAATCGCACATAAACACACGTTGCAACCACAGTATCGCCGTCATCATCACAGCAAAGTCGCAAGCCACTGCAGCAGCCACAAGATCGCACCTGCAAAGTTACAACCATGGCCTCATCCTTGACAAGAGGCGGCACAAGAAGCATGGCCACCATACATGAACAAATCTAGATCTGCCCACCCAGATCGCGCATAAGAGGATCTTACAAGACAGCGACCACACCGCGGCCACCAAACGGAGTCACCGTTGTGGCAGTAGGCAGAGGTGTCGTCGCCACCTCACCCACGAAGGAAGAGGGCCAGATATTTTATATATAAGGGACAACGAGCAAGGAAGGGAAAAAGATGAAAGGGGAAAGGAAGGGAAGGGAAGGGAAGGGAAAGGAGGGGAGGGGGTAGAAAAAGGTTAACCCCAGTCCACCACCAAATAGTGGAGAACCAGAGAACTCCCACCCAAGAATGTAGAGCTGGTTGGGTTTTTACTGGAGAGAGCTTTTAGAGAGAGAGAGTGAAAGACTATTGTTTCGTGTTTTTTGAAAACCAACTCTTTTTTTTTTCAATGTAAATACATATTGAATTGCATAACTTATAAAATTGAGTGATTAATATTATGATTTCGTAGTATTTTTCTGTATTATGTGACGTATGATCTCAAGCTCACTTTTAAATTTTTTTTCTGTCAAATTTCCAATTAAGTTTTTATTTTCCTAACCAAAAGATTTTTAATTCAGTTAAAATTCACATCAACATCCACCTCATTTCAAAATTTAAGAGCATCCACATCACTTTAATTATAACCATTGAATGATAACAGATCTAAATGCTAATTCTTGACCCAAAAAAAAAGATCTAAAGGCTAAAAAAAAATGTAAAATTATGTGTCTCTTGATCCCAATCCATACGAAGATTCTTGATGGTTGATAGGAGCATATTTATGCGACGTTTTATCTTGTTTTATTATGCTTTTCTTAGCATGTTTATTATGTTTTCTTAATACTTAGCTTGTTTTCATGTTTTGTAGGATTTTTGGAAGCAAAGTTACAAAAGGAGTTAGTGAGTGCTGTTTTGGAAATCTAAAGAGGAAACTTTGAAACAGACTTCAGCAGATGTGTCAACTTCTCGAAATTAACTGCACCTGCTCGGGAAGAACTAGTTGATGGGCCATATATCGTTGGAAAGATACCGAAGTCTAGTTTCTAAATGAATTTACGGTTCGTGAATTGGAATTTTTTAGAAGGAGTTATGGCCGTTTTAGTACAGTAAGGTCAGGCTGCGCGGGAATTCAGTATTCCTTCTATTTCAAGTTTTTTAATCCTTATCAGGCTTGGACGACTAGAAGCCCAGTTTGTTAGGGTTATGAGAGGATCCTTTTTAATCAGAGAAAAGAAGAAAAAAAAAGAAAAAAAGGAGCAGCCACGGGACATAAATTCTTGGCAGCCAAGGGACAAAGAAACGCTTGTTCTCCCTCATTCAGTGAATTAATATGCACATAAATTCTGTGCAGCCAAGGGGCAGACACACACACAAGAGAGAAGCAAAGTGTCTCCCCCTCACCTCACTTGGAACGTCTCCTTATCTCCCTCAATCTGAAAAACGCGAGACTCTCACACAAGGTAGCAATTTCTCTTCATTTTTCCCTCACTTGAAAAAACTGCAAAAACGTTGGGGGCTCTCACACAAGGACTTAGCCACACCATCCCATTCTGCTCCATCCTTCAAGGTTCCAAGGTCTAAAAGGTTTAGGAAGCAAGGAGGAACGTCAAGGCGTCATCCAATCACTCTGGCTGACCAACACATCATCAAAGAGCTATCTTCTTCCTCTTTTTATTTTCTGTTTTGAATGGTCTTGCTGTCTATTTAAATTATGGGTAACTAAGTACTTTAGTTAGGGCTAGATTGAAGCCCTAATCATGTTTCTTTAAGGATTTCAATATGCCTTTGCTGTAAACTACTTTTGTGATGCTTAATTGATTAATTTCAGATTATATTTTACTCTTTACAACCGTTATGTTATGCTTGATCACCATATGCATGCTATGTATTGAGTTTGTTACATGGGCAAATTTAGATGATCGAATCTTCTGCCTGTGAGAGTAACAAAAGAACTAGTTATAAGTTCTTGAAATTAATCATCATGAATAACTAGAATAGATACCATGTTCTAGGAGTTGTGTGTTTGTCGATTTCCATTGTGTTATGCGTTCTTAAAGTGCAACTTAATAGATACCTTGATAAACACTTTAAGAATGAAAAGAGTTGGCATAGATACCCATGCCTAACTTGTTGCTTAGGGAAATCAATAATTTAAAGAGTAGATATCATGCCTTTAGGTTGACAAACATGAGCATCTAAAATCTGTTTTGCAGCATTGTGCATGTCGTTTTCTTAAGGAAGAAGATTAGCGGTGAACATCGAATCCCTAATTGGTTTTTTCATTGTTTTAACCTCAATCCAATTCTATTTTTAATCAAACGTTGTTTTTAATATTTTGTTTCGAAATTTTCAGTTTACAAAATCATCTTAAAATCATCATTTTGAACACCGAGTGCCTTCGTGTATTGCACGTTAACTTTGATTAGAAATCTTAGGGTTTTGAAATAAGTTTTTTTAGGGTTTTCTTTCACTTTTGCATTCTTAGTTTGTGCCATTTAGTTAGTGGTTCTAGGAAATTAATTTTAAACACATATTAATCGAGTCCTCGTGGGAATGATATCATATTTGCTTTCTATACTAGTTGTCCAATCTCGTGCACTTGCGAGTTAAAACGTGCATATAGTTGCGTAATTTTTAGGTTGCTATTTGTACAACAATGGTGTAAAATATAATTAGAAGCTTTATCTCATTCTTCAAAATTATTACAATTAAACGAGAAAAAAAATTTGTCTATGACACCACGCACCTTGTCTAATCGTTTTCTAAATGAATAAGAGGATTTGTAATGATGACGCAATATAATTGTTGAGGTTATATTTAGATGAGGAGCATCAAAATATCAGGGAATTGAAAATATATTACTAAAATGATTCACTACAAACAATTAAATAAATGAATTTGTAAGTGCTTTACTTGTGTTACGACCGGTTTCGGAAAAAAATTCGTAATAGAAATCTACCTAAATAACCGGTAAGTGTTAGATCAGATTCTAAGTTTTTATTTGGACTTAAGTGACGGCCCAATGTTTAGTGGGCCGTATGTTGAAAGAAAAGTCAAAAGTCTATTAAAAATGACTATCTTGCCTTTGAAATTCCTGAAGGCCCGAAAGTCACTTTTCAATCGAGAACTATGTTGGGAATTTTCCTTGCACCATTACATAGGTCTCGAGCTTACGAGTCCGTAAACAGGTGGCACGCGGAAATCAGAGTTCGAACGAGAAAGTTACGGGCCTAAAATGGTCAAAGTGTAACCGTAATTTTGGGAATTGTTTAAATTATATATTGGGCTTCTCTCTCCTCTCTGAATTGGCCCTTTCTTTTCTGTCCCCTCTTGCGACACCCTCTCTCTCCTCCCTCCCACGCACACGGCTTCCCGTGGAAGTCAGTATCGCCGCCGCTGCTAGACGGCGACTCAGCCTTCCCCCGCCACACACACACACACACACACATACACCAAAAGCTTCGTCTCACCTTGGGGATTCCAACCGTACCAAGAATTGGGACCAACAGCAACCGTATGCGATGGAACCATGGCGAGAACGAAAAAAGGGGTTCTCGGCTTCTAAGGGCTTTTTCGGCCGCCACAGGTACGAGTTCTCGATTTGGACTTCGGTTTTGAGTTCTTGAGCTCGAGTAGATGGATTTAGGTTATTAATTTGTGAAAAATGCTTGTGATTTGAAGAAATTGGAGAAAATTTTGAACCGGCAGGAAATGGAAGATTCTGATAGGTGGGACTGTAGCGCTGCCAGCACAAGGTCAGGGGCGAGTAGCCCTGCAGTCACGCATGAGTTGGGGCTTCTAGCCAGGCACAGGCACGTGGGGCCCTCCCCCGGGCTCCAGCGACTCGTGTCTCTATATTTTCGCTATTTCGGAGCCGTTGGCGTAGGTTTCGGGTCCATTGGAGTTTGTTTGGGGGGGGGGGGGGGGCGATGGGGGATGTTTTGCATAGTTTTGGTCGCTTTATACGAGATTAGGGAGCGTGAGAACTCCGGGGATTTAGGGAATTTAGATTGATAGTTTTAATGGTTTGCTATTAATATTATTTGCCCTGTTTGCGAGGCATTACGGTATTGGAGAAGTTGAAGAACCGTATTAATTGAGATGAAGCTCGTGGGGACTCCAGGGAACGAATGCCTCGAAGTACGTGCAATAGTGGATCATGTCGGATGATCTCTCCCCGACGTACTGTGAGTGGACTTCCTTCCCTATACTTTGATTTATGTACTGTCCATATAATTGAATGCCTGTTGAATATGATGTGATTAGTGTAGCTATAGATTGATTTGTAGTGATTATACTTGATTGTGATGCTTAAGGATGGTTGGTTTGGTCATAAGCATTATGATGATGTTAGAAACTATAGATGATGACACGAGCTAAAAATTAGAGTCTGGCATATGATTGATATAATGAATTGAGGGTAGTAATCCCTACAAAATTTGTGTCCATGATAGGAAATAAATATAGAATACGCAAGGGGTTGACTTTAAGGCCTAACATTACTTAACTACGTTATTTGAGGATTGTGAATCCTATGAAAGGTAAAATACTCCGTAATGAGTATAAATTAATACTAGAGTAGGGTATCTCGAGGGTTGATTCCAAGATACGATTCACGATTTCGAGCTGCGTGTTATGGAAAGATATCGATGTGAAATGATGAATACGATAATGGTGTTAATCAAGAAAGAACAGGAATATGATTATGATAGCTAAGGTCGAGGATTATACCGACTTAACATGAGAGTTAGTGTCTAGATGCTATTGCCGAGGGATTATGCGGCTTAACATATGAGTCAGTGTTGTATTACTACGACCGAGGCATGACAGCCTAATACATGGTCGTGTGTCAGGTATGAGTTATGTCAAGTCATATTGAGTCGGATGTCCATGTCGAGTCAAGGTATGCCCATATGGTGGTCGCTGGTGTCCTACCTATCTGTAGGCCACAGACAAGTCCTCCACGTGATCGTTCACCTATGCTCACTCTATATTAGTTAAACAACGCTAGTTCTGTCCCCGAGCTCTTACGAGTCTTTGTGTCCCAGAGCTCCTAGGGGGACTCGTGGTGATGGTGCTTGCATTCAGTCCTTCACGTGATCGTGGCACGAGCGAAGACACCCAGTCCTGTCACGTGTGTGTGACTCGTGCGACTACAGTGCCATTGGGATACCTGAGATGATGATTGAGTCATGATATGCCAACCGAGGGTTATGCGGGCTGATGTGAGATGCCAGCCGAGAGTTATGCCTGATGATGAGTTATGCCACCCGAGGGTTATGCTGGTTGATGAGATATGATAGCCGAGGTTGGTTCATGCCGGCTTATGAAATGATGATAGCCGAGGTTCATGCCGGTTTATGATATGATGATAGCCAAGGGTATTGCCGGCTTATGTGATATGATGATAGCCGAGGGTCATACCGGCTTACAATATGACGAGATATGATAGCCGAGGAATTTTCCGACTTATATGATACGGTGACGGTTGCCACGATTACAGATCAGAGTCGAGGTACCAGCGAGGGTACGATCGTTATTGAGGTCAGTGTGTATGGTATGGGTGGTGACTCCGATTAATGAGATTATGACTTGTACGTACGAGGTGACTCGAGATGATCGATGTCGTCATAAAGAGACGATCATATCGAGATAATACCATTCTGGTTATCTATTGGGATTGGATGTATCATCTTCAATGTGTGAAGTTTTAGTGGTGATTGATGGTTTGTTGATTGCTAGCCCTGCGGGGTTATGAGATTATTACATAATTATTTTATTGTAGTGATTCATCTTATGTACTATACTATTTTAAATAATATATATTATATTGATGTTGTTTCACTCGCTGAGGAGTTAACATATGTGCACTCATCTTGTTGTTTACACCCTTCAGGTCTCAGAAGAAGGTCCGTAAGTACGAGGAGAGAGTCACGTGATGACAGCCCTGACACCACCAGTGGAGGGTGTAACAAGGTAACAATCAGTTAAGCATTCGATGCTTTAGTTATGATCATCATGTGTTTTAATTATGCTATGGATTATCCGATGTCGTGGTGGAATGGTAAACTAGTGTTGCTAGTTATTTTTCACTAAGCTTCCTAAAACACAACGTTTTAGTTGAGCTTTCGTCACCTGGACTCAGCGTCTAGGTGTCGGCCAGCACCCGGTGAATCCGGTATCTTGTTGGATTTTCGGGGTGGGGTGTAACAACTTGAATATGAGAAAATCATTAAACAAAAAAATTTCCAAATAACATGTCAAGTTATAGATCCCTTCATTGTATTGTATTGCATTTTGTCATTTGTAATTTTTCCATCTCATATATATTTGTTCTAAATTTTAACCTAATTAATTGAAGTTAAATTCTTCAACATCAGTTTACGTAGTATATATGATCAATCCACACACGAATACATAATATCACTTAGCTAGCAATATATTAAGAGAGCTGGCCAAGAGACAAAATTTATTTCATAATCAAAGTATAATTATTCTTGTAGGATCGATGGATTCATCATATTTCATCTTATGGCGGATCGAGTTTATGGCGGAGTGGTGACACTGCAACAAATATAAGAAAAATAAGAATTAATTATCAAAGTGATCTATATACATAAAACAAATTATTTCATTTAGTTTTCATGTTAAATTTTTTTTTTTTTTTTTCAATCATGCATGTTAAAAGTTTAATTATTAATTAATTATCTGAAAATAATGAAGCTAGCTATAAGCTTAGCTAGAGAAGTAGAGAGATGGAGAGAAAATTAAATGAAGTACTAACTGCCAAACTTGAAGTTGCGAGGGACGCTTCTTCCACAGCCTTCAATCTGCTTAATGGTACGGCGGAGGGGATAACATTGGCGAGCTCGGGGCTCACATATGGGCACACACACTCAGCACGTGTAACCCTAACCAGTTGGCAGCAGTACGCCGACGGCTTTCGCCCTATATAATTATCAATCACTGCGCTCTGGCAAGCATCCATTAGTTGGTCCTTCTCCCGCTTACACTCGCTCGGCATCGTGTCCCCCTTTGCCCTCGGAACAGCCTCCCAAACGCCGGGCACCAAGCTCAAGCTCAAGCTCAGCAAGCATATCATCTATTATTTTTCTTTTCTTTACTTAGTTTTTATTGTATTTTATTTCCTTGGTTTGTTACCTCTTTTATAGATGAATAATTTAGAAATCACTTGGAAAACACGTTGTGGATGTGTTTGCTTACGTAGTCAACTGACGTGTATCACAACTCTTTTTAAAGTAAGGCTTTTTAGTTTAAATGCACCATGAACTCGACTCTTTTTAAAGTAAGTCTCACATTGCACCCTATTCTCAATATTTGCTCACATTGAATCCTGAATAAGCCGAGTTGACCCACTCAGCTCTTTTCCGTTACCTTTTGTCCATTTGTCGTTAAGATCATTACGTGGCGCCTATGTGGAGTAAAATCAGCTGAATAGACAATGGGCATTTGAGGAATTTGACATTCCATGAATATAATCAGGTCATCTTCTTCTCTTAATCGAAATGGAAGGAAAATCCCCAAATCGAAGCCAAATCCCTAAATCGGGTCATCTTCAATCTCAGTACGTTCTTCCCATAATCTGAATCCCTGAAGCTCATAATCAGTTACCCTTCTCACATATGTCCATTCTCAGTTGCCCTTGTCATCGAAGAAGATGGAAGAGATGAACGGAATTGAAGTGAAAACGTGTTACTGTGGGAAAAAATGCAGAGTGAAGACGTCGTGGACTGACAGACATCCTGGGCGGAGATTCCAAGTTTGTCCAAGCTCTGGGGTAATGAAAATTTATAATTTCGTTTTGAGTATTGAATTGAGGGTGGATGGTTGATTTTAGTGGTTAGGGGTTCAAATTAACTTCAATTTTGGTCATACAGCATTTCTGGTTTCTTATATAGGTTTATGGGTTCAATTATAATTGAATTTTGTTCAATTTTACTTTAATTTCTGGGATTGGTGACTTTGATTTACTGAACTGGCAAATGCGGGTGCTTATCGGTTTTGTTTCAATGCAGGGAGGCAATTGTGGATTTTGGGAATGGTTTGATCCTGAAATGTGTCATCGATGTAAGGCGATTATACCTGGGTTGTTGAGGAAGAATGGGAGAATGGAAGAGGAATTGAAGAAGAGCAGAGCTTATTCAAGGAAGCTGTGGGTTGCTCTAATTGTAACATGGATAGTGATGATTATGATGAAGCTTTGAGTATGCAACAATTTGGCCTAACAATCTAATTTTGTAAAAGATCCTAGCATGTAAGATAGTGTACATGGGATTTGTAATGTAAGGATTGTTGTGGCTATGTAGTGGCTTATTAGTGAATGAATGATGAAGTATGATTTGATGGTAAGCAATTGAAGGAACGATTCAAGTATCTTTGTTGTTAGTAATGTAAGTCTACAACTTATGCAGAGCATATAAGACACCACAAATTCAACATTTCAATCTCCTGTCATACATTGCAACATTTGAAAGCCTGAGGCTAATGCTTGACACCACAAATATGAAGTTTGAGAGGAAATTTCATATTCATTGATTCCAATTGCAAAAAATTCTATCCATAATACATAATAGACATAACTTTGCATAATGAATCAACAACATTAAAAGCCATCTAAGGCCAATTGCCCAAAAAGAGCCATTTACCTAAACTAACCACTAAGGCCACACAAAACAAAAACATGGCCAAAGTCACAACAAGTCCAAACTGCACAAAAACATGGCTAGACTGCACAAGGCCATTGTAAGTAGACAACCCTTTACTTCTTCCTCTTTGCTGGCGATTTAAATCTCATCTTCCTGGGTGGAGAGGCTTGAGTCAATTGAGAAGGTGTTGGTAAGGTCTGTGAGTGAGGTTGTTGAGTTCCACTTAGCTGAGTCAAATTTTGGTTTACTGGAGGTGCTTCTGCAGGTGGTGGTGGAGGTGGTGGTGGAGGTGTTGGTGGTGGTGCTTGTTGTGGTACATGTTGTGGTGTTGGAGGTGGTGCTAGTGGTGCTTGACATGTAAGGTTTTGGTGCAGGTTATGGTGCTGGTTGTACTTGTGGCAACTTTTGCTTGTCTCCATTCTCTTGCATCTTGCCTTCTCCTCCTCAAAGTTTTTGCCTTGTCTGTGATAGGCTCCTGAAATACATAATCAACACATGAAGATTCTAAGTTACTAAACTAGATTGAACAACTAAACTGCACATAAACTTGACAGAAACCAATTCACTTTGATCACATACACCAAACTCATAAACTCAGATAATAAAATTCACAGCAAGATCCCAAGCACCACATACACTTCACAGAAACTTGACAGAAACCAATTCACTCAGATCACATACACTCATAAACTCTGATCATAAACTTCACAGCAAACTTGACTCACACTGCACCTCAACTTGACAGCAACTTGACTCACACTTCACATAAGGCCATTGACAGAAACCATAACTCATAAACTCAGATCAAATGCACCAAATTCAGAAACTTTAAATAAACCAAACTCACATACACTTCTAAGTTATCAGATACACTTCTAAGTTATCAAATTCACTTCTAATCTACCAAACAAACTACAAATATACCAACTGAACTTCTAAGTTTCCAATTCATATCATAAACAGGTTCTAATCAATAATTAACATCTAAGGTATCAATTGAGCAGAGACTTGTTACCAATTCAGATTCAAATACAGATTTAGTGCTAAAATCAACTTCTATGGTATCAATTGAGCATATAAGTTACGAAATCATATCAAATGCAGATTCAGTGCTAAAATCAACTTCTAAGGTATCAATTGAGCATCTAAGTTACCAATTCAGATTCAAATGCAGATTCAGTGCTAAAATCCAATTCTAAGTTACCAAAGCATATCAAATGAACTTCTAAGATAGAAAATGAACTTATAAGATAGAAAATGAACTTCTCTGATAGAAAATGAACTTTACCTTGCACTTGTTTAACCTATGCCCCAGTTCACCACAATTGCTGCACTTCATCTTAGTGTGATACCTTCCTAGCTTGATTGGATTTTGAGGTAGGTCTGACTCCCCAGCAGACTTTTTCCTGCTTATCCTTGGTCTGCCTGGTTGTTTGTGGTATGTTGGTGGCTTCAAAGGAGGTAACCACGTGGACTACAGGACTCAGGACTCAATTCTGCCATTTTCCTCGTCTCACTTTGATACCATGCCACAGTTGTACATCTTGAGATCTTCTCAAATTGAAGCTTCAGTGCTAAACCCTTGTGGAGTACATTGAAGTTACCATACATATGCCTGGTACAGTGCCTATGCTCTGCCCTTGGAAACAATTCACTCACATCCTCTATTAAGCTCTTCTGCTTATATGTCATGAACAAGTATCCTCCACTGTTTTCGATCTTCAAATCCAAGATCTCAAGGAACCACATCCAAGTGGAGTAGCTTTCAATCTCAACTATGACATAAGCTATTGGGAACATGCCATTGTTAGCATCAACACCAGTTGCAGTCAATATCTGGCATGTTTAGGGTTTCTTGATGTGAGCACCATCCAATCCAATAAAGGGCCTACATCCATTCAGCCAACCATCTTTGGAAGCACTTAAGCACACATAAAGCCTTTGGAATCTTGGGAGTCCATCAGCCTCCATTTCTGATTTGATCTTCACTATGCTGCTAATGTTAACCCTCATAAGCTCTTCACCATAATCCATCAGCTTCTCATATTGGCACAAGTGAGTCCCCTCAACAATCCCAAATGCCATTTTCCTTGCCCTATAAAAAGCTGACCAACTGGACCTTTATCCTATTTCTTGATTAATCATTTCTTGAAATTCACCAAGATCCCACTTATTGCTTGTAAGTTGCCTCATGTATTTCATCTTCATCCACTTGGTATTAGCATGAAAATTGGTAGAACCCTGCCCGCATCGATGTTCTCCTTTGTAAGTCTTAACTTGATAGGACCCTTCCCGAATTTCCCCTCTAAACCCATGAAGAACCCTGCTCCTGTCTGACAACCTAAAGGAATTCCCAATTATACCCTTAAGTCCTTGCAATTAATTATTAGAATTCTACCAAAAATCCGGCAGAATCTCCCCTTAAGGACTAGTTAACCGTCTTCCACCTATTAGACTAAGGATCAGATAACACTTCAAATTCCAATAAGGTCAACCATCCAATGATGTAACCACAATTTACAATCAGTCCAAAAGACTTATCAGAGCATCAAGGTAAGATAAATAAATACATAAATAAATATCTTACTCGATAGTCTAGGTAAACGCGCAACTGAAAATCTAATGCCTCCGCCTCTGGATATGCCAACGTCAACTCAACGGCCTGGAGGGGATTTAAAACACAAAAGTTGTGAGTGGAAAAAATAATCATTTAAAAATCATTTCCGAGGAAAAACATACATTTCCCCCCTCCACGAGTAAAACCATGCATTCATAACATAAAATTCCTTTTTATATAAATATAATATATAGATAATCCGAAAACCCACCGAAAAATCCATCTTTTGTTAAAACACTTGGTGGGACACACGAAAACCCGAATAATGAAAACTTTCCTTGGTCCACAACCTTGCTTTGAAAACCCTCCTCCAAGGAGTTTAAAATCATGTAAACATACCTGGACACAAAATATACATCAAAACATATCCCACTGCTCCCGAATAAAATCCCGAGCTGTAGCTCGATACCCTCCACACACCCGATATACCTCGAGTTGTGGAGAAATCTGTACTACACGTAGACAACCTCAATGACCTGGTGGAGAAAATACCCCTCGACACCAGCGTCGGTGAACTCCCAATGATCTGGCGGAGAAAGACTCTCGACGCCATTCGGAGAAAACCTTAACCATCGGGGACAAAAATCCAGTGAAAACCAAAATCCATGTTTTGAAATTCTTGTTTCCTGGCCTAAGCCAAATTCATTGAAAAACTAGTTTTATGGTCAAATCCACTAAAATCACAAATACAGGTCGAAACCCAAAATCATGGACCCAAAATTTATCACGTCAAAACGACAAAAAAACAGAGTCTAAAAATCTAAGCCACATCCCAAAACATCAATTTTACTGTAACATTGAAAACCCCTGTCCAGTAACAATTTCTCAATTCCGGAAATTTTCCAAAAGCAATACATAACAGAATTTAAATCAAATATACCTTTATGCATGCATTATAATTTATAAACCAAAGTCCAGTCACCACCTATCCAAATAAGCTTAATCCCGAGTCGTACGCTCATATGAAGTTCCCAGAGCAGTATCACCTGTCAAAAGTAATAATCGGGATTACCAACTATAATTTAAACCCTACATTTAGACTCCCTAAATCCCATGAGGTCCTAATGCAGTCACTTCGGACGCCCAAAACTACCCCTAAACGATGTCCGATTGATCCGAAACCTGCGCCAAAAGGTCCGAAACGTCGAAATCTTGTCGACTCACATAGCCGTGACCCGAAAATCAGTCCTATGCGCTAGTGGAAGGCCGGACCACGGGCCACGTTCCGCCACACGCTTGCTACAATGCCTCACGTGCTTGTTATAGTGTTCCACGCGCTACTACAATACCTCACGCGCCAACTCGGTCTGACTCGGTGCTGACTCGGCTGCCAGGTGACACCCACGTGGTTGCCAGGTGGCATGCCATGTCAGTCCCCCCTCCGATCGAACCAGTCACCGGAGAAGACGACCGCTCAGCCGTGTGCCACCGTCCGCCGTCGCCGGAAAACTCCATTGCCAACCGAGCTTGAATTTTTTCTAACTTTCTCAAAACTCAACCGTTTTTCAAAAATTTTTAGTCTAAATCTATCTACTCGAACAGGAACTCAAAAATGAAGGTTAAACATGAAACCCATACCTGTATTGGTCGAAAAATCTATCAAAAGTTTTCAATTTTCCTTTCCTTGGTTCGGTGTCTTTCGCGGCTGTTTCCTATAATGGTTGGTACGTTTGTGATCTTGGGAAAGAGTAAAGTCCAATTAGTGGAACTCAAACGAAAGAGGTTGCCTTGAATCGAAGTTCCAATTTCTTGGGTTTTTGGGTTCGGTCGCACGGGTGTGGGGTGAGTCGCGAAGAGAGAGAGTGAAAAATGAGAGAATCTGATCTACCCGGGGTTAAAATATCTACCCAAGCCAAATTATCAAAATGCCCCAGAACATTCTAGACCCACAACTCTCACACACGAACTCTGTTTTCCACGTGCTGCCTGTCTACGAACTCATGAGTTTGAGACCTACGCAACGATCCTCGAAACACAGAGAAAAGTGTCTCGAAACAAAAATTGACTTTCAAGCCCCTTAAACAACCAAGGGTAATTTCGTCATTTTACAAAATAATTCACGAAAATTAAATAATTTAAATTTTCTGGTCGTTACAATTCACCCCCCTTAAAGAAATTTCATCCTGGAAATTCATACCTGTCATTGGAACAAATGTGGTTGATGCGCCAACATCAGTGCCTCGGTTTCCCACGTGGCCTCCTCCACGTTATGATTCCTCTACAACACTTTAACCAGAGGAATAATCTTTCTGCGCAGTACGTTTTCCTTCCAATGTAGAAGTTGCACTGGTTTCTCCTCAAAAGTCAAATCATCACTCAGCTCAATTGGTTGCGCCTCCAATACATGAGATTCATCGAATAGATACTTCCGGAGCATGGATACATGGAAAACATCGTGAACCCTTGACAGTTCTAGTGGTAAAGCACGTTTGTAAGCCACTGGCTCTATCCTTTCAACAATCTCATAAGGCCCAATGTAGCGAGCACTCATCTTTCCTCGTCTACCGAAATGTACAACACCTTTCCAGGGAGATAATTTCAAGAAAACCCAGTCTCCCACCTCAAACTCAAGATCTCTGATCCGTCGGTCCGCATAGCTTTTCTGGCGGTCCTGAGCTGCCTACAACCTTTCCCTGATGATTCTAACCTTTTCCTCTGTCATTTCAACTATCTATGGTATCAACAGTCTTCTCTCACCTACCTCAGTCCAGCATATCGGTGTCCTGCACTGTCTCCCATATAGTGCCTCGAATGGAGACATCCCAATACTAGACTGATAGTTGTTGTTGTAAGCAAATTCCATCAAGGCCAGGTGTGAATCCCAGTTTCCTTTAAACTTCAGTACACAAGCTCTCATCATATCCTCTAGAATCTGAATTGTCCTCTCAGGCTGACCGTCAGTCTGAGGATGAAAAGCTGTACTGAAATGCAATGTAGTGCCAAAGGCTTTCTACAAACTCCGCCAAAACCTTGAAGTAAACCTAGGATCCCTGTCTGAAACAATTTACTCTGGAGTCCCATGTAACCGTATGATCTCATCCACAAACAATTTGGCGTACTGGCCCATCCGGTAATCTTCCCGTACTAGCAAGAAATGTGCTGACTTCGTGAGTCTATCAACAATTACCCATATTCCATCATGTCCTTTTTCAGTCCTAGGAAGTTTATAAACAAAATCCATCGTAATGTGATCCCACTTCTATTTTGGAATAGGTAATGGTTGTAGTGCCCCGTATAGTTTCTGCCTCTCTTCTTTTACTTTTTGACACGTCAGGCACCTACTCACAAACTTTGCTATTTCCCTTTTTATCCCAGTCCACCAATATTATTCCTTCATAGTACGATACATCTTGGTACCTCCTGGATGCATAGCATAAGCAGAACTATGAGCTTCCTCAAGAATTTCTCTTTTCAACTATGGATCGTTAGGTACGCACAACCGGTCATCCTTAACCAAGGCTCCATCATCCCTAATCGCATAATCCTGCCTATTCCCAACCTCCAACTCCATCCTAATAACACACAAGACAGGATCCTGGAGCTGAACTTCAATGATTCTATCAATCAAGACAGGTCTCACATGAAAACTAGCCAACAAAGCCCCATAGCTATCGATGCCAAGTATAATTCTTGCTCTTCGGAATTCCACCAGCAACGGTAGGTAAACAGTATGCAAATGGGCCAAGGAACCCATGCACTTCCTGCTCAAGGCATCCGCCACTACATTGGCTTTTCCTAGGTGATATTCTATGGTACAGTCATAATCCTTTATCAGCTCAAGCCACCTTCTCTGCCTCAAATTCAGATCTTTATGGATAAAGAAGTATTTCAAACTCTGATGGTCAGTAAAGATCCGACACATTTCCCATAAAAATAATGTCTCCAAATCTTCAGTGCGTGCACCACTACAGCTAACTTCAAATCATGTGTGGGGTAATTCAACTCATAAGCTTTAAGTTGCTTGGAAGCATATGCTATCACCTTCCCATGCTGCATTAACACACATCCTAAACCCCGTACTGATGCATCACTATACACCTCAAATCCTCCGTTATCATCTGGAAGGGTAACACTGGGGCAGAAGTCAACCTCCTCTTTAGCTCTTGAAAGCTCTGTTCACACCCATTATCCCAGTCAAACTTGACTCATTTCCTAGTCAACCAAGTCAACGGGACAGCTATTGTAGAAAATCCTTCTACGAATCGCCGATAATATCCTTCTAAACCCAGAAAATTTCTCACATCTAACACTATCTTTGGTTGTTCCCAATTGCCACTGCCACAACTTTTTGGGGATCCACACTGATACCCTTAGTAGAAATCATATGACCTAAGAATTCCACTCTAGTAAACCAAAACTGACATTTAATGAACTTGGCGAACAATTGCCTTTTCCTCAGCATATTCAACACCAATCTCAAGTGCTTCTCATGTGCCTTAGCACTCTTCGAATATACCAGGATATCATCAATGAACACAATCACAGACCGATCCAAATACTTTCGGAACACCCTGTTTATCAAATCCATAAATGCTGCCGGGGCATTAGTTAACCCGAAGGGCATCACCAGGAACTCATAATGCCCATAACGTGTCCTAAACGCTGTTTTGGGAACATCCCCTTCCCTGATCCTTAACTAATGGTACATGGATCGAAGGTCAATTTTAGAGAAATACCTTGCCCCTTTTAATTGATCGAATAAATCATCAATTCGTGGCAAAGGATACTTATTCCGCACCGTAGCCATGTTTAACTGTCGGTAGTCGATACAGAGCCTCAAACCACCATTTTTTTTCCTTACAAATAACACTAATGCACCCCAAGGTGATACACTTGGTCGAATAAATCCCATATCCACCAAGTCCTGCAATTGAGTCTTCAACTCCCTCAATTCTACAGGTGCCATTTTGTACGGTGCCTGTGATATAGGTTGGCTACCCGGAAGAAGCTCTATGGTGAACTCAATCTCCTGATGAGGTGGAAACCCCGGAAAATCCTCTGGAAATACATCGAGAAACTCATTCACCACAGGAATATCCTTGACTCTCACCGGAGTATCCCGAGAATCAATCACATGAGCTAAATGGCCCTCACAACCTTTCCTCAACAATTTCTCAGCTGTTAACGCCAATATTACTCCCGAGGGAAGTACCCTACGATCACTCCAAAACATAAGTTCCGGCAAGCCTGGACTTTGAAAAACCACCCTTTTGTCGCAACAATCAATGGAGGAATAGTGCATGGTTAAACAATCCATCCCCATAATTACATCAAAATCATAAATGTCCAAGGGGATTAAATCTGCCTCTAACTGATGACCTCCCACTACTACCGGACAACTACGTATTATGAGGTTCACCACTCACATATCTCCAGTAGGAGTGCTAATACCCATGTCCCAACCAATCGGGGACAACTCTCTATCAGCAAAAAGTGTGAAACCCCGAGAAATAAAAGAATGTATAGCCCCGGGATCTATCAAAATATGAGCATCATGATTAAAAATAGACAACGTACCAGTAACCACCTCTGGTGCTGCTCGAGCCTTCTGCTAAGTCATAGCAAAAACTCATGCCTATGTACCCGAAGACCGACCACGACCCCCCATTCTCCCTCTAGCCCTGCTGGCCTCACTAGCTTGGGTCTGGCTCCCTGATGCAGTACCAGATGTCTGCAATACTCTCTGACCTGGTTCAGCAGCATCTCGGCCAAGAAACTACTGCCCGGACGACGATTTGGACAGTTGTTGTACAAATAGCAACCTAAAAATTACGCAACTATATGCACGTTTTAACTCGCAAGTGCACAAGATCAGACAAATAGTATAGAATGTAAATACGAGATTATTCCCACGAGGACTGGATTAATATGTGTTTAAAATTGATTTTCTAGAACTACTAACTAAATGGCACAAACTAAGAATGCAAAAGTGAAAGAAAACCCTAAAAAAAAACTTATTTCAAAACCCTAAGATTTCTAATCAAAGTTAATTTGCAATACACGAAGGCACTCGGTGTTCAAAAGGATGATTTTAAGATGATTTTGAAAGCTGAAAATTTCGAAACAAAATATTAAAAACAGCGTTTGATTAAAAATAGAATTGGATTGAGGTTAAAACAATGAGAAAACCAGTTAGGGATTCGATGTTCACCGCTAATCTTCTTCCTTAAGAAAACGACATGCACAATGCTACAAAACAGATTTTAGGTGCTCATGTTTGTCAACCTAAAGGCATGATATCTACTCTTTAAATTATTGATTTCCCTGAGCAACAAGTTAGGCATGGGTATCTATGCTAACTCTTTTCATTCTTAAAGTGTTTAGCATGGTATCTACTAAGTTGCACTTTAAGAATGCATAACACAATGGAGATCGACAAACACACAACTCCTAGAACATGGTATCTATTCTAGTTATTCATGATGATTAATTTCAAGAACTTATAACTAGTTATTTTGTTACTCTCACAGGCACGAGATTCGGTCATCTAAATTTACCTATGTAACAAACTCAATTCACAGCATGCATATAGTGATCAAGCATAATATAACGTATGTAAAAAGTATAATATAATATGAAATTAATCAATTAAGCATCACAAAAGTAGTTTACAGCAAAGACATATTGAAATCCTTAAAGAAACATGATTAGGGCTTCAATCTAGCCCTAACTAAAATACTTAGTTACCCATAATTTAAATAGACAGCAAGAACATACAAAACAGAAAATAAAAAGAGGAAGAAGATAGCTCTTTGATGATGTGTTGGTCAGCCAGAATGATTGGATGACGCCTTGACGTTCCTCCTTACTTCCTAAGCCTTTTAGACCTTGGAACCTTGAAGGATGGAGCAGAATGGGATGGTGTGGCTGAGTCGCTGCCAAGTGAGGGAAAAAGGAAGAGAACTTGCTACCTTCTCCTAGAGCCCCCAACATTTCTGCTGTTTTTTCAAGTGAGGGAAAAAGGAAGAGAAATTGCCACCTTGTGTGTGAGCCTCACGTTTTTCAGATTTAGAGAGATAAGGAGACGTTCCAAGTGAGGTGAGGGGGAGACTCTTTGCTTCTCTCTTGTGTGTGTGTCTGCCCCTTCGCTGCCAAGAATTTATGTGCATATTAATTCGTTGAATGAGGTAGAGCAAGCGTTTCTTTGTCCCTTGGCTGCCAAGAATTTATGTCCCGTGGTTGCTCCTTTTTTTTTTCTTTTTTTTCTTCTTTTTTCTGATTAAAAAGGCACCTCTCATAACCCTAACAAACTGGGCTTCTAGTCGTCCAAGCCTGATAAGTATTAGAAAACTTGAAATAGAAGGAATGCTGAATTCCCGCGCAGTCTGATCTTGCTGTACTAAACGGCCATAACTCCTTCTAGAAAATTCCAATTCACGAACCGTAAATTCCTTTAGAAACTAGACTTCGGTATCTTTCCAAGCTATATGGCTCATCAACTGGTTCTTCCCGAGCAGGTGCAGTTAATTTCGAGAAATTGACGCATCTGCTGAAGTCTGTTTCCAAGTTTACTCTTTAGATTTCCAAAACAGCACTCAGTAACTCCTTTCTTTAAATTTACTTCCAAAAATCCTACAAAACACGAAAACAAGCTAAGTATAAGAAAACATAGAAAACATGCTAAGAAAAGCATAAGAAAACAAGAGAAAACGTCGCATAAATATGCTCCTATCAAATTCCCCCACACTAAGCTTTTTCTAGTCCTTGAGCAAAACAGAAACAAAGAATGAAAGAAAAACAAAGACTCAGTAATTCAGCTTAAACCTTCCAACATTTGTCTTAGAGATTTTCAATGAATCATGACATATTAAGATTCATCATAAGCATAAGAATTGGTCCACATGATCCGAGAGTTAATACACCTTCATAGAAATCATACACATATTCACAATTAAATCAATCAAAGCACAAGTACAAAGAGAGATACATACTGCAAAGAACAAGTGACACCATATGCTCATACTTCATTCAAATCTCCACATATTGATATAAACACAACAAACAGGATCAGAAGGTCTTTATGAGGATTGTAATGAGGCCAAAGGGTAAGGGGTTAAAGAAAGAATGGATATGGATAACACAAGGTTCTTAAAGAAAAGTAGAAGCATGCTATGATGTTTGAGACATAAGAACTTGTATCACCATTAAGGCTTAAAAATCATATAAGTACTGAGCAAGTACATACACTGAATGGCCGATCTGAACATTATGGACCATAATTCAACAATCAAGACATGAACGGTAAGGTAATAACCATCCAAACAAAGTGCCGATTTTTTATTTTATATATATATTTTTTTTTACAGCATTCTCCCAAACTTGCTCTTTAAACACCCATTGATTCACAATTAAGTCTCTACAAATTATGCTTCACTAATCCTTAAGAAAAGGGTAAGAATGAAAGTGTTTAGGCTAGGTGAGGAAAATGAAGGTTAAGAAACAAAAAGGCTTAAACAAAGGCTCAACATGGGTTTACCTAGAGGAATGTGTATCATGGGTCAAAGGCCATTTTGGCAATGGTGGTAATCTAGGTGCCTTCATCATCTCAAGTATGTCATGCAAATCAATTCAATGCCTCGAAAAGAAATTAGTACCAGTTCTAGCATTTAGTTCCAATGATGATAAGCAATTCAAGTAGCAACCCGAAAGATGAGCATGCAACAACTTAATTGACACGAAAGTGATAGATTAAACAAATACAACTCTCTCAAACAAAGGCAGAGTTAACGACAAAGAAGGACAGGGTGAGAGAAAGCAAATCTGATTTTCAGTGGTTGTAGAGTGCCAAAACTGTCATCATCCTCTTCACTTGGGTTGCCTCCCAACTTCCCTTTGGGTTACCTCCCAAGTAGTGCTAAGTTTATAGTCTTCAGCCAGATTGTTGGACTCTCATGCAATGTACTGAACATGTTGGAGAGTCACATCCTCCTCTCTAGGCTCAAAGCTCATCTCAATATAGGGCTTTACTCTATGCCCATTCACCATGACTGTCTGATTCTTCTCTTTACTATGAACCTCCAAAGCTCCATGAGGGAAAACTTTTGTAACAACATAAGGATCGTACCACCTAGATTTGAGTTTACCAGGGAAAAGTCTCAATTTTGAATTGTAGATCAACACCCTCTGTCCCATATGAAACTCCTTCCTAACTAGCTGCTTATCATGATACGCCTTGGTCCGTTCCTTATACAACTTAGCATTCTCATATGTATCATACCTCAACTCTTCAAGCTCATTCAGCTGTAACTTCCTCTTGTCACCTGCTTGTTGCCTTTCATAGTTGAATTTTTTAATAGCCCAATATGCTCTATGCTCCAACTCCACTGGTAGGTGACATGCCTTTCCAAAGACTAGACGATATGGGGACATGCCAATGGGGCTTTTGTACGCAGTCCGATATGCCCACAATGCATCATTCAAGCGTAGAGACTAATCCTTCATTCTAGTATTCACTGTCTTCTCTAGGATGCTTTTGATCTCTCTATTGCTTATCTCCACTTGACCATTGGTTTGAGGATGGTATGGAGTGCCAACCTTATGTGTGATCCCATGTTTCTTCATTAAGGAAGCAAAAGTCTGGTTGTTGAAGTGGCTACCTCCATCACTAATTATTACCCTTGGTATCCCAAACCTGGTAAAGATGTTATCCTGCAAGAATTTCACAACAACTTTGTGATCATTAGTTTTTGAGGGGACATCCTCAACCCATTTAGATACATAATCCACACCCATAAGAATATATAAATAACCAAATGAGTTAGGAAATGGACCCATGAAGTCGATACCCCACACATCAAAGAGCTCCACCACTTGAATGTTTTGCAATGGGATCTGATTTCTAGAAGAGATGTTCCATGTTCGTTGGCATCTGTCACAAGAACTGCAAAACAAAAAAGCATCTTTAAACACATTAGGCCAATAGAACCCAGATTGTAATACCTTAATTGTTGTTATCTTCGCTCCAAAGTGTCCTCCACATGCAAACTGATGACAATGTTGGAGAATGCTCATATGCTCCTCCTCAAGAACACACCTTCTGATAATTTGATCTGGACAAAATTTGAACAAGTAGGACTCGTCCCAATAGTAGTGCCTAGACATAGACACTAATCGTTTCCTTTCTTGGCTCGACATACCTGGAGGAAAAACCTTAGTAGTTATATAATTAACAATATCTGCATACCATGGAAGTTGTAAATCAATTGCAAATAACTGCTCATCTGGAAAGTTTTCACTCAAGGGAAGCTTGTTCCCTTCTTCATCATGAAGTAACCTGGACAAGTGATATGCAACCACATTCTCACTACCCTTCTTGTCCTTAATCTTAAGATCAAATTCTTGCAGTAAGAGCACCCATCTAATCAACCTAGGCTTAGCATCTTTCATATCAAACAAAAATCTCAAAGCAGCATGATCAGTAAAAACAATAACTTTAGAACCAATCAAGTAGGACCTAAACTTCTCCAAAGCAAATATAACAGCTAACAATTCTTTTTCAGTAGTAGAATAATTAAGCTGAGCATCATTCAAAGTTCTAGAGGCATAATAAATAGCATGAGGTACATTGTTAACTCTCTGACCTAGAACAACTCCCAAAGCATAATCACTGGCGCCACACATGAGCTCGAATGGGAGGTTCCAATCAGGTGCCATCATAATGGGTGCATATGTGAGTAGCTCTTTCAATGTGTTAAAGGCATTCATGCACTCTTCTGTCCACACAAATTCAACATCTTTAGACAATAACGCACAAAGAGGTCTAGACATTTTAGATAATTCTTTTATGAATCTTCTGTAAAACCCTGCATGCCCTAGAAAACTTCTCACACCCTTCACAAATGTAGGAGGAGGTAATTTTGATATGATGTCAATCTTTGCCTTGTCCACCTCAATGCCCTTGCTAGATATTACATGACCTAAAACAAGACGTTGTTGTACCATGAAATGGCACTTCTCCCAATTCAGCACTAGGTTGCATTCCTCAGATCTCTTTAGAACAAGCTGCAAATGGTTAAGACAATCATCAAAGTTATAACCAAAAACACTGAAATCATCCATAAATACCTCTATAAAGCTCTCCACCATGTCTGAAAATACGCTCATCATGCACCTCTGGAATGTGGTAGGTGCATTACACAAACCGAATGGCATCCTTCTGTATGCAAATGTGCCAAAGGGGCATGTGAACATGGTCTTCTCCTGGTCCTCTGGTGCTATAGCAATCTGATTATAACCACTACAACCATCTAGAAAACAGTAATGACTATGACCTGATAATATTTCTAACATCTGATCAATAAAGGGAAGAGGAAAATGATCTTTCCTGATTTCATTGTTGAGCTTTCTGTAATCAATGCAGACTCTCCAACCTGTGGTGAGCCTGGTAGGAACAAGCTAATTCTCTTCATTCTTCATCACTGTGATTCCACTCTTCTTAGGCACAACATGAAATGGACTTACCCATTTGCTATATGAGATGGTGTAGATGATGCCAACATCCAAGAGCTTAAGAACCTCTGCTCTCACTACTTCCTTCATGTGTGGGTTAAGCCGTCTCTGAGCATCCCTGTTAGGCTTTGCATTATCTTCAAGGAGGATTCTGTGCATGCACTTGGATGGACTTATGCCTTTGATGTCGGCAATGGTCCACCCTAATGCAGTCTTGTGCTCCCTAAGAACTCTCAACAACTTCTCTTGCTCCACCAAACTCAAGTTCGCAGCAACTATCACTGGTAATGTCCGGTTCTCTCCCAAGTAAGCATACTTCAATTGTTCAGGTAGTTGCTTCAATTCTAGTTCTGGTGCCCTAACAAAGGAAGGGACAAGAGCAATATTAGTAGATGCAAGAGTTTCAAAGGAAGGTACATACTCAATTGGATAAGGCTTAGAAGCCTCAAGAGAATGCACAGCTTCATGGAGGTCTATCTCTGTAACATCACATCCACGTTCATAATTCAGCCTTGTGAGTTTGTGGGCTATGCATGCCTCCAAAGGGTCAAGGCTATGTACCTAAAACACTTGCTCAACAACACTTCCTACCACATCAATCTTGAAACAATCATGTTTATCATGTGGCAATTTGATAGTGTCAGACAACATAAATTCTATCTTCTTACCATTAACTTTCATGTGTATAGTACCCTTTTCACACTTATCTTTGTATCAGCAGTTACCATAAAGGGTCTACCAAGAATAATAGGTAATGAAGATGGCATAGGGGAATCTTCCATATCCAGAACAACAAAATCAGCAGGCAAAATAAATTCATTTACCTGAACAAAAACATCCTCTAATATACCTCTAGGTCTTCTGATGCTTCTATCTACCAATTGCAATATAATTGAGGTTGGTTTGAGCTCCCCCAACCTAAACTCCCCATAAATGGTATAAGGCATCAAGTTAATGTTTGCTCCTAAATCAAGCAAACCACGTTAAAATAGACGGTCACCAACCCTGCAAGGAATAGTAAAACTACTTGGATCTTTTAGTTTAGGTGGTAGCTTTCTCAATAAAACCGCACTTACCTCCTCAGTCAATGCCACTTTCTCATGTTCCTGAAACTGTCTTTTGTGTGTACAACAATCCTTTAAAAACTTAGCATAAGATGGAATATGTTTAATTGCATCAAGTAAAGGAACGTTGATTTCTACTTTTCTCAAAGTTTCAAAAATATCAAGAAGATGTTTTTCTTTCTTTTGCTTAATTAACCTTTGAGGGAAGGGTGGCAATATCACATTCTCCTTCTCACCTACATTTGCGATTGGAGGTGGTTCAACATTTTCTGGTTCATTCTCATCTATCCCCACCTTGTTGTCAACTACCTTGCTACTTCTAAGGATTGTCACATCCTTGAGCTGCTCATGGCCTCCCGGATTAGATATGGTTTGTGATGGAAACTCTCATTTCTTCCTCTCAATTAACTCCTTTGCCATTTGCCCTACTTGTGCCCCCAATCTCTGAATAGCTTGGCTAGTTGTTGGATTAAGCACATTCTGACTGTTGCTCCAAGAGAAATTTGGGTGGTTTTTCCATCCTGGATTATAAGTGTTTGAGTATGGGTTGTTCTTGAGATGATATTTTTTTTGCCCCACATAATTAGCTTGCTCATGATCTGTAAAACAAGACATAGGAAAAGTGTCAGTAGTATGATTAGAATGAGAACATATAGCACATACCTCGACTTTAGCAACTTGTTGAACTTGAGAGATGTTCTGAGCTGACATTGCTTTCACCAGCCTATCTAACTTTGTCTTCATTGCTGCCATTTGACTCTGGACTCCACCATTTGTGCTAACTTCATAAACATCTTTACTTTTTACTCCTTGTCTCCCTCTTGATGAGAATTGATGGGAATTTTCACTTAGGGTCTCAAATAGCTGAACGGCTTCATCACTGCTAGTTTCCATAAGCACACCTCCACAAGCTGAATCAACAAGACTTTTGTTAATATCATTTAAACCTTTATAAAAAGCTTGTACTTGATCGTCTTGAGATAGATTGTGGTGTGGACACTTGAGAAGAAACTCCTTGAAATGCTCCCATGCCTCAAAGAAAAGATCTCCATCCTCATGTTGAAAGGCTTGAATCTCCCTTTTAAGTTGTCTTGTCTTTTGGGCTGGGAAAAACTTCTTTAAGAATTTAGTAGCCAATTGTTCCAAAGTAGTAATGGAACCTGCAGCCAGAGAATTCAACCACAACTTAGCATTATCTTTTAAGGAGAAAGGAAAGAGAATTAACCTGATTCCTTCTGGAGTTAAGCCCTGGATGTTCTGAGTCTTGAAGAGATCGAAGAAATCCCTAATGTGCAAGTATGGATCCTCAGAAGGCGTGCCTCTGTAGTGTGGCAGCATGTTAAGCAATTGAGGTGATAAATTGAAGTTGCCTTGCACAGTTGGTTGGTAGGCAATGCATGATGGTTGATTAAGGTTTTGAGGGACAAAGGAGTCCTTAATTGGCCTTCGAACCTGTTCATCCCCCATTTCGTTCATAGATTCTGATCTTTCTCCTTCTTCAAAAATCTTCTCTTTGTGTGTTAAGTTTTGCCCTCTCAGTTTTCTTTCGAAGACGGCTAAGAGTTCGTTCAATCTCAGGATTGTAGGCAATGACCGCTAAATTTTGGAATCGACGATATTGCATAAACGAAATTCAACCAGTAAAAGAAAACCAAAAATCAATTTTAGCACAAACTAGTTACACAGTCCCAGGCAGCGGCGCCAAAAACTTGTTGTACAAATAGCAACCTAAAAATTACGCAACTATATGCACGTTTTAACTCGCAAGTGCACAAGATCAGACAAATAGTATAGAAAGCAAATACGAGATCATTCCCAGGAGGACTTGATTAATATGTGTTTAAAATTTATTTCCTAGAACTACTAACTAAATGGCACAAACTAAGAATGCAAAAGTGAAAGAAAACCCTAAACATAACTTATTTCAAAACCCTAAGATTTCTAATCAAAGTTAACGTGCAATACACGAAGGCACTTGGTGTTCAAAATGATGATTTTAAGATGATTTTGAAAACTGAAAATTTCGAAATAAAATATTAAAAACAGTATTTGATTAAAATAAAAATTGGATTGAGGTTAAAACAATGAGAAAACCAGTTAGGGATTCGATGTTCACAGCTAATCTTCTTCCTTAAGCAAACGACATGCACAATGCTGCAAAACAGATTTTAGATGCTCATGTTTGTCAACCTAAAGGCATGATATCTACTCTTTAAATTATTGATTTCCCTAAGCAACAAGTTAGGCATGGGTATCTATGCTAATTCTTTTCATTCTTAAAGTGTTTAGCATGGTCTCTACTAAGTTGCACTTTAAGAACGCATAACACAATGGAAATCGACAAACACACAACTCCTAGAATATGGTATCTATTCTAGTTATTCATGATGATTAATTTCAAGAACTTATAACTAGTTATTTTGTTACTCTCACAGGCACAAGATTCAGTCATCTAAATTTACTTATGTAACAAACTCAATTCACAGCATGCATATAATGATCAAGCATAATATAACGTATGTAAAAAGTATAATATAATCTGAAATTAATCAATTAAGCATTAGAAAAGTAGTTTACAACAAAGGCATATCGAAATCCTTAAAGAAACATGATTAGGGCTTCAATCTAGCCCTAACTAAAGTGCTTAGTTACCCATAATTTAAATAGACAGCAAGAACATACAAAACAGAAAATAAAAAGAGGAAGAAGATAGCTCTTTGACGATGTGTTGGTCAGCTAGAATGATTGGATGACGCCTTGACGTTCCTCCTTGCTGCCTAAGCCTTTTAGACCTTGGAACCTTGAAGGATGGAGCAGAATGGGATGGTGTGGCTGAGTCGCTGCCAAATGAGGGAAAAAGGAAGAGAACTTGCTACCTTCTCCTAGAGCCCCCAACGTTTCTACTGTTTTTTCAAGTGAGGGAAAAAGGAAGAGAAATTGCCACCTTGTGTGTGAGCCTCACGTTTTTCAGATTTAGGGAGATAAGGAGACGTTCCAAGTGAGGTGAGGGGGAGACTCTTTTCTTCTCTCTTGTGTGTGTGTCTGCCCCTTCGTTGCCAAGAATTTATGTGCATATTAATTCGCCGAATGAGGGAGAGCAAGCGTTTCTTTGTCCCTTGGCTGCCAAGAATTTATGTCCCGTGGCTGCTCCTTTTTTTTTTTTTTTCTTCTTCTTTTCTCTAGTTAAGAAGGCACCTCTCATAACCCTAACAAACTGGGCTTCTAGTCGTCCAAGCCTGATAAGGATTAGAAAACTTGAAATAGAAGGAATGCTGAATTCCCGCACCGCCTGACCTTGCTGCACTAAAACGGCCATAAATCCTTCTAGAAAATTCCAATTCATGAACCGTAAATTCCTTTAGAATCTACACTTCGGTATCTTTCCAACGATATATGGCCCATCAACTAGTTCTTCCCGAGCAAGTGCAGTTAAGTTCGAGAAGTTGACACATCTGCTGAAGTCTATTTCAAAGTTTCCTCTTTAGATTTCCAAAACAACACTCAGTAACTCCTTTTGTTACTTTGCTTCCAAAAATCCTACAAAACACGAAAACAAGCTAAGTATTAAGAAAACATAGGAAACATACTAAGAAAAGCATAAGAAAACAAGATAAAACGTCGCATAAATATGCTCCTATCAACAGTTCCTTTTAAAGTGACCAGTCTCCCTATAGAAGTAGCAACCGGTCTCACCAGGTCTGCCACTCTGTCTCCTGATCGACTGCACTGAAGCACCGCTAGACTGAGCGGATGATTGTTGTCCCTGACCAGCTCCACCACCGCTTGATCCGAATTTCGCACCCCCAGAAGATCCAGAACTAAAACTGCCTCTCTTAGATGGTCCTTGACTAGAAGCCCCGAAATTCTGGCGATCCCGACGTCGCCTAGAACCACTAAACTTGTGTTGAGCTGGCAAACTCAACTGTACCCTGGTAGCAACATCTGACAAAGCCCTCAAAGAAGTATGGGCCACCGCAGTTACTACCACCCGAACCTCATTTGTTAGTCCATACTCAAATCGTCGGCACTTATCCATCTCAGTTCCCCCAGAGCTGGTAAAAGCGTGACAACTCAAGAAATTTCAATTCATACTGAGCCACCGTCATGTCCCCCTACTGTAGCTATAAGAACTCAGCCTCTCTAGCATCACGATACGAGCGAGGATAAAACTGCTCGAGGAAGCGCTCCTGGAAAGCTTCCCAAGTAAAGGTATGGACATCCCAGCCTGCCAGCTGCAAAGCATGCCATTAGCGGTACGCATAGCCACCAATAAGAAATGTGGCTAACCGCACCCTATCCTCCAGAGGGCACCTTATAACCGAAAACACTCGTTCCAAATGAGTAATCCACTCATCCGCATCATCTGGGCCTAACTCGCCCATAAATACTGTTGCCCCCAACCTCTGGGCTCGCTCAATGTCAGACACCTCAGTAGTTGCCCTACCCTGAAGTACTGTAGTCAAAGCTCGACAAAATTGATCCATGGTCTACCTCAAATCAGGCTCTACTACGGGTTCATGTGTATCCTCACCGTTTCCAGACCGTTGACAGGGCTCGCGTCTCGGAGGCATTGAGCTGAAAAGAACCATAAATTATCAATACCACAATCAGTTGTACACTAGGTGCATAGTCTATAGGAATTTAAACCTAGTGCTCTTATACCAAGTTGACAGAACCCTTCCCAAATTTTCCCTCAAAACCCGGGAAGAACCCTGCTCCCGTCTGATAACCTAAAGGAATTCTCAATTATACCCTTAAGTCCTTGAAATTAATTATGAGAATTCTGCCAAAAATCTGGCAGAATCTCCCCTTAAGGACTGGTTAACCGTCTTCCACCTGTTAGACTAAGGATCTCATAACATTTCAAATTCCAATAAGGTCAACCATCCAACGATGTAACCACAATTTTACAATCAATCCAAAAGACTTATCAGAGCATCTAGGTAGGATAAATAAATACATAAATAAATATCCTACTAGATAGTCTAGGTAAACGCGCAACTGAAAATCTAATGTCTCCGTCTCTAGATATGCCCACGTCAACTCAACGGCTTGGAGAGGATTTAAAACACAAAAGTTGTGAGTGGACAAAAAATCGTTTAAAAATTATTTCCGAGGAAAAGCATACCTTTCCCCCCTCCACGAGTAAAACCATGCATGCAAAGCATAAAATCCCTTTGTATATAAATATAATATATAGATAATCCGAAAACCCACTAGAAAATCCATCTTTTGTTAAAACACTTGGTGGGACCCACGAAAACCCGAATAATGAAAACATTTTGTGGTCCACAAACCTGCTTTGAAAACCCTCCTCAAAGGAGTTTAAAATCATGTAAACATACCTGGACACAAAATATACATCAAAACATATCCCACTGCTCCCGAATAAAATCCCAAGCCGTAGCTCGATACCCTCCACACACCCGATATACCTCGAGTTGTGCAGAAACTTGTACTACGCGTAGACATCCTTAATGACCTGGTGGAGAAAATACCCCTCGACACCAGCGTCGGAGAACCCTCAACGATCTGGCGGAGAAAGACCCTCGACGCCAGTCAGAGAAAACCTTGACCATCGGGGATAAAAATCTAGTGAAAACCAAAATCCCTGTTTTGAAATTCTTGTTTCTTGGCCTAAGCCAAATTCATTGAAAACCCGGGTTTATGGCCAAATCTACTAAAATCACAAATACAGGTCGAAACCCAAAATCATGGACCCAAAATTTATCACGTCAAAACAACATAAAACCAAAGTCCAAAAATACAAGCCACATCACAAAATATCAGTTTCACTGTAACATTGAAAACCCGTGTCCAGTAACAATTCCTCAATTTCAGATATTTGCCAAAAGCAATACATAACAAAATTTAAATCAAATATACCTTTATGCATGCATTATAATTTATAAACTAAAGTCCACTCACCACCCGTCTAAATATGCTCAATCCCGAGTCGTACGCTCCTCTGAAGTTCCGGGAGCAGTATCGCCTATCAAAAATAATAATCGGGATTACCAACTATAATTAAAACTCCACATTTAGACTCCCTAAACCCTGGGAGGTCCGCTTGCGTCCCACTAAAAATGCAGTCACTCCGGACGCCCAAAATTATTCCTAAACGATGTCCGATTGACCTGAAACCTACGCCAAAAAGTCCGGAACATCAAAATCTTATTGACTCGCGTCACCATGACCCGAAAACTGATCCCACCCGCCGCCACGCAGGTAGAAGGCCGAACCACGCGCCGCCACGCGCCAGCTACAGTGCCTCAAGCCCCTGCTACAGTACCTCACGTGCCAACTCGGTCTGACTCGATGCTGACTCGGTGCTGACTTGGTGCTGACTCAGCACCGACTCGGCTGCCAGGTGGGACCCATATGGCTGCCAGGTAGCCTCCACGTGGCTGCTAGGTGGCATGCCACGTCAGCCCCCCCTGCGATCGAACCAGTCGTTGGAGTCGCCAGAGAGTCACCGGAGAAGGTGACCGCTCCGCCTAAAATCGAACTTGAATTTGTTCTAACTTTCTCAAAACTCAATCGTTTTTCACAAATATTTAGTCTAAATCTATCTACTCGAACCCAGAAACTCAAAAATGAAGTCTAAACATGAAACACATACCTGTGTTGGCTAGAAAATCGATCGAAAGGTTTCGGTTTTCCTTTCCTCGGTTCGGTGTCTCCCATGGCTGCTTCCTATGATGGTTGGTACGTCTGTGATCGTGGGAAGGAGTAGGGTCCGATTAGTGGAAGTAAAACGGAAGAAGTTGCCTTGAATCAAAGTTCCAATTTCTTGGGTTTTTGGATTCGGTCGCACGGGTGTGGGGTGAGTCACGAAGAGAAAGAGTGAAAAATGAGAGAATCTGATCTACTTGGGGTTAAAATATCTACCCCAGCCAAATTACCAAAATGCCCCTGAACATTGTAAACCCACAGCTCTCTCAAACAAACTCCGTTTTCGGCATGCCGCCTGTCTACGAACTCGTGAGTTTGAGACCTCCGCAACGGTCCTCGAAACACAACCAAAAGTATCTCGAAACAAAAATTGACTTTCAAACCCCTTAAACAACCAAGGGTAATTTCGTCATTTTACAAAATAATTCACGAAAATTAAATAATTTAAATTTCCGAGTCGTTACATAACTTGAAGGTAATCCCTCCTATTCACTTTACAGGCATAGATCAAGAAAGGACAACCTTTAGCTTGGACACATATGGCTTTGATTTTGTCTGAGCAATTCTTCTTGAAAACAATTTGCTTCTGGGCATAGACTGAATATATTCTAATAGCCTCTCTGAATATTGCAACAATTGAGAACCTCAATCCAAGCTGAAACTGGGGATTTCTCATATCCATTTCAGGATTGAAGTCTCTAAATGGTCCAACCTCTTTTCTCCTTTGCAGCTTTTGAGGAGCCTCATCTTCCCCACTTTGACCCTCAATATCTGGTTCTGGATCAAAAGAATTCAATCGTGGAGAGCTTGGACCATCATCTTCTTGTTTAGGCTCACCACCATCAAAAGAATTCAATCGTTCAACATCAACATAGGCTACAAAGAGGTTGTAATCATAATCTTCCATATTAACCTCTTCAAGTTGTTGATAATCTTCATCAACGTATTCAGGATCATCAACATCATCATCTTCACTCTTACTATCACTAGACCTTACATAGTCTATCTCTGTTGTGTAAGTTCTTACTAGCTTCCCCTTCAAGATTTCATGAATAGGCTGCTCAATAGCCTTCCCCTTGGCTCTTGCAGCTGTCTCACCTTACTGATTCACCAAGACTTCACCAATAGGCTGCCCCTTACCCTTAGCCTTACCCTTGCCTCTTGCAGCTGTCTCAATAGGCTACCCCTTAGCCTTAGCCTTACCCTTTTCTCTTGCAGCTGTCTTAATAGGCTGCTCCTTAACCTGAGCCTTACCCTTTCCTCTTGCAGATGTCTCACCTTGCTGGCCCTTCAGTATCTCAGCACCATGTTGCTCATCATTTTCTGACTCCAAACAAAAGCCATCCTGTTCTATCTTCACATGCCCTGGAAGTGTAATCCTATCACCCCCACCTCTTTTCAAATAGATAGGTACACAAGTACCTTTCCTAGCATACGTGATACATAGTTTGAATATCTCAGAATCCGTGATTAGTTTAACCAACTTACCACTATCCAAATCATGAGAATATATAGACAACCTACTAGGCGTATAACCAAGCTCACCACCTAAGCTCTTCATTTATAATATGGATATGATATCAACTGTACACCAATCTATGAAGACAAATTTCCCCTCTTTGTAACACCAACTCGACTCCTCTTCAATTAGTGACCCACCATAGTGAATCTTCATAGTAAATAAGTCTACATCATCTGCAAACATATACCAAACAATATTCCAACAATTCAGCAACTAAGCACACCTAAAATGAATAAAAAATTTAGTTTGTAAGCACACACAATTCCAGTCCTATTTCAGTGTCTAAGCCCACCAAATGGCAGTCCTAATTTAAGTGTCTAAGCACAGACAATTGCAATCCTATTTCAACTATGAAAGTACACCCAATCATCGACAGTCATAACTCCAACCCAAACAAAATAGTTCAACAGTCCTTAATATTACCAGAAATTCTAACCAAAATAAAACCCTAAACCCAACGCCATAGCTCCATCACTAATCTATAAAAGAGTTTCAAACCAGTTTATCACTCAATTTCAAAGTCGAATCCTACTTATATGAAATTCTAACTGAAAATGAAGCCTTACCGTAAAGGGGCTGCTCGTCTCCTTCCTTGCGACGAATCATCTTCGAAATCGACTCCAACACCCACTTCTATTAATCACGCGACAATATATCTCCCAGTTCTTCAACCCAAAATTACCCAAATTTGTGATTTCGCCGAAACCCTAGAAATTTCCCAAATCGCATATTCAAATTTCGTCGAGAGGGAGGGAGCTAGCTTCATTCGCAGTTTCTAATGTGTGGGTCCCCTCTATCTTCCACGTCGTCTACTTCAATTGGGTCTTTTGTGCCAGCGTGTCCAAATTCTCGCTTTTACCCCTGTATTTGATGCCCACTTGACAACTTCAACGGAAAATAGCTGAGTTAGCCATCTCGCCTGATTCAAGGTGCAATGTGAGCGAATAATGAGAATATGGTGCAATGTGGGACTTACAGTCGAGTTCATGGTGCATTTAAACTAAAAAGCCTTGAATTAATTGAGAGGAACACTGCCAACTTTGATATTTTCCACAACTATAGGTAGGTGGATGTGTTAGGTACTAGGAATTTATTATCTTTCAACATTCATGTAGCTAGGGACAGCTACTTAAGGAGCCCAATTAAGTTGATCGGAATTTTTTTATCGTCATCAAGTGTGGACACCATAGATGAAGATTATTGGAAGAGAAAATGTGCCAGTCAATTTATGCACGCCATGAACATCATATCATAAAATTTTCAATTTGGCGTAGTGTTAGATTACTAGAAGTTAATTAATATTTGCATCCAATTGCTCATTGTTCTTATAACTGATTATTGAATGTTTTTAAATGTGATAATCATAATCGTTGATTTCTTAAAATATCATATAAAAATCATTTGTACAAAGAATTAAACAAATTGACAATAATTTAGCCATCCTTATGTGTCAATTAAGTTGACGGTCGATTCACCATAAACATTAACTGCTACAAAAATTATTCATCGTTTTGATACATATGGACAACCAAAGGATCTCCAACCAAAGAATCGTTCATTATTTTTGCATAGACGATCTTTACCTGATATTTAAGAAATCAATTAACGGTTCTAATTATCGTACTTGCATATGCAAAATTCGATAAAATTATATATGGAGGAATGAGAACATTCATTCTAATTAAAGTACTGGATGCAAATATTTTTCTTATGTGAAAGAGAAAAACATTAGTTATATATATATATATATATATGTATTTTAAATTTCAGTTTAAGAAAAGTTCAATGCAACACTAGTTTCTTTTTTGGCTGAAGGCAGTGTTGAAGAGAAAACTAATTAACGTGTACTGGGCTCCGAAAGTTGAAGGCATTCAATATCCGTACATTGACATGGGTCCTTATTCGATAAAGGTGACTTAAAAGACTTGCAATTGGCTTGAACTCGCCCAACGACTCTTTTAAGAAGTACAGCAAGGACTCCAACTCCCGCTCAGAAAAATTCACAAGCTACTCCCACGACGCCAACATCGCCAACACCACATTCGCCAGCTATGGCGCTGAATCGGTTCGCGGTTCCGGTGAATTCATCAACTACGACGACCGGGTCAATGTCCCCAATCTCCAATTCACAGCCTACGACTCGGATGCCAACAATCACAAACTCTCCTTCACGGCGTACATCCATGACACCAACTCCGGCTCCGAATCGTTCGTCAGCTATGGAAAAGCCGGAAACGTCGTCCCGATTGAGTTCAACAACTACGCCGGCGACTCGAACATAATCAGTTTGGGTTTTACGGGTTATGGAGAGTCCGGGAAAGGAGCGAATGATTCGTTTAAAGGGTACGACCAATTTGGGAACAACCTACATAATAATTTTAGGAGTTATGGTGCTGGCGGGAATTCTGGGGTGGTCGGTGCCGGGTGGTTCTGGGGTGGTCGAATTGGCTTTTTAGAGAATCCTAGGCGTGACCGTTTTGAGCATTTTCAGGTGGATGGGCAACGGGCGGGGTCCAGAGAAGGTGACGAGGGTGGTCGGGTGGGTTGGGGAAGATTGGGTAATTAAAATTTGTTTTAATTTAAAAAAAAAGAATTTTAGTATAAAATTTAATAAAATATAGCAAATGTCTTAATTGTCCCTATAAATTTTGTAATATTACTGTTACATCATCATTTTTAACGACATTAGTAACAGAGACTAACGGATGGTGCAACGGAGGTAACAGAATGCCTGTTTTAGGTGCAAACTAAGACAAATTTCAGTTTTTAGTGCATTTTAAGACTCGCTGACTTGTTTTGGGTGCATATCAAATAATAAGCCTAAAATTAATATGGATGGAGTTCAGTGGAAAAATTCCCAGGTACATTGGCTTGGAGTGGTTATTAGAAGTGAATGGTTATTATTAACCTTATCATGTGGAAAAAAAAAGTTTTGATATATATTTTCTTTAAGTTTCTGGACAGTAGACAATTTTTGGTGATTTTGATCAAGTATTATATATATTTTGATATGAACAAAAGTATATTGTTCATCATATATATATGAAATCAAAAGATTTTATTTTTGTTTTTTGGGGGTTTTCTTCTCTTGGGTAAGTAAATAAGTAATTTTGATTTGATGAGTAATTAATTGGATATGAAATTTAAAGCATTAATGAAATAAAATAATACAAAAATTTATTCAGCATAAATATCAAAAAAATAATATTTTTTCGAATTATACTAATGAATTTATATTATTAATTGAAATTGCTAACCATGATTAATTTAGATTGGTGATAAACATCACTACTAAGATGTGGAGGTCAGAAAAATCGGACTCATATCAATGTTCATATACGTACATACATTGAAGACTTTAATTTAATAATTTTGATTATAAATCTATGGAGATTCTTTGTAAAAGTCCATAAAATTCTAACAGCCCATCTCGAATTTAATTGAGTCCAAACATAAATTCTTTAAAATTATTTTTTACTTAGGGGTGTAGTGAATTTAGATTTATACAGATAATTATAGAGTTTTAGACTTCGTTAGCAACCTAGCTAGTTTAGAACAAACTTGCATCCTTATGCTCTACTTGTCGTGAATTTGATTCTCATGTGATCAAACCAAGACTCTACCTTAAAAAGATTTCTCAGTAAAAAAAACAAAAAATAATGTTTGAAAGTTAGCAGTTTGCTTTTCCTAGTTTGATTAGGAGCAAAAGTTATCAATTTGCTTGTCCTACTTGATTCGGATTTCCCTTTCATGTTATTTCCCTAATTAATCATCAATTTTCATTCCTTGTATAATTTGGATTTATGCTTGAATTATTTAGATCTCCTACCCTAAACAGAATTAAATTTGATTTCTATATGAAGACTGTACATATTAAGCTTGTTCAGACATAATCCGTTTGAGATATTCATATATACTGTGAGTTTACGATCTAACTGAGACGTATAATATTTTAGATGCCTTTTCTTCGGACCCTCTTCCCTTTTCTCAAAAAAAAATCCCAACGACAAAACACAATGCCTCGCGGTTCCAAAAAAAACAAACCTCCGCCAACCCTGTCGTACTCTCCTCCAACCCAGTCTCCTCCGCCACCGCACGACGTTGACGACGGTGGCTCCTCCCCTTCCCAAAGCTGCAAAGCAAGAAGGCAAGATGACAAGATAAAAAACCTTTACAACAAGTACGCAAACCATCCAAAGATGATCGACCCCGAAGGCATCGAGGCTCTCTGCAAGGATTTAAACGTCGACGTAACTGACGTCAGAGTTCTCATGCTTGCATGGAAACTGAAAGCCCAAAGACAAGGCTATTTCTCCTGGGACGAATGGCAAATCGGGCTCAAAGATCTGCGCGTCGAGACGCTCCCCAAGTTGAAGGAGGCACTCCCGGGCTTGGAGCAAGAGGTGATGGGGGACACTGAAAAGTATAAAGATTTCTACGGCTAGTCATTTAAGTATTGTTTGACGGAAGATATGCAAAAAACTGTGGATATAGAGACGGTTTGCGAGCTGCTGAAGATTGTGTTGGGGCTGAGGTTTCGTGGCAAGGTTGATTTGTTGGTGGAGTTTTTGAAGGAGCAAAGTGAGTACAAGGCATTGACGATGGATCAGTGGGGTTTTTATTATAGGGTTTGTGATGAGATTGATTTTGGTGAGGTTCAAAGC
This sequence comes from Oemleria cerasiformis, assembly GCA_037349345.1. Lineage (NCBI taxonomy): Eukaryota > Viridiplantae > Streptophyta > Magnoliopsida > Rosales > Rosaceae > Oemleria > Oemleria cerasiformis. The sequence goes on along the minus strand of JAZGTL010000007.1, from coordinate 31,834,339 downwards.
TATGATTTTTATCAAGCATGGCCTGTGATTGTTGATAGCTTTGTTGAATGGACGAGTGAGAAGCAGAAACAATAATTGGGTAATTACCATTTGAAGGGCTTATTGGCATCATGATGGGAATTTGCAATTTTTGTGTTTTAGGTTTTGCTTTTATTTTCAAGATTGGTGTTCAAGAGTTTTGAGAAAGTTATTGTATTAGATTTATGGAATTTAGTGTTGTTGATTTTAGGGGTTTTTCCTATTAATTGATTTTCTAGTAATATATATTATGCATTTCAGACGTATCTAATTGTATCACCCTTTTTATTTATCGAATAATTCTTCGGAACCATTCAACTTGTAAATCATTATTTCAAGATCATGGCCGCAAAATATCAAAAATATTATTGGAGGTCGTTTAGTCATTCATATGATCAACAAATCAACGGTATTGATAACAATTATGAAAATTCTCATGGAGAACCGTTCATTTAGTTTATGTATATAAATAATGACTAAATGATCTCTAATTTAGTTGATTTTTTGCATATATGATCTTGAAATGATAATTTAGGAGTTGATCGGTTTCGATTATGGTATTTATAATAATTATACCAAACTTGTGCCATCGATCCCAAACTGGAAAAGCCTAATCCCATTTGCATTAAAAAACACTTTGTTCTCCTCCGGATACGGTTCGTGGCACAAATATCTAACGTATCCAACAATCGAGTGAAGCTTTGTATATTGAATTAGAATTGAGATAGAAGAGAATATAAATTTTTCGAGGACATTACTGAAATTAAGAAACAACGAAGATAAAAAGTCTTATCCTCTGTGATAATAGTGATGATGCAGTATTCAGTTGTGATACGATCAACCAATTCCCTTTGTGTATGTTATAAGTGGGTAGTTGCAATTCATTCCCCACATCCTTGCCCGTTGCTGCACGATGGAGATGGAGATGTAGCAGTTTGTTGTTGGTGGGTTACAGTTGGAGTAGTTCTTGTTTGTGGTTCGCTGTCGACGTTCTGTAGAGTTCTTTTGTTTTTAATATTAAGCAAGGATATGTTTGGAATTATAAGAAATTTAACTAAATTGGACTCTTACTATTTTTCCCTAAGTTATTAAATCATGTCTTTCTTAAAAAAATTGTTAAGTAAAGACATTTTAGGGGTTATTCAAAATTTAACCATTTTGAGGTTATGACTTTATATATATATAAAATATAAAATATCAATAAAAGATTATTTAAATTTAAGAAGGAAAAAAATGATATTAAAACTGGTATTAGTGGCATTAATTAGGGTACCAGATGCTAAGCAAATTAAAGCTTCGACCTAGGGTCTACCTCAAAGGGTATCAGAGTCGGAAGGAAGAGACCAAACATTAGAAGCTTATTCGGCAGGAAGCCACCAATTAAGTTTAGAGGATACGATGCCGTACTGTACCACAGAATTGGGTTTGTATTGCCGTTAGGCTCCCACCGAAGTTGGTTATTCAAACCATCAATACTGGAAATTTCCACAGAAAATTACTTACTCACATTGATATTTTTTCTCTTGTACAAATATCAACTTTCATTTTTATTTCTTTTTATATACAGCACATATAAACTTCAAAAATCTAATTAAACTATACGAAAAAGGATCGATTTTAACCTTTTTCTCCTAAAGAATCCAAAATATATACACAACCGAAAGTTTTACTAATAAAGAAGCACTTCAAGGACTCGAGCAGTGACGTAGCTAGGATTAGAATTATGTGGGGGCCTTTTACAAAATAAATCAAAGAAAAAAATTAAAATTTTGATATAATTTAACTCATAATAGTATTCGAATAATTTCTTTTTGGTTAAAATGGTATTCAAATTGTTCAAATCAATATAATAATATAAAACTAAATAAAGATCTAAAAAACCATACCATATTTTTAAGGATAAATTACATAAATGTATCGAAAATATAAGAGTCATTTCAAATTCATGCATGAACTATGAAAATTTTAATCTAGGTACCAAAACTATCAAAGCATAACATCTTGTTACCCACCGTTAACAATCTATTAAAAAAATATGTTAAGTAGTTAAATGGCACTTGTGAATCCATTTTTTTAAGTTGATATGAACTCCATAAAATTGAATATTTTAAAAAAATTAATATAATCATAAATAAATTATTATACAAAACAAAACAAAAAATTAAAAAACATAAAAGAAAAAGAAATCCAATCCCGAATGCCCACCCCCCAATTCATTCATCGATCGCTCTTTTCGCGAACCAGCCCCCCACCCAGAAACCAACAACCAACAACCTAAGTCCTCTGCCCCAAGTCCTAACCCAATAAAACCTCAACCATAATCCCAAAATTTTGCAGTCGACACTAAGAGCGTTGTCTTGCCCGGCCGAGAACTTGGAGAGGCCACCCTCGAAGATTCTTAAAGACGATTCTCTCTCCATCTACGGTAAACCCCCTACTCTTCTTTTCCATAACTTTTCCTCTATGATTTTTGTCACATTTTCACGAACTATATTGTCTCCATTTATGGGTTTGATTTTTACTAAAAGAAATTTATGATCTTGGACCAAAATTTCTAATCTTGAACCGAAATTCCTGATCTTGAACCGAAATTCATGATCTTGAACGCTAAGATGTACTTTATTGCTCTTGTTTGCAGGCACCATTATGTTCGCCTGTCTTCTGTTTGATAATATGTTTCACTGACCACTTTTGTATTGCAAGTTGCAACCTCTTGAATTCTTATGAGAAAAAAACTAGAATTATTGTCACCCAGTTCATATATGAGCCAATTTAGTACTTCTTAGATCTCATATGCAAGAAATGTAGAGTTCAATCACCCACAGGGAAGTCCGTGGGGGACTGAATTTGTCAAGTGAATGTATGTGTGTATCTCATCGATTTCCATTTTCTCTGATGCAGAGGCTATACTCATGAAGCTTAAATTAGGTTCCAAACGCAATTTAAGTCCATGCTCTAATGCAGTAGGGGAGACAGAAACGAGGGATGGGGAGGGGGTTCTGGTGGTGGCGTGCTTGTGTTCGTGAAATTTCAGATCTGGATTTTTTGTTCTTTCAGAATTGGTATTACTGCAGTGCAGCTTGGAAGGCGACGTAGATGAGGGGAAGATGGTCCTCCTCTGGTAACGAGGATTGTTTTTTTCTTTTTCTTTTTCTGTTTTAATTTTGGTTTATAATTGAATTTTGTAACGAATTTGGGGAAGCATGGGCTGGGTTGAATCTATGAGATTTTGAGGATGCGAGGACGGGGAAGAAGATTGGTGTTTTTCAATTTTTTTGTTTTATTATTTATTTTACAATTTTATTAATTGTTTTTAATATAATTTAATTTTTTATTATTTTTTTATCCACATGGAATCCAACTCAGCATAAACATTTTGAACAAAAAATGCCAGCTTAGCATTTAATAGATTGACTAACAGATTGACTAACGGTGGGTATCTAGATGTTGTGTTTTGATAATTTGGGTAGATGAAAATTTTCTTAGTTCAAGTATGAACGTGAAATGATCCCTATAGTTTGATAAATGATGATAACATTTTTAAATTATCAACATGTATTAGTTGGACTACCACTAATAATAGGATCAGGACTATAACATATATATATATATATATATATATATAACCATATATCTTTCTGTCCACAACCCTCCACAACCCTTTACCTGTTTGATTCTATTATAAGTAAATCAATATATCATACACAAGAACACTCGATAACCAATCAACCCTTTACCTGTTTAAATAATTAATAATATTAATTATTTTATAAGGGATACAACTTTATCCCAATCAACCGACTTTATCGAGAAAGATTACTTTTTTAAGGACTTACTTCCCAAACAGATGTTCCTACATCTATATATAAACGTTGGTTTATCAAGAATATCCTATTTTTAATGGTTCATTACATAAAGATATATTGGCTAATAAAAATCCAAATAGGGAATGTAATAAAAATAAGAAATTATAAACAAAGAGTTCAAATGTGCAATAATTAATTAATTGATCTATCTAATAAAAATAAAATTATAAGGAAAGTAAAAATATTTTCTTAAAATATAATTAATTTAATATTTATTTAAACAAAATATTTTATATATAATATTATATATAACAAATTAAATAAATATATGTGAGAGGGGGCCCGGGACCCTAACGGGCCCCCCTCCTTCTGCCCGTAGACTCGAGCATAAAGGGAGGCACATTTGTTCTAACCAACTTGATGACGCCAAGTTTAGAACTATTTTCTATTCTTAAAGAAGTCTGGCCCTAGATAGCTGGTGAGGAAGAAGCCATTTAGACCCCCGGATATAGCCAAGGTTAAGGAAAGGCTTGACTTGTGCAACGTTTAGCTTCTTGGTGTAGCGTGCTTTGGGGCCTATATTTGCTCCAGGACCCGAATTCTGGTACTCTCCATAGAACAAACTAGCCACTCGTTCTGGATGGCCGAAGTCGCTCCATCTTTCTGGAGTGATAATACTGTCCATGGTGGTGTAGGCAAACACCACATTGGGATGGCTCCCCCAAGCCCTCCCCAAATATGTTCCATTAGACGGACGACCCGTAATCTTGCAATGAACAAATGAATATCCACTGTCCTCCGTTGGAGTCTCCTTCTTTTGTGCCGTTATCACAGCCATGTTTCGTTTCAGGACATGTATCTCAGTGTTCTGCATGCACCATAATATATATTTTTAATATTACGTCATGTTTCTATTTGTTTTGCTATTTTTCTGTTCATATTATAACATGAGCGTTACTATTTGAACACATTTTATTGACCATACAAGTTGTTATACTTGATGTGGGATTATATTTGGTAAAAAAACATAAAAATATATAATCCATCTAAGGTGATTTAATCCAGAGAAGAAAATATTTGCATCTACCTTAGTGTGGATGTGCTCTTGATTAGATGATTTCAGCATACAAGTGTACTAATTAATCAGAAATGTTAATTTCTTAAAACATCAAGTAAAGATCGTTTGTGCAAAAAAATCAATCAAATTGGAGACAATTTATCAAAATAATCAGTTAGGATGCTTATAGTAAAACATCAATTTAATTGATGTATATGAACGACAAACATTATCAAATTGTTTGATCTTTACATTATGTTGTAAGAAATCAACACTGGATATCACATTTTGAATGGGGATTGTTTAGTAATCAATCATGGGAGAATGAGCACATTCACCTAGCGTAGATGCAAGTATTGCTCTTTAAGTTTATTGATATATGGCATCTTGCATTAGCTGCCACACAAAAAAAATGTGAAAGATAATGTGGTCAATTGGGTATATTAAAAAATCATTTATTAGTTGTTTTTTAATCATATTTAATTGATCACATTAATTAATACACTAGCAGGTAATGTGAGAATCCATTTGCACGCTAAAAAAGAAAAGAGCATAAAAATAAAAGTCATGTAAGTTGGCTTAATATATTAATTGATATGGCCTCTTACATCAGCTACCACATAATTAAAATGTATAAGCTAATATTATTAACTAGGTGTATCAAATATTCGTATTTTTCATAATATGTATATCCACGATATTATTCAAGTTATATTTATTATAACAAGAAGTTACATATACACGAAAATAATGAGAGTAATTAATTGGAGTTGTGTTACGTACGTACCAAGTAGAGAGACTTCCCTGATCCGAAGATAAAATCAACAGTGCCTTGAATGAAGCAGTCCTTGAAGAAATGCACGCCCCTGGAATCAAGAAGGGTGTCCTGAAATCCATAGAATTTGCAATTGTAGAACGCCGCCTTGTCCCCTGAAACCGCCATTGCAACTGCCTGCGCACCCGGTCTTATTCCGTCCGGCTCCGGCGACGAATTCTTCAAATTGAAAAAAAATTCAAACGTTTATAATCATCATTAGCATATAATGCCCTAATAACCAAGTCATAACGTTAATAATTAATGTTCGTAAAATTAGCAGGCAAATAATAATTTTCTATGGAATTATTACTTACCGTAATAATAAGGTTTGCACCTCTAAAATAATCGGACTCGATTGTCAACGTGCCACTATATACCGTCCCATATTTTTGTGCCGTACCATCAAAAATCAAAGTTGGCATATTGTTTGGCGTACCATACAGCGACACAAATGGCTTGTTTCTTGGAATTGTGATTTTCTCTTTATACACTCCCCCACCGATGTATATAACCACCGACTTTGTATTCCCCACCGGGACGCTATTAATCGCGTCGGTGATGGTCTTGAAGTTTCCCTTTCCATCTTTACTGACCTTGATGATTTTTGGAGCAGCCTCGGCCGTGACAAGGGCGGGGTCAAGGGTGGATTTTCGTTGTGCTAACGGTTTAACATTGTTGTTGTACCAGGCGGCGACTTGGGAAGCGGCGGCAGGAATTGGTGTCACGTCATCGGCCGCGGCGGTGGTGGAACTGATGATTAGGAGAATTGTTATTGTCAACAGAGCTGCATGATTAATATTGACCATGCATGTTTTTTTTCCAGCCATAATTTGTCTCTAAGGTTTCTAAAATATCAATTAATCAAAGTATAGTGATCACGTCCTGGAGATATCCATCTAAAGTTGTCTTTTTCAACATTTTTGGAGATATCCATCTAAAGTTGTCTTTTTCTAACATTTTTTTTTAGGAAAAAAAAAAGTATAGCATTTATAATATTGATTAATAAGTACAGGACTAATATATATAGGCATCAAGTCCAAAGTGTGATACAAATTTAACTTGAAAGCACAAATATTTTTGAAAACCAACACCTAAAAATTGTGAGGTTGGAGACTTTGTCTGGCTCGCACTTTTAATTTGTACGTCTCATTAATTAGTATGAGGTTTCTGTTCCATGCAATATATTTCAGTTGTAGGGTTAAAGCTAAAGGATGCAGCCAATCTTTTAAACGTGATTTAAGAGAAATTCTAATTATATTCGATCCCTCTCATATTCTTATATTACAATTTATGCCATTAATTATAGTACTTAAAAATCAACACCATCTCAATTTCTTAAGGATAATGCTTGCATCTTAATATCTCGAGGAACTTTTTTATTTCACTTTTTCAGTTTATCGAATTTTCTTTAGACATATATTATAATTGAAACTGTTTATTTTCTAGATTATCATTTCAAGATCATCTCTGCAAAAATAAAAAATCAACCAGATTGATGATTGTTTATAATTGGTTCATATATATTAGAAAAATCAATGATATTGGTAACAATTAAGTTCGTCATCATGAATTGTCCATTTAATTTATACATATGAATGACTAAATGATCTTATTAAATTTAGTTGATTGTTTGCACAATGATCTTGAAATGATGATTTCGGAGTTAAACGATTCCGATTATGATTTATGTATAAGGAAAATACGATAAATCAAAAAGGTGGAACGATGAGGTACCCCAAAAAGGATATATATGTAAACATTATCCAATTCCTAATACATATATGTCTTTTTTCAATAACGTTGTATTAAAAAAATTATTGAAACTAAAAATAGAAAGAAAAAGGAAAGGAAAATACATAAATAAAATAACCTACCACCCAATTAAGTTCCAACAATCCAATCCCAACAATTGTCCTGGTTCAAAATCTGAACTATATGAATGAGATTGAAGTTTCGAGGATGATATTTTTTTTTAATTTGGATTATGACGCATATATATGAACACTCACATTTAAGATTGAGGATTTGGAGAATGAATATCGAGTATTTTTAGTTTTTTAAAATTGGTGTGAACTCTAATAAATTATATTGGAGTTTTGAGAATTTTTTTTTTCAAAATTTTAGAATTATTATATAAACAAATCTTCACAAAAATTCATCAATTCCTTGTTAATTTTAGGGAGGAAAAAATTTGTGTTTTTTGAATAGTCTTTTGAGAGATTAATAGAAAATGTGGAATATATATTATATAGGAAAGGAAGCATATATAATGCATGATACATACAACACAGCAAAATCGAAGTTGCCCGGCGAAGGGACGTCGTCGAGCAACCGTAGGGATTCGTCGAGCAACTCTGAAAACGGCGAATCGCCGTTGGGAAATCTCCGTCGGGCTACTTCGGTCGGGCATTTATATTAGTCGACGACAACAGTATATTCGTCGAGCATCATTATCTTGGCCGGTGGACTAGTTCGTCGCTGAAGTCTTCGTCGAGTAACCTAAAGTCAACAACATATTACCGACGTACACTATCCGTCGGGTAGCCTTATAATATCCGTCGGGTAACAATTTAAATAGTCGTCGGGTAACTCGATAAATAACCGTCGAATAACGTTTTACATATTGGTGTAATTATTTTCATATCCGTCGGGTAACGGGTCACATATCCGTCAGGTAGGGTTTTATATATCTGTCGGGTAACTATTTAAATATCCGTCGGGGCCGTTTTTTAATATCTGTCGGGTGAGATTTTTAAAAATCCGTCGGGTAATGTTATACACATCCGTCGGGAATGTGTTATATATTCGTCAGGTAAAGTGTCACGTACCCGTCGGGTAACGGGTTACCTATCCGTCGGGTAACCGTTTACGTGTCCGTCGGGTAACGCTTTACGTATCCGTCGGGTAACATTTACCACATTCGTCGGGCAAACGATGCATATTTAAAATATATTTGTAATAAAATATTTAATTAAATAATAAAAAATAAAAAATTTAATTAAAAAATTCAATTAAAAGAATCAAAATAAATTAAAAATAATATTTATAAAAATTAATTTAATATTTTTACATCATTAAAACTAAAAAAATATTTTATATATAATACACTCTAACTACTCGTCGAGGGGTCAAAGTAGGCGGGATCCTCAGGGGGCTGTTGGGTGGGCGATGAGAAAATGTCATCCAATCCACGATCACCCAAACGTTGAAGGACCTTGTCAAGGGCGGACTTGAGTTGTTGGTTTTGGGCTTGAATCTCCGCGCATTGGGCTTTGATCATAACATTTTCGGCCTCGAGGTGTCTCAAACGGTTCGGCGTCTTCTAGGGATTGCCTATCCGAGATGAACTGGACGACTGAGTCGAGACATCCAGCACAATCCTGTCGCCCGCCCCCTAAACGATCCTCCCTAGGCGCCTCCCAAGTTGTCGCTCTAGAATAGCGATCGACATGTCGAGATTAGGGAGCTGTTGCACCAACGGCACATCTGGATGCTGTTGGGTGAGCTCAGCTTGTGTCTGCTGGACGTCTTGCTGCATCGCGTCCTACAAATTCGAATAATTATTAATTAGAAATATAATTATCAATTTTAAAAATAATGTTTAATATTCAAAAAATAAACTTACGTGAATTCGATCAGCCTTTTGATCCCCCCGTCCAGCGTACACTTGCCCCCAGGCATCCACCTCTAGGAACATCGACCCGGTGTTGCGCCGATCCTCCTGCCGGGTAGATAAAGATCGCGACCCCCCTGTGGTGGTTGAATTTCTTTGCTCCCCAGTTCGATGTGTTGGCAATCGATTTTCGCTATTCATTCGTAAAACCAAAAATTATATTTTAAAATGGAAAATAACATAAAAATTAAATAATTTAATTAATTAGATAGATAATACGTACCATATAGGTGGGGGACACGAAATGGTCGCACAACCACAACCACCCTGGCAGTTTAGGCCCGTCCAACTCCTCCGGAGGATTTGCCCGAGCTTCCTCCGGGGAAGGCCAAGTCAAGAAGTACTTGTGGAGCTCGTACTTCCAGTCGGCGTACCGTAATTGCCAGTGGTGGCTCAGGTATCTACTGAGCTCGACGTTGTCCAAGTCAAACTCAAAATTGATCTGCAATCAATTATTAAAGTTAGTAAAATAATTAAAAAATATGAAATTAATGTTAAAAATGGGAAAAACACATACCGATAACTTTCCCCAACAACGCGTGATCTCCTTGGGGGTTTGGGTTCGGAAAGTCTCTCCCATCATCAGGGACTTCGTGCTAAGAATCGCACCAATGTCATGCACCAGAAGGCTGTGAATTTTGACCGGCGCGGACTGGAGGCGCTGCACGTACACCACCAGCATCTTTGCATTTGTCGTCCTGCAAATTCGCTGGGATCAAACCGCGGTTTATCCCGCTCACGTTCACCGACTTACCTGCAAATTCGATGAAAATTGGTAAATAAAATTAGTAACAAATAAAAACGATTGGTTAAATAAACAAAATAATGAACTTACCCTTAGGGAGTGCGCCGACATTAGGCCCTGTTTCGTCTGCTGGGACGTCGTCCTATGGGGGCTGGGGGTCAATACGGGATTCCCCCCATTTCTTGCTATGCTGTCGACGCTGATGGCCCGACAGCGATGTATGAACCGACGCCGTTGTTGAGGCAACCGAGTCAGGGGCTGCCTCCTCCGGGGCATGATCATCAACGGGATCAGGGCAGGGGGTATCCTAGATGTGATTAAGCTGCGATGCGACATCCACAATAAAAAATATAAATTAATTAATAAAATATGAACCAACATATATTTAATTAATTAAAAAAACCAAACATTTTTAATATTAAATATTAAATTCAAAAAATAAAAACAAAATCACATTTAAAATTAACCAACATTTTATAATACCAATAAACGTAAATAAATAAAGGAATAATTATTTTTAGTAATAATTAGTAAATTGGTATCTACAAACTAAAACCAACAAATTCTAATTTTTTAAAATAAATCTAACACAAACGAAAATTAATATTAAAAAACTAATTAATCCAAACGTACTAAACTCAAAATTCACAACATTATGCCTAAATTTCTAAATCCCAATTTCGGGACCAAAATCAAACTTACAAATTAATCCAAACATATAATAATAAAATCCAAATCCTAAAATTCACAAATTAAAAATTTATAATACTCACATTTCCAAAATTCACTTATACTATACACCATATCAAAATTTCACAAAATTGTTTTGAAAATTCAAATACCCAAAATGCAAAAAATTCACATATCCAAAATTCACATAAATTTCATATCCAAAATCATAACAAAAATCATACCATTATATCAATTTCAACATTATACCAAACATCAAAATTTCAACAAATCTTCAACTAGTATATATACATTAACAATAACAATAAACCAATAACAATTAACCAAGAACAAATATACATGCATAAACATTAACAATAACAATTAACAATAATAATATCCAATTTCATAAATTCTTTTTTCAATTCAAAATTAACAATACACCAATATATATACATTAACATTAACAATAACAATTAACCAATAACAAATATATATCCAAATATATTTACATAAACATTAACAATAACATTATCCAATTTCGAAAATTCTTTTTTCAAATCAAAATTAACAATAAACCAATATATATATTAACATTAACAATAAACCAATAACAAAAATATATCCAAATATATATAGATTAACATTAACATTAACAATAACAATTAACCATAAAAATATCCAATTTCATAATTTCTTTTTTGAAATCAAAATGTTCAATAAACCAATATATATACATTAACATTAACATTAACAATAACAATAACAATAAATGTCAGGACCCGTCCCGAATTTCTCCTCGAAACCCGGGAAGAACCCTGATCCCGTCTGACAACCTAAGGAAAGGTTCCCAAATACCCTTCAATCCTTAGCATATGATAATAACAATAAACATTTTCTCTTGTCAGACAAGGGATTTAAGCACTTAAAATTCCCGTAAGTAAATACCAACCAAATTCAATAATATCAGAGCGTCTAAGTAGGATCAAAGTACAAATTAGATATCCTACTCAAGTACAACTACACAGCGTAGCGGAAGTGCTAATGCCTCTGCCTCGAGATAATGTATGCGTCAACTCTACGGCCTGAAGGGGGTTTAAACACAAAAGTTGTGAGTGGACAAAAATAATCGTTTATAAAACGCTTTCCAAGGAATATTACCTTTTTCCCCCTCCATTTATAAAACCATGCATGCATCACATAAACAATTCATGTTATAAAAACATCATCTTTAAATCACCGGCATTTTCATGTTCAAAATCATTTATTTCCACCTAGACACATAACATCTCAAATCCACTGTCATCGACACATCCACTAGCCACCAGGGTATCCCTTGGGGTGTGCTAGTACTGTATCACAACTCTCTGTACTATGCTATCACATCAGTCGGCATATCTCTCGACTAGCATATCATATCATTTTATTGGATTAGTCGGCCTATCTCTCGACTAGCATATCATATCATTATATTGGATTAGTCGGCCTATCTCTCGACTAGCATATCATATCAGTCGGCATATCTCGACTATCATATCATATCAGTCGGCATATCTCGACTATCATATCATATCAGTCGGCATATCTCGACTATCATATCATATCAGTCGGCATATCTCGACTATCATATCATATCAGTCGCATATCTCGACTATCATATCATATCAGTGTTTATCCTAGAGGTTCATCGGGTTCACCTGCTAATAACGGATCCTCATCCCGAGTCCTGGCATCCCTAAATTCAATGTTTATCTTGGAGGTTCATCAGGTTCACCGTTAATAACGGATCCTCATCCCGAGTCCTGGCCTCCCTCAAATATGACCAAATCCGATAAACGCATACAACAAGGTCAAAACCCAAATCATTGACTCAATAATTTCTACGTCAAAACGTTATCAAAATCGAGTCCAAACCATGATATTTCTCAAATCATACTTTAACTGAAATAGTGGAAAACATGTGTCTAGAAATCATTTCTAACATTCAGAAATTCAATGCCACAATACATAACCGTATTTAACAAAGATATTTTGATGCATGCAATTCAGTTTATAAAACAAAGTCCACTCACAAACCTGTTCAAGCTAGCTCAATCCCGTCTCGCTCGTTCCTCTGAGGTTCCCGGAACGATATCGCCTGTCAAAAACAACAATCGGGATTACCGGCTAGTATTAAGACTCGTATATAACAACTTCCTAAACCTCGGGAAGTCTACCCTTGCTGTTCCTAAAATCACAGCAACTTCGGACACTTAAAACGACCTCTAAACGATGTCCGATCAACCTGAAACCTGTACCAACAGATTCAGAACGTCGAAAACTGGTTACCACGCGCCGTCGTGACGTCAGCCTCGACCCCACGCGCCGCCACGTGCCGCCGGAAGGTCGGCACACGCGCTCTCACGTGCCGGTCACGTGCCTGCTACAGTAACCACGCGCCTGAACCGGTCCAACCCGGTTCGACTCAACCTGACCCGGTCCAACTCGACCCGACCGGTTCACTCAACCCGACCGGTTCAACTCGACCCGACCGGTCACCGATGACTCGCCGGAGAAGACGACCGGACTGTCGTCGCCGTCGCCGGAAGCTGGCCGGAGAAGATGACTGGACCGCCACCTCCGCCGCCGTCTGGTTCGCCGAAATCCGCCATTTCCGACCGAAATTCCAAGCTTTACAACTTCCTCAAAACTCAACCGTTTTACACAAATTTTACGTCTAAATCTATCTACTCAAACCCAGGAATCTAAATATAACCTCAAAACATCAAACACGTACCTGTATAAGCCGGAAAATCGATCCAAAGATCCGAAACTTCCTTTACTCGGCTCGACTTCCACCGTGGTCCTCTCCTTCGATGGTTGGTACGGTTGTGATCGTGGGACAGAGTAGAATACGATTAGTTGATCCAAATGGGAAGTTAAAGCCTTGAATCCGACGTTGACTTTATGGTTTTCTCTTGGTTTTTCTTCGATTTCGGTTCAATGTATTGGGTGTGTTTGTGTTATGTTTGTTACCGAGAGAGTGAGTGAGTGAAGATGATAACGAGATGAAGATGAAATGAAGATGTAAAATAATTGAGGTTAAAATATCTCCCCTCCATGGAAAATTACCAAAATGCCCTTACACATCTAGACCCACAACTTCCGTATACGAACTCCGTTTCCTGCGTGCCGCCTGTCTACGAACTCGTGAGTTCGAGACCTACGCAACGGTACCCGAAACACCACCAAAAGTGTCTCGAAACAAAACTTGATTTCCAAGCCCTTTACCGATCAAGGGTAAAATCGTCATTTAATAAAAATAATTGCATAAAATCAATTATGAAAAGTCCGGGTTGTTACAATCTACCCTCCTTAAGAAATTTCGTCCCCGAAATTCATTCCTAATCATGAAATAAATGAGGATACTGTGCCCGCATTAGTTCCTCAGTTTCCCACGTGGCTTCCTCCACGTTATGATTCCTCCACAACACTTTAACTAGAGGAATAGTCTTTCTGCGAAGTACCTTTTCCTTCCAATCCAGAATTTGCACTGGTTGCTCCTCAAATGTCAAATCGTCTTTCAGCTCAAGTGGTTGCTCTTCCAACACATGAGACTCATCAAACAGATATTTCCGGAGCAAAGATACATGAAAGACATCATGAACTCTGGATAATTCCGAGGGTAAAGAAATACGATATGCCACTGGTCCTATCCTCTCCAAAATCTCATATGGACCAATGTAGCGAGGACTCAGTTTTCCCCGTCTACCAAAACGTACCACTCCCTTCCATGGAGATAGTTTCAAGAACACCCAATCACCTACCTCAAACTCAAGGTCTCTGGTTCGATGGTCTGCATAGCTCTTCTGGCGATCCTGAGCTATCGTCAACCTTTCTCTGATGATTCTAATCTTTTCCTCAGTCAAATCCACCAACTCGGGTGTTAACAGTCTTCTTTCACCTATTTCACTCCAACACAAAGGTGTTCTGCACTGCCTCCCATACAGTGCCTCGAAAGGTGACATCCCGATACTCGACTGGTAACTGTTATTATATGCAAATTCCATCAGAGACAAGTGTGAATCCCAGTTCCCTTTAAACTGTAGTACACAAGCCCTCATCATATCCTCCAAAACCTGGATTGTTCTCTCCGATTGACCATCCGTCTGAGGATGAAAGGCTGTACTGAAATGCAATGTGGTGCCAAATTCCTTCTGCAAAATCCGCCAAAACCTGGAGGTAAATCTCGGATCCCTGTCCGAAACAATAGACTCTGGAGTCCTATGCAGCCGTATGATCTCATCCACGAACAATTTGGCATACCGACTCATCCGAAAATCTTCTCGCACTGGCAAGAAATGTGCAGACTTCGTAAGTCTATCCACAATTACCCATATCCCATCATGTCCTTTCCGTGTCCTTGGAAGTTTATACACAAAGTCCATCGTAATGTGATCCCACTTCCATTCCGGAATAGGTAATGGTTGCAGTGTCCCATAGGGTTTCTGCCTCTCCGCTTTCACTTGCTGACATGTCAAACATCTACTCACAAACTCAGCAATTTCTCTTTTCATCCCAGTCCACCAATAATGTTTCCTTAGGGTATGATACATCTTGGTACCTCCTGGATGCATAGCGTAAGCCGAACTATGAGCCTCATTAAGAATTTCCCTCTTTAGCTCCAGCTCATTCGGTACGCACAACCGTCCATCCTTAAGCAATGCTCCATCATCCCTAACCGCATAGTCCTGCCTGTTTCCAGCCTCTAACTCCATCCTGATAATGCACAACGTAGGATCCTGGAGTTGAGCCTCAATAATCCGATCAATCAGAACAGGCCTCACATGGAAACTAGCCAACAAAGCCCCCTGGCTATCCATGTCCAGTACAATCCCTGCTCTACGGAACTCTACCAGTAACGGTAGGTAGACTGTATGCAAATGGGCCAAAGAACCCATAGATTTCCTACTCAAGGCATCTGCCACAACATTGGCTTTTCCTGGGTGGTACTCAATAGTACAATCATAATCCTTTATCAGCTCAAGCCACCTTCTCTGCCTCAAATTCAGGTCTTTCTGGGTGAACAAGTACTTTAAACTCTGATGGTCGGTGAAGATCCGACACGTCTCCCCATACAAATAATGTCTCCATATTTTCAGTGCATGCACTACTGCAGCCAACTCCAAATCATGTGTGGGGTAATTCCTCTCATGGGTTTTAAGTTGTCTGGAAGCATATGCTATCACTTTCCCATGCTGCATCAGCACACAGCCAATACCCCGCAATGATGCATCACTATATACCTCAAAACCCCCGTTACCATCTGGAAGGGTTAATACTGGAGCAGAAGTCAATCTTCTCTTTAGCTCCTGGAAGCTCTGCTCACAATCAGCATCCCAGTCAAACTTGACTCCTTTCTTAGTCAACCGAGTCAATGGGCCTGCTATCGTAGAAAATCCTTCTACGAACCGCCGATAATATCCTGCCAAACCTAGAAAACTCCTCATCTCTGTCACTGTCCTCGGTTGCTCCCAGTTTGCCACTGCCTCCACTTTTTGGAGATCTACGCTGATACCGTCAGCCGAAATCACATGACCCAAGAATCCAACTTCGGTCAACCAAAACTGGCATTTACTGAACTTGGCAAACAAATGCTTTTTCCTAAGCATATTCAGCACCAACCTCAAGTGCTTCTCATGTGCCTTGGCACTCCTTGAATACACCAAGATATCGTCGATGAACACTATTACAAATCGATCCAAATACTTTTGGAACACTCTGTTCATCAAATCCATAAACGCTGCCGGGGCATTAGTATACCCGAAGGGCATCACCAGGAACTCATAATGACCATACCGAGTCCAGAAAGCTGTTTTCTGAACATCCTCTTCCCGGATTCTCAACTGATGGTACCCGGATCGAAGGTCAATTTTCGAAAAATACTTTGCCCCTTTTAGTTGATCAAATAAATCGTCAATTCTTGGCAAAGGATACTTATTTCGCACCGTCACTTTATTTAACTGCCGGTAGTCGATACACAATCTCAGACCACCATCCTTTTTCCTCACAAATAATACCGGTGCACCCCATGGTGAAACACTTGGGCGAATAAATCCCATATTCACCAAATCCTGCAATTGAGTCTTTGACTCTCGCAATTCTGTCGGTGCCATCCTGTACGGTGCCTGTGAGATAGGTTGAGTACCCGGCAAAAGCTCGATTGTGAACTCAATCTCACGGTGTGGTGGTAATCCTGGAAGATCATCTGGAAACACATCAGAGAATTCACTCACCACAGGAATATCCTCCACTCTCATCGAAGTATTCCGAGCATCTATCACATGAGCCAAGTAACCCTCACAACCTTTTCTCAACAATCTCTCAGCCGTTAACGCTGATATCACTCCATAGGGTAATACCCTACGATCTCCCCGAAATGTAAGTTCAGGGAATCCTGGACTCCGAAAAACTACTGTCTTATTATAACAGTCTATGGAGGCATGGTGCATGGACAACCAATCCATCCCCAAAATCACATCAAACTCAAAAATGTCTAAGGGGATTAAATCTACCTCCAAACCATGGCCTTCAACCATCACCGGACAACTGCGAATCACTAGGTTCGCCACTAACATATCTCCGGTAGGAGTACTAATACCCATGTCCCAACCAATTGGAGACAATTCTCTATCCGCAAACAATGCAAAACCCCGAGAAATAAAAGAATGAGTTGCTCCCGGATCTAATAAAACACAAGCATTGCAGTTAAAAATAGATAACGTACCCGTGACCACATCCGGTGCTACTCGAGCTTCCTGTTGCGTCATGGCAAACACTCGAGCTGGTGTACCTGAAGATCGACCACGATCCCCATACCTGCCTCTAGCACTGCTGGTCCCACTAGCTCTACCAGCCCCACCGAAATAGGTCTGCCTCTCAGCTGCAGTATCATACATCTGTCCTACACTCGGGCTAGGATCAGTCGCACCACGACTAAAGGAACTACTGCCCGGACGTCGTTGTGGACAGAATCTCTTGATGTGACCAGTCTCCCCACAGAAATAACAAATGGAATCACTGAAGCCACTTGATCTGCCACCCTGTCTCCTGTTGAACTGCACTGAGGCACCCCGAGACTGTGCAAAAGATTGTCGTGTCTGACCAGCTCCGCCACTGCCTGTACTAGATCTCCCAGAAGATCCAGAACTATGACTGCCTCTTTTTGATGGTCCCTGACTAGAGGTTCCGGCAGTCCAGTGATCTCGCCGTCTCCTGTTCCCACTGTACTGCTGTGGCATTGGGAAACCCAAACTCAACTCTACTCGAGCTGCAGCATCAGCCAAAGTCCTCAACGAAGTGTGGTCCATAGACGTAACTGCTAATCGAATTTCACTCCGCAGTCCACTCTCAAATCTGTGGCACTTGTCTGACTCGGTCGCTACCAACGTCGGTGCAAAGCGACTCAGCGCTATGAATCTCTATTCATACTGGGCCACCGTCATGTCTCCTTGCTGTAAATGCAAGAACTCGGCCTCCTTAACGTTCCGATGTGAGCGAGGGTAAAACTGCTCCAAGAAGCGTTCCCGGAAAGTCTGCCAAGTAAGCGTATGGACATTCCAGCCTGACACCTCCAATGAGTGCCACCAGTGGTAAGCAGAACCACCTAGTAAAAATGTGGCCAGTAGAACTCTCTCCTCTAGAGCACACCTCATAATCAAGAACACCCGCTCCATGCGAGTAATCCACTCCTCAGCCTCATCTGGGCTAGAGTCACCCATGAATATTGTCAGGACCCGTCCCGAATTTCCCCTCGAAACCCGGGAAGAACCCTGATCCCGTCTGACAACCTAAGAAAAGGTTCCCAAAATACCCTACAATCCTTACAAATTATAATAACAATAATAAATACTTCATCTTGTCAGACAAGGGACTTAAGCACTCAATAATTCCTGTAATTAACGACCAATCAAATACCTTTCTTCCCCTCCATTTATAAAATCATGCATGCGTCACATAAACAATTTATCATATAAAAACATCATATGTAAAACACTAAAATTCACATTTCTCTTTAGAACCACTTAGTTGAACTCACATAAAATCTGTATAAAAATACCTCGTAATCCACAATTTGTTTTGAAAATCTCATCAAAGGAGTTTTAAATCATTTGGTTCAATCTGGACACAAATTATCTCAAATTCAAATCATTTGGTTCCAACTGCCACATAATATCTCAATTTCACTGTCCCGACATATTCATAACACACCAGTCAAACATTGCTGACATCTCTATTGGAAAACCACAAGACAACAAACTAGTCAGATACTAGTGAACCAATAATAATTCGTCCATCTGGGTCACCGCCCACACCAACCCACTGACCCGAATGACGTCGTATTTTCATATGTTGATTAGGCCCATAACAATTGTCGTTTGGTTCATATTAGAGCCGAAAATATCCTCGACTATCATATTGTATCATCAGCCGGTATAACCTTCGGCTATTATAACATATCAGTCGGCATCTCTCTCGACTATCATATCCCTAGCCACCAGAGTATCCCTTGGGGTGTACTAGAATATGTATCATATCATATCAGTCGGCATATATCTCGACTATCATAACATATCAGTCGGCATCTCTCTACTATCATATCATATCAGTCGGCATATATCTCGCTATCATATTCCTAGTCACCAGGGTATCCCTTGGGGTGTACTAGAATATGTACTACTTGGACTCGACCACAATCTCTGCAAAATCACCTTTTATATTGGGGTTCACCGGGAGTCCGCCAACACGGAACCAAGGCTCGGCTCCTAGGCCCCATTAAATCAGTTTTGTTTATATTAGGGGTTCACCGGGAGTCCGCCAACACGGAACCAAGGCCCGGCTCCTAGGCCCCTTCAAATCAGTTTTGTTTATAGTGGGGTTCACCGGGAGTCCGCCAACACGGAACCAAGGCCCGGCTCCTAGGCCCCTTCAAAACGGTTTTGTATCCAAAATCAAGTATAAATTTGTTTATCATTTACCACAAATACGCTTTCAACTCAAAATCATGTACCTCAATAATTACCACGTCCAAATACTATCAAAACCGAATCCAACAACCATATCGTTTCTCACAACACACTTCCACTGAAATATTGGAACAACCATTATTCAGCAATCATTGCATCCATACACAACAATATTTACATATCGAGGATATTAATACATGCGTTACAATTTGTAAATACCACCATACACAACAGTAATTAAATCGAAGATAATTATACATACATTACAATTTATAACTCAAAGTCCGCTTACCATCACCATCCAACCCAAAATTCATGTACGCTCTAGCCTCAGAACACATACACCATAATGACCCAACTACCTTGACTTTCCAAACTCAAAACCCTCTCCACGGCCAATCCCTACCGCTGGGATTGCCCAAACGAGCTCTAAATGAACTCATATGGCCTCGAAACCAACAAAATCTGATTCGGAACGTCCCAAAACTTTGGTCACGCGCCGCCGTGACTTCGGGAACAGTCGCACGCGCCGCCACGCGCCACCAGAAGGTCAGAACATGCGCCCACGCGCTGCCATGCGCCGGTCACGCGCCTGCTACAGTGTTCACGCGCCTGGACCGGTCCAACCCGTCCCGGCTCGACCTGACCCGGTCCAACTCGACCGGTTCACTCGACTCGACCGGTTCACTCGACTCGGCCGGTTCACTCGACTCGACCGGTTCACTCGACTCGGCCGGTTCACTCGACTTGGCCGGTTACCGGTGACTCGCCGGAGAAGACGACCGGACGGCCCTAGCCGTCGCCGGAGGCAGGCCGGAGAAGATGACCGGACCGCCACCTCCGCCGCCTTCTGGTTCGCCGGAAACTGCCATTTCCGGCCGATTTTCAAGGTTTTCTAACTTCCTCATTTCTTAACCGTTTTTCACGATCTACACATGTAAATTCATCTACTTTTCACCAGGAATCCAAATATGAGGTCAAAGTTCCGAGATCATACCTGGTTTGGCCGGAAAATAGCTGAGAAGGTTCGGTGAACCTCCCTCCTCCGTCCGTCGCCCACGGAGGTGCTCCCACTCCGATAATCACACCAAAAGACTCGTGGAGTCGCGGGGAAGGTCCTCCCGACCTCGGTTTTGTTCGAATCGGACCGAAACCCCTCCGATGAATATGGCCTTCGGTGATCGCACGGGGAGGGCTCGGATAGGACCGAGACTGCATCGACCAATCTCTCGAGGAGAGAGAAAAATACCTGTTATATAATTCCAACATTTCCAAAATTACTAAACTGCCCCTGCAGCTTCTAGACCCGGAATGAACGCATCGGATCTCCGTTTTCAGCGTGCCGCCTGTCTACGAACTCGTGAGTTCGAGACCTACGCAACAACCCAAGAAAGAATTCCGAAAAGTTTTACCAGTCAAAAAGTGACTCCCAAACCCATCCAAAACTGAGGGTAAAATTGTCCAATTCTCAAAATAATTTAATTTCTGGTCTGGGTCGTTACAATCTACCCCCCTTAAGGAATTTCGTCCCCGAAATTTCACTAACTCAGGTTAAAAAACCAACCTCCTATTCAGTTCAAGGTCACTAAAGAGGTAAACTCCTCGGATGCATCTTGTTAACATAATTCCTTAAATAATTTGCACACAAGTGTGCGGTCTACAGGAAGTTAACCTAAAGCTCTGATACCACTTGTCAGGACCCGTCCCGAATTTCCCCTCGAAACCCGGGAAGAACCCTGATCCCGTCTGACAACCTAAGAAAAGGTTCCCAAAATACCCTACAATCCTTACAAATTATAATAACAATAATAAATACTTCATCTTGTCAGACAAGGGACTTAAGCACTCAATAATTCCTGTAATTAACGACCAATCAAATACCTTTCTTCCCCTCCATTTATAAAATCATGCATGCGTCACATAAACAATTTATCATATAAAAACATCATATGTAAAACACTAAAATTCACATTTCTCTTTAGAACCACTTAGTTGAACTCACATAAAATCTGTATAAAAATACCTCGTAATCCACAATTTGTTTTGAAAATCTCATCAAAGGAGTTTTAAATCATTTGGTTCAATCTGGATACAAATTATCTCAAATTCAAATCATTTGGTTCCAACTGCCACATAATATCTCAATTTCACTGTCCCGACATATTCATAACACACCAGTCAAACATTGCTGACATCTCTACTGGAAAACCACAAGACAACAAACTAGTCAGATACTAGTGAACCAATAATAATTCGTCCATCTGGGTCACCGCCCACACCAACCCACTGACCCGAATGACGTCGTATTTTCATATGTTGATTAGGCCCATAACAATTGTCGTCTGGTTCATATTAGAGCCGAAAATATCCTCGACTATCATATTGTATCATCAGCCGGTATAACCTTCGGCTATTATAACATATCAGTCGGCATCTCTCTCGACTATCATATCCCTAGCCACCAGAGTATCCCTTGGGGTGTACTAGAATATGTATCATATCATATCAGTCGGCATATATCTCGACTATCATAACATATCAGTCGACATCTCTCTACTATCATATCATATCAGTCGGCATATATCTCGCTATCATATTCCTAGTCACCAGGGTATCCCTTGGGGTGTACTAGAATATGTACTACTTGGACTCGACCACAATCTCTGCAAAATCACCTTTTATATTGGGGTTCACCGGGAGTCCGCCAACACGGAACCAAGGCTCGGCTCCTAGGCCCCATTAAATCAGTTTTGTTTATATTAGGGGTTCACCGGGAGTCCGCAAACACGGAACCAAGGCCCGGCTCCTAGGCCCCTTCAAATCAGTTTTGTTTATAGTGGGGTTCACCGGGAGTCCGCCAACACGGAACCAAGGCCCGGCTCCTAGGCCCCTTCAAAACGGTTTTGTATCCAAAATCAAGTATAAATTTGTTTATCATTTACCACAAATACGCTTTCAACTCAAAATCATGTACCTCAATAATTACCACGTCCAAATACTATCAAAACCGAATCCAACAACCATATCGTTTCTCACAACACACTTCCACTGAAATATTGGAACAACCATTATTCAGCAATCATTGCATCCATACACAACAATATTTACATATCGAGGATATTAATACATGCGTTACAATTTGTAAATACCACCATACACAACAGTAATTAAATCGAAGATAATTATACATACATTACAATTTATAACTCAAAGTCCGCTTACCATCACCATCCAACCCAAAATTCATGTACGCTCTAGCCTCAGAACACATACACCATAATGACCCAACTACCTTGACTTTCCAAACTCAAAACCCTCTCCACAGCCAATCCCTACCGCTGGGATTGCCCAAACGAGCTCTAAATGAACTCCTATGGCCTCGAAACCAACAAAATCTGATTCGGAACGTCCCAAAACTTTGGTCACGCGCCACCGTGACTTCGGGAACAGTCCCACGCGCCGCCACGCGCCACCAGAAGGTCAGAACATGCGCCCACGCGCTGCCACGCGCCGGTCACGCGCCTGCTACAGTGTTCACGCGCCTGGACCGGTCCAACCCGGCCCGGCTCGACCTGACCCGGTCCAACTCGACGGTTCACTCGACTCGACCGGTTCACTCGACTCGGCCGGTTCACTCGACTCGACCGGTTCACTCGACTCGGCCGGTTCACTCGACTCGGCCGGTTACCGGTGACTCGCCGGAGAAGACGACCGGACGGCCCTAGCCGTCGCCGGAGGCAAGCCGGAGAAGATGACCGGACCGCCACCTCCGCCGCCGTCTGGTTCGCCGGAAACTGCCATTTCCGGCCGATTTTTAAGGTTTTCTAACTTCCTCATTTCTTAACCGTTTTTCACGATCTACACATGTAAATTCATCTACTTTTCACCAGGAATCCAAATATGAGGTCAAAGTTCCGAGATCATACCTGATTTGGCCGGAAAATAGCTGAGAAGGTTCGGTGAACCTCCCTCCTCCGTCCGTCGCCCACGGAGGTGCTCCCACTCCGATAATCACACCAAAAGACTCGTGGAGTCGCGGGGAAGGTCCTCCCGACCTCGGTTTTGTTCGAATCGGACCGAAACCCCTCCGATGAATATGGCCTTCGGTGATCGCACGGGGAGGGCTCGGATAGGACCGAGACTGCATCGACCAATCTCTCGAGGAGAGAGAAAAATACCTGTTATATAATTCCAACATTTCCAAAATTACCAAACTGCCCCTGCAGCTTCTAGACCCGGAATGAACGCATCGGATCTCCGTTTTCAGCGTGCCGCCTGTCTACGAACTCGTGAGTTCGAGACTTACGCAACAACCCAAGAAAAATTCCCAAAAGTTTTACCAGTCAAAAAGTGACTCCCAAACCCATCCAAAACTGAGGGTAAAATTGTCCAATTCTCAAAATAATTTAATTTCTGGTTCGGGTCGTTACAAATATTGTCGCCCCCAGTCTCTGGGCTCTCTGAATATCAGAGACTTCATGAGAAGCTCTATCCTGGATACAGAAGCTAAAGTCTGACCCAGCTGTTCCAGTGTCTGTCTCAAATCAGGCTCCACTGCAGGTTCATGGTCATCTCCACCATTCCCTGACCGTTGACGGAACTCTCGTCTCGGAGGCATTATACGCTGAACAGAAGTTGTAAACCATTAATACCAAAATTTCACCTGTACACTAGATGTACGGTCTACAGGAATTTAACCTAGTGCTCTGATACCAATTGTCAGGACCCGTCCCGAATTTCCCCTCGAAACCCGGGAAGAACCCTGATCCCGTCTGACAACCTAAGGAAAGGTTCCCAAATACCCTTCAATCCTTAGCATATGATAATAACAATAAACATTTTCTCTTGTCAGACAAGGGATTTAAGCACTTAAAATTCCCGTAAGTAAATACCAACCAAATTCAATAATATCAGAGCGTCTAAGTAGGATCAAAGTACAAATTAGATATCCTACTCAAGTACAACTACACAGCGTAGCGGAAGTGCTAATGCCTCTGCCTCGAGATAATGTATGCGTCAACTCTACGGCCTGAAGGGGGTTTAAACACAAAAGTTGTGAGTGGACAAAAATAATCGTTTATAAAACGCTTTCCAAGGAATATTACCTTTTTCCCCCTCCATTTATAAAACCATGCATGCATCACATAAACAATTCATGTTATAAAAACATCATCTTTAAATCACCGGCATTTTCATGTTCAAAATCATTTATTTCCACCTAGACACATAACATCTCAAATCCACTGTCATCGACACATCCACTAGCCACCAGGGTATCCCTTGGGGTGTGCTAGTACTGTATCACAACTCTCTGTACTACGCTATCACATCAGTCGGCATATCTCTCGACTAGCATATCATATCATTTTATTGGATTAGTCGGCCTATCTCTCGACTAGCATATCATATCATTATATTGGATTAGTCGGCCTATCTCTCGACTAGCATATCATATCAGTCAGCATATCTCGACTATCATATCATATCAGTCGGCATATCTCGACTATCATATCATATCAGTCGGCATATCTCGACTATCATATCATATCAGTCGGCATATTTCGACTATCATATCATATCAGTCGGCATATCTCGACTATCATATCATATCAGTGTTTATCCTGGAGGTTCATCGGGTTCACCTGCTAATAACGGATCCTCATCCCGAGTCCTGGCCTCCCTAAATTCAATGTTTATCTTGGAGGTTCATCGGGTTCACCGTTAATAACGGATCCTCATCCCGAGTCCTGGCCTCCCTCAAATATGACCAAATCCGATAAACGCATACAACAAGGTCAAAACCCAAATCATTGACTCAATAATTTCTACGTCAAAACGTTATCAAAATCGAGTCCAAACCATGATATTTCTCAAATCATACTTTAACTGAAATAGTGGAAAACATGTGTCTAGAAATCATTTCTAACATTCAGAAATTCAATGCCACAATACATAACCGTATTTAACAAAGATATTTTGATGCATGCAATTCAGTTTATAAAACAAAGTCCACTCACAAACCTGTTCAAGCTAGCTCAATCCCGTCTCGCTCGTTCCTCTGAGGTTCCCGGAACGATATCGCCTGTCAAAAACAACAATCGGGATTACCGGCTAGTATTAAGACTCGTATATAACAACTTCCTAAACCTCGGGAAGTCTACCCTTGCTGTTCCTAAAATCACAGCAACTTCGGACACTTAAAACGACCTCTAAACGATGTCCGATCAACCTGAAACCTGTACCAACAGATTCAGAACGTCGAAAACTGGTTACCACGCGTCGTCGTGACGTCAGCCTCGACCCCACGCGCCGCCACGCGCCGCCGGAAGGTCGGCACACGCGCCCTCACGCGCCGGTCACGTGCCTGCTACAGTAACCACGCGCCTGAACCGGTCCAACCCGGTTCGGCTCAACCTGACCCGGTCCAACTCGACCCGACCGGTTCACTCAACCCGACCGGTTCAACTCGACCCGACCGGTCACCGATGACTCGCCGGAGAAGACGACCGGACTGTCGTCGCCGTCGCCGGAAGCTGGCCGGAGAAGATGACCGGACCGCCACCTCCGCCGCCGTCTGGTTCGCCGAAATCCGCCATTTCCGACCGAAATTCCAAGCTTTACAACTTCCTCAAAACTCAACCGTTTTACACAAATTTTACGTCTAAATCTATCTACTCAAACCCAGGAATCTAAATATAACCTCAAAACATCAAACACGTACCTGTATAAGCCGGAAAATTGATCCAAAGATCCGAAACTTCCTTTACTCGGCTCGGCTTCCACCGTGGTCCTCTCCTTCGATGGTTGGTACGGTTGTGATCGTGGGACAGAGTAGAATACGATTAGTTGATCCAAATGGGAAGTTAAAGCCTTGAATCCGACGTTGACTTTATGGTTTTCTCTTGGTTTTTCTTCGGTTTCGGTTCAATGTATTGGGTGTGTTTGTGTTATGTTTGTTACCGAGAGAGTGAGTGAGTGAAGATGATAAGGAGATGAAGATGAAATGAAGATGTAAAATAATTGAGGTTAAAATATCTCCCCTCCATGGCAAATTACCAAAATGCCCTTACACATCTAGACCCACAACTTCCGTATACGAACTCTGTTTCCTGCGTGCCGCCTGTCTACGAACTCGTGAGTTCGAGACCTACGCAACGGTACCCGAAACACCACCAAAAGTGTCTCGAAACAAAACTTGATTTCCAAGCCCTTTACCGATCAAGGGTAAAATCGTCATTTAATAAAAATAATTGCATAAAATCAATTATGAAAAGTCCGGGTTGTTACAATAAACCAATAACAAATATATATACATTAACATTAACAATAACAATATCCAATTTCATAAATTATTTTTTCAAATCAAATTTAACAATAAACCAATACATATACATTAACATTAGAGAGAGAAGGACAATGAGTTTGACCTTCAAGGAACTCGGTGAGAGATTGGTCCGGCGAGGGGAGCGGTGGCTCCGACAAACCTCGCTGAAAGAGAGGCGGCGTCTTTGACTGCTGGGGTGGCAGATGGAGGGAGAGGGAGAAACAATGGTGTGGTTCTTAAATTTGAATGAAACAGAGAGGAAATTAAGAAGAGAAACAGAGAGCAACGGAGTTATCTGCAGAAAATGAAGAAGGAAGAAGAAGAAGACTCGCCTAATATATATCTCTGATTGACACATTGACCGACAAACTCGTACGTCGTGCTTCAATTTAATGAATCGTCGGGTATGAACAAACGGTGGACATTCGTCGGGTATCTTATTACATATTCGTCGGGTAACTCTTCACTATCTCCGTCGGGTCACATGTTGGGTATCCGTCGGGCCAAATGTTTCATATCCGTCGGGCAATTTTAGGCGGTGAAATTGAGATTTCACGAATATTTTAGGTGCATTGTAATTGTTTGTGTCCGTCGGGTAACATTGTCAACATGCGTTGAGTAAGCCCAACGGTCAGAAGTCCGTCGGGTAATAATTTCAACCTCCGTCGCGCAACCATGTCAGCGGGACTTTTGAGAATACACGTAAATTTAGGTGCAGTGTTTGTCGGGCATAATTCAAAACAGTCGTCAGGTAACATCACCTGTCAGTAGCCTGTCGGGTAACATCTCCAATATTCGTCGGGGTAAAATACGCGGAAATTTTGAGAATGCGCGAAAATTTTGGTGCAGTGTACGTCGGGCATAATTCAAATCCATCGTTCGGTAACATCACCTATCGGTAGCCCGTCGGGTAACATTTCCAATATTCGTCGGGTTACACTACGCGGGAATTTAGAGATTTCGCAAAAAACTACGCGGGAATTTTGAGATTTCGTGAAATTTTTCAAAACTCTGAGTTTTATTACCGTTACCTTACGACGTTGCTAATGTAGCCTGACGGTTAGTGGCCCGGCGAATATCTGTATGTGTTTGGCATGACTTTTCTCAATCCGTTTTTAGCATTAATCTGAAAACCAGGTTTGGCGAAAGAATAATCCACATCAGGACCGTTCAAATTTTGGTTTTACATGCCTAAAGCCCCATCTATAATTTTTGTGATGTTTTGAGGATTTGAAGCCGTCCGATCGTGAAGAAACATTGCGTAACCGTTGAATCGTTGCGCACCGTTACCTAATCCCGGGATTTCCAAATTGGGTAATTTTTCACGTATGCGATCTATGGGTATTTACCATAAATGTGGACGGTTAGATCGGTCAATTTCAATTTTTAAGTTTTTGAAAATCGGAAAACAAACATATTGACCAAGGAGTTTACACTCTTGATGGAAATTTCAATACATGTTGCGAATTTTTGATTCTATTGATACTCAAACGATTGAATTTGACCGATCTAACCGTTCACTTTGTGGTTTTACGTGCCTAGATCTCGCCCGTAGAAAATGTTGTTGTTTTGAGGATTTGAAGCCGTTCGAATGTGAAGAAACGTTGTGTAACCGTTGAATCGTCACGCATCGTTACCTAATCCTGGGATTTTCAAATTAGGTAATTTTTCGCGTAGGCGATATATGGATACCTACCATAAATGTGGACGGTTAGATTGGTCAATTTCAATTTTTAAGTTTTTGAAAATAGGAAAACAAGCTTATTGACCAAGGAGTTTACACTCTTGGTGGAAACTTCAACACATGTTGCGAATTTTTGGTTCAATTGATACTCAAACGATTGAATTTGACCGATCTAACCGTTCACTTTGTGGTTTTACATGCCTAGATCTCGTCTATAGAAAATCTTGTTGTTTTGAGGATTTGAAGCCGTCCGATCGTGAATAAACGTTGTGTAACTGTTGAATTGTCGCGCACCGTTACCTAATCCCGGGATTTCAAAATTGGGTTAGTTTTTGCGTAGGCGATCTATGGATACATACCATAAATGTGGACGGTTAGATCGGTCAGTTTCAATTTGCAAGTTATTTTAAAAAGTTGATAAATAAAAACATGTAAATTAATTATGCTCAATCATACCCGACGAATATTCATGTACATTCGTCGGGTATTTACAAGCGTAGGCCAGTCGTCGGGTAAACCGTTAAATATCCGTCGGGTAACACCAATTGTTGTGATCTGTCGGGCAAACCTTACCATATTCGTCGGGTCAAGTGTTGCATATAGCCGTCGGGTAATAGTTACGTATCTGTCGGGTTACACCAATTGTTTCGATCCGTCGGGCAAAAAAATAAAAAGCAAGTAATTGTTTATAAATTAATGTAAATTTAATATGGTAAATAATTGTTTGTAAAATTATTATCAAAGCACATTTTATAGACAATTTTGTTTTATCAAAAATTGTTGTTTCTTATTTGGTCAATATGAATCTGGAGTGCATGTATGGTCTCCTCACTTTAAGAAAGTAAAAAAACTGTTTTTTTGAATTAAATCATATAACATACATATAAATCAAATTTATTGATTTGAAGATGGATATTACATATATGAATGAAATTTCAAATTTACAACTTTCATTCAGATTCGCTTTCCCCCTCCCAATCACGCTCGTCATCCGATATGTGTACAATATTTGATTCATCCGAATCACTTTCAATTTGTTATAATTCCCCCAAATCAATAAAAATGTCATCAATTGCAATTGGAGGGATGATGTCATTGGTCCGTACTCCATCCACGTTTTGGGTGGGTGCCGATGAATCAACCTGGTAAACGATTTGGTCATCGTCTATTTCCCCATCTTCTTCATGGTATCGGTCATCCAAGTCCCAAATGTTTCTATGATTCACCATCTCAGCTACTCTCCAACCACCACCAGCTTTTTTGGATCATCCACATAGAATACTTGTTTCGCCGTGCTAGCGAGGATGTAGGGATCACTCTCAAACCACCGGATGTTTGTGTTTATAGAGGTACATAACTGATCTTTGATGACACTGCCTGGGATACTTGGGTTCGTATCAAACCAATGACACTTGAGCAAGACGACTTCCTTTCGGTCGGCGTATAACACCTTAACCACAGTTAACAATTTGCCGTAGAAATCTGTATAAGCTTTTACCCACTCCCCCGGCACGAAGACCCCGCTGTTTTGCGTAGACAACTTGTCGTCTCGTTCTGTGCACACGAACTTAACCCCGTTAACGTTACAACTAGCGTACGTTTCTCCTCAGAATGGGCCAATGGCCAGTTGCATTAATTTTTATTGAAATTTAGCGAGTTGACATCTTTCAGCTGTGCCATCTGGTAAGATACACACAAGAAACGAAATAGGTAAGCTTAAAACAAATTTAAGAAAGTTTGAAATAAAATATTTGACTTAAATGCTCGGAAAACCAACGTGGAAACAGTTGTTTGTCCATTTCTTCCCAATTAGAAGGAAATTGGGCCTTCATCAACGCCTCGTGCTGCTCGTGGAAGGGCCAGCCTTCGTCACAGTTGTTTAGTATGAACCAATGAGCCACCTCCATGTTGCTATTGATGAACGGCTCCGAGATTGGACCAGTGCCGAATGGTCGTGCGGGTTGGGCAAATACAGATAGGGTCTCTGGACGTTGACTACCATCGTCGTTGCGAGACGCCTTATTAAAGGCAGTTACAACATTTCAAAGGTAAATTCCACAAAATGTCAGTGCCTCCTTTGCAATGTACGCCTCGGCTATAGAGCCTTTGGGACGTGTCTTGTTCCGAACGTACCGCTTGTACGTACCTAACATTCTGCAAGGAAATTTACATTAAGTTTCACATATATACATGATAGTAAGGAAATATTATCAAATAGCAGGGATAAGTTATACCTCTCGATTGGGTACATCCAACGATAATGCACCGGGCCAGCTAGTTTTGCCTTATCTGGCAGATGTATTAGTAGGTACACCATTACATCAAAGAATGCAAGTGGATATATTTACTCAAGCCGGCACATGATGTACACAATATCCTCGTTAATGGCTTGAAGGTCCGCCTTAACCAACGACCTGGCACATAGTATCTGGAAGAATTGAGATAAATAAACTATCGTTTCAACAACAGCAGCCTCCAAGAAGGGTCGAATACCAATCCGAATAAGTCGTTGTAGCAAAACATGATAGTCATGGCTCTTCATACCAGAAATGGTCCTATTGTCCGTGCTAACATTTCGAGATATGTTGCCGGCGTACCCGTCGGGAAATTTCACACCCTGCACCCACTTCAAGAATTTTTTATTATTCTCCGGCGTAAATGTATAACTTGGATGAGCCAAGATGTATTTGTCATTGACGACTTTCGGTCACAAATTAGGCCGAATCCCCATTTCTTTCATGCCCAGACGAGTCTTTTTTGTGTCCTTTAACTTGCCTTCAATGGGCAAAGTCGTTCCCACAACACTCTCAGCAACATTCTTCCCGATGTGCATAGGATCGGCGATGTGTCTGATTTTCAACTTCGACCAATATGGCAACTGAAAGAATATGCTTTTCTTCGTCCAATTTTCCTATTTGGCTGGTTTCGATCCTCGGGGTGACGAAGTCATGTATACTGTTCAGTTTGGATAATATCTCATCACCGGACCTCTCCCTTGGTTGACCTCTTAACTCTGATTTACCATCAAATGAGTCAGATTGCATTCGCCATCGATGATCCCAAGGCATAAGCCTTCTCGCACCCAAGTAGCAAACCTTAGATGCATGCCAAAAGGGCGTTGTGTCTAGTCCGCATGTTGGGCAAGCAAGATAGCCCTTGATGCTCCATCCCGACAACATACCATAAGCAGGAAAATCATTAATTGTCCACATTACAGCCGCTCGTGGGGTGAACATTTCTCCACTGCACTTGTCGTATGTTCGGACACCATTCTCCCACAGATCCACGAGCTCGTCAATCAACGGCCGCAAACGGTACGTTCGGAACAAGACACGTCCCGAAGGCTGAGGATTGTGAATTCTTTCTTCATGCATCTCCAAGGAGGCAAGTTATACGGAACCACAACCACCGGCCAAGTGCTATAGGGCTTTGCAAATCTCCCAAGCGGATTAAACCCGTCAGTAGCGAGCCCTAATCTGACATTTCTTGGCTCCGCAGCAAACTCGGGATACATTTTATCAAATTTCTTCAAAGCCTCTCCATCAGCCAGATGCCTCAGTACATCATCATCAATGCGTTCATCCTTATGCCACCTCATATCACGGGCTGTGTGGGACGACATGTAGAATCTTTGTAACCTTAGCTCAGTGGAAAATAACGCAACACCTTGTTAGGAATCTTGTTCTTTTGAAACCTAGGCTCATTGCACACAGGACATTTGTCAAGCTGCTCGAATTCACCGTAAAACAATGGACAATTGTTCTCGCATGCATGGATCTTGATATACCCTAACCCAAGGCCCTTCAACAACTTCTTCGAGCTATAATGATCTTTTGGTAGACAATTGTCTTCAGGGAGCATTCAGATGATGATGTCCATCTCAAAATGCTTGTTCGTTTGATTATACTGAACTTTCATGTGCAACAACTCCACAACTGCCCCTAGAATTGAAAATGATTTACAACTGGGGTACAATTCGCGCTGAGCTTCTTTCAACAAGCTCTCGTAATGGAGCTCAGAGTCTTTGGGTTGCAACCTTGGCGCATCATGTTCCATATCATCTGATGCGAGAGGAAAAGCATCGGTTAATAACTCAACGACTTGATCATTATCACATCGCCGATCCAAACCACTTTCATCTCGAAGATGTCGATGCGGAAAATATTTCTTCACCGTGATAGATCCAATTAGTGTAGTTGTGTACGATTCCATTCCATTCCAGATGAGTTTGGACCTCATTAAACGACATCCAAATGCAGTTGTTATATTTACGGCACGGACACCTGATACGTCTTGTATCACTTCAATGACTACGCGCAAAGGCAATGAAACTGTCGATCCCATTCAAATACTGATCAGAAGATCTATCAAACATTTACATCCACCCTTTTTCCATTGTGCCTGCTTTCATAACATAGAGTCAACGTAAGTAATTGAGTTAATATTGTCCCGTAAATAGAACAAGTTAAAATCATATGCATCTCTTCTCCTTATGCCTCCGGTGATTTGGCCCTATCCCATTCGAGAGTGCACGTTCTGTGCTGTGTAGTTTACGACTTACGAGGCCAAGTTCCAATCGAGGAAAATTTCGGCAGCATCTCCCTACAGTTGCCCAAATGCACGACGTAGATATTATAAACAAATATCTAGTATGCATTCGGAGAACATTGAGGGGATACAAACCGAATTTACCACAATAGAAACCAAACCTCGTAGACTGCCAACTACACAACACATAGTTGCGCACTCCCAAACTGTCCGAATATATGGACAATTCAAGAGTCAGTCAATCAATCCGATTCACTGACTCTCAAACGGGTCTAAGGTTTTTCATTGAATTTCATTATACGAAGTTAATCAACCCGATTAACTTCGCATAAACGGTTATGAAATATGAACGTATTTCACTCCGTCGCAACTAAATAAAGCGTTTTAAAAAAAGTATCACAACAAATTCACAAATACAAACATATATAAATTATGCATAAAACAAAGTTTTAAATTTTATAATTTCCGTACATATTTTCTATTTCCCTATTTTCCTAACATATTTTCTTATTTCCAAACATAATTTTGAATTTTAATAATTTCATTACATATTTTTTATTTTCCTATTTTTCCTAAAATGTTTTCTAATTTCATAATTTCCTAATATATTTTCTATTTCCTTATTTTCCTAACATATTTTCTAATTTCAATAATTTCATTACATTTTTTTATATTTTCCTATTTTCTAACAAAATTTTTTAATTTCCTAACATATTTTATATTTCCCTAATTTCCTAACATTTTCCTAATTTCCAAACATATTTTCTAATTTCAATCATTTCATTACATATTTTTAATT
This sequence comes from Oemleria cerasiformis, assembly GCA_037349345.1. Lineage (NCBI taxonomy): Eukaryota > Viridiplantae > Streptophyta > Magnoliopsida > Rosales > Rosaceae > Oemleria > Oemleria cerasiformis. The sequence goes on along the minus strand of JAZGTL010000007.1, from coordinate 31,800,194 downwards.
TTCCTATTTTACAACAAATTTTCCTAACATATTTTCTATTTTCCTAATTTCATAACATATTTTTTATTTTCCAAATTTCATAACATATTTTTTATTTTCCTAATTTCATAGCATATTTTCTATTTTCCTAATTTCATAACATATTTTCTATTTTCATATTTTCCTAACAAATTTTCTAATTTCCACAAATTCTAAATAATTTCTACACATTTTCCACAATAAATACAAAATTTCCTAACATAATTATATCGAACATTCTTAACAAAATTAAATTGAGAGGTAAACACACATACCTTTTTATAAGTATTCCTTCAAATCAATCACAAAATTCCTACAACACAAACCATAATTAATTCCTAATCAAAAATCAAAATTTCAAAATTAAAAAAAATAAATTTTTCATACCTTAATATTTGATATTTGGTGATTGATAGAGAAAAAGGATTTGATTGGTAGAGAAAAAGGATTTGATTGGTAGTGAAAATGGTGATGAGATGATTATAATAGGTAGAGAAAGAGAGTGAGTGAGTGAGAGGGAGAGAGAGAGAGCTGAGAGAACGGATGAGAAGAAGTGGTGATGAGATGATTATAATAGATAGAGAAAGAGAGTGAGTGAGTGAGAGGGAGAGAGAGAGAGCAGAGAGAACGGATGAAGAGAGTGTTGGGTATTTAGTGTGTTTAGACTGTTGCCCGACGAACCTAATTCGCAGGGCAATATTTAATGATTCGTCGAGCAACATAGGGTCAACGCCCAGTGTTACCCGATGGTGATTAGTCGTCGTTGCATATAATGTTATCCGACGGGGGGTAAAAAATTGTCGGGTAACACTTTCTAATATTGCGCGCCAACGGCATGGTCTTCCCGCCAACCGGTTACCCGGCGAGTATGCGTATCCGTCGGGCAACCTGTACTTACCCCGCGAGATAATCTTCGTCGGGCAACAACGATTTTCTTGTAGTGATATATGAACGGCATTATACTTCAATCTAATTAATAATCTAAACTAAGAGAAGGGAATTCAAACAGTTTTTCTCTCTTTGTATATATTTACACAAATGGAAGTTTAACTGGTAAAAAATCATTTCAGAACTCGAGCATATATCTGCTCTATCAACTTAACTACGTTGAAATTTACAAATATTTTCTTTTCTTAATTAGAGAAGTCTAGCCCTAGAAATTTGATGAGGAAGAAGCCATTTAGAACCCCGGATAAAGCCAAGGTTGAGGAAAGGTTTGGCTTGTGCATCGGTTAACTTCTTGGTGTAGCGTGTTTGGTTGCCTATATTTGATCCCGGTCCCGAATTCTGGTACTCTCTGAAAAATATGTTCGCCTTCCGTTCAGGGTGGCCGAAGTCACTCCATCTTTCGGGATGGACAATATTGTCTATGTTGGTGTAGGCAAACACCACGGTAGGGGTGCTTCCCCAAGCCCTCCCCAAAAACGTTCCATTAGATGGAGCACCTGTTATTTTGCAATGAACAAACGAAAATCCAGTCTCCTCTGACACATTTCCCTTCACGTGTGCCGTTATCACCATCAGGTTCCGTTTCAGGACATGTATCTCAGTGTTCTACATACACCATAATATATACATCACTCTCATAATATAACAAGTGTATTTATTATAACATTAAGCTATATATAGTACATGTGACCAAGAAGATAGTAATTTGGGGTGCATTTACGTACCAAGTAGAGAGACTGCCCATTTCCGAAGATGAAATCAACAGTGCCTTGAATAAAGCAATCCTTGAAGAAATGCAAGCCCTTGTAATCATAAAGTGTGTCCTGAAATCCAAAGAATTTGCAATTATAGAACGCAGCCTTGTCGCCAGAAATCTGCAATGCAACTGCCTGTGCACCCTTTATTACCCCATCCGGCTCCGGCGCCAAATTCTACCAATTAAAACAAAGTGAAACATATTGTTAATTAATCAACATTATCATATAAGTAATAGGGAAATTGTCATTAATGTCCATTTCTCACAAAAAAAAAAATCACTAATAACCATTTCCCATATATTCAACAAAATATAATTTTTATGTTATGGTATTTTCACTTTTGCCCCAAATTTATAAACAAAAAAAAATTAAATTAGTTCACACTTAATTACTTCCCATTCTTTTTCCCCAATCCTCTCTCATCCCACCTTCATCTCTCTCAAAGCCACACTTCCCAGAAAACCCTTTCAATCCACTTCTTGAATTCGATCTTGGCGGTTAGGAATTGGTTTTATATTTTTTCACATCTTCACGCACAAAATCAAGCGCGTTGGGGTCGCCTTTTCTTCATCTTTTTCTCCTCGCTCTCTTAATCGGCATGCCATCGCTTCCTCTGGTTCTTCCTTCGATCCAGCGACAAAACCAAGGAGAATTAACGCCAAGAAGATGAACAAGCAGTGAATAATATGTACATTGGACGATTATGGGTTTTTGTACTATGAAAAAAATTAGTGAAAGAATGGTTGAATAATTTATTTGTGGGCTAGAGATTGAAGATGGTAGAAGATTTTTTTTGAGGTTTTTTCCTGGAGATGGATATGGGAGAATTCAGCGTCAGACAGAGAAGAAGACGCACTTTTTATTGAGCATGAAAACGTTTGAAAAATTTAAAACTCACTCCCAGCCTTAGGATCGAATTCAAGGGCCGCAGTCCGATTCCTCTTCACCATCTTCATCATCATCTACAAAACCCAAAAATAGTTATGTAGTTAAGTGGTTATCAACTGATATGTAAGTGAAAATTAATCAGTAACTAACTGTGAAACCATGAAAACCCAGAAACCCAGAAACAATTAGGTAACTAAATGATTACCAATTGGTATGTAAGTGGTAATTAATCATCTTCATCCGGAGATCTTCATCTTCATCTGGGTTTACATGATTTCGCATTTAGTTACCGATTAGATCTCACTTACATACCGGTTTGTAACCACTTAGTTACATAACTATTAATGGATTTTCTATATGAACATGAAGATGAAGATGAAGAGATAAGAGAAAAAAGAGGACGCAGAGGAAGAGGAAGAAGACGAAGAGGAAGAGGATGCAGCTACCCCCATCGTCCTCTTCAATCCTCTCCCATCGTCCTCTTCATCTGAGGTTGAGTTTATCTTCATGAGAGAAAAAAGAGAAGAGAGAAGAGCGCGAAGAGAGGAGAGACGAAGAGAAATGAGAAAATTGCAAATTAGTTATTGGAATATATATAAGTTGGGTAAAAAGTGTAAATAGCAAAAAATAAATACTATATGTGGTTGAGGGTAAGGAAGTGGTTATTAGTGATTTTGTTTTTGTGAGAAATTGTCATTAGTGACAATTTTCCTAATTAATAATGCTCCAAAAATTCATAATTGTTAATATATAATTATTATATACTTCAGGAGCTCAAAAATTTCGATTATCACACTTACATGCAGAAAATTCGAAGATTAATCATAAAAAAAACGAGTACATATGTCCTATAGAATGCACTTATTTTCCTTTCAAAATTATGCTGTTGATTCATCATACTTAATTCGTGGATACGGTAAATTAGTTCCCATTAATGCATATATTAATGTATCATTTCCATATAAGGAACCAATTAATCCTAAACAACTCATATATACAATATATATGAAGAAAGTCCTCTGAATCAATTTCTCACAAAAATAGAATAGATATTGCTCAAAAAATTTAACATTATTTGGTCAGAAAGACAAAATTCCATTCGCTCGTGTACATTTTACATGGGCCATTCCCTAGCTAGCTAGCTACCAACCACCAAAATATAACATATATATAGTACTTAGTATTGTGTTATATATATATATATATATATATGAAATTACACTTTTAGACTTGGAGGAAGTAATTAACCATTTGGAACCCTTAATGTAGCGAAGGCTGTGGAAGGTTTTCACTTCTTCATCCCACAACTGTTAGGTGTTTTTTACTCTCCCCACCAGCTACGTACCCTGTACGTGTTGTTGCCAATGATAAAACTTTGGGCTCGTTTAGTGGTTGAATAACTCATCAAATTTAATGTATTTTTGAATATAGAAATTGATGTGTTTTCATTATGATGAGATTATAGCAATAGAGATAGATGGAAACTTATCAAATCCAATCATGTTGCAATAGTAGGATTAAATAAGGTAGATTTCATTGTAAGGGAATTAGAGGGAATAGAGATATATGTTGTTCGCACCTAAACTGATCGACCAGTAAAAAGACCAACCAATCCCGACAAGACTACACTTGGCCCTTAGCTCAACAAAGCACAACAATGTCAATCCCATCAAGCATGGTGCATCCCACCAACTTAACCACTAAGCAAAACATACTACAGGAAAAGCAGGCTTGCCCGGCGAAACAGATTCGTCGAGCAAAGGTCAATATTCGCCGGGCAAAATTAAACCCGGTGAACTTCCGTCGGGCCACCGCCGTCGGGCTTGATGTCAGTCGACGAAAACAGTGAATTCGTCGAACAATTCCAAACTTGCCGGCGAATCCTTTTGTCGCCTATGATTTGCCGAGTAATTCCAAAAAGTCAACAATTTTTGCCCGACGAATGAGTTTCGCTGGGCAAAGTTACAAAAATTCGGCAGGTATCCACCGAATTGTCTTACTTTGCCCGACGAAAGTGCTTGTTCGTCGGGCAACTTTCGTCGGGCAAAATCTTAATATTTAAAAAAATAATTTTAATAATTTATTTAATTAAATAAATATATAATTAAAATAACAATATTTTTAAATAAATATAATTAAAATAATAAAACGAATCAAATGAAAAAAAAAATATTTATAAAAATTAATATTATGTTTTTACATAATTAAAACTAAAGTAATGTTTTACATAATAATTTCTAACTACTCGGCGACGGGTATGAGTGGTCGGGGTTCTGGGCGGGCTATTGGGCCGGGGGCTGAGGTTGTGACAGAAGCTCATCCAGCCCACGCTCACCCAAGCGGTCAAGCACCTTGGCAAGGGCGACCATGATCTCCACGTTTTGGGCTTGGATCTGCGCGTTTTCGGCCTTGATCTCCGCATTTTTTGCCTAGAGGGTCTCGAAGTTTCTTTGGAGCTCCGAGATCTCCTCGGAATTAGCTCCCCGGGAAGAACTCGAAGAGCGACTGGAGACATCCCGAACTATCCTGTTACCTGCCCCCCGGACGATCTTCCATGGATGCCTACCAAGTCGTCGCTCTCAGATGGCGATCGACCTCCCGGGATCCGGTAGCTACTACTCCAACGGCACCTCAGGATGCTGCTGCGTCAGCTGAACCAGTGTCTGCTGGACATGTTGCTCCATTGCCGCCTACAAAATTCGAATAAATATTAATTAGAAATATAATTATCAAATTAAAAATTAATGTTTAATATGCAAAAAATAAACTTACGTGAATAGTGTCAGCCTCCTAGTTGCCCCTTCCAGCGTACACTTACCCCTAGGCATCCACTTCCGGGAACTGTGATCTTGCGTTGCGCCGATCCTCGTGCCGGTTAGATAAGGATCGCGACCCCCCGTGGTCGTTGAATTTCTTCGCTCCCCGATTTGATGTGTTGGAAACATATTTTCACTGTTCATTAGTAAAAACAATCATTATATTTTCAAATAGAAAATAACACAAAAAAAAATTAAAAATTTAATTAGGTGGACAATACCAGATACAAGGGGTCCACGAAATGGTCGCACAACCACCGCCACCCTTCCACCCGAGGCCCCTCCAACTCCTCTGGAGGATTTACACGAGCTTGCTCTGAGGAAGGCCAACTCTTGTAGTATTTATGGAGGTCGTACTTCCAGTCGGCGTACCGTAACTATCAGTGATTTCTCAGGTATTTACTGACGTCGGCGTCCTCCAGGTTGAACTCAAAATTAATTTGCAATAAATTATTAAAGTTAGTAAAATAATTAAAAATAATGAAAATAATATAAAAAAAACGAGAAACACATCCCGATAACTCTCCGCAACAACACGTGATCTTTCGGGGATTGGTTCCTGAAAGTATTCCTTATCATCATGGACTTGGTGCGAAGAATCACGCACATGTCATGCACCAGCAGGCTGTGGATTTTTATGGCTGCTGTCCGGAGGCGAGGAACGTACACCACCGGGATCTTTGCATTCGTTGTCCTGCATATCCGCTGGGATGTCAAACCTCGGTTGATCCCGTGCACATTCACCAACTTCCCTTCAAATTCGATGAACTTTAGTACAAAATATGAGTAACAAATGAAAATGGTTTTTTAAATAAACAAAATAATCAACGTACCCTAAACCCTAAACAAAATAATCAACGTACCCTTAGGGAGTGCTCCAGCAACAGTCTCCAGTAGGTCTGCTCTGGTGTAACGACCCGGACATTTAATTATTGAATTGTTGTAAATTAATTTGTGAAAAGACCATTTTACCCTTAGTTTTAAAAGGGGCTCGGAAGTCAATTTTGTGTGGTGCCACATTTGACAATTTTTACGGGTACCGTTGCGTAGGTCTCGAACTCACGAGTTTGTAAACAGGCAACATGCGGAAAACAGAGACCGTGCGAGGAAGTTTCGGGCCTCGATTGTTCAGGGACATTTCAGTCATTTATCCTTGGGAGGTATTTCAATACCAGACATCTCAGTTCTATGGGGAGATCTTTTCAGTTTCTTCAGACTCATCCAAAACCATGACCGACCGACCGACCGAAAACCAAAACAAACCTTTTGAATTGGACCTTCAATTCCAGGGAATGTTGATCCAGTTTGACCACACCATCATCCTCTACTCCTTACCGTGAGCACAACCATACCCACCACCGAAGGAGGTAGCCCCGGAGACACCGATCAGAGGAAAAAGGAACCGAATTCTTCCGATCAACTTTCTGGCCAGCACAGGTATGGGTTCAATGTTTTGAATTCTTTTTTGGATTCCTAGGATTGAATAGATGAATTTAGACATAAAATTCGTGAAAAACGGTTGAGTTTTGAAGAAATTAGGAAAGCTTGAAGAACGGCTGGAAATGGTGGATTTCGGCGACGAAGACGGCGGCGCTACGGCGGTGCGGCCGTCTTCTCCGGTGGGACTCCGATGATCGGGTCGAGTCGAGTCAGACCGAGTTGGGTTGAGTCAGATCGAGTCGAGTCGAGTCAAATTGGGTCGGGTCTAGTCAGACCGGGTCAGGCCGAGTTGGACGGGTCAGTTCGTGGGTACTGTAGCAGGCGTGTGGCGAGTGGTCCGACCTTCTATCGGCGCGTGGGACCGATTTTGAGGTTACGACGATGCGTGACTAGGGTTTTGGGATGTTCTAGAGCGGATTTTGAGGGGTTGGAGGCCTTAGGAGTTTATTTAGAGCCCCGGTTGGGTAATCCCAGCGGTAACGGTTGACCATGGAGCGGGTTTTGAGCTTGGGAGGTCAAGGAAGTTGGGTCAATATTGTGTCAAGACTTCCTTGGGGCTAGGGCGTCCATGATTGGGTATTTTATTCGCGCTACGAACAGACTAGGGTTCCAGGATTTCATGGGTATGCATACTTCTAGGTATTGGGTTATACCATGGGATTCTCTGATGATTGGCGTGGAGGGTGTTTTTCTCCACTACATTATTGAGGGTTCTTCGATTGGAATTAGAGGGTATGTCTCCGCCTGATCATCTAGGGGTTCTCCAATGTTGGTGTTCGAGGGATCTTTCTCCGCCATATCCTTGAGGTCTAAGGTAGCTCAGGACGAGCCGAGATATGGAGTTATCACTCGGGGGCTCAAGATGGGCCGGGATATTGAGTTATCACTCGGGGGTTCAGGATAAGCCGGGATATTGAGTTATCACTCGGGGGCTCAGGAAGAGCCGGGATATTGAGTTATCACTCGGGGGCTCAGGACGAGCCGGGATGTTGAGTAATTACTCGGGGCTCAGGACGAGGCGGGATATCGAGTTCGACTCTGGGAAAGTCTGGTTCCTTCGTCATTCGGGTCAGTGGGTTGGTATGGGCGGTGACCCAGATTGAAAAGCCAGTTGTCTTGTGTTAGTACCATAGAGGTTTCAGTAATGTCTGACCTACTGATAATTGATGTCAGAGATTGTTACCTTTTCGGACCACCACTATTCTGAGGTTTCGGAGGTGACTTGTAAGCTATCATGCGTCTGACAGGTAGGTGTGGTCAGTAAGTACAAAGAGGTTCTGTCGAAAACCCTGTAAGGTTTATTTGATGTTCCAAAGATAAAGAGTATTCCTGGTATATAATTGTGAGAAAAAAAGAGCTTTCAGAAGGGATAAGGGCTTTTTGCGGTTTTCAAGGTGAAATTCGGGAAGGGTCCTTACATGTAAGGACCCTTCCCGAATTTTCCTCGAAACCCGGAAAGAACCCTTATCCCGTCTGACAGCTCTTTTACCTCAAAATTTAAATACCCGAAATCCCCTTTGTTCTTGAATAATTTTTATTAAACCTTACAGGGTTCCCGACAGAACCTCGGTACTTACTGACCACTCCTACCTGTCAGACGCAGGATAGTATACAGGTCAAAGCCAAGACCTCAGAATAGTGGTGGTTCAAATAGGAATGCCCTCTGACACCAATGTCAGTAGGTCAGACACTGCTGACATCTCTACTGGAATACCACAAAACAACCGACTAGTCTATTACTTGTGAACCAACAATAATTCGTCACTCTGGGTCACCGCCCACACCAACCCACAGACCCGGATGACGAAGTATTTTCATAGGTTGATTAATCACATGACAATCATCGTCAAACCATATTAGAGTCGAAATTATCCTCGGCTATCATATCGTATCCTCTGCCGGAATAACATTCGGCTATCATATCACATTAGTCGGCATAACCCTAGCCACCAAGGTATCCCTTGGGGTGTGCTAGTCCTGTATCACAACTCTTTATAAAATCACCTTTTATATTGGAGGTTCACCGGGTTCACCGTCTCAGTAGATCCTAGCCCCGGATCCTGCCCCCCCCCCCCCCCCCCCCCCCCCCCCCCCCCCCCCCCCTCAAATCAGTATTGTTTATTTTGGAGGTTCACCGGGTTCACCGTCTCAGCGGATCCTTACCCTGGCTCTTTGGCCTCCTCAAATTGGTTTTGTTTATATTGGGGGTTCACCGCCAACAGGGGATCCTAGGCCCGGCTCCTAGGCCCCCTCAAATCGATTTTGTTTATATTGGGGGTTCACCGGGTTCACCGCCAACAGCGGATCCTAGGCCCGGCTCCTGGGCCCCCTCAAATCGGTTTTGTTTATATTGGGGGTTCACCGGGTTCACCGCCAACAGCGGATCCTAGGCCCGGCTCCTGGGCCCCCTCAAATCGGTTTTGTATACAAAATCAATTATATATTTTGTTTATCATTTATCACAAATATAGTTCATAGACCCAAATAATTACCACGTCAAAACAATATCAAACCGAATCCAACAACCATATCATTTCTCACAACACACTTCCACTGAAATATTGGAAAAACAAATGTCCAGCAATCAATTATAAATTCCAGGAAATCATTGCACCCATACACAACAGTATTTAAATCAAAGATATTTATACATGCATTACAATTTATAAATACAACCATACACAACAGTATTTAAATCAAAGATATTTATACATGCATTACAATTTATAAATCAAAAGTCCGCTTACAAACATCATCCAACCCAAAATTCATGCACGCTCTAGCCTAAGAATCACCTACACAATAATGACCCAACTACCTTGACTTTCCGAGCTCAAAACCCTTTCCACGGTCAATCCTTACCGCTGGGATTTCCCAACCGGGCTCTAAATGAACTCCTATGGCCTCGAAACCAACAAAATCTGATCCGGAACGTCCCAAAACCCTAGTCACACGCCGCCGCGACTTCGGGAACAGTCCCACGCGCCACCCCGCGCCATCGGAAGGCCAGAACACGTGCTCACGCGCCGCCACGCGCCAGTCACGCGCCTGCTACAGTGTTCACGCACCTGGACCGGTCCAACCCGGCCCGGCTCGACCTGACCTGGTCCAACTTGACTCGACCGGTTCACTCAACCCGACCGATTCACTCGACCCGACCGGTTCACTCGACTCGATCGGTTCTCTCAACTAGACCGGTTCACCGGTGACTCACCGGAGAAGACGACAGGACGGCCGTCGCCGTCGCCGGAGGTTGGCCGGAGAAGATGACCGGACCGCCACCTCCGTCGCCTTCTGGTTCGCTGGAAATTGCCATTTCCGGTCAATTTTCAAGGTTTTCTAACTTCTTCATTTCTTGACCGTTTTTCACGATGTACACATGGAAATTCATCTACTTTTCACTAGGAATCCAAATATGAGGTCAAAGTTCCGAGATCGTACCTGGTTTGGCCGGAAAACAGTCGAGAAGATTCGGTTCACCTCCCTCCTCCGTCCGTCGCCTACGGCGGTGCTCCCGCTCCAATAACTACCCCAAAATGCTCGTGGGGTCCCGGGGAAGATCCTCCCGACCTTGTTTTCGTTCGAATCGGATCAAAATCCATCCGATGAAAATGGGCCTTCGGTGTTCGCACGGGGATGACTCGGGTAGGAGAGAGACGGACCAATCTACCGAGGAGAGAGAAAAATATCTCCTATATAGTTCCAACTTTTCCAAAATTACCAAACTGCCCCTGAAGCTTCTAGACCCGTATCGAACTCACCGGGTCTCCATTTTCCGCGTGCCGCCTGTCTACGAACTCGTGAGTTCGAGACCTACGCAACTACCCAAGAAAAATTCCCAAAAGTACTGCCAGTCTAAAAGTGACTCCCGAACCCGTCCAAAACTGAGGGTAAAATTGTCCAATTCTCAAAATAATTAATTTCTGGTCCGGGTCGTTACATTACATCCGGTATCATCTTGTGGGGGCCGGGGGTCGATACAGGGTTCCCCCCGTTTCTTGTTGTACCGTCGATGAGTCAATCACGCACCTGGTAACTAATGATCCGAGATCGGTACCTGAACAGACTCCGACGTGGAGGCTACCAAGGCAGGGGCTGCCTCCTCCGCCACATGATCAACAAAGGGCTCAAGGCGGGGGCGGGTCCTAGATGTGATCAAGGTGCGTTGCGGCATCTACAATAAGAAATTTAAAATAATTAATATAAAATTAACCAACATACTTTTAATTTAATAATAAATAAATAAAAAAACCAAACATTTTTAATAATAAATATTAAATTCACAAAATAAAAACAAAACCACTTATAAAATTTACCAACATTTTTTAATTCGAATAATAAATAAATAAAAAAACCCAATTTGTTTTTATTGAAAATTAGTAAATTGGCCAAAAAAAAAAATTAAACTACCAAATTCTAATTTTTAAAAATAAAACCAATAATAATATCCAAAATCATAAAATTCACATATCCAAAATTTATTAAACTCACATATCCAAAATTCACATATCCTAAATCATAATAAAAAATTCACATAAATTTTTTAAATTCATATATCCAAAATTCATAAAATTCACATATCCATTCACATAAAATTGATATCCAAAATCATAACAAAAATCATATGCAACATTCATAACATTATACCAAACATTACAATTTCAACAAATCATCAATATTAACCCTAAATTACTAAATCCAAACAATAAATAAATAAATAAACCAAAATTATTTTATTGAAAATTAGTAAATTGGTAATAAAAAAATAAAACCACCAAATTCTAATTTAAAAAAATAAATTCACTAAAATTAAAATAAAACCAATATAAACCAAAATGAAACCTAAAATACTAAATTAATCCAAACAAACTTAGACCTAAATTACTAAAATCAAAATTCACAAAATTAAACCTAAATTACTTAATCCAAACAATCTTAACCCTAAATTACTAAATCCAAAATTAATAAAATTCATAAATCTTGAACAAAAAATTTTATTACAAAAAATCATATTTAACAATTATATCCAAAATTCACATTCAACAACCAAATCCTACAATTCAACAATTCATATCCAAAATTAAAAAAAAAATCAAGTCAAATAGTTCATACCCAAACCAACAATATAGTGACCACCATTTTCGAATATTCATACCCAAACATCAAAATTTCAACAATTCATCACCATTCAAGTTCTAAATTTCAATTAATTAGTCATATAATCAAGTAATCAAATTAATCAAATAATTCTAGAGATAGAGGGACTTGCAGTGAGCGACTGAGAGAGAGAGAGCGGCGGCCTTGGCGGCTGAGAGAGGTGTTCGAGAGAGACAGCGGTGATCTTCGCGGCTGAGATAGCGAGATGGTGAGGTTGACTGGTTGCTGGGTTGCTATAAGGACCCTTCCCGAATTTCACTCGAAACCCGGAAAGAACCCTTATCCCGTCTGACAGCTCTTTCACCTCAAAATTTAAATACCATAAATACCCTTTATCCTTAAATAATTTTTAGTAAACCTTACAGGGTTCCTGACAGAACCTCTGTACTTACTGACCACTTGTACCTGTCAGACGTAGGATAGTATACAGGTCAAAGCCAAGACCTCGGAATAGTGGTGGTCCAAATAAGAATTCCCTCTGATACCAAATGTCAGTAGGTCAGACACTGTTGACATCTCTACTGGAATACCACAAGACAACCGACTAGTCAGATACTTGTGAACCAACAATAATTCATCACTCTGGGTCACCGCCCACACCAACCCACAGACCCGGATGATGAAGTATTTCCATAGGTTGATTAATCACATCACAATCGTCGTCAAACCATATTTGAGCCTGAAATATCCTCGGCTATCCTATCGTATCCTCAACCGAAATAACATTCGGCTATCATATCACATTAGTTGACATATCCCTAGCCACCAGAGTATCCCTTGGGGTGTGCTAGTCCTGTATCACAACTCTCTGTACTATGTATAAATAGCCTCGCGACCCGGCGGAGCCAAAACTCCTTGATGCTAGAGTCGGAGCACTCAACGAACCAACGGAGTAAAACTCTCGATGCTATTCGAAGAACAGTAACCAATTATATTGAAGGTTCACCGGGTTCACCGCCAATAGCGGATCCTAGTCCCATTTTCTGGTCCGCATCAAATATGTTTATCTCGGAGGTTCACCGAGTTCACCGCCAATAGCGGATCCTAGTCCCATTTTCTGGTCCTCCTCAAATATGTTTATCTCGGAGGTTCACCGGGTTCACCGCCAACAGCGGATCCTAGCCTCGGCTCCTAGGCCCCCTCAAAACCGTATTGTTTATATTGGAGGTTCACCGGGTTCTCCGTCTCAGCGGATCCTTACCCCGGCTCCCGGGCCCCCTCAAAACCGTATTGTTTATATTGGAGGTTCACCGGGTTCTCCGTCTCAGTGGATCCTTACCCCGGCTCTTGGGCCCCCTCAAAACTGTATTGTTTATATTGGAGGTTCTCCGGGTTCTCCGTCTTACAGGATCCTTACCCCTGCTCCTGGGCCCCCTCAAAACCGTATTGTTTATATTGGAGGTTCACCGGGTTCTCCGTCTCAGCGGATCCTTACCCCGGCTCCTGGGCCCCCTCAAAACCGTTGTATCCAAGAATCAAGTATTTTATAATCACAAATACGATTTCAGCTCAAACTCATGGATTCTAATAATTTCCATGCCAAAACAATATCAAAACCGAATCCAACAACCATGCCATTTCTCACAACACACTTTCACTGAAATATTGGAAAAAAACAAATGTCCACCAATCATTTATAAATTCCAGGAAATCATTACAACCATACACAACAATATTTAAATCAAAGATATTTATAATCACAATTACGGTTTCAACTCAAAATCATGGAATCAAATAATTACCACGTCAACATGATATCTCGCTGTGACTCATGTATTTCACCGAATGTATCATACCTCACGACTTGATATCATGATACGTATCTCAGAATTGACCCTCGAGATACCCTAATCTAGTGGTAGTTTATACTCGTTTCAAAGTACCTACATCTCATAATTAACAATGCTGGGTCCTAAAGCTAACCCGGGCATAATCTAGATTTCCTATCATCATCTTGCATCATTCTCATTCCATAAATATATTATTAGTCAACCAAACATTCATCACCACACACATAACTACATCAAATACTACTAACACAATAATAACCCAACTACCTTGACTTTTCGAGCTCAAAATCCGCTTCAAGGTCAACCATTACCGCTGTAATTGCCCAAATCGGGCCTTAAACGAACTCCTATGGCCTCGAAACAAATAAAATCTGATCCGAAACGTCCCAAAACCCTAGTCATGCTCCGCCGTGACATCGGGAACAATCAAATGCGCCGCCACGCGCCACCGAAAGGTCAGAACACGCGCTCACGCGCCGCCACGTGCCCTCATGCGCCGGTCACGCGCCTGATACAGTGTTCACGCTCCTGGATCGGTCCAACCCGGCCCGGCTCGACCTGACCCGGTCCAACTCGACTCAACCCGACTGGTTCACTCGACCCGACCGGTTCACTTAACCCGACCAGTTCACTAAACCAGACCTGGTCTGACCCGACTCGACCGGTCGTCGGAGAAGACGATCGGCTACCGGCGCCGTCGCCGAAGTCTGCCGGAGAAGATGACCGGCAGCCGCTGTCGACGCCGTCTGGTTTCCCCGGAATCCCTCATTTCCGGCCGAAACTTCAAGCTTTTATAACTTCTTCATTTCTTAACTGTTTTTCACGATCCACACATGTAAATTCATCTACTTTTCACCAGGAATCCAAATATAAGGTCAGAGTTCTGAGATCGTACCTGGTTTGGCCGGAAAACGACCGAGAAGATTCGGTCCGCCTCCCTCCTCCGTCCGTCGCCTACGGCGGTGCTCCCGCTCCGATGATTACACCAAAAGACTCGTGGGGTCGCGGGGAAGATCCTTCCGGCCTTAGTTTTGATCGAATCAGATCGAAATCCATCCGATGATAAGGGGTGTTCAGTGTTCGCACGGGGAAGATTTCGGGAGAGAGAGAGAGATTGCATCGACCAATCTCCCGAGGAGAGAGAAAAATATCTACTATATAGTTCCAACTTTTCCAAAATTTCCAAACTGCCCCTGAAGCTTCTAGACCCGTAACGAACTCACCGGGTCTCCGTTTTCTGCGTGCCGCCTGTCTACGAACTCGTGAGTTCGAGACCTACGCAACGACCCAAGAAAAATTCCCAAAAGTACTGTCAGTCGAAAAGTGACTCCCGAACCCGTCCAAAATTGAGGGTAAAATTGTAAAATTCTCAAAATAATTTAATTTCTGGTCCGGTTCGTTACAGTTGCTGAGAGAGATGGAGAGTGAGATGGAGAGTGCTTAAGAGAGAGAGAAAGAGGGGTGGATGGGTTGCTAGGTTTGGGGTTGGGTTTTTTTGCAGAGAAGGCGGAAGAACCTAAGCAAGGAAGATGAAGAGGAAAAGAAGAATCGATTCTGTTTTAGTCTTAGTTTATGACATTGCCCGACGAAGGCTTCGTCGGGCAAACTTTAATGATTCGCCGGGCAATAAAAGGTGCCATTTTCAATTTTTGGCGGAAGTTTTGAAATTTTCGCTACAAAAAAATGCGCGAGTTTTTTGAATGTTGCCCGACGAATACATGGAGTTGCCCCGCGAATATTTGAAAAATTTCGTAGCGAAATCTGTATATTCGTCGGGCAAGATGGTTATATTGATGAAAATCTTACTAATGTAAAAATCAGGTCCGACGATAGAATTTTCAAGATCAGGACCGTTCAATTTTTGATTTTACGTGCCTAATTTCCCACCCGCAGAAATCGTCATGTGTTATGGAGCTTATGTGTCTCGATCGCTAAGTTTGTGAATTTGAAGGATTTTTTTGAAGTTTTGGTTCAATAGATATTCAAATGATTGAATTTCAAAAAATTGACAATTCAATGGTTAATTTTAAGTGCGTAGACCTCACCCATCGAAAATCTTGAGGTATTAAAGTTGTCCGATCGTCAAATAACGTTTTCTTACCGTTGAATCGTCGCGCACCATTACCTAATTCCAAAAATTCCAAATTGGCTAATTTTTTGCAGAGGAGATCTATGAGTGCATGCAATAAATATGGACAGTTAGATCGGTCCATTTAATTTTGTAAATTATTGAAAATCGTAAAATAAGCATATTCATCATGGAGTTTATACACTTGAAGGAAACTTCAATACATTTTTTGAACCATTGATATTGAAACGATTGAATTTGACTGATCTAACCGATCATTTTGTAGCTTAACGTGCCTAGATCTTGTCTATCAAAAATCGTGAGATTGTGAGGATTTAAAGTCGTCTGATCGTGAAGAAACGTTGTGTAACCGTTGAAACGTCGCGCGTCGTTACCTAATCCCGGGATTTCCAAATTGGGTAATTTTTTCACGTAGGCTATCTATGAGTACGTGTAATAAATGTGGACGATTGTTCCATTTCATTTAGTAAATTATTGAAAATCGTAAAATAAGCATATTCATCAAGGAGTTTAAACACTTGAAGGAAATTTCAATACATTTTTTGAAGTTTTGGTTCCATTGATATTCAAACGATTGAATTTGACCGATCTAACTGTTCACTTTGTGGTTTTACGTGCCTAGATCTCGCCTGTCAAAAATCGTGAGGTTTTGAGGATTTAAAACCGTCCGATCATGAAGACGTTGTGTAACCGTTGAAACGTCACACACCGTTATCTAATCCCGGGATTTCCAAATTGGGGAATTTTTCGTGTAGGCTATCTATGAGTTCGTGCAATAAATGTGGACGGCTATATCGGTCCGTTTCATTTCGAAAGTAATTTTAAAATGTTGTTCAATAATTAAATGTAAATTGAATCTGGTAAATATGGCCAGACGAAGATAAATGAATATTCGTCGAGCATGCATTTCCAGTTTCGGCAACTGTCCACCGAACAGAGAACCATGTGATTTTTGATGCCTTTGCCAGACGAAGGTACATGAATATTCGTCGGGCAAATCCTCTGACCCAATTTTGAGAAGCCCAAAAATTTAGACCTTCTCTTTCCTTTGAAAACTTTGGCAAGGTCACTATTTTGCCACTCAACAGTAGCCCTTTGTCGCACAGTCATACTCATTCCAAATATCCTATGCCCTTTTCATTTTCTGTCAATTAACCTTTTTTACTTGATAAAATAATGTATAGAATTTTGGGAAAAATAGGTTGGAACCTTTGCCCGACGAAGCAAAATTAGTCGGGCAACGTTGAAAAATGATTTGCCCGAAGAATTTTCTTTTCTTACACGTCGGGCGCAGGTTCTAACCCACTTTTCCCAAAATTCTATACACTATTTTATTAAGTAAAAAAGGTCAAAACCGACTATGCTATGGAAGCATTCATAAAAATTGACATTTTGATTGTTCATTAGAAAATCTTCATCACTGCATTTCGGAAACTAACTAGTGTAAGTATCAGGGACATGACTTACAAATGATTCCAGGGCAGGACCTAAGATGAAATATTGGGAAGCCGAATCAAGGATGAGGACATCAAAGTTTGTGGCTTTAGTACATAAAAGATTAATTGAAACTTTTTTGAATGAAATCATAAAACAGACATATAAACCACACTTATTGATTTGAAGATGGATATTACATATATAAATGAAATCATTTCTTTACAACTTTCATTCGGTGTCAGATTTGCTCTCCCCCTTCCAATCACGCTCGTCATCCGAGATGTGCATAGTACTTGATTCCTCAGAATCACTTTCAATTTGTTCTAATTCCTCGAGATCAATAAAAATGCCATCAATCGCAATCGGTGGGATGATGTCGTTGGTCCGTATACCATCCACGTTTAGGGTGGATGCCAAGAAATCCACCTGGTAAACGATTTGATGATCATCTATTTCCCCATCTTCTTCATGGTATCGGTCATCCAAGTCCCAAATATTTCTATGATTCACCATCTCAACTACTTTCCAACCAGCACTAGCTTGTGGATCATCCACATAGAATACTTGTTTCGCCGTACTAGCGAGGATGTAAGGATCACTCTCAAAGCACCGGGTGTTTGTGTTGACAGAGGTACATAAATGATCTTTAATGACCCTGCTTGGGATACTTGGGTTCGTATCAAACCAATGACACTTGAACAAGACCACTTCCTTACGGTCGGCGTATAACACCTTAACCACATTTAACAATCTGCCGTTAAATCCTGTATCAGCATTTTTCCCATCCCCCGGCACGAAGACCCCGCTATTTTGCGTAGACAATTTGTCGTCTCGTTCTGTGCATACGAACTTAACTCCGTTAATGTGACAACCAACGTACGTTTCTCCTCAAAATGGGCCAATGGCCAACTGCAATAATTCTTTACTGAAAGGCGAGTTGTCAACTTTCAGCTGTGTCATCTGGCAAGATACACATAAGAAACGAAATTGGTAAATTTAAAAACAATTTAAGAAATTTGTAAATAAAATATTTGACTTACATACTCGGAAAACAATCGTGTAAACAATTGTTTGTCCATTTCTTCCGAATTCAAAGGATATTGGGCCTTCATCAACGCCTCGTGCTGCTCGTGGAAGGGCCAAACTTCGTCACAGTTGTTCAATATGAACCAATGAGCCACCCCCATGTCGCTATTGGTGAAAGGCTCTGACATTGGACCAGTGCCGAATGGTCGTGCGGGTTAAGCAAATACAGATAGGGTCTCTGGACGTTGACCACCATCGTTGTTGTGAACGGCCCTATAAAAGGATGTTTCAATATTTTGAAGGTACGTTGCATAAAATGTCAGTGCCTCCTTTGCAATGTACGCCTCCGCTATAGAGCCTTCAAGACGTGCCTTGTTGCGGACATACCGCTTGTACGTACCTAACATTCTGCAAGGAAATAAACATTATAATTCACATATGTACATGATAGTAAGGAAATATTATCAAAAAGCAGGAATAAGTTATACATCTCGATTGGGTACATCCAACGAAAATGCACTAGGCCAGCTAGGTTTGCCTCATATGGCATATGTATTAGTAGGTGCACCATTACATCAAAGAATGCAGGTGGATATATTTGCTCTAGCCGGCACATGATGTAGATAATATCCTCGTTAATTGCTTCAAGGTCCGCCTTTACCAATGATCTGGCACAGAGTATCTGGAAGAATTGAGACAAATAAACTATCGTCTCAACAACACCAGGCTCCAAGAAGGGCCACATACCAATCATAATGGGTCGATGTAGCAAAACATGATAGTCATGACTCTTCATACCAGACATGGTGCAACCTTCGGTGCTAACGTTTGGGGATATATTGACGGCGTACCCATCGGGAAATTTCACATATTGCAACCACTTCAAGAATTTTTTCTTGTTCTCTGGCGTAAATGTATAACTTGGATGAGTCATGATGTATTTACCATTGACGACTTTTGGCCACAAATTAGGCCGAATTCCCATTTCTTTCATACCCAGACGAGTCTTTTTTATGTCCTTTGACTTGCCATCAATGGCTAAAGTCGTTCCCACAACACTTTCAGCAATATTCTTCTTGATGTGCATAGGATCCGCGATGTGTTTGATTTTCAATTTCGACCAATGTGTTTGATTCCTTCCCATCGACAATGATGAACCCCGATAGCTCTTTATGACTCCACCGATGCAACGGCGTTGGTTAAGTCGTTCAGTGCTCGCGGTCGCTAGCCTCATCTTCGGTAGCCATCGAACTCAAACACGAAGGTGAGATTGGGAATTGGGTGTTCATCGTTAGCTGGGTTTGGGCATGAATTGAAGGCTGATTTTTGGACGTGAATTTACGGGCCGCTGGGTTTGGGCATCAATCGAGGCAAAATGAGGCAAGGGACTGGGCAAAGGAGGAGCCAAGAGGCACAAGAAGGTGCTCGGAGGAAGATGGTGACCGCCATGGATGTCGTCTACGCACTTAAGAGGTAGGGTAGGACTCTCTATGGTTTCAGTGGTTAGGGTTTCTAGGCTTTTGGATTCGAATTTTGTAAATTGGTTAATCGGTTCCCTGGTTTTAGACTAGTTGGTTAGTTTTCAAATCAGCTTGACTATTTTGTTAATTTTTAATGGAAATCTTCTTGCTGTTCATGGTGTTCGTGAATTGGGAATTGGGGGTTTCTCTTTTTTTTATTTGTTTTATAATTATTTTAAGATGATAATTTGAAGATGAATTCCAATCTGCAACCGCAAGCTGATGATGATGGTGGCTTACTTGGGAAAAAATGTTGTGGGTTTCCAAAGGGAGAGTATTTTTATTTTTTCATATTTTTTGTTGATGAAGATGAAGATGAAGTCGGGTTGGGACTTGCTAATTTCTGGTTGGGGTGGGTGCAGAGGTTGGACCTGGGGAGCTTATTGCTGGGTTGTGGTGTTGCTGCTTGGAAGGCGGTGAGGGGATGGCTGCCGGCGTTTCGACTGCGTTTCGTCTTCTACGCAAAGACGAAGGAGGGTTCATCGTTCTCGGTGCTGGGGAGATTTTATTTTTATTTTATTTATTTATTTTAAGATTTTGTTAATTATTTTTAATAATATTCAAATTTTATTATTTTTTTGTCTACATGGCGTCCATATCAGCATAAAAAAGGGTCCCACGAATGCCACTTAGGCATTTAACAGATTTTTTTAACAGATTTCTAACGTTGGGTACCTAGATGTTGTGGTTTGATAGTTTGGGTATCTAGATGCCAATTGTCGTAGTTGGGGTACAAATTTAAAATGACCTCTATAATTTTGGTACTTTTATGTAGTTTATCCTATTAATTATGCATATCACAAAGTTTACAATTTTCTAATTTCGTACATATTTTCTATTTTCCTAATTTAATAACATATTTTCTATTTTCCTAACATATTTTCTAATTTCCTAATTTCCTAACATATTTTCTAATTTTCTAATTTCCTAACATATTTTCTATTTCAATAATTTCATAACATATTTTTTATTTTCCTATTTTCATAACATATTTTCTAATTCCCTAATATATTTTCTAATTTCAATAATTTCATAACATATTTTTTATTTTCCTATTTTCCTAACGTATTTTTTAATTTCCTAACATATTTTCTATTTGCCTAATTTCATAACTTATTTTCTATTTTCATATTTTCCTTACAAATTTTATAATTTCCTACACAATTTCTACACAAATTTCCACAAATTATAAACAATTTCTACATATTTTCCACAATAAATACACAATTTCCTAACATAATTATATCCAAATTTCTTAACAAAATTAAATTGAGAGGCA
Organism: Oemleria cerasiformis; assembly: GCA_037349345.1. Taxonomy (NCBI): domain Eukaryota; kingdom Viridiplantae; phylum Streptophyta; class Magnoliopsida; order Rosales; family Rosaceae; genus Oemleria; species Oemleria cerasiformis. The sequence goes on along the minus strand of JAZGTL010000007.1, from coordinate 31,779,028 downwards.
AACACATATACATTTTTATAAGTATTCCTTTAAATCAACCACAAATTTCCTAAAACACAAAACATAATTAGTTTCCAATCAAAAATTAAAATTTCAAAACTAACAAAAATTAAATTTCTCAAACCTTCAAAATTGGTATTGGTGATTGAGAGAGAAAGGGATTTGATTGGTTGTGAAAATGGTGATGAGATGATGATTGTTGATGTTATATAGCTAGAGAGAGAGTGAGTGAGCTGTGAGCAAATGGTAGAGAGAAAGAAGAATAAATGGGCGTCTGGGCACTTAATTTGTTTAGACTTTTGCCCGACGAAACAGTTTCGCAGGGCAAATTTTAATGATTCTAAGGGAAAAATATAGTCAATGCCAAGTTTTGCCCGACGAACAATATTCGTCGTTAAATCTCATTTTACCCGACGGATATAATGAATTCGTCGGGCCAAACCTTCCTATTTTACGCACCAAAAACTTTTTCTTCCTGCCAAAATCTTGCCCGGCAAGCCTTCATTTTCGCCTGGAAAAATGACACGGGGCAGCAAAAATGACTTCGTCGGACAAAATCTCATCGGGTAACCCCTTATTTCTTGTAGTGACACACCAGAAGGCACTAGGCCGACCAAACCGGTCGGCCTACTTATCCCTCGGCCGACCAGATCAGTGTGACCATGGGACTTGGGACCACCAGGACACTTGTCAACACTAGGAATAGGGCCATTTATCCCACACCGAAATGTTCCACCTACAACATTCAATACCACTATAAATACAAGGGCATCGTCCCTGAAAAAGGTAATGATATTCTTGCCCTTACGCTGCCTAAATTACTACACTACCATCCTTACCTAACTAAGTTAGGCATCGAAGACTCTTGGGCCGACACCACACCGATGCTCCTTTGCTCTTACCCTCTCTTTGCAGGATGTCCTACCATCGAGAAGAGCGAGTCAAGTGAGCTCAGTGAGGAAATTTCTTTGTTGGTCCATTTTTGGCATCAACAGTTTGACGCCGTCTGTAGAAACTCTGAAATAACCGCCCACAAACTCACTTACCACTTTGGTCGTCTCAACACCCCTTGGGCATCATGTTTGACAAACAATACGAAAGGGAATTGACTCACACCCCTTTCATACAAAGATGCTCACGAGACAAGATCCTCGAGGTACTCAGGCAGACTTTGGACGACATGCAACAAGAAGTGGCTGAGCTTAGGGCACACATCGCTAAGGAAGATGCTAAGAATCAGGTCTTATCTTATCAGTACGAGGGCACTCTTGCTCTTATAAGGATGTCATAGTATGGGCAAAGGCGAGAGAAAGGACCAACCGAGCAACCCTTGGCCGACCCGACCCTGGCCAACCGACTCCCACGAAAAAGCATAAGAAGCAGCAGCCCGAACAAACCCTACTTCATCCGGAGGGCAACTCCTCATTCAACCAGCCAGCGGTGCCGGTCCTTCACAACCAAGGATTTATCGGGACCCTGCCAACTCTTGGAAGATCGCCATTTGTAAATGTAGCCCATCCACCTCACCTATGTTACGTCAGACCCCAGATCTGTGGGATAACTTCCCTTCCCATTATTACGAGTGGCGGGATGATAGGCGACGAGACGCGCTTCTGGCATGGCCAATAGCCAGGATAACTAGGGGGAGCGAGTTACGGAACCCCAAAGAGCAAACACGCGGGAGCAGCAGGATGAGATCGAGTCAACTGCCTAGAGCTATTCTCAAGGCCGAAGGAGAAACAGAGATCGCCAAGAAAAAAAACGATGGATGGATTGGACACCAACCAAATCCACCACCACCCCAGCAGGACAACACCCTGGTGGAAAGTCTCTTACGCCGAGTGCACAACCTTGAGGTAAAGAAAGACAAAGGAAGGTGCCAACATGACCGAGGGTTCAAATAGGGTGACAATCAGCACGAGGACCTCGCTTTGAAACATACACGATCTTGAACATTTCCTTGGACCACGTATTGCTAAACGTGGAGGACATGATCCCCAAACCCAAGGCACGGAACCCCAACTACCGCCCACCCATAATGCGGAGTCATTTTTCCAATATCACAAGTACAATGGCCACACCATTGATCAATGAATAGAATTTCGGGACATTGTGGGGAAGTTGGTTGGAGAGGGGAAGATCAACCAATTCTTACTACATGTCCCACCACCCGCGGGACATCAAGAAATCAACACCATCAATGGAGGACCAACCTTATCCTCCTTAATCGCTTCCAACAGAGAAAAAAAGAACTTCCTTCACGCAAGTCAAGCTAACCAATAGGTGTTCAGCGTTGAGTCCGGACGAGTGGCAAAAATCGCCTAGAAAGGATGGGAGCTCATCACCTTCTCAAAGGAAGAGGAGAAAGGCATAATTTTTCCGCATGATGACCCCTTCATCATTAGGGCCCAGATATCCAACTACGATGTAGGAAGGATACTCGCTGACATCGGGGGCTCAGTCAATGTGCTATTTTGGGATGCCTTCAAGCAAATGGGCATAGATGAGAAGGAGCTCGACCGAGCAGTCACACCCCAATTGAGCTTTTCAGGAGACTTGGTCCTGCCCAAAGGTATCATTTCCTAGCCAATCTAGCTCGGTAACATTCCTAAAGTAGCATTGGCCATCACTACATTCCTTGTAGTTGATTGCCCCACAGCTTACAACGCATAATCAGGAGAGGTTTGCTCAACCAGTTGAAGGTTATCCTAGAAACCCATTTACAGTTGATGAAATTTCCAACGGTCATGGGAACGGGACAGGTGTGCGGAGACCAACTCTCTGCCAGGACGTGTTATGCCATAACACTAACAAAAACTAGCAGCAAAAAAAAAAGACTCTGTCAGTCACGAAGACAATCTTGTTGATCCTAGATTAGTGGAAGAATTCAGGGACAACCCCCCGAAAGACCCACGTGACATGTCAAGCATGCCACAGGCAGAACCTATGGAAGAAACTGAGGCAATACCTCTATCTGATCAACACAACGATCACATGGTCCAGATAGGAACAAAGCTAAAGCCCGCCATACGAGCAACCCTCATAGCATTCTTAGAAGAAAATGTTGAAGTCTTTGCGTGGTCTTACGTAGACATGCCTGACATCTCCACTGATGTCATCTGCCATAGGCTAACCATCGACCCATCATTCAAACCAATCACGAGGAAGTGACATAGCTACGACGCCGAGAGGCAAGCTGCAATGCAAGCAAAAAACATAAAGCTAAGTACCATACACTTCGTCTGGAAGGCCATATATGTTGCGTGAGTGGAAAATATTGTACTAGTTGAGAAGCCATCCGGACTTTGCCCCAAGGATAGCTTCCCATTGCCAAAGATCGATATGCTCGTGGATGCCACAGTGGGACATGAGCTACTTAGCTTTTTGGATGCCTACTCCGGCTACAACCAAATTCTAATGAATCCGGATGATCAAATCCATACAAGTTTCCTTACCCATCTTTGTGTCTATTGCTACAACGTTATGCCTTTCGGCCTAAAGAACGCAGGCTCAACGTACTAGCGGCTTGTGAACTTCATGTTCACGGATCAAATTGGGAAGAAAATGGAGGTCTATGTTGACGACATGCTCGTCAAAAGCAAAACAGATGAGGAACACATCCCCAACTTGGCAAGGATGTTCAAAGTCCTCGAGGAGTACAAGATTCGCCTCAATCCCACAAAAAGCGTTTTTGGAGTAGGCTCTATTAAGCTCCTAGGGTATATGATCAGCCAGAGGGGTATCGAGGCAAATCCTGAGAAGATCAAGACAATCCTTGATATGCAACCTCCCCAAACCCACAAGGACAACAAGAGCTTGATGGGACGAGTAACTGCTCTCACTCACTTCATATCAATGGCAACAGACAAGTGTGCCCTATTCTTCAAAGCCCTAAAAAGCAAGAACAAACAGATCAAATGGACAGAGGAATGCAATAAGGAATTATATGTGCTCAAGGAATACATGATCAAGGCCCCACTATTAGCAAGACCAGAAATCGAGGAACATCTCTTCATATACCCCTCTGTCTCTATTTCTGCAATCGGCTCTGTTTTTATCACCAGAAGAGAAGCCATAGAACATCCCATCTACTACTTCAGTAAGGCATTCCAGGATGTAGAAACAAGATACCCAGACCTTGAGAAATATGTATTATCCCTCGTAGTTACGGTACGAAGGCTTAGGCCATACTTCCAAGCTCATATGATCAAGGTCATCACCAACAAGCCTTTAAGGCATGTCTTACAAAATCCAGTCACCTCTGGCCTTCTCACCAAATGGGCAATCGAACTAAGTGAATTGGACATCTCCTATGTTGCCAAAACAGCTGAGAAATAACAAGCAATGGCTGACATCCTCGCCGAATACATCCACCAACCAACACAATGCATTCCTCCAGAGGCAACACCTCTGAAGGAAGATTCTATCAAAGGTAGCCCTGTAGACACCAAGATATCTACTATCGACCCCCAACGCCCATGCTGGTCACTATACGTCGATGGATCAGCTTGCCATAGCGGATCAGGAGTGGGACTAGTTCTAATGTCCTTATAAGGAACCGAGTTAGAGTATGTTTTACGTTTCAGCTTCAAAGCCTCCAACAACATAGCCAAATATGAAACATGATTGGCCCGCTTACGCCTTGCCAAGGACTTGGAAGCGAAAAAGTTGAAGATCTACAGTGACTCACAGTTGGTGGTCAGCCAAGTCAATGACAACATCAATGCCAAGGATGTTTCCATGTCCCTGTATTTAACCTTATCAAAGCAACTGCTCAAGCACTTCTCGGCATACGAGATCAACAAAATCCCAAGATCAGAGAATAGCCACCTAACGCTTTGGAAAGACTTGCATCTTCCCTTGACGAGAAGGAGAAGCTAAAGTACTGGTGGAAGTGCATCACCACCCCATCACTAGGGCATGACCGGTGAACTCAATCAACACCAGTCCCACCTACCGGGAGACGAGATGGAGGTGAAATGAATCAAGAGACAATTTGCTCGATACACTATCCAGCATAATCACCTTTACAAGCGTGGGTTCACCACACCACTGCTAAAATGTCTAACACCTGACCTGGGGGACTATGTGCTACAAGAGATGCACGAAAGCATTTTGTGGTGATCACTCCGGAGAAGATCTTTGGCACGCAAGGCCTTCAGGCAAGGATATTACTGCCCAACTATGCTGGCAGATACCATTGAACTCACACAAAAATGTGACAAGTGCCCGCTATTCGCACCTATCCTTCATCTCCCAGCTGAGAACTTAACATCTATACTCAGCCCTTGGCCATTCTCCCAATGGGGACTAGATGTTATCGGTCAAATGCTAGGAGGCAAGGGTAAGGTTAATCATGCGGTAGTGGCTGTTGACTACTTCACCAAGTGGGCAGAGGCAAAACCTCTAGCAACAATCACCGCAGCTCAAATCGAACACTTCGTCTACCAGCATATCATCTGCCGATTTGGAATTTCACACACCATTGTCATCGACAATGGGAAGCAATTCGATTGCCACCGCTTCAAGGCTTTTTATGATAGATACAACATCAAACTCCTTTTTGCCTCTCCATCTTATCCACAATCCAACAGACAAGTGGAAGCTGTCAACAAGAACATCAAGTACAACTTGAGGTAGCGGCTAGATGAGAACAAGGGAAAATGGTTCGACATCATTGATGATGTGCCATGGTCTCACAGGACATCCTATAAGACATCCACGGACGAAACTCCCTTCGCTTTTCATTTGGTACTCAAACCGTCATACTAGTGGAAATTGGAGAGACATCCTACCAATTCATCTCTTACAATCCATAAGAGAACAATCACCAAATAGCACTTAGCTTAGACCTCCTCGAGGAACGGAGGGAGAAGGCCAATTTGAAGAACGTTATATACAAGCAATGGGTGGCAAGGTACTACGTGAGAGGACCCCTCATGTTTGACAATACTTGAAGCCCCAACATAATTCCTAAAATACCCTCACTAGTCCAACAAAGACTTCACGAGAATTCTACCAAAAATTCGCCAGAATCTCCCCTGTAATTGGGTCAAATCGTCTTCCACCTGTCAAATGAAGGATTCAAAATACTAAACTAACAACCCAAGCAATCCAGCTGAAACCAAATTTAACCAATCTTAACACAAAATAACCTCTAAGGTAATCAGAGTATACTAGGTTAACTTCTAAATTTACAAAATCACTAACAATCCTACATTGTAGTAGCGCAGCAGAAGGTTATGCCTCCTCCTAGTCCTAGCGCCTCGTCCCGCTACGGCCTGAGGGGTACAAGACCAGAACAATCGTGAGTTGACAATAGAACTATATTGAAGCATAACCATGCAGTTAAAGTCATATTATTAATAACCTTGACATTCCCACCTTGGGACAACCATACTTATAGAAGATCATAATCTATAAATATATGCTAGACAATACAACTTTTGGAAGCATACTTATGCGAATAGAATAATAATATTAATCATAATAATCCCACCTCTTGTAAGACCATACGTACAATAGGTTCTTCCTATACAACTACATACATAATTACTTACTGGAACCTTTCGATTTACCTCGGTGGAACCCATATTGCATTCAACGGTACATGCCATCCCCTTATCCCAGGTCGTTGCCCAGTAACCCGGCCGTAGTCGTAATCCTTGGCAGAAGCCATAATCCCGAGTCGTAGCTCAATATCCTAGACGAAGCCGTAATCCCGCCGAGCATATGTTGGAATCCTCCACATCATAGCTCGATACCTTAACCAGCGTATGATAGAATCCTCCACATCATCACTAATACCTTATTGAGCATATGATGGAATCCTCCACATTATAGCCAATACCTCGCCGAGCATATGATGGAATCCTCCACATCATAGCCTGATAATTTACCCAGTGTACGATGGAATCCTCCACATCATAGCCAATACCTTATTGAGCATATGATGGAATCCTCCACATCATAGCCAATACCTCGCCGAGCATATGATGGAATCATCCACATCATAGCATGATACTTCACCTAGCATATGATGGAATCCTCCACATCATCGCCAATACCTTATTGAGCATACGATGGAATCCTCCACATCATAGCCAATACGTAGCCGAACATATGATGGAATCCTCCACATCATAGCCCGATACTTTACCCATCGTGTGATGGAATCCTCCACATCATAGCCCGATACTTTATCCAGCGTGTGATGAAATCCTCCACATCATAGCCAATACCTAGTCGAGCCTATGATGGAATCCTCCACATCATAGCCCGATATTTTACCAAGTTCTCACACCAAGGACGAACCCCAAACACGTAACCCGGGCTGAAGCCCAACTCACAATCATGGGCCGAAGCCCCAAATCCTATAACCAGAAATCCATAAAATCATCATCCCGGGCCTAAGCCCTTTTCATTACCAAAATCGTTTCCCAAAATCATTATTGATATTCATAATCAATAATAAATCCATATCCTTACAAATCAGAATCCATAATACCTTTATTCCAACAATCATAATTAGTTCCCGAGTCTTAAAAGATAATAAAACCTTTAATGATAATAATCCTTAATTTCTGAAATTTATAATCAATAATAAAACATTTAAAATATAGAAATATGAATGCAGTACAATTTAGAAAATAAAGTCCACTCACCAAATGGCCCAGCAAGCTCAACTCTGGGTTGTTGAATCCTTCGCCTTCCGAAGCCACCACGCTTGTCACAAATGACACTCGGCATTAAAAAGCAACAATTCTAAGCCTTAAACCAGGGACCCTAACTCCCGTAGGCTCTCACAAACCCTCAACGGTACTAAATTAGTTTAAATTATCGTAAATGAAACTAAATCCAAAATGACCAACTAAAGGTCAACCGTTTAGTTTAGGTTATAGTAATAACCTACTACATTGATAACTCAATTGTGAACCAAAAATAGAAGAGTTGACTAAAATTCAATACTCATTCAACTCGGCCAGGTTTTGGATCAAACCACTAGAAATCCAATTCAGAGTCTACGGTCTTCGGATTTCCAATTCGAAAGTTCCGACAAATCCTTAATAATTCCACAATCATACTACTGAAATTTAAAGGCAATCCAATGGTCAGATTTTCATTAATAAAAAAAAACACTCGTTGGTCAACACGGATTAATACACTCAATTTTCAACTATTATGAAAATCTAAACTAATTATACCACTGTGTAGAGCTTAATGAGTAAATGAACTTTCATATTTGAACTGAAAGCCAAAATTAATCCGAAGTTATTGAAAAACGTGAAAAATGGTCCAAAAAATTGAAACATCTCAGGTTAAAATTACAAAACGAGTCACTATTTCACAAAGAAGGCACCTATGAACTTCAAGATTGAAAGGGCAAAACACTTCCACATCCATGGAACGTGGACCACCTCAAGTTCTACTACAAGTAATCAAACCAATAGCCTTAGAGATGGTTGACCTCTAACCACGATTTTGTAAAACATTCCTAGCATACCCAGTTGACAATATCAATGAATGAAATTTACAGTGGCATTACCCAATTTTCTTGATTTTCAACTAAAATTATATCATAAGTTTAATCAATTTGAACGCAGTTAAATCACATTCTAATTAAGCACACTTTAAATCTCACCAAGTCAAACATACATTTGATTTCCATGAACCTATATGACTATCGAAAATCCTGTCCTACCAAGTATCATAAGACTCAATAAGATCGGCCATCCTACCTGGCTAAACACTACTACGGTGTCATACCAAAACCATCAAGTTTCAAATTTCAGGTTACGTTGTACATTTCCAAGTTTAGTACAATCGCCCATACATCTATCTCAAAAAACCCACAAACGAATCCCATCAGTTTGAGTCCCATCAGACGAGAACATGAAAACATTCAAACATTGCCAAAGACAGAAGAAAAATTTGGAGTGAAAACATCCATATTATATATATATATATATATATATATATATATGTGTGTGTGTGTGTGTGTGTGAGACCCCATGGCCCACCAAAGTTAACTTGTTCAAACAAAAACAAAAAAAGGCCCAATGGCCAAATAATAAAAAGAAAAATTACATCATCTATGGGGCATGCCCCGGATCTCCTTCATCACCATCATCTTCGTCGTCCTCAGCATCCTCTGCATCCTCCTCATTGCCCAGGTAGTCCTTAAGTATAGGTGGACTCTTCAGCCAAGAAAACCGAACTGGGAGGTCCGTGTTAGCCAGCAGGATCCGCTTGTACAAACCGTCCTCGAGTTTGGCCAAAAACCTTTGGAGGTCCTTACGATGAGCTGGAGATGACTTATACTCTTGGACACCCACTTTCTTGGCCGAAATAAGTTGATCGGCCAACCTAGCAACGGCTACTTCGAGCTCTACCACTTTGGATATACCCTCTGTCTTCTACTCGGCCAACTTTCGCTCCAGCTCCTTAATCTTAAGGTTAGCGTCGGCCTTTGCTTGAATTAACCTCTCGGCTATCTTTTCCTTCTCGGCCAGAGACTCCATCTGATCCTTCAAAGCCTTCCGGCCCTTGGCCGCCTTTTGCTGAACCTAACTAGCACGTTTGAAGGTGCTAAAGACTTCACCAAAAACTGCAAGGCATATCAAGTAACACTTAGATAAAACAAATCACACAATATCAGCAAAAATACGCAAAGCCGAACAACACTTACATGGGCCCCCGTGCTCATAATCTTATTGCATTGGCCAACGAAGTCCTTCGGTTTCAAAGCGGCAATCTCATCCAACTCATACTTCGAACCATGGACAACCCTGTTCATGAAGTCGAGCTGGGATGGATGGAAGGCCGTTGTCAGTAGCCTCCAGGATTCATCAACCTCATGCATCCTCACCAAGTTAGGTTCCCCGTCGGCATTTACAAAATACGACTGAATCGAGGAATCCGTGGTCGGCCCCTAGAGATGCTTTGGCACTTGTCGACCGCCTAAGTCAGAATAGACGTTGTGGCAGATCTCCAGGCGCACCAGCTCCAAAACTTCAATTTCTTTCTTCTTCTTCTATATGGAAGCATCCTCAGAATCAGAGCTAGTTGACCCCTTGCGTCTTCTCTTCCACTTCTCCGCTATCATTTGGCGTCGTTCCTTGGCCTCCACATCCAGATCTATGATGGGAGGAAGAGGAGGCCGACCGGTGGCAGTAAGAACAACAAATGAAGTCGGTTGAGGCGCGGCAGACATTGCAGGACTGGAGAAGAGAGGAGCCAAATCCTCCCTTGTACTGGCATCATCTCCCACTGGAGTGCTCACAATGGATTCCATCTGATCCCCAGACCCACTAGCTTGATCAGCATGGTCCTCCATGACTGTTTGAAGCTAAACATTATCATCTTAGAGGTAGAGCTTGTCTTCACCGGCCTGCGGAAGTTGACCTTCTTCATAGAGGCCCCAGCCTTCTCAGCTTCGGCCTTGGTCTCCTTGGCCTTCTTCATTGCGGCTTCAATTTTCTTCATCCTCACTTTCAACTGCTCGGCCGCAACAACCACGTAATCAAGAGAAGCTACAAAACAACAAAAGTCAAAAATTACACAAGTCTGAAGCAATAAAATTATCGGCGTCAAACAAATGGTGAGGCAAACGTAGGTAGCCCCTACTCCATTCAATCTGAGAGAGTTTACTCCGCACTTCTTCACAATCGGACTTTTCTTGGTCACTAATCAACCCCGCTTTGAAGATGTCTGTAAAAACACAGAAGTCAGCAATGCTCAGCAGTACTACCAACATACCAACCAAACAAGCAACAAGCAAATACAACAAAACAAAATTCCTAAGGCTGCCACCTTTTGATTGATATACGTGATGCATGCGCCTGCCGAACAAAGACAAGTTCACTCCTTCCCAGTTCCCAGAAACAAAGCAAAACTTATGTTTCCAGGCCTTCTAGGAGGTCGGCATATCGTAAATAAAGGCCCCCTCTCTTTTTTGTACCTCGCCTCAACAAACACCCACCCGGTCTTATCTCTCATAAACTTATACAGATGGTTAATATGACCACATGTAGGTTTACCCTTGCCGCACATACTGAAGGTTGAATAAACTCCGGTTAGCATAATCCAACAGCTGGGATTAAGTTGACCGAAGGCTACACCAACCTCAATAGACATCTTTTACTGCCACAGATGAAGGGGAAATGTCACCCAATGAGACAGATTGTCTGAGTGAAAAGTTTCCCAACCAGCCGGAGGATTGCTCGGCCTCTCTCCTTTCCCAAGTAACCGCATCTTCACTGTATCTGGAATGTTGAATACCTCTCATTAAGCATCGAAGTCATCCCAAGTTAGCGTGTTGATCTGCCGATCAACCTCATAAGCCGAGCTGGCCACGGTTACTACCTGCACCGCTTCGGCAACGTCGCTCTCCATTGGCTCTGAACTTGATACGACCCCTTTGCCCTTGCCAACGGAGGACACTTTGGCATTAGAGGTCTCAGCCCCATCACCAGCCGACCCATAACGGTTATCGATATATGAAAGGCTTTTTTGAGCGAATCTTCTAAATCTTAGGCCGACTGTCCTTGAGCGATATTCGTCTCAAGGATCGGCTCCTCTATTTTCTTCTCCACATCCGGCTCAACCCTAGGGTTTGGCCGAGGGGAACCAAAGGCCGAATCTGAATCATTCAACCTTGAATTAGTGCTAGCCGAACCAGCTTCTGATTCATTATCGAATGCATTACAGGATCGATCCTTAGACCCTTGGGAATCTACTGAACTTGACATCTACAACATCTAAAAAAATTTCTAAGAAGGGAAACATGCTAGACACAACAACCACAAACGCATGGCGATCAAACAAGCACACCAACAAGTTCATCACAAGTTCATGCAAAACATACTTTTCAGTCGACAAATCAGAGGAAAAATGAGACAATACCTTGTTTATACGAATTTCGCTATGCAAACCGCCCCAAATCACTTTCCGAAAATCGCTTGATAGACTGAATTAATCAACGGAAATCACCTTCGCTCTCTCAAAGTTTCACTCAAAATGCCAAAGTGACAAATGAAGGGAGACTCAAATCCTTTATAGGGCCAAAATCGGCCATTACAAATGCACCTGGGCTAGATGAAAGGTCACACAAAACCCAAGTGAGTGCATGAGTGACATGTGGCACACCGACTAATATCCTGTCAGAGGCCTCACCAAGCGGCACTCGATCGGCCATGAACATCTTCTAGGCCAATCGGCCACATGATCGTACGAGGTTCCTCCTTCATGATCCGAATGAGGTGGCATACACCCACTTAGTGGCACTCGATCGGCCATGAACATCTTCTAGGCCGATCGGCCACATGATCGTGCGAGGTTCCCTTTTCATGACCCGAATGAGGTGGAATACACCCACCTAGTGGCACTCGATCGACCATGAACATCTTCTAGGCTGATCAGCCAAATTATCGTGCGAGGTTCCCCTTTAATGATCCGAATGAGGTGGCATATACCCACCTAGTGGCACTCGATCGGCCATGAACATTTTCTAGGCTGATCGGCCACATGATCGTGCGAGATTCCCCCTTAATGATCCGAATGAGGTGGCATATACCCATCTAGTGGCACTCAATCGGCCATGAACATCTTCTAGGCCGATTGGCCACAAGATCGTGCGAGGTTCCCCCTTCACGTTCCGAATGAGGTGGCATACACCTACCTAGTTGCACTTGATTAGCTATGAACATCTTCTAGGCCGATCATCCACATGATCGTGCGAGGCTCCCCTTTCACGATCCCATCAAGTTGGCATATACCTACCTAGTGGCACTCGATCGGCCATGAACATCTTCTAGGCTGATCGGCCACATGATAGTGCGAGGTTCCCCCTTCATGATCCGAATGAGGTGGCATACACCCTCCTAGCGGTACCCGATTGGCCTTGAACATCTTTTAGCCCGATCGGCCACATGATCTCGAGGTTCCCCCTTCACGATCCGAATGAGGTGGCATACACGTACCTAGTGGCACTCGATCAGCCATGAACATCTTCTAGGCCGATCGGCCACATGATCGTGTGAGGTTCCCCTTCATGTTCCGATCAAGGTGGCATACACCCACCTAGTGGCACTCAATTGATCATGAACATCTTCTAGGCCGATCGGCCACATGATCGTGCGAGGTTCCCTTTTCATGACCCGAATGAGGTGGAATACACCCACCTAGTGGCACTCGATCGACCATGAACATCTTCTAGGCTGATCGGCCAAATTATCGTGCGAGGTTCCCCCTTAATGATCCGGATGAGATGGCATATACCCACCTAGTGGCACTCGATCGGCCATGAACATCTTCTAGGCTGATCGGCCACATGATCGTGTGAGGTTCCCCCTTAATGATCCGAATGAGGTGGCATATACCCATCTAGTGGCACTCAATCGGCCATGAACATCTTCTAGGCCGATTGGCCACAAGATCGTGCGAGGTTCCCCCTTCACGTTCCGAATGAGGTGGCATACACCTACCTAGTTGCACTTGATTAGCTATGAACATCTTCTAGGCCGATCATCCACATTATCGTGCGAGGCTCCCCTTTCACGATCCCATCAAGGTGGCATATACCCACCTAGTGGCACTCGATCGGCCATGAACATCTTCTAGGCTGATCGGCCACATGATAGTGCGAGGTTCCCCCTTCATGATCTGAATGAGGTGGCATACACCCTCCTAGCGGTACTCGATTGGCCTTGAAGATCTTTTAGGCCGATCGGCCACATGATCTCGAGGTTCCCCCTTCACGATCCGAATGAGGTGGCATACATGTACCTAGTGGCACTCGATCAGCCATGAACATCTTCTAGGCCGATCGGCCACATGATCGTGTGAGGTTCCCCTTCATGTTCCAATCAAGGTGGCATACACCCACCTAGTGGCACTCAATTGATCATGAACATCTTCTAGGCCGATCGGCCACATGATCGTGCGAGGTTCCCCCTTCACGACCCGAATAAGGTGGCATACACCCATCTAGTGGCACTCGATTGGCCATGAACATCTTCTAGGCTGATCTGATGGACTATATAATCGTACCAGGTTCCCCCTTCACGGTCCGAATGAGGTGGCATACACCCACCTAGTGGCACTCGATCAACCATGAACATTTTCTAGGCCGATCATCCACATGATAGTGCAAGGTTCCCCCATCATGATCCAATCAAGTTAGCATACACCCACCTAGTGGCACTTGATCGGCCATTAACATCTTCTAGGCTGATTGACCACATGATAGTATGAGCTTCCGCCTTCACGAACCGAATGAGGAGGCACACACCCACCTAGCGACACTCGATCGTCCTTGAACATCATGTTGGTCGATCAGCCACATGACCATGCGACAAGATCTCTCCATAAAATCCGTACAATAACTCTTGATCAGGCATGAGCATCTTCATAGCCGATCAACCACTCACATGTACAACCAACAAATACGGCTAAACATCATTTCTAAATCTTTGACTTAATGCGCCTCACCTCAACCAAGGGCTTGGGGGATTGGGACTAGTACACAGCAAATAACTGTACAGGTCAAAAGAAACAAAACGACAAGCCCTCAACCAACGAAATCCACCTTCGTCAACGACTTGAGGGACTTATGTTCGTACCTAAACTGATCGATCAATAAAAAGACCAACTAGTCCCGACAAGACCACACTTGGCACTCAGCTCAACAAAGCACAACATTGTCAATCCCATCAGGCATGGTGCATCCCACCAACTTACCCACGGAGCAAAACACACCAAAAGGCACTAGACCGACCAAACCAGTCGGCCTACCTATCTCTCAGTCGACCAGATCCGTGTGACCATGGGACTTGGGACCACCAAGACACGTGTCAACACCAGGAATAGGGACATTTATCCCACATCGAAATGTTCCACCTACAACATTTAATACCACTATAAACACACAGGCACAACCCCACAAAAAGGTAATGACATTCTTGTCCTCACGCTGCCTAAATTACTATACTACCATCCTCATCTAACTAACTTAGGCATCGAAGACTATTAGGCTGACACCACATCAGTGCTCCTTTGCTCTTACCTTCTCTTTGCAGGACGTCCCACCACCGAGAAAAGCGAGTCAAGCGAGTTCAACGAGGCAATTCTATGTTGGTCCATTTTTGGCATCAACATATGTATTAACTATTAAAAATCTTGAAAAGCCAAAATGATATAGTGGTGAATGCAAGTACAAACTGATCATGAGATCGATCATCTAAAAAATGATGGGTGTCCCTCCTTAATTGGAGGAAGAAGAAAAATTAATAAAATAAAATGAAAATAAAGAACATATGAGAGGTGAGAAGAGAAAATAGAAAATGAAATTGAAGTGAAACGGAAAGGTCGGAAAACTTTTATTTTTTTAGCTTCTAACAGCTTATAAAAGCTGGAGCTCTATTCATTCTCAATCAATCAGAGAGAAACCCAAATTCATAGAGAATTTGAGAGAAATCCTCATTTGTATGTGAGAAAGAAATCCTCTTGAGAAAAGATACAAGGGAGAGTTAGCCACCAATTTTTGGTGAGATTATTTTTCCCATTATTTTATAGGGGAAGAAATTTAGTGCTTATTTTATGTGCCTATTTTAATTACACAACAGTGGGAAAAGTCAGATCTTAGGACCAATAATAATTACTTATTTTTTGGCTTTCAATATTCGCCATCTTTCCCAACAAGTGGTATAAAAGCTTTGGTTAGAAGCAGTCTTGTGTGAATTAATATGGAGGAGTCGTCATCATCATCATCTGCTACAATGTTAAAATTGACTGCATCCAATTACTCTATTTGGAAGCTAAGAATGGAGGACATCCTTTACTGTAAGGATATGTACGAACCTCTTGAGTTGTTGGGAAAAAAGGTTGAACATAAGTCAGATGCCGTATGGAATGTTTTAAATACAAAAACTTTCCTAAAAATTGGCAATGGATTGACCAAAGTGTCTTCCACCATGTGGCACAAGAAATGGATGCATACAAAATATGGACAAAGTTGGCATCCATGTACGAGCGAAAAACCGCTCAAAATAAACCCTCGGTGATCCGACGGTTGGTAAACCTTAAGTACAAAGATGGTCGAAGTGTTACCGAACATCTCAGTGACTTCCAAGGTTTGATCGATCAGTTGATAAACTTGTAGATATTGCTCGATGATGAGTTACAAGCACTCGTGTTACTTAGCTCATTACCAGATAGCTGGGATACACTAGTAGTGTCTTTGAGAAATTCGGCTCCTCAAGGCGTTCTTACATTGGACATAGTTAAAGATAGTATGTTCAATGAAGAAGCAAGGAGGAAAGAAGAAGTTGTTGCAGCCGAGTAAGAAGCCCTTGTCTCAGAATATCATGGAAGAAGTACTAATAGAAAATTCCACAAGCGAGACAAGTCAAGGGGAAGATAAGAGATGACTCGAGGGGTAGGTCCAAGACAAAAAAGGACCTAGAATGTCACTATTGTGGCAATACTGGCCAGATGAGAAGGGAATACAGGTTCTATAAATGAGATCAAGAAATAGGAAACGAGAGGGGCGGAGTTAGGGATACGACCGAAACTACCTCTGGTGGAAATGAGGTAATTATCATATGCGGTGATGGCTTTGTTAATATTTCCTCTCAAGATATATGTTGGATAGTGGATTATGGTGCATCATTTCATGTAACCTCACGAAGGGATTTCTTTATATCCTACACCAATGGAGATTTTTGTAATGTAAGGATGGGGAATGATAAATTGTACAAGATCGTAGGGAGAGGAGATATATCCCTTGAAAACAACACAGGTTGTCACTTGGTTCTCAATGATGTGAGCCATGTTCCCGACATGCGTCTAAATCTAGTCTCCACTGGTCTTCTTGATGATGAAGGATACACCAATGTCTTTGCTCAAGGTAAATGGAAGCTCAGCAACAACTTTCTTGTCACAGCACGAGTGAAGAAGGAAAATACCCTTTATATGACACAAGCAAAAGTTGGTAATGGGTATATAATTGCTCTCGAAAGTGACTCCATCGAGTTATGGCATAAACGGCTCGGTCACATGCGTGAGAAAGGGTTGCAGATTCTAGCCAAAAGAGAGGCACTAACAGGGATGAAGAACTGTATGTCTCTAAAATCATGCACGTATTGCTTGGCTGGAAAGCAACATAGAGCATCATTTCAGCATGGACCTGGACAAAAGAAACCCAATATATTGGATGTTATTTACTCTGATGTTTGTGGTACAATGACCACTAATACTCTTGGCGGTGCAAGATATTTTTTTACCCTCGTTGACGATCATTCCAAGAAGCTATGGGCCAATGTACTTAGAACAAAGGATCAAGTGTATGAAGTGTTCAAGCAGTTTCATGACAGTGCTAAGCGAGAAACTGGTAGAACCTTGAAATGTGTTCGCATCTATAACTGAGGAGAACATATTGGGGCATTCAGAAACTATTGCAGAAGTAATGGAATCATGCATGAACGATCTGTTCCAAAGACTCCTCAACATAATGGCATAGCTGAGAGGATGAACATAACAATCGTTGAAAGAATAAGAACAATGTAATCTCATGCAAAACTACCCAAGAGCTTTTGGGGTGAAGCTCTATTGACTGCGGTTGATCTAATCAACCTTTCTCCTTCAGCGCCATTGAATGCTTATGTAACGACCCATAAATTTTATTTGTGAATTTTCGTAAACTAATTTCCGAAAGGACGAAATTACCCTTGGTTGTGTAAGGGGCTTGAAAGTCAATTTTTATTTCGAGACACTTTTGGCTGTGTTTCAGGGACCATTGAGTAGGTCTCGAACCCACAAGTTCATAGATAGGCGGCACACGAAAAATAGAGTCCGTGTGTGAGGGTTGTGAGTCCGTGTGAGAGAGTTGTGGATCTACATCGAACCCAAAACCCAAAATTTTGAACTTCAATTCGAGGCAAGATCATCCGTTTTGGTTCCACTCATCGGACTCTCCACCTTCCCGAGATCAAGAACGTACCAACCGTTGCAGAAAGCAGCCGCGGGAGACACCAAATCGAGGAAAGGAAAATTTGGAACTTTTGATCGATTTTCCGGCCAACACAAGTATGGGTTTCATGTGTAGACTTCATTTTTGAGTTCCTGGGTTCGAGTAGATGGATTTAGACTAAAAATTTGTGAAAAATGGTTAAGATTTGAGGAAGTTAGGAAAAATTCAAGGTCGGCCACCAATGGTGTTTTTCGACGACGGCGGACGGCAATGGATGGCGAAGCGGTCGTCTTCTCCGTTGACACTTCGGTGACTGGTTCAGTCAGAGAGGGGTTGACATGGCATACCACCTAACAGCCATGTGGTGCCACCTGGCAGCTGAGTCAGCGTCGAGTTAGGCGCGTGAGGTACTATAGTAGGCGCGTGGTGGTGCTTGGCGGCGCGTGGCGGCGCTTGGCGGTGCTTGGCGGCGCATGGCAGGGGCGTGGCACTTGGTCCGGCCCTCCGCAATCATGTGGCTGCGCGTGGGACCGATCTTTGGGTCACGGCGGTGCATGTTGACAAGGTTTCGACGAGTCGGACCTGTTGGCGTAGGTTTCGGGTTAATCGGACGTCGTTTAAAGGTAGGTTTGGGCATCTGAAGTGGCTGCATTTTTAGTGTGACGCAAGTGAACCTCCCGGGGTTTAGGGAGTCTGAATGTAGGGATTTTAATATTAGTTAGTAATCCCAATTGTTACTTTGGATAGGCGATACTGCTCCAGGAACTTCGGAGGAGCGTACTACTAGGGATTGAGCTTATTTAGACATGTGGTGAGTGGACTTTGGTTTTGTAAATTATAATGCATGCATAAAGGTATATTTGATATAATTGCTTCTTACGTATTGTATTTGGCAAATTTCTTGAATTTTGAAATTTGAGAAATTATTATTACTGGACACGGACTTTCAATAATTATTTGGAAATGACATGTTGGGCTATGGTCTGGCTTTATGGTTTCGGGTTTTATATAGTTTGACTTGATTGATTTTAGATTTTGGTCGAGTCCACGATTTTGAGTTTAAACCCAGTTTTGCAATCAATTTGTCCTAAGCCAAGAAAGAAGGATTTCAAAATATGGATCTGAATTACTGTCCCTGAGGGTCAAAGTTTTCTCTGATGCTTGCGTCGAGAGTCTTTCTCTACCAGATCGTTGAGGCGAGCTACGACTCGGGAATACATTTGGGGAGCGGTGAGTCAGGTTTATGATATATTATGACCAGGTTGATTTCATGATTTTTAAACTCCTTTGAGGAGGGTTTTCAAAGCAGGGATGTGGACTACGAAATGTTTTCATTATATGGATTTTCGCGGGTCCCACCAAGTGTTTTAACAAAAGATGGATTTTTTGGTGGGTTTTCGGTTTATTTGTATATTATATTTATATAAAAAGGAATTTTACGTTATGCATGCATGCATGGTTTTACTCGTGGAGGGGGGGAAATGTATGTTTTCCTCGGAAATGATTATTTTGTCTACTCACAATTTATGTGTTTTAAATCTCGTCCAGGCCGTTGAGTTGACGTGGGCATATCCAGAGGCGAAGGTATTAAATTTTCAGCTGCACGTTTACCTAGACTATCGAGTATGATATTTATTTCTATATTTACTTATCCTACCTAGATGCTCTGATATATCTTTTGGACTGAATGTAAAATTGTGGTTACATCGTTGGATGGTTGACTTTATTGGAATTCGGAGTGTTATTTGATCCTTCGTCTGAGAAGTGAACGACGGTTAACTAGTCCTTAAGGGAAGATTCTGCCGGATTTTTGGCAGAATTCTCATAATTATTTGCAAGGGCTTAAGGGTATTCTGGGAATTTCTTTAAGTTGTCAGAAGGGAGCAGAGTTTTTCCCGGGTTTCGAGGAGAAATTCGAAAAGGGTCCTATCAAGTTGGTATAAGAGCACTAAGTTTAAATTCCTATAGACCGTACACCCAGTATACAAATGATTGTGGTATTGATAATTTATAGTTCTTTTCAGCGTAATGCCTCCGAGACGCGAGCCCCGTCAGCGGTCTGGAAACGGTGAGGACACACATGAACCCGTAGTAGAGCCTGATTTGAGGCAGACCCTAGATAAATTGGGTTGGGCTTTGACTACAGTACTTCAGGGTAGGGCTACGTCTGAAGTTTCGGACATTGAGCGAGCCCAGAGGATGGGGGCGAAAGTGTTTACGGGCGAGTTAGACCCATATGATGCGGATGAGTGGATTACTCGTTTGGAACGAGTGTTTGCTGTTATGAGTTGCCCTCCGAAGGATAAGGTGCGACTAGCCATATTTCTTCTGGGTGGCTATGCGTACCGTTGGTGGCATGCTTTGCAGCTGACAGGCTGGGATGTCCGTACTTTTACTTGGGAAACTTTTCGGGAGCGCTTCCTCGAGCAGTTTTATCCTCGCTCATTCGGTGATGCTAGAGAGGCTGAGTTCTTACAGCTACAGCAGGGGGACATGACGATGGCCCAGTATGAACATAAATTGCTTGAGTTGCGACGCTTTTTACCGGCTCTAGTGGTAACTAAGATGGATAACTGCCGAAGATTTGAGCATAGACTGAGGAATGAGGATCGGGTAGCAGTAACTGCTGTGGCACATACTTCTTTGAGGGCTTTATCATACGCTGCTGCAAGAGTAGAGTTGACTTTGCAAGATCAACACATGTTTAGTGGTTCCAGGCGACGCCGGTATCGCCAGAATTTCGGGGCCTCTAGTCAAGGACCATCTAAGAGAGACAATTTCAGTTATGGATCTTCTGGGGGTGCAAGATCCGGATCAAGCGGTGGCGAAGCCGGTTAGGGACAACAATCATCCGCTTAGTCAAGCGGGGCTTCAGTGCTGTCGGCCAGGAGACAGAGTGGCAGACCTGCACAGGTGGATGACACTGGTTGCTACTTCTATGGGGAGATTGGTCATTTTAAGAGAGATTATCCACATCGTCGTCCGGGCAGTAGTTCCTTTGTCCGAGATGCCGTTGAATCAAGTCAGAGAGCTGCGCAGACATCTAGCACTGCAACAGGGAGCCAGACCCAAGCTAGTGGGGCCACCATGGCCAGAGGGAGACAAGGGGGTCGTGGTCGATCTTCTGGTACACAGTCCCGAGTTTTTTCTATGACCCAGCAGGAGGCTCGAGCAGCACCAGAGGTGGTCACTGGTACGTTGTCTATTTTTAATCATGATGCTCGTATTTTTTTAGATCTCGGGGCTACACATTCTTTTAATTCTCAGGATTTCACACTTTTTGCTGATAGATAATTATCCCCAATTGGTTGGGACATGGGTATTAGCACTCCTACCGGAGATATGTTAGTGGCAAACCTCGTGATACGTAGTTATCCGGTAGTAGTGGGAGGTCATGAGTTAGGGTCATATTCTAGAGGATATGATGAGGCCTTGTGTACTGTAGTTTAAAAGGAACTAGGATTAACACCTGGCCTTGATGGAATTTTCATACAACAACAGCTATCAGTCTAGTATTGGGATGTTTCCTTTCGAGGCACTGTATGGGAGACAGTGCAGGATACCGATATGCTGGAATGAGGTAGGTGAGAGAAGACTGTTGACACCAGAGATAGTTGAAATGACATAGGAAAATATTAGAATCATCAGGGAAAGGTTGAAGGCAGCTTAGGACCGCTAGAAAATCTATGCGGACCGAAGGATCAGAGATCTTGAGTTTGAGGTCGAAGACTGAATTTTTTAGAAATTATCCCCCTGGAAAAGAGTTGTACGTTTTGGTAGACGAGGAAAACTGAGTCCTCGCTACATTGGGCCTTATGAGATTATTGAGAGGATAGGGCCAACAGCTTACAAACTTGCTTTACTCCCAGAACTGTCAAAGGTTCACGATGTTTTCCATGTATCCATGCTCCGGAAGTATCTATTCGATGAATCTCATGTATTGGAGACGCAACTGATGGAGCTGAGAGATTATTTGACTTTTGAGGAGCAACCAGTGAAAAAGTACTGCGCAGAAAGACTATTCATCTAGTTAAAGTTCTGTGGAGGAATCATAACGTGGAGAAGGCCACGTGGGAAACCGAGGCACTGATGTGTGCGCATCATCCACATTTGTTCCACTAACAGGTATGATTTTCGAGGATGAAATTTTTTTAACGGGGGTGAATTGTAACGACCCGGAAATTTTATTTGTGACTTTTCATAAATTAATTTGCAAAAGGACGAAATTACCCTTGGTTGTGTAAGGGGCTTGGAAGTCAATTTTTGTTTCGAGACAATTTTGGTTGTGTTTCGGGGATCGTTACGTAGGTCTCGAACTCACGAGTTCGTAGACAGGCGGCATGCGAAAAACGGAGTCCGTGTGAGAGAGTTGTGGGTCTAGAATGTTCAGGGGCATTTTGATAATTTGGCCTTGGTAGATATTTTTAACCCCAAGCAGATCAAATCCTCCACATTTCACACTCTCTCTTCGCGACTCACCCAAACCCGTGACATCGAACCCAAAAACCCTAAATTTCAAACTTCAATTCAAGGTAAGATCGTCCGTTTTGGTTCCACTAATCGGACTCTCCTCCTTCCTGTGATGAAGAACATACCAACTGTTGCAAGAAGTAGTCGTCTTCTCCGGTGGCTCTCCAATGAATGGTTCGGTCAGAGAGGGGCTGACGTGGCATACCACCTGGCAGTCATATGGAGGCCACCTGGCGACTGAGCCAGCGCCGAGTCAGGCGCGTGAGGTACTGTAGTAGCGCGTGAGGTATTATAGCAAGCACGTGAGGTACTGTAGCAGGTGCGTGGCGGCGCATGGCGACGCGTGGTCCAGCCTTCCGCAAGCGCGTGGCGGCACGTGGGATTGGTCTTTGGGTCACGATGATGCGTGTCGACAAGGTTTCGAAGTTTCAGACCTGTTGCCGCAGGTTTCGGGTTAATCGGACATCATTTAGGAGTAGTTTTGGGCAACCGAAGTGGCTTCATTTTTAGTGTGACGCGAGCAGGCCTCCTGAGGTTTAGGGAGTCTGAATGTAGGGTTTTTAATATTAGTTGGTAATCTCGATTGTTACTTTTGACAGGCGATACTGCTCCGGGAACGTTGGAGAAGCGTACGACTCGGGATTGAGCTTATTCAGACGTGTGGTGAGTGGACTTTGGTTTTGTAAATTATAATGCATGCATAAAGGTATATTTGATATAATGTCTTGTTACGTAGTGTATTTGGAAAATTTCTAGAATTTAGAAAATTAAGAAAGTATTATTATTGGACACGGGCTTTCAATAATTATTTGAAAATGACGTTTTGGGCTATGGCCTGGCTTTATGGTTTCGGGTTTTATATGGTTTGACTTGATTGATTTTGGATTTCGGTCAAGTCCACGATTTTGAGTTTAAACCCGATTTTGCAATGAATTTGGCCTAAGCTAAGAAACAAGGATTTAAAAACATGGATCTGAATTATTGTCCCCGAGGGTCAAGGTTTTCTCCGATGCTAGCGTCGAGGGTCTTTCTCCTCCAGATCGTTGAGCGAGCTACTGCTCGGGAGTCCATTCGGGGAGCGGTGAGTTAGGTTTATGATATTTTGTGTCCAGATTGATTTCATGGTTTTTAAACTCTTTTGATGAGTGTTTTCAAAGCAGGGTTGTGGACCACAAAATATTTTCATTATACGGATTTTCATGGGTCCCACCAAGTGTTTTAACAAAAGATAGATTTTTCCGGTTGGTTTTCGGATTATCTATATATTATATTTATATAAAAAGGAATTTTATGTTATGCATATATGGTTTTACTCGTCGGACATGTCGAAGAGGGTTAACCAGTCATTAAGGGGAGATTCTGCCGATTTTTTGGCAGAATTCTCATAATTAATTGCAAGGGCTTAACGGTATTCTAGGAATTTCTTTAAGTTATCTGGCGGGAGCAGGGTTTTTCCAGGTTTTGGTTATATGCTATGGAATCCTATCAACCGGAAGATTATCAGACGCAGATATGTTGTCATCTTTGAGAATCAGAACATTGAAGAGATTCAAATAGGTGATAAGCTTGATAGTCAAAGAGAGTATCCAATGAATATGGATCCGGTTCCTCCTCCTAGAGAGCATGAGAACGGGGGAGATGAAATGGAAGATGCTGGAGAAGTTTTTAATGATCCTCCAGTCAATGAAGATCCAATTACTGACGTAAATAATGATCATGTTGATGATGTCAAGAACCATTTATTGGTGTTCATCTAGGAAGATCAACAAGGGTATGCAAAACTCAAACACGATACCATTCAACATAGTATGTTTTACTCACAGACGGGGGAGAACCGGAATGCTTTGAAGAAGCATTAGCACATGATCATAAGGAGGAGTGATTGAGAGCCATGCAGGAAAAAATGCCATCCTTGCATGAGAACCGCACATATGATCTGGTAAGCCTACCAAAAGGTAGAAGAGCACTCAAGAACAAATGGGTGTATCGAATGAAGACGGAAGATAACAACCCTAACCCAAGGTTCAAGGCAAGGTTAGTTGTCAAATCTTTCAGTCAGAAGAAGGGAATGGACTTTGAAGATATTTTCTCACCCGTAGTGAAGATGTCATCCATACGGGTTGTACTTGTTTTGGCTACTAGTTCATACCTCGAGATTGAACAATTGGATGGGAAGACTGCTTTCCTTCATGGTGTTCTCGAAGAAGAAATTTACATGGAGCAGCTAGAGGGATTCAAAGTCAGAGGTAAAGAAGAGTTGGTATGCCGGCTAAAGAAGAGTTTATATGGATTGAAGCAGGCACCTAGATAGTGGTGACAAGATTAGCAAGCTGAAGAAAGAGATCAGCAAGTCTTTTTCTAAGGCGAAACCAGTTGCTACTCCATTTGCTAGTCACTTCATGCTTAGTGCAAAGCAAAGTCCTTCATGTGAGAAAGAAATGGAAGAAATGGCTACGGTGCCATACTCCTCATCGGTGGGAAGTTTGATGTATGCAATGGTGTGTACAAGACCAGACATAACACATGCAATTGGCATGGTAAGCAGATTCCTGTCTAAATCAAGCAAAGAACATTGGAATGCTGTGAAGTGGATTCTTAGATATCTCAAGGGTACTTCCAAAATGAGTTTATGCTTTGGAAGTGGAAAACCTGAATTGATTGGCTATACAAATGCAGACATGGCAGGAGATCTTGATTCTAGAAAATCTACTTCCAGATACCTAATTACATTTTCAGGGGAGCAGTTTCTTGGCAATCGAAGTCACAGAAGTGTGTTGCTCTATCAACTACAAACGCATAGTTTATTGCAGCTACATGAGCATGTAAGAAAATGTTCTGGATGAAGCGATTCCTACATGAATTAGGACAAGAGCAGCATAAATACATCTTGCATTGTGATAGTCAGAGTGTGATCCACTTGAGCAAGAATTCGAGATTCCACTCGAGATCAAAGCACATTGATGTGCGATATCACTGGATACATGATGTGTTAGAATCCAAGCAATTAACGCTTGAGAAGAATCATACTGACGACAATATCTCAGATATGATGACTAAGTCCTTACCCAAGGACAAGTACAAGTTTTGCAGATTAGCAGCTGGATTGATGGAGCTCTCCACCTAAGTCGGGAGGGGGAGATTGATGAGTGTCCCTCCTTAATTGGAGGAAGAAGAAAAATTAATAAAAGAAAATGAAAATAAAGAACTGATGAGAGGTGAGAAGAGAAAATTGAAAATGAAATTGAAGTGAAACGGAAAGGTCGGAAAACCTTTATTTGTTTAGCTTCTATCAACTTATAAAAGCTGGAGCTCTATTCATTCTCAATCAATCAGAGAGAAAACCAAATTCATAGAGAATTTGAGAGACAGCCTCATTTGTATGTGAGAGAGAAATCCTCTTGAGAAAAGATCCAAGAGAGTGTTAGCCACCAGTTTTTTGTGAGATTATTTGTACCCATTATTTTATAGTGGAAGAAATTTAGTGCTTATTTTGTGTGCCTATTTTAATTACACGAGAGTGGGAAAAGTCAGATCCTAGGACCAATAACAATTACTTATTTTTTGGCTTTCAATATTCGTCATCTTTCCCAACAAAAAGATGAACTTACATATATAAAATCATTCTAATTAAACTATATATGTTTAGGATTAACATTCAAGAAATAAAACTAGCTCGGTTTAGATTGGAGTTCATTCTAGCTAGCTAGCCTTAGAAGTCAAGAAATTAGACCTGGCTATCTCAATTGTCACATTGAAATTCTAAAAACACCTTCTTAATTAATTTGCGTGTATACATATATATATATATATCTATATATATGTTAGACTCTTGGACTTGGAGGAGGAAGCAACCATTTGGCACTCTCAACGTAGCCAAGGCTGATGAAAGGTTTCACTTCTTCATCCGTCAGCTGTTTGGTGAATTTTGCCCTCCCCGCCGGGTTTGATCCCGAACCCGAAGACTTGTACTCTCCGAAGAACACGGTTCTGCACACAATGTCGTCATTAAAAATATGAGTATTGATACATGTATTAAGTTTCGTACTAAGTTTCGATACCAAGTTGATATAGTGGCCTTTAATTTGTTGTTTTTTTTTTTTATCAGTAACACGCAGTATCCCAAAGCTTTTAACCAATGACTAATCTGCACCGGGAACGGGGAAGACTCATACTCACAGAGACATTTCAGCCTCCCATTGGTCACAAGTCAAATGTCAATTTCGTGTCTCGAACCTAACACTAGAGAGCAAACTTGACTTGAAACTCGAGTTTCCACTGGACTACTTTCTCGTGATTACCTTTATTTTGTTGTTTACTTTGACAACTTTTATTCACAATAAATGAAAACAAGTAACATCAACTTAATATTCAGACCTAATGTGCCTATATATCATTTACCGAAAGATATATATAAACATGAATACGCGGTGCTATTTAGAGGAGATATGAAAATGCTTCAATTTGGTTTAAAGATTTAATTATCTTACTTGTCACGGTCGGGGTAGTTAATGATGCTCCAGCCTAGGGGATGAATCACCTTGGTCATGGTGGTATAGGCATAGACCACCTTGGGACTCATCCTCCATGCCCTGCCCAAAAACGTGCCTTCGCTCGTTCCGTTGACGGTGCAGTGGACAAAAGAGTATCCGTTGTCTTCTATGTCTGAGTCCCTTGCTTGTGCAGTAATCACTGTTTGTCCAATATTCTCCAGCACATATAACTCAGTGTTCTGCATGACATACACAAAAAAAAAACTGCTTAGTATATGCATGTCCATTACAACATATATATGTTTCATAAATTGTTTTAAGAGGTAATAAACTCAATTTTAATCCTTATTACATAAGATCGATATTCTTTTTATTATTTATTTTAGAAAAAATAGTTGCCAGCTTTTTTAAATTTTATACTAATTTTAATTATCGTATATAAACTTTATTATGAGGAGTAAACGTCCCTGAATTATGTCTAAACGTCCACAAACTATGTTTAAACGTACATAAAATTAGTATAAAATTTAAAGCCACTGGCAACCATTACCATTCTTTTATTATTGATTTCATTTTTCCAAAATCCCTTTTTTAATTAGATATTTGATTTGATTGACATCTTCCACATTGGTCCAATGAAAAATTATGTCATATAAAGTTTTAATATTATTTATTTATTTATTTAATATATATATATATATATATATATATATAAATATGTGAATTTTGAAAATTTGTATAATTCCGTATACTATAATTACACGTATAGTATAACTTTTGATTTAATAAACTTGTATTTTTTCAACTCTTTAATTAAGAAGTTATATGAAAAACTAAAGTATTTTAAAATATACATATGGATATATATATATATATATATATATATACACAAATTTAGTAATTAGGTAGGCAACGTACGTAGATATGAGGTGGAATATTGTGATTAGGGGACATTACCAGATAGAGAGACTTGCCACTGCCCCAGATGAAATCCACAGTGCCTTCAATGTAACAATCTTTGAAAAAATGAGTCCCTCTGTCATCACAAAGTGTGTCCTGAAATCCATACAGCTTGCAATTGTAGAAGGCGGACCTGTTCCCGGACACCCTCAACGCCACCGCCTGCGATCCCACTCTCATCCCATCAGGC
This sequence comes from Oemleria cerasiformis, assembly GCA_037349345.1. Taxonomy (NCBI): domain Eukaryota; kingdom Viridiplantae; phylum Streptophyta; class Magnoliopsida; order Rosales; family Rosaceae; genus Oemleria; species Oemleria cerasiformis. The sequence goes on along the minus strand of JAZGTL010000007.1, from coordinate 31,750,950 downwards.
CTCGGCGACGAGTTCTACATATTAATTAATTATAACACAAAATATTAATTTAATACACAAAATGTATGTGTAACAAATTAACAATTAATAATCAATATAGCAAATATCAGGATAATTACGTACTTTGATAATAATATTAGCGCCCACGAAATAGTCAGATTCTGCGATTACTGTGGCACTATCTAAAGTCCCATACTGCTCGGCCGTGCCACCAAAAGTCAAAATTGGCATATTACTTGGATTGCCATAAAATGTCACAAATGGTTTATTTCTAGGAATTGTGATTTTCTCGTTGTACTCCCCTCCTCCAATGTACACAATCACACGGTTGGTGTTCCCCACCGGAATGCTATTAATCGCCTCCGTGACGGTCTTGAACTCGCCCCCTCCTTCCTTCATGACCTTGATGATTTTGTGACAGGCCTCCGCCTTTGCCACCGTGGGGTCAAGCGTGCTCTGCCGCTCTGTGCACGGTTTCACGTTGTCGTTGAACCAGGTGTTGACTTTGGGTTGCTCGGCTGGTACCGGGGTATTCTCATCCGCGGTGGCAATGGTGGCAGCAAGGAGATATAGGGTCGTGATTAGAGGTGTATGGACCCCCATGCATGAATGTTTTCCGGCGATTTTATTTTTTGTTTTGGTTTTTGTGTTTTTTGGGGGTGATATTGATTGGAGATGTGGGTGGATAGAAGGGTTTGATTTTATAGGCCGCAATGCATGAGCTGATTAAGACACAAGAGACGGATATTTATTAACCATAAATATGTGAGACTTGGGGGAGAGCTTCCTAGCCATTTTTGCTTCCAATTTGGAGAGCTTCTATAGTATATATTGTATCACATATATATGTCGTATCTAGTTTATTATAATCTGAGTGGTTATTTATTTTTATTTTTTTATGGTGAGTGGTTATTTATTGATATTATATTATTTGTATAATATAGTTAGGTCTTTTTTTTAAAAAAAAAAAAAACTAGGTAGCAACGTATATACTATAGCTAATTTTTTTTTTTTTTTTCAAGCCCAAGTACATACTATAGCTATTGACGTTAACATTCTTTTTCGTAATATAATTTTATCAAATATATTGAGTTTCAATTTTTAGGTGTTCCATCCAGGCTTAACCACTTCCCTATATATTCCATAATCTTGATAAGGTAGATCCTCAATGCGACTATATATTTTGCGGAAGAAATATTCTATGTGCTATCTGAAGAGATGAATGGGGGATTAGTTAGAGGAAGTAAGTCATATATATATCAATAAATATGGTCTGGGTGTTGATCATTCTGATGGTTCTAATGTGGTGCAGCCACCTAGACCCTCTTATGGTACCATCTCTTGGTCTCCTCCGTCAGCTCCTGCTTTGAAGTTCAATTTTGATGGGTCTTTCTCAAGCCTTGAGAGCAGGTATTGTACGGACCATCGTGGAGGGGGATTCGCTCTTGTTAATTCGATGTATTTCTGCATTTCCACCGTTAAGGTCTCGCATCCCAGTTTCGATCCATCTCTTTCAAGCATATTTCTCAAGAAGCTAATTTTGTTGCGGATGCTATTGCAAATTTGAGTCATGGTTTTCAGGAGCTGCATGTGTGGATCAATGATCTTCCCCCTTCTGTGCGTGCAGTACTCCTCTTTGATTGTTCTGCTTTGGGTTCGCCTCAGGGCTTTGTTTTGTAGTTTCTTTTTTGGTTTTGTAGTTTCTTTTTTGGAAAAAATATGACCGCCTAGCTACCACATTGACATCGTCTGTAAAACGCGCTGGCCGGCCGGTGAGCAATCCCATTGCATATAATAAATTAATAATATCAAGTATCGATATTGCGTTTTATTATGAATATCAAAAATATCGAAACTTAAGATCTCATAAATATCATACCCATTACTAAAGTCATCCCATTATATATATATTACGTATCGCAACGAATTAATCCTAGACACACCTCATATATATATATATATGAAGAAAGTCCTTTGAATCCCACCCGCGGTTAAAAAATCTGTTTTTAGTTCATATCACTCAAATTAAACCTGAGATAATTAATAGTCTTCATATTAGATGTGACAACAAAACTCCAAATAAATAGATAATTAAATATACAGAAAACTCAATTTAAACATGCAGTAGCTTGTAGTCATATTATTAGTTTTAATTTCTTACAAGATATATATGCCGTAGCTCGTGTGTACAATTTACCTGAGGCATACCCTAGCGAGAAACCATCAATAGAAGTAGTGCATGTGTAAAAATATATACATATTTTTATACTTTCGGACTAGGAGGAGGAAGCAACCATTTGGAACCCTCAATGTAGCCAAGGCTGAGGAAGGGTTTCACTTCTGCGTCCGTCAGCTGTTTGGTGGATTTTGCCCTCCCCGCCGGGTTTGCTCCCGGACCCGAAGTCTTGTACTCTCCGAAGAACACGGTGCTGCACCCAATATCGTAATTAATTAAAAATATGAGTATAGATACATTGTACGTATCAAGTTTCGTATCAAGTTTGGATGTCAAGTTCATCTGGTAACTTTCAATTTTTTGTATATATTGGCACACTCTTATTCACGATGGATGAAAGTCAGTGACATCAACTTAATATCAAACCTAATAACCGTATTCCGATAAATAATATACAGAAACATGAGTAATGCTGCAATATTAGGCAAGATATGAAAATGTTTCAATTTAATTTAAAGATTTAATTAGCTTACTTGTCACGGTCCGGCTTATTATCGTTGCTCCAACCTATGGGATTAATCACCCCCGTCATGGTGGTATAGGCATATACCACCTTGGGGCTGATCCTCCATGCCCTGCCCAAAAAGGTGTCTTTGCCGGTTCCGGTAATGGAGCAGTGGACAAATGAGTATCCATTATCTTCTGTGGCTGTATCCCTTGCTTGTGCAGTAATCACCGTTAGTCCAGCATCTCCAAGTACATTTAACTCTGTGTTCTACATGACATACACAAACAAATAAAAAAATAAAAATTAATTCTAGTTAAAAATTATCGTATGATGTAAAATTTACTGTTATATGGTGGATTCACATCAAGTATTATTGTTATTTGTTAGTAAAATCCTCACTAGAATGTGATTATTAGGGGACATTACCAGGTAGAGAGACTTCCCACTTCCCCAGATGAAATCCACAGTGCCTTCAATGAAACAATCTTTGAAAAAATGATTGCCTTTGTCATCACAAAGTGTGTCCTGAAATCCATGCAGCTTGCAATTGTAGAAGGCGGACCTGTTCCCAGACACCCTCACCGCCACCGCCTGCGCTCCGACCATTTTCCCGTCCGGCCTTGGCGCCGAGTTCTACATATAATTAAAAACACAAATTAATTAATATACAAATAGACAATATATATATATATATATATATATATATATATATATATATATATTCTCGTAACAAAATAAGTTTGTGTAATAAAAGTCATAATGTAAAGTGACATTGATGATGTTATAGATATTAAGATATATAATTACATACTTTAAAAATAATATTAGCAGCCACAAAATAGTCAGATTCTGCAATTACTGAGGCACTATCCACGGTCCCATATTGTTTGGCCGTCCCACCAAAAGTCAAAACTGGCATACTAGTTGGGTTGCCATAAAATGTGACAAATGGTTTATTTCTAGGAATTGTGATTTTCTCGTTGTACTCCCCTGCTCCAATGTACACAATGACGCGGTTGGTGTTCCCCGCCGGAATGCTATTAATCGCCTCCGTGACGGTCTTGAACTCGCCGCCTCCTTCCTTCATGACCTTGATGATTTTTTGACCAGCCTCCGCCTTCACAAGTGCTGGGTCAAGTGTGCTCTGCCGCTCTGTGTACGGTTTCACGTTGTCATTGAACCACGTGTTGACTTGGGATTTCTCGGCTGGTATTAAGATATTGTCATCCGCGGTGGCAACGGTGGCAGCGAGGAGAAATAGGGTCGTGATTAGAGGTGCACGGCCGCCCATGAATGAATTTTTTCCGGTCATTTTTTTTTGTCTTTTTGGTTTATTGGGTAAGGGTTTGATTTTATAGCTAGGCCATAATGCATGAGGAGCTTAAGGCCGGGCACAGCCACACAAGAGACGGGTAAGTATTAACCATAGAAAAATAGATATGTGAGACCTTGGAGAGCTTCTCGGCCGGACATTTTTGCTTCCAATTTGGGGATGTTCGTTTGCTTTTGAAAGCTTCTCGATCGGACATTTTTGCTTCCAATTTGGGGATGTTCGTTTGCTTTTTAGAGATCATTTTATAGGACGGTATATATTTAATTTCCGTGTTATAATATATATAAGTGAATATTTATTAATTATTATGTTTTAAAAATTAAAGAATATCAAATATATTATCTATTCATATATTACAATACGTAAACAGCTGAATGCGAAATATGATATCACATCATATTTTGGACCATTGTATTAACCAAAAACATAACATAAACACACAGCTGGCTTAGCTAGCTACGTACGTACAGCTCAATTTGGGAAGGAAGAGGGCGTACTTGGGACTTCGGAGTAATTGGGATACTATATCTATCTATATATGAGATCTTAACGTTTATAAATTTTCTTTAATCTCTTGCACTTTCTCTTTTTGTGTCTTGGTTCCTAACAAGCATACTAAATGTTAAGGGCGTGTTTACCTATCCTAAATGAAATTAAAGGTAATGAGAAAAATGCGTGTTTACTTACCCTAAATTGAATCAAATGTAAGGATTTTCATTACCTATTTTTCATACGTTTACTTGCAAATAGGTGATCAATAAGTACATGGAACTCATTCAAAATAGATAATCTCATTACCTATTTTAGGGTAATAGGATTACCAGGGGATGTGTTAATGATTCTCATTACCTTATTTCATGATATTTATTTACTAAAATACCCTGCAATTTTAAAATAATTCCAAATAACCCAAATCAATAGCAAAAATAAAATAAAATAACTAAAAATGTAGTTTAGAAGTATTAACTTACAATATAATTCTAAGCAATAATTTTCTCATGTGAATAAATCCTCATTTCTGCCACTTAGTACTATGGCCTAATGATATTCCTCTCCACACGTTATGTGGGAGCTAGGTCTTTGGTTCGACTCTCATAAATGGTGAGGTCGATACCCAATGTTTATATTGTGTTACAATATTTATCAATTAATTTAAAAAAAAAATCATGCATCTTTTCTCAGATTTTATTAATGAGTAATCACAAGAAGATTTATGACATTTTAGACTTGTTAATAATGGCTAAATAATTATTTTTAATGACGCCAAGTATATGCACCATACTTCTAAATCTTATTTGCTAAACAAGTATCTTCGATTTATGATGAAAGTCTTGCGTTGAGGGAAACTAATTAAAAACAGTTCCCACATAATAGTGGTCTTTAGCAGTTTTTGTTGTAGTTAGAATACATATATATAAAAATGTTATTCTTTTATTTTTGTGTAAGGGCATTTTAGTAATCAAGTTAGTTTTTATTCAGATTCATAGGAACTAGTAAACAACAATGAAAATCAATCTCATTAATGTCCTAATTCTATATGGTTAGTAAACAGCTCAATAGGAATGAATACCTACTTCTCTGATTACTTACTTCTCTGATTGCCTATTTCTTCGATTGCCTACTTCTCCCAATATTCCTAGTAGTAAATGTGCCCTAAATGTATTCAGACGGTTGCGATCGAAAAGCAATTAATTAGTGTGATAGGTATCTACCGACCAGTTTACTTCTCTGACTGCCTACTTCTTCCAATATTCTTGGTAAGTAAAACGTGCTCTAAATGTATTCAGACGGTGGTGATCGAAAAGCACTTAATTAGTATGTTAGGTATCTAGTGACTATCTAAGTTAATTTTTGTTAGTGTGAAAAGAAAATGAGATGTTGTATTGGACTCTTGAGAAAGAAAATTTATGAAGCATATGCTAGGTCATTCTACTTGACTCCAATTAAGGATCAAAATATCAATATCGACGAAAATATCGACAGTCAAATTTACGGAAATATCGAAGGATATTTCGATATTGATATTGATATCGATATCGTTTACGCTCAACAAAAATAGTGGAAATTTTGTCCAAAAGTTGGAAATTTTTAATGAAACTTTGGGAAAACCTTAAGAATCCAATAATGGTTATATAAGACTAATAAAAATTATAAAATGACTTTGATATATTAAGTATATATATGATATATAATATGATACAATATGATATGATGCTGATTAAAAATATAAAACCTTAAACATAAATAGAAATTAAAACATAATTGTATTGATAATTTCGCACCAAGGATACTTTACTCATTGAATTTCACTAAAAACATAGTTTCTCCGACTGGCGTTAGAGGGTACGTCTCCGCCAGATAGTTGAGGGGTTATCCGATGTAGGCATTCGAGGGATCTTTCTCTGCCATATCGTTGAGCTTTGAGGTGTGCTCAGGACGAGCCGGGATATGGAGTTACCACTCGGGGTGCTCAGGAGGAGCGGGATATCGAGTTACCACTCGGGGTTCTCAGGATGAGCAAGGATATCGAGTTACCACTCGGGGTGCTCAGGAGGAGCAGGATATCGAGTTACCACTCGAGGTGTTCAGGATAAGCAGGGATATCGAGTTACCACTCGGGGTGCACAGGACGAGCTGGGATATCGAGTTACCACTCGGGGTGCTCAGGATGAGCAGGGTTATCGAGTTACCACTCAGGGTGCTCAAGATGAGTAGGGATATCGAGTTACCACTCGGGGTGCTCAGGAGGAGCGAGATATCGAGTTACCACTCGGGGTGCTCAAGATGAGCAGGGATATCGAGTTACCACTCGGGGTGCTTAGGAGGAGCAGGTTATCGAGTTACCACTTGGGGTGCTCAGGAGGAGCGGGATATCGTGTTACCACTTGGGGTGCTCAGGAGGAGCGGGATATTGAGTTACCACTCGGGATATCGAGCAGTGGCCAAATGAGTATCCATTATCTTTTGTGGCTGTGTCCCTTGCTTGTGCAGTAATCACCGTTAGTCCAGCATCTCCAAGTACATTTAACTCTGTGTTCTACATGACATACACAAACAAATAAAAAAATAAAAATTAATTCTAGTTAAAAATTATCGTATGATGTAAAATTTACTGTTATATGGTGGATTCACATCAAGTATTATTGTTATTTGTTAGTAAAATCCTCACTAGAATGTGATTATTAGGGGACATTACCAGGTAGAGAGACTTCCCACTTCCCCAGATGAAATCCACAGTGCCTTCAATGAAACAATCTTTGAAAAAATGATTGCCTTTGTCATCACAAAGTGTGTCCTGAAATCCATGCAGCTTGCAATTGTAGAAGGCGGACCTGTTCCCAGACACCCTCACCGCCACCGCCTGCGCTCCGACCATTTTCATTAGTGTGATAGGTATCTACCGACCAGTTTACTTCTCTGACTGCCTACTTCTTCCAATATTCTTGGTAAGTAAAACGTGCTCTAAATGTATTCAGACGGTGGTGATCGAAAAGCACTTAATTAGTATGTTAGGTATCTAGTGACCATCTAAGTTGATTTTTGTTAGTGTGAAAAGAAAATGAGATGTTGTATTGGACTCTTGAGAAAGAAAATTTATGAAGCATATGCTAGGTCATTCTACTTGGCTCCAATTAAGGATGAAAATATCGATATTATTGATATCGATATTGTTTACGCTCAACAAAAATAGTGGAAATTTTGTCCAAAAGTTGGAAATTTTTAATGAAACTTTGGGAAAACCTTAAGAACCCAATAATGGTTATATAAGACTAATAAAAATTATAAAATGACTTTGATATATTAAGTATATATATAATATATAATATGATACAATATGATATGATGCTGATTAACAATATAAAACCTTAAACATAAATAGAAATTAAAACATAATTGTATTGATAATTTCGCACCAAGGATACTTTACTCATTGAATTTCACTAAAAACAAGTAGAGTGTCTACCAGATTCGTTTTAGTCACTAGTTTTTATTCTGAAGGTTAAAATCTCTAAATAACAAATAAATAACAATAACAAGTAAAAGAATTGCAATGTATTCCTATGTTATTTAGCGAGTGCAATGAATTATACTAAAAAATTTATATAAATTAATTAGATTTTATAATGCAGACAATGTAAACAATTAGTGCAATGAATGTGTACAATTTTCAATAGAGCACTTATTCTTTTTTTCGCCAAATTAATCGAGCATATATTAATTGATAATAAATAAACAATATATTTAACATGATTGACAATAAATTATATTTGTAAGCTAATTTGTTACATCTTGTCCCGCAAATTCGATAATTTGAAATTTATTTGGACCAAATTACCCCTACGAGCTTCGTAGGGCCTTGTTTATTTAGAGGAATTGGACCTTGCTTTGTATGTGTGTGGCTTGAGCTCAAAAACTGTAACGACCCGGAAATTTAATTATTGAATTTTTGTAAATTATTTTGCAAAAAGACGAACTTACCCTTGGTTGTTAAGGGGCGTGAAAGTCAATTTTTGTTTCGAGACACTTTTAGATGTGTTTCGGGTACCGTTGCATAGGTCCCGAACTCACGAGTTCGTAGATAGGTGGCATGCGGAAAACAGAGTTCGTGTACGAAAGATACGAGTCTAGAATGTTAGGGGTATTTTGGTAATTTGGAAGGGGTAGATATTTTTTTTAACCCCCAATTTATTTGATCTTATCCCCATCTTCATTTTTTAACCCCCAAACTCGTGTGACCCAAACTCACAAAACCATAAATTGGGACTTTAATTCAAGGCCAAGTCTCCCATTTTCGTGGAACTAATCGGAATCTCCTCCTTCCCACGATCACAGTCGTACCAACCATCGGAGGAGACAACCGCGGAGGACACCAAACCGAGGGAAGGAAAACTGAGAATTTTTCGATTGATTTTCCAGCTAATACATATATGGGTTTCGTATTTTGAGGTCATTTCTGAGTTCCTGGGTTCGAGTAGATAGATTTAGACCTAAAATTTGTAAAGAATGGTTGAGTTTTGAGGAAGTTAGGAAAAGTTCAAGGTCGACTGGAAATGACGACGGCGTAATCGTCTTTTCCTGTGAGGGAATCCAGATTCTGGCCACCTGCGACAGCGACAATGACGATGGTCCGGTCATCGTCTCCGATGAACTCCGGTGACTGGTCCAACCGACGGTGGCTGACGTAGCATGCCAGGTGGCAGCCACGTGGTAACCAGTCAGCATCAAGCTAGCCGTCAGTTGACCATTGAGTCAAATGACGCCGTCAAGGGTTTGACGGAATATGCTGACGGCGTTAGCATATTCTGTCAAAATCTAACGGAGCTTGATGGAACACTAACACAGTTAGTCTGGACGGAATAATTCAATTTTATTAGAGATTCTGTTAGGTTTGACAGAATATTCTGTCAGGGTTACCAAAATATTCCGTCAGGATTGACAAAATATTCCACGTGAATAGTATCGATGCGTGTAGGCGCGTGAGGGCGCGTGGCGCATGTCCTGGCCTTCTACCGGCGCGTGGCGGCCCGTGGGACCGATTCCGTGGCCACGGTGACGCGTGGCTAGGGTTTTGGGACATTCCATATCGGATTTTAGCGATTTTGAGGCCGTAGGAGTTCGTTTAGAGCCCCGTTTGGGTAATCACAGCGGTAATGCTTGACTAGGAAGCGGGTTTTGGGCTAAGGAGGTCAAGGGAGTTGGGTCATTAATGTGTCAAAGAGTTCCTTGGGGCTAGGGCTTCCTTGATTTGGTATTTTAGTTGCGCTGTGAACGGACTAGGTTTCCGAGATTGCATAGGATGCGTACTTTTAGGTATTATGTTATACCACAGGGTTCTCCGATGATTGTCGTGGAGGATGTCTTTCTCCGCTACATTGTTGAGGGTTCTCCGACTGGCGTTAGAGGGTACATCTCCGCCAGATAGTTGAGGGGTTCTCCGATGTAAGCATTCGAGGGATCTTTCTCTGCCATATCGTTGAGATCTGAGGTGTGCTCAGGATGAGCCGGGATACCGAGTTACCATTCGGCGTGCTCAGGATGAGCGGGATATCGATTACCACTCGGGGTGCTTAGGATGAGCAGGGATATCGAGTTACCACTCGGGGTGCTCAGGAGGAGCGGGATATCGAGTTACCACTCGAGGTGCTCAGGATAAGCAGGGATATCGAGTTACCACTCGGGGTGCTCAAGACGAGCTGAGATATCGAGTTACCACTCGGGGTGCTCAGGATGAGCAGGGTTATCGAGTTACCACTCAGGGTGCTCAAGATGAGCAGGGATATCGAGTTACCACTCGGGGTGCTCAGGAGGAGCGAGATATCGAGTTACCACTAGGGGTGCTCAGGATGAGAAGGGATATCGAGTTACCACTCAGAGTGCTTAGGAGGAGCGAGATATCGAGTTACCACTCGGGGGGCTTAAGATGAGCAAGGATATCGAGTTACCACTCGGGGTGCTCAAGATGAGCAAGTTATCGAGTTACCACTCGGGGTGCTCAGGAGGAGCAGGATATCGAGTTACCACTCGGGGTGCTCAGGACGAGCTGGGATATCGAGTTACCGCTCGGGGTGCTCAGGATGAGCAGGGTTATCGAGTTACCACTCAGGGTGCTCAGGATGAGCAGGGATATCGAATTATCACTCGGGGTGGTTAAGAGGAGCAGGATATCGAGTTACCATTCGGGGTGCTCAGATTGAGCAGGGATATCTAGTTACCACTCGGGGTGCTCAGGAGGAGCGGGATATCGAGTTATCACTCGGGGTGCTACAGACGATCCGGGTTATTGAGTTACCACTCGGAGTGCTCAGGGTGAACAGGGATATCGAGTTAGCACTCAAGGTGCTCAGGATGAGCGGGATATCGAGTAACCACTCGGGGTGCCCAGGATGAGCAAGGATATCGAGTAACCACTCGGGGTGCTCAGTAGGAGCGGGTTATCGAGTTATCACTCGGGGTGCTCCGGACGAGCCGGGTTATCGATTTACCCCTCTAGGTGCCCATGATGAGCAGGGATATCGAGTTACCACTCGGGGTGCTCAGGAGGAGCGGGTTATTGAGTTATCACTCAGGGTGCTCAAGACGACGCCAGTTATCGAGTTACCACTCGGGGTGCTCAAGACGAGCCGGGTTATCGAGTTACCACTCGGGGTGCTCAGGATGAGCTGGGATTTCAAGTATGACTTGGAGTAAGTCATTGAGACTCAATTCAACCAAGTCTGGTACCTTCGTCAACCGGGTATGTTGGTTGGTGTGGGCGGTGACCCAGATTGATGAATTATTGACGGTTCACAATAGGGTGACACGTTAATTGTTTTGTTAGATTACGGAGGAGATCCTCCGAGATAGTTGTTAACTACTAGGCTATCCTGCGTCTGAAAGGTCATTGAAACCCCTGTAAAGTACATTTATTGTTTCTAAAGGTTAAGGGTATTTTTAGGTATTAAACTTTTGTGTTAAAAACTGTCAGTCGAGAGGCTGGGTCATAAAACAGGTTCGTGAGGTTACCCCGTAGGGCCACCACTGGTCTGAGGTTTCAGTAGTGTCTGACCTACTGTCAATCTGGTATCATAGCTTGTTAGCAGAGGGACTTCGAATCATGATCAGGGTTCTCACATTGTGATATATGGCGAAACTTTGGCTCTTACCCTGATATGACCAGGCCGGTTAGCCACCAGTGTGGTTGCTTGGTATCGATGGACTAAGACGGTTAAACAGTCCTTAAGGGGAGATTCTCCCGGAATTTTGGCAGAGTCCTCATAATTACAGTGTTAGGAATTAAGGGTATTTCTGGAATTTTCCTTAGGTTGTCAGACGGGAGTAGGGTTCTTCCAGGGTTTCGAGGGGAAATTTGGGAAAGGTCCTTACATTTGGTATCAGAGCGCCAGGTTTAACTTCCTGCAGACCGCACACTTGTGTGCAAATTATTTAAGGATTCCTGTCAAAGAGATGCCTCCGAGACGTTGTCTTTTCAGCGACCTTAAATTAAGGGAGGCGGAGGTTATATGAAGCACGGGCAAGGTAGATGTCGATGTTGCTCGTGAGTGGACCTTGGTTATAAACTGAAATGCATACATACAAGTATATTTGAATTAAATTCTATTATGTATTTCTTTTGGCAAATTTCCGGAATTTAGAAATTATTACTAGACACAGGTTTTCCATATTTCAGTGAAAATGTTTTTTGGGGAAATGGCCTGGTTTTTGGACTCGGTTTTTATGTTATCTTGACGTGGTAATTATTGAGTCCGTGATTTTGGGTTAGACCCATATTTATGATTTATTGGATTTGGCCATAAATGATTTTTCAATGGCTTTGGCATAGGCAAAGAAACAAGGATTTTAAACACACGGATTTGGTTTTCACTGGATTTCTGTCCCCGATGGTCAAGGTTTCTCCGACTGGCGTTGAGGGGTTTTGCTCCGCTGGTTCGTTGAGGGTTCTCCAACGCTGGTGTCGAGGGTTTTCTCTGCCGGGTCGTTGAGGCTGTCTACGCATATCACAGGTTTCTGCACCACTTGAGGTATATCGGGTATGCAGGGTCAGGGTTTTCTCTTACTGGCGTTGAGGGGTTTTGCTCCACTGGATCGTTGAGGATTCTCCGACGTTGGTGTCGAGGGGCTTTTCTCCACCGGGTCATTGAGGTTGTCTATGTATAGTACAGGGTTCTGCACAACTCGAGGTATATCGGGTGTGTGGAGAGTATTTTGGGAACAGTGGGTTATGTTTTGATATATATTGTGTCCATGTCTGTTTACATGATTTTTTTTTAACTCCTTTGAGGATGGTTTTCAAAGTAGGGTTGCGGACCACGAAATGTTTTCATTATTTGGATTTTTGTGGGTCCCACTGAGTGTTTTTACAAAAGATTGATTTTTTCGGCAAGTTTTTGGCTTATCTTTATGGACTTGTTTGAACAGAAATTTTATGTATGCATGCATTGTTTTATATATGATGAAGGGTATTTTCCATCACGTATTCGCCAAGGTTTTCTCCGACTAGCGTTGGACGGAATTTTTCCTAGACTTGAATGGTAAGTTTTTTTTTCCTCCGCCAGGTCATGGATATGCTCTGATTCTTGCGTGCCATGAAACTCTCAGCTAGATCGTTGAGGCTGACTGCACTTGGTACACGTGACCCTATCTGACACCTGCTTCGAGGTATGTTCGGTCATGTGACGTCATGACTTGAGGTGATGGTAGCCATGCTGGGAGTAAGACCCGCAGTGGATTTCTCAGGCTCAGAGACTTGTTTCGAGCTATGTTCCAGGTTGAATGGATTATGGTGCCTCCAGGATGTCTTCTCGCCTACAGTTTGTTGTCGAGACTGGACTAGGGAGATGTGCAGAGTGCACAGGTTCTACAGGGAATTGCATCTGGGGCCCAGTTCGTATCGATGGTGACGCAAGAGAACTTGAAACAGGAGGTTGGTTCTTTGACCTGAGTTAAGGGAATTTCAAGGACGAAATTTATTTAAGGTGGGTAAATTGTAACGACCCGGAAATTTAATTATTGAATTTTCATAAATTATTTTGCAAAAAAACGAATTTACCCTTGGTTGTTAAGGGGCTTGAAAGTCAATTTTTATTTCGAGACACTTTTAGCTATGTTTCGAGTACCGTTGCGTGAGTCTCGAACTCATGAGTTCGTAGACAGGCGGGACGCGGAAAACGGAATTTGTGTGCGTAAGATGCAGGTCTAAAATGTCAGGGGCATTTTGATAATTTGGCAGGGGTAGATATTTTTTTTAACCCCCAATTGATTTGATCTTATCCTCATCTTCATTTTTTCTACTCTCTTTCTCTCTAGACTCTCATCCCCCTCCCCCCGCCCGAACCTTTGTGACCCAAACTCACAAAACCCATAAATTGGGACATTGATTCAAGGCCAAGTCTCTCATTTTGGTGGAACTAATCGGAATCTCCTATTTCCCACGATCACAGCCGTACCAACCATCGGAGGAGACAACCATGGAGGACACCGAACCGAGGGAAGAAAAACCAAGAATTTTCCGATCGGTTTTCCAACCAATACATGTATGAGTTTCGTGTTTTGAGGTCATTTTTTAGTTCCTAGGTTCGAGTAGATAGAATTAGACCTAAAATTTGTGAAAAACGGAAATTTTATTTGGGACTTTTCTTAAATTAATTTGCAAAAGGACGAAATTACCCTTGGTTGTGTAAGGGGCTTGAAAGTCAATTTTTGTTTCGAGACAATTTTGGTTGTGTTTCGGGGATCGTTGCGTAGGTCTCGAACTCACGAGTTCGTAGACAGGCGGCATGCGAAAAACAGAGTCTGTGTGAGAGAGTTGTGGGTCTAGAATGTTCTGGGGCATTTTGATAATTTGGCCTTGGTGGATATTTTTAACCCCAAGCAGATCAAATCCTCCTCATTTCACTCTCTCTCTTCGCGACTAACCCAAACACGTGACATCAAACCCAAAAACCCAAAATTTCAAACTTCAATTCTAGGTAAGATCGTCCGTTTTGGTTCCACTAATCGGACTCTCCTCCTTCCTACGATCAAGAACATACCAACCGTTGCAAGAAGTAGCCGTGGGAGACACCGAACCGAGGAAAGGAAAAATCGGAACTTTCGATCGATTTTTCGGCTAACACAGGTATGGGTTTCGTGTTTAGACTTTTTTTTAGTTCCTGGGTTCGAGTATATGGATTTAGACTAAATTTTTCTAAAAAACGATTAATATTTGAGGAAGTTAGGAAAAATTCAAGGTCGCCCGACAATGGAGTTTTTCGGTAACGGTAGATGGCGGCGCACGGCGGAGCGGTCGTCTTCTCCGGCGACTCTCCGATGACTGGCTCGGTCAGAGAGGGGCTAACGTGGCATACCACCTGGTAGTCATGTGGAGGCCACCTGGCGACTGAGCTAGCGCCGAGTCAGGCGCATGCGGTACTGTAGCAGCGCGTGAGGTACTGTAGCAGGCGCATGACGGCGCATGGCGACGCGTGGTCCAGCCTTCCGCAAGTGCGTGGCGGCACGGGGGATTGATCTTTAGGTCACGATGATGCGTGTCGACAAGGTTTCAAAGTTTCAGACCTGTTGCCGCAGGTTTCGGGTTAATCAGACATCATTTAGGGGCAATTTTGGGCATCCGAAGTGGCTGCATTTTTAGTGTGACGCGAGCAAACCTCCCGGGGTTTAGGGAGTCTGAATGTAGGGTTTTTAATATTAGTTGGTAATCTCGATTGTTATTTTTGACAGGCGATACTGCTCCGGGAACTTCGTAGGAGCGTATGACTCGGGATTGAGCTTATTCAGACGTGTGGTGAGTGGACTTTGGTTTTGTAAATTATAATGCATGCATAAAGGTATATTTGATATAATTTCTTGTTACGTAGTGTATTTGGAAAATTTCTGGAATTTAGAAAATTAAGACATTATTAGTACTGGACACGGGCTTTCAATAATTATTTGGAAATGACATTTTGGGCTATGGCCTGCCTTTATGGTTTCGAGTTTTTTATGGTTTAACTTGATTGATTTTGGATTTCGGTCAAGTCCACGATTTTGAGTTTAAACCGATTTTGCAATGAATTTGGCCTAAGCTAAGAAACAAGGATTTCAAAACATGGATATGAATTATTATCCCCGAGGGTCAAGGTTTTCTCCGATGCTAGCGTCGAGGGTCTTTCTCCGCCAGATCGTTGAGGCGAGCTACGGCTCGGGAGTCCATTCGGGGAGCGGTGAGTCAGGTTTATGATATTTTGTGTCCATATTGATTTCATGGTTTTTAAACTCCTTTGAGGAGGGTTTTCAAAGCAGGGTTGTGGACCACGAAATATTTTCATTATACGGATTTTCGTGGGTCCCACCAAGTGTTTTAAGAAAAGATGGATTTTTCCGGTGGGATTTCGGATTATCTATATATTATATTTATATAAAAAGGAATTTTATGTTAAGCATACATGGTTTTACTCGTGGTGGGGGAAAGGTATGTTTTCCTCAGAAATGATTTTTAAATGATTATTTTGTTCACTCACAATTTTTGTGTTTTAAATCCCCTCTAAGCCGTTGAGTTGACGTGGGCATATCCAGAGGCGGAGGCATTAAATTTTCAGCTGTGTGTTTACCTAGACTATCGAGTAGGATATCTATTTATGTATTTACTTGTCCTACCTAGATGCTCTGATAAGTCTTTTGGACTTATTGTAAAATTGTGGTTACATCGTTGGATGGTTGACTTTATTGGAATTTGGACTTATTGTAAAATTTTGTTATCTGATCCTTTGTCCAACATGTGGAAGAGGGTTAACCAATCCTTAAGGGGAGATTCTGCCAGATTTTTGGCAGAATTCTCATAATTAATTGCAAGGGCTTAACGGTATTCTGGGAATTTCTTTAAGTTGTCTGACGGAAGCAGGGTTTTTCCAGGGTTTCGAGGGGAAATTCTGGAAGGGTCCTGTCAGGTTATGTCCCGAACAATTTCTGGTCGGGAAGAGGTATTTCCTACAATCATTTGAAGGTATTTTTTGTAGAGCTTTTGTCCATATTCTGAAAAACGAGAGATCCAAGCTTGACGCGAAGGCAAAAGAATGCATCTTCGTAGGATATGGAAATGAAGAATTTGGTTATATGCTATGGAATCCTATCAACCGGAAGATTATCATACGTAGAGATGTTGTCATCTTTGAGAATCAGAACATTGAAGACATTCAAATAGGTGATAAGCCTGATAGTCAAGGAGAGTATCCAATGAATATGGATCCAGTTCCTCCTCCTAGAGAGCATGATAACGGGGGAGATACAATCGAAGATGCTGGAGAAGTTTTTAATGATCCTCTAGTCAATGAAGATCCAATTACTGATGTAAATAATGATCATATTGATGATGTAGCTGATGATAATGAGGAAGAAGAGCAAGCTCCTCAAGAACCATTTATTGGTCCTCATCTAGGAAGATCAACAAGGGTACGCAAAACTCAAACGCGATACCGTTCAAAAGAGTATGTTTTACTCACAGACGGGGGAGAACTGGAATGCTTTGAAGAAGCATTAGCACATGATCATAAGGAGGAGTGATTGAGAGCCATGCAGGAAGAAATGCCATCCCTGCATGAGAATCGCACATATGATCTGGTAAGCCTACCAAAAGGTAGATGAGCACTCAAGAACAAATGGGTGTATCGAATGAAGACGGAAGATAACAACCCTAACCCAAGGTTCAAGGCAAGGTTAGTTGTCAAAGCTTTCAGTCAGAAGAAGGGAATTGACTTTGAAGATATTTTCTCACCCGTAGTGAAGATGTCATCCATACGGGTTGTACTTGGTTTGGCTACTAGTTCAGACCTCGAGATTGAACAACTGGATGTGAAGACTGCTTTCCTTCATGGTGTTCTCAAAGAAGAAATTTACATGGAGCAGCTAGAGGGATTCAAAGTCAGAGGTAAAGGAGAGTTGGTATGCCGGCTAAAGAAGAGTTTATATGGATTGAAGCAGGCACCTAGACAGTGGTACCAGAAATTTGATTCCTTCATGATTAAACATGGATATCGAAGGACAATTTCAAACCATTATATGTTTGTGAAAAGATTTTATGATGGTGAGTTCATCATACTTCTTCTTTATGTTGATGACATGTTAATCGTAGGACGAGATGGTGACAAGATTAGCATGTTGAAGAAAGAGATTTAACTTGGATAAGGCGAAACCAGTTGCTACTCCATTTGCTAGTCACTTCATGCTTAGTGCAAAGCAGAGTCCTTCATGTGAGAAAGAAATGGAAGAAATGGCTATGGTGCCATACTCCTCAGTGGTGGGAAGTTTCATGTATGCAATGGTGTGTACAAGACCAGACATAACACACGCAGTTGGCATGGTAAGCAGATTCCTGTCTAAATCAGGTAGAGAACATTGGAATGCTGTGAAGTGGATTCTTAGATATCTCAAGGGTACTTCCAAAATGAGTTTATGCTTTGGAAGTGGAAAACCTGAACTGGTTGGCTATACAAATGCAGACATGGCAGGAGATCTTGATTCCAGAAAATCTACTTCCTGACAACTGATTACATTTTCAGGGGGAGCAGTTTCTTGGTAATCGAAGTTACAGAAGTGTGTTGCTTTATCAACTACAGAGGCAGAGTTTATTGCAGCTACAGAAGCATGTAAGAAAATGCTCTGGATGAAGCGATTCCTACATGAATTAGGACAATAGCAGCATAAATACATCTTGCATTGTGATAGTCAGAGTGTGATCCATTTGAGCAAGAAACCGAGATTCCACTCGAGATCAAAGCACAATGATGTGCGATATCACTGGATACGTGATGTGTTAGAATCCAAGCAATTAACGCTTGAGAAGAATCATACTGACGAAAACAGCTCATATATGATGACTAAGTCCTTACCCAAGGACAAGTACGAGTTTTGCAGATTAGCAGCTGGATTGATGGAGCTCTCCACCTAAGTCAGGAGGGGGAGATTGATGAGTGTCCCTCCTTAATTGGAGGAAGAAGAAAATTTAATAAAAGAAAATGAAAATAAAGAACTGATGAGAGGTGAGAAGAGAAAATTGAAAATGAAATTGAAGTGAAACGGAAAGGTCGGAAAACCTTTATTTGATTAGCTTTTATCAACTTATAAAAGCTGGAGCTCTATTCATTCTCAATCAATCAGAGAGAAAACCAAATTCATAGAGAATTTGAGAGACAGCCTCATTTGTATGTGAGAGAGAAATCCTCTTGAGAAAAGATCCAAGAGAGAGTTAGCCACCAGTTTTTTGTGAGATTATTTGTACCCATTATTTTATAGTGGAAGAAATTTAGTGCTTATTTTGTGTGCCTATTTTAATTACACGAGAGTGGGAAAAGTCAGATCCTAGGACCAATAATAATTACTTATTTTTTGGCTTTCAATATTCGTCATCTTTCCCAACCAAAATATTGTAACAACCCGGAATTTTAATTATTGGGTTTATGCAATTATTTTTGTAAAATGACGATTTTACCCTTGGTCGGTACAGGGCATGGAAATCAAGTTTTATTTCGAGACACTTTTGGTGGTGTTTCAGGTACCGTTGCGTAGGTCTCGAACTCACGAGTTCGTAGACAGGCGGCACGCGGAAAACGGAGTTCGTGGACAGAAGTTATGGGTCTAGATGTGTAAGGGCATTTTGGTAATTTGGTTTTGGGAGAAGATATTTTAACCCAATCATTGTCTTATCTTCATTTCATTTTCATCTTCATCTCCTTCACACTCATTCTCTCTCTGTGACAAACATAAACACCAAACCATCGACCCGTGTGCGAAAATACCCGAAGAGAAACCAAAAGTCAACTTTGATTTCAAGGCTTCAACTTCCAGTTTTGATTAACTAATCGTATTCTACTGCTTCCCACGATCACAACCGTACCAACCATCGAAGGAGAGGACCACGGTGGAAGCCGAACCGAGTAAAGGAAGTTTCGGATCTTTGGATCTATTTTTCGGCTTACACAGGTACGTGTTTGATGTTTTAAGGTTACATTTGGAATCCTGGGTTCGAGTAGATAGATTTAGACGTAACATTTGTGTAAAACGGTTGAGTTTTGAGGAAGTTGTAAAGCTTGGAGTTTCGATCGGAAATGGGGGATTCCGGCGAACCAGACGGCGGCGGAGGTGGCGGTCCGGTCATCTTCTCCGGCCAGCTTCTGGTGACGGCGACGACAGTCCGGTCGTCTTCTCCGGCGAGTCACCGATAACCGGTCGGGTCGAGTTGAACCGGTCGGGTCGAGTTGAACCGGTCGGGTTGAGTGAACCGGTCGGGTCGAGTTGGACCGGGTCAGGTTGAGTCGGACCGGGTTGGACCGATCCAGGCGCGTGACCGGCACGTGAGGGCGCGTGGGCGCGTGAGCCGACCTTCCGATGGCGAGTGGTGGCGCGTGGGGCCGAGTCTGACGTCACGGCGACGCGTGGTAACTAGTTTCCGACGTTCTGAATCTGTTGGTACAGGTTTCAGGTTGATCGGACATCGTTTAGAGGTCGATTTGAGTGTCCGAAGTTCCTGTGTTTTCTAGAAATAGCAAGGGTAGACTTCCCGAGGTTAGGAAGTTATTATTTAAGAGTCGTATTACTAGCCGGTAATCCCGATTGTTGTTTTTGACAGACGATATTGTTCCGGGAACCTCAGAGGAACGAGCAAGACGGGATTGAGCTAGCTTGAACAGGTTTGTGAGTGGACTTTGGTTTTATAAACTGAAATGCATGCATCAAAATATCTTTGTGTAAATACTGTTATGTATTGTGGCATTGAATTTCTGGATTTTAGAAAGGATTAATAGACACATGTTTTCCACTACTTCGATTAAAGTGTGATTTGAGAAATATCATGGTTTTTGGACTCAGTTTTGATATCGTTTTGACGAGGAAATTATTGAGTCAATGATTTGGGTTTTGACCCTATTGTATGAGTTTATCGGATTTGGTTATATGTGATGGAGGCCAGGACTCGGGATGAGGATCCGTTATTAGCGGTGAACCCGGTGAACCTCCAAGATAAACTCTGATTTGAGGGAGGCCAGGACTCGGGACGAGGATCCGTTATTAGCGGTGAACCCGGTGAACCTCCAATATAATTGGTGATTGATTCTCCGACTAGCGTCGAGAGTTTTGCTCCGTTAGTTTGTTGAGTGCTCCGACTCTAGCATTGTAGAGTTTTGACTCCGTCGGGTCGCGAGAGTGTCTATGCATAGTACAGGGAGTTGTGATACAGGACTAGCACACCCCAAGGGATACCCTGGTGGCTAGTGAATGTGTCGGGAACAGTGGATTTGTGATATTATGTGTCTAGGTTGAATTAAATGATTTTGAATTCCTTTGAGGATGATTTTCAAACTAGATTGTGGATCACAATGTGTTTTCCTTATATGGATTTTGTGTGAGTCCTACTGAGTGGTTTTAAAGAGAAAGGGAAATGCCGGTGATTTAAAGATGATGTTTTTATAACATGAACTGTTTATGTGATGCTTGCATAGTTTTATAAATGGAGAGGGAAAAAGGTAATATTCCTTGGAAAATGATTTATAAACGATTATTTTTGTCCACTCACAACTTTTGTGTTTAAACCCCCTTCAGGCAGTAGAGTTGACGCGGACATTATCTCGAGGCAGAGGCATTAGCACTCTCGGCTGCGCTGTGTAGTTGTACTTGAGTAGGATATCTAATTTGTATCTTGATCCTACTTAGACGCTCTGATATTATGTTGTATTTGGTTGGTAATTACTTACGGGAATTTTAAGCGCTTAAATCCCTTATTTGACAAGTTAAAGTATTTATTATTATTATAATTTGTAAGGATTGAAGGGTATTTGGGAACCTTTCCTTAGGTTGTCAGACGGGATCAGGGTTCTTCCCGGGTTTCGAGGGGAAATTCGGGACGGGTCCTGACAAAGATGAACTTACATATATAAAATCATTCTAATTAAACTATATATGTTTAGGATTAACATTCAAGAAATAAAACTAGCTCGGTTTAGATTGGAGTTCATTCTAGCTAGCTAGCCTTAGAAGTCAAGAAATTAGACCTGGCTATCTCAATTGTCACATTGAAATTCTAAAAACACCTTCTTAATTAATTTGCGTGTATACATATATATATATATATCTATATATATGTTAGACTCTTGGACTTGGAGGAGGAAGCAACCATTTGGCACTCTCAACGTAGCCAAGGCTGATGAAAGGTTTCACTTCTTCATCCGTCAGCTGTTTGGTGAATTTTGCCCTCCCCGCCGGGTTTGATCCCGAACCCGAAGACTTGTACTCTCCGAAGAACACGGTTCTGCACACAATGTCGTCATTAAAAATATGAGTATTGATACATGTATTAAGTTTCGTACTAAGTTTCGATACCAAGTTGATATAGTGGCCTTTAATTTGTTGTTTTTTTTTTTTATCAGTAACACGCAGTATCCCAAAGCTTTTAACCAATGACTAATCTGCACCGGGAACGGGGAAGACTCATACTCACAGAGACATTTCAGCCTCCCATTGGTCACAAGTCAAATGTCAATTTCGTGTCTCGAACCTAACACTAGAGAGCAAACTTGACTTGAAACTCGAGTTTCCACTGGACTACTTTCTCGTGATTACCTTTATTTTGTTGTTTACTTTGACAACTTTTATTCACAATAAATGAAAACAAGTAACATCAACTTAATATTCAGACCTAATGTGCCTATATATCATTTACCGAAAGATATATATAAACATGAATACGCGGTGCTATTTAGAGGAGATATGAAAATGCTTCAATTTGGTTTAAAGATTTAATTATCTTACTTGTCACGGTCGGGGTAGTTAATGATGCTCCAGCCTAGGGGATGAATCACCTTGGTCATGGTGGTATAGGCATAGACCACCTTGGGACTCATCCTCCATGCCCTGCCCAAAAACGTGCCTTCGCTCGTTCCGTTGACGGTGCAGTGGACAAAAGAGTATCCGTTGTCTTCTATGTCTGAGTCCCTTGCTTGTGCAGTAATCACTGTTTGTCCAATATTCTCCAGCACATATAACTCAGTGTTCTGCATGACATACACAAAAAAAAAACTGCTTAGTATATGCATGTCCATTACAACATATATATGTTTCATAAATTGTTTTAAGAGGTAATAAACTCAATTTTAATCCTTATTACATAAGATCGATATTCTTTTTATTATTTATTTTAGAAAAAATAGTTGCCAGCTTTTTTAAATTTTATACTAATTTTAATTATCGTATATAAACTTTATTATGAGGAGTAAACGTCCCTGAATTATGTCTAAACGTCCACAAACTATGTTTAAACGTACATAAAATTAGTATAAAATTTAAAGCCACTGGCAACCATTACCATTCTTTTATTATTGATTTCATTTTTCCAAAATCCCTTTTTTAATTAGATATTTGATTTGATTGACATCTTCCACATTGGTCCAATGAAAAATTATGTCATATAAAGTTTTAATATTATTTATTTATTTATTTAATATATATATATATATATATATATATATATATAAATATGTGAATTTTGAAAATTTGTATAATTCCGTATACTATAATTACACGTATAGTATAACTTTTGATTTAATAAACTTGTATTTTTTCAACTCTTTAATTAAGAAGTTATATGAAAAACAAAAGTATTTTAAAATATACATATGGATATATATATATATATATATATATATACACAAATTTAGTAATTAGGTAGGCAACGTACGTAGATATGAGGTGGAATATTGTGATTAGGGGACATTACCAGATAGAGAGACTTGCCACTGCCCCAGATGAAATCCACAGTGCCTTCAATGTAACAATCTTTGAAAAAATGAGTCCCTCTGTCATCACAAAGTGTGTCCTGAAATCCATACAGCTTGCAATTGTAGAAGGCGGACCTGTTCCCGGACACCCTCAACGCCACCGCCTGCGATCCCACTCTCATCCCATCAGGCCTCGGCGACGAGTTCTACATATTAATTAATTATAACACAAAATATTAATTTAATACACAAAATGTATGTGTAACAAATTAACAATTAATAATCAATATAGCAAATATCAGGATAATTACGTACTTTGATAATAATATTAGCGCCCACGAAATAGTCAGATTCTGCGATTACTGTGGCACTATCTAAAGTCCCATACTGCTCGGCCGTGCCACCAAAAGTCAAAATTGGCATATTACTTGGATTGCCATAAAATGTCACAAATGGTTTATTTCTAGGAATTGTGATTTTCTCGTTGTACTCCCCTCCTCCAATGTACACAATCACACGGTTGGTGTTCCCCACCGGAATGCTATTAATCGCCTCCGTGACGGTCTTGAACTCGCCCCCTCCTTCCTTCATGACCTTGATGATTTTGTGACAGGCCTCCGCCTTTGCCACCGTGGGGTCAAGCGTGCTCTGCCGCTCTGTGCACGGTTTCACGTTGTCGTTGAACCAGGTGTTGACTTTGGGTTGCTCGGCTGGTACCGGGGTATTCTCATCCGCGGTGGCAATGGTGGCAGCAAGGAGATATAGGGTCGTGATTAGAGGTGTATGGACCCCCATGCATGAATGTTTTCCGGCGATTTTATTTTTTGTTTTGGTTTTTGTGTTTTTTGGGGGTGATATTGATTGGAGATGTGGGTGGATAGAAGGGTTTGATTTTATAGGCCGCAATGCATGAGCTGATTAAGACACAAGAGACGGATATTTATTAACCATAAATATGTGAGACTTGGGGGAGAGCTTCCTAGCCATTTTTGCTTCCAATTTGGAGAGCTTCTATAGTATATATTGTATCACATATATATGTCGTATCTAGTTTATTATAATCTGAGTGGTTATTTATTTTTATTTTTTTATGGTGAGTGGTTATTTATTGATATTATATTATTTGTATAATATAGTTAGGTCTTTTTTTTAAAAAAAAAAAAAACTAGGTAGCAACGTATATACTATAGCTAATTTTTTTTTTTTTTTTCAAGCCCAAGTACATACTATAGCTATTGACGTTAACATTCTTTTTCGTAATATAATTTTATCAAATATATTGAGTTTCAATTTTTAGGTGTTCCATCCAGGCTTAACCACTTCCCTATATATTCCATAATCTTGATAAGGTAGATCCTCAATGCGACTATATATTTTGCGGAAGAAATATTCTATGTGCTATCTGAAGAGATGAATGGGGGATTAGTTAGAGGAAGTAAGTCATATATATATATATATATATATATATATATATATATATGTTGAGGTACGTCTCTTAAATAAGCTCATCCGGCCTCCTCGCGTTTTTCATGCTGCTTCTGATTTTTCGTGAATTATGGTCTGGGTGTTGATCATTCTGATGGTTCTAATGTGGTGCAGCCACCTAGACCCTCTTATGGTACCATCTCTTGGTCTCCTCCGTCAGCTCCTGCTTTGAAGTTCAATTTTGATGGGTCTTTCTCAAGCCTTGAGAGCAGGTATTGTACGGACCATCGTGGAGGGGGATTCGCTCTTGTTAATTCGATGTATTTCTGCATTTCCACCGTTAAGGTCTCGCATCCCAGTTTCGATCCATCTCTTTCAAGCATATTTCTCAAGAAGCTAATTTTGTTGCGGATGCTATTGCAAATTTGAGTCATGGTTTTCAGGAGCTGCATGTGTGGATCAATGATCTTCCCCCTTCTGTGCGTGCAGTACTCCTCTTTGATTGTTCTGCTTTGGGTTCGCCTCAGGGCTTTGTTTTGTAGTTTCTTTTTTGGTTTTGTAGTTTCTTTTTTGGAAAAAATATGACCGCCTAGCTACCACATTGACATCGTCTGTAAAACGCGCTGGCCGGCCGGTGAGCAATCCCATTGCATATAATAAATTAATAATATCAAGTATCGATATTGCGTTTTATTATGAATATCAAAAATATCGAAACTTAAGATCTCATAAATATCATACCCATTACTAAAGTCATCCCATTATATATATATTACGTATCGCAACGAATTAATCCTAGACACACCTCATATATATATATATATGAAGAAAGTCCTTTGAATCCCACCCGCGGTTAAAAAATCTGTTTTTAGTTCATATCACTCAAATTAAACCTGAGATAATTAATAGTCTTCATATTAGATGTGACAACAAAACTCCAAATAAATAGATAATTAAATATACAGAAAACTCAATTTAAACATGCAGTAGCTTGTAGTCATATTATTAGTTTTAATTTCTTACAAGATATATATGCCGTAGCTCGTGTGTACAATTTACCTGAGGCATACCCTAGCGAGAAACCATCAATAGAAGTAGTGCATGTGTAAAAATATATACATATTTTTATACTTTCGGACTAGGAGGAGGAAGCAACCATTTGGAACCCTCAATGTAGCCAAGGCTGAGGAAGGGTTTCACTTCTGCGTCCGTCAGCTGTTTGGTGGATTTTGCCCTCCCCGCCGGGTTTGCTCCCGGACCCGAAGTCTTGTACTCTCCGAAGAACACGGTGCTGCACCCAATATCGTAATTAATTAAAAATATGAGTATAGATACATTGTACGTATCAAGTTTCGTATCAAGTTTGGATGTCAAGTTCATCTGGTAACTTTCAATTTTTTGTATATATTGGCACACTCTTATTCACGATGGATGAAAGTCAGTGACATCAACTTAATATCAAACCTAATACCCGTATTCCGATAAATAATATACAGAAACATGAGTAATGCTGCAATATTAGGCAAGATATGAAAATGTTTCAATTTAATTTAAAGATTTAATTAGCTTACTTGTCACGGTCCGGCTTATTATCGTTGCTCCAACCTATGGGATTAATCACCCCCGTCATGGTGGTATAGGCATATACCACCTTGGGGCTGATCCTCCATGCCCTGCCCAAAAAGGTGTCTTTGCCGGTTCCGGTAATGGAGCAGTGGACAAATGAGTATCCATTATCTTCTGTGGCTGTATCCCTTGCTTGTGCAGTAATCACCGTTAGTCCAGCATCTCCAAGTACATTTAACTCTGTGTTCTACATGACATACACAAACAAATAAAAAAATAAAAATTAATTCTAGTTAAAAATTATCGTATGATGTAAAATTTACTGTTATATGGTGGATTCACATCAAGTATTATTGTTATTTGTTAGTAAAATCCTCACTAGAATGTGATTATTAGGGGACATTACCAGGTAGAGAGACTTCCCACTTCCCCAGATGAAATCCACAGTGCCTTCAATGAAACAATCTTTGAAAAAATGATTGCCTTTGTCATCACAAAGTGTGTCCTGAAATCCATGCAGCTTGCAATTGTAGAAGGCGGACCTGTTCCCAGACACCCTCACCGCCACCGCCTGCGCTCCGACCATTTTCCCGTCCGGCCTTGGCGCCGAGTTCTACATATAATTAAAAACACAAATTAATTAATTTACAAATAGACAATATATATATATATATATATATATATTCTCGTAACAAAATAAGTTTGTGTAATAAAAGTCATAATGTAAAGTGACATTGATGATGTTATAGATATTAAGATATATAATTACATACTTTAAAAATAATATTAGCAGCCACAAAATAGTCAGATTCTGCAATTACTGAGGCACTATCCACGGTCCCATATTGTTTGGCCGTCCCACCAAAAGTCAAAACTGGCATACTAGTTGGGTTGCCATAAAATGTGACAAATGGTTTATTTCTAGGAATTGTGATTTTCTCGTTGTACTCCCCTGCTCCAATGTACACAATGACGCGGTTGGTGTTCCCCGCCGGAATGCTATTAATCGCCTCCGTGACGGTCTTGAACTCGCCGCCTCCTTCCTTCATGACCTTGATGATTTTTTGACCAGCCTCCGCCTTCACAAGTGCTGGGTCAAGTGTGCTCTGCCGCTCTGTGTACGGTTTCACGTTGTCATTGAACCACGTGTTGACTTGGGATTTCTCGGCTGGTATTAAGATATTGTCATCCGCGGTGGCAACGGTGGCAGCGAGGAGAAATAGGGTCGTGATTAGAGGTGCACGGCCGCCCATGAATGAATTTTTTCCGGTCATTTTTTTTGGTCTTTTTGGTTTATTGGGTAAGGGTTTGATTTTATAGCTAGGCCATAATGCATGAGGAGCTTAAGGCCGGGCACAGCCACACAAGAGACGGGTAAGTATTAACCATAGAAAAATAGATATGTGAGACCTTGGAGAGCTTCTCGGCCGGACATTTTTGCTTCCAATTTGGGGATGTTCGTTTGCTTTTGAAAGCTTCTCGATCGGACATTTTTGCTTCCAATTTGGGGATGTTCGTTTGCTTTTTAGAGATCATTTTATAGGACGGTATATATTTAATTTACGTGTTATAATATATATAAGTGAATATTTATTAATTATTATGTTTTAAAAATTAAAGAATATCAAATATATCATCTATTCATATATTATAATACGTAAACAGCTGAATGCGAAATATGATATCACATCATATTTTGGACCATTGTATTAACCAAAAACATAACATAAACACACAGCTGGCTTAGCTAGCTACGTACGTACAGCTCAATTTGGGAAGGAAGAGGGCGTACTTGGGACTTCGGAGTAATTGGGATACTATATCTATCTATATATGAGATCTTAACGTTTATAAATTTTCTTTAATCTCTTGCACTTTCTCTTTTTGTGTCTTGGTTCCTAACAAGCATACTAAATGTTAAGGGCGTGTTTACCTATCCTAAATGAAATTAAAGGTAATGAGAAAAATGCGTGTTTACTTACCCTAAATTGAATCAAATGTAAGGATTTTCATTACCTATTTTTCATACGTTTACTTACAAATAGGTGATCAATAAGTACATGGAACTCATTCAAAATAGATAATCTCATTACCTATTTTAGGGTAATAGGATTACCAGGGGATGTGTTAATGATTCTCATTACCTTATTTCATGATATTTATTTACTAAAATACCCTGCAATTTTAAAATAATTCCAAATAACCCAAATCAATAGCAAAAATAAAATAAAATAACTAAAAATGTAGTTTAGAAGTATTAACTTACAATATAATTCTAAGCAATAATTTTCTCATGTGAATAAATCCTCATTTCTGCCACTTAGTACTATGGCCTAATGATATTCCTCTCCACACGTTATGTGGGAGCTAGGTCTTTGGTTCGACTCTCATAAATGGTGAGGTCGATACCCAATGTTTATATTGTGTTACAATATTTATCAATTAATTTAAAAAAAAAATCATGCATCTTTTCTCAGATTTTATTAATGAGTAATCACAAGAAGATTTATGACATTTTAGACTTGTTAATAATGGCTAAATAATTATTTTTAATGACGCCAAGTATATGCACCATACTTCTAAATCTTATTTGCTAAACAAGTATCTTCGATTTATGATGAAAGTCTTGCGTTGAGGGAAACTAATTAAAAACAGTTCCCACATAATAGTGGTCTTTAGCAGTTTTTGTTGTAGTTAGAATACATATATATATAAATGTTATTCTTTTATTTTTGTGTAAGGGCATTTTAGTAATCAAGTTAGTTTTTATTCAGATTCATAGGAACTAGTAAACAACAATGAAAATCAATCTCATTAATGTCCTAATTCTATATGGTTAGTAAACAGCTCAATAGGAATGAATACCTACTTCTCTGATTACTTACTTCTCTGATTGCCTATTTCTTCGATTGCCTACTTCTCCCAATATTCCTAGTAGTAAATGTGCCCTAAATGTATTCAGACGGTTGCGATCGAAAAGCAATTAATTAGTGTGATAGGTATCTACCGACCAGTTTACTTCTCTGACTGCCTACTTCTTCCAATATTCTGGGTAAGTAAAACGTGCTCTAAATGTATTCAGACGGTGGTGATCGAAAAGCACTTAATTAGTATGTTAGGTATCTAGTGACTATCTAAGTTGATTTTTGTTAGTGTGAAAAGAAAATGAGATGTTGTATTGGACTCTTGAGAAAGAAAATTTATGAAGCATATGCTAGGTCATTCTACTTGGCTCCAATTAAGGATCAAAATATCGATATCGACGAAAATATCGACAGTCAAATTTACGGAAATATCGAAGGATATTTCGATATCGATATTGATATCGATATCGTTTACGCTCAACAAAAATAGTGGAAATTTTGTCCAAAAGTTGGAAATTTTTAATGAAACTTTGGGAAAACCTTAAGAATCCAATAATGGTTATATAAGACTAATAAAAATTATAAAATGACTTTGATATATTAAGTATATATATGATATATAATATGATACAATATGATATGATGCTGATTAAAAATATAAAACCTTAAACATAAATAGAAATAAAAACATAATTGTATTGATAATTTCGCACCAAGGATACTTTACTCATTGAATTTCACTAAAAACATAGGTTCTCCGACTGGCGTTAGAGGGTACGTCTCCGCCAGATAGTTGAGGGGTTATTCGATGTAGGCATTCGAGGGATCTTTCTCTGCCATATCGTTGAGCTTTGAGGTGTGCTCAAGACGAGCCGGGATATGGAGTTACCACTCGGGGTGCTCAGGAGGAGCGGGATATCGAGTTACCACTCGGGGTGCTCAGGATGAGCAAGGATATCGAGTTACCACTCGGGGTGCTCAGGAGGAGCAGGATATCGAGTTACCACTCGAGGTGTTCAGGATAAGCAGGGATATCGAGTTACCACTCGGGGTGCACAGGACGACCTGGGATATCGAGTTACCACTCGGGGTGTTCAGGATGAGCAGGGTTATCGAGTTACCACTCAGGGTGCTCAAGATGAGCAGGGATATCGAGTTACCACTCGGGGTGCTCAAGAGGAGCGATATATCGAGTTGCCACTCGGGGTGCTCAAGATGAGCAGGGATATCGAGTTACCACTCGGGGTGCTTAGGAGGAGCAGGTTATCGAGTTACCACTTAGGGTGCTCAGGAGGAGCGGGATATCGTGTTACCACTTGGGGTGCTCAGGAGGAGCGGGATATCGAGTTACCACTCGGGATATCGAGCAGTGGACAAATGAGTATCCATTATCTTTTGTGGCTGTGTCCCTTGCTTGTGCAGTAATCACCGTTAGTCCAACATCTCCAAGTACATTTAACTCTGTGTTCTACATGACATACACAAACAAATAAAAAAATAAAAATTAATTCTAGTTAAAAATTATCGTATGATGTAAAATTTACTGTTATATGGTGGATTCACGTCAAGTATTATTGTTATTTATTAGTAAAAGCCTCACTAAAAGTTAAAACTGGCATACTAGTTGGGTTACCATAAAATGTGACAAATGGTTTATTTCTAGGATTTGTAATTTTCTCGTTGTACTCCCCTGCTCCAATGTACACAATGACGCGGTTGGTGTTCCCCGCCGGAATGTCATTAATCGCCTCCGTGACGGTCTTGAACTCGCCGCCGCCTTCCTTCCTGACCTTGATGATTTTTTGACCAGTCTCCGCCTTCACAAGTCCTGGTTCAAGTGTGCTCTACCGCTCTGTGTACGGTTTCACGTTGTCATTGAACCACGTGTTGACTTGGGGTTTCTCGGCTGGTATTACGATATTTTCATCCGCGGTGGCAACGGTGGCGGCGAGGAGAAATAGGGTCGTGATTAGAGGTGCACGGCCGCCCATGAATGAATTTTTGCCGGTCATTTTTTTTTGTCTTTTTGGTTTATTGGGTAAGGGTTTGATTTTATAGCTAGGCCATAATGCGTGAGGAGCTTAAGGCCGGGCACAGCCACACGAGAGACGGGTATGTATTAAGCATAGAAAAATAGATATGTGAGACCTTGGAGAGCTTCTCGACCGGACAACCTACGATACATCCCCGCCTGATTAGACTTGGACCCACAAAGACTACCGGCCCAATCACAACTGAGGTCTGACCCGCGGTCAACTCGGGCCCTACTCTTGGGCCTGCTATCAAATCCGGCCAAATTTCGAGGACCTCAGCCGATAATGGACCGGGCCTATGGTGGCTCCCCCCGCTTCACCTCCGCCTCCGATGGACAGTTTCCTTGTGGGCCCAAGCCAATCGATAGTACTAGCCCGAAGCTTACAACCTGGTCCTCCCTTCCCTTACTCATGAGCCGATCGGGCCTACTTTCCGAGCCGGGTACCCTTAGCCATATGCCCGAGTGTTCACACCATTGGAGTGGGCTCACGCCCGCACTTTGGCCCATTACAGGTCACGACCCATCAGCTTACTCATGGGCCTCTCAATCCGCCAACTTTCGGCCCCCGGCCCATAACCGCCCCGGTTCACGGCATGGTGGCGCGGACCCCCGATCTCCGGTCAGTACCTGCACACCCACCATCACCACCATCGTCTCCGACGGCCGGTGATGGCCCACACAAACACATCACAGGGCAGTTCAAATGTTCCCTCACCAACAACCAAGCATCCAGAGCATTAACAAAACATTTCAAATGAACACATCTGCACACATATGCCTACCAGATTTGCAGAAATGAGGGTATGCATACTATATTTGCAGAAACGAGGGTATGCATACCAGATTTGCAGAAATGAGGGTATGCATACCAGAATTGCAGAAATGAGGGTCCGTTACCATTCAAGGGCTTTTGTCCGATTCTCTGGCCCGCTCCAGGTCTCTCCTCCATCCCACCTCCATTTCTCCCACCTACGAACCAGTAACCGCTTCCACATCCAACCACACGAACATCACCGAAAATATACATCAATCACCACAAACAAAAACAAACATACAAAACAAAAAAATGGCTCAAGCATCCGATCGGAAAGAGCACGGGGACCTTACCTCGTGACCATTACCGATCGCTGATGCTGGTTCCCTCTCTGGCCGCTGGAGCAGCGAGGTGATGGTCGGTGTCACAGCCGTCCTCATTTCCACCGTACTGGGCTCCGACGGGTGCTCGGGTTTCCTCGCATTTGAGGCATTTCTCTCGGACATGGTTGGGTATCGGCGATGGGGAGGTTCGTGGTGGCTCTCACCTTCACGACGATGGTGAATCATAGCCGACAATAATCGGAGCAACAGCACGGCGTGCGATGTCCCTGGGTATTTTCGTGGTTTTGGGACAAATTTCTCTCCGTTTTTTTTCACTGACACACGACGGCTATGGTGCGAAATGAAGCCCTAATTCTGAAGATAAGAGTTTTATACGTGCATCCAAACGGTGGCATTTCGGGCCACCATCAATTGACACACGACGGCGTCGTTTTCCTGAGCCGGGAGCACAGCAGGTCTTTGGTTCGACCCCAAGTGCTCTTCTTTCTTTCTATTTTCTTTTCCTTTTTTATTTTTATGTTAATTCTTTCTTTTGTTTTGTTTTTCCTTATCCTTTTCTTTCTCATTTCTTTGTCTTTTTTCTGTTACACCACGGGGACATGTTGCATGATAAGTTTGGGGGGTAGGAAACTATCATTTTGTTGGTGTCTATAAAATAAAAAAAGAATAAAAAAAAACATTTTAGAAAAAAATTACAAAAGATTTTGTTTAAGATTTAATTTTGCACACAATTCTTACCATATTCAATTTCGCACATGCACATCAACTTATTTGTGGAAATTAAATTTGTTTCAAGCATGCTAATTTTTCTTACCCTAAGATTGTTGGTTATTTAATTTGTTATCATCCAAGGTTCGAAAAAGTGAAAGCCATAAATAAATCGGAGGTGAGTCCGAGCCCTAAAATAATGGTGTGCATTTACCCATCAATTACATGCTAGCCTTTCCAATTCCAGTAAATAAATCCTTTGCGACATTTGTTGTCTGGTGCCCTAAAGTCATCTGATTTGGGAGTCATCGATCTAAAGCTCGTTACATGGGTTGGATAGAAAGCTTGCTTAATGTTAAATAAAATTCCATCATTTGTTATACAAAAAAAAAAATAGTAAATAAATAAATAACAAAAAATAAAATAAAATAAAAATTTCAGGCAAGAATGCTTTGGATGGTGATAGGTTAAGTGATTTTACAGTTGGTGGGTACAGATGTAATGCAAGTGAGGGACTGGTTTAACACTTACAATTTTGTTTAGATTCACATTACACGAATATGGTTTATGGATTGCTCACCAGAATCTGGTAATCTTCTGTTTTGAAAGTGTGGATTTACTCTCTCTTTTAGCCTTGCTTATGACTTGAGAATTTTGATTTTGCTTTTATGAGTGTTGCTTTATATTCAATGGAAGGAAGGTTAAATTAAGTTTAACAAATTTTGAAAGCGTTTGTGGGTATCGTAACTGGTAAACCCTCAGGAGACACAACTCCTCCTACTAGGGACACCTAGGGGTTTAAAGGCGTCTAGTGTTTGCTCAGCACTATCGAGTTCCCTGCGAAAGTGGCATTTTATTTTTCTCAATGTCTTCTTAGTTTTGTTTTATTTACTTGAGGACAAGTAACAATTCAAGTTTGGGGGTATTTGATGAGCCAAAAATATACTTGTATTTCTCATATATTTAATTAGTTATTATTATTATTTTGGGAGGAATTGATACTCGAATTTATTATATTGACAGATTTATTCTAGAAGGAGTATTTGTAGCAAAAGAAGGAAGTATATCAATGAAATCCCAATTCAAGTAGGAGAGGGCATATGCTTGCCTATTTCTATTCAAACTAGGACTTAGATTTTCTTATTTGTATTTTACTCCTTTTCAAAGTAGGATTAGGAATCTTTCCTTATAAATACCCAAGCTTGACTTAGATTTAAGGAGACCAGAATTCAGATTACAAATCTCCATCTAAGAGCACGGAAAAGCTGGGATTTCGGCTACCCTTGTTCTACAAACTGTTTGTTCTCTTAACTTCAATTTTAATGAAATTGTTTCTATTCATTATGAGCATGAGTAGCTAATTTTCTCACTAGGTTTAGACCTAAGCCTTAACATGATTATGTTATTTATCCTTTTCCTATGTTGTCGTATATGCATGCTTTGAATCTTTAATCACTGTTTAAACTATCTTTATGTCTTAATGCTTGATCACCCTTAGGATATTTAGACAAGTAATTTGATGCAATTTTATAGGAATGCCCACCTAAAAATTGGGATTAGCTTCTTGTGATTAAGGATTGTAATACATCTAGGTTAAATGCCATAACTAAGAGATTGCATGGTTATAAAAGATTTTCATGAACTTAACGAATCTTGCATGTAGAATTAGATCTAAATGTCAAAGAGTAATCGCATGTTAGGTATACGTTTTCACTTGAATGCCCACGAGGAAAATATGCTTTCGAAAAATCTAACCTTCAAAGTTGCATGTATTGATTCATAGATTATTTTCTAAGTCACATATGATTGTTAATGGTGAAGGTTGAACCCTAGCACTTGTTTAATTGTTTTTAAACTCAATTTACCCTTGTATTTGTTGCTTGATTTTTATTCCGTTACCAAACTTCTTGCAATTTACTTTATTATTAATTAAGAGTAAATACTAAAATAAGAAACATCAACATCAGTCCCTGAGGAAATCGACCCTACTTCCAGTGCTATACTACAATAGCCCCGTACTCTTGCAGGTTTTATTTGTGTGATTTTAACCCTTGTTTTACAGGTGGGAAAAATCCTGTCAATAAATTGGCGCCGTTGCCGGGAATTGTGCCGATTACTCTTATTTTAATTTACTTTTAGTTAATTATTTGTTTTCAATTTTTCTCTCTACTTCTCCAATTCAACATTTAAGCACAGGTCTCTACTCTTGCAGGACTATCTAATTGTGCATGGTTATTGCTACACGATCTACGAACCCGATTCTAGCACAATTCGATCCTGAACCTGAAAGAACATCAAGAAGAAGAAGACAACTACAAGCAATTAACGCAAGGTTCACACTCCAAGGCACTTTCCTTGTGGATTTGTTCACCGGGATAGACAGCACACTGCCCGCACCAATGGCATTAACAATACCTGAAGTCGGCGCACCGCTTAGCAAAAGCCTTGCAGCACGTGGGAATAGAACCCCATAATGCATCGTGTACCCCGAGGTACAGGACGGAGTCACTTTTGAAATCAGGCATCACATGCTTGAGCTTTTACCCACTTTTCATGGACTCCCAAACAGTGATCCAAACATGCACATATCTGAATTCTTGTCAGGGTCTGACAACATTGTTGTTCGAGGAATTTCAAATGAGGCAATTACGTTAAGGCTTTTTCCTTACACCTTGAAGGATAAAGCTCGGGCTTGGCTACATTCATTACCGCCGGGGAGCATAACAACGTGGGAACACTTACAGACAAGGTTTCTAAACAAATTCTACCCATCATCCAAGACTCTCGCTTTGAAGAAATAAATACTGGCCTTTGCCCATAAATCTAACGAGTCGTTTCATGATACTTGGGAGCGGTACAATGACCTGTATATGCGTTGCCCTCACCATGGATTGGATTCAAACATGCAGATGAACATCTTTTATGATGGACTCAACCACATCACCAAAAGTTACGTCAACGCATCCGCGGGTGGTTCTCTCATATCCAAAACAGCCCGTGAAGCATTTGAAATATTTGAGCTAATGGCTAACGAATCTCAACAATGGACGGATGATGGCTCTCATACGAGGGGACACGTCTATGATGTAGCGCAAGGACATGGTACCCCTAATATTGCAGCACAAATCACCCAATTGGAAAAGAAGATCAACAGTTTGATGCTCACCACTGCTGCCCCAAAGACAACACAGGTTTGCGCCATATGTGAGGACCCTACACATAATGTCCTCCAATGTCCTCAGAAGGATGGGTATCCTGACCTTGTCCAAGAACAAGTAAATGGCATGAATTCCTTCCCAAGACCCCGTAATGATGCCTACCCCAATACATATAATTCTGGATCGAAAAATAATACAAATTCTGGGTGGAATGGACAACACCAGGTCCGACCCAATTATCAGCAGAATTATCAACAGCCACTCAACAATCAGACCCAACCGGCCGCACCACGCCAATTGAGTGTGGAAGAGCAGCTTACCAGGTTTATTGAGATCTCTACCCAGAATCAACAAAACACCTAAGCATCAATTAAAAACTTGGAGCAGGAAGTTAGCCAACTGGCCCAAGAAATTTTTGAAAGGGATAAAGGGGTTTTTCCTAGTCAACCTATACCAAACCTAAGAGGAGCCGAGCACTGCAAGATGGTAAGGACTTTATCAGGGGGAAAGAGTTATGATAATCGGGAGGCAGCAAAGTCAACCCATTCAGAAACTAATACTACCGAGTCAAATATTGAACCTGAACCTCAGGTTGAATTATTTACCCCACAAATTCAGTTTGCTCCATCCAACGCCCCTGCCTACACCCCGCCACTGCCATTTCCACAAAGGCAGCAGCACCGCTCAAACAAAGACCAACATACCATTGACTTCATGCAGACATTAGCCAAGGTCCATATCAATCTACCTCTATTGGAGGCTATAAAGCACATCCCTTCTTATGCCAAATTTTTAAAGGAGGTATGCGCCAATAAGAAAAAAATTTCAGACCTAGAAAAAGTGATTTTGACATAACAGTGTAGTGCAGCCCTTCTACACAAACTACCGCCAAAGAAAAAAGACTCGGGCAGCTTTACTATTTCCTACACAATAGGGAATTCGGAATTTCAGCAATCTCTAATAGATCTCGGATCAAGCATCAACCTTATGCCCTACTCAATATTTAAGCGATTAGGAGCAGGAAAGCTCAGGCCCACACCAATGGTTCTCTAGTTGGCTGACCGATCCCTCACTTACCCCAAGGGAATCATTGAATATCTCATCATCAAGGTGGATAAAGTATATCTACCCATCGATTTTGTGGTACTCGACATGGTGGAAGACAAAGAGACACCCCTAATCCTTGGCCGACCCTTCATGGCCACAGCCCGCACATTGATAGACGTAGAAGCTGGCACTCTTATTTTCCATATGCAAGACCAAACTGTGGTATTAAACCTGTTTGACATGGCTAAAAGACCCACTGAAATTTCAGAGTGTAGTAGAATTGACGTTTTGGAGGATGTAACCTGCATGGCACAAAGACAATTACTCTATACCGACCCTCTAGAGGCAGCCCTCAATGACCCCATCCTCTGCCAAAATGAGGAAGATATTGCGGAAATAATGGCGGCACTAGATAGCAACTGACCACCCTATCCATAGTGGCGACCTCAGATTGAAGCTCTTGGGCCACCAAAGACGCCACAACAGCCTTCAATTGAGATGGCCCCTCAGTTGGAAAAGAAGCCCCTTCCAGCTCATCTCAAATATGCACACCTTGGTGCTCAAGAGACTCTGTCCGTGATCATTGCAGCAGACCTCACGGACCTAGAGGAAGACAAGCTACTCAGAATCCTACGCAAATACAAGGAGGCAATTGGGTGGACAATAAACGACATCAAAGGCCTTAGTCCATCAATCTGCATGCATCGTATCTTACTGGAAGAAGACATCAAGCCTACTGTTGATGCTCAAAGGTGATTGAACCCAATCATGAAAGACGTTGTTCGGAGTGAGGTCCTAAAACTTCTAGACGCTGGCATTATCTACCCAATTTCAGACAGTCCATGGATAAGCCCAACACAAGTTGTTCCTAAAAAATCAGGAATCACGGTTAGTACTAATGAAAAAGGGGAGCAAGTTCCTACAAGGTTGACTACGGGGTGGAGGGTGTGTATTGATTATCGCAAGCTAAATTCAGCCACACGAAAGGATCACTTCCCACTCCCATTCATTGATCAAATGGTGGAGCGATTAGCGGGTAAAGCATTTTATTGTTTTCTAGATGGTTATTCAGGGTATAATCAGATTCCTATTGCACCTGAAGATCAGGACAAAACTACGTTCACGTGCCCATTTGGCAATTTTGCCTATCGGCGTATGCCTTTCGGACTGTGTAATGCACCTGCCACTTTTCAGCGATGCATGATGAGCATATTCTCAGACATGGTGGAGCGAATAATTGAAGTGTTTATGGATGACTTCTCCGTATACGGAGATTCATTTGACAACTGTTTAGACAACTTGGCCACTGTTTTGGAAAGATGCAAAGAGACGCATTTGGTATTGAACTGGGAAAAGTGCCACTTTATGGTGAAGCATGGTATCCTACTAGGACACCTAATTTCAGACCGTGGAATCAAAGTGGACAAAGCCAAGATTGACGTCATTAGCAACCTGCCACACCCCACGTCAATCAAGGATATCATATCCTTTCTTGGCCACGCTGGGTTCTACAGAAGATTTATCAAGGATTTTTCTAAGGTTAGTCGACCTCTGTGCAATTTATTGTCCAAGGACTCAGACTTCATATTCGATGACAAGTGCCTCGAATCATTCACAACCCTGAAGACTCTTTTAACCACATCCCCAATTATCACCGCACCAGATTGGAACCTACCTTTTGAAGTCATGTGTGATGCATCAGGTTACGCAGTTGGAGCTGTTCTAGGAAAGCGACAAGACAGGCTACCAAGTGTGATATATTA
Source organism: Oemleria cerasiformis (assembly GCA_037349345.1). Lineage (NCBI taxonomy): Eukaryota > Viridiplantae > Streptophyta > Magnoliopsida > Rosales > Rosaceae > Oemleria > Oemleria cerasiformis. Next base: position 31,712,034 of record JAZGTL010000007.1, on the reverse strand, counting down.
CGCTAGCCGAACCTTAAACGATGCACAACTCAATTATTCAACAACAGAGAAGGAGCTCTTAGCAGTGATTTTCGCATTGGAAAAGTTCCGATCATATCTAATCGGAGCTAAGGTAATTATCTTCACTGACCACGCAGCATTGAAATACCTTTTTGCCAAGAAGGATTCAAAACCTAGACTCATACGATGGATTCTCCTGCTACAAGAGTTTGACATCAAAATTCGTGATAAAAAGGGGAGTGAGAATGTGGTGGCATACCACTTATCTAGGCTAGTGAACACCACTGCAGCAGAGTCTGAATCATTGCCACTCCAAGAAACTTTTCCTGACGAGCAGCTCTTCGCTCTTATGCAGCACACGCCCTGATATGCAGATATTGTGAATTTTCTGGTTAGTGGCAAACTTCCCATTGATATTACATCCCAACAACGAAAGAAGTTTCTATCCACTGTCAAATATTATTTCTGGGATGAACCCTACCTATTCAAGCACTGTGCAGACCAACTTATTCGAAGGTGTGTGCCAAGTGAAGAGCAGGAAAGTGTCCTACAATTTGCGCATCAATCTGCATGTGGAGGTCATTTCGGTCCAAAACGAACCGCAGCCAAAATTTTACAGAGCGGTTTCTATTGGCCTTCTTTATTCAAAGATGCTTGCACATGTTGTAAAGCATGTGATCGCTGCCAGCGTGTTGGAAACCAGTCTAAACGCAATGAGATGCCCCATCAGAGCATTTTGGTTGTTGAAATTTTTGACGTTTGGGGCATTGACTTTATGGGTCCGTTTCCCTCATCTCACGGCAATCTCTACATCTTAGTGGCTGTGGACTATGTCACTAAAAGGGTGGAAGCCGTGGCCAGTCCAACAAATCAAGGATCGGTGGTTCTCAAATATCTACAAGGTACAATTTTTCCTAGATTTGGAGTCCCCAGGGCTATCATAAGTGACGGAGGCAAGCACTTCTTGAATAAGCCTTTTGCCTCATTACTTGCAAAGCATGGCATCACTCATCGGGTGGCAACTCCGTACCACCCCCAAACATCTGGGCAAGTTGAAGTTTCTAATCGCGAGCTTAAGCGAATTCTAGAGAAAACAGCGTCTTCTACAAGGAAGGATTGGAGTACAAAGCTGAATGATGCACTATGGGCGTACCGAACAGCTTATAAAACCCCAATTGGGATGTCACCATTTCGACTAGTTTATGGCAAAGCATGCCATTTACCAATGGAGTTAGAGCACAAGGCATTCTGGGCAGTCAAGCAACTCAATCTTGCTTACGATGAGGCAAGAGAGCAGCGTAAACTGGAGCTTAGTGAGTTGGAAGAAATTCGGAATGACGCTTACGACAGTGCAAAGATCTATAAAGAGAAGACCAAGCTTTTTCATGATCGCCAGATTTTAAGAAAGGAATTTCATCCAGGACAGAAGGTACTCATATTTAACTCCAGACTCAGACTCTTTCCAGGGAAGCTTAAGTCCCGCTGGTATGGACCATTTGAAGTTGTCCATATACATCCACATGGAGCAGTGGGTATAAAGAATTTCCAAACCGGAAAGGAATTCACAGTTAATGGACATCATCTGAAACCTTATTTGGAGTCACCCTACGGCCTAGCTAAGGATGTCGTGCCTCTACAAACGCCTACTCCATGATCCTAGCAGCCCTACGTCACGCTCTAGACGTTAACTTAAGCGCTTAATGGGAGGCAACCCACCTATATCCTTTTCAATAGTGTATTCGTTTTTGTTTTACTTTTTTACATTAAAGTACCCTCTACTTAACTAACATGCAAAGACCGTTTTCTGTTGTTACCTAACACTACGTGTGATTTCAGGCATACATGGTTGATTTGATTGGCACGCCCTATCAACTAGCAGTCGGGTATAATCATACAACAAAATGTAGACATGCTTCAAAATCTAAATACCAAGGATGGAGGAGTCATACCTGGGCTGATGATGATCGTGATCCTAGGTCTATTATTACAACACTTTTACATCAAATGAATTGATAAAAACCTAGGAGTCTACACCCTACTCTAAGTTTGGGGGTTGGGCCTGCACACACACTAGTCTGGGTCAGTATCTATTCATTAAAAAAAAAAAAAAAACTACAGCCCAAATCGTAGTGAGTTTACTTGCCGGCCCAACCAAGCACGTGAGCTGTATCCAGGCCCAAGTCAAGAAGCCGAAGCCGTCCAAGCCCACTCCAGCGACGGTCACGTGGGTACCCAACCTGGCCCTCATGCGCCTTACTACTAGGCCCAATCACATCTTGGGCCCAGGTTCCAAGAAGATCCACACTAGCCGGGCAGCCCACGATACAACCCCGCCTAATTAGACTTGGACCCATAAAGACTACCGGCCCAATCACAACTGAGGTCTGACCCGCAGTCAACTCGGGCCCTACTCTTGGGCCTGCTATCAAATCCGGCCCAATTTCGAGGACCTCAGCCGATAATGGACCGGGCCTATGTTGGCTCCCCCCGTTTCACCTCCGCCTCCGATGGACTGTTTCCTCGTGGGTCCAAGCCAATCGATAGTACTAGCCCGAAGCTTACAACCTAGTCCTCCTTTCCTTACTCATGAGCCGATCGGGCCCACTTTTTGAGCCGGGTACCCCTAGCCATATGCCCGAGTGTTCCCGCCATTGGAGTGGGCTTATGCCCGCACTTTGGCACATTACAGGTCACGACCCATTAGCTTACTCATGGGCCTCTCGATCCGCCCACTTTCGGCCCCCGGCCAATAACCGCCTCGGTTCAAGGCACGGTGGCGCAGACCCCCGATCTTCGGTCAGTACCTGCACACCCACCATCACCACCATCGTCTCCGACAGCCGGTGATGGCCCACACAGACACATCACAGGGCAGTTCAAATGTTCCCTCACCAACAACCAAGCATCCAGAGCATTAACAAAACATTTCAAATGAGCACATCCGCACACATATGCATACCATATTTGCAGAAATGAGGGTATGCATACCAGATTTGCATAAATGAGGGTATGCATACCAGATTTGCAGAAATAAGGGTTCGTTACCTTTCAAGGGCTTCTGTCCAATTCCCTGGCCCGCTCCAGGTCTCTTCTCCATCCCACCTCCATTTCTCCCACCTACAAACCAGTAACCGCTTCCACATCCAACCACATGAACATCACCGAAAATATACATCAATCACCACAAACAAAAACAAACATACAAAACAAAAAAATGGCTCAAGCACCCGATCGGAAAAAGCACGGGGACCTTACCTCGTGACCACTGCCGATCGATGATGCTGGTTCCCTCTCAACCGCTGGAGCAGCGAGGTGATGGTCGGTGTCACAGCCGTCCTCATTTCCACCGTACTGGGCTCCGACGGGTGCTCGAGTTTCCTAGCATTTGAGGCATTTCTCTCGGACATGGTTGGGTATCGGCGATGGGGAGGTTTGTGGTGGCTCTCACCTTCACGACGATGGTGAATCGTAGCCGACAATAATCGGAGCAACAGCACGGCGTGCGATGTCCCTGGGTATTTTCGGGGTTTTGGGACAAATTTCTCCGTTTTTTTTCACTGACACACGACGGCTAGGGTGCGAAATGAAGCCCTAATTCTGAAGATAAGAGTTTTATACGTGCATCCAAACGGTGGCGTTTTGGGCCACCATCAATTGACACACGACGGCGTCGTTTTCCTGAGCCAGGAGCACAGCAGGTCTTTGGTTCGACCCCAGGTGCTCTTCTTTCTTTCTATTTTCTTTTCCTTTTTTATTTTTATGTTAATTCTTTCTTTTGTTTTGTTTTTCCTTATCCTTTTCTTTCGCATTTCTTTGTCTTTTTTCTGTTACACCACGGGGACATGTTGCATGATAAGTTTGGGGGTAGGAAACTATCATTTTGTTTGTGTCTATTAAATAAAAATAATAATAAAAAAAAACATTTTAGAAAAAAATTACAAAAGATTTTGTTTAAGATTTAATTTGATTTTTCCTTCCCAATTTATTTTTAATGCACTCTATGTGCTATGATTGAAATTTGAAAATTCATAAGCGAGATTAAATATTAGAGCATGACCACCAAGAACATATAATTGAGTTTTGCACACAATTCTTACCATATTCAATTTCGCACATGCACATCAACTTATTTGTGGAAATTAAATTTGTTTCAAGCATGCTAATTTTTCTTACCCTAAGATTGTGGGTTATTTAATTTGTTACCATCCAAGGTTCGAAAAAGTGAAAGCCATAAATAAATAGGAGGTGAGTCCGAGCCCTAAAATAAGGGTGTGCATTTACCCATCAATTACATGCTAGCCTTTCCAATTCGAGTAAATAAATCATTTGGGACATTTGTTGTCTGGTGCCCTAAAGTCATCTGCTTTGGGAGTCATCGATCTAAAGCTCGTTACATGGGTTGGATAGAAAGCTTGCTTAATGTTAAATAAAATTCCATCATTTGTTATACAAAAAAAAAAAAAAATTAGTAAATAAATAAATAACAAACAAATAAAATAAAATAAAATTTTCAAGCAAGAATGCTTTGGATGGTGATAGGTTAAGTGATTTTACAGTTGGTGGGTACAGATGTAATGCAAGTGAGGGACTGGTTTAACACTTACAATTTTGTTGAGATTCACATTACACGAATATGGTTTATGGATTGCTCACCAGAATCTGGTAATCTTCTGTTTTGAAAGTGTGGATTTACTCTCTCTTTTAGCCTTGCTTATGACTTGAGAATTTTGATTTTGCTTTTATGAGTGTTGCTTTATATTCAATGGAAGGAAGGTTAAATTAAGTTTAACAAATTTTGAAAGCGTTTGTGGGTATCGTAACTGGTAAACCCTCAGGAGACACAACTCCTCCTACTAGGGACACCTAGGGGTTTAAAGGCGTGTAGTGTTTGCTCAGCACTATCGAGTTCCCTGTGAAAGTGGCATTTTATTTTTCTCAATGTCTTCTTAGTTTTGTTTTATTTACTCGAGGACAAGTAACAATTCAAGTTTGGGGGTATTTTATGAGCAAAAATATACTTGTATTTCCCATATATTTAATTAGTTATTATTATTATTTTGGGAGGAATTGATACTCAAATTTATTATATTGACAGATTTATTCTAGAATGAGTATTTGGAGCAAAAGAAATAAGTATATCAATGAAATCCCAATTCAAGTAGGAGAGGGCATATGCTTGCCTATTTCTATTCAAACTAGGACTTAGATTTTCTTATTTGTATTTTACTCCTTTTCAAAGTAGGATTAGGAATCTTTCCTTATAAATACCCAAGCTTGGCTTAGATTTAAGGAGACCAGAATTCAGATTACAAATCTCCATCTAAGAGTACGGCAAAGCTGGGATTTCGGCTACCCTTGTTCTACAAACTGTTTGTTCTCTTAACTTCAATTTTAATGAAATGGTTCTATTCATTATGAGCATGAGTAGCTAATTTTCTCACTAGGTTTAGACCTAAGCCTTAACATTATTATGTGATTTATCCTTTTCCTATGTTGTCGTATATGCATGCTTTGAATCTTTAATCACTGTTTAAAACTATCTTTATGTCTTAATGCTTGATCACCCTTAGGATATTTAAACAAGTAATTTGATGCAATTTTATTGGAATGCCCACCTAAAAATTGGGATTAGCTTCTTGTGATTAAGAATTGTAATACATCTAGGTTAAATGCCATAACTAAGAGATTGCATGGTTATAAAAGATTTTCATGAGCTTAATGAATCTTGCACGTAGAATTAGATCTAAATGCCATAGACTAATCGTATGTTAGATATACGTTTTCACTTGAATGCCCACAAGGAAAATATGCTTTCGAAAAATCTAACCTTCAAAGTTGCATGTATTGATTCATAGATTATTTTCTAAGTCACATATGATTGTTAATGGTGAAGGTTGAACCCTAGTACTTGTTTAATTGTTTTTAAACTCAATTTACCCTTGTATTTGTTGCTTGATTTTTATTCCGTTACCAAACTTCTTGCAATTTACTTTATTATTAATTAAGAGTAAATACTAAAATAAGAAACATCAACATTAGTCCCTGAGGAAATCGACCCTGCTTCCAGTGCTATACTACAATAGCCCCGTACTCTTGTAGGTATTATTTATGTGATTTTAACCCTTGTTTTACAGGTGTGAAAAATCCTATTAGATGCTATTGCAAATTTGAGTCATGGTTTTCAGGAGCTGCATGTGTGGATCAATGATCTTCCCCCTTCTTTGATTGTTCTGCTTTGGGTTCGCCTCAGGGCTTTGTTTTGTAGTTTCTTTTTTGGAAAAACTATGACCGCCTAGCTACCACATTGACATCCCCTGTAAAACTTGCTGGCCGGCCGGTGAGCAATCCCATTGCATATAATAAATTAATAATATCAAGTATCGATATTGCGTTTTATTATGAATATCAAAAATATCGAAACTTAAGATCTCATAAATACCATACCCATTACTAAAGTCATCCCATTATATATATATTATGTATCGCAACGAATTAATCCTAGACACACCTCATATATATATATATATGAAGAAAATCCTTTGAATCCCACCCGCGGTTAAAAAATCTGTTTTTAGTTCATATCACTCAAATTAAACCTGAGATAATTAATAGTCTTCATATTAGATGTGACAACAAAACTCCAAATAAATAGATAATTAAATATACAGAAAACTCAATTTAAACATGCAGTAGCTTGTAGTCATATTATTAGTTTTAATTTCTTACAAGATATATATGCCGTAGCTCGTGTGTACAATTTACCTGAGGCATACCCAAGCGAGAAACCATCAATAGAAGTAGTGCATGTGTAAAAATATATACATATTTTTATACTTTCGGACTAGGAGGAGGAAGCAACCATTTGGAACCCTCAATGTAGCCAAGGCTGAGGAAGGGTTTCACTTCTGCGTCCGTCAGCTGTTTTGTGGATTTTGCCCTCCCCGCCGGGTTTGCTCCCGGACCCGAAGTCTTGTACTCTCCGAAGAACACGGTGCTGCACCCAATATCGTAATTAATTAAAATATGAGTATAGATACATTGTACGTATCAAGTTTGGATGTCAAGTTCATCTGGTAACTTTCAATTTTTTGTATATATTGGCACACTCTTATTCACGATGGATGAAAGTCAGTGACATCAACTTAATATCAAACCTAATACCCCTATTCCGATAAATAATATATAGAAACATGAGTAATGCTGCAATATTAGGCAAGATATGAAAATGTTTCAATTTAATTTAAAGATTTAATTAGCTTACTTGTCACGGTCCGGCTTATTATCGTTGCTCCAACCTATGGGATTAATCACCCCCGTCATGGTGGTATAGGCATATACCACCTTGGGGCTGATCCTCCATGCCCTGCCCAAAAAGGTGTCTTTGCCGGTTCCGGTAATGGAGCAGTGGACAAATGAGTATCCATTATCTTCTGTGGCTGTGTCCCTTGCTTGTGCAGTAATCACCGTTAATCCAGCATCTCCAAGTACATTTAACTCTGTGTTCTACATGACATACACAAACAAATAAAAAAATAAAAATTAATTCTAGTTAAAAATTATCGTATGATGTAAAATTTATTGTTATATGGTGGATTCACATCAAGTATTATTGTTATTTGTTAGTAAAATCCTCACTAGAATGTGATTATTAGGGGACATTACCAGGTAGAGAGACTTCCCACTTCCCCAGATGAAATCCACAGTGCCTTCAATGAAACAATCTTTGAAAAAATGATTGCCTTTGTCATCACAAAGTGTGTCCTGAAATCCATGCAGCTTGCAATTGTAGAAGGCGGACCTGTTCCCAGACACCCTCACCGCCACCGCCTGCGCTCCGACCATTTTCCCGTCCGGCCTTGGCGCCGAGTTCTACATATAATTAAAAACACAAATTAATTAATATACAAATAGACAATATATATATATATATATATATATTCTCGTAACAAAATAAGTTTGTGTAATAAAAGTCATAATGTAAAGTGACATTGATGATGTTATAGATATTAAGATATATAATTACATACTTTAAAAATAATATTAGCAGCCACAAAATAGTCAGATTCTGCAATTACTGAGGCACTATCCACGGTCCCATATTGTTTGGCCGTCCCACCAAAAGTCAAAACTGGCATACTAGTTGGGTTGCCATAAAATGTGACAAATGGTTTATTTCTAGGAATTGTGATTTTCTCGTTGTACTCCCCTGCTCCAATGTACACAATGACGCGGTTGGTGTTCCCCGCCGGAATGCTATTAATCGCCTCCGTGACGGTCTTGAACTCGCCGCCTCCTTCCTTCATGACCTTGATGATTTTTTGACCAGCCTCCGCCTTCACAAGTGCTGGGTCAAGTGTGCTCTGCCGCTCTGTGTACGGTTTCACGTTGTCATTGAACCACGTGTTGACTTGGGATTTCTCGGCTGGTATTAAGATATTGTCATCCGCGGTGGCAACGGTGGCAGCGAGGAGAAATAGGGTCGTGATTAGAGGTGCACGGCCGCCCATGAATGAATTTTTTCCGGTCATTTTTTTTGGTCTTTTTGGTTTATTGGGTAAGGGTTTGATTTTATAGCTAGGCCATAATGCATGAGGAGCTTAAGGCCGGGCACAGCCACACAAGAGACGGGTAAGTATTAACCATAGAAAAATAGATATGTGAGACCTTGGAGAGCTTCTCGGCCGGACATTTTTGCTTCCAATTTGGGGATGTTCGTTTGCTTTTGAAAGCTTCTCGATCGGACATTTTTGCTTCCAATTTGGGGATGTTCGTTTGCTTTTGAAAGCTTCTCTATCGGACATTTTTGCTTCCAATTTGGGGATGTTCGTTTGCTTTTTAGAGATCATTTTATAGGACGGTATATATTTAATTTACGTGTTATAATATATATAAGTGAATATTTATTAATTATTATGTTTTAAAAATTAAAGAATATCAAATATATCATCTATTCATATATTATAATACGTAAACAGCTGAATGCGAAATATGATATCACATCATATTTTGGACCATTGTATTAACCAAAAACATAACATAAACACACAGCTGGCTTAGCTAGCTACGTACGTACAGCTCAATTTGGGAAGGAAGAGGGCGTACTTGGGACTTCGGAGTAATTGGGATACTATATCTATCTATATATGAGATCTTAACGTTTATAAATTTTCTTTAATCTCTTGCACTTTCTCTTTTTGTGTCTTGGTTCCTAACAAGCATACTAAATGTTAAGGGCGTGTTTACCTATCCTAAATGAAATTAAAGGTAATGAGAAAAATGCGTGTTTACTTACCCTAAATTGAATCAAATGTAAGGATTTTCATTACCTATTTTTCATACGTTTACTTACAAATAGGTGATCAATAAGTACATGGAACTCATTCAAAATAGATAATCTCATTACCTATTTTAGGGTAATAGGATTACCAGGGGATGTGTTAATGATTCTCATTACCTTATTTCATGATATTTATTTACTAAAATACCCTGCAATTTTAAAATAATTCCAAATAACCCAAATCAATAGCAAAAATAAAATAAAATAACTAAAAATGTAGTTTAGAAGTATTAACTTACAATATAATTCTAAGCAATAATTTTCTCATGTGAATAAATCCTCATTTCTGCCACTTAGTACTATGGCCTAATGGTATTCCTCTCCACACGTTATGTGGGAGCTAGGTCTTTGGTTCGACTCTCATAAATGGTGAGGTCGATACCCAATGTTTATATTGTATTCCAATATTTATCAATTAATTTAAAAAAAAAATCATGCATCTTTTCTCAGATTTTATTAATGAGTAATCACAAGAAGATTTATGACATTTTAGACTTGTTAATAATGGCTAAATAATTATTTTTAATGACGCCAAGTATATGCACCATACTTCTAAATCTTATTTGCTAAACAAGTATCTTCGATTTATGATGAAAGTCTTGCGTTGAGGGAAACTAATTAAAAACAGTTCCCACATAATAGTGGTCTTTAGCAGTTTTTGTTGTAGTTAGAATACATATATATAAAAATGTTATTCTTTTATTTTTGTGTAAGGGCATTTTAGTAATCAAGTTAGTTTTTATTCAGATTCATAGAAACTAGTAAACAACAATGAAAATCAATCTCATTAATGTCCTAATTCTATATGGTCAGTAAACAGCTCAATAGGAATGAATACCTACTTCTCTGATTACTTACTTCTCTGATTGCCTATTTCTTCGATTGCCTACTTCTCCCAATATTCCTAGTAGTAAATGTGCCCTAAATGTATTCAGACGGTTGCGATCGAAAAACAATTAATTAGTGTGATAGGTATCCACCGGCCAGTTTACTTCTCTGACTGCCTACTTCTTCCAATATTCTTGGTAAGTAAAACGTGCTCTAAATGTATTCAGACGGCTTGCAGTCAAGCTCCCTTCTGCCTTTACAGTCAAGCATATGAAGCATATGCTAGGTCATTCTACTTGGCTCCAATTAAGGATGAAAATATCGATATTATTGATATCGATATCGTTTACGCTCAACAAAAATAGTGGAAATTTTGTCCAAAAGTTGGAAATTTTTAATGAAACTTTGGGAAAACCTTAAGAACCCAATAATGGTTATATAAGACTTATAAAAATTATAAAATGACTTTGATATATTAAGTATATATATAATATATAATATGATACAATATGATATGATGCTGATTAACAATATAAAACCTTAAACATAAATAGAAATTAAAACATAATTGTATTGATAATTTCGCACCAAGGATACTTTACTCATTGAATTTCACTAAAAACAAGTAGAGTGTCTACCAGATTCGTTTTAGTCACTAGTTTTTATTTTGAAGGTTAAAATCTCTAAATAACAAATAAATAACAATAACAAGTAAAAGAATTGCAATGTATTTCTATGTTATTTAGCGAGTGCAATGAATTATACTAAAAAATTTATATAAAATAATTAGATTTTATAATGCAGACAATGTAAACAATTAGTGCAATGAATGTGTACAATTTTCAATAGAGCACGTATTCTTTTTTTCGCCAAATTAATAGAGCATATATTAATTGATAATAAATAAACAATATATTTAACATGATTGACAATAAATTATATTTGTAAGCTAATTTGTTACATCTTGTCCCGCAAATTCGATAATTTGAAATTTATTTGGACCAAATTACCCCTACGAGCTTCGTAGGGCCTTGTTTATTTAGAGGAATTGGACCTTGCTTTGTATGTGTGTGGCTTGAGCTCAAAAACTGTAACGACCCGGAAATTTAATTATTGAATTTTTGTAAATTATTTTGCAAAAAGACGAACTTACCCTTGGTTGTAAAGGGGCGTGAAAGTCAATTTTTGTTTCGAGACACTTTTAGATGTGTTTCGGGTACCGTTGCATAGGTCTCGAACTCACGAGTTCGTAGATAGGTAGCATGCGGAAAACAGAGTTCGTGTACGAAAGATACGAGTCTAGAATGTTAGGGGTATTTTGGTAATTTGGAAGGGGTAGATATTTTTTTTAACCCCCAATTGATTTGATCTTATCCCCATCTTCATTTTTTAACCCCCAAACTCGTGTGACCCAAACTCACAAAACCATAAATTGGGACTTTAATTCAAGGCCAAGTCTCCCATTTTCGTGGAACTAATCGGAATCTCCTCCTTCCCACGATCACAGTCGTACCAACCATCAGAGGAGACAACCGCGGAGGACACCAAACCGAGGGAAGGACTGAGAATTTTTCGATTGATTTTCCAGCCAATACATATATGGGTTTCGTATTTGAGGTCATTTCTGAGTTCCTGGGTTCGAGTAGATAGATTTAGACCTAAAATTTGTAAAGAATGGTTGAGTTTTGAGGAAGTTAGGAAAAGTTCAAGGTCGACTGGAAATGACGACGGCGTAATCGTCTTCTCCGGTGAGGGAATCCAGATTCTGGCCACCTGCGACAGCGACAATGACGATGGTCCGGTCATCGTCTCTGATGAAGTCCGGTGCCTGGTCCAACCGACGGTGGCTGACGTAGCATGCCACGTGGCAGCCACGTGGTAACCAGTCAGCATCAAGCTAGCCGTCAGTTGACCATTGAGTCAAATGACGCCGTCAAGGGTTTGACGGAATATGCTGACGGCGTTAGCATATTCTGTCAAAATCTAACGGAGCTTGATGGAACACTAACGCAATTAGTCTGGACGGAATAATTCAATTTTATTAGAGATTCTGTTAGGTTTGACAGAATATTCTGTCAGGGTTGCCAAAATATTCCGTCAGGATTGACAAAATATTCCACGTGAATAGTATCGATGCGTGTAGGCGCGTGAGGGCGCGTGGCGCATGTCCTGGCCTTCTACCGGCGCGTGGCGGCCCGTGGGACCGATTCCGTGGCCACGGTGACGCGTGGCTAGGGTTTTGGGACATTCCAGATCGGATTTTAGCGATTTTGAGGCCGTAGGAGTTCGTTTAGAGCCCCGTTTGGGTAATCACAGCGGTAATGCTTGACTAGGAAGGGGGTTTTGGGCTAAGGAGGTCAAGGGAGTTGGGTCATTAATGTGTCAAAGAGTTCCTTGGGGCTAGGGCTTCCTTGATTTGGTATTTTAGTTGCGCTGTGAACGGACTAGGTTTCCGAGATTGCATAGGATGCGTACTTTTAGGTATTATGTTATACCACAGGGTTCTCCGATGATTGCCGTGGAGGATGTCTTTCTCCGCTACATTGTTGAGGGTTCTCCGACTGGCGTTAGAGGGTACATCTCCGCCAGATAGTTGAGGGGTTCTCCGATGTAAGCATTCGAGGGATCTTTCTCTGCCATATCGTTGAGATCTGAGGTGTGCTCAGGATGAGCCGGGATATCGAGTTACCATTCGGCGTGCTCAGGATGAGCGGGATTTCGATTACCACTCGGGGTGCTTAGGATGAGCAGGGATATCTAGTTACCACTCGGGGTGCTCAGGAGGAGCGGGATATCGAGTTACCACTCGAGGTGCTCAGGATAAGCAGGGATATCGAGTTACCACTCGGGGTGCTCAAGACGAGCTGAGATATCGAGTTACCACTCGGGGTGCTCAGGATGAGCAGGGTTATCGAGTTACCACTCAGGGTGCTCAAGATGAGCAGGGATATCGAGTTACCACTCGAGGTGCTCAGGAGGAGCGAGATATCGAGTTACCACTAGGGGTGCTCAGGATGAGAAGGGATATCGAGTTACCACTCAGAGTGCTTAGGAGGAGCGAGATATCGAGTTACCACTCGGGGGGCTTAAGATGAGCAAGGATATCAAGTTACCACTCGGGGTGCTCAAGATGAGCAAGTTATCGAGTTACCACTCGGGGTGCTCAGGAGGAGCAGGATATCGAGTTACCACTCGGGGTGCTCAGGACGAGCTGGGATATCGAGTTACCACTCGGGGTGCTCAGGAGGAGCAGGGTTATCGAGTTACCACTCAGGGTGCTCAGGATGAGCAGGGATATCGAATTATCACTCGGGGTGGTTAAGAGGAGCAGGATATCGAGTTACCATTCGGGGTGCTCAGATTGAGCAGGGATATCTAGTTACCACTCGGGGTGCTCAGGAGGAGCGGGATATCGAGTTACCACTCGGGGTGCTACAGACGATCCGGGTTATTGAGTTACCACTCGGAGTGCTCAGGGTGAACAGGGATATCGAGTTAGCACTCAAGGTGCTCAGGATGAGTGGGATATCGAGTAACCACTCGGGGTGCCCAGGATGAGCAAGGATATCGAGTAACCACTCGGGGTGCTCAGTAGGAGCGGGTTATCGAGTTATCACTCGGGGTGCTCAGGACGAGCCGGGTTATCGAGTTACCCCTCTAGGTGCCCATGATGAGCAGGGATATCGAGTTACCACTCGGGGTGCTCAGGAGGAGCGGGTTATTGAGTTATCACTCAGGGTGCTCAAGACGACGCCAGTTATCGAGTTACCACTCGGGGTGCTCAAGACGAGCCGGGTTATCGAGTTACCACTCGGGGTGCTCAGGATGAGCTGGGATTTCAAGTATGACTTGGAGTAAGTCATTGAGACTCAATTCAACCAAGTCTGGTACCTTCGTCAACCGGGTATGTTGGTTGGTGTGGGCGGTGACCCAGATTGATGAATTATTGACGGTTCACAATAGGGTGACACGTTAATTGTTTTGTTAGATTACGGAGGAGATCCTCCGAGATAGTTGTTAACTACTAGGCTATCCTGCGTCTGAAAGGTCGTTGAAACCCCTGTAAAGTACATTTTTTTTTTCTGAAGGTTAAGGGTATTTTTAGGTATTAAACTTTTGTGTTAAAAACTGTCAGTCGAGAGGCTGGGTCATAAAACAGGTTCGTGAGGTTACCCCGTAGGGCCACCACTGGTCTGAGGTTTCAGTAGTGTCTGACCTACTGTCAATCTGGTATCATAGCTTGTTAGCAGAGGGACTTCGAATCATGATCAGGGTTCTCACATTGTGATATATGGCGAAACTTTGGCTCTTACCCTGATATGACCAGGCCGGTTAGCCACCAGTGTGGTTGCTTGGTATCGATGGACTAAGACGGTTAAACAGTCCTTAAGGGGAGATTCTCCCATAATTTTGGCAGAGTCCTCATAATTACAGTGTTAGGAATTAAGGGTATTTCTGGAATTTTCCTTAGGTTGTCAGACGGGAGTAGGGTTCTTCCAGGGTTTCGAGGGGAAATTTGGGAAAGGTCCTTACATTTGGTATCAGAGCGCCAGGTTTAACTTCCTGCAGACCGCACACTTGTGTGCAAATTATTTAAGGATTCCTGTCAAAGAGATGCCTCCGAGACGTTGTCTTTTCAGCGACCTTAAATTAAGGGAGGCGGAGGTTATATGAAGCATGGGCAAGGTAGATGTCGATGTTGCTCGTGAGTGGACCTTGGTTATAAACTGCAATGCATACATACAAGTATATTTGAATTAAATTCTATTATGTATTTCTTTTGGCAAATTTCCGGAATTTAGAAATTATTACTAGACACAGGTTTTCCATATTTCAGTGAAAATGTTTTTTGGGGAAATGGCCTGGTTTTTGGACTCGGTTTTTATGTTATCTTGACGTGGTAATTATTGAGTCCGTGATTTTGGGTTAGACCCATATTTATGATTCATTGGATTTGGCCATAAATGATTTTTCAATGGCTTTGGCATAGGCAAAGAAACAAGGATTTTAAACACACGGATTTGGTTTTCACTGGATTTCTGTCCCCGATGGTCAAGGTTTCTCCGACTGGCGTTGAGGGGTTTTGCTCCGCTGGTTCGTTGAGGGTTCTCCAACGCTGGTGTCAAGGGTTTTCTCCACCGGGTCGTTGAGGCTGTCTACGCATATCACAGGTTTCTGCACCACTTGAGGTATATCGGGTATGCAGGGTCAGGGTTTTCTCTGACTGGCGTTGAGGGGTTTTGCTCCACTGGATCGTTGAGGATTCTCCGACGTTGGTGTCGAGGGGCTTTTCTCCACCGGGTCATTGAGGTTGTCTATGTATAGTACAGGGTTCTGCACAACTCGAGGTATATCGGGTGTGTGGAGAGTATTTTGGGAACAGTGGGTTATGTTTTGATATATATTGTGTCCATGTCTGTTTACATGATTTTTTTTAACTCCTTTGAGGATGGTTTTCAAAGTAGGGTTGCGGACCACGAAATGTTTTCATTATTTGGATTTTTGTGGGTCCCACTGAGTGTTTTTACAAAAGATTGATTTTTTCGGCAAGTTTTTGGCTTATCTTTATGGACTTGTTTGAACAGAAATTTTATGTATGCATGCATTGTTTTATATATGATGAAGGGTATTTTCCATCACGTATTCGCCAAGGTTTTCTCCGACTAGCGTTGGACGGAATTTTTCCTAGACTTGAATGGTAAGTTTTTTTTTCCTCCGCCAGGTCATGGATATGCTCTGATTCTTGCGTGCCATGAAACTCTCAGCTAGATCGTTGAGGCTGACTGCACTTGGTACACGTGACCCTATCTGACACCTGCTTCGAGGTATGTTCGGTCATGTGACGTCATGACTTGAGGTGATGGTAGCCATGCTGGGAGTAAGACCCGCAGTGGATTTCTCAGGCTCAGAGACTTGTTTCGAGCTATGTTCCAGGTTGAATGGATTATGGTGCCTCCAGGATGTCTTCTCGCCTACAGTTTGTTGTCGAGACTGGACTAGGGAGATGTGCAGAGTGCACAGGTTCTACAGGGAATTGCATCTGGGGCCCAGTTCGTATCGATGGTGACGCAAGAGAACTTGAAACAGGAGGTTGGTTCTTTGACCTGAGTTAAGGGAATTTCAAGGACGAAATTTATTTAAGGTGGGTAAATTGTAACGACCCGGAAATTTAATTATTGAATTTTCGTAAATTATTTTGCAAAAAAACGAATTTACCCTTGGTTGTTAAGGGGCTTGAAAGTCAATTTTTATTTCGAGACACTTTTAGCTATGTTTCGAGTACCGTTGCGTGAGTCTCGAACTCATGAGTTCGTAGACAGGCGGGATGCGGAAAACGGAATTTGTGTGCGTAAGATGCAGGTCTAAAATGTCAGGGGCATTTTGATAATTTGGCAGGGGTAGATATTTTTTTTAACCCCCAATTGATTTGATCTTATCCTCATCTTCATTTTTTCTACTCTCTTTCTCTCTAGACTCTCATCCCCCTCCCCCCGCCCGAACCTTTGTGACCCAAACTCACAAAACCCATAAATTGGGACATTGATTCAAGGCCAAGTCTCTCATTTTGGTGGAACTAATCGGAATCTCCTATTTCCCACGATCACAGCCGTACCAACCATCGGAGGAGACAACCATGGAGGACACCGAACCGAGGGAAGAAAAACCAAGAATTTTCCGATCGGTTTTCCAACCAATACATGTATGAGTTTCGTGTTTTGAGGTCATTTTTTAGTTCCTAGGTTCGAGTAGATAGAATTAGACCTAAAATTTGTGAAAAACGGAAATTTTATTTGGGACTTTTCTTAAATTAATTTGCAAAAGGACGAAATTACCCTTGGTTGTGTAAGGGGCTTGAAAGTCAATTTTTGTTTCGAGACAATTTTGGTTGTGTTTCGGGGATCGTTGCGTAGGTCTCGAACTCACGAGTTCGTAGACAGGCGGCATGCGAAAAACAGAGTCTGTGTGAGAGAGTTGTGGGTCTAGAATGTTCTGGGGCATTTTGATAATTTGGCCTTGGTGGATATTTTTAACCCCAAGCAGATCAAATCCTCCTCATTTCACTCTCTCTCTTCGCGACTAACCCAAACACGTGACATCAAACCCAAAAACCCTAAATTTCAAACTTCAATTCTAGGTAAGATCGTCCGTTTTGGTTCCACTAATCGGACTCTCCTCCTTCCTACGATCAAGAACATACCAACCGTTGCAAGAAGTAGCCGTGGGAGACACCGAACCGAGGAAAGGAAAAATCGGAACTTTCGATCGATTTTTCGGCTAACACAGGTATGGGTTTCGTGTTTAGACTTTTTTTTAGTTCCTGGGTTCGAGTATATGGATTTAGACTAAATTTTTCTAAAAAACGATTAATATTTGAGGAAGTTAGGAAAAATTCAAGGTCGCCCGACAATGGAGTTTTTCGGTAACGGTAGATGGCGGCGCACGGCGGAGCGGTCGTCTTCTCCGGCGACTCTCCGATGACTGGCTCGGTCAGAGAGGGGCTAACGTGGCATACCACCTGGTAGTCATGTGGAGGCCACCTGGCGACTGAGCTAGCGCCGAGTCAGGCGCATGCGGTACTGTAGCAGCGCGTGAGGTACTGTAGCAGGCGCATGACGGCGCATGGCGACGCGTGGTCCAGCCTTCCGCAAGTGCGTGGCGGCACGTGGGATTGATCTTTAGGTCACGATGATGCGTGTCGACAAGGTTTCAAAGTTTCAGACCTGTTGCCGCAGGTTTCGGGTTAATCAGACATCATTTAGGGGCAATTTTGGGCATCCGAAGTGGCTGCATTTTTAGTGTGACGCGAGCAAACCTCCCGGGGTTTAGGGAGTCTGAATGTAGGGTTTTTAATATTAGTTGGTAATCTCGATTGTTATTTTTGACAGGCGATACTGCTCCGGGAACTTCGTAGGAGCGTATGACTCGGGATTGAGCTTATTCAGACGTGTGGTGAGTGGACTTTGGTTTTGTAAATTATAATGCATGCATAAAGGTATATTTGATATAATTTCTTGTTACGTAGTGTATTTGGAAAATTTCTGGAATTTAGAAAATTAAGACATTATTAGTACTGGACACGGGCTTTCAATAATTATTTGGAAATGACATTTTGGGCTATGGCCTGCCTTTATGGTTTCGAGTTTTTTATGGTTTAACTTGATTGATTTTGGATTTCGGTCAAGTCCACGATTTTGAGTTTAAACCGATTTTGCAATGAATTTGGCCTAAGCTAAGAAACAAGGATTTCAAAACATGGATCTGAATTATTGTCCCCGAGGGTCAAGGTTTTCTCCGATGCTAGCGTCGAGGGTCTTTCTCCGCCAGATCGTTGAGGCGAGCTACGGCTCGGGAGTCCATTCGGGGAGCGGTGAGTCAGGTTTATGATATTTTGTGTCCATATTGATTTCATGGTTTTTAAACTCCTTTGAGGAGGGTTTTCAAAGCAGGGTTGTGGACCACGAAATATTTTCATTATACGGATTTTCGTGGGTCCCACCAAGTGTTTTAAGAAAAGATGGATTTTTCCGGTGGGTTTTCGGATTATCTATATATTATATTTATATAAAAAGGAATTTTATGTTAAGCATGCATGGTTTTACTCGTGGTGGGGGAAAGGTATGTTTTCCTCAGAAATGATTTTTAAATGATTATTTTGTTCACTCACAATTTTTGTGTTTTAAATCCCCTCTAGGCCGTTGAGTTGACGTGGGCATATCCAGAGGCGGAGGCATTAAATTTTCAGCTGTGTGTTTACCTAGACTATCGAGTAGGATATCTATTTATGTATTTACTTGTCCTACCTAGATGCTCTGATAAGTCTTTTGGACTTATTGTAAAATTGTGGTTACATCGTTGGATGGTTGACTTTATTGGAATTTGGACTTATTGTAAAATTTTGTTATCTGATCCTTTGTCCAACATGTGGAAGAGGGTTAACCAATCCTTAAGGGGAGATTCTGCCAGATTTTTGGCAGAATTCTCATAATTAATTGCAAGGGCTTAACGGTATTCTGGGAATTTCTTTAAGTTGTCTGACGGAAGCAGGGTTTTTCCAGGGTTTCGAGGGGAAATTCTGGAAGGGTCCTGTCAGGTTATGTCCCGAACAATTTCTGGTCGGGAAGAGGTATTTCCTACAATCATTTGAAGGTATTTTTTGTAGAGCTTTTGTCCATATTCTGAAAAACGAGAGATCCAAGCTTGACGCGAAGGCAAAAGAATGCATCTTCGTAGGATATGGAAATGAAGAATTTGGTTATATGCTATGGAATCCTATCAACCGGAAGATTATCATACGTAGAGATGTTGTCATCTTTGAGAATCAGAACATTGAAGACATTCAAATAGGTGATAAGCCTGATAGTCAAGGAGAGTATCCAATGAATATGGATCCAGTTCCTCCTCCTAGAGAGCATGATAACGGGGGAGATGCAATCGAAGATGCTGGAGAAGTTTTTAATGATCCTCTAGTCAATGAAGATCCAATTACTGATGTAAATAATGATCATATTGATGATGTAGCTGATGATAATGAGGAAGAAGAGCAAGCTCCTCAAGAACCATTTATTGGTCCTCATCTAGGAAGATCAACAAGGGTACGCAAAACTCAAACGCGATACCGTTCAAAAGAGTATGTTTTACTCACAGACGGGGGAGAACTGGAATGCTTTGAAGAAGCATTAGCACATGATCATAAGGAGGAGTGATTGAGAGCCATGCAGGAAGAAATGCCATCCCTGCATGAGAATCGCACATATGATCTGGTAAGCCTACCAAAAGGTAGATGAGCACTCAAGAACAAATGGGTGTATCGAATGAAGGCGGAAGATAACAACCCTAACCCAAGGTTCAAGGCAAGGTTAGTTGTCAAAGCTTTCAGTCAGAAGAAGGGAATTTACTTTGAAGATATTTTCTCACCCGTAGTGAAGATGTCATCCATACGGGTTGTACTTGGTTTGGCTACTAGTTCAGACCTCGAGATTGAACAACTGGATGTGAAGACTGCTTTCCTTCATGGTGTTCTCAAAGAAGAAATTTACATGGAGCAGCTAGAGGGATTCAAAGTCAGAGGTAAAGGAGAGTTGGTATGCCGGCTAAAGAAGAGTTTATATGGATTGAATCAGGCACCTAGACAGTGGTACCAGAAATTTGATTCCTTCATGATTAAACATGGATATCGAAGGACAATTTCAGACCATTATATGTTTGTGAAAAGATTTTATGATGGTGAGTTCATCATACTTCTTCTTTATGTTGATGACATGTTAATCGTAGGACGAGATGGTGACAAGATTAGCATGTTGAAGAAAGAGATTTAACTTGGATAAGGCGAAACCAGTTGCTACTCCATTTGCTAGTCACTTCATGCTTAGTGCAAAGCAGAGTCCTTCATGTGAGAAAGAAATGGAAGAAATGGCTATGGTGCCATACTCCTCAGTGGTGGGAAGTTTCATGTATGCAATGGTGTGTACAAGACCAGACATAACACACGCAGTTGGCATGGTAAGCAGATTCCTGTCTAAATCAGGTAGAGAACATTGGAATGCTGTGAAGTGGATTCTTAGATATCTCAAGGGTACTTCCAAAATGAGTTTATGCTTTGGAAGTGGAAAACCTGAACTGGTTGGCTATACAAATGCAGACATGGCAGGAGATCTTGATTCCAGAAAATCTACTTCCTGACAACTGATTACATTTTCAGGGGGAGCAGTTTCTTGGTAATCGAAGTTACAGAAGTGTGTTGCTTTATCAACTACAGAGGCAGAGTTTATTGCAGCTACAGAAGCATGTAAGAAAATGCTCTGGATGAAGCGATTCCTACATGAATTAGGACAATAGCAGCATAAATACATCTTGCATTGTGATAGTCAGAGTGTGATCCATTTGAGCAAGAAACCGAGATTCCACTCGAGATCAAAGCACAATGATGTGCGATATCACTGGATACGTGATGTGTTAGAATCCAAGCAATTAACGCTTGAGAAGAATCATACTGACGAAAACAGCTCATATATGATGACTAAGTCCTTACCCAAGGACAAGTACGAGTTTTGCAGATTAGCAGCTGGATTGATGGAGCTCTCCACCTAAGTCAGGAGGGGGAGATTGATGAGTGTCCCTCCTTAATTGGAGGAAGAAGAAAATTTAATAAAAGAAAATGAAAATAAAGAACTGATGAGAGGTGAGAAGAGAAAATTGAAAATGAAATTGAAGTGAAACGGAAAGGTCGGAAAACCTTTATTTGATTAGCTTTTATCAACTTATAAAAGCTGGAGCTCTATTCATTCTCAATCAATCAGAGAGAAAACCAAATTCATAGAGAATTTGAGAGACAGCCTCATTTGTATGTGAGAGAGAAATCCTCTTGAGAAAAGATCCAAGAGAGAGTTAGCCACCAGTTTTTTGTGAGATTATTTGTACCCATTATTTTATAGTGGAAGAAATTTAGTGCTTATTTTGTGTGCCTATTTTAATTACACGAGAGTGGGAAAAGTCAGATCCTAGGACCAATAATAATTACTTATTTTTTGGCTTTCAATATTCGTCATCTTTCCCAACCAAAATATTGTAACAACCCGGAATTTTAATTATTGGGTTTATGCAATTATTTTTGTAAAATGACGATTTTACCCTTGGTCGGTACAGGGCATGGAAATCAAGTTTTATTTCGAGACACTTTTGGTGGTGTTTCAGGTACCGTTGCGTAGGTCTCGAACTCACGAGTTCGTAGACAGGCGGCACGCGGAAAACGGAGTTCGTGGACAGAAGTTATGGGTCTAGATGTGTAAGGGCATTTTGGTAATTTGGTTTTGGGAGAAGATATTTTAACCCAATCATTGTCTTATCTTCATTTCATTTTCATCTTCATCTCCTTCACACTCATTCTCTCTCTGTGACAAACATAAACACCAAACCATCGACCCGTGTGCGAAAATACCCGAAGAGAAACCAAAAGTCAACTTTGATTTCAAGGCTTCAACTTCCAGTTTTGATTAACTAATCGTATTCTACTGCTTCCCACGATCACAACCGTACCAACCATCGAAGGAGAGGACCACGGTGGAAGCCGAACCGAGTAAAGGAAGTTTCGGATCTTTGGATCTATTTTTCGGCTTACACAGGTACGTGTTTGATGTTTTAAGGTTACATTTAGAATCCTGGGTTCGAGTAGATAGATTTAGACGTAACATTTGTGTAAAACGGTTGAGTTTTGAGGAAGTTGTAAAGCTTGGAGTTTCGATCGGAAATGGGGGATTCCGGCGAACCAGACGGCGGCGGAGGTGGCGGTCCGGTCATCTTCTCCGGCCAGCTTCTGGTGACGGCGACGACAGTCCGGTCGTCTTCTCCGGCGAGTCACCTATAACCGGTCGGGTCGAGTTGAACCGGTCGGGTCGAGTTGAACCGGTCGGGTTGAGTGAACCGGTCGGGTCGAGTTGGACCGGGTCAGGTTGAGTCGGACCGGGTTGGACCGATCCAGGCGCGTGAACACTGTAGCAGGCGCGTGACCGGCACGTGAGGGCGCGTGGGCGCGTGAGCCGACCTTCCGATGGCGAGTGGTGGCGCGTGGGGCCGAGTCTGACGTCACGGCGACGCGTGGTAACTAGTTTCCGACGTTCTGAATCTGTTGGTACAGGTTTCAGGTTGATCGGACATCGTTTAGAGGTCGATTTGAGTGTCCGAAGTTCCTGTGTTTTCTAGAAATAGCAAGGGTAGACTTCCCGAGGTTAGGAAGTTATTATTTAAGAGTCGTATTACTAGCCGGTAATCCCGATTGTTGTTTTTGACAGACGATATTGTTCCGGGAACCTCAGAGGAACGAGCAAGACGGGATTGAGCTAGCTTGAACAGGTTTGTGAGTGGACTTTGGTTTTATAAACTGAAATGCATGCATCAAAATATCTTTGTGTAAATACTGTTATGTATTGTGGCATTGAATTTCTGGATTTTAGAAAGGATTAATAGACACATGTTTTCCACTACTTCGATTAAAGTGTGATTTGAGAAATATCATGGTTTTTGGACTCAGTTTTGATATCGTTTTGACGAGGAAATTATTGAGTCAATGATTTGGGTTTTGACCCTATTGTATGAGTTTATCGGATTTGGTTATATGTGATGGAGGCCAGGACTCGGGATGAGGATCCGTTATTAGCGGTGAACCCGGTGAACCTCCAAGATAAACTCTGATTTGAGGGAGGCCAGGACTCGGGACGAGGATCCGTTATTAGCGGTGAACCCGGTGAACCTCCAATATAATTGGTGATTGATTCTCCGACTAGCGTCGAGAGTTTTGCTCCGTTAGTTTGTTGAGTGCTCCGACTCTAGCATTGTAGAGTTTTGACTCCGTCGGGTCGCGAGAGTGTCTATGCATAGTACAGGGAGTTGTGATACAGGACTAGCACACCCCAAGGGATACCCTGGTGGCTAGTGAATGTGTCGGGAACAGTGGATTTGTGATATTATGTGTCTAGGTTGAATTAAATGATTTTGAATTCCTTTGAGGATGATTTTCAAACTAGATTGTGGATCACAATGTGTTTTCCTTATATGGATTTTGTGTGAGTCCTACTGAGTGGTTTTAAAGAGAAAGGGAAATGCCGGTGATTTAAAGATGATGTTTTTATAACATGAACTGTTTATGTGATGCTTGCATAGTTTTATAAATGGAGAGGGAAAAAGGTAATATTCCTTGGAAAATGATTTATAAACGATTATTTTTGTCCACTCACAACTTTTGTGTTTAAACCCCCTTCAGGCAGTAGAGTTGACGCGGACATTATCTCGAGGCAGAGGCATTAGCACTCTCGGCTGCGCTGTGTAGTTGTACTTGAGTAGGATATCTAATTTGTATCTTGATCCTACTTAGACGCTCTGATATTATGTTGTATTTGGTTGGTAATTACTTACGGGAATTTTAAGCGCTTAAATCCCTTATTTGACAAGTTAAAGTATTTATTATTATTATAATTTGTAAGGATTGAAGGGTATTTGGGAACCTTTCCTTAGGTTGTCAGACGGGATCAGGGTTCTTCCCGGGTTTCGAGGGGAAATTCGGGACGGGTCCTGACAAAGATGAACTTACATATATAAAATCATTCTAATTAAACTATATATGTTTAGGATTAACATTCAAGAAATAAAACTAGCTCGGTTTAGATTGGAGTTCATTCTAGCTAGCTAGCCTTAGAAGTCAAGAAATTAGACCTGGCTATCTCAATTGTCACATTGAAATTCTAAAAACACCTTCTTAATTAATTTGCGTGTATACATATATATATATATATATATATATATATGTTAGACTCTTGGACTTGGAGGAGGAAGCAACCATTTGGCACTCTCAACGTAGCCAAGGCTGATGAAAGGTTTCACTTCTTCATCCGTCAGCTGTTTGGTGAATTTTGCCCTCCCCGCCGGGTTTGATCCCGAACCCGAAGACTTGTACTCTCCGAAGAACACGGTTCTGCACACAATGTCGTCATTAAAAATATGAGTATTGATACATGTATTAAGTTTCGTACTAAGTTTCGATACCAAGTTGATATAGTGGCCTTTAATTTGTTGTTTTTTTTTTTTATCAGTAACACGCAGTATCCCAAAGCTTTTAACCAATGACTAATCTGCACCGGGAACGGGGAAGACTCATACTCACAGAGACATTTCAGCCTCCCATTGGTCACAAGTCAAATGTCAATTTCGTGTCTCGAACCTAACACTAGAGAGCAAACTTGACTTGAAACTCGAGTTTCCACTGGACTACTTTCTCGTGATTACCTTTATTTTGTTGTTTACTTTGACAACTTTTATTCACAATAAATGAAAACAAGTAACATCAACTTAATATTCAGACCTAATGTGCCTATATATCATTTACCGAAAGATATATATAAACATGAATACGCGGTGCTATTTAGAGGAGATATGAAAATGCTTCAATTTGGTTTAAAGATTTAATTATCTTACTTGTCACGGTCGGGGTAGTTAATGATGCTCCAGCCTAGGGGATGAATCACCTTGGTCATGGTGGTATAGGCATAGACCACCTTGGGACTCATCCTCCATGCCCTGCCCAAAAACGTGCCTTCGCTCGTTCCGTTGACGGTGCAGTGGACAAAAGAGTATCCGTTGTCTTCTATGTCTGAGTCCCTTGCTTGTGCAGTAATCACTGTTTGTCCAATATTCTCCAGCACATATAACTCAGTGTTCTGCATGACATACACAAAAAAAAAACTGCTTAGTATATGCATGTCCATTACAACATATATATGTTTCATAAATTGTTTTAAGAGGTAATAAACTCAATTTTAATCCTTATTACATAAGATCGATATTCTTTTTATTATTTATTTTAGAAAAAATAGTTGCCAGCTTTTTTAAATTTTATACTAATTTTAATTATCGTATATAAACTTTATTATGAGGAGTAAACGTCCCTGAATTATGTCTAAACGTCCACAAACTATGTTTAAACGTACATAAAATTAGTATAAAATTTAAAGCCACTGGCAACCATTACCATTCTTTTATTATTGATTTCATTTTTCCAAAATCCCTTTTTTAATTAGATATTTGATTTGATTGACATCTTCCACATTGGTCCAATGAAAAATTATGTCATATAAAGTTTTAATATTATTTATTTATTTATTTAATATATATATATATATATATATATATATAAATATGTGAATTTTGAAAATTTGTATAATTCCGTATACTATAATTACACGTATAGTATAACTTTTGATTTAATAAACTTGTATTTTTTCAACTCTTTAATTAAGAAGTTATATGAAAAACTAAAGTATTTTAAAATATACATATGGATATATATATATATATATATATATATACACAAATTTAGTAATTAGGTAGGCAACGTACGTAGATATGAGGTGGAATATTGTGATTAGGGGACATTACCAGATAGAGAGACTTGCCACTGCCCCAGATGAAATCCACAGTGCCTTCAATGTAACAATCTTTGAAAAAATGAGTCCCTCTGTCATCACAAAGTGTGTCCTGAAATCCATACAGCTTGCAATTGTAGAAGGCGGACCTGTTCCCGGACACCCTCAACGCCACCGCCTGCGATCCCACTCTCATCCCATCAGGCCTCGGCGACGAGTTCTACATATTAATTAATTATAACACAAAATATTAATTTAATACACAAAATGTATGTGTAACAAATTAACAATTAATAATCAATATAGCAAATATCAGGATAATTACGTACTTTGATAATAATATTAGCGCCCACGAAATAGTCAGATTCTGCGATTACTGTGGCACTATCTAAAGTCCCATACTGCTCGGCCGTGCCACCAAAAGTCAAAATTGGCATATTACTTGGATTGCCATAAAATGTCACAAATGGTTTATTTCTAGGAATTGTGATTTTCTCGTTGTACTCCCCTCCTCCAATGTACACAATCACACGGTTGGTGTTCCCCACCGGAATGCTATTAATCGCCTCCGTGACGGTCTTGAACTCGCCCCCTCCTTCCTTCATGACCTTGATGATTTTGTGACAGGCCTCCGCCTTTGCCACCGTGGGGTCAAGCGTGCTCTGCCGCTCTGTGCACGGTTTCACGTTGTCGTTGAACCAGGTGTTGACTTTGGGTTGCTCGGCTGGTACCGGGGTATTCTCATCCGCGGTGGCAATGGTGGCAGCAAGGAGATATAGGGTCGTGATTAGAGGTGTATGGACCCCCATGCATGAATGTTTTCCGGCGATTTTATTTTTTGTTTTGGTTTTTGTGTTTTTTGGGGGTGATATTGATTGGAGATGTGGGTGGATAGAAGGGTTTGATTTTATAGGCCGCAATGCATGAGCTGATTAAGACACAAGAGACGGATATTTATTAACCATAAATATGTGAGACTTGGGGGAGAGCTTCCTAGCCATTTTTGCTTCCAATTTGGAGAGCTTCTATAGTATATATTGTATCACATATATATGTCGTATCTAGTTTATTATAATCTGAGTGGTTATTTATTTTTATTTTTTTATGGTGAGTGGTTATTTATTGATATTATATTATTTGTATAATATAGTTAGGTCTTTTTTTTTTAAAAAAAAAAAACTAGGTAGCAACGTATATACTATAGCTAATTTTTTTTTTTTTTTTCAAGCCCAAGTACATACTATAGCTATTGACGTTAACATTCTTTTTCGTAATATAATTTTATCAAATATATTGAGTTTCAATTTTTAGGTGTTCCATCCAGGCTTAACCACTTCCCTATATATTCCATAATCTTGATAAGGTAGATCCTCAATGCGACTATATATTTTGCGGAAGAAATATTCTATGTGCTATCTGAAGAGATGAATGGGGGATTAGTTAGAGGAAGTAAGTCATATATATATCAATAAATATGGTCTGGGTGTTGATCATTCTGATGGTTCTAATGTGGTGCAGCCACCTAGACCCTCTTATGGTACCATCTCTTGGTCTCCTCCGTCAGCTCCTGCTTTGAAGTTCAATTTTGATGGGTCTTTCTCAAGCCTTGAGAGCAGGTATTGTACGGACCATCGTGGAGGGGGATTCGCTCTTGTTAATTCGATGTATTTCTGCATTTCCACCGTTAAGGTCTCGCATCCCAGTTTCGATCCATCTCTTTCAAGCATATTTCTCAAGAAGCTAATTTTGTTGCGGATGCTATTGCAAATTTGAGTCATGGTTTTCAGGAGCTGCATGTGTGGATCAATGATCTTCCCCCTTCTGTGCGTGCAGTACTCCTCTTTGATTGTTCTGCTTTGGGTTCGCCTCAGGGCTTTGTTTTGTAGTTTCTTTTTTGGTTTTTTAGTTTCTTTTTTGGAAAAAATATGACCGCCTAGCTACCACATTGACATCGTCTGTAAAACGCGCTGGCCGGCCGGTGAGCAATCCCATTGCATATAATAAATTAATAATATCAAGTATCGATATTGCGTTTTATTATGAATATCAAAAATATCGAAACTTAAGATCTCATAAATATCATACCCATTACTAAAGTCATCCCATTATATATATATTACGTATCGCAACGAATTAATCCTAGACACACCTCATATATATATATATATGAAGAAAGTCCTTTGAATCCCACCCGCGGTTAAAAAATCTGTTTTTAGTTCATATCACTCAAATTAAACCTGAGATAATTAATAGTCTTCATATTAGATGTGACAACAAAACTCCAAATAAATAGATAATTAAATATACAGAAAACTCAATTTAAACATGCAGTAGCTTGTAGTCATATTATTAGTTTTAATTTCTTACAAGATATATATGCCGTAGCTCGTGTGTACAATTTACCTGAGGCATACCCTAGCGAGAAACCATCAATAGAAGTAGTGCATGTGTAAAAATATATACATATTTTTATACTTTCGGACTAGGAGGAGGAAGCAACCATTTGGAACCCTCAATGTAGCCAAGGCTGAGGAAGGGTTTCACTTCTGCGTCCGTCAGCTGTTTGGTGGATTTTGCCCTCCCCGCCGGGTTTGCTCCCGGACCCGAAGTCTTGTACTCTCCGAAGAACACGGTGCTGCACCCAATATCGTAATTAATTAAAAATATGAGTATAGATACATTGTACGTATCAAGTTTCGTATCAAGTTTGGATGTCAAGTTCATCTGGTAACTTTCAATTTTTTGTATATATTGGCACACTCTTATTCACGATGGATGAAAGTCAGTGACATCAACTTAATATCAAACCTAATACCCGTATTCCGATAAATAATATACAGAAACATGAGTAATGCTGCAATATTAGGCAAGATATGAAAATGTTTCAATTTAATTTAAAGATTTAATTAGCTTACTTGTCACGGTCCGGCTTATTATCGTTGCTCCAACCTATGGGATTAATCACCCCCGTCATGGTGGTATAGGCATATACCACCTTGGGGCTGATCCTCCATGCCCTGCCCAAAAAGGTGTCTTTGCCGGTTCCGGTAATGGAGCAGTGGACAAATGAGTATCCATTATCTTCTGTGGCTGTGTCCCTTGCTTGTGCAGTAATCACCGTTAGTCCAGCATCTCCAAGTACATTTAACTCTGTGTTCTACATGACATACACAAACAAATAAAAAAATAAAAATTAATTCTAGTTAAAAATTATCGTATGATGTAAAATTTATTGTTATATGGTGGATTCACATCAAGTATTATTGTTATTTGTTAGTAAAATCCTCACTAGAATGTGATTATTAGGGGACATTACCAGGTAGAGAGACTTCCCACTTCCCCAGATGAAATCCACAGTGCCTTCAATGAAACAATCTTTGAAAAAATGATTGCCTTTGTCATCACAAAGTGTGTCCTGAAATCCATGCAGCTTGCAATTGTAGAAGGCGGACCTGTTCCCAGACACCCTCACCGCCACCGCCTGCGCTCCGACCATTTTCCCGTCCGGCCTTGGCGCCGAGTTCTACATATAATTAAAAACACAAATTAATTAATATACAAATAGACAATATATATATATATATATATATATATATTCTCGTAACAAAATAAGTTTGTGTAATAAAAGTCATAATGTAAAGTGACATTGATGATGTTATAGATATTAAGATATATAATTACATACTTTAAAAATAATATTAGCAGCCACAAAATAGTCAGATTCTGCAATTACTGAGGCACTATCCACGGTCCCATATTGTTTGGCCGTCCCACCAAAAGTCAAAACTGGCATACTAGTTGGGTTGCCATAAAATGTGACAAATGGTTTATTTCTAGGAATTGTGATTTTCTCGTTGTACTCCCCTGCTCCAATGTACACAATGACGCGGTTGGTGTTCCCCGCCGGAATGCTATTAATCGCCTCCGTGACGGTCTTGAACTCGCCGCCTCCTTCCTTCATGACCTTGATGATTTTTTGACCAGCCTCCGCCTTCACAAGTGCTGGGTCAAGTGTGCTCTGCCGCTCTGTGTACGGTTTCACGTTGTCATTGAACCACGTGTTGACTTGGGATTTCTCGGCTGGTATTAAGATATTGTCATCCGCGGTGGCAACGGTGGCAGCGAGGAGAAATAGGGTCGTGATTAGAGGTGCACGGCCGCCCATGAATGAATTTTTTCCGGTCATTTTTTTTGGTCTTTTTGGTTTATTGGGTAAGGGTTTGATTTTATAGCTAGGCCATAATGCATGAGGAGCTTAAGGCCGGGCACAGCCACACAAGAGACGGGTAAGTATTAACCATAGAAAAATAGATATGTGAGACCTTGGAGAGCTTCTCGGCCGGACATTTTTGCTTCCAATTTGGGGATGTTCGTTTGCTTTTGAAAGCTTCTCGATCGGACATTTTTGCTTCCAATTTGGGGATGTTCGTTTGCTTTTTAGAGATCATTTTATAGGACGGTATATATTTAATTTACGTGTTATAATATATATAAGTGAATATTTATTAATTATTATGTTTTAAAAATTAAAGAATATCAAATATATCATCTATTCATATATTATAATACGTAAACAGCTGAATGCGAAATATGATATCACATCATATTTTGGACCATTGTATTAACCAAAAACATAACATAAACACACAGCTGGCTTAGCTAGCTACGTACGTACAGCTCAATTTGGGAAGGAAGAGGGCGTACTTGGGACTTCGGAGTAATTGGGATACTATATCTATCTATATATGAGATCTTAACGTTTATAAATTTTCTTTAATCTCTTGCACTTTCTCTTTTTGTGTCTTGGTTCCTAACAAGCATACTAAATGTTAAGGGCGTGTTTACCTATCCTAAATGAAATTAAAGGTAATGAGAAAAATGCGTGTTTACTTACCCTAAATTGAATCAAATGTAAGGATTTTCATTACCTATTTTTCATACGTTTACTTACAAATAGGTGATCAATAAGTACATGGAACTCATTCAAAATAGATAATCTCATTACCTATTTTAGGGTAATAGGATTACCAGGGGATGTGTTAATGATTCTCATTACCTTATTTCATGATATTTATTTACTAAAATACCCTGCAATTTTAAAATAATTCCAAATAACCCAAATCAATAGCAAAAATAAAATAAAATAACTAAAAATGTAGTTTAGAAGTATTAACTTACAATATAATTCTAAGCAATAATTTTCTCATGTGAATAAATCCTCATTTCTGCCACTTAGTACTATGGCCTAATGGTATTCCTCTCCACACGTTATGTGGGAGCTAGGTCTTTGGTTCGACTCTCATAAATGGTGAGGTCGATACCCAATGTTTATATTGTGTTACAATATTTATCAATTAATTTAAAAAAAAAATCATGCATCTTTTCTCAGATTTTATTAATGAGTAATCACAAGAAGATTTATGACATTTTAGACTTGTTAATAATGGCTAAATAATTATTTTTAATGACGCCAAGTATATGCACCATACTTCTAAATCTTATTTGCTAAACAAGTATCTTCGATTTATGATGAAAGTCTTGCGTTGAGGGAAACTAATTAAAAACAGTTCCCACATAATAGTGGTCTTTCGCAGTTTTTGTTGTAGTTAGAATACATATATATAAAAATGTTATTCTTTTATTTTTGTGTAAGGGCATTTTAGTAATCAAGTTAGTTTTTATTCAGATTCATAGGAACTAGTAAACAACAATGAAAATCAATCTCATTAATGTCCTAATTCTATATGGTTAGTAAACAGCTCAATAGGAATGAATACCTACTTCTCTGATTACTTACTTCTCTTATTGCCTATTTCTTCGATTGCCTACTTCTCCCAATATTCCTTGTAGTAAATGTGCCCTAAATGTATTCAGACGGTTGCGATCGAAAAGCAATTAATTAGTGTGATAGGTATCTACCGACCAGTTTACTTCTCTGACTGCCTACTTCTTCCAATATTCTTGGTAAGTAAAACGTGCTCTAAATGTATTCAGACGGTGGTGATCGAAAAGTACTTAATTAGTATGTTAGGTATCTAGTGACTATCTAAGTTGATTTTTGTTAGTGTGAAAAGAAAATGAGATGTTGTATTGGACTCTTGAGAAAGAAAATTTATGAAGCATATGCTAGGTCATTCTACTTGACTCCAATTAAGGATCAAAATATCGATATCGACGAAAATATCGACAGTCAAATTTACGGAAATATCGAAGGATATTTCGATATCGATATTGATATCGATATCGTTTACGCTCAACAAAAATAGTGGAAATTTTGTCCAAAAGTTGGAAATTTTTAATGAAACTTTGGGAAAACCTTAAGAATCCAATAATGGTTATATAAGACTAATAAAAATTATAAAATGACTTTGATATATTAAGTATATATATGATATATAATATGATACAATATGATATGATGCTGATTAAAAATATAAAACCTTAAACATAAATAGAAATTAAAACATAATTGTATTGATAATTTCGCACCAAGGATACTTTACTCATTGAATTTCACTAAAAACATAGGTTCTCCGACTAGCGTTAGAGGGTACGTCTCCGCCAGATAGTTGAGGGGTTATCCGATGTAGGCATTCGAGGGATCTTTCTCTGCCATATCGTTGAGCTTTGAGGTGTGCTCAGGACGAGCCGGGATATGGAGTTACCACTCGGGGTGCTCAGGATGAGCAAGGATATCGAGTTACCACTCGGGGTGCTCAGGAGGAGCAGGATATCGAGTTACCACTCGAGGTGTTCAGGATAAGCAGGGATATCGAGTTACCACTCGGGGTGCACAGGACGAGCTGGGATATCGAGTTACCACTCGGGGTGCTCAGGATGAGCAGGGTTATCGAGTTACCACTCAGGGTGCTCAAGATGAGTAGGGATATCGAGTTACCACTCGGGGTGCTCAGGAGGAGCGAGATATCGAGTTACCACTCGGGGTGCTCAAGATGAGCAGGGATATCGAGTTACCACTCGGGGTGCTTAGGAGGAGCAGGTTATCGAGTTACCACTTGGGGTGCTCAGGAGGAGCGGGATATCGTGTTACCACTTGGGGTGCTCAGGAGGAGCGGGATATCGAGTTACCACTCGGGATATCGAGCAGTGGACAAATGAGTATCCATTATCTTTTGTGGCTGTGTCCCTTGCTTGTGCAGTAATCACCGTTAGTCCAGCATCTCCAAGTACATTTAACTCTGTGTTCTACATGACATACACAAACAAATAAAAAAATAAAAATTAATTCTAGTTAAAAATTATCGTATGATGTAAAATTTACTGTTATATGGTGGATTCACATCAAGTATTATTGTTATTTGTTAGTAAAATCCTCACTAGAATGTGATTATTAGGGGACATTACCAGGTAGAGAGACTTCCCACTTCCCCAGATGAAATCCACAGTGCCTTCAATGAAACAATCTTTGAAAAAATGATTGCCTTTGTCATCACAAAGTGTGTCCTGAAATCCATGCAGCTTGCAATTGTAGAAGGCGGACCTGTTCCCAGACACCCTCACCGCCACCGCCTGCGCTCCGACCATTTTCATTAGTGTGATAGGTATCTACCGACCAGTTTACTTCTCTGACTGCCTACTTCTTCCAATATTCTTGGTAAGTAAAACGTGCTCTAAATGTATTCAGACGGTGGTGATCGAAAAGCACTTAATTAGTATGTTAGGTATCTAGTGACCATCTAAGTTGATTTTTGTTAGTGTGAAAAGAAAATGAGATGTTGTATTGGACTCTTGAGAAAGAAAATTTATGAAGCATATGCTAGGTCATTCTACTTGGCTCCAATTAAGGATGAAAATATCGATATTATTGATATCGATATTGTTTACGCTCAACAAAAATAGTGAAAATTTTGTCCAAAAGTTGGAAATTTTTAATGGAACTTTGGGAAAACCTTAAGAACCCAATAATGGTTATATAAGACTAATAAAAATTATAAAATGACTTTGATATATTAAGTATATATATAATATATAATATGATACAATATGATATGATGCTGATTAACAATATAAAACCTTAAACATAAATAGAAATTAAAACATAATTGTATTGATAATTTCGCACCAAGGATACTTTACTCATTGAATTTCACTAAAAACAAGTAGAGTGTCTACCAGATTCGTTTTAGTCACTAGTTTTTATTCTGAAGGTTAAAATCTCTAAATAACAAATAAATAACAATAACAAGTAAAAGAATTGCAATGTATTCCTATGTTATTTAGCGAGTGCAATGAATTATACTAAAAAATTTATATAAATTAATTAGATTTTATAATGCAGACAATGTAAACAATTAGTGCAATGAATGTGTACAATTTTCAATAGAGCACTTATTCTTTTTTTCGCCAAATTAATCGAGCATATATTAATTGATAATAAATAAACAATATATTTAACATGATTGACAATAAATTATATTTGTAAGCTAATTTGTTACATCTTGTCCCGCAAATTTGATAATTTGAAAATTATTTGGACCAAATTACCCCTACGAGCTTCGTAGGACCTTGTTTATTTAGAGGAATTGGACCTTGCTTTGTATGTGTGTGGCTTGAGCTCAAAAACTGTAACGACCCGGAAATTTAATTATTGAAATTTTGTAAATTATTTTGCAAAAAGACGAACTTACCCTTGGTTGTTAAGGGGCGTGAAAGTCAATTTTTGTTAGAGACACTTTTAGATGTGTTTCGGGTACCGTTGCATAGGTCTCGAACTCACGAGTTCGTAGATAGGCGGCATGTGGAAAACAGAGTTCGTGTACGAAAGATACGAGTCTAGAATGTTAGGGGTATTTTGGTAATTTGGAAGGGGTAGATATTTTTTTTAACCCCCAATTGATTTGATCTTATCCCCATCTTCATTTTTTAACCCCCAAACTCGTGTGACCCAAACTCACAAAACCATAAATTGGGACTTTAATTCAAGGCCAAGTCTCCCATTTTCGTGGAACTAATCGGAATCTCCTCCTTCCCACGATCACAGTCGTCCAACCATCGGAGGAGACAACCGTGGAGGACACCAAACCGAGGGAAGGAAAACTGAGAATTTTTCGATTGATTTTCCAGCCAATACATATATGGGTTTCGTATTTTGAGGTCATTTCTGAGTTCCTGGGTTCGAGTAGATAGATTTAGACCTAAAATTTGTAAAGAATGGTTGAGTTTTGAGGAAGTTAGGAAAAGTTCAAGGTCGACTGGAAATGACGACGGCGTAATCGTCTTCTCCGGTGAGGGAATCCAGATTCTGGCCACCTGCGACAGCGACAATGACGATGGACCGGTCATCGTCTCCGATGAACTCCGGTGACTGGTCCAACCGACGGTGGCTGACGTAGCATGCCACGTGGCAGCCACGTGGTAACCAGTCAGCATCAAGCTAGCCGCCAGTTGACCATTGAGTCAAATGACGCCGTCAAGGGTTTGACGGAATATGCTGACGGCGTTAGCATATTCTGTCAAAATCTAACGGAGCTTGATGGAACACTAACGCAGTTAGTCTGGACGGAATATTTCAATTTTATTAGAGATTCTGTTAGGTTTGACAGAATATTCTGTCAGGGTTACCAAAATATTCCGTCAGGATTGACAAAATATTCCACGTGAATAGTATCGATGCGTGTAGGCGCGTGAGGGCGCGTGGCGCATTTCCTGGCCTTCTACCGGCGCGTGGCGGCCCGTGGGACCGATTTCGTGGCCACGGTGACGCGTGGCTAGGGTTTTGGGACATTCCAGATCGGATTTTAGCGATTTTGAGGCCGTAGGAGTTCGTTTAGAGCCCCGTTTGGGTAATCACAGCGGTAATGCTTGACTAGGAAGCGGGTTTTGGGCTAAGGAGGTCAAGGGAGTTGGGTCATTAATGTGTCAAAGAGTTCCTTGGGGCTAGGGCTTCCTTGATTTGGTATTTTAGTTGTGCTGTTAACGGACTAGGTTTCCGAGATTGCATAGGATGCGTACTTTTAGGTATTATGTTATACCACAGGGTTCTCCGATGATTGCCGTGGAGGATGTCTTTCTCCGCTACATTGTTGAGGGTTCTCCGACTGGCATTAGAGGGTACGTCTCCGCCAGATAGTTGAGGGGTTCTCCGATGTAAGCATTCGAGGGATCTTTCTCTGCCATATCGTTGAGATCTGAGGTGTGCTCAGGATGAGCCGGGATATCGAGTTACCATTCGACGTGCTCAGGATGAGCGGGATATCGATTTCCACTCGGGGTGCTTAGGATGAGCAGGGATATCGAGTTACCACTAGGGGTGCTCAGGAGGAGCGGGATATCGAGTTACCACTCGAGGTGCTCAGGATAAGCAGGGATATCGAGTTACCACTCGGGGTGCTCAACGGACTAGGTTTCCGAGATTGCATAGGATGCGTACTTTTAGGTATTATGTTATACCACAGGGTTCTCCGATGATTTCCGTGGAGGATGTCTTTCTCCGCTACATTGTTGAGGGTTCTCCGACTGGCATTAGAGGGTACGTCTCCGCCAGATAGTTGAGGGGTTCTCCGATGTAAGCATTCGAGGGATCTTTCTCTGCCATATCGTTGAGATCTGAGGTGTGCTCAGGATGAGCCGGGATATCGAGTTACCATTCGACGTGCTCAGGATGAGCGGGATATCGATTTCCACTCGGGGTGCTTAGGATGAGCAGGGATATCGAGTTACCACTAGGGGTGCTCAGGAGGAGCGGGATATCGAGTTACCACTCGAGGTGCTCAGGATAAGCAGGGATATCGAGTTACCACTCGGGGTGCTCAAGACGAGCTGAGATATCGAGTTACCACTCGGGGTGCTCAGGATGAGTAGGGTTATCGAGTTACCACTCAGGGTGCTCAAGAGGAGCAGGGATATCGAGTTACCACTCGGGGTGCTCAGGAGGAGCGAGATATCGAGTTACCACTAGGGGTGCTCAGGATGAGAAGGGATATCGAGTTACCACTCAGAGTGCTCAGGAGGAGCGAGATATCGAGTTACCACTCGGGGTGCTTAAGATGAGCAAGGATATCGAGTTACCACTCGGGGTGCTCAAGATGAGCAAGTTATCGAGTTACCACTCGGGGTGCTCAGGACGAGCTGGGATATCGAGTTACCACTCGGGGTGCTCAGGATGAGCATGGTTATCGAGTTACCACTCAGGGTGCTCAAGATGAGCAGGGATATCGAGTTACCACTCGTGGTGCTCAGGAGGAGCGAGATATCGAGTTACCACTCGGGGTGCTCAAGATGAGCAGGGATATCGAGTTACCACTCGGGGTGCTTAGGAGGAGCAGGTTATCGAGTTACCACTTGGGGTGCTCAGGAGGAGCGGGATATCGAGTTACCACTCGGGGTGCTCAGGACGAGCTGGGATATCGAGTTACCACTCGGGGTGCTCAGGATGAGCAGGGTTATCGAGTTACCACTCAGGGTGCTCAGGATGAGCAGGGATATCGAATTATCACTCGAGGTGCTCAAGAGGAGCAGGATATCAAGTTACCACTCGGGGTACTCAGGATGAGCAGGGATATCTAGTTACCATTCGGGGTGCTCAAGAGAAGCGGGTTATTGAGTTACCACTCGGGGTACTAAATACGAGCCGGGTTATTGAGTTACCACTCGGAGTGCTCAGGATGAACAGGGATATCAAGTTATCACTCGGGATGCTCAGGATGAGCAGGATATCGAGTAACCACTCGGGGTGCCCAGGATGAGCAGGGATATCGAGTAACCACTTGGGGTGCTCAGTAGGAGCAGGTTATCGAGTTGTCACACGGGGTGCGCAAGACGAGCCGGGTTATCGAGTTACCACTCTAGGTGCCCATGATGAGCAGGGATATCGAGTTACCACTCAGGGTGCTCAGGAGGAGCGGGTTATTTAGTTACCACTCGGGGTGCTCAGGAGGACGCCAGTTATCGAGTTACCACTCGGGATGCTCAAGATGAGCCGGGTTATCGAGTTACCACTCGGGGTGCTCAGGATGAGCTGGGATTTCAAGTATGACTCGGAGTAAGTCAGTGAGACTCAATTCAACCAAGTCTGGTACCTTCGTCAATCAGGCCTATTGGTTGGTGTGGGCGGTGACCCAGATTGACGAGTTATTGACGGTTCACAAAAGGGTGACACGTTAGTTTTTTTGTTAGATTACGGAGGAGATCCTCCGAGATAGTTGTTAACTACTAGGCTATCCTGCGTCTGAAAGGTCGTTGAAACCCCTGTAAAGTACATTTATTGTTTCTGAAGGTTAAGGGTATTTTTAGGTATTAAACTTTTGTGTTAAAAACTCTCAGTCGATAGGCTGGGGCATAAAACAGGTTCGTGAGGTTACCCTGTAGGGCCACCACTGGTCTGAGGTTTCAGTAGTGTCTGACCTACTGTCAATTTGGTATTAGAGCTTGTTAGCAGAGGGACTTCGAATCATGATCAGGGTTCTCACATTGTGATCTATGGCGAAACTTTGGCTCTTACCCTGATATGACCAGGCCGGTTAGCCACCGGTGTGATTTCTTGGTATCAATGGACTAAGACGGTTAAATAGTCCTTAAGCGGAGATTATCTCGGACTTTTGGCAGAGTCCTCATAATTACAGTGTTAGGAATTAAGGGTATTTCTGGAATTTTCCTTAGGTTGTCAGACGGGAGTAAGGTTCTTCTAGGGTTTCGAGGGGAAATTTGGGAAAGGTCCTTACATTTGGTATCAGAGCGCCTGGTTTAACTTCCTGCAAACCGCACACTTGTGTGCAAATTATTTAAGGATTCTTGTCAATGAGATGCCTCCGAGACGTTGTATCTTCAGCGACCTTAAATTGAGGGAGGCGGAGGTCATATGAAGCACGGGCAAGGTAGATGTCGATGTTTCTCGTGAGTGGACCTTGGTTTATAAACTGCAATGCATGCATACAAGTATATTTGAATTAAATTCTATTATGTATTTCTTTTGGCAAATTTCCGGAATTTAGAAATTATTACTAGACACAGGTTTTCCATATTTCAGTGAAAATGTATTTTGGGGAAATAGCCTGGTTTTTGGACTCGATTTTTATGTTTTCTTGACGTGATTATTGAGTCCGTGATTTTGGGTTAGACCTGTATCTGTGATTTACTGGATTTGGCCATAAATAATTTTTCAATGGCTTTGGCATAGGCCAAGAAACAAGGATTTTAAAACACATATTTGGTTTTCACTGGATTTATGTCCCCGATGGTCAAGGTTTCTCCGACTGGCGTTGAGGGGTTTTGCTCCGCTGGTTCGTTGAAGGTTCTCCAACGCTGGTGTCGAGGGTTTTCTCCGCCGGGTCGTTGAGGCTGTCTACGCATATCACAGGTTTCTGCACCACTGGAGGTATATCAGGTATGCAGGGTCAGGGTTTTCTCTGACTGGAGTTTAGTGGTTTTGCTCCGCTGGATCGTTGAGGATTCTCCGACGCTGGTGTCAAGGGGCTTTTCTCCACCGGGTCATTGGGGTTGTCTATGTATAGTATAGGGTTCTGCACAACTCGAGGTATATCGGGTGTGTGGAGGGTATTTTGGGAACAGTGGGTTATGTTTTGATATATATTGTGTCCATGTCTGTTTACATGATTTTTTTAAACTCCTTTGAGGAGGGTTTTCAAAGTAGGGTTGCGGACCACGAAATGTTTTCATTATTTGGATTTTCGTGGGTCTCACCGAGTGTTTTTACAAAAGATGGATTTTTCCGGCAAGTTTTTGGCTTATCTTTATGGACCTGTTTGAATAGAAATTTTACGTATGCATGCATTGTTTTATATATGATGAAGGGTATTTTCCATCACGTATTCGCTAAGGTTTTCTCCGACTAGCGTTGGACGGGTTTTTTCCTAGACAGGAATGGTAAGTTTTTTTTTCCTCCGCCAGGTCATGGATATGCTCTTATTCTGGTGTGGCATGAAGCTCTCTGCTAGATCGTTGAGGCTGACTGCACTTGGTACACGTGACTCTATCTGACACCTGGCTTCGAGGTATGTTCGGTCATGTGACGTCATGACTTGAGGTGATGGTAGTCATGCTGGGAATAGGACCCGCAGTGGATTTCTCAAGCTCAGAGACTTGTTTCAAGGTATGTTCCGGATTGAATGGATTATGGTGCCTCCAGGATGTCTTCTCGCCTACAATTTGTTGTCGAGACTGGACTAGGGAGATGTGCAAAGTGCATAGGTTCTACAATTTGTCTTCTCATCCCTCCCCCCCCCCCCCCCCCCCCCCCCCGCCCGAACCTGTGTGACCCAAACTCAAAAAACCCATAAATTGGGACTTTGATTCAAGGCCAAGTCTCCCATTTTGGTGGAACTAATCGGAATTTCCTCCTTCCCACGATCACAGTCGTACCAACCATCGGAGGAGACAACCACGGAGGACACCGAACCGAGGGAAGGAAAACCGAGAATTTTTCGATCGATTTTCCAGCCAATACAGGTATGAGTTTCGTGTTTTGAGGTCATTTTTGAGTTCCTAGGTTCGAGTAGATAGAATTAGACCTAAAATTTGTGAAAAACGGTTTAATTTTGAGGAAGTTAGAAAAAATTCAAGGTCGGCCGAAAATGGAGTTTTCCAGCGAACGGCGGACGGCGGCGCAGTCATCTTCTCCGGTAAGGGAATCCAGTTTCAGCCGCTAGCAACGGAGGCGGTCCGATCATCGTCTCTGGCAAACTCCGATGATTGGTTCGGTCGGCGGTAACTAACGTGGCATGCCACCTGGTAGCCATGTGGCGACTAGTCAGCGACTAACTCAACTGCCACATGGAGCCATGTGGCAACCCAGTCAACCGTCAGTTGACCGTTGAGTCAACTGAATTCATAAAGGGTTTGACGGAATATGCTGACGGCGTTAGCATATTCCGTCAAAAGTTAATGGAGCTTGACGGAACCCTAATGCCATTAGTTTGGACGGAATATTCTTATTCCGTCAAAGATTCTGTCAGGTTTGACGGAATATTCTGTCAGGTTGACGGAATATTCTGTCAGGTTTGACGGAATATTCTACGGTGAACAGTACCGACGCGTGGAGGTGTGTGACGGCACGTGGCGCGTGGTGAGTGGCCCAGCCTTCTACCGATGCGTGGGATCGATTTCGGGGTCATGGCGACGCGTGGCTAGGGTTTTGGGACATTCCATATCATATTTTGGCATTTTTGAGGCCGTAGGATTTCGTTTAGAGCCCTGTTTCGGTAATCCCATAGGTAATGCTTGACCAAGGAGTGGGTTTTGGGCTCGGGAGGTCAAGGGAGTTGGGTCATTAATGTGTCAAAGAGTTCCTTGGGGCTAGGGCTTCCTTGATTTGGTATTTTAGTTGCGCTGTGAACGGACTAGGTTTCCGAGATTGCATAGGATGCGTACTTTTAGGTATTATGTTATACCACAGGGTTCTACGATGATTGACGTGGAGGATGTCTTTCTCCGCTACATTGTTGACGGTTCTCCGATTGCCGTTAGAGGGTACATCTCCGCCAGATCGTTAAGGGGTTCTCCGATGTAGGCATTTGAGGGATCTTTCTCTGCCATATCGTTGAGGTCTGAGGTGTGCTCAGGATGAGCCGGGATATCGAATTACCACTCGGGGTGCTCAAGATGAGCAGGGATATCGAGTTACCACTCGGGCTGCTCAGGATGAGCAGGGTTATTGAGTAACCACTAGGGGTGCTCAGAATGAGCAGGGATATCGAGTTATCACTCGCGGTGCTCAGGAGGAGCGGGATAGTGAGTTACCACTCGGGGTGCTCAAGATGAGCAAGGATATCGAGTTACCACTCAGTGTGCTCAGGAGGAGCGGGTTATCGAGTTACCATTCGGGGTGCTCAGGAGGAGCAGGATATCGAGTTACCACTCGGGGTGCTTAGGACGAACCGGGATATCGAGTTACCACTCGGGGTGCTCAGGATGAGCAGGGTTATCGAGTTACCACTTGGAGTGCTCAGGATGAGCAGGGATATCGAGTTATCACTCGGGGTGCTCAGGAGGAGCGGGATATTGAGTTACCACTCAGGGTGCTCAGGATGAGCAGGGATATCGAGTTATCACTCGGGGTGCTCAGGAGGAGCGGGTTATCGAGTTACCACTCAGGGTGCTCCGGAGGAGCGGGATATCGAGTTACCACTCGAGGTGCTCAGGAGGAGCGGGTTATCGAGTTACCACTCGGGGTGCTCAGTAAGAGCGGGATATCGAGTTACCACTTGGGGTGCTCATGACAAGCCGGGATATCGAGTTACCACTCGGGGTGCTCAAGATGAGCAGGGTTATCGAGTTACCACTCGGGGTGCTCAGGATGAGCAGGGATATCGAGTTACCACTCGGGGTGCTCAAGATGAGCGGGTTATCGAGTTACCACTCGGGGTGCTCAAGATGAGCCGGGTTATCGAGTTACCACTCGGAGTACTCAGGATGAGCAGGGATATCGAGTTACCACTCGGGGTGCTCAGGATGAGCAGGATATCGAGTTACCACTTGGGGTGCTCAGTAAGAGCGGGTTATCGAGTTACCATTCATTCTAATCAATTTGGTAACGTCATGCTTTCTAAATTTATTTATATATATATATATATATATATATATATATATATAAGTTTATAAGCTATGTTAATTTAATCATAACAATGAGCTCAACTAGCCGTGACCTTGGGATATATTAACCGTTAAAATCTTGTAAAGCCAAAACGATATTGTTGTGAATGCAAGTACAAATTCATGATAATGAGATCATCTAAAAAGAAGATAAAAATTACACAAAATTCTATTACATAAAATCATCCTAATTATAGGATGTTTAGGATTAACATTCAAAAACACAAATATTTAGAATAGAATTCTAAATGCCTTAGAAGTCAAGTAATACAATTAAACCCATCTCATTGTGGTCACATTGAAATTAAGTCTTCCATGAGTTTTCACAGTAGCTTTGGTAAGTCCATTTCAAACCCGAAGTCTGATTCGTATTCGAACTCTTGAACCTCTTCCAATCATGAATCACCGCCGTCAGATCTGCCACCTTGGCGCCAATCGTCCGGCAGCAGTTGGCGTGCACCGTCGTGACGGAGTTGAAGTCCTTGCTGACTTCACAGAAGCCACTGAAATAATTAGTGTCCAAAAACTTAACCCTAAGGCCTAACTTTCTGAAAACCCCTTCCTGCATCATTCTGTTTAAAACGTCCTGCTCCTTCAACCCTTGGGATTTGTTTTTTCGGGCGTACCAGTTCTCGAATAATGAGATCGTTCTGTTGTTAGATCTCACCATGTAGAAGCCTGTGTTGATGGGGTTTGATTCTGACCATTCATCTCCATTGAAATGATCAGCACTCAGCTGAAGATCTATGGTTTCATTGTTGTTATTTAGCCTTGGAAATGGGTTCCTTAGCCACATCACATCCATGTCCTGTAAAAATGGGATATATTAATTTGTGCAATTTAGCCTATACATTTATGTATGACATGACCTATTAAATCGTTTTTAAGATATGACATGTTATGTTATCGGAAAATTCCTAATAAAAATAAATGAATTAAACTTACCGTGAATACAAAACTATAACCAAGCTTGAGCAGCTCTTTGAGGAAGTGAGTTCTCCTCCACATCATTTTGATGAAATCCTCAGCCATGTACAATTTTTCGGCCTCAAAATCAGCACCGTGATCATCTGCTTCTTCGAGCTTGTAGCAATGAAGGTGGAGAAACTTACATCGATCGTAAGATGTTTGATCGACGGCGACAAGAAGCAGGT
This sequence comes from Oemleria cerasiformis, assembly GCA_037349345.1. Lineage (NCBI taxonomy): Eukaryota > Viridiplantae > Streptophyta > Magnoliopsida > Rosales > Rosaceae > Oemleria > Oemleria cerasiformis. Next base: position 31,668,241 of record JAZGTL010000007.1, on the reverse strand, counting down.
GAGGAATCAAGGGTCTTGTGTCTTCCCCAAGCCAAAAACCATCTAAAAATAAATCAAGCATTAGCTTATCTCCTTCCACATAGGCCTTATTTACAACTGCAATTATCAGAGTCTTATTGTTTGCCATGGAAGCCTCAGATAGAGCTAATTCAAGCCCATCTCTATGGCTGCTACTGTTGCTCTGTTGCCATTGAATTTCAACAAATTAATTAAAACAAAACAAATTAGTAAATAAATTGAAAGAGCAAAAATATGGTTATTTTTATTTTTTTACCTTGGCTTCTGGTCGACAATATTGGTTATTGGATTGGAAGAAATAGAGAGGTTTGGGGATAAAAAACAGTAGAAAAATACAAAATACAAGGAATGGTATTGTATATCTGATTTCCATGGATCTTTCAAATTTCACATTAGCTGAAATGAACATAGTTTCACTTTAGTGTTCGAATATCTCATTTTCTGTAATTTAGAATAGTGTGTGAATTGAGAGGGCTCTCTCCATCATCCATGGGAAACCGATGGAAACAAGAAACTAACAAGTCATGCTTTTTGTATTTGAGAGTAATTAGGAGTGATATCGGTGTATATATATAAATATTAATTGATAAATAAAAAAGTTGAAAACGCTTATCAATTGATAAAATAAAAGTTAACAAGTTACCTTATGTTTAGGATTGAGTTTTAAATGCAGAGAGTCCTTTCCTTTGAAACGACCTTTTAGTCCTTACTTAATCTTATCTTAATTCTTAAAAGAAAGTAGGCCAATGAGGCCCTTATTTATTTGGCCAAAAAAAAAATTAGGCTCTTATTTACCTAACTCCATTCTAAGACCCTTAGCTTAATTATAAGCTTTTTTGGAAATTGTACTAGACAAATTTTATTCCTTAATGGGCATGAACTTAAAACTCATTCTATTACAAATCTAACAATTTCATATTTGCATAACAAAAAAACACCTCCTTTTGTATAGTCTCTCTTTTTTAAATGTCATGTTTTTTTGACAAAATAAAACGAATTACTGCATAAATTATGAGAGAGTGCAAGAGGTCGGGCTATATACAAAAGGAGGTGTTTTTTTTTATGCAAATATGAAATTGTTAGGTTTATAATAGAATAATGAGTTTTGAGTTCATGCCCATCAAGGAAATTTGTCTAGTAAGCCAATTTCTCTTAATTATAATGTAAAACATAAAAAATAAAAGAAGTCTTATCATAATTATTAATTGGTTTTATACAAAGTAAGCCAATTTCTATTAATCGAATACTTTTTTTTTATGCAACTCAAATTAAATACCTGTTTTTTTAATGTAATTGAAATCGAATATTTTTTTTTTATGGAATTGAAATCGAATACTATATATATACTACTACACAGTACACAGTCAATTTTTTTACCTTGGTGAAAGGTGTCCTCCTTGAGAGAAATAAAAGGCTTGGTCCAGGGTTCGACTCCCGATAAGGCTGCATGCGAGTGGGAGCGAATATGGCAGCATAACAATACCTTTGTGAAGATAAGATTCCACTGTTAAAGGTGGTGAACCTTGGGATGCGCTGGTTGGAGGTCGGCGGCCATAACAATGGCCATCCTGTAAGGCTTACGAGCGGGGGTGGGTTGTTACATAGGGCCACATGTATTCAAGGTTTAGGATTATATAACCATAGGTAAAGCCACATGGCCGTGATCCATGAGTCTTTTCATATCGATTTTGATCCACTGCGGCTGCCAAAACTTGATATTGTGATAGAAGGTTTTTGCTTGCAGCAGTAGAAAAACTAGTGGGCTTTTGTCTGGGAGGCATGCCTTGTGCCATGGATGCTAAAATTGTTGATTTGAAGAGAAACGATGAAATGAAGAATTTACTTTTATACATTTCATAGAATAGGGTTACAAGCTTTATACACATCTAGTTACAATTAGATCCACATTCTAGGCCTATAATTAAGTGTTACCCTATACACGATTGACTAAAGATCAATTTGTTGATACAATAAGATTCTTTCTTTCTATACTCCCCCTCAAGTTGGAGTGTATGTTAATTACACTCAGCTTGCCAAGTAGTACTTCAAATTGAATCGAACTCAAGAGTTTGGTAAACAAGTCTGCATGTTGCTCTTTGGTTCGAATATGTAATCACTCCTCGTTGCATCTTTTCACGTATCACATAACAGTCAATTTCAATGTGTTTTGTGCGCTCTTGAAACACTGGATTTGAAGCTATATGAATAGCAGCTTGATTGTCACAAAATAACTTAACTGGTTGTGTGTGATGTACGTTCAAATCTTTCAATATGTTACGTAACCAAGTTACCTCACAACATGTAGTAGCCATGGATCGATATTCTGCCTCCACACTTGAACGAGCCACTGTACTTTGTTTCTTTGTCTTCCATGATATTGGTGCATGTCTAAAGAAAATACAATACCCTGTCATTGATCTCCTTGTATCCTTGCAACGAGCCTAATCAGCATCACAAAATGCTCTTAACTCCAATGATCTTGTGGAAGGCAGAAGTATCCCTTGCCCTGGTGCTCGCTTGATATATCTTAAGACCTTATGTGTTGCCTCAAGATGTGGTTGCCTAGGCTTATCCATGAACTGGCTTAATATATGGACTGCATAGACAAGATATGGCCTCGTAATGGTGAGGTATATGAGCCGCCTTACAATTCTGCGGTATTGAGATGGATCATCTAACAAATCTCCATTTGTCTGTGTGAGTGACAAACCTTGATCAACTGGAAATCGTGATGACTTGGCACCGAGGAAACCCTTGTCTTCAAGTATTTCTAGAGCATACTTCCTTTGACATAAAGCAATGCCTTGCTTTGATCTAGCCACTTCTATTCCCAAAAAATACTTAAGCTTCCCCATGTCCTTTAGCTTGAAATGATTGGAAAGAAATTGCTTGGTGTCCATGATATCCTTCAGGCTATTTCCTATCAATATTATATCATCAACGTATACTAATAATGCTGTGAATTTCCCATGATGAGTTCGGACGAACAATGAGTAATCCGACCACGATTGTTGAAAACCTGCTGATTTGATAGCAGTAGAAAGCTTAATGAACCACTGACGTGAGGCTTGTTTTAGACCGTAAATGGATTTGTGCAACTTACAAACCCTATTCTCCCCCTTTCGTCCGAACCCAGGAGGAATGTGCATGCAGACGTCTTCATAAAGATCACCATTAAGGAAAGCATTGTTGACGTCCAGTTGATGGAGATGCCAGGCTTGCATGGCTGCGAGACTAAGAAGTACCCTCACTGTTGTCAATTTGGCTACAGGTGCGAAAGTTTCACGATAGTTCACACCTTCAATCTGACTGTACCCTTTAGGGAACATCCGTGCTTTATACCGCTCAACTAATCCATCGGGGTTGAATTTGATCTTGTAAACCCATTTGCAGCCAATGGGTTGCTTGTGAGGTGGGAGAGGCACCAAACTCCAAGTATGATTTGCATGGAGTGCTTGTATTTCCTTGTGCATGGCCTCACGCCATAATGGATGTTGGACTGCCTGTGAAAAGGATGTAGGTTCTCTCTGGATTGTGAGTTGAGTGGTGAAGACTCGATGATTAGAAGAAAAGCGATCATAAGCCAAAACATGAGACAGAGAATGAGGAGTACTAGAGGGAATGACCTCGCTCGTTGAAGATGCCGGTGCAGGTCGTGAGGGGAGAGCTGCCTCAACATGAAAGTCCTGCAAAAATGATGGAGGTTTGGTAGGCCGAGATGATCGACATGGTGGTGACGATGGTGGAAGAGATGAGATGGTATTATCAAGTTGTGGAGAAGAAAGTGGAGTCGTGATAGAGGACTAGGAGAAATACTAGGGTTGGATGGTCAACTAGCAGCGGAAAGTGAATCATGGTGAGTGTTTTCAGGAATGAGAACCCTAGGATCAGAGATGGGAGCCTCAAAATCAAAGCAGGATGATTGTGATTGCGGTGGAAAAATGGCTAGGTGAGATGAAGAATCCAAATTAGAATGGGATTGGAATGGAAAGATATCCTCAGAGAAAGTAACATCACGGGAGACAAAGGTTTCGTGTGTGTCTAGGTCATAAACTTTGTAACCCTTTTTACCATGGGGATAACCGAGAAAAATACATTTGGTTGACCGTGGATCAAATTTGGTTGGTTTGTGAGGATGAGCTGAAGCAAAACACAAACACCCAAATACCCATAAATGAGAGTAAGTTGGTACCTTATTGAACAAGGTTTCGAAAGGTGTCTTGCCCTTGAGAAGTGGAGTTGGAGTCCTATTGATTAGATAGGCTGAAGTAAGAATGGCATCCCCCCAAAACTGTTTAGGTAAGTGAGCTTCGAAAAGGATGGCTCGAGCAACATTAAGCAAGTGCCTATGTTTGCGCTCGGAAACACCATTTTGTTGTGGTGTGTTGACCCAACTAGTTTGATGAAGTATCCCTTTGGATGAATAAAAAGTTTCAAGCTTAAACTCGGGACCATTGTCACTATGCACAACCTTGACCCTCTTGTCAAATTGATTTTCAACCATGTGAATAAAATTAAGGAGAAAATTTCGTGTTTCAGACTTGTACTTCATCAAGTACACCCAATTGCTCCTAGTGTGATCATCGATGATGGTGAGAAAATATTGGGCACCCGAAAGAGAAGGAACATGATATCCACCCCAAACTAAGGCGAATTAAGGCTTACTATCCACTCTAACCAATTATAGTTACTAATCAGATTTCCTTGACCTAATTACTATGCATTTTCTGAATTAGGTGCCCGTGCCTAGGACCTGGCGTTGGTTCACTAGACACATCTTATTCCCTCTTACTTAGCATGTTCTAAACATGGCATATGCCTAGAACGTCTATCACCTACCTTTTAAGATGATGCATGAAGTTCAAAGAGAATTTAATGACACCACATTAGCCTAGCAAAGTGGCATCCAATCCTAGGTCGTTATGAGTTAAGATTACAAGTAAGAATACTTTCGATGCTCCAAATCACAAGATGATATGACGGTCACTCAAGCAATTACATCAATAATTATATGCAATGTCAGGACCCGTCCCGAATTTCCCCTCGAAACCCGGGAAGAACCATGATCCCGTCTGACAACCTAAGGAAAGGTTCCCAAATACCCTTCAATCCTTACAAATTATAATAATAATAAATACTTTCACTTGTCAGACAAGGGATTTAAGCACTTAAAATTCCCGTAAGTAATTACCAACCAAATACAACATAATATCATAGCGTCTAAGTAGGATTAAGATACAAATTAGATATCCTACTCAAGTACAACTACACAGCGTAGCCGAGAGTGCTAATGCCTCTGTCTCGAGATAATGTCCGCGTCAACTCTACTGCCTGAAGGGGGTTTAAACACAAAAGTTGTGAGTGGACAAAAATAATCGTTTATAATTCATTTTCCAAGGAATATTACCTTTTTCCCCCTCCATTTATAAAACTATGCATGCATCACATAAACAGTTCATGTTATAAAAACATCATCTTTAAATCACCGGCATTTCCCTTTCTCTTTAAAACCACTCAGTAGGACTCACACAAAATCCATATAAGGAAAACACATTGTGATCCATAATCTGGTTTGAAAATCATCCTCAAAGGAATTCAAAATCATTTAATTCAACCTAGACACAAAATATCTCAAATCCACTGTTCCCGACACATCCACTAGCCACCAGGGTATCCCTTGGGGTGTGCTAGTCCTGTATCACAACTCCCTGTACTATGATATCTCATCAGTCGGCAAGTATCCTCGACTATCATATCATATCATCAGTCGGTATAACATTCGGCTATCATATCGCATCAGTCGGTATATCTCTCAACTGGCATATCATATCATTAGCCGGTATAACCTTCGGCTATCATATCGCATCAGTCGGCATATCTCTCGACTGGCATATCATATCAATTATATTGGAGGTTCACTGGGTTCACCGCTAATAACGGATCCTAATCCCGGGTCCTGGCCTCCCTCAAATATGACCAAATCCGATAAACTCATACAACAGGGTCAAAAGCCAAATCACTGACTCAATAATTCCCACGTCAAAACGTTATCAAAACTGAGTCCAAAAACCATGATATTTCTCAAATCACATTTTAATCGAAGTAGTGGAAAACATGTGTCTAGTAATCATTTCTAAAATCCAGAAATTCAATGCCACAATACATAATAGTATTTACACAAAGATATTTTGATGCATGCATTTCAGTTTATAAAACCAAAGTCCACTCACAAACCTGTTCAAGCTAGCTCAATCCCGTCTTGTTCGTTCCTCTGAGGTTCCCGGAATAATATCGCCTGTCAAAAACAACAATCGGGATTACCGGCTAGTAATAAAACTCTTATATAACAACTTCCTAACCTCGGGAAGTCTACCCTTGTTGTTTCTAGAAAACACAGCAACTTCGGACACTCAAAATGACCTCTAAACGATGTCCGATCAACCTGAAACCTGTACCAACAGATTTAGAACGTCGAAAACTAGTTACCACGCGTCGGTGCGCGCCGCTGGAAGGTCGGCACACGCGCCCACGCGGCCTCACTTGCTGGCCACGTGCCTGCTACAGTGTTCACGCGCCTGGACCGGTCCAACTCAATCCGGTCCAACTAGACCCGACCGATTCACTCAACCCGACCGGTTCAACTCGACCCGACCAGTTCAACTCGACCCGACCGGTCACCGGTGACTCGCCGGAGAAGACGACCGGACTGCCGTTTTCGTCGCCGGAGGCTGGCCAGAGAAGATGACCGGACCGCCACCTCCGCCGCCGTCTGGTTCGCCGGAATCCCCCATTTCCGACCGAAACTCCAAGCTTTATAACTTCCTCAAAACTCAACCATTTTTCACAAATTTTACATCTAAATCTATCTACTCGAACCCAGGAATCCAAATATAACCTTAAAACATCAAACGCATACTTGTGTAAGCCGAAAAATCGATCCAAAGATCCGAAACTTCCTTTACTCGGTTCGGCTTCCACCGTGGTCCTCTCCTTCGATGGTTGGTACGGTTGTGATCGTGGGAAGGAGTAGAATACGATTAGTTAATCAAAACGGGAAGCTAAAGCCTTGAATCCAACGTTGACTTTATGGTTTTTCGGGTGAGTTTTTCGCACGGTTTCAATGGTTTCGGGTGTGTTTCACAGAGAGAGAGAAGGAGATGAAGATGAAATGAAGATGAAAATGAAATAAATCAGATTAATCTGATTTGGGTAACAAAATATCTCCCCTCCATGGAAAATTACCAAAATTCCCTTGCACATCTAGACCCATAACTTCCGTCCACAAACTCCGTTTTCCGCGTGCCGCCTGTCTACGAACTCGTGAGTTCGAGACCTACGCAACGGTACCCAAAACACCACAAAAAATGTCTCAAAAAAAACTTGATTTCCAAGCCCTTTACTGACCAAGGGTAAAATCGTCATTTTACAAAAATAATTGCGTAAACCCAATAATTAAAATTCCGGGTTGTTACAATCTACCCTCCTTAAGAAATTTCTTCCTCGAAATTCATTCCTAACCATGGAACAATTGAGGATATTGTGCCCGCATTAGTTCCTCAATTTCCCACGTGGCTTCCTCCACGTTATGATTCCTCCATAACACTTTAACTAGAGGAATAGTCTTTCTGCGAAGCACCTTTTCCTTCCAATCCAGAATTTGCACCGGTTGCTCCTCAAACGTCAAATCGTCTTTCAGCTCAAGTGGTTGCTTTTCCAACACATGAGACTCATCAAACAGATATTTCTGGAGCAAAGATACATGAAAGACATCATGAACTCTGGATAATTCCGAGGGTAAAGAAATACGATATGCCACTGGTCCTATCCTCTCCAAAATCTCATACGGACCAATGGAGCGAGGACTCAATTTTCCTCGTCTACCAAAACGTACCACTCCTTTCCATGGAGATAGTTTTAAGAACACCCAGTCACCTACCTCAAACTCAAGGTCTCTGGTTCGATGGTCTGCATAGCTCTTCTGGCGATCCTGGGCTGTTTTCAACCTTTCTCTGATGATTCTAATCTTTTCCTCAGTCAAATCCACCAACTCGGGTGTTAACAGTCTTCTTTCACCTATTTCACTCCAGCACAAAGGTGTTCTGCACTGCCTCCCATACAGTGCCTCGAAAGGTGACATCCCAATACTCGACTGGTAAATGTTATTATATGCAAATTCCATCATAGACAAGTGTGAATCCCAGTTCCCTTTAAACTGTAGTACACAAGCCCTTATCATATCCTCCAAAACCTGGATTGTTCTCTCAGACTCACCATCCGTCTAAGGATGAAAGGCTGTACTGAAATGCAATGTCGTGCCAAAAACCTTCTATAAACTCCACCAAAACCTGGAGGTAAACCTAGGATCTCTATCCGAAACAATAGACTCTGGAGTCCTATGCAGCCGTATGATCTCATCCCCGAATAATTTGGCATACTGACTCATCCAAAATCTTCTCGCACTGGCAAGAAATGTGCAGACTTCGTAAGTCTATCAACAATTACCCATATCCCATCATGTCCCTTCCGTGTCCTTGGAAGTTTATACACAAAATCCATCGTAATGTGATCCCACTTCCATTCTGGAATAGGTAATGGTTGTAGTGTCCCATAAGGTTTCTGTCTCTCCGCTTTCACTTGCTGACATGTCAAACATCTACTCACAAACTCAGCAATTTCTCTTTTCATCCCAGTCCACCAATAGTGTTTCCTTAGGGTATGATACATCTTGGTACCTCCTGGATGCATAGCGTAAGCCGAACTATGAGCCTCATCAAGAATTTCCCTCTTTAGCTCCAGCTCATTCGGTACGCACAACCGTCCATCCTTAACCAATGCTCCATCATCCCTAACCGCATAGTCCTGCCGGTTTCCAGCTTCCAACTCTATCCTGATAATGCACAATATAGGATCCTGGAGTTGAGCCTCAATAATCCGATCAATCAGAACAGGCCTCACATGGAAACTAGCCAACAAAGCCCCCTGGCTATCCATGTCCAGTACAATCCCTGCTCTACGGAACTCTACCAGCAACGGTAAGTAGACTGTATGCAAATGGGCCAAAAAACCCATAGACTTCCTGCTCAAGGCATCTGCCACAACATTGGATTTTCCTGGGTGGTACTCAATAGTACAATCATAATCCTTCATCAACTCAAGCCACATTCTCTGCCTTAAATTCAGGTCCTTCTGGGTGAACAAGTACTTTAAACTCTGATGGTCGGTGAAGATCCGACACGTCTCCCCGTACAAATAATGTCTCCATATTTTCAGTGAATGCACCACTGCAACCAACTCCAAATCATGTGTGGGGTAATTCATCTCATGGGGTTTAAGTTGTCTGGAAGCATACGCTATTACTTTCCCATACTGCATCAGCACACAGCCAATACCCCGCAATGATGCATCACTATATACCTCAAATCCCCCGTTACCATCTGGAATGGTTAATACTGGAGCAGAAGTCAACTTTCTCTTTAGCTCCTGAAAGCTCTGCTCACAATCAGCATCCCAGTCAAACTTGACTCCTTTCTTAGTCAACCGAGTCAATGGACCTGCTATCATAGAAAATCATTCTACGAACCGCCGATAATATCCTGCCAAACCCAGAAAACTCCTCACTTCTGTCACTGTCCTCGGTTGTTCCCAGTTTGCCACTGCCTCCACTTTTTGGAGATCTACGCTGATACCCTCAGCCGAAATCACATGACCCAAGAATCCAACTTCGGTCAACCAAAACTGGCATTTACTGAACTTGGCAAACAAATGCTTTTTCCTAAGCATATTCAGCACCAACCTCAAGTGCTTCTCATGTGCCTTAGCACTTCTCGAATACACCAAGATATCGTCGATGAACACAATTACAAATCGATCCAAATACTTTTGGAACACTCTATTCATCAAATCCATAAACGCTGCCGGGGCATTAGTCAACCCGAAGGGCATCACCAGGAACTCATAATGACCATACCGAGTCCTGAAAGCTGTTTTCTGAACATCCTCTTCCCGAATCCTCAACTGATGGTACCCGGATCGAAGGTCAATTTTCGAAAAATACTTTGCCCCTTTCAGTTGATCAAATAAATCGTCAATCCTTGGCAGAGGATACTTATTTCGTACCGTCACTCTATTTAACTGCCGGTAGTCGATACACAATCTCAGACCACCATCCTTTTTCCTCACAAATAATACCGGCGCACCCCATGGTGAAACACTTGGGCGAATAAATCCCATATTCACCAAGTCCTGCAACTGAGTCTTTAACTCTCGCAATTCTTCCGGTGCCATCCTATACGGTACCTGTGAGATAGGTTCAGTACCTGGCAAAAGCTCGATGGTGAACTCAATCTCACGGTGTGGTGGTAATCCTGGAAGATCATCTGGAAACACATCAGAGAACTCACTCACCACAGGAATATCCTCCACTCTCATCGGAGTATCCCGAGAATCAAACACATGAGCCAAGTAATCCTCACAACCTTTTCTCAACAATCTCTCAGCGGTCAACACTGATATCACTCCATAGGGTAGTACCCTACGATCTCCCCGAAATGTAAGTTCCGGTAATCCTGGACTCCGAAAAACTACTGTCTTATCATAACAGTCTATGGAGGCATGGTGCATGGACAACGAATCCATCCCCAGAATCACATCAAACTCAAAAATATCTAAGGGAATTAAATCTGCCTCCAAACCATGGCCTTCAACCATCACCGGACAACTGCGAATCACGAGGTTCGCCACTAACATATCCCCGGTAGGAGTACTAATACCCATGTCCCAACCAATCGGGGACAATTCTCTATCCGCAAACAATGCAAAACCCCGAGAAATAAAATAATGAGTTGCTCCCGGATCTAATAAAACACAAGCATTGCGGTTGAAAATAGACAATGTACCCGTGACCACCTCCGGTGCTACTCGAGCCTCCTGTTGCGTCATGGCAAAAACTCGAGCTAGTGTACCCGAAGATCGACCACGATCCCCATACCTGCCTCTAGCACTGCTGGTCCCACTAGCTCTACTAGCCCCACTGAAATGGGTCTGACTCCCAGTTGCAGTATCAAACATCTGTCTTGTCCTCGGGCTAGGATCAGTCGCACCACGACCAAAGGAACTACTGCCCGGACGACGTTGTGGATAGAATCTCTTGATGTGACCAGTCTCCCCACAGAAATAACAAATGGAATCACTGAAGCCACTAGATCTGCCACCCTGTCTTCTATTGAACTGCACTGAGGCACCGCTAGACTGTGCATAAGATTGTCGTGCCTGACCAGCTCCGCCACTGCCTGTACTAGATCTCGCATTCCCAGAAGATCCATAACTATGACTGCCTCTTTTTGATGGTCCCTGACTAGAGGTTCCGGCAGTCTAGTGATCTCGACGACTCATGTACCCACTGTACTGCTGCGAAATTGGGAAACCCAAACTCAACTCTACTCGAGTTGCAGCATCAGCCAAAGTCCTCAAGGAAGTGTGGTCCATAGACGTAACTGCTGACCGAATCTCACTCTGCAGTCCACTTTCAAATCTGTGGCACTTGTCTAACTCGGCCGCCACCAAAGTCGGTGCAAAGCGACTCAGCGCTATGAATCTCTGTTCATACTGGGCCACAGTCATGTCTCCTTGATGTAAATGCAAGAACTCGGCCTCCTTAATATTCCAGTGTGAGCGAGGGTAAAACTGCTCCAAGAAGCGTTCCCGGAAAGTCTGCCAAGCAAGCGTATGGACATTCTAGCATGACACCTCCAATGAGTGCCACCAGTGGTAAGCAGAACCACCTAGTAAAAATGTAGCCAACAGAACTCTCTCCTCTAGAGGACATCTCATAATCAAAAACACCCGCTCCATGCGAGTAATCCACTCCTCATCCTCATCAGGACTAGACTCGCCCATAAATATCGTCGCCCCCAGTCTCTGGGCTCTCTCGATATCAGAGACTTCATGAGAAGCACTATCCTGGAGTACAGAAGCTAAAGTCTGACCCAGCTGTTCCAGTGTCTGCCTCAAATCAGGCTCCACTACAGGTTCATGGTCATCTCCACCATTCCCCGACCGTTGACGGAACTATCGTCTCGGAGGCATTATACGCTGAAAAGAAGTTCTAAACCATTAATACCAAAATTTCACCTGTACACTAGATGTACGGTCTACATGAATTTAACCTAGTGCTCTGATACCAATTGTCAGGACCCGTCCCGAATTTCCCCTCGAAACCCAGGAAGAACCCTGATCCCGTCTGACAACCTAAGGAAAGGTTCCCAAATACCCTTCAATCCTTACAAATTATAATAATAATAAATACTTTCACTTGTCAGACAAGGGATTTAAGCACTTAAAATTCCCGTAAGTAATTACCAACCAAATACAACATAATATCATAGCGTCTAAGTAGGATCAAGATACAAATTAGATATCCTACTCAAGTACAACTACACAGCGCAGCCGAGAGTGCTAATGCCTCTGCCTCGAGATAATGTCCGCGTCAACTCTACTGCCTGAAGGGGGTTTAAACACAAAAGTTGTGAGTGGACAAAAATAATCGTTTATAAATCATTTTCCAAGGAATATTACCTTTTTCCCCCTCCATTTATAAAACTATGCATGCATCACATAAACAGTTCATGTTATAAAAACATCATCTTTAAATCACCGGCATTTCCCTTTCTCTTTAAAACCACTCAGTAGGACTCACACAAAATCCATATAAGGAAAACACATCGTGATCCACAATCTGGTTTGAAAATCATCCTCAAAGGAATTCAAAATCATTTAATTCAACCTAGACACAAAATATCTTAAATCCACTGTTCCCGACACATCCACTAGCCACCAGGGTATCCTTTGGGGTGTGCTAGTCATGTATCACAACTCCCTGTACTATGATATCTCATCAGTCGACAAGTATCCTAGACTATTATATCATATCATCAGCCGGTATAACCTTCGGCTATCATATCGCATCAGTCGGCATATCTATCGACTGGCATATCATATCATTAGCCGGTATAACCTTCGGCTATCATATCGCATCAGTCGGCATATCTCTCGACTGGCATATCATATCAATTATATTGGAGGTTCACCGGGTTCACCGCTAATAACGGATCCTAATCCCGGGTCCTGGCCTCCCTCAAATATGACCAAATCCGATAAACTCATACAACAGGGTCAAAACCCAAATCATTGACTCAATAATTCCCACGTCAAAACGTTATCAAAACTGAGTCCAAAAACCATGATATTTCTCAAATCACATTTTAATCGAAGTAGTGGAAAACATGTGTCTAGTAATCATTTCTAAAATCCAGAAATTCAATGCCACAATACATAACAGTATTTACACAAAGATATTTTGATGCATGCATTTCAGTTTATAAAACCAAAGTCCACTCACAAACCTGTTCAAGCTAGCTCAATCCCGTCTTGTTCGTTCCTCTGAGGTTCCCGGAACAATATCGCCTGTCAAAAACAACAATCGGGATTACCGGCTAGTAATAAGACTCTTATATAACAACTTCCTAACCTCGGGAAGTCTACCCTTGCTGTTTCTAGAAAACACAGCAACTTCGGACACTCAAAACGACCTCTAAACGATGTCCGATCAACCTGAAACCTGTACCAACAGATTCAGAACGTCGAAAACTAGTTACCACGCGCCGTCGTGACGTCAGACTCGACCCCACGAGCCGCGACGCGCCTCACGCGCCGGCCACGCGCCTGCTACAGTGTTCACATGCCTGGACCGGTCCAACTCGGTCCGGCTCAACCTGACCCGGTCCAACTCGACCCGACCGGTTCAACTCGACCCGACCGGTCACCGGTGACTCGCCGGAGAAGACGACCGGACTGCCGTTTTCGTCGTCGGAGGTTGGCCGGAGAAGATGACCGGACCGCCACCTCCGCTGCCGTCTGGTTCGCCGGAATCCCCCATTTTCGACCGAAACTCCAAGCTTTATAACTTCCTCAAAACTCGACCATTTTTCACAAATTTTACATCTAAATCTATCTACTCGAACCCAAGAATCCAAATATAACCATAAAACATCAAACACGTACCTGTGTAAGCCGGAAAATCGATCCAAAGATCCGAAACTTCCTTTACTCAGTTCGGCTTCCACCGTGGTCCTCTCCTTCGATGGTTGATACGGTTGTGATCGTGGGAAGGAGTAGAATACGATTAGTTAATCAAAACGGGAAGCTAAAGCCTTGAATCCAACGTTGACTTTATGGTTTTTCGGGTGAGTTTTTCGCACGGTTTCAATAGTTTCGGGTGTGTTTCACAGAGAGAGAGAAGGAGATGAAGATGAAATGAAGATGAAAATGAAATAAATCAGATTAATCTGATTTGGGTAACAAAATATCTCCCCTCCATGGAAAATTACCAAAATGCCCTTGCACATCTAGACCCATAACTTCCGTCCACGAACTCCGTTTTCCGCGTGCCGCCTGTCTACGAACTCGTGAGTTCGAGACCTACGCAACGGTACCCAAAATACCACAAAAAGTGTCTCGAAACAAAACTTGATTTCCAAGCCCTTTACCGACCAAGGGTAAAGTCGTCATTTTACAAAAATAATTGCGTAAACCCAATAATTAAAATTCCGGGTTGTTACTTGCAAACAAGGTAGCTAATCTTATAGGCATAAATTAAGGTCATTAAGCAAAGTAATCCAACTTATTCAGCATGCATAGCAATCATAATCAAGAGCTAGAAATCCAATCAACAAGCTAACATGTTTAGGACTTCAAGCAGCCCTAATCCTAACGACTACTCACACATAACTGAAATTGAAACAAAAATAATTGAATTCATAAGTAAATTGCAATAATGAAAATAAGGGTACAAAAGAGATTGTTAAGAACAAGTGCAGCAGAAGACACGGTAGAACCTTCTTCTCCAAGCTCCACGTCCAATAATCTAAGTGTAAAATATTATCTCTCAAAATATGGTCTCTCTAATTCTCCTCTCTCTCTCTGCTCTCTCTCTCTCTCTGATTCTTCTCTCTGATTCCCAAAACACTGAACAAAGGCTCCTTTTTATAGACAAAGGGAAAACCTTGTTCTATAAGGATTAGTAAAACCATATTCTATAAGGATTGGTAAAACCATGTCCTATAAGGATAGGGAAAGTTATTGTAATTTTAATTAATTACAAAGTCCTTAAATCTATTATAACCAATCAGAGCACGGCTGGGAGTGTGAATGCAAGCTGGAAAGTGGGAATGCAAGCTGGCAAGTGGGAACGCAAGCTGGCCAAACTTGGATTTTGGACTGTCTTCGTAATCAGGATCTGGGACTGCGCTTTTGAAGCACATAATGAGTACAGTAGAAGCGCATCTTTGTTCAGGCTTGGCGCAAATGTTGTCAGGCTTAGCACAGAGGGAGAACCACTGATCCACCGTTAGCGGAACAGGGACCCCGGGCTTAGGCGCACATCTGGGCTCGGATGGGAGTTCTTGGGACATGTCCTCGACCTGCCTTGGCGCGACCTTAGCACTTCTAGGACCTGACCTTGATGTCATGAAACACTGATTTGAGACCCGGATGGCCTGATATGAGGTACTTGGCCAATGGCCCAAAATAGGCGCACTGGCGCACTCAGGACTCCGTTCAGGACCTGATATTGAAATGAGGACATCTCCTTCATCTGGACTCCGATTTGAGTCATTCTTTTTGCGTTCTTTCCAGATTTTACCTATCTTTCTAACTCTGCACAAGTCTCACAAGATTGATCATTTTCTACTATTGATGGCACGAAATCATTCAAAAGACATGTAAGAGAGGCATATAAAGACATCAAAATGATGCATAAATAACGACTGATCAAATACCCCCAAACCTATCTTTTTCTAGTCCCTGAGCAAAACAAACGCTAACAAAATTAAAAGACTCAATTTTAGTTAAGATAAAACATTTAAACCCCTAGGTTCACCTAGTAGGAGGAGTTTTGTCTCCTGAGGGTTATAACAGCACGATACCCACAAGTGTTTTCCTTAAACAAAAAAGATGCTAGAGATAGTACTTTTAACAGGCTAAAAAGAATCAAAGTAAGTAAACATGCTTTGCAGAACTAAAAGAAATGCCATAGCCGTGACTGTCATGGGAAGGTGTACGTGTATAAATGCCAATATTTTCAGGTGATCAAGTTTGAAAACAACTTCATCTAGGTGCCCTAGAAAGATTTCACCTCGACTCTAATCCTCACTAGGCAACTCTCAATTCGCACAAGAATCCTAGGCTTACACTCTTTTCAAGCATATGTGATGAGTTTATGTTATGAAATTCAAATTTAATCACATATGAGTAACAATGAAGAATAGCACTTTATGGAAATAAAGATCTAATGAAAGGAATTGAACTTTAAGAGCATAGATACGTACCTTAATCCTCAGCATGATTGTCCATAAGATTAGTTAGGTCTTCCTTTTTAGGTTGTAACGGGGCTAAGTTTAGGGGTTTAGCAAGGAAGGATGGGATTCAAAGAACCTGAGCTGTGCCAAGACATGAGAAGTCATGACTTGAACTTGGAATTTCTGAACTGAATCCTTTCTTAAGGCCCACGGCATTGTGCTTTCTTGATGACTTATTTTGAAGCTCTTGTGGCTTATTTTGAGGCTCTTGGCTCACTTGGCTAAATTCACTTTGTTTTTCACTTATTTTTTTCCTTCTTTTTCTCAACGTTTCTTTCTTTCTTTTGATTTGAACGTTTTTTTTTTCTGTTCTTTGAATTGAGTTTGAACCAAGATCATGCAATGATTTCCTCAAACTTTCGTGCAGCTTGCAACTTGTAAAGCTTTTCTTTACTTTTGAACTTTGAATTGACGCGAAAGTCCTTTGAATTGGGCAGCATCTTCTTTCACCTCTCATTCTCACCATGAATCTCATTTACGGCAACCTTAGCAAAAACTGAGGTTATAGGGTATGGCTGTGATGAATGGCTAAGTATTTTGGGTTAGGTTATACTTTGGGTGATGAAAGAAAAGGTTGAGTGTTTGGCTTCAAAATTGGCATAGGGAGCATGCAATAGGGTAGGATAAAGCCTTTAGAGGTTAAAGCATACATAGCCTACATCACTTCTTATGGCAAACCACACATTAAATCAAGAGTATCTAAATGATGTTAGTTCTTTAAAATTCAATGCAAAATGATGTAATGAGATCAACAATTAAGAACAAAAACGATGAGTGTTTAAGAGTAGAAACAAGTATATCCCTCAGAAAGAATGGCAATTAGGCTCAAAGATCTCACAGGGAAGTCTCCACTAATTTTCTAAGGTTCACTCAAATTCAGTTATTTCGTTCACTTAATCACTTAAAACGTGGCATTGTCAAGTGCAGATTATGAACTACTTGACCATGGCATAACTCTTAGTAAAGCAAAGATAGTTAACTTAGCATATACATTCCTATTAACAAGTTATCATACTAATCACAAGCAGAAATTTAAATGTCTTGGCCGTGTATCACCCCCAAACCTACTTGTTTCTATATGCAAAATTTTAAATCCACACCCCCAAACCTAAATTGAACATTGTCCTCAATGTGATAAGCAGTAAGCATGACAACAGTAGAAAGGTTTGAGAGATATAACGGGCAGAAACAGAAAAGGAAGTGAGAAATACAAACTAGGGCTAGGCTGCCTCCTAGGTGCGCTTTATTGAACGTCTAGGCAAGACGGGGTTGGCATGCTAGGATCTAGGCAAATGTGGAGTTGCAGGGTTGACTGCGCTTGGATTAGAGAGGTCCTTGAAGTAGTGTTTGAGGCGATGGCCATTTACCTTGAACGGATCATGCCGTTCCGGGTGCTGGATTTCAACTGCACCATGAGGAAAAACGTTAGTAATAATAAATGGTCCAGTCCATCTTGAACACAACTTACCTGGCATTAGTCTGAGCTGGGAGTCAAAGAGGAGGACTTCCTGTTCGATGTGAAAGTCCTTGGGCTGAATGCGCTTGTCTTGGAAAGCTTTGGTCTTTTCCTTGTAGATACGAGCATTGTCGAAGGCCTCGTTTGGAAACTCCTCTAATTCACTTAGCTGAAGCTTCCTATGTATTCCAGCATCATCGAAGTTCATGTTCATCTGCTTAATAGCCCAGAATGCTTTATGCTCCAATTCTACTGGTAGGTGGCAGCCTTTTCCAAAAACAAGCCGGAAGGGAGACATGCCAATCGGGGTCTTGTATGCGGTCTGATAGGCCCACAGCGCATCATTCAATTTGCTGGACCAATCTTTGCGGTTAGGATTTACCATTTTTTCCAATATGGCCTTTACTTCCCGATTGGACACTTCCACTTGGCCACTCGTTTGAGGGTGATACGGTGTTGAGACCTTGTGGGTGACACCATACTTTTTCATTAGGGCTGCAAACGAATGATTGCAGAAGTGTGCCCCCCATCACTGATGATTGCCCTAGGTGCGCCGAATCTGGCTAAGATGTGACTCTGCAAAAAACGCACCACTACTTTGGCGTCGTTAGTTTTGGTGGGAATTGCTTCCACCCATTTGGAGACATAATCAACTGCAAGCAGAATATAAAGATTGCCAAAGGAATTCAGAAAATGCCCCATAAAATCAATGCCCCATACGTCGAAGATTTCGACCACAAGAATAGGGTGTAATGGCATTTGATTTCGAGGGCCGATGTTACCTAGGCGTTGGCAGCGGTCACAGGTGAGTACAAATTCGTGTGCATCCTTGAAAAGTGTGGGCCAGTAGAGTCCACTTTGTAGTACCTTGAGGGCTGTCTTCTTTGCTCCAAAATGGCCCCCACATGCCAAGCTATGGCAAAATGTCAAGACGGATTCCATCTCGTCTTCGGGGATGCAGCGCCGAATGATTTGGTCTGGACAATGCTTCCATAGGTACGGCTCATCCCATATGAAGTACTTAGCTTGTTTAGCCAGCTTGTCCTTTTGGTACCTGTTTAAAGATGAAGGAATTTGCTTAGTGACAAGGTAATTAATGAGATTGGCGTACCATGGATCAATAGCTTGGATTGCAAAGAGCTATTCGTCAGGAAAGGTCTCGAGGAGGGGCAACTGATCGGCCTCTTCATTGGAACTGTGAAGCAATAGGCTCATATGGTCAGCGACCACGTTTTCGCAGCCCTTCTTGTCTCTGATTTCAAGGTCGAATTCCTGGAGCAGTAGCATCCAACGTAGCAACCTTGGCTTGGCGTCCTTTTTAGTGAGCAAATACTTCAAGGCAGCATGATCCGTGTATACTATGACCTTGGTTTGAATTAGATATGAGCGGAACTTCTCAAGGGCAAAGATAATAGCAAGGAGCTCCTTCTTGGTGGTGGAGTAGTTCAGCTGGGCATCATTCAGGGTTCGACTTGCGTAGTAAATGACATGAGGGAGCTCGTCAACACGCCGTCCCAAAACAGCTCCTATGGCGAAGTCCGAGGCATCACACATTAGTTCGAATGGTAAGTCCCAATTCGGTGGCATGATGATGGGTGATGCCGTGAGCTTTGCATTGAGTGTGTTGAATGCCTCACGGCATCCCTTAGTGAAATCAAATGTGGCGTCCTTGGCTAGAAGATCACACAAAGGTCTTGTGGTTTTCGAGAAATCTTTGATGAATATGCGGTAAAAGCCAACATGCCCTAAGAACGATCGAACCTCTTTGACTGTAGTGGGGTACGGCAGCCTCTCTACTATGTCTAACTTTGCTTTGTCCACTTCTATGCCTCGGCTAGAGATCACATGACCCAAGAAAATTCCCTGTTTAACCATGAAATGGCACTTTTCCCAGTTCAGCACTAAGTTGCTTTCTCTGCACCGTTCCAGTACTCGGGTTAGGTTTACTAAGCACAGTTCGAATGAATGTCCAAACACCGAGAAGTCGTCCATGAATACTTCAATTATATCTTCGACCATATCGGAGAAGATGCTCATCATGCAACGCTGAAAGGTAGCTGGGGCATTGCACAATCCAAACTGCATTCTTCTGTATGCAAAAGTGCCATATGGGCATGTGAATGTTGTTTTTTCTTGATCTTCGGGTGCAATAGCAATCTGATTGTATCCTGAGTAGCCGTCCAAGAAGCAATAGTGGGAGTGTCCAGCCAGGCGCTCGAGCATTTGATCAATGAAGGGCAAAGGAAAGTGGTCCTTGCGTGTGGTTATATTTAGCTTTCGATAGTCAATGCACACTCTCCATCTTGTTTGAATCCGTTGAGGTACAAGCTCATCATGCTCGTTTTTAACCACTGTGATCCCACTTTTCTTTGGCACGACCTAGACTGGGCTCACCCACTTGGAGTCACTAATTGGATAGATGATTCCAACGTCCAGAAGCTTTAGGACTTCTTTCTTCACAACCTCCTTCATAGGTGGATGCAATCGCCTCTGCGCCTCCCGTGATGGTTTGGAGTCTTCCTCCAGCAGTATCCGATGCATGCATTTTGTGGGACTTATGCCTTTGATGTCAGCTATTGTCCATCCAATTGCCGTTTGATTGACCTTAAGGATGTGAACCAATGCCTCTTCCTCTTTCGTACTTAGGGTAGACGCAATGATGACTGGAAGGGTTTGATTGTCGCCCAAATATCCATACTTTAAGTGCTCGGGCAAGGGCTTCAGCTCGAGTTCAGGAGCCTTTATGATGGACGGTAGGGTTTTCTGACTTGTCAGTGGTAATGCTTCGAAGGGAGGCCTATGGAATGGGAGGGCTGGCATGATGTCAAGGGCTCGTACCTCTTCGATCACGCTATCTGCAAGTGAATCCACAGTGCGTGGGTTACTAGTAACGGCCTTCTCAAGGTCATCTGTCATGCAAGACTGAGCAATTGTCTCCCGTAGCAGTAAGTCCATTGTGTTTAACGGAAAATCTACAATAGGCTCGGCAGGGTACTAGATGGTGTCATGGATGGAGAATGTCCGAAGTTGGTCCAGGACGTTGATGGAGACCTGGCCCTTTCTGACGTCGATGAGGCACTCGGCTGTGGCTAGTAAAGGCCTTCCAAAGATGGGGGGAGGTTCCTCACTTTTGTCAATTCTGTCCATTCTTAGTACCTAGAAGTCTGCAGGGATGCATGTATCTCCAATTTGTACCAGTACGTCCTCAAGAACCCCCATTAGGTTGGTTACAGAAGCGTTAGCCAATCTGACACATAGGTGCGTGGGTTTGAGTGCGCCTAGGTTGAGTGACCTGTAAATGTGGAATGGCATGATGTTCACTGATGCTCCTGTGTCGCAAAGGCAATGTTCGAATCTTTTTGACTGAATGACACATGGAAGGGATGGAGGCCCAGGATCGTTGGCCTTAAGGGGCATGCACAAAAGGGCAGCCGAGCAGGCCTTAAGGATGTCAATGGTGTCCGTGGAGCTAAAACCACGCTTTCCTGCAACTAAGTCCTTGATCAGCTTCGCAAAGATAGGCATGTGCTTGACAATTTTGTGGAAAGACAGTGTGATCTGAAGCTTCTGCAACATGCTGATGATCTCTTCCTCAAAGTCCTCCCTTTGCTTATTCCTGTTTTGGAACCTGCGAGGAAATGGATAATCAACATTATTAGCTAACTCAAAAGTGACTTTTTTAGAAATGGAATTCTGAGGTTTAGAGTTAGAAGTATTCGAGTGCTGTGACTTGGGCTTAGGAGCAGGTTGCATGCCAGCCGTGGCCGAAGTAGGCGCAGTGTCAGGTCCTCCTTACGGTAGGGCACTTGGTGACTCGTTGGGCCGATTTTGCGCTAGAGGTGTTGGCTGTGGCATGTTTTGCGACGCGCCCTGGTCGGCGATCCTTGGCAGAGTAGGTTGAGGCACGGTTTCAGGTCCTCCGAGGGTGGCATATGTGGGGTCTTGAAGTGGTGTTTCCCTCTCCAGCGTGATGACATTAGCCGTAGGATTGTGAAATCCTTTCGGATTTACCAGGACTTGACTCGGTAGCTTGCCCTGCTCTCGCTGATTTAGTTGGTTCGCCACATGTCCCATTTGACGATCCAAGTTTGCAATTGCATTTTTCATTTCTCCCGTCTGACTCTGGCTATGGAGGGAGTCCTCAAGAGACTTGCTTCCGCCATTCTGATTTGAGGAAGGACCGTGATAGTTCCCCTGAGGGCCTGCGGCTTGCTGCTCAAATCCAGAAGGTGGTAAGGGATTTGCGGCTGCTTGATTGTTGCTCCAACGGAAATTTGGATGATTTTTCCACCTCGGATTGTAAGTGTTGGAATATGGGTCATTCCGGGGTCGAGAATTGCTATTGAACCCTCCAGCAAAGTTGGCATCTTCCACAACCGGGCAGTCCTGGGATTTGTGGCCCTGAATTGAACATACCTCGCAGATGTGAACTTCTTTGGTTTTCTCCCTACACAACTGTTTCACCATTGCCGTGAGCTGAGCAATGGCGTCATCTTTGTATTTGGCGGATGCATCACCCGCAGCTCTAGAGGAAGGACCCCTGTAGCTGAACTGTTTTTCCCTTTGAGCAAAGTTCTCAAAGGCAGTCCTTGCTTCCTCAGCTGTGCCTTCTAGAATCCCTTGGGATTGAGAGTCCACCATTGTCCGATCGCTAGTCTTCAAGCCTCCATAGAAGTATAGCATAAGATGATGGGCATCAATATGGTGGTGGAGGCACGCCCGTAGCATCTGATTGAACCGCTCCCAAAACTCGTAGAAAGACTCCTCCATGTCTTGCCGTGGGTTCATGATCTTGGACTTTAACTCATTTGTCTTTTCCACGGGAAAGTACTGTGTTAATAATTTGGACGTCAAGTCCCTCCAAGAGTGAATGGAAGCCGGCGCCAGTGAATAAAACCATGTCTTGGTGCGATCCTTGAGACTGAAGTGAAAGAGCCGCAGGCGGATTTCAGATTCTGTCATACAATTGATGCGCAGTGTTGAAAAAACCTCAACAAATTCCTTGATATAAAAGTGCGGGTCCTCGCCAGCGAGGCCGTGGAATGTGGGCAGCATGTGAACTGTCCCCGACTTCAATTCGAAGTTTGCCACTGTTGACTCGGGAAAACAATTGGAAATTGATCCTTCGAGACATGGGGCATGGAAAAATCCTTAAGGCGCCGTGGGGCTTAAGGTACTAGGCCACGTTCCAGGCCCTGCTCTTCTCTGTGGTCCGCCATCCTCCTTGGGCTTGGTGGTGGGGAGCCGTGGACTGAAGATGCTTGCGATGATGGTCCACTTGATGACCCGTGCACTGAACCTTGGATTGACACACACGGGTACCTAACAAAAAGAAAAACTAAGTTACAAATCTAAACTTGAATGGGCACCGTTGAGGGACAAGTCCCCGGCAACGGCGCCAAAAACTTGTTGGTGGAATTAAAGAGCAAGAAATATGCAATTCAATTCTAACAGTTATAAAATTCTTGCAAGTGCACAAATCGATAAGAATAGTATAGTAGCACAGCAAGAGTCGATCCCTCGAGGACTTGTATCAACGTTATGACCACTTTAGTTCAGATTTGTTAACTTAAATAAAAACGCACACACACACACACACACACACACACAAGGGGGTTTATGATGTGAGAACTGAAATTTAAAGACAAGTAAAATAAAAATGCAGAAAATAACAATGCAAGAATTAGGTTGATTGATTATTAACTAAGGCGAATTAAGGCTTACTATCCACTCTAACCAATTATAGTTACTAATTAGATTTCCTTGACCTAATTACTATGCATTTTCTGAATTAGGTGCCCGTGCCTAGGACCTAGCGTTGGTTCACTAGACACATCTTATTCCCTCTTACTTAGCATGTTCTAAACAGGGCATATGCCTAGAACGTCTATCACCTACCTTTTAAGATGATGCATGAAGTTCAAAGAGAATTTAATGACACCACATTAGCCTAGCAAAGTGGCATGCAATCCTAGGTCGTTATGAGTTAAGATTACAAATAAGAATACTTTCGATGCTCCAAATCACAAGATGATATGACGGTCACTCAAGCAATTACATCAATAATTATATGAAAACAAGATAGCTAATCTTATAGGCATAAATTAAGGTTATTAAGCAAAGTAATCCAACTTATTCATCATGCATAGCAATCATAATCAAGAGCCAGAAATCCAATCAACAAGCTAACATGGCTAGGGCTTCAAGCAGCCCTAATCCTAACGACTACTCACACATAACTGAAATTGAAACAAAAATAATTGAATTCATAAATAAATTGCAATAATGAAAATAAGGGTACAGAAGAGATTGTTAAGAACAGGTGCAGCAGAAGACACGGCAGAACCTTCTTCTCCAAGCTCCACGTCCAATAATCTAAGTGTAAAATATTATCTCTCAAAATATGGTCTCTCTAATTCTCCTCTCTCTCTGCTCTCTCTCTCTCTCTGATTCCCAAAACACTGAACAAAGGCTCCTTTTTATAGACAAAGGGAAAACCTTGTTCTATAAGGATTGGTAAAACCATATTCTATAAGGATTGGTAAAACCATGTCCTATAAGGATAGGGAAAGTTATTGTACTTTTAATTAATTACAAAGTCCTTAAATCTATTAGAACCAATCAGAGCACGGCTGGGAGTGTGAATACAAGCTGGCAAGTGGGAACGCAAGCTGGCCAAACTTGGATTTTGGACTGTCTTCGTAATCAGGATCTGGGACTGCGCTTTTGAAGCACATCATGAGTATAGTAGAAGCGCATCTTCATTCAAGCTTGGCGCAAATGTTGTCAGGCTTAGCGCAGAGGGAGAACCTCTGATCCACCGCTGGTGGAATAGGGACCCCGGGCTTAGGCGCACATCTGGGCTCGGATGGGAGTTCTTGGGACATGTCCTCGACCTGCCTTGGCGCGACCTTGGCACTTCTAGGACCTGACCTTGATGTCATGAAATACAGGTTTAAGACCCGGAGGGCCTGATATGAGGTACTTGGCCAGTGGCCCAAAATAGGCGCATTGGCGCACTCAAGACTCCGTTCAGGACCTGATATTGAAATGAGGACATCTCCTTCATCTGGACTCCGATTTGAGTCATTCTTTTTGCGTTCTTTCCAGATTTTACCTATCTTTCTAACTCTGCACAAGTCTCAAAAGATTGATCATTTTCTACTATTGATGGCACGAAATCATTCAAAAGACATGTAAGAGAGGCATATAAAGACATCAAAATGATGCATAAATAACGACTGATCAGTAACCGATTTCAATGATGTAAGAAGGGAAGAATTACAAACTATATGATCACTAGCACCACTATCCAATATCCATATGGTTTCTTTACCACATTGAGAGAGAGAAAACGCTTTACCTGAAAGTTCCTTATAGTTAGGAACATTACCAACTTGATTCACTGTGGCAGTCTTGTTTTTGCTCAAGAGGCTCATGAGCTATTGACACTCTTCCTGTGAGAATGGAAAGCTGGCAGCAGCTTCCCTCTTATCATTCATGGTGGTAACATGATTCCCCTGTGAATGTACTTGTCCTCCCTCCATAGCAGCCTTCCTTTTTCGACAATATTCATAGGTATGACCCTTCCAATTACAAAATATGCATTTGAGGTGTGCTCTGCAGTTTTTCGTGCTATGATTGTTTTTGTTGCACTTTTCGCACCTGGTCTCTCCTTCTCCAGGTTCAAAATCACGGCTTGCCTTCTTCACAGCAAAGGCAGCCGCTTCCGGCTGTGCCAATGACTTACCAGCCGATACCTCTACTTGTTTTTCATGGCGTAGTGCCATTGAATATTCCTTGTTCATAGTTGGAAGAGGATCCATGCCCACTATGTTACTCCGAATTGTGGCATAACTTTCGTTAAGACCCATCAAGAACTTCATCGTCTTTTGTGTTTCCATGTAGTCTTTAATCTCTTTGGCTATCTCACAACTGCATGAAGGAATCTGACAAAGCGCATCCTTTTCATCCGATAGACTCTTGAGTTTGGTAAAGAAGGATGTGACGGTGATGGTGCCTTGTTCACAGTCATGTATTGCCTTTTCTATATGAAACAGTTGTACGGTATTGATATGAGAGAATCTTTCTTTCAATTCAAGCCACATACCTCTTGCATCCTTGCAGTGAATAACACTTCCAGAAATCTCTTTTAACATAGATTCCAGTAGCCACGTCTTTACCAACGTGTTGCATCGATCCCATTGTAGTTGTTCTTCAACCCTGTGAGGTGCCCTCTGGATAGATCCATCAACGAACCCTTTTCTTGTTCTTGATCGTAAGGGCCATGCTCATAGATTGAGCCCAAGTTGTGTAATTGTCTTCCATCAACGATTGTGACACGAGTACCGCCCCAGGCTGATCTGAATGATGGAGAAATAAAGGATGGTTTGAATTTTCCCATGTTTCTGGGATCCTCTGCGAGGTGGAAGAAGACTTCCCATGCTCAGTAATCTTCAAATCTTCGTCAACTGCCATGAGTTTATTGTAGTTGTTTGTTTCACGTTTTAGGTCTCAGATCTTAGTGCTCTGATACCATGAAGAGAAACGATGTGATGAAGAATTTACTTTTATACATTTCATAGAATAGGGTTACAAGCTTTATACACATCTAGTTACAATTAGATCCACATTCTAGGCCTATAATTAAGTGTTACCATATATACGATTGACTAAAGATCAATTTGCTGATACAATAAGATTCTTTCCTTCTATACAATTTGAATGTATATAATTTTTAATTTTATAGGGCTGGGTCTAATAGGTTTTGGGTGATCTGCTTTTTAGCAGAATCGCCATGTCCTTGAACTTCATCAAATCCAGTACTGATTCATCTTATATGTCATGGATCGGAGAATGCTTTGCAACATAATGAAGAGTTTGCAACCCCTTTTCATATCACGAAACCCAAGAGAAGGAGAAGAGAAAAGAACGAGGGGGAAGAAGAGAACGACAAAGGGTATGATTTTTGGGTTTTATTTTTAAAGTTTTTTATTTAATTTTTTAATTTAACTTTAAAATATAAAAAAAAAATTAAATTCTAATGTAAAAGGTTAGGTAGATGTCAAATATTGAATAAGAATACCATGAGTTGATGTAGTGCTCCAGTACCACTTAATAATTTCTCCATACACACAGTGAAGTCTAAACTCCAAAACCTAGGCTTCCCCGACAATCAACAAGGTTGCCAGCATACCTCCACGTCAGATGTATAACTTCCGACTACCAATCGCGCGGCCGCACGACGACGGATGCAATGAGGTCCATTCTCTGCCTTATGTCACGACCTGGCACGCGACGCCACCATCTTGCGTGTACACCACCGAGACCTCATCTCTGCCACAAGACACCACCCTGACTGACGTCCACGATCTGGGTGGGAATCGCGCAATCACCAGAGGAAGGAAGAGAATGGGAACGTGGAAACCCATGAATTAGATCGCATGTGACACCATCGAGTTTGACGGTCCCCAATCCCTGTCGATGACTATGAAGATGACTCTTCGTGTGAACGCCGTCAGTGGTTGACTCTTGTCCTTGGGATTCAACCGTTGAAGATGCAATTGGGGTTGCAATTGCTGGTTTGGGACTGTGGTATGGCGCATGAAGAAGAATGCGGCTGTGGCTATGGCGGCGCAGGTGGTCTTGAAGAAAGGTGTCAGGGTTTTTGAAGGGGAGGAATTAGTGTTTTGGGGAGTTTGGCGAGGTGTCGGCGGAGGACGGTGGAGGCGATGAGGCTGAGGCTCTGACAGTTAGGGAAGTGAAGTTGAAGGGTGGAGAACTAGAGATGAACGCGAAAGTCTAAAGGAAGAAATGAGTTTTTGAAATATTTAATTTGTCTCATCTTTTTTTCTCAAAATTAAGAAATATATATTTAATACAAAAAATTATATATTTAAATCTCTTGACACATTATTTATATTTTAATAGATAATTGTGTCATATCAATAAAGTTAATAGAACGTAATAGAAGTTAAAGTGATTTAACGAAAATTAGGTAACGTGATTGACGAAAGTCATATTTAGGGGTTTAAGTGAGACAAAATTTAGTCCAAGGGGAAAATTGAGATTGGACGGCGAGTTCAAGGGGCATTTGAAGTAAAAAACCTATATTTGGAAGTATCTCAATTAGCTAGAGTACAGTTTTTTTTTTCTCTCTAGATATAAAGAGTTCAAATTAAACGCGTCAAGTTAATGTTTAAATTAAGGGAATTGATTTTGGCACTCCACAAATCACTTGTTGCACTCCACTTTTTTATTTTAATGCTTTCTTATTTTTTCATTAAACAAACTTCCAAACTTAGTCATCTCCCTTTTGAATTTAATTTTTTTTTCCCTTGTTTATGTAAAACATTTGGACTTTTTTTTTCTCTGAAAACCCTACTCTCCCGATTCATATCTATTCCGCTTTCTATTTTCACAATTATGAGTGTTATGCTTCTATCATTAAAGTATAATGGCAGTTCTAGGCTACTTGAATTATATATATATATATATATATATATATATATACATGATCAAAATAATAGAAAGACGCATAGGCAGCATAAAATAATAATACTTGGTGATGATTTATAGTTAGACTATTATATTATTATGAATTTTAAATTTTTATAAAATAAAGTAAATTAAGAGATAATAGGTAAGTTTGTAAGTTTGATTCATAAAAAAATAAAAAAAAACATTAAAATAAAAAATTAGAATGCATCAAGTTTCAAAATCAGCTCCCTAAATTAATTACTACTTAAACAATCTCAATTATGACGTGAATAAGTTGAACCAGCACATAAAATGGAAATTGGAAACAGTTGGTAGACGGTTATTATATAAATGAGTCTAGCTAGTTACATATTACGAGGGTTGAAAACTATATAGGCCTCCTTTTGAAGAGTCACCTCAGCTCCCCTAAAGTTCAAAAAATAATTACATTGGCTAGAATAAATCTTTTTCGCTTGTGTACCTGAGTTTGAGTTCATCCGCACATATAAAAATTAATTAATTAATTCTTGCCTATATTCAGAGATACCTGTATTGAAAGAAAACAGACCAACTAAAAATATCCTTAATTGAGGTTTTAAAAGTTGATTTGAGTACCAAATAATACAATAGTAATTTATTAACTATTGAAACTATTAAAAAACAATCGTTTTTGGAGTGCTAATAACAATTCGTTTTAATTACAATCATCAAATATTTTATTTTTCTCAAAATAATAAAAGGATCAAATATTTCATTAAATAAAATAAAAAGTTTTTTCTCTTCTCTTTGATTGTCACTTCCAGATCTAAATGTACATTGAAATCGGCGTGTACACAAACCGAAACTGCAAATTGCCGGAATCCTAACTCGGCCGTCGTCTGAAACTTATTTTTGAGGGTATGTGTGCATGGTATTGACATTTGACAGAGGCAAAGACAGATGAAGGAGACTATGCATAAAGATCAACGGGGTGTAATTCGATCACGCTCCGAACCGGCTTTGATTCCGAATCGCCTGAAAGAAAAATCTTTGGATCCCTCCACCTCATTGGCCGACAATGATAATGTTGATATATTCTATGATGGTACAGTTACACACATCTCACAAAAACATGTCACACAAATAAAAAGAAATATGTTTGTATGTAAACCTTTGTTAATGTTGTTGTCTTAGTTACCTGTTGTAGCATTCATTTGCATAAGAATTCATGTTAATTTGTTCGATTTAAGTTTAAACTTGTTAATTTGTGTCGATAAATTCATGCTTAAACGGGTTTGTGTATGTCAAAGCTATCGACGTTTTTGATCTTTTTATGAAACCAATGATTGCCCACATAAGATCAGCTAAGTGTTTAGGTTGCCATGTAATCTTTTTTTGGAATAGGGTTTTTAATTTAGGCCATTTTTGTTAATAATTTTGTTGATTAATTGATTGTTTGCACCCCAAGTAACTTAAATGTGTTAAAATTGAGCAGGGGAATCAGCTGAAACAAGCTGCAAAGATTCAGATGTGAGAGGCTTTGATGATGAAGATGCATCATGGATATCATGGTTCTGCAATCATAAAGGGAATGAGTTCTTTTGTGAAGTAGACGACGATTACATCCTCGACGATTTCAACCGCTCTGGGTTAAGAAATCTAGTGCCATTTTATGATTATGCGCTTGACTTAATTTTGGACGTTGAGTCTTCCAATGGTAAGAATCAGATATGTAAATATGTATATATATATATATATCTGCCACATTTGCTTTGATGACTTGCTATCAAATATATATAATTTGTTATATATATGCAAACAGACGGTACACTAACAGATGATGAACAGAACAATTTGGTTGAATCTGCGGCGGAGATTCTCTATGGTTTAATTCATGCGAGATACATAGCAACTAACAAAGGATTGTCTGCAATGGTAAGGTGTCTACCATTTGTTTCGTATGGTTTTTTCAAAATTTTGGATTTAGGGTTTTCGTAGTTTGATAGTTTCGAATTCAGTTGGAGAAGTACAGGAACTATGATTTTGGTAGATGTCCAAGAGTTCACTGCAACAAACAACGTTGTCTACCTGTTGGACAGTCAGACATGCCAAGGTCAAGCACCGTGAAAATCTACTGTCCTAAATGTGAAGACATTTACGCGCCGCAATCCAGACATCAAGATGGTATCCTCGGAAATGTATTATGTATGACTTTGTAGATGAATCTAGTTATGTTTTGTTGTTCAGCAGGTTTTTGATATTTCCTTAACAGAAGTGTTTTAGAAATCGACGGAGCGTATTTTGGCACCACATTTCCTCATCTTTTTTTCTTGACCTACGGCCATCTTATACCGCAGAAGGCGAGTCAGAGTTTTGTTCCAAGAATATTTGGTTTCAAAGTTCACAAGGAATGATTAATCTTAGAGCTGCAAAGCTGCTGCTCTTGATGAAGAAAAGCAGAGGGCAGGCAGTTTCTAAAAGCCCCATTTTCATTGTATGTACTGAGTTGTTTATAAATGTTACTTAACTTGCTTAGGTAATGATTCTTTTGCAGTTTAAGTGGAACAGTTGATCTCTTTGTTGTCTTTGATTTGTTATATGTCTTGTGCCCATTGTAATTGTATAGTACGGTACTAAAATTATATAGCAAATGACTTCAATATATTACTTTTTAACCACTTTTCTAGCAGAAAAAAGTGTAAACAAGCAATTCAACAGAAAGTGATAATGGCCAGTAAAACCAGCATATAATTATAGTATGAGAAGCATTAAGTCTAACATTGGCTGATGATATATAGATACAAAATATCAGTTTCCATGAACATATCTTACACCATTAGAGCCAAAACTCAAAAGGATATAGATACTAAATATCACTTTCCATGGACATGTCTTACACCATTACAGTCAAAACTCAAAAGGGTATAGATACTAAATATCAGTTTCCATGGAAATATCTTGCACCAAACCATCTAGGGTTAGCAAAAATCTAAGGGCAATTTGAATCAGAACAGTCACAATGTTGCAGCAGCTTGTTCCTCAAAATCACAAAGGATGCTCTGAATGTCTTTAGTGATATCACTTGCCTTTGATTGCAACCGGCTAATTTCAGAACCTTCGGCCTCGGTGATTGACAAAAGCATCATCCGTTTTTCCTGCAAGGCCTTAATCTCCTTATCAACTTGGATGATTGATTCATCATGTTTGGTTCTTTCATGAGTACGCTCCATGAGCTCAGTTTTAAGTTCTTTTGACTGGTCTTGAAGCTGCCCCAACTTAGCTTTCATTTCTAGCAACGAGTTCAGAGTCTGCCGCACTGCCTTGACATCAAATCCCAACATTTCCAGTTCAACTAGTACTTCCAAACTGCTATCAAATAAGTCTATAGGATCGCCAACTTGCAACTTGGAAGTCCTGTCTACCAAAGAGGCAAAGGTCACCATATTTCCAATGGCTAATCCTTCACGAATTACCTGTCTAAACTTCACTAAAGGATGAAAATGTGGATATTGCGGATATCTTTTGAATGCGCCCATAGACTCAATTTGTTCCCAAACCAAAGAACTTTTCATAAATGGCAAACATGGATTGTCTTGATGCTCAATGGTACCCGTGACACCAGGTTCAGCTTCTGTGTCTCTAACAACATTTTGTTGGTTGGTAGTCCCAGCAGCATTAGCTACAATACACCTTCTTTGATGTTAATCAACTAACTATAGCCATTGACAAAAAAAAAACTATATCCAAAATAAACTATTGAAAATTTCCGCGATTGCTTACTTGAGCCCTCTATAGCTTTTTCAGAATTTCCATCATCTGTGCAAAGTGATAAGGGCTGATCATGAGCAGATGTCTTTACGGATATTCCAGCGACAGCCACCTGAACTTCTTCTGTCGAATAATCCATTGCAAAATCCAGAGTTTCTGTCTCTCTCACTGCATCTTGAGAACCTGAAATTATGTGAAATTTAGACAGCACAAGAATAATAAATATGATAATCACATACCAAATGGGCTAAAAAAGCAAGAAAATGGATAAGTAATCCCTATTAGGTTTTTTGTCCTTTTTCCCTCTCAAGTCTTTTTATTTTTGGTCTAGCAATATTTGAATTCATCCATGGATTCAAATTTTTCACAAAATCCAAATGTGGACTGTCTGGTTGAGCTGTGCTACCTGTGACCCCAGTTTCAACTTGTCTTCCGTTAACCTCGTTTTGTTGGTTGGCAGACCCAGCAGGGTTATCTAAAACCTAATCTTGAGGTCAGCCAAACTAGCTAGAGCCAAAGGAATCCATAGAAAATTTCACAATAGCTTACTTGAGCCCTCTATGGTTTTTACTGCATGCATTTCATCTATGCACAGTGATGAAGGTTGCTCATGAGCAGATATCTTCGCAGGTATTCCAGTCACCTGAACTTCATTTGTCATGTATTCCATTGCAGAATGCACAGTTTCTGTCTCTCTCGTTGCTTCTACAAAACCTGAAAATCCTTAAGAGATACATGAAACTTAGATAACACAGGAAAAAAGTGAATAGGATAACAAATACATCCAAAGGGGAAAAAATTAAGAAAAAGGGAAAGGTCATCCCTATTATGTTTTGTGACTTTAGTCTAACACTTTTTTTTGGTCTAGCAATATCTTGAATACATTGATGGTTTTAATTTTATCCCCAACTGGAGAGCTTTACAGAAAAGGAAAATGTGGAATGTTGTGTTTCTCATAGTTACCTGTTACATCAGTTTCAACCTGTATTCCATGAACCTCATTTTGTAGGTTGCAAATGCTGGCAGGGTTACCTAGAAGACAACCTTGATGTTTATCAAACAAACTAGAGCCAAATAAATCCACTGAGAACTTTCATAATAGCTTACTTGAGCCCTCCACAATTTTCTCAATATCCATTGCAGAATCTACAATTTCCACTTGGTCCGTTGTTTCTTCAGAACCTGAGATTTTACATTACGGGTGAAGTTTAGACCAAGCAACCACAAATAGGAATAAATAATTACTAATTTACTACCAAGGGGGGAAATGCGAGTACAGAACATCCCAATTATTTTCCTTTTTGTTTGTCTACTAATACGTTGTACTTTCTCCTATTGATTCATTTTGACCATAAAAAAATTATTGAGAGTTTAATTGCAGTTCCCTCACACATCTTCCCTTTTTATTAAGTTGCAGAATCTACACTCAGTAGTACTAAAAGTCAGTGCATGCCTTGAATTGGTAAACAATTGTTTCTTAGCTATGTTTCAAAGCCTCCATTTATTGACTCTTCCAATTAATTTTCCTAATCACTATCCAAAATTACAAGTACTGTAATTGACTGTATCTTTTTCACGGCAGGACATAATGTAATACTAAAGCAAAAACAGACCACTGATGGGACAAGGAGAGTAGGGAGCATTCAAATTAGATTGCAAACTAGTTCCTATAATTATTTTTCCATAAACTGAAGGTTCTTGCAGGTTTACCTTTATCTTTGGCAGCTTGAGTCTCAGTCAATTCAACTTGAGCAATAACTCCAATTCCATTATGCTTCTCACCTAAAAAGTAGAATTTATTCAGACTACAAGTCATCTATTTCATTGCGCTTAACTGGAATTTTCGGACTGTTAACCACGCATACCTGCCAAATCAAACCTTGCGATCCCTGGAATTTGAGATATATCATTAATACAATCTGCACCAAAAAAGCCAGCGCCGTTATGTTCCTCAGCCACACTTGCTGACACACATTGGATTTCAAAATATATAGATCTACGGAGAACTCTGTAGCTTTGACATATTATACACACCTTTTTCTGGGTTTTTTGAACATTCAACAAGCAATGCAGGCAGTTTTTCCTTCCCAATTACTTCACTGTTCGTTAAATCTTCATTCTGTTGTTCAACCTCCTGAATGATTAAGGAAAAAAATCATGACAAATAAAATTGAGTTACAAGGGAAAATTTCCCAATAGAATGCCTCCAAATCCATATTTATTCCAGAGATTTAGGAAATCTTAAACCTTTGAATTAATTATAGATAAAAATAATATTTCATAATTTTTCTAGAATTCTTGGCATGCACATCTTAGTCCTTCTGCTTCTTTTTACAACATCCTCTGAGGTATAATTAAGCTCTTTTGTTTTATATAACTTGTTAGTTTAAACCTTTACTGCTTTCGTGATAAAAGAAAAAGGCACTCTGCATTTGAACCACAACTACTTTAATCACCAAAATAACATGTAAACAGTTAGTTAACGGGATAATCATATCAATAATTCAGATAGGAAAGTCTATAACCCATCATCATAATGGTCTTACATTTCTTTGATAGGGCATGCTGGTCTTTGAAATTTACCCAAAATCTTAATGCAGACTGCACTTTTATATGTACAGACATATAGAAGAATAGATACACGCACGAAACATACCTCCATGGGGAGTAGACAGGATCTTCCAACATGAGATCCCCCTATTACTTCAGACTCTGACCTGATACCAGAAGATTCACTGTCGTCCATTACGTGCTCATCTGCAACATCTACTTCATCAGCCTTTTCAATTTGACTATGCCTCTTGCCTGCAACAGATTATTACGTTTGTTTTATGCAGATTTCACAATGAACATATTAGCGGAGAAATTATATCATATAATGTTAATCAGTGTGGATATATGCCTGTTTCTGAGGGCTATTGACTTTTCTTTATCTGGAAATGTCAGTGGTCCGCCCCTCTTCTCATGTCTTACTGTAGGCCTTGGGATTTTACCTTGAGAATTTTGTGGTTAACCTTATCTTATTGCTTAATTGTGTAGCATATATAATATAGAGATAATCTCATGTGATGCCAACCAGTGTGGATATGCCTCTTTCTGAGGGCTATTGAATTTTTATAATGCAATTTCAATGGCTTGCCCCTCCTCTCATTTCTTATACTCTAGATCATGGGATACAACCAGAGATTTTACTGGTTTACCTTTCATCTTAAAAGAAACTTTTGCATGATTATCCATTTCTCTGAACTTCTGTTGCTCAGTCTTCTGCAAGAGAAATACAATGCATTCACGTGTCAGCAGAAACAAAATCATAGTGAAAAGGAGAATACATAACAACAACATTTCTTTGAGAGTTCACTTACCCCGGCATGTCTAACTGGGGCTACTTTGTTTGATGGTTCCACAGGCGTTCTCCCTGGATACAGCTGTGCTAAAGATAAGGAGTCTCCTGAATGTTCCCAATTTAAATTATTGGAGACACTTAATATTGTTGCCTCATCATTAGGTTGCAAACACATTTTCGGTTTCTTCTTTGCCCTTCCATGAGGTGATTTATTAATGCAAGGAGTTAAGTGCTTTGTATGTGTCTTCCAGGAAATCCGAGAAACAGGGGTTGTTTCTTTAGTATTATCCTTGGTAGCACCTGAACTTTGAAGTGGTGCAGCTACCTCAGAGTTTCTGAACCTCTCGCATGCATGCTTTGATTGTATTTCATAATCCGTACTAAAATGACCATCCTGGAATAAATGGTGAAACTTTAGCCACCCACAACTAATTGGAGTCCAGCTATGCTTTTCAGCATACCAACACTTACATGATAAAATTGCATCTTTTAAACATGTTGATCAGCATACATATAAAGAAACAAGCCATGACTTCCACCAACCCCTCCCCCCTCCCCTCTCTCAACACACACAAACACGCTACGCTACTCTCCTTCCCCTGTTATAAGACAACAGAAAGATACGCATACCTCAAAGGAAGTAACCCACTTCCCATTGATCCTGGTCACCCATTTTCTATCCATCCAGTCCACGTGAGGCCTCAATTCTGAATGACTGCAATCCTTCTCCTGCTTTGTGAATTTGAAGCGGACTATATACTTTTTTCCTGGATGAGCATTTGTAATCTCTCCAACCCACCAACCCATATCATCATGCAATACATCCACCAGTTCTCTTGAGCTAAATTTTCTTTCGCCTAACTTTGGAGGAAGAGGCCGAATCTGATGGAGTTTAAGGACCACTTTAACAGAAGAGTTGCTTGAGCTCTTATATTGAACTAAGAAAGAGTCAGGCCCTATTTGACCAAGATAAATTGCTGAAAACCAAGCATAAAATAGATGCTTTTCATTCAGATTCACTTCAACTGCTGTCCCAGGGCTAAAAATTGATCCCGTAATCATCTTTGAACCATTAGTGAGAAAGATCAGTTTTCATTCTATCAAAAGCACAGCATGCAAAAAATGTTCTACCATCTCTCAAAAATAGAAGGAAGCCAGATCTATTACGAATGCAATTAATGAATAAAGTGAAAAGGCATCAGCTTTCAAAAACAGACATACGGACCTAAAACTATATCCGAACTCAGAACTCCAGAAGACAAAAAAAAAAATCCTAATATGAAAGACATATATAGAGGACATGAAAGAAAGATCATAAGAGTTAAATATTTATATCCAGAAGCAAATGCATCAGGCCTATTTCGGTGGCGAACGCATCATTGGCCATATATAGCACTTAACTACTTAATATTATAGATGTTCACACAATTATTCCCAGTTTTAATGCCCATATTTTGAACATCAAAAAGAAGCAAACGCACAACCATGGATCTTTTGACAAGTCTATTGATGCTAAAACAGATTACTAATAAACTAAGAGTATCTGTTTCTCTAAAATTTCATGAATAAAGGTATAAGATTGAGTTCACTAAAAAATCGTCTAATCTAACTTTCCCAAATGCTAATAACAAAGAAATCCCAACAGAAGAGAAAGCACAAACAAAACACGATAATGACAACTTTGCCTTGTAAATCATGAAAACCAATAGAAGGGTATTTCCCACTTTTCAACCGGGCTCAACAACGGATCATGGGAGCCGATATTTAGAATTAAAAAATTTTGATTATTTAAACATCGACATCCAACATAAACTGCTCTTAAAAGTACAACATAGAAAGATTACATTTTTAGGGGAAAAAAACTATCTTTTCTGGAAAACAGAGGAATTTAACAGCAAACCAACAAAGGCAAGGCCAATGTACAACAAAAAACCTGCATGCAAGCATAAACCATGTTGAATCCTGT
Source organism: Oemleria cerasiformis (assembly GCA_037349345.1). NCBI lineage: Eukaryota > Viridiplantae > Streptophyta > Magnoliopsida > Rosales > Rosaceae > Oemleria > Oemleria cerasiformis. Next base: position 31,630,820 of record JAZGTL010000007.1, on the reverse strand, counting down.
ATGAAAAATCCCAACAAAAAAATCCACATGCATAATTGAAATGTAATAGTACCTTCTTTTCGGGTCGGACCCATACGCCCTGAGAAAATTCCCAATGTGGCCGCAAACCAGAACGCCCTAGCTCAAGCAGATCAGGTGGGGCTTCGAAACCCACCGTATACTTATTTCCCTCAAATTTGATCACTACCCCCGGCCACCAACCGTCAAGCCAAAACGCGTCTACGACGTCGCCGGGCCCGAAGGTGATGAAGCCATTGTCAGACGGAGGCGGTGGTCTGATGGAATCGACGTCAGCTAGCTCGATGAGAGGCTTGCATGAGTCATCGTCGACGACGAGTGTCTCGTACTGAACCAGAACCTTGCTTGAACTGCTAAAGCTCTTTCTTTTCCTCTTCGGAGTGGGATTTGAGGGCTCTGGGTTGAGGATTATGGCCGAGAACCATGCATCTTTGTACCCCTCTTCGTCGCTGGTCACTTCCACCTTTGAGCCCTTGCTCAAATGCAGATAACCAATTGGTGCATTCATACCCATCACCATTTTCTTACTTACTTTCTCTCACTTTCTCGAGCGGAAAGAAAAAACACTGAGGAAGCAGAATGGTCAAGGTCCACGGACATAAGGAGAAAAAGTTTTGATTTTTTGGGAGCATTTTTCTCAATCTCCCTTAAATTGTGAGGATTATTCCTATATTTCAGAAATTTTTAGATATACTTAGTCTAAGTTCGGTGGATCGTACTAGTGTTTGATATTACTCATATTATTTAATTATCTTATAAATTAATATAGTGAACTACTTTTATACGGTCAATAACTATTAAAATATAATTTCTCAAACTGTCCATATTAAATAATCGGATAATAAATACTCCAAAAATAATATTTTTTGTAACAATTACAAATAAAGAAATTTAACAATTCCTCAAAAAGATAGGTCTCTCACACCTTTTTTTATGACGACATTCAACCATTTTTCAAGTTTAGTGCAACCAACGTCACCTTCTCCCACATCAAATACTTTCATGCCAATAAGGTGATAATCCAATATTAATCATCTCTTTCATTCCCTTAAAGCTAATCATCTATGCCAATAAGGTGTCAAATTTCACTAACTACAACCTAAAAAAATAATATTATTTTTATTATAGTTTTTAATCTAATAGAGTACCAAACGACATGCTATATAGCCAATCAATTCGATTGAAATAATCAATGCAATACAACATACCAAATTTAATTGTTGGTCTAAAGTATACGAGGTACAAAAGTTGATTCGATAATTCACAGTCATGCAAAACTCTTTTTTGATGAAAAAAAAAACTCTAGTACAATTGAAAAGGAAAAAGATGATAGTAAAAGGGAACTCATTTTGGCACTCTACAAATTACTTGTTGTACTCCACTTTTTTACTTTAATGTATTCTTAATTTTTCATGAATTAAACTTCCAAACTTACCCATCTTCCTTTTGAATTTAATACATTTTATATTTATTTATTTTGTTTATATAAAACATTCGACTTCTTCTTTTTTTAATCGAAAAACCCTACCCTACCTCTTCATTTTTCTCCCGCTTTCATTTCACAATTATGAGTACTATGCCTATGCCATTAAATTATAATAGTAGTTCTAGGCTGCTTGAATTATATGGACATTTTATTGCATATGTACATGATCAAAAAAGTTTATTGCAATATGATAAAAAGACGCATAGACGACAGTAAATAGTAATGTTTGGTAATGGTTTATTGTTATGATATTAAATTATTGTGAATTTTAAAAAATTTATAAAATAAAATAACTAAAGAGATAAGGTAAGTGTTGAAGTTTAATTCATAAAAAATAATAAAACATTAAAACAAAAAAGTGAAGTGCAGCAAGTAATTTGTGAAGTGTCAAAATCAGCTTCCTAGTAAAATTGATCAAACAAAAATTAAACTTTTGGAATACTTTGGAGCGTGGTGGAAACTACGGTGTTGCATAGGTTTGAGGGCAGAGTTTGTGCATCGTAGTGTTCAAGTAAACTCTAGCAAAATATGATTGAGGTTTCAAAGTTAAATTTTTTTTTCTTTTCAAAATTTGTAGTTTGGATTTTGAAATTATAAAATGTATGTGAACTCTCTCATTTGATATTGCAGATTGGAAAAATAATTTTGACATTTTTTTATTTTGAGTTTGGTTTTTTCAATAGAAAGGTTTATATGAACTCTAACAATATATGATTGGGATTTCGAAGTTAAATTATTATTTTCAAAATTTCGAGTTTGAATTTTGGAATTATAAAGTTTATATGAACTCTAGCATGTGATATTGCGGATTGGAAAAATAATTTTAACTTTCTTCCATTTTGAGTTTGATTTTTTCAATAGAAAGGTTTACGTGAACTCTAACAATATGAGATTGGGGTTTCGAAGTTCAATTTTTTTTTTGTTTCAAAATTCCGAGTTTGGATTTTGAAATTATAAAGTTTATATGAACTTTATTGTTTGATATTGCATATTTCAAAAATATTTTTTCCATTTTGAGTTTGGTTTTTTCAATAGAAAGGTTTATGTAAACTTTAATAATATATGATTGGAGTTTCGAAGTTAATTTTTTTTTTAAATTTCGGGGTTGAATTTTAGAATTATAAAGTATATATGAACTCTAACATTTGATATTGCGGATTGTAAAAATAATTTTGATATTTTTCTATTGTGTGAGTTTGGTTTTTTCAATAGAAAAGTCCAAGTGAATTCTAACAATATATGATTGGGGTTACGAATTAAATTTTTTTTCAGAAAAAAAAAATAGAGTGGATTTTGGAATTATAAAGATTATATAAACTTCTAACGTTTGATATTGCATATTGAAAAAAGAATTTTGACTTTTTCCTATTTTGAGTTTGACTTTTTCAATAGATTGGTTTATATGAACTCTAACAATATGAAATTGGGATTTCGAAGTTTTTTTTTTCCTTCAAAATTTTGACTTTGGATTTGGAATTATAAAGATTATATGAACTCTAGAATTTGATATTGCATAATGGAGAAAGAATTTTTGACTTTTTTCCATTTTAAGTTTTGTTTTTGGGCTTTTGATTATTAGGCCCTTATTTTATAAGATTCTATTTATTATGCCCCAATCTCATAAGATTGTTTTTAAAAAGCCCTTGACTTTATAGTAGTACTGGACTACCCATCGAAAATAGTCATATTTACCTCCGTGCCACTGAATCAATTAGCCCAGCCACACGTAACTGCAACTGTTTGTTCCACTGTAATAGCAGTTGTGTTATCGTGGCTGCAACTGTTTTTTACACTGTAATAAAAGTTGCAATGTTGTGACTGCAACTGTTTGTTCCACTGTAATAACAGTTGCAATGTCGTGTTTCTCATAGTTGCAAATTTGATAAATATTAAAATAAAATTGCCATTATTATTTTAAAACTCACTGCAACTGTTGTTCAAAGAAAACAAAGAAAATAAAACAAAGAAGAATCATATTTGATAAATATTAAAATTAAATTGGACCATTATTATTTGATAAATGTTTGATAAGAAGAATCATATTTTTGATTAACTAGTATAATATAATCCAGCAAATATAATATAATCGACATTTTTATTTGGATAGAGTACCAAATACCTAATATATAATCAGTTTATTTGACTGAAATAATTAGTACATTACGGTATACCAAACGAGACATAAATGAATAAAAATACGCATGTTATGATGTGAGTGAAAAAGATGTGTGTGTTATAATGTAAGTGAAAAGAAAATATATACTCACCTTTAGATAGCCATAAATTTGCCTTTGTGTGCTCTAAAACCTAAGTTCACAATAAGATGAATACTACTAAAGTGTACTAGCTACTAAAATACTGGTGGTAGCATTTCAATGTCATGAATATTATGGTCTAATTGTATATCTCTTCGCTATGTAGTTTGAGGTCATAATTTCGACTTTCGTAAAGAGTGAGGTCGAAACCCCATATGTATTATCTCTTCACTTATAATCGTTGTATTAAAATAAAAACATTTTTAATGGTCAAACTAGATTTTCTGTTAATATTTTATGAGAATGCCCAATATTTCATAAGATCCCCAAAACTAACTCCAATCATACTCTCAATTCGATTTCAAAAGTAAAGTTACCTTTGAGTTTCTAAATGTAAGAAGCGAGGAAGCGTGACTCCTTCACATTAATTATCACTACTTTCATGATTAGTGACCCCTTTTTTACCGATAGTAGGGGTAAATACTTTCATGGTTCAACCGCCCATTCCAAAAATTAGGTGGGTGGGTTAAAAAGGGGAAGAAATGAATTACAGTTGAAAAACCATTATTATCGGTCTCAAGGGTATGTTTATTGTTAAAATTTGCACTTTGAAGTTTGAATTATCATTGATTAAATATATGTAGCTTCAAGTTTGATGGTTGATTTTTTTTGAATCTTGAGAAACGTTTCAAATGCTTATTTATGTACAATAATATAAATATTAACAAAATTATGATAATTCAACTCACAAACGATGGATTTGGGTTATCTTTGCTTGGTTGGAAATGATTTCCAAAATTGCTCACTCGAGCCTATATTGGGTTGGTTAGTAGGTGAGAGCTCAACCTTATGCCCACCCTATCCGATACTCTATTTTTTGGAGCTGAGTATGAATTCGATTACATTCAAATTTGAATTGAAAAAAGAATTAAAACATTTAAGATCTTTGAGATGTTCATTTGGGTTAGTCGCTCAAGTTCTTTGGTCTTTACTCTAATTTGTTCGAGATTCATACAGATCTAGTACAATCCTTTTTTCATTTCACAAGGATCAAGATCAATCGAATTTTCAGTTTTTTCTTTCTGCTGGATTGTAAGTTTATAACTCTAGTCCATTCTCATTTTGGGTTGAATTATTGAGCGTTGTGGGAATAAAAATTAGTTAAAGAGGGTCTAAAATAGTTTTTTTTTCTTTAAGTCTTTTTAGCTAAAATGAGGTTTTAAAATAAAGAATATGATTGAAGATGTTCTAAGTTATTAAAATGGAAAAAATTCAAGCATGAGAATATATATAAATTGTATAGAAAAAGGTATGAATATCATATTATTTACCCAAAATCATTGAATACATATCAATGTCTTACTTTTTAATAGATTTGATACTTCCTTAAAAAAAAAAAAAAGATTTGATACCAAATATATAATTGAAAATTGCTTATTTTTTTGCTCATCTAATTTATATGTAATGATATGAATGAATATTTATTAATATCATTATCCAAAAAATAAAGAACATCAACCTTGTTATCTACTTACATAATAACACGTAAACAGAATACATCATGTAACCATAATATGACAACGTATAATAATTTTAATTTCTCCAACCATCGAACCACTCCATAAATCACCAAATAATGGAAAGGAAGATTCCGAACAACTTCTTAATGACTAATTGAGTAATAAAAAAGTTGGTCATCCATCCTAAAAATGTTTTATCTTCGAATTTCAAGTGGCTTGGTCTTCCATAAAGCGTGTCAAATTTATATCCTTCCAAAAGATTCTAAATGGAGCACTCTTGTTATGGAGCATGGCATTTGTTGTAATGGGGGGATTTTTTGACAATAGACATAAGACTTACATATGCAAATACGTTATTTTTTGGTAACATGACCAACCAATTACATTACATGAATCATATGTAGGAAATTATGCATCAATTATACCACCAAATGAGTACTTCGCTTTTAACATACTAAGAGGCAAGAAACAAATTCTTTCTTGTGGAAAATCGAGTGATTATTTATAAAAAAAACGAAGAAAAATCGAGTGCACAACTGTTTTCAATTGCTAATAACAAAGAAGCACATTTGTCTTGTAGGAAATGTGTTCTTGAATTAAGGAAGCTCCTTATTCCTTTTTTTTTTTATTGAAGAAAATTTTCCTCAATACATGTCATAATTGAAAACTGTTTATGTCGTAAATCATCATTTTAAAATAATTAATCTACAAAATTAATCACTCCCTCATGTTTTTTTTTCTTCTTCTAATTATAGCCACTCATGTGTGAAAAGATAGATAATTCATTATGAATTTTTGGTTATTATAAAAAATTTTGATTTGTTTGATGTTTATGAATGATTTATTATTATTTTTTATTTTGTTGATTATTTTATATAGAGGCTATCTTAAAATGAAAAATTAAAAACATGAACAATTAGATAAGAAATCGTTGTAAAGATGGCAAATTGCAAATTAAATATTAAAGTATTTTTGTTGATAAAATACGCGCAAGTCAAATTTGTCAAATTGTCTTCCCTCTTGATTTTCACGTCAGCTTCCTCCCAAGTCACAACCCACTCCACCATTTCATTCTTCATAAATCCCATCTCTTTCCGATCACAAACATCTTCGCATTTTTTTTTCCTCTCTCAAATTCTCAATTCAATCCAAACCCACCAAACCAATTTCAGAATTTCTCACCCTCACCATGTTGATGCTGGTAGACTGCTCAGGCTGCCGTACCACTCTGCAGCTGCCGCCGGGCGCTCCGTCGATCCGCTGCGCCCTGTGCCAAGCCGTCACCCGCATCGCCGACTCACGCGCTCTTCCTCCTCCGCCCTACACCTCCTCCTCCTCTCACCACTACCCACCTCCTCCTTCCACTTCTCCGTACAGCCACGCGCCGCCGGGGCCGCCTCCCTCCGCCCACGGACGCAAGCGAGCCGTGATATGCGCCGTGTCGTATAAGCGAACCCGGCGCGAGCTCAAGGGCTGCATTAACGATGCCAAGTGTATGAAATACTTGCTGGTCAACAAGTTCAACTTTCCTGAGTCGGCCATTCTCATGCTCACCGGTAACCTCTTGCTTCCCATTTCTTTAATTTTTCTAATTTTTGATGTTTCGTGTGAATTGAATTAAGTGACTTTGATTTTTTGGGTCAGCGAAGACTAGTTCTTGATGGAAAATTGTTGAATTATTCTAAATTTATATCATAAGCATCGATCTTTGTTTTAGAAATTGTCACCTTTTATGTTGGTTTTAAAGTTATAAGCTTCATGAATAATTCTGAAATTTCCATCTAATTAAGTAACGTTACTAAATCGGAACTTCTTGTTCTTAGCTATATTATGTTTCCATAAGCAAAACTCCATGAGAAATTGAGTTTGCAATGCTGCTCCGCAATTGGCAGTTAAAAAGTTAAAATCTGATTTAAGGTAATAATGCAAAGGTTCTTTTATAATGTAAATGTTCAATGTTCAATGTTCTTGAGGTTTTTATGTCGATACTTACGATCTTAATCTCAATGTGGGTGTTATTTGCAGAAGAAGAAGCTGATCCTTATCGGCGTCCAACCAAGCAAAACATGAGGATGGCAATGTTTTGGCTTGTTCAAGGCTGCCAAGCAGGGGATTCTTTGGTGTTTCATTATTCGGGTCACGGTTCACAACAAAGGAACTACACTGGAGATGAGTTGGATGGTTTTGATGAAACACTTTGTCCCTCGGATTTTGAGACCCAGGGAATGATCGTTGATGATGAGATCAATGCGACAATTGTCAGACCTCTTCCCACTGGGGTTAGACTTCATGCCATTGTAGATGCTTGCCATAGTGGTACCGTTCTAGATTTACCATTTCTCTGTCGGATGGATAGGTAACTATCGTCATTACTCTTTTTTCTGAAGAAAGTTCATTTACTCCAGTCTTAGTTGTTGAATCTTGTGTGTGGATGTAGAAGTGGGAATTATATATGGGAGGATCATCGCCCTCGATCAGGTGTTTGGAAAGGAACAAATGGTGGGGAGGCCATTTCCTTTAGTGGCTGTGACGATAATCAAACCTCAGCTGATACCTCAGTAAAGTCTTGACAAATTGATGCCCTTTTGTTACAAAAAGATATTAAAAGAAACAGAACTAACACATTTTGTGCACAGGCTTTGTCAAAGATTACCTCAACTGGTGCCATGACTTATGCTTTCATCCAAGCCATAGAGCGTGGACATGGAGACACATACGGGAACATGTTGAATGCAATGCGAGCTACCATCCGTAGCACTACCACTGATAATGATGCTGGAGGTGGCATTGTGACGTCTCTTATCTCCATGCTTTTGTCAGGAGGGAGTCTCGGCGGGTTGAGACAGGTATGGTTGTCAATTCTTCCACACTAGTTTAATCATATGTGAACAAATCTGATGTTTGTTGGCATTATTTGATTGAACTCACCATGCCCAAAAAGGAAAGTATCTTTGGAAAATGCGTAGTCAAGTCTGTTAAACTGATTTTAGGTAGCATTTTTAACTTTCATTTCTACGGTCTTTGCTGCAGGAACCACAGCTGACCGCGAATAAACCATTTGACGTGTATACAAAGCCTTTCTCCCTCTAGTTTTCGAAAGCAAGCATATCTACATCTTATTGGTCACGGTAAGCATGTCTTGACCTCCTAGGAGTTTGTACGGTTCTCAGTTAAACCCAGTTTTGTCATCCATATCATTCCCCTCACATTGAGAAGTTGCTAAAAAGCTGCATATTGTATAAAATAGGTGCGTCCACGCACTGTGTAGATCCTTTATGTTGAACAAAATTTGGTTTTTTTTTTTTTGTCATTGATACGTGGTATCACAAAGCTCACACACGCGTTACAGCTCACACACGCGTTACAGCGCACTCCTGGCCACAATCAGGATATAACCCAGGGGGAATCGAACCCAGGACTAGCCGAGAGCATACCGGACCTGGGAACCCTAACCATTGGGCCAATCTGTTGTGGTTAACAAAATTTGGTCTTCAATAAGATTCAAAAGCCAAAATTCCCCGATTCTTCCTAGTTATCTTTCCTAAAATCTTTATGTGAAACTTTCATGTCCTGGAACAGTTGCTAATCATGCCCCGGCAAATGATTAATCTCAGCTAATGCAATATTTTTTCCTGTTAAGTCTTAAGATTGGAATAATATCCCTTTAGAATATAATATAAGTATATATGATTTCCTAACTTTCCATGGTTAGTGACACTGAGACAGAACATAACCGATGGTCAATAACCTTTACAATATGTTAAAATCATCTCAGCAGAAAAGAAATATTAAAAAAAAGAATAGAAAAATACTAATAACAAATAAATAAATAGATAAACTGAAGCCATTCTTGAATCTGCATGTTCATCTTGTTATCCCCTTCTTCTACCTTTCTGCAGAATTCTGTGTGGCTTTCTTATCAATTGCATGCATTGCCTCTTGTACCTTGCATTATCCTTCATAGCCATCTCTTCGTACACCTACAAAAACATATTCAAATTTTCATTCCAAATCTTGGTTTCAAAATCCCCATTTTGCAATGTCGCTTGTATTAGAAACAAAAAAGAAATAAAAATCCGAGAGAGATTGCAGACCTTTTTTTCTTGTGGAGGGAATTGGCACCACATTTTACCAAGTTGCTTACTTGTTTCACTAAATGAACAACACTTGATAAAACCCCAAGTTGCCATGACAAAAAAAGCATAAGAATTGCATGGCCTAATAGGGCAACTATGCCTCCTAAGCACCCTCTCAAACACATCAATCTTCCCTCCATTTTTCTTCCCACTAGCCCTAATCAAACTCCTACCAGAATTAGATGTTCTTCGAAAATAGTTAACAGGAGTTATCGCCCCACTTCTCAGCCTTGTCACAACATTACTCTCCCCACCCTCTCTCCCCGACTCAACAACTCCATCGGCCTGCTCTCCACAATCACTTTGATCATCTTCTGCTTCTTGAACACCCTTGTTCGGAGTCATGTACGAAGAAACACTCTCATTCTCGCTAAAATTGTTTTCAGGGCAACTTGCATTTGCATCCAGAGAGTTGAGGAGGTTGTGGTGAACATCAGGAATTTGTTTTTCCTGGACACTGAATTGGACTGAGAATTTCAAACACCCGGTGTCGCCTTTCACTTGGATTGTGTCGCCTGTGAGAAAACCAGACAGTTGGAGAGGTGTTGAGGGCATGAATGTGTTCATATCCGCCATTGGAGATCAAAGGGACCGAGATTGTGATGGGATTTGAGGGGAGATGCAAAATGTGTTTGTTATATTTTGGTCATGGGTGTGTTGAGATTTTGTGGGGTTATTTGTGAAATGTTGCATCTTTTGGCAATTTGGCGCCTCCTCCTTGCATTGCCGTCATGTCGTTTGGTCACATTGCTTTGGGTTTTAGAATTCGGTGGAAACCGTGCGTCGTTTTACAATTATACACAGTTTGGTGATTGGTGATTGGTGATTGGTGATTGGTGGTTCCTTCTATAATTGGTTTGATCCAAATTCGTACTCTCTCAAAGAAAAAAACAAAAAAAAAAATATCTAACATCTTTCGTAGGCATCTACAGAACACCAATCCGATATTCGGTGGCCTCGAATGAAACTTTTCGGTTCAGTAATACCCACTGAATTGGTAAATATTGCAATTTGACATAATACCCACTTTTGGTGTCCTCCTGACGCATTAATTTGATAGGTACGCACCGAATGCAACTCTATGTTTCGATAAGCACTAATTGAATCCGTAAATTTTTCCTTTTGACAAAATTAAGCACCCACTAAAAGGGAATTTTAGGACAACACTTGCAGTCCTAGATCTTCCTGATAACGGAATTGCTGGTTTATGACACAGGAACGGAATTCTCCCAAAATTGAAACCACCCATTTTTATCACTATCGCTTAAAGGCTTCTACCACTCAAAATGGCCAAAGCCTTCAACTTTCCGTCAACAATGGCGTCAAAAGAAAAGATGGAAAATCCATTGCTCTCCAAAAACCCATTCTATTTTTTTCTCAACGTTTCTCATCACTCAAGAATTTCTCACCAGTCAAGAATCAAGACAAAGTTTATCATCAAAAGTTCATAACTCGCAAAATAAAGTCTTTTACTTTTCAAAAATAGCTAAGTTTTGTTTAACAATTACATCATAAATTTTATACACAATGGTATTAAGGACTTCTGCAAGAAGAATGCTCCATGGCATCTTCACCAGCAAAGAAGCAAGTAGACCCCAAAACCCGAACAAGAACCCGAGTCCCAAGCTCACATAAATCCACTTGTCTTCAACTAAATTGTATCCTGTATCTTGATGATCAAACTCTGTTGGCACTGTTTCACTGCAATTCTTGCTGAGAGGCAGTCCGCAGAGTTCATTGCCAATGAAGCTAGACTGATCAAGGCTTTGAAGCTGAGTGCTTATCGGAATCTCCCCGGTCAAATGGTTGTAGGACAAGTTTAAGTAACTCAGAAATGTCAAGCTCCTCATGCTTTGAGGAATTTTACCATCAAGTTGGTTCAGTGAAAAGTCCAGAGATTCTAACCATGTCGTGTCACCAATCTTCAAAGGCATCCTTCCTGTCAAAACATTTTTCGACAGATTCAATGTTTGCACCCCGAGGAGGCTGGTCAGCTCCTCTGGGATCTCACCATTTATCATGTTGTCTGAAAGGTCTATGCCTTTTACCAACATAAGCATTTTGGGGAAATATTCCATTTCCCTCCCTTTCATCACCAAGATCACATTATCCCCCAAATATTCGGCTACACTCGGGGGTGGTGTGTAATTTGGAGGAGTGGTCATGGCACTGAAATTGTTGAAGCATCTTGGTATGGAACCTGAGAGGTTGTTATGTCCGAGGTCCAAGATCTGGAGATTTTTCGGATGACAGAGTTCGTAAGGAATGTCTCCATGAAGCCAATTCGAACGAATGTTGAGGACTTTCAAACTCGGAAGGGTTTTCCCAATCCATGTTGGAAGACTTCCGACAAACTTGTTTCTGCCAAGATCAACCACTAACAAACTTGTACAGTTCTGCATAGACAAAGGTAATTCTCCAGATAGCTGATTATTATGCAATTGCAATGATACCAGCTTTTGTAAGTATCCTATGGAGGTTGGAATTTTCCCACTCAAATGGTTGTTTTTCAAATTTAAGACAACCAATCCTTTCCAATTTATCAAACAATCAGGGATGTCTCCACTGAGAAGGTTGTCCCCAAGATAAATAGAAGCAATTAACGTTGGTTCTTGCATCCTATGACAAAAGAACTCAAAGACAGATCCAGAAAATGACGAATTTGAAAGCTGTACACTAAGTACAGTGTTCGAAACCAATGGTAATGGACCACTGAACTGATTCGATCTTAGGTCAAGTATTGCTCGAAAGCCACCAGCAACATGTTGAAGCTCCCCATGCAGTTGGTTGTAAGAGAGATTTAGGAACGTTAATTGGGAAGATATGTTCCAAAACCAAGTTGGAATTGTGTCTGAAATTCCTGTATTTGGTAGGCCTAGAACCTTCAATTGTGGTTGTCTCCTAATCCATATAGGAAACCCAGGCCCTAGATGCCAAAATCCAAACGACAACCGACGAAGTTGAAAAGGAGGAAGCCAGTGTCGACTAGTTTTCAGAGTCAATGGGTTTCCCATTGCGATCAGATGCTTCAGTTTTGCAAGGTCAGTGAAATGAACTTCAGACACTACACCTTCAAATGAATTCTTAGATATATCCAAAAAGTCAGCATCTTGAGTTGGCCAATAGTTTCTGGAAGAGTTCCAATAAATCGGTTGCCAGAAATGCTAAAGTCTGTTAAGTATGAAAGGTTATCTAATGCACTGGAAGGGGACCTGATATTGAATTACTAGAAAGCAAAAGGTGGCATAACTTCATGAAATTTCCTACTTTCTCTGGTAAATTCCCTGAAAGATTGTTATACCCCAACGACAATGACTCTATTTGGTCTGAACTACACACAGGAAGACTTTCAAAGATTCCTGATACATCTCCATGGAAAAAGTTGATTGATAGATCAAGATCTATCAACTTACAAAGATTTTCCAATGAAAGATCCGTTTCCTTGAGAGAAGTTATATTTTGTGGATGGCTGGAAATCGAACCATGGAAAAAACAAGCTCTGAGATTAAGGGAAACTAGATTTCTAAGACTGAAAATCCACCTAGGCATGAAAGAATTAAATTTGTTCTCAGTAAGATCAAGGATGACAAGTGAAGTGAAATTTATGATAGGAAGAGAGGGAAAGCGATCAAGCCTACAAGTGGCCAGCCGTAACTCTACCAAATACGGGAGCATGTTTATTACTTGCAACCAATGATCAGATGCTTGGCTCAGATCAACAAAACTCATGTCTAGGCGTTTCAAGCGAGAAAGACCAGAATTCCATTGAAGGTTTTCAACCATGAGAGTTTGATCACGGAGACCGAGAAAATGTAGATTTGAGAGATTTCCCAATTGAGGAGGAATTACTCCTCCGAATCCTGCTTCTGAGAGGTTCAGATATTTTAAAGTTTTAATGGAACCCAAGAAGCTAGGAATCTGTATTCTTTGGAATCTGTTGTAACTTAAGCCCAAATAGTTTAGATGTTTCAAATAGAGCAAAGAAGGGTTTATCTTACCACCCAACCAAGTGGAACTGTTGTAGACATCCCCATACGCAATGTGGAAATCCTGCTGAGAGTTGGGATTACTGAAGTGGAGCTCGCGGACATGACCAGTTAACTTATCACAGACAACTCCAGTCCAATTGCAACCGTCTGATTCACCAGTCCATGACAAGAGCCGACTTTAAGGATTTATAAGATCTTGCTTGAACATCAGAAGTGTTTGTTTTTGACCTTCTCTGCAAGGCACACCCCGATTTCCATTGCATAAAACAACAATGAAATCAGAAAAGGTTGCAATAATAGTTAGAAACCGGATCAGCACAAGTAAAGAAACTCTCATCCCGTGAGCCTCTTCAAAAAGTTGAGATCGATATATGAAGTATGTAATGTGTATGAGCAATGAGCCATACACAGTATTTCTAACTGTATAAATACTAGCCCAAGGTCTTATTGCAAGTTTCTTGAATAAGTTATAACAACCTATTCAATCATTTGTTTGCGACTAGAAAGTTATTCTACCAATATTTATATCCGAGCCAGGTCTTAGGGCACTTACTAATATAAGCTTTTCCTTTATATTATAGTTTTGACCTATGGTTTGACTTTTAATTTATATCATATGTGTCTTCATCAAAGGAGTATAAAAACTCCATAGATCCTGGGAAAAGTATGGAATATTTCAACCGTTGATGGTAGCGCAGCCTCATGGGTATGAAGACACTCAAACTTTGAATGGTTCACTGGTTGACCAGCACTACTGGAGCTTAAAACAATGCTTTGAGTTTGCCAATAGTTTCTGAAAGAGTTCCAATAAATCGGTTGCCAGAAATGTGAAAGTCTGTCAAGTATAAAAGGCTACGTAATGACGCAGGAAGGGGACCTGATATAGAATTTCAATCAATCAAAAGAACCCTTAAATTTTTGAAATTTCCTACATTCTCTGGTAAATGCCCAGAAAGATTGTTAGACCTCAACAACAATGACTCTATTCGGTATGTACCACACTCAGATAAACTCTGAAAGATTCCTGATACATCTCCATTGAAATGGTTCATTGATAGATCAAGATCTATCAACTTACAAAGATTATCCAATGAAAGACCAGTTTCCTTGAGAGAATTGAAAGGTTGTTGACGGTGTGATGTGGAACCGTGGAAACCACAAAGTTCGAGAGAAAGTGAAACTAGATTTCTAAGACTGAAAACCCACCTAGGCATCAAGGAATTAAAACTGTTTCCAGAAAGATCAAGGATGGAAAGTGAAGTAAAACTTATAATAGGGAGAGGGGGAATGCGATCAAGTCTACATCAGATCAGCCGTAACTCTACCAAAGAAGGGAGCATGTTTGTCCATTGCAACCAATCAGATTCTTTGCTGAGATCAACAAAACTCATTTCTAGGCGTTTCAAGCGAGAAAGGCCAGAAATCCATTGAAGGTTCTCAACCTTGAGAGTTTGGTCACATAGACCAAGATAATGTAGATTTGACAGATTTCCCAACTGAGGAGAAATTAGTCCTTCGAACCCTGCTTCTGATAGGTTAAGATATCTTAAAGTTTTAAGAGAACCCAAGAAGCTAGGAATCTGTATACCTTCGAATCTGTTGTAACTTAAGTCCAAGTAGTTTAGTTGTTTCAAATAGAGTAAAGAAGGGCTTATCTTACCTCCCAGCCAAGTGGAATTGTAGTAGATATCCCCAACAGAATAATGGATATCCTGCTGAGAGTTGGGATTACTGAAGTGGCGCTCGCGGATGTGACTGGTTAAGTTGTCACAGACAACTCCAGTCCAATTGCAACAGTCTGATTCATCAGTCCATGACAAGAGCCGATTTGAAGGATCTATAAGATCTTGCTTGAACATCAGAAGTGTTTGTTTTTTACTTTCTCTGCAAGGCACAACCCAATTTTCAATGCATACAACCACAATGAATCCAGAAATGATTGCAATAGTTAGAAACCTGAACATCACAAGTAAAACAGCTTTCATGGGCCTCTTCATAAAGTTGAGATTGATATATGAAGTACGTATTGTGTATGAGTAATGAGCCATCCAGAGTATTTCTAACCGTATAAATACTAGCCCAGGTCTTATTGCAAGTTTCTTGAATAAGTTATAACAACCTATTCAATCTTTTGTTTCTGGCCAAAAACTTATTCTACACATTATTTATATACTAGCCAGGTCTCAGGGCACTTTAATATCAGTTTTTCTGTTATATTCTGATTTTGACCTCTGGGATGAGATATCAATTAAAAATGACAACTACAAGGATTTGGCTTTTATTTTATTCATATGTGTCTTCATCAAAGGAAAGTAGAAATCCATAGATACGGGGAAAGGTTTGGAATATTTCAACCGGGGATAGTAGCAGAGTCTTGTGTTTATGAAGACACCCGACTAGGGCCGTCGATGAAACCCTGAATAGTTCACGGGTGACCAGCAATGGACTTGAGAACAATGCTTTCGGGTCAATCAGAATTAGTAGATTGTGTCATTTGTAATTTCCAGAGAATGAATAGATCCCACAGAGAGCTTAAAAATCACATGTGTCTATTGATTGGGGTGCAACAGACCTATCTATCCAATTATGGTAGGGGGTTTTTTGTTTTCTTAACTTACATTGACGGAATCGAGCTAAGAGTCCATCATAACCTTAGCTCATTATCCAACTCTCTCTCACCAATTGGGGTAACCCCAAGTAACGGTAAAGGATTAGGACCCGAGAAATCAATATAGTAGAAGGGTGGAGCCTAGTAAAGAGTAAAAGCCCATTCAACGTTGAAACAAGAACAGTGCAGGAAAAGCCCAAATCAAGCTAATAAAAAAATCAAACAAAACACTAATAACATTAGCCAGAAAAGCGGCAGATTATCCATCTCCATAACAACGACAGACTCATCAGTAAGCAAGCGACCGCAAATGACAAGAGGAGCCAATACAGGGATGGTTGTGAAGAACAAAATTTCTAGCACTGTATGCAGGTGAAGAGATACGTCAGATGAACAACCATGCATGGAAACCAGTAAACATGTAGGGCCTTGATTTTATGTGTTAGAGAAGCTATTTTAAAAATCCGTTCAGCAGCTAAGTGAACTGGTGAAGAGAATATATATGTTCTAGAAAATACCTGGCCATGAGCTTCATAGGCCAAACCAGTGGCCAATGGTTCTGCCATTATCAGAATGCCTGCTAGATGATCTCCATCTTTAAATTATGGGTAGGCTTCACCGTGTCTGAAAAGATATCCTCGTGATTGAGCAGGACTAAGGAACAATCCTGTGACAAGAAAAGGGACACAAGATAGAAAAGAAACTAAGCAAAATGAGTGTAAGTATGAAAGGAGAAAATGAAGAAAATTTGCCATCAAATGACACAGTTTTCCCATACAAAGCAATAAGTCCATAAAAAACAAATTCTCAGCATAATTCAAACAATTTCTACACTTTTCTCCCAGAAAACAAAAAATTCAATACTAGAAATACTAGAGCTGAAATTATGATTAATAACAAGTCTTTCAATTTACAAACTAGCTAAGTATATTTAACAATTACATCGTATAGTTTATATACTATGTTATCCTGGAAATTTGCAAGAACAGTGCACCAGGGAATCGTCACCAGCAAAGAAGCAAGTACACTCCAAAAACCAAACATAAATCCGAGTCCCAAGCTTGCGTAGAACCAGTTGTCTTCAAGTAAATTGTATCCCCTGTCTTGCTCAACTCCTGGTGGTACTGACACTGTCCAAGTTTCACTACAATTCGTAAGAGGAGGTCCGCAGAGTTCATTGCCAATAAAGCTCGACTGATTGAGGCTCTGGAGTTGAGTACTTCTCGGAATCTCCTCCAACAAATTGTTGTAGGACAGGTTTAAGTATAACTCAAAAATGTCAAACCCCTCATGGTTTGAGGAATTTCACCACCAAGTTGGTTCACTGAAAGATCCAGAGATTCTAACCATTTAATGTTACCAATCTTCCAAGGAGTCCTTCCGGTGAAAATATTTCTCGATAGATTCAATGCTTGCAAGCCGATAAGGCTGGTCAGTTCCTCTGGGATCTCACCATTTATCTTGTTATCACTTATCTGAAAGGTCTATCATTTTTACCAATCTAAGCATCCTGCTGTAATATTTCGCTTCTCTTCCTTTTCTCACCAGCATCACAGTATCCATCATATAGTTGCGGAGAGTTGGGATTGGCATTTCATTTGGAAAGATGGTCATGTCACTGATATTGTTGAAGCATCTTAGTATTGCTCCTGAGAGGTTGTTATGTGCGAGGTCAATTATTATGGGAGTTTTTAGATGACAGTTCATGAGGAATGTCTCCATGAAGCTTATTCGAACGAATGTTAAGAACTTTCAGAATCGATAGGCTTTCCCTAATCCATGTTGGAAGGCTTCCGACATACTTGTTTCTGTCAAGGTCAACAACTAACAACTTAGTACAGTTTTGCATGGACAAAGGTAATTCTCCAGATAGTTGATTACTGTGCAGTTGCAATGACATCAGGCCCTCTAAGTATCCTATGGAGGTTGGAATTTTCCCAGTCAAATTATTGCTTTTCAAATTTAAGACTGCCAATTCTTTCCAATTCATCAAACAATTGGGAATCTTTCCACTGAGAAGGTTGTCCCCAAGAAAGAGAAAAGCTAGTGATTTTGGTTCTTGTATCCTATCACAAAAGCAGTTGAAGATAGACCCAGAAAATGAAGAATTGGAAAGATCTAGTCTAGTTACGGTGGAGGAAACCATAGGCAAAGGACCACTGAACCGGTTAGAACTTAGGATAACTCTGCCGCCAACTATATTTTTAATCTCCCCATGCAATTGGTTGTTAGAGAGATCTAGAGTTGTAAACTGGGAAGACATGTTCCAAAGCCAAGTCGGAATAGTACCAGAAATTCCTGTATTGGGTATGCTAAGAATCAGCAATTTTGTTTGTGTTTGAAGCCACCTAGGAAATTCAAGCCCTAGATGCCAAGAACGCAAGAACAACTGATGAAGTTGAAAGGGAGGAAGCCAGTCTCGACTAGTTTTCAGAGTCAATGAGTTTCCCATTGCAAAGAAATCCTCTAGTTTTGTAAGGTTAGAAAAACGTACCTCAGAGACTACCCCTTCAAAAGATTTATCAGATATATCCAATACAGTCAGCATTTTGAGTTGACCAACAGTTTCTGGAAGAGTTCCACTAAACTGGTTGCCATTAATGAGTATGCTCGTTAAGAATGATAGATTACCTAATGAAACTGGGAGAGCACCTCATATTGAATTACCATGAAGTTGAAAATGGCTTGAATTTTAAATAGTAACATATGTCTTTATCAAAAGACTAGAAATAATCTACAGGTACCTGGGAAAAGTTTGGAATGTTTCAAGTTTCAACAGTGAACAGCTCAGTGTTCCAGTCTTTGGGAGATGCGATAAAAAAAAGATGGTAGCTCAGTCTTGCATCTACCGATTGACGTTCAAACTGGGGCTGTCGATGAAAATTTTAATGTGGTCCACTGATTGACCAGCCCTGGTTTTCAGAACATTGCTTCTAGGTCAACAAAAAAGATGAAATTTAAAAGAAACAAAAAAGTAACTTCACATCACAAAGAAAGCCTAATTCCTATTTATGCTCCATAAAGAAAGCCTAATACTATTTTCTTTTGGAAGGCAGACTTAAATTTTCCTTCCCGTTTGATTCATCATTCCCTATGTTAAATAACCCAGAATAACAAAGTGTAATAGATCCGGAAAAGGATGAGTTGGAAAGATCTAGTGAATCTACTGTTACCGGAACAAGAGGCTGCAATGCACCGGCGAATTGGTTAGAGCCTTGATCAATTACAAAAGTAGGAACAGCAACTATATTTTGAATCTCTCATACATGACTGAGAGATTCAGATAATATATATATGGGAAGATTTCCCGATGAGTTTGGGATTTTTCTCTTCTAGTTGATTATTACTCAAGTAAATATGAATGAGGGATGCCATGTTTCCAATGGAACTCAAAATTTCACCACGAAGAGCTCTTTTTCATTTATCTATTAATTAACACCTTGCAGAAATTTTCATACAACCACTATTCTGACACTTGAGTAAAATGTGGAAAATTTCACAGAATGTTTGTCCATTTGGGATGAAATTCAAATTTGACTGCTGAACCCGTATATTAGGATCATATAATGGGGAAAATTTAGAAGCTTTGATTTTTCCATCAAACCTCTGCATCAAGGGAATATAGAACCCCCAGAGATGATTTGGAAAGGTTTCGAATTCAACGGTTGACCAAGACAGTGGGAGATAGGATAAATCTATAATGGTGCTGAAGTTTAATTCATATGAATCATCAAATATTTTGAAGGGAATGTATTGACAACAAACCGACAGAATATATTGATACTAAGGGGCAAAATATTTAAGCATTCGACAACGCTAATATAAACATCATATAAACATCTAATACCAACGTGATAACATGATAGCAATAATATTGATGGCATATCGACAAATATTGGAACCATATTGACAACATCTTCTAAAAAGAATTCTGAAAACAAAACAAAAGAATAGCATTTGGGACAAAGCCCAAAGGTATTATTTATATTCAACAGTTACACTAAAAAAGTTCCAACTTTGCTATTCAAGAATTATGGAAATGGCATGCTTACCAGTAATGAGCCAATTGTCTTCAAGTAACTGATATCCTTTCGTCTCCTGTGTCTTCAAAAACCGGTGTACGTGACTATCTCGTGCACCGGACTGGACCATCGTCATGAATTCTTCTTCGTCGTCATCGTATCAACACCCAAAGTCCGTTGATGCTTCGAGGACTCCAAATTGGAGTTGGTCGGCCGTAAACTCTGAAGAACACCGAGACTCAGGGCGAGTTAAACCCTCCGATTTGGAGCCGAGTCAGTGGGCGAGTTAACCGGTCCCGAGCATGAGATGAGATGAGATGATCCTCCAGAGTCCAGAGTGAGGAGTAGAAGAGAAAAGAGAGCCGAGAGCTATGGCGCTTTGGCTTATTGGAACTATTTGAAAATTGCCAATCGGTCCTACTGCATTTGAGGACCTTTTCTATTTAACGAAGGGAAACTTCCAGATGCTGCCACGCGTACAATATGATCTTCTCATCCAATCGTCTCCCTCTTTGTTTCCTTCACTCTCCCCGCATGCTCAGTGAAAAACCTGGAATCTGATTCTTCAGTGTATACTAAGCCCGTATCACATTTAACAAACCCCACCCATATTTACATTTTCTGAACATACAAAAACTCCTCAGAGCTCACCACGCCGCCACGCCAACCGCAAGCCCCAAAGGCTCCGTTCTAAACCCACCACCATTTTCGGGCATTCGGAGCCGGGCAGGGATCATCGCCGCAGCCCCACAAATTGAATGCGCCACCGGCCTCTATGGCTTCGACAGCTGAAGATCCCAACAAAGGCCTTCTTTCAAACTTTGGTCGACGATGCCATCAAAAGGTCAGAAATTTTGTAATTTTGATAACATTTGCTTCCATCGCTTCCAAAAATGGATTTTTTTTCATGCTTTTGAGTAGAAGATTAATCCTAATTCATATAGATATGAAATGTACCCTTGCATCAATTTCACTGTAAAATTTTGGAAGAACAAATTTCTGCATTTTGGTATTGATGGAGCATTGCCCCTAGCTAAGTATATTTAAGAATTACATCATAAAGAGTATATTTAAGAATTACATCATAAAGATGAAATTGATGTAACACTTATTAAGGGATTTCAAATGAGGATAGCAAAACAACTGGATAAGAGATTTCCAAAGTAACACCTATAAATATGTTACTTACAAATACCATCTAAATATCTTCCACCTAATCATTTGAAATCCCGAATAATTTTGAAGTTGCTCACTTTTAACTAATTCAACCTGAATTCCTTGGAATTTTGAAATTACTTATCCAAACATACCCTAATTGCGAAAGAAGAATACTCTATGGCATGTTTACCACCAAAGAACTGAGGAGGCTCCAGAACCCGCAAAGGAATCCTAGTCCTGAGCTTAGTTAGAACCGCTTATCTTCAAGTAAGTGGTATTCTCTGTCTTGCTCGTCAGTTGGTGGTGACATCCTTGTTTCACTGCAGTGGTCGTTGAGTGGAGGTCCGCAAAGTTCATTGCCAATAAAGCCAGATCCATCAATGCTCTGGAGCTGAGTGCTTCTCGGAAGCTCGATCTCCCTTCAAATGGTTGTAGGACAAGTTTAAGTTTACTCAGAAATGTCAAGCTCTTCATGCTTTGAGGAATTTCACCATCAAGTTGGTTCATTGAATAGTCCATAAACTCCAACCATTTAAAATCACCAATATTCGAAGGAATTCTCCCAGTGAAAAGATTTTTCGATAGATTCAGTGTTCTCAACTGAGGAGGGATCAAGCCATGGAACCCAAGGACAATGGAAGAGGACCTGATATTGAATTGCCAGAAAGATAAGGTTGAGTTAAATTTTTAAAGTTTCCTACTTCTCTGGGAAATGACCTGAAAACTTATTAGACCCTAGAGACAAGGTTCTCATTCGATCTGCACTGCAGGCAGACAAGAGTCAAAAGATTTCTGCTGCATCTCCATTGAAATTGTTGAATGAGAGATCAAGATGCATCAACTCACAAAGATTGTTTAGTGGAAAGCTAGAAATTGAGCTATGGAGATCACAATCTATGAGATAAAGAAAACTGGATTTCTAAGACTAAAAATCCACCTGGGAATGAAAGAGTTACATGTGGTTGCAGAAAGATCAAGGAAAGTGAAGTAAAATTTATGAAATGTAGAGGATGAATGGATGATCGATTTGATGAAGTTTACACTGGACCATCTTCAACCCTATCAACAATGGTAACTTCTTTATGACTTGCAACCAATGATCAGATGCATTGCTGAGATTAAAAAAACTCATCTCAAGTTGTTTCAGTGAGAAAGGCTGGAAATCCAATGGAGATTTTCAACCTTGAGGGTGTCATCGTGGAGGCCAAGATTTTGAGAGGTTCCCCAACTGAGGAGGGATCAAGCCATGGAACCCTGCTTCTGTGAGGTTAAGGTATCTTAAAGATTTAAGAGAAGCAAAGAAATGCGGTTTCTCCTTGAATTGATTGTAACTCAAGTCTAAGTATCTGACATGCTTTAAGTTGAGCAAAGAAGGATTGATCTTACCACTCAACCAAGTAGCATTAGTGTAAACATCCAAAATAGAGTAATAATAGACATCCTACCAAGAGTCTGAGTTAGTGCGGTTGAGCTTGCGGACGTGACCCGTTAGCTTGTCACAGACAACTCCAGTCCAGTTGCAGCAGTTTGAATCCTCTTCACCGATCCATGATGAAAGACGATTTGAAGGATCCTCAAGGTCTTGCTTGAACATCATAAAGTGCTTGTCTTTGACTTTCTTTGCAAGGCACAGCTAGTTTCCCATTGCAGAAAACAATGCTAGCAGCAATGGTTGCAATAGTTAGAGGCCTGATCAGCACAAGTAAAAGAGCTCTCATGGTCCTCTCCGAAAAGTTAAGTTTTTCGATTGTAATTATGCGATTTGTGTGAGCAATGAACCTTCAAGTTCAAGAGTAGGGCTTCATATATAGACTGATGAGCAGAAACTTTTATTTTTTTTCTCTTTATATTACGCCTTTGACCTTTGGAATGCGATAAAGAATGAAGAAAAAAAAAAAAGGAGAATGATGGTATGTTTCTTCGTTCAAAAGAATAAAATTTTATATTTATAGTATGGTTATTCATCAAAAGAAGTATAAAATCTATAGTATGCTTTTTCGTCAAAAGAAATATAGCTCATTCTTCAAACATCATCTTTGCAAAAATTCATCCAAATCGGAAATTATTGAGTCATTCGATTATTAGTAAGAACATTTATTGTGTTATCCGACGCAATGTGTTCATATATGTATTTAGCTATTGTGTTATATAACCAAATAATTACCAAATTGAATGAATTTTTACAGAGATGATGTTTGAATAGTGAACTACAAAATAGTCGGTTAGATTGTCATATTATTTTGTTGAGTGAGTCTAAATCAATGGTTGATCCCATGATATGAAACCATGGTTCTAAAGTACTACTATATGTATATATATATATATATATATATATATATATATATATATGAGTTTTGGGGGAAGAGACTAAATTATCCTAGCCTTCGTTTTCTCTCCTCCTAGTCCTAAAGAAAAAACAAACTAAGGGGTAAGAGGGAGAAGATCATCTTTTTCCTTCTTTTCTTTTGGGTTAGTAATAAGAGTCCCTTTGTGGTGACTGTATGGTCTGAGCTATACTCCGATTTGAGTTTCCCATCATGTTATTTTGGTATTTTTTCAATACCTCCCATTATCCAAAATCTTTCTTTAAAATTTCTTTTTTTTCCTTAAATCTTGTTCTACCTTGCTGTTGGAGGAGTTTGCCACAATATCTCTCATTGATTTTGGTCACAGTAGTTAGATTAAGACTTTTTTTCCTTTATTCGCTTTTCTGCGCAATTGGATCGCTGAAGATCAAACCTTCCTCATATCCGCCATGCTCTACAAGTTCTTCAAGAGTAGATGTGGTGGGTTTGACGACGGTGACTGTTTCTTTTAGTGGAAGTAGTTTGTTTAGGGTTATTTGCACTATTAAGGTTTTGGTTGTTTTGGGTTTTGTGGGTTTGATTTGTAATTTTATATAAATTTAATGATGTGGATTTGTTAGTTAGTGAGGCTTTGTCCTCGTTAGTATTGCCATTTAGGCTTGTGGGTCTTGCTGTCATAGCTTATTTTTGATGGTATGGTTGTACCTTTTTTTTTATAATATACAATGAAATTATTCTTGATAAATATATATATATATATATATATGAGTTTTGATTAATGAGTTGTATATTGCAACCTATTCAATCTTTTGTTTTTTTAATCTCATTCACCTTTTGACATCTGTAAAGAGAATTGAATAAAAACACGGTGGAATTAAAGAAAGTTTGAACGGTTCTCTGATTCATTATTGTCTGATATGCCTTGTTTTGGGAAAAACATTTTAAATATGTAATTTTTTTTAAAACCAACCTAAGTTAAACTCTACTTTTACATATTTGTAAAAATGGCCTAGCTTTATATAAAAAGGGGAAAAAAATCCATCTCCATCATAGTCCCATCGTTTCATTTATGAAGAATTGAAACTAAAATTCGGGAAGAGCTCATGACCAAAACTCATAGAAACCAGCCTTCGCAATCTTGGAGCATTGGACGGAAATCGAGGGAGAGGCCGCGATTTGGACTTGTCGTTAGTAAGTGAGGTAGAGGGGACGAGATAGCAGCGAAGACAATGCGATAGTGGGTCGGGGAACCCAAAACCGAAACTTAGAAGGCGGCAGGTATCTTTGAAATTTTTTTTCCTAAACAAGGCATATCAGCCAATTTCTGTTGATTATTTCGGTCTGGTCCCGATGGTTGACATCTTTTGTCTTCTTCAGCTCTCCAAAATGTTATCAAACTCTAAATCCTAATTCGTTTAACCTAAACAACACTTATAATTCCGAAAATAAAAATAAGCAAAAACATAATTCTCATAGCTATGAAAATTGGTTTTGAACTTGAAAAGTAACATCCTTAATTGACCAAATATAAAATAAGTAAAACCGTCATTTTGAAAAATTGGGTTATTCTTAAATAAGTTGATTATCCTGAGTGGAAAACAAAAGACCCCAACATTATGAAGAGAAAGAAAGAGTGGGGATTTGTTTGTAAACCCTAAACTTCTTTTTTGGACCTTCTGGTTCAACATTTTACTTTTTTATGTTTCATCCTAAAATAGTTCTTGATAATGAAAAGTTATAACGGTCTATATTTCAAACTAGCCCAGCTGGCACTTAATTTTTCTAAAATTATCTAAATTCGGTAGATTAGTTTAAGTTTTTTTAATAAGAAAAAGATGAGATTACAGAAGGGCAACTAGTTAATTAGTAAGACACGCACTACATTACTTTTCTTTCAAAAGGCAAGCCTTAAACTTTCTTTCCAGCTTGATCATTTCTATCTTGCCACGAAGCTTGCCATTGCTTGTCATAGAAAGTAGCTTCATCAGCTACCTTCTTGAGGCTGTCGAAATCGTGGGGTTTGCCGGAAAATTATTATAGCAACGACTGTGACAAAAAACCCTGCCTTGCATATGAAGTTTCCGGTTTGGCCTACAACACCAAGCCCTGTCAACGCATCTACAACATATGCCATGAAGAACCCCACCATTGCCGCTCGACCGTTGATCAGCTCGGCCTCCGGGAGATATGATCTCAACATCCATGCCCACCATGGTATGATGGAGCTCCTAAACACTACCGGTTCGTCGTTGGTGGCTGCTTCTGGGTGAAGCTCAAGAAACTTCCTCCTCTTTGCTTCTGCAATGCCAACAAACATAAAATCAAAAAGACTTTTTCATGGAAGATAAGATTAATTACTACTCCATCTTAGGGATGCAATTTGGGTTGGACCAACTCAAACCGGTTCTCTAATTCAATTCTTAATTATCATAAATGGTCAGGTTTAAACTAGAAATAAACCTGCTCGAACCCGGCTTGTCTGTCAATTTTAATTTTGTGGAGCTAGGATGGGTTAGAAGTCTAGCTAATCCGATTTTACCTAATGAATTCATGTATACTCCTATATACTTTTAATCTCACTCGACTCTCTGCATATGTATTTACTTACAAAAATATGTAATTTTAATATTCTTGATCCTAGCCTATTTGTCTCTTGTGGGACAATAATTGTGGTAATCATAAAAGAATGGTAAAATTGAACTATTTGAATGTTATATTTTGAATTTTTGGAAGTGAACGTGGAGTTCAAGCATATGGGTTGAACCTGAACCGAATCCAAAACGCGTAAAAACCCAAGATAACCCGAGTCAACCCCTATCTGAATTGTGAAAATTGAGTTTACCTTCCAAGCCACCCGAGTTACACCCTAAAACATGAAGATTGATATAGAAAATGAGCACCTGCTAGAATGAGACCATCCCAGTCCAGCTTTCCATTGTTGGAAAACACATTTAGATCCCAGGTCCCTTTCTTCCACCTCTCATCACTGAATTTCACTGATGGAGACAACTCTGCCCCCAAACCAGGCTTTGATTCATCCTCTGCCTGCGGTCTTTCGTTGTGTGAAATTGAATCAGATTGCTTGTCTTTCTTAGCAATATTCAAAACAGGTTGAGCTTCCACTCTCACAGCAACAACAGGGCTTGCCACTTTCGTCCCCGAACCACGAGCAGCTGGTTTCTTGGCGACTCGATGTGAGCTGCAAAATGTTTGCAGTGAAGCAGAAATGGCAATCGAAGCCATGCCTTATCGAGATAGATACCTCTTTCTTTTGTTCTTGTTGATTTTGATCCTTTCAGTTTCTGATTGTTGATTGCTCTCTTCTTAGAGAATATGGTGTTATGGATAGAAATTCACTAGGCAGAAATGCCCATGCTTCAAACATTTTGAAAGCTTATCTTCCCTCCCCTGTTTTTGCCAGTGAAGTTATGGGCAGTCTATTTTACATTATATCTGCTTTTAGAGCCAAAATAATTACTGCATTTGCCCATGCTTCAAAACAGGGGTGAAAGCTTAATTTTTTTTTGTGTGTACAAATTACATAAAACCCCCCAAATTATTGGGGTCATTTCAAGTTCATACATCAATTATAAAAATTTTCATCTAGATACCCAAACTATCAAAATACATAATCTAAGTAGCTTCCGTTAGTCAATCTGTTAGTCAAACTGTTAAATGTTGAGCTGTCATTTTTGTCAACTGTTTATGCTGAGTTAGACTCCATGTGAATAAAAAAATAATTAAAAATTAAATATATTATTAAAAACCATTAATAAAATTTTAAAATAAACTTAATAACAAAATTATTAAAAAACAAAATTGTTTAAAAAATCTCAAAATAAATATAGCCCCTTAATTAAAAAAAAATTCCTAAAAATCCTAAATGCCTCACACCATCCAATTCCATTGTAGTTGGACTCCATGTGAATAAAAAAATAATTAAAAATTAAATATATTATTAAAAATCATTAATAAAATTTTAAAATAAACTTAATAACAAAATTATTAAAAAAAAAATTGTTTAAAAAATCTCAAAATAAATATAGCCCCCTAATTAAAAAAAAATTCCTAAAAATCCTAAAGGCCTTACACCATCCAATTCCATTGTAGTGAAGATTGAAGAAAATGAAACAAACTGAGAGATAGCGGGCGTTTCGACGTCGTCGTTTAAGGCAAATACGAGGTGCTGCGGATCCAAAATTCGATCTCATGAAGAAGATTCAGAGCCACGAGGTTGCAATCGCAGAGCTTGATGCCCTTTCTTCGTCTCAGGCTGTCTATCAGAAGAATGGGAACTTGTTTTTTCGTACAACTATCCAGAAAGCATCGGCTTCTGAACAAAGATCCAAATTTCCTCTTTCATTGTGGATATTGTGCAGAACAAATTGATTTGGCTAAAGCAAACCTAGGAAAGCTGAGTTCTTCTTGATATGACTTCATTTACGATCTTCCTAGTCCTACAGCTTTCTAAGGATTCTACCATGGACATTTTTGTAACAGCTAGAATATTCGTTGAGATTTTTGGGAGCGCATGTTTTGGAACTCAAAGGCAACCTTGAGAGGATGTTGTTTTACTCCATTTTCTATATGTATGCTGCATACAAGTCTGTATATAAAAAAAAGGATAAACTACATAAAAGTACCTAAACTATAGGGGTCATTTCAAGTTCATACCCTAACTATGAAAATTTTCATCTAGGTACCCAAACTATCAAAACACAACATCTAGGTACCCACCGTTAGCAATCTGTTAAAAAAATATGTTAAGTGCCTAAATGGCACTTGTGCGCCCATTTTTTTATGCTGACATGGACTTCATATAGATAAAATATAAATTTTGAATAATATTAAAAACAATTAATAAAATCTTAAATAAATAAACAAAAAAATTAAAAAAGCCAAAACAAATTTGTATGCTGCCCAGAAGACGTTCAGAGGGTTCGTGGTGAGAAAAAACATGAAGAAGATCGCGGCGATCAAGAAAGAGGTCGACGAGATCGAGAAGCGTATTCGGAAGAAAGAAACGGTGGAATCGATGAAGAGGGAGGCCAAGGAGCGGCTGAGGGTGAGTGAGACGCTGATGAACTTGCTGTTGAGGTTAAATTCGGTGAAGGGCGTGGACTCTAGGGTTAGGGATTTCAGAAGGGACGTGATAAAAAAAAGGCGATTGCTTTGCAAGAAAGAGTGGACATAACCGTCGCTGATGAAGATGATGATCAAACCCTATGTGAGGCTGGAGACGACTCGGGGATTAATTGGGAATTAATCTCTGAAACTGTTGGAGATGAGATTGAAGATTCAGGGGAGGGGGAGACTCTTGAAGAAGGTGAAGGGTGGAAGATGAACAAATTATTTGCAAGCATAATCAAATTATCAGCCGGTGATCGTCGCTTTAATTTGGATAATGTATTCCCTGGGAGTGAAATTCCTGATTGGTTCAATCAACAAAGTGTGGGAGATTCAATAAATTTGAAGATGATGAGGAGAAATTCGACGATAATGGGGATTGTTTTTTGTGTTGTAATTGCAGATCTTGGAGTTGCTACCACCAAAAGTAGCAGATTTCGTTATTTCCAAATTACTTGTTTATTGGGTTTATCTGACGCTTTCATAATCGGGCATCTAGAGTTAATCTCTAAAACTGTTGGAGATGAGATTGAAGATTCGGGGGAGGGGGAGGCTCTTGAAGAAGGTGAAAAAGCCCCAAAAGGATGAAACCCTAGAATTTGAATTTGTGACCCCTGAAATTAATAATAAATATTGCAATTGGAACCAATCCCCTGTAGGTTGTGGTGAAACTGCTAAGATGGGTTCCGATAATGAGGAGAAGACGGGATCAACAGCAGAGCCCATGATGAAAATTGAAGGAGATGAAAGCTAGAGTGGGTTTGTATCGTCGGATCAAGATGAAGATGGGGCGGCGGGGAGGGAGGATAAGAAGAGAAGCAGATAGCTTGTGGCAAGGATGGTGGAAGAGAATGAGAAGATGATGGGCTGTTTGTAAGAAACTCGATGCAGAAGATGATGGGCATCTTTATCTTTCTCTGTGAGGGGGAGGGGTAGGTGGATCGTTAAATTAATTTGGGTTTTGTTTTAATTTTTTTAATTTATTTAAAAAAAAAATTTTAATATTCAAAATTTATTATTATTTTTATCTATAGGAAGTCCATGTCAGCATGAAAAAGGGTCCCACAAATGCCACTTGGGCACTTAACAGTTTTTTTTTAACAGATTGCTAACGGTGGGTATTTAGATGATGTGTTTTGATAGTTTGGGTACCTAAATGAAAATTTTCATAGTTTGAGTATGAACTTGAAATGACCCCTATAGTTTGGGTACTTTTATGTAGTTTATCCAAAAAAAAATCCAATTACATCGTATCTCCCCTTCCTTGCATCCTCAAAATTCTTGCAGGAATTTTGCAATTGCAGATGCCATTGCAGCTGTCGCTTTCAGGGCTGCTGAATCGAGTTATTGAAGAAGAAAGCAGAGGACTTTGACACGAAATTGGTGGCGAATTGGGGCGAGGGCGAGAGGGTTCCATTTGCGTTTGTTTCTTTGGTCTTTGATTTGGTTTCAATTCGAAAAACCCAGAATCGATACCCACTAGCTTCACGATGGTGTCCACAGTGATCTCGCCACCAACTCCAACCGCTATTCCAAAATCGAACCTCAATTTGAGAAGATCCTAAGGCAAAATTGGGTTGCATGCACTGACCTGTTTCGACGACCCTGCTAGCTTCGAATTTGGATCCGCGTTCGAGAAGGGCCTTGTAGACGCTTCCGTGGCTTCCTTAGCCTAGAAAGCTCTCAGCGGCGAACTAAAAAATTTTTGTATTAGGGTTGTGGTTTTATTAGGTTGGGACTTGGGTTAGGACTCGATTGCAGAGGTCGAATCTAGGGTGACGAGGGAAGTGGGAAGCTCAATAATTTTGGAGAGGACGGAGAAGATGAAGGTGGGGTCATCGTTCTCGGAGCTGGGGAGATTTTGTATATTTTTTTTTTTTAAGATTTTATTAATTACTTTTAATAATATTCAAATTTTTTTTTTGTCTACATGGCGTCCATGTCAGTATAAAAAAAGGCCCAACAAATGCCACTTAGGCACTTAACATATTTTTTTAACATATTGCTAACAGTTGGTACCTAGATGTTGTGTTTTAATAGTTTGGGTGTATAGATGAACTTGAAATGACCCCTATAGTTTGCGGGGTTTTATATAGTTTGTCCTTTTTTGTTTGTTTCTTTTTGGAGCTGGTTTGGGTGGTGGGAATGTGGGATTAAATTGGGTTAGAGAGATTAGAGGCGAAAACGTACTCTCATACTGTATATGTCTAATCTCATTAAATCCTATTACAATGGAAACACATATATCTTTATATTTTAGGAAAAACCTACATAAAACCCCCCAAACTTTAGGGGTCATTTCAAGTTCATACCCAAACTATAAAAAAAATATTATCTAGGTACCCAAACTATCAAAACACATCATCTAAGTACCCACCGTTAGCAATCTGTTAAAAAAATTTATTAAGTGTCCAAATGGCATTTATGGGGCCCAAATGGCATTTATGGGACCCTAAATAAATAAATAAACTAAAAAAACTAAAACAAAACCTAAATCAATTTCACGAATTTCATAAATAAAAAATCAATTTCAGGAACAAAAACCTACCCCGCCCCCCCCCCCCCCCCCCTCACTAACAACGATCCAACAAATCGCCATTGTCTAACAAAATTACACTTCTTCAACACCGATCCCTTACTTGAACCCTAATCCTATGCATCTCTGTTGCCTTCCACAGCCTCCGCAACGTATCTCTCCACCTCTTGCACACCATCGCCACTAAAAACAGTCCAGGCGGTGGCAATCTCTTTAGAATCATCCACAGACAGATCGTTGGCAGACCGCCTAAACCCGTACCCGACTCCGAACCCACATCGAAGTCATCGTCCTCATCGAGGTCTAGATCTGGCGAGTCAAAATCGCTACCATCTCCATCGAAACTGGAGCTATCAGCATCGTCGCCAAATGAAAGCGCTAGTCGGAGGTTGGATTAGGGTTGGCGCGGCGGAGAAGAGCAGGTGATTTCGTCAATTTTCTAGGTTTCTTACCATGGTCATTGGAGATTTTATGGGTTTCTTATTCATGAAATTGCAGATGAGAGAGAGGGAGATGGAGAGGAAGGGAGAGAGGATGGGTAAGGAATTTAGGGCAATTTCATAGTTTTTGGTGAGGCGGGTGGGCAATTTCATCTTTGGCTCTGTAAATAATGGAATCAAGGCGGAGGCTATGGAAGGCATCGGAGATTTTCTAGGTCCAGTAGAAAAAAGAGGAGCATAAGTTGCTAATTTTGGATTGAAGCCCTTAAAAAAAGGGGGGATGAGAACCTCATAAAGCTACAAAAAAGATGAATAATTATTGTAAGGACCATTCCCGAATTTTGCTTCGAAATCCGCGAAAAGTCCTTATCCAGTTTAACATCTCTCTTTCCTCAAAATTTAATATCAGGAATACCCTTTATCCTTAATTATATTTAGTAAACCTTACAGGGTTCCCGACAGAACCTATATACTTACTGACCACACCTACCTGTCAGACGCAGGATAGCTTACAGGTCAAAGTCGAGACCTCAGAATAGTGGTAGTCCAAAAAGTAACACGCTCTGACACCAAATGTCAGTAGGTCAGACACTGCCGAAACCCTACTGGAATAACACAAGACAACTAATTGGTCAACCACTTGTGAATTGTCCCTAACTCGTCACTCTGGGTCACCGCCCACACAAACCCACTGACCCGAATGACGAAGGAACCAGACTTGATTAAATTGAGTCTCACTGACTCGCCCGGAGTCAAACTCGATATCCCGGCTCGTCCTGAGCCTCCGAGTGGTGACTCAATATCCCTGCTCCTCCTAAGCACCCCGAGTGATAACTCGATATCCCTGCTCTTCTTGAGCCCCCGAGTGATAACTCGATATCCCTGCTCATCCTGAGCCCCCGAGTGGTAACTCGATATCCTTGCTCCTCCATAGCACCCTGAGTGATAACTCGATATCCCTGCTCCTCCAGAGCACCTCGAGTGATCCTCTAGAGCACCCCGAGTGATCCTCCAGAGCACCCCGAGTGATAACTCGATATCCCTGCTCCTCCAGAGCACCCCGAGTGATAACTCGATATCCCTGCTCCTCTAGAGCACCCCGAGTGATAACTCGATATCCCTGCTCCTCCAGAGCACCCCGAGTGATAACTCGATATCCCTGCTCCTACAGAGCACCCCGAGTGATAACTCGATATCCCTGCTCCTCCAGAGCACCCCGAGTGATAACTCGATATCCCTGCTCCTCCAGAGCACCCTGAGTGATAACTCGATATCCCTGCTCCTACAGAGCAATCTTGGACCTCAATGATATGGCAGAGAAAGATCCCTCGAACGCCAATATTGGAGAACCCCTCGACGATCTAGCGGAGACATACCCTCTAACGCCAATCGGAGAACCCTCAACAATGTAGCGGATAAAAACACCCTCCACGCTAATCATCGGGAATCCCATGGTATAACCCAATACCTAGAAGTATGCCTACCCATGCAATTCCAGAACCCTGGTCTGTTCACAGCCAAATAAAATACCAAATCATGGACGCCCTAGCCCCAAGGAACTCTTAACACATTATTGACCCAACTAGCTTGACCTCCCGAGCTCAAAACTCGCTCCATGGTCAACCATTACCGCTGGGATTGCCTAACCAGGGCTCTAAACGAACTCCAATGGCCTCAAAACCATCAAAATCCGATCCGGAACGTCCCAAAACCCTAGCCACACGTCGTCGTGACCCCGAAATCGGCTCCACGTGCCGCCACGCGCCGACGGAAGGTCGGACCACGCGCCGTCACGCGCTAGTACTCACTCACCTAGATCGATCTAACTCGGCTCGACTCAACCTGACCCGATCTAACCCGACTCGATCGGTCCAACATGGCCTGACCGATCTAGTCGACCCGACTGATCCACTTAACCTGATCGATCAGTTCAACCTGACCAGTCCACTTGACCCAACCGGTCGCCGGTGACTCACAGGAGAAGATGACCTGACCACCGTCGCCATCGCTGAAGTTTCGCCGGAGAAGACGACCGGACCGCAGCAGCGCCGCCGTCTCCGTCGTTGGAATCCCCCATTTTCGACCGACCTTGAAGTTTTTCTAACTTCCTCAAAACTCAACCGTTTTTCACGAATTTTACGTCTAAAACTATCTACTCGAACTCAGGAATCCAAAAATGACCTCAAAACATTAAACACGTACTTGTGCTAGCCGAATAATCTATTTGAACCTTCAGTTTTAACTTTTCCTTGGTCCGGCGTCTCCAGTGGTTGCCTCCTCCGATGGTTTGTATGGTTGTGCTCGTGGGAAGGAGTAGATTCCGAATAGTTCCACCAAAACGGGAGATATGGCCTTGAATCAAAGTCCACTTTCATGGGGTTTGGGTGTTTGTCTTACACAGGTTCGGGGAGGGTTCGGGGGGGGGGGGGGGGGGGGGGGGGGGGGGGGGGAGTGTGGTTTAGAGATAAGTATGATAATGATCATGATGAATTGATGGTTTGGGGGTTAAAATATCTACCCCCAGTCGAAATTACCAAAATGCCCCTGAAGCTTCTAGACCCGTAACGATCTCACCGGGTCTCCATTTTTCGCATGCCGCCTTTCTCCGAACTCGTGAGTTTGAGACCTACGCAACGACCAAAGAAGAATTCCCAAAAGCACTGCCAGTCAAAAAGTGACTTCCGAATTCGTCCAAAACCGAGGGTAAAATCGTCAAATTCTCAAATTAATTTAATTTCTGGTCCGGGTCGTTACAAATCACCCCCCTTAAAGAAATTTTGTCCCCAAAATTCCCTTAGCTCAAATCAAGAACCAACCACCTGTTTCAATTCCTCTCGCATCACCACCGACATGAACTTGGCCCTAGACGCGATTCCCAAAAGAACCCGTGCACTCTACACATTTCTTCATTCCCATCTTGAGAACAAACCGTAGGCGAGAAATACATCAAGGTGACATCCTGGAGGCACCAGTAGCCATTCAACACGAAACATACCTCGAAACACGTCTCTGAACCTAAGAAGTCCACTGTAGGTCCTACTCCCAACATGACTTCATAACGTCACATGTCCGAACATACCTCGAAGCCAGGTGTCAGATAGGGGTACGTGCACTACATGCAGTCAACCTCAACGATCTAGTGGAGCACTACCTTGCATTGCAAGCATCGGAGAACCCGTCAACGATCTGGTGGAAAATTACCCTCTTACGCTAGTCGGAGAAAACCTTGATGAACACGTGATGGAGAAGACCCTTCATCATGTCTAAAACAATGCGTGCATACATAACCTTTCTTTTCAAACAAGTTCATAAAGATAAGCCAAAAGCTTATCGGAAAAAAATCCATCCTTGTAAAAACATTCGGTGGGACCCACGAAATCCAAACAATGAAAATATTCCGTGGTCCACAACCCTGCTTTGAAAACCCTCCTCAAAGGAGTTCAAATCATGTAAACCAACCTGGACACATAATATATCCAATCCACTGTTCCTGACATATCCACCACACACCAGGGTATCCCTTAAGATGTGCGAAAACCGCTCAACGATCTGGCGGAGAACACCCTCGACACCAGCATCGGAGGCCACTCAACAACCAGCGGAGCAAAACCCCTCAACGCCAGTCGGAGCGACATTGACATTGGGAACAGAAGACTAGTGAAAATCAAATCCGTGTTTTGAAATCTTTATTACTTGGCCTAAGCCAAAGTCATTGAAAAATCATTCATGGCCAATTTTAGTAAAAGCACAAATATGGGTCCAACCCAAAATCATGGACTCAATAATTTCCACGTCAAAACGATAACAACCCGAGTCCACAAACCAGGCCATTTCCTAAAACACATTTTCACTGAAATGTTGAAAACATGTGTCTAGTAAGATTTGTAAAATACATAAAAGAGTTTAATTCAAGTATACATGTATGCATGCATTGTCATCTACAAAACCAGGGTCCACTCACCAGCAACAGCGACTCCTATCTCGCTCGTGCATCACATAACCTCCGCCTCCCTCATTTCAAGGTCGCTAAAGAGGTAAACGTCTCGGAGGCATCTTGTTAACATGAATCCCTAAATAATTTGCACACAAGTGTGCGGTCTGCAGGAAGTTAACCTAGAGCTCTGATACCAATTGTAAGGACCCTTCCCGAATTTCGCCTCGAAATTCGCGAAAAGCCCTTATCCCGTCTGACAACGCTCTTTCCTCAAAATTTAATACCAGGAATACCCTTTATCCTTAATTATATTTAGTAAACCTTACAGGGTTCCCAACAAAACCTCTGTACTTACTAACCACACCTACCTGTCAGACGCATGATAGCTTATAGGTCAAAGTCAAGACCTCGGAATAGTGGTGGTCCAAAAAGTAACACGCTCTGAAACCAAATGTCAGTAGGTCAGACACTAATGAAACCCTACTGGAATAACACAAGACAACTAATTGGTCAACCACTTGTGAATCTTCCCTAACTCGTCACTCTGGGTCACCGCCCATACCAACCCACTAACCCGGATGACGATGGAACCAGACTTGATTAAATTAAGTCTCACTGACTCGCCCGGAGTGAAACTCGATATCCTGACTCGTCCTGAGCCCCCCCAGTGGAAACTCAATATCCCTACTCCTCTAGAGCACCCCGAGTGATAACTCGATATCCCTGCTCATCTTAAGTCCCCGAGTGATAACTCGATATCCCTGCTCCTCCTGAGCCCCGAGTGGTAACTCGATATCCCTACTCATCCATAGCACCCCGAGTGATAACTCGAAATCCCTGCTCCTCCAGAGCACCCCGAATGATAACTCAATATCCCTGCTCCTCCAGAGCATCCCGAGTGATAACTCGATATCCCTGCTCCTCCAGAGCACCCCGAGTGATAACTCGACATCCCTGCTCCTCCACAGCACCCCGAGTGATAACTCGATATCCCTGCTCCTGCAGAGCAATCTTGGACCTCAACGATATGGCGGAGAAAGATCCCTCGAACGCCGACATTGGAGAACCCCTTGACGATCTGGCGGAGACATACCCTCTAACGCCAATTGGAGAACCCTCAACAATGTAGCGGAGAAAAACACCCTCCACGCCAATCATTGGGAATCCCAAGGTATAACCCAATACCTAGAAGTATGCATACCCATGCAATTCTGGAACCCTGGTCCGTTCACAACCCAAATAAAATACCAAATCATGGACGCCCAAGCCCCAAGGAACTCTTGACACATTATTGACCCAACTACCTTGACCTCCCAAGCTCAAAACCCGCTCCATGGTCAACCAGTACTGCTGGGATTGCCCAACCGGGGCTCTAAACGAACTCCTATGGCCTCAAAACCATCAAAATCTGATATGGAACGTCCCAAAACCCTAGCCACGTGTCGTCGTGACCCCAGAATCGGCTCCACGCGCCGACAGAAGGCCGGACTACGCGCCGCCATACGCCTGCTACAATACTCACGTGCCTGGACCGATCCAACTCGGCTCGACTCGGCTTGACCCAGTCTAGCCCGACTCGACCGATCCACTTGACCCTACCGATCCACTTGACCCTACCGATCCACTTGACTCAACCGGTCTGCTCAACCCGACCGGTCGCCGGTGACTCACTGGAGAAGATGACAGGACCACCGTCGTCATCGCCGAAGTCTGGCCGGAGAAGACGACCGAACTGTCGCAACGCCGCAGTCTCCGTCGCCAAAATCCCCTATTTCCGGCCGACCTTGAAGTTTTTCTAACTTCCTCAAAACTCAACTTTTTTTCACGAATTTTACGTCTAAAACTATCTTCTCGAACTCAGGAATCCAAAAATGACCTCAAAACATTAAACCCGTACTTGTGCTAGCCGAAAAATCTATGAGAATGATCATGATGAATTGATGGTTTGGGGGTTAAAATATCTACCCCAGCTGAAATTACCAAAATGCCCCTGAAGCTTCTAGACTCGTAACGATCTCACCGGGTCTCCGTTTTTTGCATGTCGCCTGTCTACGAATTCGTGAGTTTGAGATCTATGTAACGACCCAAAAAAATTCCCAAAAGCACTGCCAATCAAAAAGTGACTTCTGAACCCGTCCAAAATCGAGGGTAAAATCGTCAAATTCTCAAATTAATTTAATTTCTGGTCCGGGTCATTACAATTATGATTTTCCATTTATCAACATCCATTTTAGCTCTATGTTTGAATTTTTAAATTCCTAGTGTTGCAAGCTGTTGTTGTTGGTATACAAGCAAAATAGGCAAAAGAGGGACGATCAATTTCTGCAGAGTTTGTAAGTGGCAGAGGTCACCAGATTTTCGGAACAACCCTTTGAGGCATTTCGAGAATGTGGCCTTGTGGTAGTTCATGTTAATACCCAAACTATAAAATATTTCAATTGCATACCTAAACTATCAAAACATATCATCTAAGTATCATCCGTTAGTCAATCTATTAAAAAGTCTGTTAAGTATTTATGTGGCACTTGTGGATCATTTTTTTTATGCTGACATAGACTACTTATAGATAAGAAATAATAAACTTTTATTAAAAATTATTTCATTAAATCTTAAAATAATTACAAAATAAAATTATTAAAAAAGAAAATAATAAAAAATATTTATCTTTTAAAATATATAAAAAAATAATGAGACTAAAGAGCCAGACGCCAACAGTT
Source organism: Oemleria cerasiformis (assembly GCA_037349345.1). NCBI lineage: Eukaryota > Viridiplantae > Streptophyta > Magnoliopsida > Rosales > Rosaceae > Oemleria > Oemleria cerasiformis. The sequence continues at coordinate 31,592,568 of JAZGTL010000007.1, read as the reverse complement.
TTTCCCCAAATTCATCCTAAACCCTAAATTCTCTCTTGCTCTTTCTCAGCGGAGTCCAGGTGGGGATCTTTCTCTCTGTTCTCAGCGGAGTCCAGGTGGGGACTAGGGGTTTGGGAGGTTTTCTATGGTTGTGCATCTCCGTCCGTTCGCATGGATTGGCGACCCTTCCGCACCAGGAGATCAATCTGGGGAAGATCGTGAAGAAAGCTTCGATTTGTTGCGGACAATATGGAATGGATGGTGTTCATGAGTGATGGGTGATTGATTTGGGTTTCTGCAAATTGACAGTGGAAGAAGATGAAATTGATGCCTGGGTGAACGACGTGGATGGTTGGAATCAGGACGACGTGAATTGTTTGGGTGAACGGGTTCAGGTTTGGGTTGTGCTGAAGGGGTTTATGGATTAGAAGAAAAATGGGTACCTAGAAAATCTCTGTTTCGGATCATATAAACGGGTTTCATTAAACGACCGATAAATCTGACAGCTTCGTCATCGACATGGAAAGCTTCCCCTCTTCCCATAGCACCGATAAAGATATCACAGCAAATTCCAGAGTCTCTGTGTGTTCTTCATCTCCATCACAAGTTTAATGGAATAATTTAATTTTGGTTTGTTTCAATTTCATAAAAATGACATCTTTAATGGTTAAAGTTTAAACATGGGTAGTCAAATGTCTTTAGCCTTGTTTATTTATTTTTTCCACAAAAAGTGTTTATGAAGCATGATGGTGAATGATTGTTGATGAATTATTAATGATGATCATAAAGATGCAGAGAAATGTTTCCCGGAAATGGTCACTGAGAGGTGGCAGAGAGAAGAAGATAAATTGCAACGCCAGCTTAAATGACAGAGAAGAAGACGATGATAGTTCCTGGGGTGTTCGTGAATTTGGGGTTTCGTATTGCGATGAAGACGATGATGGTTCCTGGGCTGATGCGATAAAGACGATGATGGTTCTAAGGGTTGATCGATGAAGACGAGAATGGTTCGTGAGCTGATGAACGATGATGATCAATGAACAATGACCGTCGATGTGAATGGTTCCTGAGCTGATGAATGATGATGATCAATGAACAATGACCGTCGATGAATGAATTGGGGATCTGCATACTGTAATCAAAATAAGGCTTATTACTTGATATGCAAGTCAGTGAATCTTAAAATGCACCCAAAATTGAAATTTTTCCCAGTTTGCACCCAGAACAGGCATTCTATTACCTCCGTTGCACCCTCCGTCAGTCTTTGTTACTAACGCCGTTCAAGTACTGATGTGGCAGTAATATTACAAAATTTGTAGGAGCAATTAAGACATTTGATATATTTTATTAAATTTTATATTAAAATTCTTTTTTCAAAACTAAAACATATCTAAATTACCCATTCTTTCCCAACCCACCCGAATGCCTTCCACAACCCACCCCATCACCATCTCTCTCTATCTCTCTATTCGATCTGAGCAACGATGGGGAAGTGGTCGGCGGCGGCGAGCAGGAGACCAAAGCAATTAACAAGAATAAAATAGCCTGAATGCAATTAACAAGAATAAAATAGCCTTAATGCAATTAACAAGAATAAAATAGTTATAGGAATTTACCAAAACAATTACTTCAATCAGATCCCAAAAACCAGCTTTTATAATTTCAGTTTCTTAAGAATTCCTCAATTTTCCGATCAACGAAACAAAACGAATCCATGCAAGAATCAATGTTAAAAATGTATGTATGGAGAAAGAGAGGGTGAAATAGAGTACGTTTGCCACCGCCCAAGACCATGTGAACGGGCTTCTCTCGGCCGAAGAGCCTGAAAATCATGGATTTGACGGAATCGTGCGCAAACGGCTTGTCGTCGTCAAGCTTGGGTTTGACAGCATCGTGTTTGGACTTCTTCTTATCGTCGTCGGAGTTCGATGATGAGGAGGAGGAGTGGTGGGCGTAGATCTTCTCCATTAGCGTTTCGGGCATTTGTGTTGGTTCTATCTTCGTTGCTCATATCGAACAGAGAGATAGAGAGAGATGGTGATGGGTTGGGTTGGGGAAGGCATTCGGGTGGGTTGGGGATGAATGGGTAAATTAGATATGTTTTAGTTTTAAAAAAAGAATTTTAATATAAAATTTAATAAAATATATCAAATGTCTTAATTGCCCCTACAAATTTTGTAATATTACTGTCACATCAGAACTTTTAACGGCGTTAGTAACAGAGACTGACGGATGATGCAACGGAGGTAACAGAATGCATATTCTAAGTGCAAACTGAGGCAAATTTCAGTTTTGAGTGCATTTTAAGATTCGCTGACTTGTTATGGGTGCATATCAAGTAATAAGTCATCGAAATAATAATGGGTGCACCTGGGATGGGTAATTGGGTTTTCTTTTTCTTTTATATTTTTAAAATTTGTGTTTTTGTTTTTTATTGTAATTTATTTATGATTGGATTTAATCTTTTTAAAATATTCAATTCTTATTGTTTTTATCTACATGGAATTCATGTCAACATAAAAAAAAAAGATCCAACAAATGCTACATGGTGCTTAACAGACTTTTAACTGATTGACTAAGAGGAGGTACTTAGATGATGTATTTTGATAGTTTGGGGTACCTAGATAAAAAAATTTATAGTTCAGATATGAACTTGAAATGACCCCTATAGTTAGGGGGGTTTTATGTAGTTTGTCCTTTATTTTAAGATTTTATTTATTGTTTTTAATATAGGATAAACTACATAAAAATACCCAAATTATAGGGGTAATTTCAAGTTCATACCTCAACTATGAAAATTTTTATCTAGGTACCCAAACTATGTATGCCTCATCAGATTACTACCTCCGTTACATTTTTCGTCCAATTAGACGTTAAATCTCCATGTGGCAATTTTTTGGTCTAGTCAGCTGCTGATTTGCCCCAAATTAAAAAGGGCAATTTGGTCAATTAAATGTCATTCATCAACATCCCTTACATAAAACCCTAAAATCCCAACGCATAGCTGCTTCTGCAAACCCCAACCCAACAGTCCAACAATAATCGAACAAAAGAGAAAACAAACAAAGAAACCACACCCATGGCCAAATGCCTTAAAATCTTTTTCGAAAATGAAAAAAAATAACAAAATTAATAAATAGAAATAGTAGAGTGAGAGGGAGAGAGGAGAACTAGAGTGTAGACATCACTACTATTGCTGTTCTGAGAGAAAAAAAAAAAAAAAATCGAAGGAGGGCCAATTAGGGCTCCGTCGAAAAGTTGAACCCAAAAAGGTAACGCCTTCTCAAGCTTTTCTCTTTCCTACCACCACACATACCCACTTGGTGCTCTCAGTGCTTTCCATTATTCGCCATTTGTAGCTAGATGGAGCTAATGGTTTAACAAATTTTATGGGTTTTGCTTAATAATGGGTGGGAGAGTTGTGCCTCTACTTCTTCTTGTTGCTGTTTCTGTTTATTGAGGCTAGCTTTCAAGACTCTGAGCTTTTTGAGGTGTTTTTCTTTTTTGGGGCTTTGCTCGAGTTTGGGGATTTGGGTATTGCTTTTGAGGTTGTGTTTATGCTCTGAATTTGTGTTTCATAACCCGGTCATGGTGCTCGTCACTATCAGTCCTGTTGAGTTGGGTTTAGGCATCGAGATGGTCGGTTATGTTCAGATGGCGAGGATTATGGGTTGAATTCAGGTGGCGAGAACGGTGGGTGTGGGTTCAAACGGCACGGGTTGTGTAGCCCCATGTATGTTGTCGATGTCGTCTTCGCAACAATTGGGTGAAGCGTGGGGCATGGATGTTGTCGGCCGATGGGCTATTGGGATCGAGTGTTGTGGGTTGCAAGTTCGTCACGAGGGTAGGGAGAGGTTATGGGCTATCAGGATCGAGCGGTGTGGGTTGCAGAAGCAGCTCTGCGTTTCAATTTGGGATTGGGTTTTCAATTTGGGATTTTAGGATTTTATGTAAAGGATGATGTTGAGTGGCATTTAATTGACCAAATTGACCTTTTAATTTGGGGCACATCAACAGCTGACTGGACCAAAGAGTTGCCACGTGGAGATTTAATGTCTAATTGGACAGAAAATGTAACGGATGTAGTAATCTGATGAGGCACATATAGTCTAGGTACCTAAATGAAAATTTTCATAATTGAGGTATGACCTTGAAATGACCCCTATAATTTGGGTACTTTTATGTAGTTTATTCTTTAATATATTCAAAAAAATTATTTTTTTTCCAACATGGCGTCCATGTCAGCATAAAAAAGGGTCCCACAAATGCCACATGGCGCTTAACATATTTTTTTAACAGATTGTTAACGATGGGTACCTAAATATTGTGTTTTGATAGTTTGGATACCTAGATGAATTTTTTTATAGTTTGGGTATGAACTTAAAATGACCCTTATAGTTTGGGGGGTTTTCTGCAGTTTGTCCTTTTGATAAATATATTCAAATTTTTTTTTTCCTACATGGCGTCCATATCAGCATAAAAAAGAGCCTCACAAATGTCATTTGTGCACTTAACAGATTTTTTTAACAGAATACTAACGTGTATACTTAGATGATGTGTTTTGATAGTGTGGGTACCTAAATGAATTTTTTTATAGTTTGGATATAAATTTGAAATGATCCCTATAGTTTGGGGGATTTTATGTAGTTTGTCCTATATTTTAATATACATCGAATTTGGTAGGTTCTTCAATCTAATCCCACGCATCAAATGTGTTGTCGGTAAACAACGGCATATTGTTTTTCTTTACGTGAAAGGAAACTTACCATTAATTTAGGAACCTTACAGTTAAAAATTAACGTGTATTTCACCTGGATGGTGTTTCGAATTGGTAGGTAGTAAATTTCATTGAGTTCAATATTTTTTAACTTAAAATTTTCAAATAAATAATTATTTATTGGGCTAAGTAAATGACAATTACATGTTCTTAGACTGCTTATAACTATTTTAATTTTGCGTACTTCAAATATGTTGCGAAATAACAATCGCATTTTCGCAAAAACTATAAATGCGAGGTTGGGCAGGTTAGAACTTCAACCCAACTCGACAATTGCTCGAGTTGAAGCCAGTTTAGATTCAAGCGGATTTCTTCGGAATTTAAACATGCCCCATCAAATTAAAAGCCAATTTAATTATGGGTACGTTCGAGTTGGCCCAACCCAATAAGTGTATGCAAAATGATAACAATATTCAGACACATTGTGATAAAGAAAATCAGAATTTTCTTTCTCCTCCTGAAAAAATCATCAACTAAGAATGGGTTCGAAGCTGCATTTTGAGCTATGACAGTGTATGTAAAGGGAAAAAGAAGAAAGTGCAGGCGGAGAAAGAGAAAGAAGGTGTCTCTGGCTTTTATGCTTCCCAACCCCTTAAGAGGGTGGCACGCGCAACTCGGTTTACGCCCAATGTGAAGGCACCCATTCTGAGATTACACTCATGAGTCTTGCACATGCTCTTGATGTTGTGGAAGGCTCGAGTCATGTACCTTTGAAGCTCGTTGTTCACCTTCTCTTCGTCCCACATGAAACCTTGAATGTTCTGTCACAGCATGAATCGAATCTCGACATGTTAGTTTAATCTTCAAATGCAACAAATTAAAGAAAAATATATGGGAGAGTGAGATGTTGTGTCAGTCACCTGAACCCACTCAAAGTAGCTAACAGTCACACCACCAGCATTTGCATATATGTCTGGGAGTATTATAACTCCTTTCTTGGATAGAATCTGCATCCATCACAAATCGTCTCAGAATTCGAACTAGAGTTGATGACATATAAATCACTAAAGCATCTTTTTTTAAGGTCCAAGGACATAATCAAATTTTCTTCTTTTTTTAAGGTCCAAGGACATAATCAAAATTTCTTGACAGTCAACGACAACCCAACTCAAAATCTAACAACCAAAGTTACCCTTATTCACCAGTATGAATCCAACAGTGCTCGTAAACTGAAAAATATCAGGTTAATCGGTTATATCTTAGAGCTCTTAAATCTAACTAAACCCCACCAGACAACATCTAAACAAGTAAAATCAAAATTTTTAAAAATAAATAAAATTTGATTGTCCTTTTAACGTAACTTCGGTTATAATTGTGTCACTTGGTGTAGCATTCTCTTTCAAACTATCTCTTTTCACATTTCAAAATCCCAGAAGCAAGAATATGTAATAGTACCTCATCTGCTTCTGGATCAGTAGGATGATTTGCGGCCTCCACAATGAATTTGGCCTTCACAGATGAAGCATTTTCCCTTTACACAGCAAATGAGATGGATAATTAACAGAAAGAGAACATGCAAAACATTTTACAAGAAGCAACAAGGAAAGCAGTTATCCTGTTGGGAAAAGGCTCAAACCTGTTAAGAACTCCACCTAGAGCAGAAGGGATGAGGACATCGCATTCATGCACAAGCAATTGATTAGGGTTCATGTTATCTCCACCACTGAAATTCAATAAACTACCGGTGGATTCCTTGTGCTTAACCAATTCGACGATATCTAATCCATTTGGGTTTGTAACTGCACCAGTTATGTCACTCACAGCAATAACCTTACCACCTCTCTCATGTATAAGCCTTGCTGCCCAAGATCCCACATTTCCAAAACCCTATAAATTTCACCAAAAATTCATCTTTTGACATCATCAAAGAAACTTTTTAACAAAGAAGACAATAAAAACAAATGTATCTATCTGCATACCTGAATCACAAAAGTCAAGTCCTTACATGACTTCCCATATTCTGCAAGTAAAGCTTCTGTTGCAAAAACAACACCGCGTCCAGTTGCAGCCTCTCTCCCTAGTGATCCTCCAAGATCCTAGAAACCCAAAACACAATAGACAAGGTAGATAAGAATGAGAATGACAAATATTTATCCCCATTCTAAATCAAAAGACTAATTTTGGCTTAATTTTCTAAGTGTCCAATACTTACAATCGGCTTTCCAGTGACCACAGCAGGTGAGTGACCATGAAATTTGGAGTATTCGTCCAAAATCCATGCCATTGTCTGAGCATTGGTGCCCATATCAGGTGCAGGTACATCAGTATGAGTTCCAATAAGATCATGGATTTTCTGAGTAAAGACGCGAGTCAAACGCTCCAACTCGCTTTTGCTCAACTCCCTTGGGGTGCATCCAATGCCACCCTTTGCTCCACCATATGGAATGTCTGCCACGGCAGTTTTCCAGGTCATAAGTTGAGCCAGGGCATTTACTTCATCTGGATCAACCTTTAAAACCAAACCAACAACAACAACAACAAATGTTTCAGTATATAATTCACCAGAATAGCACATACATTTCTCTAATATATGTTGAAATCAGATAAGGATTCTGTGTAATTTAAATATTAACTGTTTAGCCAAACCAATTTAGCTGAATTTTGGAAGGTAAAACATATAATACAGGTGCCCAGAAGCATAATTTATTCTTTTTGTTCGTAAATTTGATATCTTTTTAGAATTTATACTAACGATGCAATTAGTTCCCAAAAGTTACGAATCAAAGTAGATATCTTCTATCATTGTTTCTAAAGTACGATGATAAAGATTAAAGACTTTCAGCTTTTCATCTCTAAAATCACTCAAATCATTTTTTTTGGTCGAACAAATAGATCACGATTTGAATCAAAACAAAAGAACAAAAAAGAAAAAATCATCACCTCAGGATGATATCGGATCCCTCCCTTCATTGGCCCACGTGCATTATCATGTTGCACTCTGAATCCAACGTACGAGACCAAGCTTCCATCGTCCTTGGGAATTGTGCACTCTACCTAATCATCCACCACATCAAGACAAAAAAGTTCAATTATTTTCTCGGGAAACAAACAGAAAACTGGTAGGACAATTTAAAGTTGAGAAAAAAAAAACAGGGCTGATATGACGAAATTTGAAACCAACCTTGATCTCTCTGAAAGGGATCAAGAGACTCTTCTCTATCTTAGCATCCAGCCCAAGAATTCGGGCGGCGTTGCGAAAATTCCGACTTGTTGCGGCGAGGGCGTTCATGGCTGCCGATAAAACTTGAAAAACAGAGAAAACCCAAATATGGGGAAAGCTTGAAAGCACCAAAGAGAGCTCCAAATTTAAAGGGAACTCAGTTTGGTTATGGCAAAATTAAGGAAATGGGTTCGTGATTATGAGTTGAGATACTGAAAAACGAAGACAAAGAGATACAGGCTGCAAGCAAGTGATGAAAATTGGATGCTGTGATTGGTGAGTATATATAGGGAAGAAGTGGTTGGAATGAGCTTTTTTGTGATGATTTAGAGAGAGAGAGAGAGAGATGGGTACACTAATCAAATTACAGGGATAAGCTTGAGGAACTTGGTCAAGCTTCACTAAGCTTAATCCTTAAAAAATTACCAAATCAACATTCAGGTAGCATACTTGATTGTGTAGGAAATACTTGAATAAATTACAATTACATAATATACGGGGCATAAAAAAAGGGTACAATTGTCAAAAAAAATTAGTGGTCAATCAAAGCCAACCTGTTTAGTTTAGTTTGACTGTAGCAGAAATTAAGGGTACAGAATGTTCACGTGAAGTATATGTTACACGCGGTGTTTTACATAATGAAAAGAAAATTTTATTTATTTATCTTTCGATTTACAACTGTTGTGTATGCTAATTGCAATCCATGTAGTTGGGAAAAAGGCTTATCTGGGCAGGAGCAGTTGAAGCATGGAAGGATGTGACTTGGCGTCCCAATCCATGCCAAACTTTTCTCTGTGACGCTTGCGTCACGACTCACGACAACTCAGAGTTTGGAGGGAGATGGCCAGCAGCCAATGTCGCGCGTCCACGTAGGACGGGCGTGGCAGGCCGCGCGCCAGCTTTTACTATATTTGTTTTACTATATTTGACCAAACGCTTCGCCGCGGAATAGTGATGATGAAGTGGACAGATATGCTTGGAATAAAGGGTGTTTATGTGGGAAGTGTTTGTTTTGGTTTTGATTTCAAAGAACAGTTGTAAGCGTAACGCTTGGAATGATAATGTCAGTTTTTGTAGCATTTTAAACAATAATAATAAAAATAAATCAGAAATATGGTATGAATTTAATGATGTAAAATAAAATGAGTAATGAGAAAAACACTCAAAAATTTCTTATTCCGTCATTTTATTGGCCCGAATGCTTCATTACCAACGAAATACCTTTAGAACTTAATTATGTAAAAAATGTGGAAAACATTCAAAAGTTTCTTATATCGATAACGTCCAAATGTCGGCCATCCAGAACGGGCGTGTGTCAAAATTGGATGAGAAATGTGAACAGCATAATATAATTGAAAATACTAGAGACACCACATTATAAATCACAGTTGTAATGCTAGTAAACCATACTTACATTACTTGGTTTTTTCTTGTATTAGAAATGGGATCTCCCTAACATTCCTCTAGTACAATTAGAGTTTGGTTCGTCATCTTGGAGCCTCCACATTCGACCCAAAGCAGTTGGATCCATTTGCCTAGAAAAGCCTTTCAGCCATACATTTTCTTAGAACCATTGAGTTACGACTGGGAGATCCCAAAATCTTTCAATGCAAACAACAGAAGCAAAGTACATTTTACAACACAATCAAACAACAATTTTGAGTCACAATTAACTAACTAACAGATGATCAACTAACAAGTCGACTAGAGCAAATAGAGGGGGATCAATAATAGTCTTCTGAGCTACAATCAACTACCAGATGATCACCTTCTAAAAGCTTTGAGATATTTTCAGTCTCATTGAACTCCCTCTTGCACATATGTGCCTCAAAGATTCTAACTTCATGATCAGTCAAAATCTCTACAAAACATGGAGAGTCCTGCACCTTCAGTTCTTGACCATTTTCCTACAATCAATGACAACTTTCAATACAAATAATAAAAGGCTCAGGAATAATTTACAAAAACAAACTGTCATAACAAGCTATATTTCCCGGCAAAAGGCCAATTCCCATGATTTCATGTTGTTGTTAATTGTAAAAGTAACAAGATTCAGCTATTGGGTCCCATGATTTCATATTGTTGTTAATTGTAAAAGTAACAAGATTCAGCTATTGGGTAACGATATCCATAATCACAAATGGTCATCCAAAATGCTGAAATTTCCATTGACCTTAATTCTGTGACAGTTCTTACGATAAGTTGCGTGCTGAACAAAAATTAAAGGTCTCGTTTCCACCCCCAACCAAAGCAGCAAAGGAAAAATAAATAGCCAGCCCCTTCCAAAAACACTTAAGCCTGAAAATATGATAAGGCTCAAATAAAGCATCTCCATCTTACTTGAAAACATCAAACTAGAAAAACTTTGAGAACAATAAAACAAGCATTTTATAATTCACTCCCACTGAATGGCTCAGATGTTTTACTAGATCTGCTCAAAGAACAACTACAAAGTAGCTGCTCTCATCCTGAGAGGTGTAGTGTAACAAGAGAACATATCATCATTGCCATCTATAGCTCAGTAGGAAATAAAAACTATACTGAATGCCACGTTCACAAAGACCTGGCAGCCACTTGATAAGAAATTCTCAGCCGCAGGGTAACCACCTGGCTTTCCATATTCTATCATCGCTCATAAATACATGGATAGAATACTAGTGCGAGGCAAGAAATTTTATATAAAAGACATACTTGCAACAACACAATTAAGAAAAATTAAGGTGCAACCCCCTTCAACCCACAACCAAAACAGCAAAGAAAAAAAAGAAAGCTCCTTCCATAAATACATTAAACCTCTAAAGATAATGAGCCTGAGAGAAGTAGCTTCATCTACTTGAAAACATCAGACTAATAACTACAATGAAATAAGGATCTTGTTTGTCAAAAAGAATAAATAAGCATTTCGAATTCACTCCCACCAAACGGTTCAGATGTCATAGTAGATCTGCTCAAAGAACAACCGCAGGCTGTTCTCATCCTGAGAGGTGTAGTTAAACAAGATCAAACATCATCATTGCCGTAAATTAGGTGGGGAGAAACGAAAATCTATAGCATGAAACTGTATGGGTTTGTTTCTTTCTCCTTCCCATTTTCAACTAGTAAGTGAAAATACATAATTGATATAATGGATTATGCTGAATGAGATAATGGTTTGCTGACCACTACTGCTTGCCAAAGAATTTCACACAGCAGATACATGTGTTGGCTAATCACTATTACTGAAGCAAGAGAAAAATGTATAAATGGTCTATAGAATTATCTACCATCTTGAAAAAAATGGACTTTATATATGACCTTGATGATTCTATATGTGAGTTTTGAATGCGAAATAAGAACAAATCTCATAAGCCTGAAGACCAAGAAGTTAAAACTTACCTCACCTGAAATATTTTCCATTGCTGTTATTATGTATGATTTTGTCAAGTTAACCTTCTTTCCTATAGTAATAACCACATGCATAAATCAGGAAACTGATCTAGTATGGTGTTTTGGTTAAAACTTAAAAATTGCAGAAAACTTGTGCTTCCACAATGATTAAAGAAAAAAAGAATTTAAAGCTAACATAAACCAGATAAAGATAATCCACATACTTCCTCTTTCGTCGGTCAAGCCCACTATTCCTTGCTTCGTTTTTAGCCAGAGTGGACCCAGGGGGGACAGCATACTGCATCGGAGAAGGGGCTGAAGCCGTTGCTGTGGCAGAAACAGTTGTAGCCGGCACAGGCGGAACGGGAGGCACGGTTTGCTGAGGTGGAGCCGGAGCAGGGAGTGCAGGAACTGGTTCAGGAAGGGGCCTTGGTAATATATGTTTCAAACGGTTGTTCCTATAGTTCTTCCAGAAGTAGAATTGCTGCCTATGTGCCAATTCCTAGAAATTACAAGAACTAGATGCAGTTACTACTAACTCCAATAAATAACTCAAAACAATACATATTTCAAGGGAAAAAAAATATGATCACTCGGAAATTGACCTTGTTAAGAGGATGTGCCATTGCAGTGCGAAAGTTGGCATTTTGAAGTTGCTCAAGAAAAAACAAGCAATGAGGATACCTAAATAGTTACAGGAAATTATTTCGAAGGTCAAAAACAAGAACTTTGTACAGGAATGTTGAACTATCCAATCATATGAGAATGACCACAAATTTATAACCCTACATGGGTGTTTCACTCACGCTATAAATTTTGTATACTCAGGACGCTGCCAATACTGAAGATATTTCAAGTACCCAATGAAAGCCTCATCTTCGAAATATCGATTTTGTGCCAAATCTGCGACATATAAAGAATAAGCTGCGGGAAGCAAACTCAATACAGATAACACTAAAAAGCATTCAAAATTACGATAAAGCACAATACTTTATGTTGATGCAAACAGAGTAAATGCAAAAAGAGTAAAGTGAAAGAAGAGAGAGAGAGAGATATATATATATACAGTGAATGTAGGTGGGATTTGCGAGGCACTGGACGAACTCCAATTCAAGCAAGAAGCGTTGTCGTCCATCGTCGGGATCCTTGTATATCGCTGTCCTGCAATTGAAAACACAAATCAATCAATGATTGAACGATTGAGAAATTGATTAGGCTGGATTAACTTCCCAGGACCGATTCCCTTCGGAAAATTATAGAACAAGAAGGAAAATAAGGAAAAATATATTTGAAGGAGACGAATTTGAAGAACAAATTGATCGAAAACGCAGAAGTAAGAAGGTGGGTTTGCTTACAAGGGTGGTGTATCAGCTGTTTCATCACTCTCAGTGCCAGACGCCATTCAGTTTTGAGAGCGATTTTCTGCTATTTTCTACTTGATTTTTACGACTGGACCCGCTCCCTTTCTAGCAGACCTGTTCCGCGGTACAATCGGTTCAAGGATATTTACAGTTAAAGCCGGGACCGGACCGGGTCGACCGGTTCGATATCCCGAATTTTCTGGTAATATTTAAAAAAAAAAAGAATTTCAGTTCTCCCTTCCTTTGTTCTTTTCCCGTCTTCTCTTATTTACCTCTTCTCCATTTTATCTTTATGTTCATAAACAAAACAAGATGAATCTTCTTCATATACCTTTTTTATGGAGCATTAGCAACTAACTATAATTGCCAATCTTCTTCTTCTCTGTTTATGGATTGGAGCATGAGCAATTAGCTATAATTGATCATTTTTTGCTGCAAATTGGATTCTTTGCAAAGAAACTCCTAACGAAATTTAAGAGCACCTTCGAGGGTAATGCATCGGAGATGGGCTGAGTAGGGCCGGGCCGGAAACAGAAAGATAAAATTTTAAAAATAAAAAAATAAGATAGGTTCTACCGAGATTTGAACTCGGGTTACTGGATTCAGAGTCCAATGTCCTAACCGCTAGACCATAGAACCTCAAATGCTACTATAGGTTCGTGCTCTTATATATCGTTTATCCTGCGTTTTTTAGAATTCCATTCCGCCAGGGTTCGCCTGCCACCTAAACGGTGGGTAGGCGACGGATGTGTGACGTTAGGAGTTGTCGTTCGTGCACCATGCCGTTTTGCCCATTTTGTCCTGCTTTCATTATATGAAAGCATCGAAACAGAATGCAAAAGGATAAAATGAGAATCTGGATATCTTCATCAAAATAAAACCGGTATATTCTTGTTTATTGTCCATTTTTTGTCCATTTTCTGATCATGTTATATTTGATATCGAGTAGAAGAAATTCAGTGTCATACAAAAAAAAAATTAATTTTGCATTAAATTTAAGATCCCAACTAATGTAACCATGCCTCCCTTTTTACATCTAAACTCGATTTGAACATTACTTACTTGTTCTAAAAAGAAATTACCAAGCCACAACTAAAATTTTAGACATTTTTGTGACTACTGGTGTTAATGTCTTCAATAACAACCCAAGAAAGACTACGACCATTCTTAATGCCAGCTACCGTTCCTACCAAAAGCAACCTTAGCTGATCCATCCTAAGCGATCACCCAACGGTCAAACTCCACCGGACATTTTCTTGAGGCTGTATTTCCAACCACCAAAATTTGAGTATCAATTGCCATTTTCTTGGCAATCATATACTCTTTGTGCAAAAAAAAAAATACTTTCACTTTGACAAGAAAAGAACTAGAGGAATTCATAAAATTGAATGCATAAACATTTGCATGAATAGGGATCCTTAATTCAATGTCAAAAAAACCATCCACACTCATCTTAAAACTACAAATCTAGAACAGAATTGTCGTCAAAAGGAATCATCTCTAACAGTACAACATTTGCATATATGCCGTCTTTCATCCCCTCCACACATGAACTAAACCCTTTTGTGCACTACAAATTTGAGAAAGAATCAAGTCGGCTTCCGCCATGCAAATGAGTGTTCAACTTCTCTTCTCCAGTTCCCAAAACTATAATACGACCGTAGTAAAACATAAAAATGGTCCTCGCACTATGCGGCCACCAAGTGATGTATTTCATCATTAGTATGGTGTGTATGACCATAATGATAAAACATACACGGCCTTCGCACAATGGGCCCACCTGGTGATGTAGTTCATCAATTAGTATGGTCGGTATCGCATGGGCCGCCTGAACCTTGGAACCCTCCTGCATATAAGAAAGAGATGAAACGGAGCATTAGCAACAATGCATTCGTATCTTATCTACAGTTGAGGAACAAACTAAAGCTACAGCTTTCAGTAATTCAATTAAAACAACCTAAACAAGTTCTCTGTCAAGACCTAGTTACTTGGGATCGTTGTAGTTTCTAATTTAGCAGTTTCAGTTTTTTATTTTGCTTCTTGTTTATCTATATTCTTTTTGTATACGTGTGTGAGGCATGAGAAGTATAATTCTCCTTAGGTCATATAATGCCACTAATACTCTAAGAAGCACTTGTCATATAGCAGCCAGTATCATAAATTGAAAATAGCTTCATAAATTGGGTAGTTTATATTTTAGACAATTATTACTTATATTCTATCAAGACTATAAAATCTACATCAAGCACACTAAGTGGTTACAAAGCAAGTAACGGCTGCATTTTGATGGACACAAATTGTAATTTCGAAATTTTTATGACTCTTTGACTTCCATATAGGCCAACAAGTAGAATAAAGAGACTCTAGTGCTTACCCATACCCATATGCGGGATAGAAAGGTGCAGCAGGTATGAAGGGCCTCCGAGATCGAGAAAATGGGTTAGGACGCCTTCCTCGATACATTTTCATTCCAGGAACATTTGTCCGCTTGGCAGAGACCTATGAATATACCAAAACCAATCAGTATAACTCAAATAATTTACCCCAAAAAATCAAAATAATTCAAATGAGTAGAGAGTAATATCTTATATAGAAATAAATCAAGCACCTTCAATTGACGCCCATGCAATTCTGATTCATTTAACAGAAGAGCATTCTGAACAGCATCAACTTCAACAAACTCGACGTAAGCAAATCCTTTTGGTTGACCAAACTTGTCGGTCAAAATTGTAACTCTATTCACGGTTCCACAAGACTGGAAATGCTGCTGGACTTCCTCAGGAGTACATGCATAGTCGACCTGAAGGTAAAATCAAACAAAGTTCTTACTTTTGGCCTTGATGCTTCCAGAGAGCATCAAATACTACATGGTAACAGTTTAAAAAGAACGTTGAATATAGTGCAGATGAACTTAACCGATAGAAAAAGGAAAGCAAACTAACTTGAAATGTTTGACAAAAAACCTAACTTGAAACTGCAGCTTAAAACTACATATATTTGAGCAAATTAAGAGCCCATTTGATATCCATTTGTTTTTTTTAGTTTTTGGTTTTCAGTTTTTGTGCTAGAGATATAGGGAACTGGGAGCGTATATATGAGGGGAAAGGAGAGATGAAGGGCGGTGGGAGGGAGGGTGAAGAAATAAAGAAGAATGTATGTAACAAAAACTTAAAATATTTTCCAGTTTGAGTTTCATGTTTTGTACCCTTCCATACACATTTATTTCACAGCACTCCCCTACCATCATTCCTTCACCTTCCTCCCATGTATTTCCCCTCTATCGATATCACAAAATTGAAAACCCAAAACTAAAATAAATTGGTTACTAAACGGGCGGTAAAGAGTTGGGTTTAGATAATCCTAAATTGCATTGAAATATACATTGATGCTTATTGAGTGTTCGAAATTTTAAGTCAACCACCCAACTATATCCACACCAGAAATTATCCAAAACAGCTTTTCTTTCAAGATTAGTATGGCATAGGGTCGTCCAATTCAATTCTCAAACTTACTTAATCAGGCTAATAAACTTGTAATAATCGTAGCCTACACGGGAAAAACACAGAAGGTAAAGGAACATAACAATCACTGAAGTAAATGCAAGAAAAGGATAACTAACAAACTTTCTTGGTAGCACCCAGTCCTAGGGAAATCCAAAAGCAACAAAGAAAATCCTAGCAAAAACTTTGTATTGTCCCTAACTATGATATCTAAACTAATTCTAAAAGAGTGATCTATTCAAGAATAAAACTTATAGAAGGAAATATATAGAGACATACAGCATGCAAAAATCAATGTATTACAATGAATTCCTAAGGGAAAAAATAAAGAAGGGATATTGAGCCTCACATTACCAACATAGATGGATCGAGAATCCACCTCTTCCTTCTCAGCCTGACTTGCAGAACCACTAGAGGAATCTTCATTCGCAATCAAAACACACAAAAACAAAAACTATCAGCCCACAGTCATAGAGATCATTACTTGAAACATTAAACTTTGAAGTAACATTAAAATCTAGCACCAACAAACTGGTTATATTAAAAGTATTGAACAGTTCAAAATCACTGTCAATACACATTATATCAGACTACTGTATGACAGAAAAGATTCCTTAAAAACCAACGAATGAATGCATAACTCAACGATTCCCTCAATGGGCTGACCAACAACGAAGTTTAAGGATGCACAATTAGACAACAATGGCAAAGGGCGGACATGTAACTAGATAGTCCAGTTAGTTGTCATATAATCATGTTAGAGGCACATAGGCATTAGAACTATCTAGCCTCTATAAAATTACAACAAATCCAAGTAAAACCACTCAAGATGAAACGAATAAGCCTATTCATAAAAAATCTACAAAATCCCAATTATACTAAAAGGATAACCTTTAAATTTGGGCAATTATCTATTTAATCAGAGCCAACTAAATAATTGAACTTTCCTGCTCTTCACACTTGCTTATATAAAGGACAATAACTCAAAACCATTTGAGATAACACGAATGCATGTACACAGAAAAAACTACCAAAACCCCATTGTACAAAATCAATCACCTTCCAATTTGGGTACTATATCCATTTAATCAGTGACAACTGACAACACTGTTGGATGTTGATTAAACGCATCAATATTCGAAATTATTACATTTTAAGTTCTTAGTTTAGCTTTCGTGAATCAAAATTAGCGAAACACACATAACAAAAGGCCAAACATACAGAACAAAAGGCCATTCATACTGTACAAAAGGACAAAATATTCTGACCTAGCATTAGCAACACAGTAATCTTTAAGTTCAAACCCACCTAATATTCCAATAACAGAATGCGGCCTAACCCTAGCTCAAAAAATCATGCCTACAATACCTAAAAGAAATCAAATTAAAAGTAAAAAATTTAATTTAATTTGGATTTGGGTTGATACCTTGAACAGCGCCCATCTCCTTCTCGACCTTGGCCTGCATGTCGCGCAGAGCGCCGGCCTCTTCTTCTATCTCTTTGAGCCTTTTCTTCATCTCCTCCAATTCCTACAGCACATTGAAACCAACCCCAAATCAACCTAACCGCGCCAAACAAGAAAGCTACAACATCAGATTTATACGATGGATTGAGCAGAACCTTGGAGTTAGGGTCGTCGTTGTACTCTTGGTCATCGTCGGCCCTGGACGACATGTCGACGTCTTCTCCGTCGTCGTTAGGGATCTCGGCGCCATAAACCTCATGCTCTTGTTGGTCCTCCATCTCTGGCGTCGTTGTCTGATTGAGTGTGATTCGGAGAGGGAGGTGTATGTGTCTGTCTGGTTTTAGAGGTTTTTGCTTTGGGGATTATATATTTGGGATCGGGCGGTCGATGTCTATGGGGTTGGGGTTGGGGTTGGGGTTGAGGAAGAATGGGGCTCAATTTGAAATTTTGTGAACCCGTTGGGGTACTTTGGACTTTTGCCTTATTTATCCTGTGTTTAATTAACTCATTGGATTCGGATCCTCTCTGATTACTGGTTGCGTCGGGATGATGATGAAGGCACAAGATTGTGCCACGTAGTATAAAGAGAAATCTTGCGGCTGCTGTGCGTTTCTATTTTTGATTTTTGCTTTAGCGGGCCCTAAACGACATCGTTGGCAGCTATTGTTATAAGCCCTTACAAATAATTCCAAATTGAACTAGGTTTACATGATATCAAATATTTGTCACATAAATGTGATGCATATGCACTGCAATTATAAGATTTTTGACATGTTTACTTATAACGTATTTATTAACAAATAAAGAACGTATATATTTTGTGAATATATTTGACGCTTTATACCTGATTTATTCAAATATCTTTTACCCTCGGAAGGAGATTGTTTGTCTCATTCCCATACCATCCACAGCTTCTCAAACTCAATCACGTGTCATTCTAGTCATGGGGTCTATTTGGGCATGCGTGACACAATGATGCTCGATATAATTTTAAGAAAGCCATCGTTTTATAATTATGTTCCAGTTTTACTTTTTATGTTTGAAATATAATAAAATAAGGAATGAAGAATGATAAACGGTGAAACAGATGAAGTACAAATGTAAAGAAAGAGTAGACAAAAAAACTAAAAAGTAAAATTCTTCCTTTTTTATTTGTTCCTCACCATATTGGCGTAGTCAGAATTTAATATTAGGGAGCTTAATTGTTTTTTTTTTTTCTACAAATACTCTTAATTGATGATATTTTTATTTATTGGTTATCACAAATTTACAAGCATGGACTTTGTACAAAATTTCACATTTTAATAAATTTTCAAGGGCATTTTTGGTGGTTTCTTAAAATAAAATAAAATAAAAACTATTTCACGATTTTGTTTTTGTTTTATTTATTTGATGAATCATGTACACTATGAGTCATATATTCATACTTTTAAATATAATAAAATAATAACTTAAGAAAATTCATAAGCTACCCTATCACTGTAAACATTCATAAATGCAAAAAAATAAGTAGCAAAATAGAAATTTAAAACGAAACCCTTTGGAAATATGGAGTAAATACATTTTATTAGGAATGTAGTTAGAAAATAAAAGAAAGAAATTAACAAAAGTGGCAAATAAGGCGAAGAACAGTTACAAATTAGAAACTTTGAATGTATATATGGTAAATTTGTGTAGTATCATATATAAAATAAATTTTTTTAAATACATAAAAAATATAATATAAAGTTACAAGAGAAAGTGAAAGGTTATGTATTGTAGATAAAAAAATCCAAATATATTTATTATTCTATGATAAATATCTAAAATATAACATAATGATTATATATAAATAAAGAAAATATTAAAAATTTGGGGGGGGGGGGGGGGGGGGGGGGCGGCGGGCGGCGAGGCTCCCCTTGCCCCTCACTAGCTCCGCCAATGCTTGTCCATACCATGATTCTTCTCATCCATTTTATCTCTCCAATAATTTCTACATGTCTCGTGCACAAAAGATGAAAATTAGAAGGAAAAAAATGTAATATTTATCAACTACATTGATGTTAGGTCGATTTTTTGTTCGAAAAGTAAAAAATTCAGAGTTGTGGGTTGGAATTCAAAATATCTCCGAAGACCACTTACGTATACCATTTCACCTTCAAGACATGATCATTGATCATTTGGAAGTAATGGGTTAGTTTTGGAACAGTTTAAGGTGGTGATTGTTAATACATGGTACTATGTTTTCTACTTATGTCATGAATGCACTTTCTAATGATTTTCTTTTTATGCCCAAATGTAATGAATGTGTTTCTCCATAACCCCTACAAGTAAAAACCATGAACCAAATTGTTCAAGTGATGAGCCTAAAGCCAAAACCAGTCAACAAGAACAAAATCTTTCTTTAGTGGGAAAAAGGCATTGACATTATATAAAGGCGGGGTATTTCAATTTGGTTGATGTTGCACACTAGAATCATATACAATCAATTAGCATAGAGAGCAAACAAGTATTTAGAGCTTTGTCACGAGAGCAATGAAAAAGATGCTTGTATTTTTGCATTTAAAAGACAAAAGGCCAAATCCCATCACTCCTTTTGCCCCAAAATGGCAACTGGGAATGAACCTGTTTGAGGCAAGAAAACATTCATCATCACCATCATGACCAAAATTCAGCTGTCAAAGCATCCCAAGAGTCAAAAGAATATGTTCCTTCATGTCAGGCAAATAGTGCAAACACACAACTGAGAAATGACACATGCAACAAAAAAATATTATTTGGTTCCCAGATTTATGTATTTTGCTCTTTTTTTAGCCTATAAATAGAGACCTCAAAATCTCAATATTTTGCATCACCCCATTGTTGGAGAGAAAGGGAGGGAGGTCTAACATGAGAGCAAGAGTCTAGTTTGGTAGCCAAGGATGACTTGCCTGCTCTACCAGTAATGAGGGACTAATTAATCCAGGATTGGATAATTCAGTGCTTTTGGTTGGCCAGGCAGTCATCCTGGCTAATTTGACAGCTTCTTTCTTTCTCATGCTAGGCCTTCTCTTCTTCATTGATCAAAAACCAGGGAAATTAGGGTTCTTTCTTGAAGAAAGGTGCCACCTTTTTTTTACCTTTTATGATGTTTACACCATCTTTCCTATTTGCCAAGAAAGAAAATTGGAAAATGAGGGCCCTTCACTTGTTGCATTGAGCTTATTAGGTAATTTTTTGGTCACAATGTTGGCTCATACGTTAGTTAGAGGACTACTTTTGCCCTCATAGATTAGGCTAGGTAGATATGTATACCGAAATTTGAAAATTTTGTATATATATAGTTTAATATAATTTAGGATGTCTCTAAAAATCAATATTAATATTTCGTTGAGTATCATATTATAGTTTTGTTTGTTAGTTTTTTATTAAAAATTTTACTTGTTGTTTAGAATAATATTTTTTGAAGACGTTTGTTAGATGAGATAGACTTTTTTTTTTTGGCTTGTGACGAAATAGACTTTAACTCGAAAGTTCTTCTTTATGGATAAGAATAACGTAGGATATGGCCTTCATTTACTAGTGACACTCGGTACATGTCTGTACACAGTGGACACCCCCAATTAATTTTGTTTTCCTTTCTTTTAAGCCCAATTGGGTCCATCAGTCTTGCTCTAAATCGTCTCAAGAGTGTCAAGGGTAGCAACGGTTGGATTTCCTCCATTTATAATCTCCCTGGCGGGAAATTTCATTGTTGCAGTCTAAGATTTTCTTCATCTTCATCATCATCAACGTCTTCTTCTTGTTTACTGCTAATTAAACAAGGGTTTTTGTTTATTATCTGCATCTGCAATTACAGAGCGACCAAAATTAAAAAAAATGTGGGAACTTCAACCGGATTGGTACTCTCCTACGCGCCTCAACAGCAGCCCCAACACCCAATACGACTTTCCGGTACAAATTACTTCCCACATTGCCCTTTTTCTTCACCAAGATTCCTTTTTTCTTTAACCCTTTACGCCATTCTTTCATCCCTTACTGTTTCTTTCACATTTGGTCACTGATTTTGTGTTCTTTGAATTCTGGGTTTAATTTGCGTATCTGCAAATTTAGGGAGATCGGTTTATACCCAACAGGAGTTTGATGGATCTTGATCAAGCCCGCAGTTTGTTGACAAACAGAACGACAACACCAAATCGAAACTCAAATTCCAACGTATGAACACATTGCTTAATCATTTTTTTTTTCTGTCTTTTGGTAAATTGTTTCTGGGTTTGCCTCATTGAGTGTCAAGAATTGGGTTTTTGTTCGTGGGTCTTCCAAGATCATGTTTTTAATTTATTTTTTTTAAATTTGTTGTTGTTGTTGCAGGAGCTGTACAGAAAGAGCATAGAGGACAAACTGACTTTGGATTCAGATGGGAACCCATTTAGGATGTTGGTTTTTAGGGGAAGTCCCAAATCGAAAAGAAAATCGATTCGTTGTGTTGATGTGATGAGACAGGAAGAGGCTAAGGAATTGGTCAATAGTAATATTGAACATCAGCAGCCTCGAAGATTGCCTAAGGTACTGCAAAAGTGCAAAGTTTCAATCTTTTCTTCGATTCGGTATGAATCTTATAACTGTTGTTTAGTTCCTCATCTGCATCACTTTGGAATCTAGTTTTGGACTCTAAGTTTATGAAGTTCAAAAGTAAAAGTGTTGTTTTGGTCTCTGAGTTTAACTTTGATCTATGTTTTTGCTTGGTGAAGGGGGAAGCTAGAATTTTGGATGCACCAAACATAAGAAATGACTTTTACATGAACATAATGGATTGGGGGAAGAACAATGTTCTTGCAGTTGCTCTTGGAATGGATTTATTCCTCTGGAATTCGGAGAATCGTGATGTGCATAAGCTGTTACACGTTGATGATCTGACTGATTTCCCAGCCAGTGTAGCCTGGTCTCAAGATGCCAAAACTCTAGCCGTTGGATATAGGCGCTCCAAACTCCAACTTTGGGATGCTGAGACTTCCAAGCTTGTAAAGTTCTCCCAAAATTTCTTAAGTTTTGTCTTTCATTGTTTTTAAGCATTTAGTGCATGCGATTCAAACCATTGTTTCTGGTTCTTCTCTTTTCAGGTTAGAACCCTAGAGAACCACAAGGACAGGGTAGCAACCGTCACATGGAACGGTCACATTTTAACATCCGGCAGCCGTGACAAATCCATCATCAACCATGATGGTATGTTTCTATTCTATTTTAATTCTAAGTGCCCGTTTGACATTACTTAATTGAAAACGTGACGTGTTTCGTAATAGATTTAAGCTCATCGTTGTCATTGTTGACATTATTTATTTGAAAACGTGACTTGTTTAGTACTTTTATTGAATCATTGTTGTCAATTAAAGAAATAATCTAAGCTCATTCATTACTTGTTTTTAAATTATGATTATGCGAAACGATTTAAGGGAGGTGATGACTATTAAATTTTTTAATTGCCGAAATATGAAAGTGATTATCAGTCCATGTCTCTGAGTCATTGATTTGAATGGAACAAAACACTTAGTTTGGTGAAATTTTTTGACAGTCAGAGCAGGAAAAAATGTAACTTCAAGGTTACATGCGCACAGTGAAGAAGTGTGTGGCTTGAAATGGTCAGGGGAAGGCAATGTGTTGGCAAGTGGAGGCAATGAGAATCTCTTGTACATATGGGACTCTTCCAAAATGAACTCAAGAAGATTCTTGTTTCGTCTTGAAGAACATTGTGCTGCAGTCAAGGCCCTTGCATGGTGTCCTTATCGGTTCGGTGTGCTTGCCTCCGGTGGAGGCACAAAAGATGGGTGTATTAAGTTATGGAACACAAAAAATGGAACCTGCTTTCACAGCATTGATACCAAATCTCAGGCAAGTTATCCAATTTTCGTAATTTTTGTTTTTGGTCTGTCATTGCCTGCAATAACTCGGAGTTATGTTTCAGGTTTGTGGACTTGAATGGAACAAGCATCACAAGGAGATTCTGAGTGCCCATGGCTATAGTGGAAGTGAGCTCATCAAGAACCAGCTATGCCTTTGGAGGTATCCCTCTATGGAAAAAGGTGGAAGCTTGCCTCGTTACACATCCAGAGTCGTTCACATATCTCAGGTTTACATACAACCGTCACGGCACATGATGAGAGAGTTAGATGCATTTTGAGACATATATATCTTCAAAAGCCTCTAACTTTGTTTCTTTTTGTTGCAGAGCCCTGATGGGTTAACCATGGTATCAGCTGTGGCAGATGGAACACTAAGATTTTGGGAGATTTTTGGACCACCAAGCATTGACAAGTCAGAACTGTCCCCTCTTGATAGCCTCTTGTCTCTCAAGACTTTTCCCATAAGATGATATGAATAAGAGAACTCTGTATATTTTGTAGAAAAAAAACCACAGAAAAATACATGAATGTTCCCCAAAGATTCTTTATGCTATATAGTGCCTACATTCTATCTACTCCTGGATACAACATAATTTTATTAAGTTTTTCAGCCCAAACTCAGATGAATCGACCCAAAATTGTTTGTTTGCAGTTTTTCTTCACTGCAAAGTGAACTGAACTCATTCGGCTTCTAAGTCATCGCGCTTGCTGTCCACATAAATCTCTGGAGCTTCTCCGTCTGATGTTTTCTCCTCTTCCTCTCTTTTCTTCCTTTCTTCTTCTTCCTCCCTCTCTGCAGCGCGAGCCTTTGCAATTTCAAGTCTAGAACTGACTGCCTCCCATGATACAAGTTTCTCCAGAAATGTTGATAAGTAATCAGGCCGCCGGTTCTGGGGAAGAACAAAAGATTGCAGTTGTTAGATGCACTGGTATTAAACAAAATGCATAGGCTCCTTCTCTTAAGAGGAAATTCAAATGTTCAATTAACAGAACCTCACCTGAAAATCGAGATAATAAGCATGCTGTTGAGACAAAACAAATATCCACAGTGATATAAGAATCAATTAGTAATGGTTTTTGTCAAACGTAGTACTGTACAACATAACAATTTTTTCAAATAGCATGAAACAAGGTAAGTGTCAGATACCTCCCAAACATCGATAGTAAGGAGCGGCTGCATCAAATAAAAAAGAAAACTCAATACACACAAGAATAAAAAATGAGTTAGGAAGAATTTAACAAGTCATAACACTCACAGAATAATCCCAAATAAGGGGGTTTATGGCATTAGGGCTCTTCACCACTACAAGCTTCTTGTCTTCATCTGATGGATTAGGATTAACTGCATTTCCAACGTCAAGTCTGTTTGCTTTATCTGGACAGACACAATACTAGGATATGAATTTGATGTAATCTTAAATGCAAAACGAAATGCAAAATGGGAAGGCAAACAACTCACATGCAAGCCAAGCCCAGCCAGAACCAAACTGTGTAGCTGCTGCTGACCTTAAGTCTTCAATGAGTCTCTCAAACGAACCAAAATCTCTATTAATTAGTTCTAGAAGTTCCCCGGAGGGCTTTCCCCCATTGCCTGGTTTCATGGATTCCCAGAAGAAGTCATGGTTCCATACCTGCAAACAGGTAAAAAACAAAAATTGTCACACATGCAACCGAATCAATAACTACCTTAACATTAAGTAGTTACAATTTCACCAATACTGCATTTAGGTTTAACATTACTTTCGGACACAAAAGTAAAACCTCAGATTGAAATGCATTTCCCCTAACTGCTGAAATGTTGTCAACTCAAACAATTCAAAATCATGATAAGAATTCATATGACCGCTATTATACCTGCGCTGCATTGTTGAAAGGTGGGAGCAGATCCCCCTTGTTATATGTAGCAAGTATGATTTCTTCCAATGACAATTCATCTAGTTCAGTTCCAGCTATTAACTTGTTTAGGTTATCAACATAGCCTCTGTGGTGCTTTCCCCAGTGATATTCCAAGGTTGCCTTGCTCATATGCGGCTCTAATGCATCCTGCCCAAAATGAAATATCAAAGCGAAGTGTTACAGTTGAAAAAACATCGGCGCAATATTGTTATGTAAAGTGTGAACAAGTACCCCAAATTCTACCGCCCATTTTCTTCCAAACTTGCTAGCATTCTCACTATTGTCAACAAAATATGAAAGATTGAAACTAGATTCAAACGTTTATTTTTGTACCAAGAATTTATACACCAAGTAGCCAAGTGCATTTGACAAACGCCCGGATTTTAAATGAACCAAGTACCCCGAATTTTACTGCTCATTTTCAGCCAAACTTGCTAAATTTTCATTATATTCCTCCTCATAGATTTCCATTCAACATAGTAAATAAAAGTGAAAATTGAAACTTGATTGAAACTGTTTATTTGTAGCCACACTAAATTTGGTACTTGTTGAATGAAGCCTAAATCCACTGTAAAATAGTAATTAGCTACGCAAATTCAGCTTAAACCAAAATGGTAGAAGCAACTTCATATACAAAGAGAAAGCTCATATCTTTAGTATCTTACCAGTGGATATGGAGGAGGCTTCAGCTCAAATTGTGCACTAATACTCGCCGCACCGGCTTTTCTTCTGCATTGCCTCTGCTTTGATAAAATTCAATACAACAAATTCAGATAAGATAATAATTAATTCAAAATTTTGAACTTGTTCTTCAGAAATCAAAGGAAGCCCATTTATTCATGTACGGAAAATAATCAAAATTTCAAGCTAGGCGAACCTGTTTCTTTTCCCATGGCAGGCTACGAGCAGGTCCCAGACTCCCACGAAGCCCTGTATGAATTATGAACCACTAAAATCAAATTTACACAAAGAAAAAGAGAGCGGGCGAAGTGAGAAACAACCTTGCCATGATGGACCCAGTGCGCATGATAGCGAGCTAGGCGTAGCTATCGCTCTTGGTATTGTTATTGTTGTTGCTGCTACTGGAATTACCATGTCCAAAAAATTTGAAAGCTTTGGATAAACCTGAGCACAAAGTTAACAGGGGAGTGAGATTTATGTTTAGGGGAGAGGGCCTCAAGTGAAATATATCAACTTTATTGGGCCTCAAGTGAAATATATGAACTGTGTCGACATTATTAGATTAGGTTGTCGACATTTACATTTGAAATTTTGAATGATTTGTCGGGTCTTCATGTGTCAACTTATTTTCTTCGTCTCGACGTAGTTTTTCTCAACATCGGATATTGGAGGCTAATTTTCAGCCGTTAAACTTAATTCAATAATTAAAAGGAGACTAAAGACAAACTTAGTATCAACATTAGATTACGATGTGCCAACATTTTAGTGATTTGATGGGTCTTATGTGTCAACTTTCGTTCTTGGGTGTCGACATTAGATTAGATTATGTTAACATTTCCATGATTTGGTGGGTATCATTTTTGTGAGACGTCAAAATTTATGGATTCGTGTTCATTGAAACACAGAGTTATATTTTATGCACTTATCAAACTGTTTCAGATTGATAAGTGTGGTTAATCATCCTTGTGTTTTACAAAAAAATTACTTTAGAAAGTATGGTTAGTTAAACTCTCTAAAATTCCTATGAACACACTCTCACTTTTAAAAAAGTAATTTTTTAGGATTCTACCAAACATATTTTCTCGAAATTTTTAATTAAGAGAAAATTATATTTTAGTGCTATGTGATTTATATCAAATTTCAGAATTATACATGAGATTTTAAATTTTATATTTTAGTATCTTGAACACTTTTTAAAGTGTGACAACTTGACTCCACCTTTAATTATTCCGTTAAAAAATTTATTAAGTATTGATGTGTCACATGTAAGATCCATCTTTTAAAATTTTGATTTGCCATGTAGATGAAAAAATAAATTAAAAAATCAAATAAAAAATACAAACTGAATGTAAAGGAAAATAAAAAATAAAAAAAACTTGTGCGTGAATTCTTCTCCTTCTTCTTCTCTTCGTCTTTCTTCCCACCACAAACACTTCAGGACCTTCAATTGTCTGCTTGCATTGGTAATTCAAAATAAAAATCAACTCTGTAAATCCTAACTCTTCTGGCATAACTATTCATATTCAGCATCTATGGCATTAAGCCATAGATTTCTCTACGCAGTCTACAATTATTTATATGAAAGTAACCAAAGTCCGTTGAAAAATAAAGAGGACAGCTCATAGTGAGGAAAGGTCGAAATAAGCAAGTACTTCCATCAAATGCCATAATGATTTCTGAGGCCACTAACTAATATAGTAATTGATTAAAATTAAAAGAAAGAATAAAAAATCTGAAATTTCTGGAAAAATCTGGATAAAGTTTAAATCTCTATGCAGTTTTCGTCACTAAAGGTGAAGAACACCAAGAGTGACGAATTTTTCTGATGAACAGTGTCTAAAAACTCTTTGTCGACGATGTTCATCAAAATATTCGTCACCAAAGGTACCTTTAGTGACGATAAGTGCATATATATTCAAATTTTTTCCCCATTTTTTTTATCATTTCTTTTAATTTTAGTCAATTATCAAATTAGTGGCCTCAGAAATTCCAAAATATCCATGTGTTGGTGTTTGTGGGAAGAAAGAGGAAGAGGAGAAGAAGAAGAAGAAGAAGGAGAAGAAGAAGGAGAAGACGAAGAAGAAAAGAGGAAGGAAGAAGAATGAACAGTGGTTCACAAAAGTTTTTTTATTTTCTTTTATTTTCCTTTTTTATTTTATTTTTTATTGATTTTTCATTTACAAGGAAAATCAAAATTTTAAAAAATAGGTCCCACATGTGACACATCAACACTTAATAGATTTTTTAACAAAATAATTAACGGTAAAGTTAAGTTGTCATATTATAAAGAGTTCATGGTACTAAAATGTAAAATTTAAAATGTCAGATATAACTCTGAAATTTATTGTAAACTACACGATACTAAAGTGTAATTTGCTCTTTAATTAAAGCAGCATTTTGTCAAAAAAGAAAAAAATCCCAAACAAGGCCTAACTAGTTGCCCTTTTGTAATTTTATCTGTTGTATTTATGAGAGTATTTAGATAATTTTTGTAATTGGTTTTTAAAATGCGAGATTGGTTTGAAAAATGGACCGTTACAATCAGTATGGAACATTTTAAAATGAGAAAGAAGAAAAAAGGTCGCCAGAAAGTTTAAAAGAGAAGTCAATCTTGCATTCTCTTAATAACTTCGGGGTCTGTTTTTTGTTTTCGCCAATGCTGCTGAGAAAATTGCACGACTTCCTTCACAAGTAATTAAGCGAAGCACCTCTAAATCCTAAGGGGCAATGCTCCATCAACCCCATGTTTTAGAAAATGATGCTCAATTAAGGACACTGTTATAATTAAATTAACTTACACAGAAAGACCATCAGTTTATTTTGATTAAAAATTAAGAACAAATACAAATCTTCATAATTGCGAATTTTACTTATTTTTTATTTAAGCAACCAAGGATGCTATAAGGCTTAAAATTCATTTTTAGAACTATAATTTTACATATTTGTCATCCACAAAGTTAAAAGAATTCTATGGGATTTGATAATTTATAATTTAGCGTTTTAGAGAGATTAAAACCTTTTTCATAACAACACGACTCATTGACAAAATTACTCTTTAATTTACCGATATCTTGATGAAATATATGGAAGTGGGTTGACGTGAAATTTTTGTTTGCATTTTCTTTTTCAGTTATGAGAGTTTTTGTTTGTTTTTTAATATGATGATATGAATGAGAGATATTACATTATATACATTGCGTATTGACTTCGTCGATTACGAGAGTGAAATCCGAGACCGCCCACATAACATGTGGACAAAAATACCACAAGACCGTAATACTAAGTAACTTCCAATTTTCAGAGTTAGATGAGAAAATCACAATTCATAAAGCAAAGTGAGATTTTTGAGGAGCATTTAGAATAAAAAGCCTATATATGCACACATATACACATTCAGTTTTATATTTCATTAAGAACTGAGTGAACCATTCAACATTTCATCGACTGCGGCCGGCCTCCATTTTGAACGTGGATCAGTAGATGCAAGACTGAGCTACCATCATTATTTATTCTTCAAAGCTTTGACATTCCTTTTGATGAAGACGCATACTATAAATTAAAACGCAGTGCTTCTTCATTCTCCATTTTGTTTTTCATTCTTTATCTCATTCCAAAGGTCAAAGGCATAATATAAAGAGAATGAAAACGCAAGTTTCCGCTCATCAGTCTATATATAAACATACCCCTACTCTTGAAGGTTCATTGCTCAAACAAATCGCATACTTCCATTCCAAAACCTTAAACTTTTCGGAGATCGAGGACCATGCGAGCTCTCTTACTTGTGCTGATCAGGTTTCTAACTGTTGCAACCATTGCTGCTAGCATTGGTTTATGCAATGGGCAACTAGCTGTGCCTTGCAAAGAAAGTCAAAGAAAAGCACTTTTGATGTTCAAGCAAGACCTTGAGAATCCTTCAAATCGTCTTTCATCATGGATCGGCGAAGAGGATTCAAACTGCTGCAACTGGACTGGAGTTGTCTGTGACAAGCTAACCGGTCACGTCCGCAAGCTCAAACTCACTAACTCAGACTCTTGGGGAGATGTCCATTACTCTATTTTGGATAATTACACTAATGCTACTTGGTTGAGTGGTAAGATTAACCCTTCTTTGCTCCACATAAAACATCTCAGATATTTAGACTTGAGTTACAACAAATTCAAAGGAGAAAAGATACCTGACTTCTTTGCTTCTCTTAAATCTTTAAGATACCTTAACCTCACAGAAGCAGGGTTCCATGGCTTGATCCCTCCTCAGTTGGGAAACCTATCAAATCTATGCTATCTTGGCCCCCGCCATTACACCCTCAAGGTTGAAAATCTCCATTGGATTTCTGGCCTTTCACACTTGAAACAACTTGAGATGAGTTTTGTTGATCTCAGCAAAGCATCTGATCATTGGTTGCAAGTCATAAACAAGTTACCATCTTTGGTAGGGTTGAAGATGGTCCGGTGTAAACTTCATCCAATCGATCATCCACTACCTTTCGTAAATTTTACTTCACTTTCCTTCCTTGATCTTTCTTCAAACAAATTTAACTCTTTGATTCCCAGGTGGGTTTTTAGTCTTACAAATCTAGTTTTTCTATATCTCAAAAATTGTGGTCTCCATGGCTCAATTTCTAGCTCTCCACTAAACAATCTTTGCGAGTTGATGCATCTTGATCTAGCATACAACAAATTCAATGGAGATGCAGCAGAAATCTTTGAACTCTTGTCTGCCTGCGGTGCAGATCGAATGAGAACCTTGTCTCTAGGGTCTAATAGGTTGTCAGGTCATTTCCCAGAGAAAGTAGGAAGCTTTAAAAATTTAACCCGACTTGATCTTTTTGGCAATTCAATATCAGGTACTCTTCCATTGTCTTTGGGAAATCTGTCATCCTTAAGGGAAATTAGAATTCATGAAAAATTTGAGCGGACCTTTACCCGAATTTTTGGGCCAACTCAAAGGCTTAATTTTGTGTCTATATCTGATAATTCATTCAAAGGTGTAGTGTCTGAAGTTCAATTCACTTACAAAACTGAAGCTTTTTTCTGCAAATGGAAATTCATTAACTCTGACAACTAGTCGAGATTGGCTTCCTCCTTTTTGACTTCATCACCTGCGGTTGGGCGATTGGCATCTGGGACCTGAGTTTCCAATGTGGCTTCGGACACAAACACAACTCAAGATTCTAAACCTGCGCAATACTGGAATTTCAGACACTATTCCCACATGGCTTTCAAACATATCTTCCCAACTATTTTCTCTAGATCTCTCTCATAACCAGTTGCATGGACAGATTCAACATATATCTGGGGGCTCACACTTTTACCTAAGTTCTAACAACTTCACCGGTTCGTTACCTTTGCTTGCCTCCCAAGTAACCTATCTAGATCTTTCCAATTCATCACTCTCTGGGTCTCTCATCCACTTCTTTTGTGACAAGATGGATGAACCAAAAAACATTTCTGTTCTTCGCCTTGGGCACAATCTTCTCACTGGAGACATTCCTAATTGTTTTAGGAATTGGAAAGAATTGATAGTCTTAAACTTACGAAGCAACAATTTGTCTGGGAAAATTCCAACCTCCATAGGATTCTTACAAAGTCAGAGATCATTGCAACTGCACAATAATCAGATGTCTGTAGAATTACCTTTCTCCATGCAAAACTGTACGCAGCTGGTTGTTCTTGACCTAGGTGAAAATAGGTTTTCTGGGAGCCTTCCAACATTGATTGGGAAAAGATTTTCGAAGTTGAAGGTTCTTAACATTCGCTCCAACATGCTTCAGGGACACATTCCTCACGAACTCTGTTATCTCAAGTATCTTCATATCTTGGACCTTGCACATAACAACCTCTCCGGAACATTACCAAGATGCTTCCACAATTTTAGTGGCATGTTCCTCCCCTTGCCAGATTCAGATTTCATGGTGCTACCTATGGACAATGTGATTTTGGTGATGAAAGGAAGAGAAAGAATATATGAGGTAAGTATACTTAGATGGTTAGTAAGCATGGACCTTTCAGACAACATCATGTCCGGGGAGATCCCTAAGGAAGTAACCAGCCTCATTGGATTGAGATCACGGAATCTATCGAAAAATCTTTTCAGTGGGAGAATTCCTTCAAATATAGGTGATTTGAAATGGTTGGAGTCTATGGACTTTTCAATGAACCATATTGATGGTGAAATTCCTCAAAGCATGAGGATGTTGACATTTCTGAGTTACTTAAGCTTGTCATACAACCATTTGAAGGGAGAGATTCCGAGAAGCACTCAGCTCCAGAGCATTGATGGGTCTGGCTTTATTGGCAATGAACTCTGCGGACCTCCACTCAACGACAACTGCAGTGAAACATGGATGTTACCACCAACAGATGAGCAAGACAGAGAATACCATTTACTTGAAGATAAGTGGTTCTACCTGAGCCTAGGACTAGGATTCCTTTTCGGGTTCTGGACCCTATTCGGTTCTTTGCTTGTAAACATGCCATGGAATATTCTTCTTTCGCAATTCCTTAATAGCATTGTATATTGGCTTTATGATGTAATTCTTAAATATACCTAGCTAGTTGATTCTGTGTAACTCACCATCATGAGGAGCAATGCTCCATTAATGTAAATTGAAAGCCATGAGAAATATCGAGTCCTTATTTCCTTCTGGCAATCACTTCCGGAGTTCCATTGAGAACTTGACATCCTTTGTTAATCTTTGCTTAAATGATAGGCATCTTTATGTCTCTCTCGCCCTTTCTGATAGGATGAAGGCACCCAGAAAACTATTTCTTCTTCATCTGGCAGAATTATTCTTCTGTAACTGCGGGAAGGAGGATTCAAGCTGGGAGAGACCCCTGAGGAACTGACCAGCCTGCTCTGTCTGCATCTGCGAACGCAGATTCTTTCAAATCTTGGAAACATGACTGGTGTATAGCGTATACATACGTTTCTTGTGCCATACTAATGCAAAGGAGATCAGTGTTACATTTCCTTTCTACCAAACGATTTCCTTACAAATACAAAAGAGTAAAGCAGATAATCATTTTGATTCTTTGGAATTGAAAATGAAACTATATTGCTAATAATTTTCATTATCTTGAATTAAATGAAAAACCTTGCTAATAATTTTCATTGACCTGAAAGCATTGTTCTCAGCTCACCCGAATTTTCTAAATTTTGTTGACGCCGCCCTGGTTGGAACTTCGATAACAAAAGAAAAAACAAAGAAGCAATAATAAACGAAGAATCTTAAAATTCTCCACCCAGTTTTTATTCAATTAACTCCAGAGGTCAAAAGAAAAATAAAAAGAACAAATGATCTTAGTTAGCTGGCCCACATTGCCACTAAAAAACATTCCCATTATTCCCTGAAACAAAAGATTGACTACATTGTTATAACTTAATCAAGAAAGTGGTAGTGGGAATTCATTTTAGAAACATGGCGGGGAGGCTCTGAAAAAATTGGCATGGGTATATGTATATATATATAGTACTAGTTTGGATGGCTCATTGCTCATACACTTTAACTCAATGGACAGAAAAATGAGAGCTGCTTTACTTGTGATGACCAGATTTCTAACCATTGCAATCATTACTGATGTTCATATAGGTTCCTGCAACGGATATCTGGCTGTGCCTTGCAGAGAAGGTGAAAACAAGCACTTATGCTGTTCAAGCAAGATCTTCAGGATCCTTCAAATCGGCTCTCATCATGGACTCTTGATTCATCAGACTGTTGCAATTGGACTGGAGTTGTCTGTGACAACTTAACCGGTCACGTCCGTGGGCTCCACCTCACTAATCCCAACTCTGACCAGGATTTTCATTTCGCTTATCTGAACCTATACAGTAGTTCTACTTGGTTGGGTGGTAAGATAAATCCTTCTTTGCTCAATTTGAAGCATCTCAACTACTTGGACTTAGTTACAACAAGTTCCAAGGTACACAGATCCTTAGCTTCTTTGGCTCCAAGGGATAATTCCTCCTCAAATGGGGAATCTCTCAAATCTTCCTTCTTTCATATTGCGTGACCAAACTCTCAAAGTTGACAGCTTTCAAAGGATTTCTGGTCTTTCAAAGTTGAAACATTTAGACATGAGTTTTGTGAACAGTAGGAAAGCATCTGATCATTGGTTGCGAGCAATAAGCAATCTTCCTTTTTTGGTAGCGTTACAAATGATCAGTGGACTTTTAACACATTCCCCCTCTTCCTATCATAAATTTCACTTCACTTACCATCCTCGACCTTTCTGAGAACATTTTTACTTCTTTGATGCCCAGGTGGGTTTTCAGCCTTGAAAATCTACTTCCTCTTTATCTCATAGATTGTGGCCTGCATGGTTCTATTTTGAGCCATCCACAAAATACCACTGCTCTTTCACTGGACAATCTTTGTTAGCTGATAAATCTTGATCTGTCAAGCAACAATTTCAATGGAGACCTATCAGAAATTTTTGAGATCTTGTTCGTCTGCAGTTCACCTCGAATAGAGTCAGTGTCGTTAAGCTATAATAATTTGTTCAGGTCACTTATTAGAGCATGTAAGAAAGCTTAAAACTTTGAGCCTCCTTGTTCTCTCTGATAACTCGATACCAGGCCCCCTTCTCCAGTGTCATTAGGTAACCTGTCACGCTTAATGGCATTATAGATTTTCAACAACCAGTTTAATGGAACTCTTCCAGAAACTATTGGTCAACAAAATGCTAATAGATGTAGATATATCTTTAAAAATTTTCAAAGGAGTAGTCTCCGAAGTTCATTTTTCTAACCTTATAAAATTGAAGGATTTCGGTGCAAAAGGAAACTCACTGACTCTGGAAACTAGTCGAGATTGGCTTCCTCCTTTTCAACCTGAGCGCTTATGGTTGGACTATTGGCATCTGGGGCCTGAGTTTCCAATGTGGCTCCAGACACAAAGGCAATAGGCCTCGATCAGTCTAGCTTCATTGGAAATGAACTCTGCGGTCCTCCTCTGGACATATGCGCAAGACAAAGGATCATACAATTTACTGGAAGACAAGTGGTTTTACCTGAGCTTGGGATTCGGATTCAGTTCGGGTTTTGGAGTCTACTTGGTTCTTTGCTGGTGAAGATGCCACGGAGCATTTTTCTTTCACAATTTCTTGATAGCATTGTGTATAAATTTTATGATGTAATTGTTAAACATACTTAGCTATTTTCGTAAATTGAAAGACTTCGTAATAATAAGCAACAAAAAAAAATGGTATGAATTATGATAAATCGTCAAGTTTAATCTCCAAATACATGAACAAAAGAAATTTTTTTGGAAGCGATGGAGCCAAATGTTAACAAAATTATGAAATCTCTGACCTTTCGGTGGCATCGTCAGCCAATGGCTGAAAGAAAGCCTTTGGGGATTTTCAGCTGTCGAAGCCACAGAGACCGGCGGCGCCTTCCATTTGTGGGGCTGCGACAATGGGCCCTGAGTCCTGACCGGCTCTGAATGCCCGAAAATGGTGGCGGTTTTAAAACGGAGCCCTTTGTGGCCGGCGGTTGGCTTGGCGGCGTGACGAGGTGTGTGAAATGTGAATTGGGGAGTTTTTGTATGTTCAGTGATGTGAATACGGGTCGGGTCTATTAGATACGGGTTTAGTTTTGCACTGAAGAATTAAATTCCAGATTTTTCACTGAGAGCGCCAGGCCGCGGGAGAATGAAGACGAATGATGATGAAGATCTTATCATACACGTGGCAGCATCCGGAAGTTTTCGTTAAATAAAAAAGGATCAATTAAAGGCAATTTTAAATTAGTTCCAATCAGACAAAGCCCCATAGCCCTCGTCCACCAGAACCCCTCTCTTCTATTCCTCTCTATCGACTGTCTGGCGTCAGTTATCTCATGCTTGAGACGGGTTAACTCGGCTCCGAATCAGAGGGTTTAATGGCTGGCTCGGGCTGGGTGCCGAAGTACCAACTCCAATTTGGAGTCCGCGAAGCTTCCAAAGAGGTTGGGAGTTGATGGGATGACGGCGAACATCAGAAGACGAATTCATGAAGATGGTCCTGCACGTGAGATTCACGTGCACTTGTTTTTCAAGACGGAGGGGAAAGGATATCATTTACCTGAAGAAAGTTGGCTCATTGCTGGTAAGTATGCCATTTTTTAGTAAGTCAGTTGAATAAAAATAATATCTTTGACTCTTTGTTTGGTTTTGTTTTGTTCTGAAAATTCGTTTTAGGTGATGCTGTCAGTATAGTGCTAATATTGGATTGATATTGTGTTGATATTAGATATTAGATATTAGAAATCTAGTGTAAATCTGATATTAATATTCTCTCCGTATATTGATATTAGATATTTGTCGGTTTCAAAATAGTGTTGTTTTATATGTGTTAAACTACAGCATCTTCATATATTTTATTCTGTCTCCATGTCTTGGTCAATCCTTGAATTCATCTAGGGGTTTCTATATTCCTTTGATGCAGAGGCTTTGATTCTTCTGAAAATTTCACCCGTCTTATATGATTTTAATATTCGG
The DNA here is from genome assembly GCA_037349345.1 of Oemleria cerasiformis. NCBI lineage: Eukaryota > Viridiplantae > Streptophyta > Magnoliopsida > Rosales > Rosaceae > Oemleria > Oemleria cerasiformis. Next base: position 31,556,050 of record JAZGTL010000007.1, on the reverse strand, counting down.
ATTCACCACTCAAATGTGAATTTAATCCCAAATGGACGAACATTCTGTGAAATTTTCCACATTTTAGGTCTACTCTCAGAATAGCCATTGTATGAAAATTTCTTGCAAGGTGTAGAGAAATGACAATGAGCTCTTCCTGGTAAAATTTTTAGTTCCATTGGAAACTTGACGTCCATTACTCATCTTTACTTGAGTAACAATCAGCTAGAAGAGAAACATCTCTAACTCATTGGGAAATCTTCCAATATCTTATCTGCATCTCTCTGACGGTCGTGTATGGGGGAGATTCAAAATATAGTTTCTGTTCCTGCTTTAGTGATTGGTCGAGGCTCTAACCAATTTGTGGGTGCATTGCCGCCTCTTGTTCCGGAAACAGTTGATTCACTAGATCTTTCCAAATCATCCTTTTCTGGATCTCTTGCACTTATGCTATTCTGGGCTATTTAACCTACCTTAATGTTGAATCAAAGTGGAAGGGATAATAGTATTAGGCTTTCTTTATGCAGCAAAATAGGAATCAGGCTTTCTTGTGATGTGAAGTTATTTTTCTGTTTCTTTTAAATTTCATTTTTTAAGTTGACCCGAATGCAATGTTCTGAACACCAGGGCTGGTCAATCAGTGAAACACATTCAAATTTTCATGGCCGGCCCCAGTTTGAACGTCAATCTGTAGATGCGAGACTGAGCTACCATCATATATTTACTGTATCTCCTAAAGACTGAAACACTGAGCTGTTACATTGTTGAAACATTCTAAGCTTTTCCCTGGTATCTGTGGATTATTTATATTCTTTTGGTGAAGACACATGCTATTAATTAAAAGTCGAAGCTTCTTGTTTCTCCTCTTTTTTAATCGCTCTCTCATTCAAAAGCTCAAAACAAGAGTGAAAAGAGAAAAACAATGATATTCGAAGTGCCCTGAGACCTGGCCCAAAAACAACAGACAAAATGGTTTGTTATAGCTTATTCAAGAAACAAAAGAATGAATAGGTTGTTATAACTTATTCAAGAAAAACAGCTCTCATGGGCTTCTCCGTTAGGTTGAGATATATGAATGGTCGAATGTGGACTTTGAGCATATTCACCCTCTTCCTATTATAAATTTGACTTCAATTTCTATCCTTGATCTTTCTGAGAACAATTTCAATTCTTTAATTCCTAGGTGGGTTTTCAGTCTTAGAAATCTAGTTTCTCTTCATCTCAGAAAGTGCGGTTTCCAAGGTTCAATTTCTGCCCGTCCACAAAATATCACTTCCCTCAAGGATGATCTTCCATTGGACAATTGATAGATCTTGATCTATCGATCAACAATTTCAATGGAAATGTATCAGAAATCTTTGAGAGTTTGTCTGTCTGTAATTCATTCCGAATCAAGTCATTGCTGTTGGGCAAAAACAATCTTTCTGGGAATTTACCAGAGAATGTTGGAAATTTCAAACATTTAAGCCATCTTCAACTTCATGGTAATTTAGTAACAGGTTCCCTCCCAGTGTCATTAGGTAACCTATCATTCTTAACGAACTTACGCATTAATGGCAACCAGTTTAGTGGAACTCTTCCAGAAACTATTGGTCAACTCAAAATGCTAACTGTATAAATATATCTGATAATTCTTTTGAAGGGGTAGTCTCTGAGGTACATTTTTCTAACCTTACAAAACTGAAGGATTTCTTTGCAATGGGAAACTCGTTGACTCTGAAAACTAGTCGAGACTGGCTTCCTTCCTTTCAACTTCATTAGTTGTTCTTGCGTTCTTGGCATCTAGGGCCTGAATTTCCTAGGTGGCTTCAAACACAAACAAAATTGTTGATTCTTTGCATACCCAATACAGGAATTTCTGGTACTATTCCGACTTGGCTTTGGAACATGTCTTCCCAGTTTACAACTCTAGATCTCTCTAACAACCAATTGCATGGGGAGATTAGATATGTAGTTGGCGGCAGTGTTATCCTAAGTTCTAACCAGTTCAGCGTCCTTTGCCAATGGTTTCCTCCACAGTAACTAAACTAGACCTTTCCAGTTGTTCGTTTTCTGTTTCTGTCTTCAACTTCTTTTGTGACGGGACACTAGAACCAAAATCACTTTTTTCTCTCTTTCTTGGGAACAACCTTCTCAGTGGAAACATTCCCAATTGTTTGATGAATTGGCAAAAATTGGCAGTCTTGAATTTGAATAGCAATAAATTTACTGGGAGAATTACCTTTGTCAATGCAAAACTGTACATTGTTGTCAGTTGTTGACCTTGGCAGAAACAAGTTTGTAGGAAGCCTTCCAACATGGATTGGGAAAAAGCCTGCCGATTCTAAAAGTTCTTAACATTCGTTCGAATAAGCTTCAGGTAGACATTCCTTATGAGCTTTGCATCTGAAAACTCTCATAATTATTGACCTCGCACATAACAACCTCTCAGGAGCAATACCAAGATGCTTCAACAATTTCAGTGCCATGACCACCTTTCCAAATCAAATGCCGATCCTACCTCTACGCGAATATCTTATGGATTATGTGATGCTGGTGACAAAAGGAAGAGAATCTGAATATTATAGCAGGATGCTTAGATTGGTGAAAATCATAGACCTTTCAGACAAACATGTTACATGGTGAGATCCCAGAGGAACTGACCGGCCTTATCGGCTTGCAAACATTGAATCTGTCGAGAAATCTTTTCACCGGAATGATCCCTTGGAAGATTGGTAACATGAAATGGTTGGAATCTCTGGATCTTTCAGTGAACCAGCACACACACCATTCACATGTACCCTGCAAAGAACACAATCATACACCCTGCAAATGATTGGTAACAAGCACACACACCATTCATATATACCTTGCAAAGAACACAATCATACATGTGACACCCCATGCACACAGAGGCTCCGTCAATGTAGGCAGCTTTGTGTTAGTACTAAGTGATGGTTTGTGATCACATAAATGCTTATCAATTAACAGCAATAGTATTAGTTCAAAGTAAACAAATCAAACACACAAATCTTTGATACCCAGAAACCTTCCTGAAGGTAAAAATTGGGAGTCTCTCAGCTGACCAGGCAATCTAATAATTTCAATGTTCAAATACAAGGTAAACTCATGCTCAAATCTTCTAGACTAATCTAAAGATGCAGCCATACCTTGTGCAACCCAGAAATTATGCAAACCAACTAAGCTCCCTTTGCGCATCGCTCTTCGCAGCAGCTTAGCAATTCTCATGTTGATCCTCAACAATCGGACACAACCAAAATTGATTGATAAACCTTAAATACACAATCAATCCGAGCTCATCAAGTGATAGTTCTTGATGAACCTAGAAAGAAACAAAGTTTTGAAAGGATTCAAAGAATCAGATTTCAAAAATGATTTTGAGAAAATCAAATCAAAGTTTTGATAAAATCTTTACTAAAAGAAACCCAGCTTCATAAAACCATCTTTACACAGCAAATCGGTTTTCAACAATGAAATCAAAAAGTGTTTTATCAAAAACCCAGGATCATCGATTCTCTGGATTGGCAATCATCACCCAAAAGATCGCAAAGCCTCAATGATCCTATTTTCCCAGAGTTACTGCACACAGATTCACACAGCTAAGATATCGAGAAATCCTCCAACTGCTTAACTCAATTACATAGGGAGAGGCAAAGCCAATTACATCAACATTCCTAGAAGCAAGAACTAACACCTTGAGACCTGGCTAGTATATAAATAATGGGTCGAAGAAGTTTTTGGCCAGGAACAAAAGATTGAATAGGTTGTTATAACTTATCAATCTCTAACTTTATGAAGAGACCCATGAAAACTGTTTTACTTGTGATGCTTATGTTTCTAACTATTGCAATCATTTCTGGTTTCAGTGTGGTTGTATGCAATGGAAATTGGGTTTTGCCTTGCAGAGAAGGTAAAAAACAAGCACTTCTAATGTTCAAGCAAGATCTTATAGATCCTGAAATCGGCTCTGGTCATGGACTGGTGAATCAAACTGTCGCAATTGGACTGGAGTTGTCTGTGATAACTTAACCGGTCACATCCGTGAGCTCCACCTCAGTAATCCCAACTCTCTGCAGGACAGCGAATTCTTTCTTTACTACAATTCCACTTGGTTGGGAGGTGAGATAAGCCTTTATTTACTCTATTTGAAACATTTAAACTACTTGGACTTAAGTTACAACATATTCCAAGGTATACAGATTCCTAGCTTCTTGGGTTCTCTTAAAACTCTAAGATATCTTAACCTTTCAGAAGCAGGGTTTGAAGGACGAATTCCTCCTCCGTTGGGAAATCTATCAAATTTACGTTATCTCGGTCTATGTGACGAAACTCTAAAGGTTGAGAACCTTCAATGGATTTCTGGCTTTTCTGGCTTGAAACGCCTAGAAATGATTTTTGTTGATCTTAGCAAAGCATCTGATTGGTTGCAATGGACAAACATGCTCCCTTCTTTGGTAGAGTTACAGCTGGTCAGATGTAAACTTGATCGCATTCCACCTCTTCCTATTATAAATTTTACTTCACTTTCCATCCTCGATCTTTCTGGAAACAGATTTAATTCCTTGATGCCTAGGTGGGTTTTCAGTCTTCGGAATCTAGTTTCACTTTCTCTCCAGTTTTGTGGTTTCCACGGTTCCACATCACGCCAGCCACAACCTTTCAGTTCTCTCAAGGAAACTGGTCTTTCGTTGGATAATCTTTGTAAGTTGAGAGATCTTGATATGTCAATCAACCATTTCAATGGAGATGTATCACGAATCTTTGAAAGTTTGTATGAGTGTGGTACATACCGAATAGAGTCATTGTTGTTGACTTCTAACAATCTTTCGGGGCACTTACCAGAGAATGTAGGAAATTTCAAAAATTTAAGGCGTCGTTTTTGTTGTTCAAAATTCTATATCTGGTCCCCTTCCAGTGTCATTAGGTAACCTTTCATATTTGACAGACTTTCACATTTCTAGCAACCGATTTATTGGAACTCTTCCAGAAACTATTGGCCAACTCAAAATGATGACTTTTTTGGATATATCCCATAATTCACTCCAAGGTGTAGTGTCTGAAGTTCATTTTACTAACCTTACAAGACTAAAGCATCTGATTGCAACGGGAAACTCATTGACTCTGAAAACTAGTCGAGACTAGCTTCCTCCATTTCAACTTCAGCGATTGTTCTTGGATTCTCGGCATTAGGGCCTGGATTTCCTATGTGGATTCGGAGACAAACACAATTGGTGGATCTAAGCATACCGCATACACAAATTTCAGACACTATTCCAACTTGGATTTGACACATGTCTTCCCAATTTCTTCATCTAAATCTCTCTAATAACCAATTGCAAGGGGAGATTCAATATATAGTTGGCGTCCCTCAGTCAACAATTGATCTAATTTGGGGTTGGGGGTTCTCTAAATCTTTACCATCTGGTGGTGGATTTGGGGTTAACCTCCACCTCCCTCCCTATCCTCTTCTTGTCTTTCCTCTTTTGGCTCTATTTTCCTAGTTTTTCTGTGTCCTTCATCCCTGCTCCACCCCCAACTGGTGGTCTCCGACTACTGGTTGGAGAGTCGATGGCATGCCCCTTTGGCGTTTATCGCCGTTTTTTCGGCTCTTGTGGCCGCTTTGGGTTTTTTTGCTTTCCGTCCATGTCTTCCCTCACCGAACCACTTCCATCACCTCATCTCCATCCAAACTTCCTTCACCAACATATATCATCTCCCCCAAATCCCACGCCCTTGTATTTGTTCCATCTTCGGTATTTCTGTTGGCTGCTTTGACGGAGTCTATGCTTGTTGCTGCTTCCCATCTATAGCCTTTCCCCACATCTGTGCTTCTGGTATGTGCAGTCTGGCTTTGTAGTTTATCGGTCAATTTTGACCTTTTTAATCACTTGAGTATGTTGATATTTGGTGGCTTTTCGGCTCCAAACCGTTCTCTTTAGATCGCTCCCCTTACTTCTGGCGACTTGTTCACATTTTGCAGTGGAGGCAAGCAATTCTGTGGTGGCGGCTGGTGGTGTGCCAACTTAGTTTTTAGGGTTTTTGTTGGGTTTGTTTTGTGGTTTGGGTTTTATCTTTGTTTTGGGCCGGATCTGTTTTTTTCTTTTTAGTTGACCTTTTTAATTTCTGAACTTTGCATTTGGGTTCTTTTAATTTGTAACTCATCTTGGATAATTAATATCATTTCCTTGGCAAAAAAAAAAAAAAGAACTTTGAAGGAAGAAAGGAGAAGACTGAATGAAGCTCTTACCGTACACGTGGCATCATGGAAAAAAATTGAAAAAGACAAAAAAAAATTTGTTATATTGAATTGCGGTAAAAAATAAACAAAAAAAAACTGTTTTGCAAATTGTCTGAGGCAGAGGATACTGCTGACTACAAATATTTTGTTATATTGAATTGCGGTAAAAAAATAAAATAAAATAACAGTTTTGCAAATTGTCTGAGGCAGAGGATACTGCTGGCTAGAAAATCTCGCAGAAGCAAAGAGGAGGAGGTTTCTTTAACGTAATCCAGAAGCAGCTACGGCTACATTTCCCAGAGGCTGAGCATTTCAACGGTTAAGTTCCAAACCTTTTCTTGTCATCTAATTGAATTTTTATGTTCGTTTGATGAAGACACGATAGAAAACTCAAAGCTTCTTTAAATTTCACCATTTTTTCCATTTGAACTATTCCTGACTCGGCAGCCGAACGGGAATCTAATTCCAAACAGAAAAAGTTAAAATCTTGTGGAAATTTTCCACATTTTTTTATCAAGGTTCAAAACAACAATGTTAAGAAAATTCCCCTTTGATAGAGAAAAGGTTGATTTGTATCCTTGTAGGTCAAAATCAAATTAAAACTTTGATTAGGTTGTTTATAACTTTGGTCCTTAAATTTAGTCCTCTCTAGTTTTATATATAACACTGCATGCTCATACTCTTCACTTAGTTCACGAATTTAGCTTCATGGAGAGAAACATGAGAGCTGTTTTAATTCTAGTTAGGGTTCTAAGCACTATTGTAAGCATGGGTTTCTGCAATGGAAACTTGGGTTTGCCTTGCAAAGAAAGTGAAAGACAATCACTTTTGATGTTCAAGCAAGATCTTGAGGATCCTTCAAATCGTCTTGCATCATGGGTTGCTGATGAAGATTCCAACTGTTGCAACTGGACTGGAGTTGCGTGTGATAACCTAACCGGTCACATCCGTGAGCTCAACCTTACTAATCCGGAGTCTATAAAGGATTTCCACTTATCCTATCGAGATTTTTATATCTCTTCTACTTGGTTGGGTGGTAAGATAAATCCTTCTTTGCTCAATTTGAAGCATCTCAACTTGTTGGATTTAAGTTACAATAATTTTCAAGGCATTCAGATTCCTAGCTTCTTTGCTTCTCTTACAAGTCTAAGATATCTTAACCTCTCAGAAGCAGCCTTCCAAGGTATAATTCCTCCTCAACTAGGAAATCTCTCAAATTTGCATTATCTTGGTCTTCGTGGTTACAAGTTGAAGGTCGAGAATCTTCAATGGATTTCTGGTCTTTCCGGCTTGAAAACCCTAGACATGAGTCATGTTAATCTTAGCAAAGCATCTGATTGGTTAAAAGTGTTTAACACGCTCCCCTCTCTGGTAGAGTTACATTTCGTCGATTGTCAACTTAATCATATTCCCTCTTTATCCACCATAAATTTTACTTCACTTGCAGTCCTAGATCTTTCTGATAACAAATTTAACTCTTTGATGCCTAGGTGGGTTTTCAGTCTTAGAAATCTAGTTTCACTTTACCTCAAAGGTTGTGGCTTCCAAGGTTCATTTTCTAGAGGTTCACAAAATATGACCTCTCCCAAGGAACTTGATCTTTCCTTGGAAAATATGTGTCAGTTGATGGTTCTTGATCTATCATTCAACAATTTCAATGGAAATGTATCAGAAATCTTTGAGAGTTTGTCTGTGTGTGATCCAGGCCGAATTGCTTCATTGTCGTTAGGGTCTAATAACTTTTCAGGTCATTTAACACAGCATGTAGGAGATTTTAAGAATCTAAGGCACCTTGATCTTTCTGCTAATTCAATATCAGGTCCAGTTCCTGTGTCCTTGGGAAATCTGTCAGGGTTAAAGGAATTGCTGGTTTATGGCAATCAGTTTAACGGAACTCTCCCAGAAAGCATTGGTCAACTTGAATCGCTTATTCTCTTGGACATATCTTATAATCCATTAGAAGGTGTAGTGTCTGAAAGTCATTTTACTAAACTTGCAAAATTGAAGCAATTCAATGCAAAAGGAAACTCATTGACTCTGAAAACTAGCCTAGATTGGCTTCCTCCTTTTCAGCTTCGTCAGTTATGGTTGGATTATTGGCATCTAGGTCCTGACTTCCCGATGTGGATTCAGACACAAACACAATTGGTGGTTTTAAGCCTACCCAATACTGGAATGTCAGTTACCATTCCCACTTGGTTTTGGAACATATCTTCTCAGTTGGGGTCTCTAAATCTTTCTCACAACCAATTGCATGGAGAGATTCAAAACATTGGTGGTGGGAATGGATCAGCAATTTACCTAAACTCTAACCAGTTCAACGGTTCGTTGCCTTTGGTTTCCTCCACAGTAGGTACACTAGATCTTTCCAATTGTTCATTTTCCGGATCTGTCAATCACTTCTTCTGTGATAGGATGAATGAACCAAAACGTGTTAATTCGCTTTATCTTGGGGACAATCTTCTCACTGGTAACATTCCTGATTGTTGGATGAGTTGGAAAAACTTGTATACCTTAGATTTAAAACGCAACAATTTAAGTGGGAAAATTCCAAGCTCCATTGGATACTTAAAATGGCTAGTATCATTGCAGTTGCGCAATAATAACCTCTCTGGAGAATTGCCTTTGTCCATGCAGAACTGTACTGATTTGTTAGTTGTTGACCTTGGCAAAAATAAGCTTGTTGGAAGGCTTCCAACATGGATTGGGAAAAGCCTTTCGATTTTGAAGGTTCTTAATATTCGTTCAAATCAGCTTCATGGAGACATTCCATATGAACTCTGTTATCTGAAGAGTCTTCAAATCTTGGACCTCGCACATAACAACTTCTCAGGAATGATACCAAGATGCTTCAACAATTTGAGTGCCATGGCCACTACACCGAGTCCATTAAAGATCATGACAATAGCAGAATATCTTATGGCGAATGTGATCTTGGTGACAAAAGGGAGAGAAGCAGAATACTATAGCAAAATGCTTAGATTGGTAATAAGCATGGACCTTTCAGACAACATGGTACATGGTGAGATCCCTCAGGAACTCACCAGTCTCCTCGGTTTGCAATCATTGAATTTATCGAACAATCTTTTGACTGGCACAATCCCCTCAAAGATTGGTAACATGAAATGGTTAGAATCTGTTGATTTTTCAATCAACCAGCTTAGTGGTGAAATTCCTCTAAGTGTGGCAAGCTTGACGTTTTTGAGCCATTTAAACTTGTCCTACAACAATTTGACAGGACGGATTCCAAAAAGCACTCAGCTCCAGAGCCTTGAACAGTCTAGCTTTATTGGAAACGAACTGTGCGGAGCTCCACTTGACCGGAATTGCAGTGAAAATGGGGTGATTCCACCATTAACAGTTGAGCAAGACGGAGGATACCGTTTACTTGAAGACCACTGGTTCTACCTTAGCTTGGGACTTGGATTCATGTTTGGCTTTTGGCTTGTGCTTGGTTCAGTTCTCATAAACATGCCATGGAGCATTGTTTTTTCACAATTCCTTGATAGCATTGTACACAAACTTATGCTGTAATTGTTGAACATACATATATATATATATATATATATATCAAGTTTCGTAAGATAGAGTGAGTATGATGGTAAGATTGTGTCTCAAATTGTTTGTTTGGTTGTGTTTTGAAGTTGTTTTAGTCATCTTATCCCTTATAAACTTATTGAGTCTACGTGTTGCTTTATAAGTAGTGGTACAAACAAAATGATGGGAAATCTCCGTCAATGAAATATGCACAACATCTGCTAGGGTTAGGCAAAATGGGAAAGCTTGAATCGAGTTAAAAATGACGGACAATGGAAGAATGAGACATGCATCTAAAATATAGGTTGTGTTTTTATCACCATTTCATTTTTTATGTTGGTCTCATTTGGTTTGAGAACTCTCTTTGCTCAGTGTAATTCCATATAACTATTGTTGATGCCAATATTTGTTGGCACTGCAGAAGCATGGAGGAAGATGTTTCTTCAACTTCATCCGGAAGCAAGTCGGAATTTTCAAAAAATTGAGTATCCTTGACCTTTCTGGTAATGCAATATCAGGTCCCATTCCAATGTCTCTAGGAAACCTTTCATCCTTATTAAAATTAGAAATATCTAGCAATCAGTTCAACTGAAGTTTTCCTGAAGTTTTGTGCCAACTCAAAATGCTATCCAGATTTGGATATATCGAATAATTCATTACAAGGTATAGTGTCTGAAGTTTATTTTTCTCATCTCACAAGATTGGTGAACTTTGATGCAAAAGGAAACTCACTGAGTCTGAGAACTCGCCTGAGATTGGCTACCCCCTTTTCAACTTCAAAGTTTATACTTAGATTCATGGCATTTGGGGCCTGATTTTCCTTTATGGCTTCAGAAACAAAGGTATGGTTTTTAAGCTTGTCAACTACAAGACTTTCAAGTACCATTCCATCTTTGTTTTGGAACTTCTCTTCCCAATTAGATTATCTCCATCTCTCCCACAATCATTTGTATGGAGAGATTCAAAACATCATTGCTGCTCCTGCCTCAGTGATTGCCTTGGGCTCTAACCATTTCACGGGTCCATTGCTACTTGTTTCGGCCACGGTAGATTCACTAGACCTTTGAAATTCATCCTTTTCTGGTTCTGTGTTCCACTTCTTCTGTCATAGGCCAGATGAACCAAAACAACTTTATCTTCTTCGTCTCGGGAGCAATCTTCTCACTGGAAACATTCCAGACTGTTGGATGAACTGGAAGATGTTAAGGAGTCTTAAATTTGGAAAGCAACAATTTTACTGGGAATCTTCCAAGCTCCATGGGATACTTGCAAGGGCTGATATCCCTGCATTTGCGCGATAATCACCTATCCGGAGAATTACCTAAATCACTACAAAACTGTACCAAGTTGTCAGTTAATTTGATGGTTCTGAACCTTCGTTCGAACAAGTTTGAGGGAGACATTCCTCATGAACTCTCTACTCTTAAAGCTCTCCAGATTTTGGACCTGGCACATAAGACACTGTCTGGAAAGACACCAAGATGCTTCAACAATTTAAGTGCCATGGCTACGATTTCAAAATCAAGTCGTCATATTTTGTTGACGTTGGCATTGAATTCTTTCGGGGATTATGAAGTCATAGACAATGCAATCTTGGTGACAAAAGGGAGAGAATTTTAATACAGCAAGATTCTTGGATTGGTAACAAGCATGGATCTTTCAGGAAACATCTATGGGGAGATTCCTGAGGAGCTGACCGGGCTACTTGCATTGCAGACACTCAACTTATCAAAAAAATCTTTTGACAGGAAGGATTCCTTCAGACACCGGTGACATGAAATGGTTAGAATCTCTTGATCTTTCAAGGAACCAACTTGATGGTGACATTCCTTCAAGGACAGCGAGTTTGACGTTTCTGAGTCCTTGATGCGTCTAGCTTCATCGGCAATGAACTATGCGGCGGAGCTCCACTCTACAAGAATTGCAGTACGGAAAATGGGGTGATGCCGCCGATTGTTGAGCAAGAGGGAGGATACAATGTGGTTGAAGGCAAGTGGTTCTATCTGAGTTTGGGACTTGGATTCGTGTTCGGGTTTTGGAGTGTGCTGGGTTCGTTGCTGGTAAACATGCCATGGAGCATTGTTCTTTCACAGCTCCTTAATAGCATTGTATTTAAACTTTTTGCTGTAATTTAAGAAAAAAATGTTATCACAAAATGCAAATGCAATTGAGAGTAGTTTGTAGATGAAGACAAAACAAAGTCTAAAGACAACTTGAAATAATAAACTGTAATTGTAATTGCGCTTTAATTTTCAAACCTAAACTCAGTTACAGTGGCCTTGGCCCTTGATCTAGAAGTTGGCTTTGGAGAATTTTATGCCTTAATTTTCACGATAAGTTTCATAAAAGAGAAAAAATTCAAAATGCAAAATTAAAGATGGCAACATACCGAACTTACCATCTGGTCTGGCTGCCGATGGCATAGAGTCTATTCGGCAAGATCCTACCGACCGTTGCATTATGAATAACGACCCAAATCCGTTGGTCATCACTCAGGGAGGGATGGAGATAGACTGGCATCAATAAAACCCGCCATGACGATTTGGATTTAAGATGACACCATTAATGACACAATAATTACAAAAAATAACACTAAAATACTGCAAGTGCAGCGGAAGCGATCCTTCTCTCCCAACCATTTCCAGCGTCTGCCTCTTCGCAGATGCCAAACCCTAAACCCAAACTCTCCTCTCCCCAACCGCAATCGCAACCACAATGTCGTCTCCTCTCTCCAAAACTCCATCTTCTCCCGCATCTCCGCCTCCCTTAGACAGCTCCGACGCCGAGGGCCGCCTCCGCGAGGCTGAGGACCGCCTCCGCGATGCAATCGAGGAGCTCCAGCGCCGCCAGCGCTCAGCCGCCGCCCGTGGGTCCCAGCAACACCCGCCTTGCGACCACGCCAACGGCGAGTCGTGTGTCGCTCACGCCATTGGCAATCTCTGCCAGAGCTTTCTGTTGTCGTACGGCGTCCGTGTCGGAATTGGCATCCTTCTTCGCGCTTTTAAGCTCGCTCGGAGGCAGTCGTACTCATCGCTTCTCGATCTAAAGGTATGGATTGGGAGTTTCGTTATTGCTCTGCATTTTCGTGCTCGATTGTGTTCCTTCGTTCTCAGGTTTGTTTTTGTTGTTGTTGCCTTGGAGGAAATAGTGATAAAATTGGGTCTTTGAATTAATGCTCCAAGGCCTTGGAGGAATGCCTATGATTGAAATGCTAAATTGTTCAATTAGTGATAGTAAATGTGCATTTCTGTTGCAAATTGGAGATAGCAAGTGAAGATTTTAACTTTTATGCTTTTGGGGTGCTTCTAGCGTTTTATCATAAAGAGAATTGAGATTATCGACAAAATGTTGTTAGCCATTATCTGTCAATTTTTTTAACTTTAATAGATTGTGAAAATGGAAAATGGATTAACTTTATGTCTCTCTGTTGTTACTTTGCAGCAACTTGTCTCAGAAAAAGATCTCATTGTAAGAGAAGAAGCATGCCGAATTGGTTTATTTTTTGGTGGCTTTAGTGGTTCTTATCATGCTCTAAGATGCTTGTTGAGAAAGTTGAGAAAGAAAGAGACACCATTCAATGCGTGAGTTTTCTCCCCTGTGTGTTTCTGTGTATATGTTTTGAAGCTCTTATTTCTTATATGTGACTTTGTTTAAGGGGATGATGGAACAGAATTTTAGCAGGTTCAGTTGCTGGTTTGTCTATTTTAGCTTTAGATGACTCAAACCGAAGACGCACACTTTCTCTGTACTTATTGGCCAGGGCAGCCCAGGTAAATTAATGGATTTTAAATCTTATCTCCTTAGTTCTTCTTCAACAGTGTGTCAAATAATTAAGTAATTATTGGGTAATTCTGATCTTTTCACCTTTATTTTCCCTCATCAGTGTGCTTATAATTCTGCAAAGTCTAAGAACAAGTTTCACTTTTGGGGAAGCCATTGGAGACATGGAGATTCTCTTCTTTTTTCTTTTGCATGTGCACAGGTAGCACTGATCTCTGCTTATTTTTGAATTGCTAATTTTTTGCTTTTACCGTAACCTGTCAAATCTTCCTCTCTCTCTTTATCTCTCGCTCCCGCTGTCCAAAATTATAATTATTTGAACCTTATGGTGCAGGTGATGTATTCCTTTGTAATGCGTCCTGAGAGCTTGCCAAAGTCTTATCAAGAATTTATCCAGAAGACTGGGCCAGTTGCTCAGCCAGTATACAAGGCTATAAGGGAATGTTGTAGAGGCCACCCTGTGGATATCGCCTCACTATCCGATTACTTGTCTGGGAGAACCAAATCTGTCTCGATAAAGTTGGAAGAGTATCCGTCCATATTTCCTTGTTCTGTTATCCATCCAGACACGAGTTCTTGCTTAGCTCAGAATGCAGCTGCAACATCAGCAACTTTTAGGAAAACCTTCCCGCTTTACTTCTCTTTGACGTTTGTACCATTTGTTGTTCTCCATCTACAGAAGGTAAATTCCTCCGAGTTGTTTGTTTTCGTCTCATTGTTCCCTATGATTTTGCTTCTTTAAGAATGAGGGTGTCTGAGATGTTTCAATACGTATTGGTTGACCATGATGATATTGGATTTAAGCCATGCGCACATTTTGCCCTCAAGATGACAATTTGATCATTTATGCTTTGGTCTACCTTTCTATTGCCACTCTCTTGAGACAAGACTCGACTTTCTAAACTGTTGCACAGACCATCAGTCCTTTTCATCTCTGATTTTACTTTCTGATCGTTATATACTCCTTTGGGGGTTATTATATCCTTTATCATTCAACACGTATATTCTGTACCTGTTTATCCATTCATAGAACATGTTTTTACGCCTAAGCTGCATTATATGGTCGTTACCAAAAATTTTCTTTGTCATGGAAGCCCTTTTAACTCAGTAGTAGTAACTCCAACTGTAAGAAACTATCGTTTAAGCTGGCCCGGTCCCTTTTAGGGTTTCATGTTTTGAGTTTTTCTTTTCATAATGATGTCTTCAGTATGTTATATTTTCCCAATGGCACGTTCTGCTAAATGTTTCTTCTGGAGTGCACTCTGTAGTCATGATTTCTTTTCCTTTCTGATGTTTGTATACTGTGGATTACTTAGCCTTTACTTATTTTCTGGAATTGGAATTTTTGTTATGATGGGATTGCTTTAGAAAAAGTTAATTGAAAAAGGACAGTTAAAGGAGCTGATTGTTTGCAACTTAAGTTATTGCTTTTTCTTAAGAACTTGATGTTAATTTTTTTTTACTTTGATTTCCTTTAGTTCATGGCATCCCCTGCTCGCACCTTTTGGTTTGCTGTTAAAGATGCTGTTCGCTCAACGGCATTTTTGTCTGCTTTCGTTGGAATCTTTCAGGTAGTTGTCTTTCTTTTTATTTTATCTTTTACTTCTTTCGTTTTCCTACTTGTATAATCTGCATGGCTGCATTCTTAATATTTCTTTGTTGGTCATAGGGTGTCATATGTTTGCACAGAAAAGTTGCACCAAAAGACCACAAGCTTGTATACTGGATTGCAGGTGGGATTTCTGCTCTTTCAGTTTTACTGGAAAAAAAGGCTAGACGAGGTGAACTTGCTCTTTATGTTCTTCCACGAGCAGGAGATTCTTTGTGGTATATCTTAGTAAACCGTCACCTGCTTCCAAATATTAAGAATGCAGAGGTACTATTTTATCACCATTCCATTTATCCCTCAAATTTGATGTCCTACTCACGGTTGGGAAGGAAATTTTTTTTCACTAACCCCAAAAGTTCATTTGATATATGAAGCTCTTGAATTTGATTCAGCATTTTGGCAAGTATATACTGTGCTTAACCGTGAATAGGAAATTGTGACTGTCCCCACAATACATTCATTTTTTTACCTACTTGGCAACTTGCATTCTTATTTTGCAGTCTTTGAAGCCCATTGGAACCATATTGAGATTAAACACCATCTTGGGTTTACATGATATATCTATGTTCGTAGGTTATCAATGATTTTTTAATTATTTATTTTTAGGTCATAACATACATCCATGTCAAGAAATTTCAATTGAATGAAATTTAGCCTCATAAATTTCAACGATTAGATTGTGAGTGTAGCTGGGAGAATTGTTGTGACTATTTTTCTTATGCAGCCTTGTTTCTATGCTTTTGAATTGGCTGAAATATTTGGTTATTGCATAATCAACATAAACACAACTATTGCATTAGAATGGAGTGAAAGGGATTATTGCAAGTGCATGAATTATTAATGGTTTTCAATTGTTACAGGTGTTCTTGTTCTGTTTGTGCATGGGAGGAATCATGTACTACTTAGAACATGAGCCGGACACAATGGCTCCATTCCTCAGGGGTCTGATCCGTCGGTTCCTTGCAAGCAGAATAAGCAACCCTGTCTCTTCGTCTAATCGGAATTCTTCCTACTCATATTTGCATAATATTGATGCCATGAAGAAACCAAAGATCTTAGAGAATCCTGGTCCTAAATCACCTTCCCAGAAGTATAATCTTGAATCGATACCAGGGCTGTGATTGATTGAGGTGAAGACTCTCCCCACTCCCATTTTTTTGTTTCTTTGAGTTTCAGTAAACTTTATTGGTTGAGATTCCACAATGTTTAACTTTCTTTAGCTAGCGAAAAAAACGATACATTTTTTCCTCTTTTTCTCTATGATTTTTTGTATAAAATTGAATTTGTACTTGATTTTGAAGTAAAGAATTATTATGGAAGGCAGAGGCCAAATTATTTTCCAGCAGATTATATCTCCAAGGTTGTTTCTAATTTCTAACCTTTGACCCTGTTGGCCACCTGTATTTTTTGACCATAGGCAGCAGGAATTATTCTAACCAACATTATTCGTTAGTCAACAAGAACTTTAGATCATCCAATAAATTAATGAGAGTTAGTCAACATGAACTTTAGATCACTCATAGGAGGAAAGAACTCTCACACCTGGAGATTGAGAGCTTAACAACCATGGATGCAAGGCTGTTTGAGGCGTCTCAAACCGGCGATGTTCAACTTCTACACCAATTACTTGCAGAGAATCCACTTCTCCTCCACAGCCTTGCCCTAACTTCCACAGAGAACCCCTTACACGTTGCTTCGATAGCCGGACATGTAGACTTTGTGAAGGAGATTGTGAAGCTGAAGCCAGCTTTTGCGAAAGAAATGAACCAGGATGGGTTCAGTCCCATGCATATGGCTTCTGCCAATGGGGATTTGGAGATGGTAAGAGAGCTGCTCAAAGTCAACCTGAGACTCTGCCGGCTACAAGGAAGAGTTCAATGGACTCCTCTTCATTATGCTGCCGCAAGAGGAAGGGGAGATGTCGTCAGAGAATTGGTGTTGGCTTGCCCAGAAAGTGTCGAAGATGTGACTGTAAATGGAGAGACTGCACTGCACCTTGCTGTTACGAGCAGCCAGTTTGAAGCAATTCAAGTTTTGGTGGAATTGGTTGTGGAAATAAGGAATATGAGCGTCCTTAATATGAAGGATAAGCTTGGCAATTCAGCTCTTCATCTAGCAACCTGGAAAAAACAACACCA
Source organism: Oemleria cerasiformis (assembly GCA_037349345.1). NCBI lineage: Eukaryota > Viridiplantae > Streptophyta > Magnoliopsida > Rosales > Rosaceae > Oemleria > Oemleria cerasiformis. The sequence goes on along the minus strand of JAZGTL010000007.1, from coordinate 31,538,769 downwards.
GGTAAGTGCAATCTAATCAAGATTTATTTTTCTTTTGGTCTTCCATTTTAGACCTTCCAATTCATCAAACTAGGGCCAGGAATTTGAACCGGAAAAATCGATTCGATTGGCTTGGTTTTATTTGATTTTTCTTTATTGGTTTAGAATTCAAACGAATTAAAGTAAACTAGTTTGGTTGTGGTTTAATTAAATTGAACCGAAACTGTGTAAACATGCTAAACGTTTAAAAATTAAGTGGTAACAAGGTTGGATCCCTAATCTTAGTTAAAGTTGCTTAGCACCTTTGCGAACATTGCAACAACTCATGTTGTGTAGTAACTTAATCTATAATCCAAAATTTCAGCCTAAAAAGAAAGTTGAGTATAAAAATTGGGCCAAATAGGATGTAGTAGTCCAAAAACTAAAACCGAACTTGTCCAAACACATTTGTTTGATTTAGCAGACAAGTGGTTCCACTTCGAGTTTCGATTTTGGTTTGAAATTTACCAAATTGCAATACTCAAATTAAATTTTAGACCTAGCCTCCATTTTCTCTCTTCTTAGTCACAAAGAAAAAGCAAACTAAAAGGGAGGAGGCACTTCAATCGTTTTTCCTCTTTTTCTTTTGGGTTAGTAATAAGTTCTTTTGTGGTGACTATATGGTCTGAGCCATGCTCAGATTTGAGTTCCCTATCATATTATTTTATTATTTTTTCAATTCATCTCCTTATCCAAAATTTTCCTTTAAAATTTCTTCTTTTTCCCAAAATCTTGTTCGACCTTATTGTCGGAGGAGTTTGCTGCAATATCTCCCATTGGTTTTGGTCACAGTAGTTAGATTATAATTTTTTGTCTTTTATTCGCTTTTATGCGTAATTGGATCGCTGGAGATCAAACCTTCCTCATATCCGTCATGGTCTACAAGTTCTTCAAGACCAGATATTATGGGTTTGACGACGGTGACTGCTCTTTTAGTGAAGGTTGTTTGTTTAGGGTTATACGTGCTATTAGGGTTTTGGTTATTTTGGGCTTGATTTGTAATTTTGCATAATTTCAGTGATGTGAGTTTGTTAGTTGTTAGTGCGGCTTTGTCCGCGTTAGTATTGACATATTGACTTGTGGATCTTACTGTCATAGCTTGATTTTGATGGTATGATTGTACATTTATTTATAATATACAATAATATCGTTCTCTATAAAAAAATAAAAAATAAACTTAATTTTAGAAAAAAACCGATCCAACTCAATCCAATGATAGCCCATGGACTTATTCCAAATATTATAATATTTGGAGTAGAACTTACTTGTTTGAGCCTCCAAATGTTGAAATGATGTAGAAATTTCGCAGGTGGTGGAATGGTTAGTTGGCATCAATGGAACCACTCCGGGTGCCTTGGAAGTAAACAATGTAAACCAGAGCAGTCTCACACCTCTGGATCTGCTTCTACTCTTCCCAAGTGAAGCCGGCGATAGAGACATCTTCAACACCCTTCAGGACGCCGGAGCGTTAAAGGCACGAGACATACCCCATTCTTCTGTCCCTTCAAATCCAACACACCAATTCCAACACCCAAATAACTTGATGGACTACTTCAAGTTCAAAAGAGGCAGAGACTCTCCCAGCGATGCGCGCACCGCCCTGCTAGTTGTCGCCGTACTGGTAGCGACTGCAACGTTTCAAGTCGGTCTCAGCCCACCGAACGGAGTGTGGCAGGACAGTAACAAGGATAACAATGGGACAGCTGGCAATGTACCTGCGCACTTGGTTGGGAAGTCAATCATGGGTTCTTACAGTGCAGTTGCATTTGTTGTGTTTGTGGCATTCAACTCAATCGGGTTTTCGGTTTCTCTTTATATGATCAATGTCCTCACCTGCGATTTCCCTCTGCAGTTGGAGCTTCAAATCTGCATCGTTGCAATTTACAGCACTTACAACACTGCAGTGATTAACATTGCACCAGATAACGCAAAGCTGTTCATCATTGTGTTTACATCAGTCTTGCCTGCTTTCGTTTCGGTTTCTGTCAAATGGGTTCGGTTTCTTATTATGAGGCTTAGACAACGTCCTTTGGTGTCCGTTGTACCATCTTAGACTCGTGGCAGCTTAATTATTACAAGTCCTTATCAATTATTAACATATTATGAATTTCCATGGAAATAGAGTAGTTCAGGCAATGATCTGTTACGTGTCTGATCGGGAATTTTGTACCTTAATTAAACCACGAGTTATGATCTGCTACGTGGTGAATGTTCACTATCTGCATCAGCTCTTCTCCATACACAAATGAACTTCATAACAAGTAATTCGGCTGCCCATATTCAATTTAACTTAGTTAATATCATTAAGATCGACTTCCTATCTCAAGATATTGTGCAAAACATGTAATCTCACTAAAATTTTGTCGGAAATTTCAATCCGTCATTTACTATTATGTTTACTTTAGCTGTATCTGTAATAATAGCATTTTCAGTCTCGCATATAAAAAATTGATCAGTATATTTCTTCTAGAAGATTTACACATATGATCGTACTCAATATTATTTCTAATTTCCGACAGTGACTCTAAGGAAATTCCAGCTGAGATATTATTCAAAGTCCACCTTGAATTTATAAAGTTATCTCATTACTTAGATTATGAATTTACATGAATAGAGGCACAAGTCTGCTTTATCTGGTGAAGAACCCTTTAACCTTGATAGGCAGAGTGCGTTGACATTTAAAACTCTGCCTCACGCGCATTTGAATCTTGGAGCCCCCTTCATTATGCAGCTGAAAGTGTTGAAGATGTGACAATACAAGGGGAAACTGCTTTGCATGTTGCTGTGAAAAACAGTCAGTTTGAAGCAAGCAAAGTTTTGGTGGATTTGATCACACAAATTAACAAGGTGCATATCCTCAATGTGAGGAGATAAGGATGGAAATTCGGTTCTTCGTTTAGCAAGCTGGAAAAAACACCACCACGCAAGTTCTAGTTTGATCCATTCAACCCAAAAAAACATAAGAGATAATTACACTCCATAAACATACAATTATAACTAGACTTACACATAGAAAGACGAACCCTTGTTTTTACCTAGCTGAAGACACTTTTTTTTTTTACACCCTAGGACAAATTTATCTTTTTTTAGAAATGTGTAATTTTACTTATTTATTTATTATTAGACAATTTAAGAGTTTTACTTACCAAGTATAAAAATTCAGTTTTTTATTACTATAATTTTAGTTCTTTGCTCCTGAAAAATTCAAGGATGTTTTGTGAGATTTATTTTTTATTTTTTATACAATGATATTTGGGACGGGGATTACAATATAAACATTGGGTATCGACCTCGCCATTTAAGAAAGTCAAATCCGAGACCTCCCACATAATGTGTGGAGAGGAATACTACTACGCCATAGCATTAAGTGGCATGTTTTGTTAGAGTTTACAATTTGGATTTTGAGTTTTTATGAAGTTTTTTTTTTAATTGGCCGGAATGGGGTGTTTGGGTTGGAGTAGTGGTGGGAGAGATTATCGTTTAGGGTTTAGTTATCGAGTTTTGGATACACGGAGTTATAACTTAAGTAATAAACACTGAGATATACATTATTAACTCGATAATATTTTAAGAGCGTTATTGAGATTTCAAATTTAAAGGATAAGAGTTTTCTTTTTTCGTAAGAGACATTTTGTCCTTATTTATTAAATTTAGACTTTCGTGTAATAAGTTTTTAATATTCAGCAACTCTAGTTAAAAAATAATCGCAGAAATTTCACTATTGTCAAAATTTAAAGTTGTCTTCCTTTATAAAGATAAATATTGTCAGAAACTTGTAAGACATCAATTCTTTAGAAACTTAACCCGCGAAGAAATTGGCCACCAATTTATATCGAGCCATCAGTAATTAGCATAGCCTTAACTATTTGACCAATTTTCGCAGGTGATGGACCATATAGTTGGAAATGGAAATAATGCAGGTGCCTTAGACCTAAATTATGTAAACCATTCTGGTCTCACACCTCTGGATCTCCTTCTCATCTTCCCTAGTGAAGCCGGCGATAGGGAAATGGAGGCGATCCTCCGCGGCGCCGGAGCTTTAAGAGCAGCAGAAATCGTCCATTCTCAAAGCCATAACCATTCCCCCGTGGAATCAGACACCAACCAATTGCATCAACAACAACAAAGTAGCTTGGTTGAGTTCTTCAAGCTCAAAAAGGGTAGAGATTCCCCCAGTGATAAACGCAACGCGCTGTTAGTGGTGGCTACCGCCACATACCAAGTGGCGGTGAACCCTCCCGGCGGCCTATGGCAGGACACGGTCCTAAATGGGACAAATTCCGGCAATAGTAACGATTCAACACACTATGCAGGGACGGACATTGTAGGATCTTACAGTCTGGTTTATTTCATTCTGGTTCAGGTTTTCAATTCGGTTGGATTTTCGGTTTCTCTCCACATGATTGAAATTCTGACTACTCATTTCCCTCTGCATTTTGAGCTTCGTATTTGTATTCTTTCAATATACATTTCTTATATCAATTCAGTGATCATCATTTCACCAGGGCCAGGGTCAGCGTTTTACCTTTTCTTCATACTCACACCAACTTTGCCTAAGATGCTCCAGCTTGCTGCCAAATGCATTGGACTAGTTATCATCGCCATCAAGCTCAGATCACAACCTCTGCTTAATCGGATTCGAATGTACATCTCTCATTTGTGTAAGTAATTAGTTTCGTACATATATTGTTGGAAATCAGTAGTTATTTTTAGCGAGATCAATGTAACTAGTACTACTGCTGCTCTAATGGTATTCAGATTTGTTATTTGTGCATGAGAAGTCTTCCAAATTGCGAGGTCGATATCGAATATGTATAACCACAATACTGTGAACCAACGGTCTTCCACGTCAGCTTATCTACTTGCAGTTTGAATTATTTCATTTTGTATTTCAATTATCTCTAGCCTTCGTTTGAATAAGTCTTGGCTGCTGCTGTGTTTCTTTTCCATTATGTCACGAACTCTCAACGTCTCCCTTGCTTCCAGGAAGACTGTTTTATGTTTGTTGGCCACTTATGTATTTATACGATTGATTCAATGAACAATATACTAGTGCATTTCATACTTCAATACCATTTTATATGGTATCAGAGCTTCATGATCTCCCCCACTTCTCCCACATAAACTCAAAATGGCCACCGTTACACCCTCCACCTCAAGCTCAGTAAACCCCTCCAACGATAACCAGCTCATCACCATTAATGTCTCTACCCAAGCACCACTAAAGCTCACCAACTCCAATTACCTTTCCTGGAAACTGCAGTTTTCAACTCTTTTTGTCGGCTATGATGTTATGGGGTACATTGACGGCTCCAAGGTCAAGCCACCCGAAACCATCACAGCCAATAACACCACCACTCCCAATCCCGCCCACACCTTCTGGGTCCGTCAGGACCAACTTATTCTCAATGCAATTATTGGCTCCCTTTCCCCCACCATTATTCCCTTTGTGGCCCGTGCCACCACCTCAAGAGAAGCTTGGACTACTTTGGCAAACACATATGCCAAACCAACCAGGGGACGTATCAAACAAGTCAAAGCACTCTACCACAACCAGAAGAAAGGCAATCTGTCCATTACAGATTTTCTCCAAGCCATCAAAGCCCGTGCTGATGAACTAGCAATTCTAGGCGAACCCCTTAGCGACGAGGATATTACAGACAAAATTCTGGCGGAACTTGATGACGACTACAAAGAATTGGTCCGAGCAGTCCAAGCTCGTGACACCTCTATTACGTTTGTTGATCTGCATGACAAGCTGCTTTTCATTTGAAGCAATCTTGTCAAACACCAACACGACCACAACATTCCCAGCTACAGCCAACCCCACCCAACGCACCACCTTCCACCAACAAACACCCAACAACAACTGGCGTTCCCCCCAAAACAGAAACACAAGCTGGCGTCCTCAAACTCCTAATCTTAGTCAACCCAACAATCCATTTTCCCCCTCCCCATACCGTGGTAGTCGTCCACCACCTCGTCCATATCTTGGGACATGCCAAATTTGTCGCACTCAAGGGCACTCTGCCAAGAGGTGTCCCTCGTTTCAAATCATTCCTATAGGCACCAATCCTGCAGCACCAAACCAAGCCACCACACCATGGCAGCCCCAGGCTCACATGGTCACCAATGCCGCCAACAATGCCAACTGGCTTCTGGACAGTGGAGCATTGCACCACGTTACAACCGACTTGGGCAACCTCTCTCTTCACTCACCCTATACAGGGACTGACGACATCATGATCGGCGACGGCACGGGTCTACCTATTACCAAGATTGGTTCCACTTCTCTAAACACTCACGCCCACTCTTTTCAATTACATAATGTTCTATGTGTTCCCACCATAAAAAAAAATTTACTTTCTGTCTCTCAGTTTTGTAAAACCAACAACTCATCCATTGAATTTCTACCTTCTACTTTTCAGGTGAAGGATCTTCGCACGGGGGCAACACTTGTGACGGGAACCACTAAAGATGGAGTGTATGAGTGGCCATCGTCCTCACCACCAAAGTCCTCTCCCATCCTCGCCTTCTCTAGTGTTCGAACGACCACCTCCAATTGGCATCATAGACTAGGTCACCCATCGTCTCCAATCTTGAAACAAATGATTTCTTCTCATCATTTAGATGTCTCAGTTTCTTTGTCTAAGGATTTCTTTTGTCATGATTGTCACATTAATAAAAGTCACAAGCTTCCTTTCTTCAACTCCACGCTCAAAACAAACCAACCATTGTAAATACTATTCTCTGACGTCTGGACCTCCCCCATTGTTTCAAAAGATGGCTTTAAATATTACCTAATACTTGTTGACCACTTCAGCAAATACATATGGCTATATCCTCTAAAACGCAAATCCCATGTTAAAGAAACATTCATAAGGTTCAAAGCACTCGTCGAAAACTACTTTCACTCCAAAATCATCACTCTTTACTCAGATAATGGTGCAGAATTCATTGCACTAAAAGATTATCTTGCTACCCATGGGATATCACATCTAACCACTCCCCCTCACACACCACAACATAACGGATATTCCGAACGACGCCATCGCCACATCGTAGAAACTGGCCTTGCCCTTCTCTCCCACGCATCTCTACCAGTAACCTTCTGGCCTTTTGCATTTGCCACAGCTGTCTATCTCATCAATCGATTACCCACTCCCACACTTCAAAATTCCTCTCCCTATGTACAAATTTTCCACGAATGTCCAAACTACTCCAAACTGAAAATATTTGGCTGTCTCTGCTACCCAAGGTTACGACCATACACCTCACATAAACTCAACCCACGTTCCACCGCCTGTGTCTTCTTAGGATATTCCCTCACTCAAAGCGCATACTTGTGCTTTGACCCAAACACTTCAAAAACATTTGTATCACGCCACGTCAATTTTGTTGAGTCAGTCTTTCCCTTTCAAAAACAAACACCTCCCACAACTACACACACGCCACCTCCTATTGCCACATGGATTCCACCAGTCATACCTGTCCCTGCCTCCACTTCTCCGCATACGCCACTCAACACTTCACCTGCCGTGGACTCTCCAAGTCTGCCACTTGCGGATACTTCACCTCCACGTTCCCAGATTTCTGCTGCACCCAGTATACCCATTCCCACTACCCAACAAACCCATTCAGACCCCACCATTACTTCCCCATCTCCCCAACATGTCCCTCAAACTTCCATTATGCCTTTACCCGTGACCCAACCCCCTGCACCCCCTCCTGCCCCACGCCATCGCATGATCACCAGGGCCCAAAATAACATCCAAAAACTCCTTAAAAAAATGAACCTCCACACCCAATTACTTGCCTCCTCTGACCATCCCCCCACCTCCGTGACCTATGCCCTCAAGGATCAAAAATGGCGTCAGGCCATGTCTGAAGAGTTTGATGCCCTTGTTCAGAATGGAACGTGGGAACTTGTTCCTCCTTCCTCCGCCACCAACATTGTTGGCTGTAAGTGGATTTTTAGAATTAAAAGAAATCCTGATGGTTCTGTTGACAGGTATAAGGCACGATTAGTCGCTAAAGGCTTTCATCAACGGCCTGGAATCGATTACCATGAGACGTTTAGCCTCGTGATTAAACCCACCACCATCTGGCTTGTCCTCAATCTCGCCTTCTCCCATGGTTGGCCCCTTCGTCAGCTAGACGTAAACAATGCCTTTCTCCAAGGCAGCCTCTCATAAGCCGTCTACATGACCCAACCGCAAGGTTTTGTTGACACTGATCATCCTTCCTACGTCTGCAAACTCCGAAAGGCCATTTATGGGCTCAAACAGGCTCCCAGGGCATGGTACCACGAGCTGCGCCACTTTCTTCTTCACACTGGGTTCCATAATTCGGCTGCTGACACATCTCTATTTATTCTGAAACATAATACTAATATGCTTTATTTATTAGTTTATGTCGATGATATAAAATCCTCACAGGGAACAACACAGCCATGCTCGAATCCTTTGTTGCTAGTTTGGCACAACGATTCTCTTTGAAGGATCTTGGGACTTTGTCCTATTTTTTGGGAGTGGAACTCATTCCAACACGTCATGGTCTACTTCTCTCACAGCACCGGTATATCATGGACATTCTTCAACGCACCAACATGACCGGGGCCAAACCTGTTCTCACTCCACTTCCCGCCGGTGCCATGCTGTCTATCCACTCCAGCTCTCTCCTGTCTGATGCCACTCAGTATCGCCAGGTTCTTGGCCAGCTTCAGTATTTATCTCTCACCCGTCCCGACATTTCTTTTGCTGTGAACTGCTTATCCCAGTACATGCATCAGTCCACCGATGCACATTGGGTTCTTGTTAAGCGCCTGTTGCGGTACTTGGCCGGTACACTTCATGAAGGTATTTTTCTTCACCGCAATTCCTCTTTGTCGCTTCATGCCTTTTCCGACGCTGACTGGGCCGGTGACAAAGATGATTTTTCTTCTACCGGTGCTTATGTGATTTATCTTGGCCGGAATCCCATCTCCTGGAGCTCCAAAAAATAGTCCAATGTGGCTCGCTCCTCCACGGAGGTTTAGTATCGCTATGTTGTGGCTACTGCTGTAGAACTTACTTGGGTGCGTTATCTCTTTGCTGACCTTGGCCTTTCTGTGTCGTCTCCCCTGGTCATCTACTGTGATAACGTTGGGGCTACCAACCTCTGCGCAAACCCTGTGTTCCATTCGCGCATGAAGCATGTGGCTCTGGACTATCACTTCATTCGCGAGCAGGTGCAATCTGGTGCTCTTTGAGTTGCGCACGTTGCTTCTGGTGATCAGCTCGCTGATGCTTTAACCAAGTCCTTACCCCGGCCACGCTTTCAGACACTCAAAGCCAAGATTGGCCTCTCCTCCTGAGGCCTATCTTGCGGGGGCATGTGAACCAATGGTCTTCCATGGCAGCTTATCTACTTGCAGTTTGAATTATTTCATTTTTTATTTCAATTATCTCTAGCCTTCGTTTGAATTATTTCATTTTTTATTTCAATTATCTCTAGCCTTCGTTTGAATAAGTCTTGGCTGCTGCTGTGTTTCTTTTCCATTATGTCACGAACTCTCAACGTCTCCCTTGCTTCCAGGAAGACTGTTGTATGTTTGTTGGCCACTCATGTATTTATACGATTGATTCAATGAACAATATACTAGTGCATTTCATACTTCAATACCATTTTATAAATACATGGGTGGTCTAGTAGTTCAAGTACTTGTTTGATTTGCCCCCACGTCTAGTGTTCAATTCCCACTAATTATCTCTTGTGAGGGCTGCCCTTGGCTTGATATTGACTTCATGTGGATGTCGGAGCCTCATGTGGAGGAGATTAGTCTCATGTGGAGGAAATTAGTCCCACCACAGAGCGTAAGGGGTGCCCTTAACCTAGTATTGGCCTCACGTAGGCCCCCATGTCTCATATTGGGCTTAACGAGTTGAATGGATAGGACCATTTATTATGTTTTCGATGCCTCATAATGTATAATCAAAATATAACGACTTGAATGAATTGGACATGTCATTATGTTTTTGTACACTTATTATCATGAACATGTACGTGTGACAAATTCACTAGAACATATATATGTTCATATGACTATGACTAACATTAATTTATACCATAATCTCCACGACGCTCCATGCATCTTTGAAGAGCATTGTCGTAACAAAGTTTAAATTGATCCAAACTAGCATTAACCCATTTTTTGCATTCATTGTATGCCTGCTTTTCACAAAGTACTCGTTTTGGTACAACCGGCGGAGAAGCCTGCCGGCCCCGTAGCTTTTTTGGTGGAGGGTTTGGACATACATTTCTGTTAGTCAGAAGTTGGAATGGTTTATTTAGGGCTGCCGGCAGAGGCAGAGGAGCCGGAGGAGGTAAGGGAGGCGAGGAGGAAGGGCTTGTGCTAAGATTAAGTTTAGTGAGCTGCATGACATGCTTAAGACCACAAGGAGAAGATCAAATTTCTTAATCATCTTATTATTATTTTCTTCTATGGCTTCCTTTTGATGATCTCTACGTTTTAGTTTCTTTCTGAAATTAATTTATCTCCAATGCGAAGTGGTGTTTTTATAAACAAAATACTTTTCCAACAGTTTAAAATTCTTTATAAAAAAATTGAAATTAGAGATCATAAGTCAATGCTGAAATGTGTAAAAACTGGAAATCATGTTTAGAGTTGGTTGAAGAGTTGCTTAATTTTTTTTGGTGAGAAGAGTTGCTTAATTTGGATTAGTGACTTTAATGCTAATTCCATATGGATTAAAAGGGAATTATGTCTCCTTGTTAGAGTCATGAGTCACAATAAAAGTTGTCAATTTCAATGACTTTTTAAGGTTGAATGACTTTTAAGGTTGTGTGTGGACAAAGGGTACATTATATTGTCGATTTAACTGGTTTTTTTTTTATATATATTATTCAGAGACACGATTTAACAGATTATTAGGAATGTAACAACTTCCTAACTGGCATCCATAATCATTCGAAATTAATATATGCCACATCAAAACAACTTCTCTAAGAAAACAAGGATAAATTTACATTTCTTTTATACTTTGATATTAGGAGAAGGATATATACGGTATACATTGACTATTGATCTAGCTCTTTACGAGTTTCAAGCACGAGATTAACCTCCCATGACAAAGTGTGGAGGAATACCTAGACATAGATTAACATTAAACACTAAGATAAATGATATTTACAGTTTATAATAAACAAGACTTGAATATTAATTTCAGATTCTATAACAAAATGATCACCTTCTTTTCATTAAGAAAACACGATCAGTCATCACCTTTTCACAGAGATTACAGCAACTATCTTTAATCACAATGACTTGTACTGCTCAATCAGCCGAGAAGCATGGAGGCGCGACGTAGGAGCCACCGTGCACCCCAAGCTTTGCAGATAAGAAATCTGATAATTAATCAACATGACGAGGATTTAATTTGGTCTCCCGAGGATCCTACAATCATAACATGGTATAATCTTGAGGAACATAAAAAAACATACCTGTTTTGATGTTGGTGCTGACGAACCCATCGAGATCTCGATCCTTAACTTCTGGAAATGCTCCTGAGATCATAAACAGGGTTGGATTTACAACAATGGCAACTAAATATGATCAACAGACAATGTATGACAAAGTAAAACTATCTTAAACCTTAACCTGTTTTTCCCGCATCAAATGAGCACGTTGATCAGCAGGTATTTTCTGCCATCTCAAAGCCTACAACAAAGAAATATATAATGTAGATGCGACTGGTGTTTTTATTTTCTTTTAAAGTTTCAAAATTTGTGCTTCCACAAATTGTAAGTACCAAAATATTACTTACATATTCTGCATAATGAAGTGCATCGTCACATCTCAAGCAAGACTTCAGCGATCGCAAAACATCCTGAGATTTACGTTATGATTCGAGTCACTACGTAAATCAGCTTATTGTATTGAAAACTTGGCGGAGTAAAGTTATGACCTTGTGTTTGTAGTTCTTGGCTCGTAGGCGTTCATCTATCACAAAACCAACCTTGTCAAGCAATCTCTTAGGATCTTGGAATGCTCGCTTCTTAGCCCACTCGTTGAATAAATGAGAGACAATTGATCTCTCATTCACATGGAATCTATCAGACAGTGACAGAAGAATAGCATTAGGCAATAAATATAACCAACCACAAATGCTAACAAAATTAATCTACCCATCATAATTGTAAGCAAGACCTTTTTAAGAAACCATTTCCATTGTTTCCCTCCACAAATTCTATCAACTCTGCAGAAGCTTCGTCGAATTTACTATTATGGGAATCATTTTGTACCACATCTGCTTCAGAAGGTTCCACCTTTGGTTGTGGAATATCTGTAGACTGACAAGTTCCTTTTGAAGCATCGGGTTGCTTTGATTGCAAGTCTTGTGCACTTACGTCAACCTACAAACCAAAAATTTCATTCATCCACAACAGACTGATGATGATATAATATACACCTGAACAATGAAAAGTAGAACACACCTGGACTTCTCGAAGATGATATGGAATTTCTCTGAGAAACCGCGAAGGTTGAAGCATCTGAAGGAGTCACGTCCTTAGTCAAAAGCAACAATAGCAAGGATGATAGAAATTCAATCTCAAAACAAACCTGCCAATTGGAATCCATCGTGACATAGAGAATGAAAAGCTTTCTCCGAGCACGAGTCATTGCAACATACAAGAGGCGTCTTTCCTCCTATGATTGAGGGTGAGATTATTGAGTACAAAACTATCAAATTCAAACACAACGAAGAAACGATGAAAAACTTAAAACTCACCTCAATGGAGGTCCCATTTTCTTTTGCAACACCATTGAATTCGTGCAACAACGGAATTTCAGATTCATTTGCCTGTATTGTTGATATGATGAGTATCAAAGCAAGCTCAGATGATTTCAGAGAGATCATAATCTCTTCATGAAGATAAGCAGACACACTAATTTAAAGCCTCAGTTAGCTATAGCATCAGCCTGTCTAATCCGAAATTTAATCTCTAAGGAAAAAAATTAGATCAAAAGTCAAGTACCTTAATTATGAAAACGATATCCCACTCTAAACCTTTTGACTACAAGAGAATGAAAGAGAAAGACAGTGAGCCAAGAATGTTTCCAGAAATCCAGGAACACCAATGAGAAATTAACGAAAAGATAAGAACAAGGAAGGTTTGCATGAGAGGAATATAAAGAAAGGTAAAGAACCTGATGGATGGTAGTTAAGGTGACAGAACTTTTGTTGTCATGTCTTCGGGACCGAAAATTTTCACTTTCCCGCTCAGATATGTAGTCGATGAAAGCTTTGAGCAAATTAACACAGCCTTTTTCTTGTACTGTGACTTCTCCCGCAACAAAATGAGTTGATAAGAAGTCAGATACGTCATCCAGCAGGTACTGAAGAACCTGTAATGAGAATAATTGCATCAGAACCACGGATGGACCAAAATAATTGTGTTTATAAGAAGTCAGATACGTCATCCAGCAAAGATCAACTTAACTTACGGATCTCATGTCATTATCTTCGTTTAGCAATTTTCCTCCATCGATATCAACGATTGCACGTTGCTCAAGAAGGTACTTCTACAAATTGAGATTCAAAGGAGAAACCATCAATGAATCATTGACTATAAGCTTAAAAAAAGAAAATGGTATATTGGTGATCCTCCTTCCTCAAAGTTCATTAAAACATAATTTCATAAAGTAAACAAAAAAAACCATGTCAAACGGTGCAGAAATGAAAACAAACCTGTGGTACCATGTTCGCCACAGAGTTTATGACAGCTGAAATCGATTGTTCCTGTATGCATTGATGAATCAGACTAATATAAAATTCAAGATTAAAGGCCACATTTCTCTCATCATATGACGACAGAGATTGCGAGGAACAAACTTTACCCCTTTGGAAACACATACATATCTAACAGAGACTATAATGGTTGGATTATATCTTGAGAGAATCAAGAATAATGCATGGGAGCAAAGAATACTCTTCCATCTTAATAGCATGGTGGCATAACTATACAGAGTTCCATTAGATAACTTAAATCCAATTACATATCACCAAAGTCCAAAGGAGAAAAAATTTTGTTATCACCAAAAACTTGAAAACTACTATCCATTTTATCCACTAAAATTGACAAACTACTACTATTTCATTGTGCCAATAAGAAGCAGTGAATAAAAGGTACTACACTTTACCAAACATATTTACCCGGTGAACAAGTTTTGAAATCATCTCTAGTGTTAACAGCACCTTGCGTCCTTGGGTAAGCTGAGTCCTATTATACATTAAGGAGACCAACAATCAGTATATATCAAAAACGAAATTAAAAACATGTAATAAGCAGGAAAAAAACCAACAGCATGAGGGGAGAAAATAAACAAAACAAGCATAAATGGCAATACATATGATGAATAATAATCCAAAAAGAAAATAAATAGCGGATCCTACAATTACTTTATAGCACAGCTTTCATATACATAAATGTACTTTCTCATTAAATATTTGCATGAGTATATTTAGAGCTAACCATGCAAAATGTTAAAGAATCTTGTTATACAAACCTCTTCAAGGTACCGGAAATTTTTGCACTGAAGATGTCACAAGCAGCTGATATGAAGCTGCATTTTCTATTAGTTGAAATTTTGTCGATATAATCAATTACCTGAGAAAGAGATACTCAAAGACATGAACCTACAGATTAGGTGTGCAAAAGGAGATGAATGATAGTACACTGAATATGTACCTTCTTCTTTTCCTCTTTCTCAAAAGGAAGTAAAGCCTTGAAGACTCGTCTGTAAGATCCATCGTCACAACCAGGCAAAGTTGTTTTGACCATAGCAATAATGGCTCTGACTACCTGCCATATGATAAGTGCTACATCAACAACCAATAACTATATATCATAGTGTACTGAAAAACTTCCAATTCATTTCACGAATTCCTCCATAGTTGTACACCCAACCCTTGTTAGAATAGCCGGCCAAAAAGGCAATGGAAATATGCCAAGATTCAGGTAAAAAAGTGAAAACCGTATGTCATTTTTGTTTGCATTATTTCTAACAAAAGTTGTTCACAGCAGAAACCACCTTATACAAAACAATATTGAAAAAAAAAACAAATACAGACATAAGAGAAAATAGGTTCTATAATCTGGGAAGGTACTAAACTACCTTCTTCCTATAAACAGCCACGCCATGAACATTAAATGGTATTTTCCTTTCACGTAAGGTTGTTTGGTAAACTTTTCCCGATACCTGTTGTATAAATACAAATACAATATGTCAAACAGGTATTATATGATTCACAAATTCATATTAACACTAGGGCATGTAAGCTTGACCTGCCTCCGGTAAAGGATTGCTATATTTCCATAGCAGCACCCTACATCTGACCGGTTAGATGCAGCCTCCAGGATCTTGTCAACAACAAAGGCACATTGTGCATCCTCATTGTGACTTTCCTTGATAATCACCTACGTGATTTAAAAAGCGTTTCACTAACTAAAAGGATTGAAAAATGTCATCAAGTGTTACTTGATAGAGCAAGGAAAGGTAAATACCTTAGACCCAGAAGAATTGTCAGTGTCCACATCCTTTAGTTGGCATCGTTTCTTATTGTTTTTTATAACAGAAGATGCAGCTTCCACGATGTAGCGTGTGGACCGATAGTTTTTATTAAGTCTAATCTGAATCATAAAGTTATATCAAGTTCCACATAACCTCATTAGGTAAAACTTCTTTCTAGAAATTATACCATGGATGAATATGTTCTGTATATAATAACCAAGAAACTGTGAATGACATAAGAAACTATATCAATCAAGTGCAAAGCGAACCTCTTTGTAATTCGAAAAATCTTTACGAAAAGAATCAAATCCAGATATGTCTGCCCCATTGAAACTGAAAATGGACTGCAGCAGGATAAATGCTATTTAAATTAGAACAGCCAAGGAGCTTGATTTGAATAAACTGAGAGGGAGAGTGAGAGAGGAAAAGCATTGGCCTTTCATAATGTGGATGTTCAAAAACTAAACAACATACTTGATCATCATCGCCAACAATGGTAATGTGGTTATGAGATGCAAGAATCCGGAGAAGAGTATATTGCATAGCACTTGTGTCTTGAAACTCATCTATTACGATAGCGTTCCACAACTCCTGGCACTCCTTCAACACTAATTAAGAGAACAAACAACTCATATGAAGACTTAGCTTTCCTTGTGAAACTAGATAAATCTTTAAATGTATTTAGATGATGCAGACCTTCAGGGAAATCAGACAGCAGCTTCACGGAGCAGCTTATTAAGTCATGGTAGTCCAAAGCATTACAAGATTTTAAGATATCATTGTAGTTCCCAAGAATTTGACCCTGACTCAGATCCAGAGCTAAAACTCATAAGCAAGCAAAAGTACCAAAAAAATATCTGAAAATTCTAGTTAAAAGCTTACTCCTATCTCATCGCCCATTTTTCTGCAACCGTCTGGAGTCTTCCCAGAAGCTTTTGCCTGAAAAAGAGAAAATGTTATTGCACAGTGCCACAAATTCTAACACACAGGCAGTGTGAGAATGGAGAGAGCCTAGCTGGTGCTGATTGAATAGAAAAAATTTATTAGAAGAGCTAGACATATGATCCAGACACAAAAGTAATTGCTCTTAGATTCATCACTATAGCTTGTTTTGTAGTTAACCTTAATCCACTATAGCATCTAAACATCAAATTTGGTATTCATGACTAACCTGAGTGACAAACTTAAGCCATTTTTTTGACGCATCCTTAAAATGATGTGGAGACGTAACACCATTAGACTCTTCGCCAACTATGGCAACATTATCATTCTTTCTGCCCTTTTCATCTTCTAACAACCGCACAGCTTCAATGATCGCTCTTCTCTGTTGTCCATGTCCATATATCAAGAACTCCGGTGTGCGCTCAAGTCTAAAACATAAGCCAACAAATCAGATTCAGGTATCAATAACATATGCATGCTGTTCAAAATCATGGGAGGTGAATCTATTGCATACTTCTCTGCATGTGATCGACAAAGCTGCAAAGAAAATGAATGAAATGTACTAATTGTAAGCTGTTTTGCCGCTGCTTTCCCAGCCACCTTCCCTATTCTATCTCTCATCTCGGAAGCTGCTGCTGTAGTGAAAGTCATTGCTAGAATGTTCGATGCACTGATACCCTAAGAATACAAAATAAAACGAATAGGATTCATCACAAACAAGAAAAAAAAGGAAACAAAACTAAAAAAAACGAAACTTTGAACAAAAGTGAAAACACCTCATTGAGAAGCATTAGAACACGCCCAACCATAGTTGAAGTCTTTCCACTTCCAGGGCCAGCCGCAATCATCAGAGGTATTGAAATATCGCTACAAGCAGCTTCGCGCTGCCTCTCATTGAGAGAAAGCAAATACTTCGAATACTCATCAGGCATTTTGGGCAATCCATGGTCGATAGGATCTGCTTGATTTTCTGTACTCACAGTCAACACTGAAGCGGTGTTAGAAATAGCATCAGTATCATTATGCTGAATTTCCAAACTGGGTTTCTGCTCAATCAAGGCATCAATTTCTTGCAAAATGCTCTCATCAAAATCATCGTCGTCTAGAATCCGAGGCGCCGAGAAACAATCAAATGAAATTGAAGACTGCGGCTGTCTGATCGGAGTTGTGAAAGAATCTGATTCTGATATGCTTGATTCAATCCGACTGATGCCTAAGCTCCCGGAACATGAACCGTTGCTATATTGACCACCTGCTGACTTACAGCGGTCGGCAGAAAACGGAGACGGTGTGTTTACCAGCAGCTCAGCAGGAGGGGTTCTGGGAATGCTTTTCAGCTGAGCTGGGTTTTGGACTTCATTTCCAACCCAAATTCTGGAATTATACAACACAAATCGAATTGAATTGAATCAGACAAATTATCAAAAAACGGGGAAAGAGGAGTAAAAGTTTGAATCTTGATTCTTGAAGGACTTACTTGTTAGGAGGGAAGTGATCAGGTGAAGCGACGTCGTTGCGAGGGCGTTTACGAGCAATGAGGGCCTTGGCGGCTCTGAAATTCCTAGAAATTCGGTTCCTTTGTTCCTCCGTGAGCCCTCCGCCGTAATTTTGAATGCTTTCTTTGGACATTGTTCGGAAGATGCGACGGAAGGTTTGCCTGTCGAACAGGCAAACCCAGAAGAGGAGGGAAAGGGACGAAAATGTGTCCCTTTTTGTTTTTGGTACAGTGGATGGCAGAGGCCAGAAAACAGAAAATGTGTCCGTTTTTGTTTTGCTTTTCCCTCCTATTTCCGCTGTTGGAAACAATGGAAATTGGACCTTTTGGGCCTTCCACTACGGCCCAATATGAAGCCCACTCATTGCCCAAGCTAATAGCAAAGACTAGTTCAGTTTTTGCGAGAGAGAGAAAATGGAGGCACTGAGAGCTTCGTACGGAGACATATCGTCGGACTCAGACTCCGAGTCGACAGCTCCACCTCCACCTCCAGAGCTTAATAACTCCGAGGACTCGATCCCTACTCTACCTCCACCTCCTCTATCGCTTCTCAACAGCCCCAATTCCTTTGGTAACTACCATTTGCCATTAATTTCCTCTTTTTTCTTTCTTTTGGGATTTTTTGTGAGTTTTTGATCGTGCTGTTGACCAAGTGTTTGATGCTTTGACTGTGAAGGATTTCTGGAGTTCTCGCCGAGCGATCAGCCCAGTAGAGTCAGGAACTTCCCTCACGTCGAAGGGAACTACGCCGTTCATGTATACATCCCAGGTAATCAAATTCTCCAACTTTACAGCTTCGTTAGCAAAAATGGGACAAATTTTCGATTAAATTCCTTCTTCAATTGTGTTCTTTTAGTTTATATACCACCTGCACCAAGGAAAGCGATGGCCTTGTTCTTGAACAAGCTAGCTTGTCTGATGCCTGGTCTCCACGCTGTTGACGTCGACGTCCCGCTTGAGATTCTGCGCAAGGATGAGAATAAGCTTGAACAAATTGCTTTAGGTAGAGAGTTCCATATAAGTCTAGGAAGAACTGTGCCAATCCGAGTGCACCAGATTGACTCCTTGGTGACAATGCTTCGACAGAAGCTTCAGATTCAGAGGCGGTATGGTGTACACAATGCTGCAAATTTGGCACAACCAATTTCCAGTTGTTGATTCCTAACAAAACATTTTGTTGTTGTGAAACAGGTATTGGATTGATTTTAGCAAGTGGGAGGTTTTTGTTAATGATGATCACACCAGAACCTTTGTATCGATAGAAGTTACTGCTGCTGGGTTAGCTCAGGTATGATTGCAAGCTCTCTCTTGATACAATTCTTAATGGTTTGAGTTTTTATGTAGATGTAAAATCTAATAACTAGTTGACGAAAATCATGGTATTGTGAAGCATTGAGTTCAATGTTCGATGTTCTTGTAACTTGAAAAGGAAAAATGAAAAATAATCCATGATGTGTGCATGTGCTCTAATATGTGTTTATCTCTTCATACTAAGCTCATCATATATGCTACATCCCTACACATATATCAGATTCATTTGAAACTTTGGTCCATTTGTTTTAGGATGTATTTGGATTTGGATTGCATAATAAGGCTAAATTTGTTGGTTAGAGTAGTACAATGCATGTATGCTAGGATTTGGTAAGAAGAAAAGTGAAGAAAGCAAGTAGATTTCAAAGAACTTTGTGCGTTTAGGCATTTCAAATTCCTTTCATTAGTACTACATCTAGTTAGCTCAAATCCATTCAATCTAGTGTTTTCTAGTTTTTTTGCAAATTTAGCCTTGCTACCAAATCCAAATCCCTTCTAAAATAACAGAGCCTTAAGGTTTACCTGCTGTAAATTTTGTCCCTAATCCCATTATGTTTATGTGATTGTAAACAACATTCATTGTATGCTATGAAACATAAGAAAATGAAGATTAACAACAGTTTTTAGTTATATGTAGTTTAATGGTAAGTCTTGACTGTAAAGATGAGGAAGAAAAGAAAAAATTCCGCAATCTGATTCAACTCTGATACACCGGAAGAATAAAACGTAGTTACTTTAGAACCATACCCATATTGCGTATTAATACATGCTTGAGTTAGCTTTCATTGTCAAGTAACTTCATTACGTATAGTGTTGTAAATGTGAGATCTTTCAACTTCAATTGATTTCAGATAACAAAGCAGATTCAAGCTGTCAATGAGGTGTATAAGCTTCACAATCTTCCCGAATTTTACAAGGTTAGCATTGTTAATTGCTTTCCCAAACTCCAATCACTTACCTGAATATCTGGAGAAGAAAGGCTCAAAAGAGCAATAAATTTGGGCAAATGAACTCAGAAAAATTAACTCCTTTGGTGTTGTTTATTACAGGATCCACGCCCTCATATCTCGGTAGCTTGGGCATTGGGCGACATCAGTAATTCCTTGAAGAAAGTCGTTGAAGAAGAAAGAAGATCCACAGTTGGAGGATCATTACAGAAATGTATTTTTACCGGTAAATTCAATGGCATTGAGTGTAGGATTGGTAGCAAAACGCATAAAGTTTGTAAATTTTCTGAAGAATAATGTAACTGCTAATTATATAACCAATTTTATGTTGCATTTGGCCAAAGCAATTTGCTCATGGTTGGGTATTGTATATGTTACAAAGTACATTGAGGCTCATAATCATCATGGAACCATTTGATTCAGGCCCTTTTTTTGTACCACCATAAGGAAACCTAAAGGAAAGTAAGTTACAAAGTAGAAGTAAACCTTTCAAATGTATTCAGATGTCTGATCATATTCTTGAACAGCTATATACAGAAGTTCCTTGGTTATGTTACGTCTCAGGGGGGTGATTTATGTATTGCATCAAAAGAGAAACTAATGATCGCGATTGCGAGGCACTTCTAATCAAAGGGATCGATTCGGGGATCGTGTTCGCTTGCCATCGCCATTCCTGTGCAGAGGCATGTAGGGCACATTACCTACCAAATTACAGACCAGGTGTTAAGCATAGTAGACATTTGGGAGGCATGTCTAAAAAACTAGCCATTAAATAATCCTACTGAATGTTCCAACTTCATTTGTAGTGGCATATTTAAATGTCTAACCTTTCCTGCTCCTGAGCAATTTGAACATCTTTCGGCTTTAGGCAGTGGTAGGGGCTGATCTCCGCCATCAACTGTTGATATTGGTTCGGTAAGAATTAGGGTTCCTGTGCTTGAACAACGAGCACAAGCAAGATATCCTGCATAATATCAAACACAAAGGTCAAGAACTATTTTAAATAACTCTGAGTATTGAGTAAACTATTCAGTTGACCAATTCATCAACTGTGAACTCATAATCAGTATATTCATTCGGGAAGTTCCACTAGACTAAGCACACTGAAGGTAAACATTTCGAAATTACTGGAAACCTACTATCTAGCTGAAGATGCAGCCCTAGATTTAGCTAGAGTCAGTCAGTCCAATCCAAGTATTTGCTTTGTGAAACCATAACAACATCTCAATCATAGATATTATGGTAAAACCTATAACTAAAAGTCAGAAACCTAGGATATTGTCATACCAGTTCCAAGACAATATTTGCATCTTTTATGCTCCTGCTGTTTTACATTGTTTATTTCAACTATCATCAATGCTGAGATCACTCCAACAGCTCCTCCGGAGAAGGATGCCACTATGGGATCAACTTGACTGCAGTTAGAAAGCTTAACTGATCAATAACAAAACTGGTAGCAACATCGTATCAACATCATTTAGCTTCATGTCCAGATAGATGACATCCTAGTTTTTCCAACGTGTAAAACTTCAGAATCCTTGTAAAATTATAGATATTTCGGTTCCCATAGATAAACTGAAATTTCAAACAATAATTACTAGAGAAATGAAATATGAGCCATACCTCAACTGCGATGGCAAATGCATACTTTCGATGAAATCTTTATATGATGTGCCTCCTATTCCCAGTTTCAACTCCAACTGAAAGATGAATACATTGGTAGGTGTAAAAAAATAGTTAGAAACACAACTGAATCCATCTTCTCCAAAAACATACTCATTTGATATGTTTCCTCATTTCTTCTTGCAAAAGTATGTTAATCAATCACCGTTCAAACTAATCATAATAAGTTAACTTACAGTGGGTGCTAGGAGGCCTCCGAAAAGGATAAATGCCGCGATAATCGAATAACAAACGGCATAATACTGCTTAAGGTTGTCTGAACTCTGCAAGCAATGGCATTCACCTTGTGATTAACGGTTTGCAGCAAAAATTATAGTTCTATTCTTTCTCATTTTATAAGATTAGATGACAGGAAACAACAAAATGCTGTTAAAAACTTAAAACAAGTTGTGTAAATGAAATGTCCATGGTACCAGGGGAGGCAAGAAGGGAATGAATGATGGAAAACTAGGAAGTTCATTTTCTTGATCTTCCTTTAACATTCCGATCTCCGAGTTTTTAATCCTCTGTTGTACCCTCAGCCTCCGAACCTGCACATATTGAAGCTCATTTAGACCAAAAATACAAGGCCTAATGCAATTATAGACAAAGTGTTGACATGCTAATACTGAGAAAAATAACCACTAGCCCACCTCCTCCATATGCAAGAAAATTTTGTTGCGCCGGCTGCGAATATTATCTTGAATTTCTTGTAGCTCCATTTTGGCAAAATCTTGCACCGTTTCAGGCCCCTCTATGATACAAAATCTACATCCGGAAGCACATACAAACTAAGATTAATTTTGTTTAATTTAGTAAACAACTAACAGTTTGCAAGATACAGTTGGATATATTTTACAATTTTCTGTTACTTTCCTACAGATTCTTAGCTGCCAAACATGTAGATAGGGAGGGAAAGAGAGGGAGAGTACCCGGCGGGGTTTGTTTCGGCCGGATCAGAGTCAATAGAGGTAGCAAAAGAAGAGGATTCGGACTCGGACTCGGACGCCATGGATCGCCATCTGGAGCTTGATTTGGGGGTTGCGAAGTTCAATCTGTAGCTGGAGCTGGATCCATGCAAATTGTAGGGACAGTGACTACGATTCAGTGGAAACGAAACCGCCAAAAGTTGACGCGAACAAAGCATTTCTCTTTCTCTCTCGCTTTCTAAAAATTCCAGAAAGCTCAGAGCTTTCTTTTTCTCTTTCAGGCTTTTCAGCTTCCACTAGTTCCAAGGAAGCAGAGAACAACGCTCTGAGTTTAGTTGTGTGGGCGTTGCCAACGGAACGAGGGATGTGAAGACAACAAATTTAAATAAATAAAATAAAATAAACAAAAATTGAGCACTGAACGTGAATGCGCGGAGCACTTATCACTTAATTATAATATTAATTAATTTCTATTTATATCATAATTTATAGATTGCCGAGTTTAGAGTCCAATTTTATTCACCATTAGTTGATGACGTTTATTACCAATTTCAAAACTTGTCACGTGTTTTATAAATTAATTATGATTAATAATTTTAATTAATATATAAATTAATTAATATAATGAGATAAAATATTATTCTTTCTATATTAGATATTGAATAAATCCTTCTATTATATTATTTAATTGGTGAATTTAATTCTATATCTAATTAATTGGAAATCAAATTAAATTTGAAATCTTATTCTATTAAACATTTCGAATTAATTAATTGCAATGCATTACATAGTACCATACTAATAAGGAGTCCCAACATTGTAATGAACTCATGTCACTAGCCGTTCACAAAAAAACAGTAACAAACTTAAGTAAAAAATATATATTATAGGATAAACCATTTACCCCTTGTTTAACGTAGGGCATAGTTAATTATTTCATCCATTGTTTACTTACCCAAGAGAAAAGAAAAAAAAAATAATATACAAATTTGTGAAATATCCAAAATAAAGTAACAAAGTAATAAGGACTCCTTATTAGGATGTTGCTTTAGAGCAATTAATTCATCTATAATAGAATAAGATAATTTGATTTGATATACAATTAAGGAGAGATTTAATAAAAAAATTAATATGGAAAAAATAATATTTTCTCTTTTTATATTAACTAATTTATATATTAATGGAAATTGTTAACTATAATTAATTTACAGGACATATAGTGAATTCTAAGTAATAGGATAATTGTAAGGGTGAGCAAACTTCTGACAAACAATGTATCATTATTAAATACGAAATTTCATTTTCTCAAAAAAAAGAAAGTAAGAAATTTCATATGTGTAATTTTGTTTTTATAAGAACTAAACTTGAAATTTATTCTAATATTTCTAAAAAAAAAAAATATTTTAAGATTTTAAACAAAGAAAAAAAAATATCCTCAAACCGAATGTGTGTATTTGTACGATTGTACCTACGACACTTGAGGGTGGTGATTTTTAAAACTTTAATTTTATTATTTAAAAGGAATATTGAGTGATCGGCATTTCCCTTTCATTTGCTTTGAAAAACAAAAATGAAGAGAAAACATACAAAATAGCAAAGAATTGAGTCATCTAAATAAAAATGTCTCTGTTTTTCCTTGGTGCGTATCTATTTTATCCCAACTCATGTCGTGTGTTGGCTAATCAAATGACAACGACTAAAATGTTTTACATGTGCTGGTTGTTACTTATCCTGGATAATGGATATTATACCTACGGATAATTATATGTGCAATTTAATTTTCGAATATTTCATGACCATGGAATATTGGTTTGATCAAAAATCCATTTCATAAATGTTGTCGCATCTGACTTCTTAACGTTTTTCTCAACAAAAAAAACCTCTTAAAGCTGAACATGGAATATTCTTCTGGTATAAAAGCCAAACGCTGCTTATAATTTTAAAAAGAAATAATTATAAATTAATTCAATTTTGAGGTATCACATATACGTAAGTTCATTTACTTATTTATCATATTTCATTTAAGCCTTTTGCTTTCTTTTCTTTTTTACTTAATTGATTTTTTTATTTTCCTAATACCCTTTATATCCTTTTAACCGGTTATTTACCTATTTGTTGGGAGTCTGTTAAGCAGATATGGATGAGAAATTTTCAAATTTTAAATATTTTACATTTAATTTATATTTATTTTGATAAGTTAATTTTTCAAAATAAATTTCTTACGGATACTATATGATGGTTTTGAAAGATTACAGACATACATGTATTTTATCTATTTTTTAAAAAAAAAAATTATTCCTTCTAATTATAATCATACATGTAGAAATACATATATAATAGGTAAATTAATGATTATATGTCTCCTACTGATCTTGTTATCTTATATTAATCCACCATTTGGACATTAGAATATTTTATTTACAAAATTTTTACACTTTCAAATCTACCAAAATTACAATGCTTACGAACAATTAAATTCCAAAAGGTAGATTACAGAAACAATTGTAATCGGAGAAAGGTGCATTAGTTATAATATACCTATAACAACATCTTCAGACAGAAACGAATCCATACTCTCTGTAATATTATACTCTTTAACCTTCCTAAACAACCACCTTAATTCACTAAGCTTTCAAACCACCCTTTAGTCATTTATGTGGGTGGCGATGATGGTCCGCCGGAATTTATGGTGGTGGCCGACACCTGGACGCTAAGTCCAGGTGACGAAAGCCCACTAAAATGTTGCGTTTTATGAAGTTTAGTGAAAGGTAAAATAGTAAATACTAAATTACCATTTCACTGCGACATCGGTGTCCCAGAGCATGCTTACAAAATCGATGATCATAATTAAAAGCATTCAAATGCTAACCGATAATACCTTGGACGACAGCAAAGTGTCAGAGTTGGTAATATTCCTCCTTGTATCCTCAAACTTCTACGATGACCTAAGGGGGTAAAACGAAACAAGGGTGAGTATTTCCATGTTAGCCCCCAACAAGCAAGGCATACAACAACAATATAATAATCGAATAACCCTGCAGGGTTAGCAATCTCACACATTCAACACAATCACATAATAATTTACCTTTAACATTTACATTGAATCTTCATACAATGAAGATGACACATCCAATCCTATGGATGACAAGACTCGTAATACTTTGATACCATCGCCTCGCTATGATGGTATAGGTCATCTCAAGGACACATTGTCCATACAAAACATAATTTCATCGATAGAGGTCACCGCCCACACCATACCTACTGACCTCGATAGCTAATGTATCCTCATTGATACATGATCTCTAATCACTAATCAAGACACACGTCATCATATCGTATAAACCGGTAAGTCCCTCGACTCTCATATCATATCGACTCATATATCGTATCGTATCAGCCGGTACGACCCTCGGTTATAATAATCGTATCAATCGGCATATTACCTCGACTATCGCATCATCGGGAGCTGGCATGTTACCTCAGCTATCCTATCACGTCATCAGCCGACATAACCCTCGGCTGGCATCAGTCGACATGTAACATCAACTGGCATATCACATCATCAGCCGGTATAAATCATCGGCTGGTATCAGCCGGCATGTAACATCGACTGGCATCTCATCATCAGCATGCATGTATCATCGGCTGGCATCAACCGGCATATATCATCGGTTGGCATCAGCCGGCATATATCATCAGCTGGCATCACACACACACAAGTATCTCTATGGCACTGTAGCTGCACAAGTCACGCACACGTGACAGGCTGGGTGTCTTCACTCGTACCACGACCACGTGAAGGACTGGGTGCAAGCACCATCACCACGAGTTCCCCTAGGAGCCTGGGACCACAATACACACAAAGCTCGGGAACAGGACTGGCACCATTTAACTAGTATAGAGTGGGCGCAGGTGAACGATCACATGGAGGCTGGTATGTGGCCTACAGACAGGTACGACACCAGTGGCCACCATATGAGCATACCAAACTGACATAAGTGCTATGCCGGCATGACTCCTCGGCAATCATCGTACCGTCATATGGCTCATGTGCTATGCCGACATGAATCCTCGGTAATCATCGCACTATCATATAACTCATGATAACACGATCGACGCATGTGCTCTGCCGGCATGAATCCTCGGCAATCCTCGCACGACAACACGACTCACGTGTTATGCCAGAATGACTCATCGGTAATCCTTGTACCACAATACATACTCATGTGTTATGCCAGCATGACTCATTGATAATCCTCGCATGACCATACAACTCATGACGACATGACTGACATATGTGCTAGGCCGGCATGACTCCTCGACCGTAGTATCTCGACACTGACTCATATGTCTCGATCATCGTAACCGTCATATTCATGTCGATATCTCTACGTCACTCGCAATTAACGTCGTATTCGTCATTTCGTATCGATAACTCTTCGCAACTCATGAATATCATCGTGACACGTGTCTCAGAATCGATCCTCGAGGCGTTCTAACCTAGTGGTAGTTTATACTCATTCCAGAGTAATTACATTTCATCATTATTCTAGTGTAAAATCATCACATAATCAATCATATTTAATTCCATAATTATAAGTTTAGGGTATGAGGTCCACTCATAGTACGTCGGAGAGAGCTCACCCGACTAAATCCACTATTGCATGTATTTCGAGGTACTAGATTCCAGAAGTCCCCACGAACTCCGTCTCGACCCCCATAGTTCATTGGACTTGCCATTGACATAATACCATGCATTTAAGATTAATATAATCTTAATGAATCATAATTTATCATTTATAATCAAAACCATAACCCTTGGAAATTTATGATTTCATTAATTAAAGTAACTAAGGATGTCCGGAACTAATAATAAACGAACTCCGATGGACTCCAAACTTATGCCATCGGATCCGGAACGTCGGATTACTTATAACATCGGTCGTCGGAGACCAGGGGTGGGTCCCACGCCCCCTCATGCGCCTTGGGTGTCCAAGGTGGTGCGATTGTAGGTTTCAGTTGCCCCCTTCCTCTACAAACTCTCCCTCGTTGGCGCCTGGCCAGAGAAGCCATTAAAGCTGGTTCAAGCTTTTTCTTCAACTTTCTAACATCTCCACCAAATCTTACAACCCATATGTCCAAACTCGTCTACTCGACGAGAAGATCATGAATATAAGGTCAAGAGTTCGAGAAACTACCTGTGGTGGCCGAAAAAGCTTTCGAAAGCCATGAGACTCACGAACTTTCGCGACTTTCTACGTCGCGTATAGTGGGCGACGACCTCCATGGTTTATATGGCTGGATTCGTGGGAGTGAGACGATGAAGATGGTGGTCTCAACTTGGTATGAGTCGTTGCCATTCGACGATTGGTTTTTCTGGGTCTTCTGCGAGGAGTCGCGAGATGAAGAGAGAAAAAGAAGAGAGGGAGGTGAGTATGACCAATGAAAGGAGAGAGAGTCTGTTCATAATTTTAAACTTTTCCAAAACTACCATTACTTCTCGATAGTTCTAGACCTATAACTTTCTCGTTCGACCTCCGATTTCAGTGTACCACCTATCTACGTACTCGTAAGCTCAAGAGCTACGTAATGGTGCAAAGAAATTCCTGAAAGGAGTTCTCGATCAAAAAAGGACTTTCGAGCCTTCGTAAATTTTAGGGGCAAAACGGTAATTTTGAAATTCTAGACTTTGATTTACGACCCAACAACCTTCTTTGGGCCTTCTTTCAAGTCCATCTGCATACTTTAGTCCAAGTTCAAACTTTAATCTAACCCGTAACGACCGGTTATCTAATTAAATTGAATTTATACTTTGACGGGTCGTATCACTTATCGCTTCCAAACGCTGGTCGGCCTCCTCTCTCGGCTCCAACCTCTTGTTGGAAAGCTCCAACCATTTTTCGGCTTCATCATTCGGCTTTACCAAAGGAACAGTATTGGCGCCGACCGGAGCCCTTATGGCCTTCTTCTTCTTCTTGGCCATCAGAAAGGCCATCATTTGCTGGGCCCTGGGGTTCACCTCTACCTTCTTCCGCTTCTGCCCAGAGGCCGACCCACACCCCCTGCAGATGACAGGACCCTTTCCGGATTTCCCTTCGAAACCAGCTAAAGGCTCTACTGTAACGACCCGTAAATTTAATTAGTTAATTTTCATAAATTAATTTGGAAATGATGAGTTTACCCTTGGTTTTATGAGAGGCTTGAAAGTCAATTTTTGTTTGGAGACACCTTTGAAAGTTTTTCGTGGACCGTTGCATAGGTATCGAATTCACGAGTTCGTAGACAAGCGGCACACGAAAAATGGAGTTCGTATGTGGGAGTTGTGGGTCTAGAATGGTCAGGGGAAGCTTCGTAATTTTTGCACGACAGATATTTTAAAACCCATTACTTCCAGATTTTTCTTCATTTTTTCCCATCTCTCTTCGTAATTTCCTCATCAAAACCGTGAAACACACAAACCCTTAAAATCTGACTTTTTGATTTAGGCCAAACCACCACAAACCATTCACATCATCATCTTCCTTACTTCATTCTTAGCTCAACCATATCCTTCATCGAGCTTGGAAGTGTTAGGAGAAGGAGATTCGAAGGTAAACAGTAACTGCCACCTTCCCAGCCATTTTTCGGCCACCACAGGTAATGAATCTCAATTCTAATTGCATATTTGGATTCCTTGGCTCGCGTAGATAGATTTATATTATTAGAACATCAAATTTGGTTGAGAAATGAGGGAGATATTACGCTTTGAAGTTAGGGTGGTTATGGAGAATTTTCTGCGATGAATAGTAACCGCAGCTAGAGGTTGAAGGAGAGTATGTGATACAATCACACCTGGGGAGGGAGTCCCGGCCGTCCACCAGAGCGTGGAGCTCCTCCTCGTGCTCCAAAAAACACGAGTCTCTAAGCTCTCGACGTTTCAGACCTATTAGCGCAGGTTTCGGGTCAATCAAACATCGTTTAGGGGTAGTTTTTGGCGTCCGAAATGGATGTGTTTTTTGTTGGACACGTGTGGACCTCCCGGGGTTTAGGGAGTTCGAATATAGGGTTTTGATTATTGTTAAATCTTTGACAGGCGATACTGCTCCGGGAACTTTAGAGGAGCGTACAACTCAAGATTGAGCTTAATAGGACGTTCGGTGAGTGGACTTTGGTTTGTAAATTGTCATACATGCATAAAGGTATATTTTAAATAAAAGTATTGTTTTTGTCAAATTGTCAAGTATTATTCTAATAAATTATTAGTGGACACGGATTCTCAATAATAAATTGGAAATGCCGTTTTGGCTGTCGCCCGGCTTTACGGACTCTGCTTTTATGTAGTTTGAATTTATAGATTTTGGGTTTATGTCGAGTCTATGATTTTTGGGTTTAGATCCAGATTTGTGACTTTGTTCGGTTAGGGCTTAGACCAGGTTTTTCAATGAATTTGGCTTAGGCCAAGAAACAAGGATTTCAAAAATGGATTTTGGATTTTTCTTTACGGGTTTGTTTCCAGTATGTATATTGTCCCCGAGGGTTATGGTTTTTTCTCCGGCACATGATGTGGGGTATTTCCCATCACGTGTTCGTCGAGGTTTCTCCGATGCTGGCATCGAAGGGTATTTCTCCACCAGATCATTGAGGGTTCTCCGATGCTGGTGTCGAAGGGTATTTCTCCGTCAGGTCATTGAGGCTATCTACGCTTAGTACAGGGTTACATCTGCACAACTCGAGGTATATCGGGTGTGTGGAGGGTTAGTTTCCGAGTCAGTCAGCTCGGATATTGAACTACGGCTCAAAATTACATTCGGGGAGCGATGAGATATGTTGTGATATTTTGTGTCCAGGTTTGTTCACTTGATTTTTAAACTCCTTTGAGGAGGGTTTTCAAAGCAAGGTTGTGGACCACGGGATGTTTCTAGTGTTCAGGTTTTCGTGGGTCTCACCGAGTGTTTTAACTAAAAAATGGATTTTCCAATAAGTTTTCGGATTATCTTTATAGATTATTCGTTTAAAAAGGAATTTTATATTATGCATGCATTGTTTTACTCATGGAGGGGGAAATGTATGTTTTCCTCGGAAATTATTTTAAACGACTATTTTGTCCACTCACAGTTTTCTTATTTTAAAATCCCCTCCAGGCCATTGAGTTGACAAGGGCACATCTAGAGGTGGAGGCACTAAAGTTCAACTGCACATTTACCTAAGACTATCGAGAAGGACTTATAATCCTTTCCAACCTAGTTGCTTTGATAATCCTTTGGACTTATTGTAAATTATAGCTACGTCTATGGTTATTTGGTGATGTTGCGATTCGAGAGTGTTATTTGATCCTTCGTCTGACAGTTGGAAGACGGTTAACCATTTTATAGGGGTGGTTCTGTCGGATTTTTGACAGAATTCTCGTAACTAATTGCAAGGGTTTAAGGGTATTTTAGGCAATTTATGAAGTTGTTAGGCGGGAGCAGGGCTTTTCACAGGTTTCAAAGGGAAATTCAAGAAGGGTCTTGTCATCTACTCTTGTCTGACACCCTAGTTAAAATACTAGTACTACCCTTACCGTGGCATAAACATCGTACGGACAACCCGACAAAACAACCCTTGTACCTGATTGACCATCATCCACCTGTCAGACGAAGGATACAATAGTATTTCACATAACTACCCCTGTAGAATTCCTCAGCAAGCAAACAAAATAGCCGATGTGTCACCTTCTTGTGAAACATCCATAACTCGTCATTCGGGTCACCACCCACTGACCCTAGTGACGAAGGTATCCTCGCTAGATGTTTCAGGCACTGGTCAAGCTTCTTTTTCCCTGAACTTGAATAGAAGTCTATACATGCCTCAATGATTTGATCCAATTCAATGTTCAAGGCTTGGTTGAATTAAGACACGCTGAATTCACACCGAGCCGTGAACCTAACATTTCGGCTCATCCCAAGTTGTAGCTCGATATTCCAATCATCCTGAGTCTTAACTCACGATAACCTCCGTCCACTTATCTCGGCCAACAAAACCGTTGGCTAGTACGTCACATCAACCCATACCTCGTACCCTATCAACTGGCACCATCATTAGTATATCAAATACAAGCAAGCATGTGCCTCGACTATCTTATCTACAACGTCCAACCATCCCCTGAGTATAATCCCGAGCCATAGCTCGGTATATGGGTCATCCAACACGAGGATATGCCCTCTTAACCACCATCGATATTACCTCTAAAGTAGTGGCTAGAGCCCGAGAGGTCTAACTCGGGAACCTAATCCCCGGCCAACCGATATTACCACTAAAGGTGTGCGGATCTCTGTACTACGTACAGACAACCATGACAATCTGGCGGAGAAAACCTCGACGTCAGCATCGGAGAAGCCCCTCCATATATCTGAATATACCTCAAGATCTGTGGATCTATGTACTACACGTAGGCAGCCTCAACGATCTGGCGGAGAAATACCCTTCGACGCCAGCATCGGAAAAACCTCAACGACCCCATGACGGAGAACACCTCAACATCATGTGTTGGAGAAAACCATGATACTCGGGGATGGTATATCTAATAAAAACCCTGATGTGAGTCCATAACCCATTCACAGTACGTCCAAATATCAATCAAGGAAGTATTAGTACCAATAAACCCTTAAATACGCAACTAACCCGGCTTCCTTGGCCCTCAAGTCAAAACCCGCCCCATAACAACTTAACACAAACTGATCTTACTCAACCGGGGATTTAAACGGGTTCAAATAGCCTCAAAACCACCCAAAATATATTCGAAACGACGAAAGCATGTCACCACGCGCCGCTATGGGTCGAGGGTCTGTCCCATGCGCCGCATGCGCCGGCATACGACCATCGGACACCCCACGTGCCCCACTCGTGTCTCATGTTCCTGCATAGTACCGACGAAATATTTCGTCACTCTGAAGGAATACTCCGTCAATTCTGACAGAACATTCTAACGGAATCGGAATATTCCATCCAAACTAACAGCGTTAGGGTTTCGTTAGGACGTCGTTAACCTTTAATGAAATATGCTTACGCCATCAGCATATTCCGTCAAACCTTGACGGAGTCAGTTGATTGAACCATTGACTGACGGTTGATTGTGCTGCTAACGAGGCGCTCCACGTGGCTGCCAGGTGGCACCACGTGGCATTACGCGTCAACTGATGACTAGGCTGCCACGTGGCTCTACGTGGTACCACGTGTCAGCTTCTGACCAGGCTGCCATGTCAGCACCTACTTCGAACTAGCTTGCCGGACTCACCGGAAAAGATGGCTGGAATCCGCCATCTCCGGTGAGCTCCATACTCAACCAATTCTCCATCATTTTTTACGATCTAAGTGTCTAAAATCATCTATTCCATGCTAAGAACTTGAATTCGAGCTTACAATCCAGAAAACTTACCTTAATCGTTCGAAAAACAATTGGGAAGATTCAGCCCAAACCTCCTCTTTGATTCGTCGTTTCTAGTGATGCCCACGCCTCGAAATCACCATCATCTAGCTCGTGGGGTTATGGAGAGTCGATTTATGACCTCAGCTTGGCTCGAAATGGCCTCTAACGAAAAATCACCCTATTTGAGGTCTTGTGATTTCCAGGTTATTTGAGGTCTTGTGATTTCAAGGGAAAACGAGAGAGGGAGGTTCGCGAGAGAGGAGAGAGAGACTGAGGGAAAAATCTGGCAAATAGGAAGAAATAATCTTCCCAAAATATCTTCCCTCCCAAAATTACCAAAATGCCCCCCAACTTCTAGACCAAGAACTCTCTCAAACGGACTCTGTTTTCTGTGTGTCGCCTGTCTACGAACTCGTGAGTTCGAGACCAACGAAACGGTCCAAGAAAAACTTCCAAAAACACTTCTAAACAAAAATTAAGTTTTTAACCCCTCTTAAATCGAGGGTGAAATCATCATTTACTAAGTAATTTAACAAATTCACTTTAAATATCAGTCCGGGTCATTATAACAGACGCCATCCCGATCTGCACCACCTTCCTCTGGACCTCCTCGGCCTGCTTCAGGATATGCCTCTCAGCATCCATGGGCATGGCTGTAAACACGAAAATATGTTATATACGAATCGATCGGTCTACACAACCACACCGAGCTACAGAAGCTTACATGTTGCGGGGATAAGATCAACGTCAAGGAGGATGGCTCGTAAACAAAGTAGATGCTTGCTCAGCTGAGTGGGGGTCAGTGTCCTCCTCACCTTCCGACATGCTTGCTAACCTTTTTCATGGTAGGAAAAAGATCTGCAAGACAGACAAGGGATTAGACCTTCCAAACAAAAAACCAAAAAAAAAAAACAACGAAACACAAAACTTTGCAAGACCAACCCGAGCTATCGATCTTTTGAAACTTGCCCATTATCCCTTCACCTCCCCAGGCACCACCAACGAAGGCAAAATGGGTCTTATACGACTTCTAAGAGGTCAGTATATCGTGTATAAATTCCCCTCTGATCTTCTTATCTATCCACGGAACATGTATCCAGCTCGTGCTCTGCTGCTGTTGGCCAAACTTATAGAGATATAATACCTGACCATAGCTCAGCTCAGGCTTCCCGGCCTTCTTGAAAGCTGTATACAGACTCATCAGCACAATCCACACATTGGAATTGAGCTGACCGAGTGCCAACCCCATCTTTTCCACCATCTTCCGCAACCACGGATGAAGGAGGAACCTCAGCCCGTGCATATACAACTATGGGTAGAAGAGCGCATACACAGGTGGAGGATCACTCGGCGTCTCATCAAGTCAGACTTCACAGAATATAACGCTCTCAGGCACATTCCAGTCGACGTGCAGCTTGTTCAACCCATCCTGGGTCTCCCTACTCACCATTTCATCGATCGTGAACTCCCGAGTCTCGATCGGTATGACCTTCAATACGTCCTCGGCCCCTGGCTGCAAGACTGCATCTGGCGCATTTGACACCGACACATGCCCCATCCTTGAAGATCTTCACAGCATGAACGGTGACCTCCTGCTCTAACGATCGATCGGCCTCTCCACAGGCCGAACCTTCTCACAATGACATCATCAAATGAACGGACACTCAACCAAGCACTTGACCGCTCGGCCCTACCTTCAAATTGAGCCCTTGTAGCCTTCTCTTCCTCATTCTCCTCGTCTGATATATAACGACCAGGACCTAAAATTAAGGGTATTTTTGAAAAATCATTTATGAAAGGACAATTTTGCCCTTGAGGATTAGGGGGTTCGAGGGTCACTTTTTATTTAAAAATACTTTTGAAAGTTTTTTTTGTACCGTTGCGTAGGTCTTATCCTCACGAGTTTGTAGACATGCGTCATGCAAAAATCAAAGTTTGAATGAGAAAGTTATAGTTAAAAAACAAAAATGGCAGTTTTGTAATTATGAAAAATTCTATTATTATGTTGGCTGATACACACACTCTCTCTCCTCAATTTCTCTCTCCCCGACCATCTTCTTCCTCAGAATTTTCTGCCAAAAGGAAAACCCCAACTTTGGAGGGCCATAACTCCGTCGTCCGGCCACTAATCGTCACAATTCTTTGATCAAAACATTCATCTCTTCAAGCTCTACCTTTTCCCCAAAAGACCCAGTCCGATTAGTGCCTTGTTTGACCGAATTTTGGCTCGAAAAGGGTCGGCCAAAATCCCTCCGCGAACGCCAATTTTCAGATTGCAATTCCGGCCACCTTCGTTGTCTGTTTGCCTTGGTTCTTCTTGCAAAAGGCATTGCGGCTCCAAGAACTTTAGAGGACCGCATAGCTCATAGTTGAGCTTGCTTGAGCTTCCGGTGAGTGGACATTGTTTTCTAATTTATAATGTATGTATAATTATGTGTTTTAAATCTTTTATTATCATTTATGGATTTCTAGAATTAAGAAGAATGATTTCAAAAGTTTTAGGCTTCGACCCTGTTATGTGATTTTGGCTATGATGTGGAGGATTCCATCATATGCTTGGCAAGGTATTGGGCTATGATGTGTAGGATTTTATCATATGCTCGGGGCGAGGTATTGACTATGATGTGGAGGATTCCATCATAAGATATTGGCAATGATGCGGAGCATTCCATCATATGCTTGGCAAGATATTGGGCTATGATGTGGAGGATTCCATCAGAAGCTCGGGGCAAGGTATTGACTATGATGTGGAGGATTCCATCATAAGATATTGGCAATGATGCAGAGGATTCCATCATATGATTTTGGCATGATGTAAAGGATTCCGTCATGTGTTCGGGAGATCGAGCTACGGCTCGAGATGATGGCTACGGCTGGGATATTAAGCTACGGCTCAGAATGATGGCTACGGCTGGACTATTGAGCTACGACTCGGGATGACGGCTACGACCGGGAGATCGAGCTACGACTAGGGATGACGGTTATGACCGGGGGGGATCGAGCTACTGTTCAGGAGGACGGCTTCGGCCGGATTATGGAGATGATGGCGCAGGTAAAGTTAATGTGGGTTCCACTGAGGTAACTTAAGTGGTTTCCGGTAAGTGTTATTTATTTATATATGCTGATCTTATTGTATGTAAGGTTTGATAACGGGGTGGGATTATTGTGACTAGTATTGTTATTTTATTCGCCACGCTTTTATTGTAGTTGATGCATCTGCACGATGGTCACATATTTGTTCTATTGTCCACTCACAGTTATTTTGGATTTTGTACTCTTCAGGCCGTAGTGGGACGAGGCGCCAGGACTAGGAGAAGGTATCACCTTCTATTACGTTGCAAGTGTAGGTTTTGGTTGGGTTGTACATGTAATTTAACCTAATTTGCTCTGAATGTCTTATGGGTTAGTTGTTGTGATGTTGTGTGGTTTGGTTGGATTTAGATTTAACTGGACTGTTGGATTTGTATTCAATTTGCATCCTTCGTCTGACAGGTGGAAGACGGTTTGACCCGGTTACAGGGGATATTCTGTCGAATTTTCGGTAGAATTCTCGTAACGTTGGGTTGGTAGTGTGAGGGCATTTTGGGGATTTGTTTGAAAGTTAAAGTGTTGTCAGACGGGAGTAGGACTTCTCACGGATTCCGAGGTGGAAATTCGAGAGGGGTCCTGTCTGAAGGGTTATATTTTACCATAACCATTTGAAGCTAAACTATTACTATTTTAATATTTTATTATTATATTTATATTTTTTAAATTTAAAGATAATTTTAATTAAACTAATAAATCTATCGCATTTAAATTCACATTTTTGAATAAAAATATATTGTTGAATAACATTTTCTTTCTTCACTTGACATACCATATTTGTCCAATAGAATTTTTTAACGTCTCGTGTCAACATAAATGTAACTAGATTTTGTGGGTTGTTTAACAGATTTGAAGTGGGTAAAATAATTTTGTAAAAAGATTTTTAGATGCCACGTGTCAACATGTGAATAAATCTCCAAATTTTTTATTAGATCATGAGTTATGTGCGACGTGTCATTATGACATCCGCAATATTGTGCATGAGAGATTTTTATGCTCACCGTTCTTCTAATTCTTGCACTTTAAAGAAATAATTCTTCCGGATCCGGTTCTTACTTTTTTTTTTGTTAGATAGTTCTTACAATTTTAAGAACCAATTCTTCTAATTCTTATAATATGTATCTATCACTTTGTTTTGCTCTCTAATCAGTACGTTAAACAACTTTTATTTTTACTTTGAGGTGAATATTGTGTTGTCACAAGTTCTGAATGAACTTAAATTCACTCGACCAATAACAAGTCATGCTTTGAGGTGAATATTGTGTTGTCACAAGTTCTGAATGAACTTAAATTCACTCTACCAATAACAAGTCATGCTTTGAGATGAATATTGTATTGTCACAAGTTCCTAATGAACATAAATTCACTTCACCAACAAGTAGTCATGAATGAACATGAAAATTGTTTTGAAAAGTTAAAACTAAAAGTTAAGTCTTCTAAATATGTGTTTAGTTGATGAGCGGAATAATTCCATATAAGATTATCTTTCTTTTTTTGGCGAATGTGTTTTGTTTTGCTTATTTCATTTCATGGCTTAGCGTAAGTACAAAAAAAATATTTTCCAACCAAAAAATAAATAAAATGTAATTATTTATTAAAAACAAATGATTCATTAATGAGAAAAGACCATTATTACCACAGGATAAGGCGCTGCTAGTGCTACTAACTCGCACTAAACATTTTATTTAAATTACTTCTAAAAAGATGCTTAGAACTTGAGATCAGCACTATTATTGAGACAAACACTGAGCATTTTATTTAAAATTACTAATAAGACCATCACTCGTCGTACTGAACTTGGTAAGTGCAAGTGTGTGCCGGCTCCTTCTTAGAAATCACACAAGAACGCATACCTTGCATAATATGCAACGTAAGATATCTTATTCGTTACTTATCGAAACACATGGAACAAAATCACAGAAGTTGGGAACTAGGCATCTACTGTAATGCTTGTTTCCCCAACCCCAAAATAGCGTCATTTTATGAAAGTGCACATGTCTTGGAGACTCACTTCTATGCAAAAGTTAGGGTCAGAGCAAAATGTGTGAGTCTACCTATGTTTTGCAATGAAGTGAGCCTCCAAGATATGTGCACTTTCATAAAAGGACGCTATTTTGAATTTGGGGAATTACATTAGATGCCTAGTTCCCAACCTCTATAATCTTCTTCCATGTATTTCGATAGGTAACTGATAAGATGTATTACCTTGCATAATATGCAAGTTATGCGTTCTGGTGTGAATTCTAAGAAGGAGTCGGCACACACTTG
Organism: Oemleria cerasiformis; assembly: GCA_037349345.1. Lineage (NCBI taxonomy): Eukaryota > Viridiplantae > Streptophyta > Magnoliopsida > Rosales > Rosaceae > Oemleria > Oemleria cerasiformis. The sequence goes on along the minus strand of JAZGTL010000007.1, from coordinate 31,500,149 downwards.
CACTTTCCAAGTTCAATACAGCGTGATGGTCTTATTAGTAGTTTTCAATAATATGCGATCTTGTTCATCATCAGACTCTTGAGATTCATACATTTTCAATTTTTTGAGTTTAGGAAGGCAAGTGATGATCTAGATATTTGTGGTGATGGTTAGAAAAGGAAAGAGGGGTTTTATTAGGCATTTGGAAGACATATATATATATATATATATATATATATATATATATATATATATATATATGTGTGTGTGTGTGTGTGTGTGTGTCATGCATTTTTGTTTAACACATAAATATCATGCATATATATCATGCATTTGGAGAGACAAATAGAGGTTTCAGGGCCGGCTTTGAGGGTAGCTGGGTAAGGCGGCCGTGGGGGCCCTGAAATTTTTCTTTTTACATTGTTGTTCTGGTAGTTTGTTATATAATTATCTTACTTCAATAATAATCAAAATATGATACTTAGGTGAGTTGGTTAGGGCATTTGTTGCCTTCAATGAGGCCCCCTATTCAAATCCCAATGGGCCTTTGTTAAGAGTTCTTTCCTCTCTTTTTTTAGTTTCCTTTTCCTTTTCACACAATTTTTCCTTTTGGTTTTCCTTTCCTTTTCACACACTATTTTCTTTTTTCTTTTCCTTTTTATTTTGTTTTCTCTTTTCCTAAATCAAACATAATATTTTCTTTTTTCACAAGAAAGATTGAATGGCTTGGCTACTTTATCAATTGAAAAAAAAAATGGTAGCAAAACTAGATTATGAAAACTTAATTAATAATTTTGCCTCTCAAAACACAAGATGTGCGATATTTAATTGAAATTTCCTTATATTTATTAAGTACATATATTTTTTTTTTGAGAAATTATTAATTAAGGAACTTAAGTACTTATTTGATTACATTGTTTGGGCCACAATTTGAAGGTTCGCCTTGGACCCCCAATATCTCAGAGTTGGCCCTAAGAGGTTTAACACATAAATATCATGCGTTTGGAGAGACAAATAGAGATGGTCTAGTGTGTTTTAGTATGTAGTTACTTTATAGTTGGAATGCAATTGAATTTTTTTATTTTTATTTTCTTTTAATTCTTTGTGAACCTAATCAGGCCGCAGATATTTTATCGATTGTGCTATTGACCCTGATGTTCACGATTGGGTTCTTGATGGACCTAATTTCTTTCCATGTCCTAACGTACGGTGTTTTTGAATAATATATCTCTTTTAACGAAAAAAAAAAAGCGTATAGATCTTTAATTCTATTTTTTGTTTAAACATGTTGGATGCCACTATTAGGAGGGAGAGTTGAAATTTATTTTTAATATAGGAGATTAAATATCGAGTAGAGAGAAGGTGAAAATTCATTAAATTTATTATTTTCGTTTAATTAAATTTATTTTTAAAGTTTTAAAAAGTCATATTATGTATAATCTTAACCTGCAAAAGTCTTTAAATATTTTAAATGTTGAAAATTGTGTCAAAACTTGTGTCCAAATTGTGGTGCCATGGGATCCCCATAATTTTACACTCTTTTTTGGCCTTTAGATCAATTACCACCTAGAGTAGCCCTAGCCTACGTCGACCCTTCCTCATCGAACTCCAACCAACTGCTCGACGCCTCAGACTCGGCGTTTACTTCATAATCTTGAACCTCGACGTTTTAGCTATCTGACTCTGACATGTTTATCTAAAAGAAAGGAAAAGAAAAACAACTACGACCAATCGAGCACTACCTACGCGGATCTAAGCACCATATGACCAACAGTTCGTCACTAGTTCTTCAAAATGGAGAACACTGACCGGAAATCTCACCACCGCACCGACCATCATTAAAATCGCACCGGAAATCGCCTTGGCAAATCGACAGTAGCTCCACAAAAGTAAAAAGTGAAAAAGTGAGAAAGCACCTCCCTTCTTTATAGGCAACCAAGTCAGACCAACGGTTGGGAAGGTGAAAGGTTGATGTTCAGATCACCACAAGGTGACACGTGCCCGACATGTAGAGGGTTGACGCGCCCCCACTCGCCCTACTTACGTGAACAGTACACCCCATCAAAACCCTTTCCGACATGTGACTATTGACACCAACCGCTCACCCCGCAACACTCACCAAGCATGCACATCACTAGTTTACCACATTTGCACCAGCTAAACCGGTCAGTCCCAACTTTAGACAAGGCCGATCGACCTACTATAAATGATCAAGCCTTCAACAGCAAAAAATTTTCCAACTCAAAACTGCAATGCTGATCGCCCTAAGCCTTACCACCGAGAAAAAATGTCAACCATACAGAAAAATGCCAATACTTACCACACCGACCCTGACTCGGTGCTTACCCTCACCTAGGGGACTTGGGGGACTAGAAGTATATCTCCCCACCGAGTATGGGAAAGGTAACAAGTCCCCAACCGAGGAACTCCACCTCGGTCAAGAACTTGGGGGACTTCTATTGACACCATATTGGACAAGACTCAGTGGGCTAGACAGAACAAGCCCAAAACCACAAACTAGGCCTAAACCCAACAAATAGGTCCAAATACCAATGGACCCAAACCTACAAGCAAATGATCCCAGTAAGAACTAACAATACGTCGACACGTGGACACACATCCACCATTCATCTGGGTGCCATGTGTCAGCACCACATCAGAAGTACATTTATCCCACATCAAAACTATTCATCAAACCTCCCTCAAGCATCAATAGAAAAGGGAGATACATTTCCCAAAAAGGTAATTAAGATTCATTATTTACCCTTATTCTGTCAAAGTTACCACTTACCGCATTCTTCTTATAGACCACATACTAACTTGGGCGTCGGAGACCCTTTTGGCTCGCACCACACTAATGCCTATCCCTAACCGACGACCAATCACTCTCCTTTTTACAAGTCTTCTGAAGAGTACATGGGACATGTTGGTTGGGCAGAGTACTATTTATAAGTTGGTACATTTTTTGCATAAATACAGGAGAATAACGGTTAAATTCTTAGGGTTTATGTTTTTGTGGAAGGAGATGATTTGATGCATAATGAAATTTTTAGAGCATATATTTTTTTTTGGGAAGGAGACAATCTGATGCATAGTGAAATTCATAGGATTTATGAAACAATAAGTAAATATATTTTTTGTTTTATTATTTTCTATGTTTGGTTTTATTTTTATTTTTGTTTTTATGTTGAGATAGTTAATTAAAAAGGAAGGGATTGCTACATGTGTTGGGATACAAAAAGTGAGATTTTAGGTGGTACCTGTAACATTATTCTTTTTTATACTTGTACTCATTTTCTTTCAGCTTTTCTTTTTAAACATTCTTTCAGCTTTTAAAATAAGTAAACTAAATTAAATTTCTGAATGTTAGAAATGATTTCTAGACATATGTTCTCCACTATTTCAGTTAAAGTATGATAGTCGAGATATGCCGACTGATATGATATGATAGTCGAGATATGCCGACTGATATGATATGATAGTCGAGATATGCCGACTGATATGATATGATAGTCGAGATATGCCGACTGATATGATATGACAGTCGAGATATGCCGACTGATATGATATGACAGTCGAGATATGCCGACTGATATGATATGATAGTCGAGATATGCCGACTGATATGATATGACAGTCGAGATATGCCGACTGATATGATATGACAGTCGAGATATGCCGACTGATATGATATGACAGTCGAGATATGCCGACTGATATGATATGACAGTCGAGATATGCCGACTGATATGATATGACAGTCGAGATATGCCGACTGATATGATATGACAGTCGAGATATGCCGACTGATATGATATGATAGTCGAGATATGCCGACTGATATGATATGATAGTCGAGATATGCCGACTGATATGATATGCTAGTCGAGATATAGGCCGACTGATGTGATAGCATAGTACAGAGAATTGTGATACAGTACTAGCACACCCCAAGGGATACCCTGGTGGCTAGTGGATGTGTCGATGACAGTGGATTTGAGATGTTATGTGTCTAGGTGGAAATAAATGATTTTGAACATGAAAATGCCGGTGATTTAAAGATGATGTTTTTATAACATGAATTGTTTATGTGATGCATGCATGGTTTTATAAATGGAGGGGGAAAAAGGTAATATTCCTTGGAAAGCGTTTTATAAACGATTATTTTTGTCCACTCACAACTTTTGTGTTTAAACCCCCTTCAGGCCGTAGAGTTGACGAGGACAGTATCTCGAGGCAGAGGCATTAGCACTTCCGCTACGCTGTGTAGTTGTACTTGAGTAGGATATCTAATTTGTACATTGATCCTACTTAGACGCTCTGATATTCTTGTATTTGGTTGGTATTTACTTACGGGAATTTTAAGTGCTTAAATCCCTTGTCTGACAAGAGAAATTATTTATTGTTATTATATTATGCTAAGGAGTGAAGGGTATTTGGGAACCTTTCCTTAGGTTGTCAGACGGGATCAGGGTTCTTCCCGGGTTTCGAGGGGAAATTCGGGACGGGTCCTGACAATTGGTATCAGAGCACTAGGTTAAATTCCTGTAGGCCGTACATCTAGTGTACAGGTGAAATTTTGGTATTAATGGTTTACAACTTCTTTTCAGCGTATAATGCCTCCGAGACGAGAGTTCCGTCAACGGTCAGGGAATGGTGGAGATGACCATGAACCTGCAGTGGAGCCTGATTTGAGGCAGACACTGGAACAGCTGGGTCAGACGTTAGCTTCTGTACTCCAGGATAGAGCTTCTCACGAAGTCTCTGATATTGAGAGAGCCCAGAGACTGGGGGCGACAATATTCATGGGTGACTCTAGCCCAGAGGAAGCTGAGGAGTGGATTACTCGCATGGAGCGGGTGTTTATGATTATGAGGTGTCCTCTAGAGGAGAGAGTTCTACTGGCCACATTTTTACTAGGTGGTTCTACTTACCACTGGTGGCACTCATTGGAGGTGTCAGGCTGGAATGTCCATACGGTTACTTGGCAGATTTTCCGGGAGCGCTTCTTGGAGCAGTTTTACCCTCGCTCACACCGGAGTGTTAAGGAGGCCGAGTTCTTGCATTTACAGCAAGGAGACATGACGGTGGCCCAGTATGAACAGAGATTCATAGCGCTGAGTCGCTTTGCACCGACGTTGGTAGCGACCGAGTCAGACAAGTGCCACAGATTTGAGAGTGGACTGCGGAGTGAGATTCGGTCAGCAGTTACGTCTATGGACCACACTTCGTTGAGGACTTTGGCTGATGCTGCAGCTCGAGTAGAGTTGAGTTTGGGTTTCCCAATGCCACAGCAGTACAGTGGGAACAGGAGACGTCGAGATCACTGGACTGCAGGATCCTCTAGTCAGGGACCATCAAAAAGAGGCAGTCATAGTTCTGGATCTTCTGGGAGATCTAGTACAGGCAGTGGCGGAGCTGGTCAGACACGGCAATCTTTTGCACAGTCTCGGGGTGCCTCAGTGCAGTTCAACAGGAGACAGGGTGGCAGATCTAGTGGCTTCAGTGATGCCGGTTGTTATTTCTGTGGGGAGCCTGGTCACATCAAGAGATTCTGTCCAGAACGACGTCCGGGCAGTAGTTCCTTTAGTCGTGGTGCGACTGATCCTAGCCTGAGTGCAGGACAGATGTATGATACTGCAGCTGAGAGGCAGACCTATTTCGGTGGGGCTGGTAGAGCTAGTGGCACCAACAGGCCCAGAGGCAGGTATGGGGATCGTGGTCGATCTTCAGGTACACCAGCTCGAGTGTTTGCCATGACGCAACAGGAAGCTCGAGTAGCACCGGATGTGGTCACGGGTACGTTATCCATTTTTAACCGCAATGCTTGTGTTTTATTAGATCCGGGAGCAACTCATTCTTTTATTTCTCGGGGTTTTGCATTGTTTGCGGATAGAGAATTGTCTCCAATTGGTTGGGACATGGGTATTAGTACTCCTACCGGAGATATGTTAGTGGCGAACCAAGTGATTCGCAGTTGTCCGGTGATGGTTGAAGGCCATGGTTTGGAGGTAGATTTAATCCCCTTAGACATTTTTGAGTTTGATGTGATTTTGGGGATGGATTGGTTGTCCATGCACCATGCCTCCATAGACTGTTATAATAAGACAGTAGTTTTTCGGAGTCCAGGATTTCCTGAACTTACATTTCGGGGAGATCGTAGGGTATTACCCTATGGAGTGATATCAGCGTTAACAGCTGAGAGATTGTTGAGAAAAGGTTGTGAGGGTTACTTGGCTCATGCGATAGATGCTCGGAATACTCCGATGAGAGTGGAAGATATTCCTGTGGTGAGTGAATTCTCTGATGTGTTTCCAGATGATCTTCCAGGATTACCACCACACCGTGAGATTGAGTTCACAATCGAGCTTTTGCCAGGTACTCAACCTATCTCACAGGCACCGTATAGGATGGCACCGGCAGAATTGCGAGAGTTAAAGACTCAGTTGCAGGACTTGGTGAATTTGGGATTTATTCGCCCAAGTGTTTCACCTTGGGGTGCACCAGTGTTATTTGTGAGGAAAAAGGATGGTGGGTTGAGGTTGTGTATCGACTACCGGAAGCTAAACATGGCTACGGTGCGGAATAAGTATCCTTTGCCAAGGATAGATGATTTGTTTGATCAACTTAAGGGGGCAAAATATTTTTCGAAAATTGACCTTCGATCCGGATACCACCAGTTGAGGATCAGAGAAGGGGATGTTGAGAAAACAGCTTTCAGGACTCGTTATGGTCATTATGAGTTCCTGGTGATGCCTTTCGGGTTGACTAATGCTCCAGCAGCATTTATGGATTTGATGAACAGGGTGTTCCAAAAGTATTTGGATCGGTTTGTGATTGTGTTCATTGATGACATCTTGGTGTATTCGAGGAGTGCTAAGGCACATGAGAAGCACTTAAGGTTGGTGCTGAATATGCTTAGGAAAAAGCATTTGTTTGCCAAATTCAGTAAATGCCAGTTTTGGTTGACCGAAGTTGGATTCTTAGGTCATGTGATTTCGGCTGAGGGTATCAGCGTAGATCCCCAAAAGATTGAGGCAGTGGCAAACTGGGAGCAACCGAGGACAGTGACAGAGATGAGGAGTTTTCTGGGTTTGGCAGGATATTATCGGCGGTTCGTAGAAGGATTTTCTACGATAGCAGGCCCATTGACACGGTTGACTAAGAAAGGAGTCAAGTTTGACTGGGATGCTGATTGTGAGCAGAGCTTCCAGGAGCTAAAGAGAAGATTGACTTCTGCTCCAGTATTAACCCTTCCAGATGGTAACGGGGGTTTTGAGGTATATAGTGATGCATCATTGCGGGGTATTGGCTGTGTGCTAATGCAGCATGGGAAAGTGATAGCATATGCTTCCAGACAACTTAAAACACATGAGAGGAATTACCCCACACATGATTTGGAGTTGGCTGCAGTAGTGCATGCACTGAAAATATGGAGACATTACTTGTACGGGGAGACGTGTCGGATCTTCACCGACCATAAGAGTTTAAAGTACTTGTTCACCCAGAAAGACCTGAATTTGAGGCAGAGAAGGTGGCTTGAGCTGATAAAGGATTATGATTGTACTATTGAGTACCACCCAGGAAAAGCCAATGTTGTGGCAGATGCCTTGAGCAGGAAATCTATGGGATCTTTGGCCCATTTGCATACAGTCTACTTACCGTTGCTGGTAGAGTTCCGTAGAGCAGGGATTGTACTGGACATGGATAGCCAGGGGGCTTTGTTGGCTAGTTTCCATGTGAGGCCTGTTCTGATTGATCGGATTATTGAGGCTCAACTCCAGGATCCTACATTGTGCATTATCAGGATAGAGTTAGAGGCTGGAAACAGGCAGGACTATGCGGTTAGGGATGATGGAGCATTGGTTAAGGATGGACGGTTGTGCGTACCGAATGAGCTGGAGCTAAAGAGGGAAATTCTTAATGAGGCTCATAGTTCGGCTTACGCTATGCATCCAGGAGGTACCAAGATGTATCATACCCTAAGGAAATATTATTGGTGGACTGGGATGAAAAGGGAGATTGCTGAGTTTGTGAGTAGATGCCTGACGTGCCAGCAAGTGAAAGCAGAGAGGCAGAAACCATATGGGACATTGCAACCATTACCTATTCCGGAATGGAAGTGGGATCACATTACGATGGATTTTGTGTATAAACTCCCAAGGACACGGAAAGGACATGATGGGATATGGGTAATTGTGGATAGACTCACGAAGTCTGCACATTTCTTGCCAGTGCGAGAAGATTTTCGGATGAGTCGGTATGCCAAATTGTTCGTGGATGAGATCATACGGCTGCATGGAACTCCAGAGTCTATTGTTTCGGACAGGGATCCGAGATTTACGTCCAGGTTTTGGCGGAGTTTGCAGAAGGAATTTGGCACCACATTGCATTTCAGTACAGCCTTTCATCCTCAGACGGATGGTCAATCTGAGAGAACAATCCAGGTTTTGGAGGATATGATGAGAGCTTGTGTACTACAGTTTAAAGGGAACTGGGATTCACACTTGTCTCTGATGGAATTCGCATATAATAACAGTTACCAGTCAAGCATCGGGATGTCACCTTTCGAGGCACTGTATGGGAGGCAGTGCAGAACACCTTTGTGTTGGAGTGAAATAGGTGAAAGGAAACTGTTAACACTAGAGTTGGTGGATTTGACTGAGGAAAAGATTAGAATCATCAGAGAAAGGTTGAAGATAGCTCAGGATCGCCAGAAGAGCTATGCAGACCGCAGAACCAGAGACCTTGAGTTTGAGGTTGGTGATTGGGTGTTCTTGAAACTATCTCCTTGGAAGGGAGTGGTACGTTTTGGTAGACGGGGAAAACTGAGTCCTCGCTACATTGGTCCATATGAGATTTTGGAAAGGATAGGACCAGTGGCATATCGTATATCTTTACCCTCGGAATTATCCAGAGTTCATGATGTCTTTCATGTATCTTTGCTCCGGAAATATCTGTTTGATGAGTCTCATGTGTTGGAAGAGCAACCACTTGAGCTGAAAGACGACTTGACATTTGAGGAGCAACCAGTGCAAATTCTGGATTGGAAGGAAAAGGTACTTCGCAGAAAGACTATTCCTCTAGTTAAAGTGTTGTGGAGGAACCATAACGTGGAGGAAGCCACGTGGGAAACTGAGGAACTAATGCGGGCACAGTATCCTCATTTATTTCATGATTAGGAATGAATTTCGGGGACGAAATTTCCTAAGGGGGGTAGATTGTAACAACCCGGACTTTTCATAATTGATTTATTGCAATTATTTTATTAAATGACGATTTTACCCTTGGTCGGTAAAGGGCTTGGAAATCAAGTTTTATTTCGAGACACTTTTGGTGTTGTTTCGGGTACCGTTGCGTAGGTCTCGAACTCACGAGTTCGTAGACAGGCGGCACGCAGGAAACGGAGTTCGTATACGGAAGTTGTGGGTCTAGATGAGTAAGGGCATTTTGGTAAATTGCCATAGATGGGAGATATTTTACCTCAATTATTTTACATCTTCATTTCATCTTATCTCCTTATCTGCACTCACTCATTCACTCTGTAACAAAGACAACACAAACACAACCCATACATTGAACCGAAACCGAGAGAAAAACCAAAAGAGAAACCAAAAGTCAACGACGGATTCAAGGCTTTAACTTCCCATTTGGATCAACTAATCGTATTCTACTCTTTCCCACGATCACAACCGTACCAACCATCGAAGGAGAGGACCACGGTGGAAGCCGAGCCGAGTAAAGGAAGTTTCGGATCTTTGGATCGATTTTCCGGCTTATAGAGGTACGTGTTTGATGTTTTGAGGTTATATTTGGATTCCTGGGTTTGAGTAGATAGATTTAGACGTAAAATTTGTGTAAAACGGTTGAGTTTTGAGGAAGTTGTAAAGCTTGGAATTTCGGTCGGAAATGGCGGATTCCGGCGAACCAGACGGCGGCGGAGGTGGCGGTCCGGTCATCTTCTCCGGCCAGCCTCCGGCGACGGTGACGGCGTCCGGTTGTCTTCTCCGGCGAGTCACCGGTGACCGGTCGGGTCGAGTTGAACCGGTCGGGTGGAGTTGAACCGGTCGGGTCGAGTTGAACCGGGTCAGGTTGAGCCGAACCGGGTTGGACCGGTTCAGGCGCGTGGTTACTGTAGCAGGCGCGTGACCGGCGCGTGAGGGCGCGTGGGCGCGTGTGCCGACCTTCCGGCGGCGCGTGGCGGCGCGTGGGGTCGAGGCTGACGTCACGGCGGCGCGTGGTAACTAGTTTCGGACGTTCTGAATCTGTTGGTACAGGTTTCAGGTTGATCGGACATCGTTTAGAGGTCGTTTTAAGTGTCCGAAGTTGCTGTGATTTTAGGAACAGCATGTATAGACTTCCCGAGGTTTAGGAAGTTGTTATATACGAGTCTTATTACTAGCCGGTAATCCCGATTGTTATTTTTGACAGGCGATATCGTTCCGGGAACCTCAGAGGAACGAGTGAGACGGGATTGAGCTAGCTTGAACAGGTTTGTGAGTGGACTTTGTTTTATAAACTGAATTGCATGCATCAAAATATCTTTGGTAAATACGGTTATGTATTGTGGCATTGAATTTCTGAATGTTAGAAATGATTTCTAGACATATGTTCTCCACTATTTCAGTTAAAGTATGATAGTCGAGATATGCCGACTGATATGATATGATAGTCGAGATATGCCGACTGATATGATATGATAGTCGAGATATGCCGACTGATATGATATGATAGTCGAGATATGCCGACTGATATGATATGATAGTCGAGATATGCCGACTGATATGATATGACAGTCGAGATATGCCGACTGATATGATATGATAGTCGAGATATGCCGACTGATATGATATGACAGTCGAGATATGCCGACTGATATGATATGACAGTCGAGATATGCCGACTGATATGATATGACAGTCGAGATATGCCGACTGATATGATATGACAGTCGAGATATGCCGACTGATATGATATGACAGTCGAGATATGCCGACTGATATGATATGACAGTCGAGATATGCCGACTGATATGATATGATAGTCGAGATATGCCGACTGATATGATATGATAGTCGAGATATGCCGACTGATATGATATGCTAGTCGAGATATAGGCCGACTGATGTGATAGCATAGTACAGAGAATTGTGATACAGTACTAGCACACCCCAAGGGATACCCTGGTGGCTAGTGGATGTGTCGATGACAGTGGATTTGAGATGTTATGTGTCTAGGTGGAAATAAATGATTTTGAACATGAAAATGCCGGTGATTTAAAGATGATGTTTTTATAACATGAATTGTTTATGTGATGCATGCATGGTTTTATAAATGGAGGGGGAAAAAGGTAATATTCCTTGGAAAGCGTTTTATAAACGATTATTTTTGTCCACTCACAACTTTTGTGTTTAAACCCCCTTCAGGCCGTAGAGTTGACGAGGACAGTATCTCGAGGCAGAGGCATTAGCACTTCCGCTACGCTGTGTAGTTGTACTTGAGTAGGATATCTAATTTGTACATTGATCCTACTTAGACGCTCTGATATTCTTGTATTTGGTTGGTATTTACTTACGGGAATTTTAAGTGCTTAAATCCCTTGTCTGACAAGAGAAATTATTTATTGTTATTATATTATGCTAAGGAGTGAAGGGTATTTGGGAACCTTTCCTTAGGTTGTCAGACGGGATCAGGGTTCTTCCCGGGTTTCGAGGGGAAATTCGGGACGGGTCCTGACATTTTATAAATCAAAGTACCCAAAGTTACATATGAGTTTTTGAGTTCACATTTTATTATAGGGTTTTTACTTCAAATGCCTCTTGAACTCGTCATCCAATCTCAATTTCCCCGTTAAGCTAAATTTTGTCTCACTTAATCCTTTGAACATAACTTCCGTCAATCCCGTTACCCAATTTCCATTAAATCATTTTTAACTTCTATTATATCTTTTAACTTTGCTGATGTGGTAAAATTATCTATTAAAATATAAAAATATGTCAAGAGATATTAATATAATAAATATTTGTATTAAAAAAAAAATTAATGGTGAGAAAAAAATAGACAAATTAAAATTAATTTGATTTCATCATCATCTTCAACCTCATTATCGCCTTCTTCAAACCCTCGACAACCAAAGTTCTCTCTCTCATAATCCCATAAGCCCCTCTCAACCGCTTAGAACCCACACCAAAGATCCATTCCATACGCATTTCTGATGCCAATTTGGGTTTTGGAGAGAGGGTTTTATCTGCTGCTGGTTCCGCTTTTGTCTCTGCAATTCTCGTTAACCCTATCGATCTTGCTAAGGTTTGAAATTTCGGGGACTATTGGATTCTTATATTATTGAGTCTTTCTGGAAGATGCTCATATGTTCATTTCCAATAATCTGGGATTGAAATTATATTTTCTTTTTAAGAAACTCTTTGACAAGATCATATGTTGTCGTTGTTGTGAATTAATAAATTCTATTAATTTGAAGTTACCCTTTTGAACTGATTGCTCTCTGCTTGAAAAATGAGTCATTTGTGAACCTTGCATGTATAAAGAGACCCTCCAGTAGTAGTGGTGGTGCACAGAGCGCGCCCTCGACTGGGGTCTCGGCGATGGACCCGATCTGATTGTGGTCGACGGTGGTGAAGCCACTTTGTTGATCCATGAGTGTGTCAAGGCCGATGAGGAGTTTGATGAGAAGAGCGGGACTGTTGATGTAGGACATGTTGGTTGGTGTTTCTGAGGAGACAGAGATTGTATGATTTGAATCAAATGCATACTAGTGAGTTGTGGAGCTTTGTTGATCCCTGCGATCAATATCAAGGACTGTCACCAAGAGCAAAGTATGCATTTCCCAGATCTGGGTGGACGGCAGAAATGAGGTTGAAGATGATGATGATTAGAAACATTATTAGAAAATTATATTTCTCATTTTGAACAACTTAAACATTGAAAGGGATAGTATTGGACAAACTACAAAAGCATCTCCAACTTATTTGGTTGTTTTACAATGAAAAACAAGAATAGGTATATTAAATAATCGTTTTCATTGGTATGAATAAAAATGGACCACAAAACAAATACAATTATGGCACAAAAATGTATCACGTTTAATTTATTTTGAACACAACCATCTTGTATTCTTGCCTAGCTAATTAAGAGTTTATCAACTTTGACCCTGACAGTGATGTACTTCAACTGTTCAACCCAACCTCAATTTCTTCAGAATCTTCTCATGTAGATCCATCATCGTCGGATTTTCAACCGTTCGGAGTTTTCAGTTCAATTCTTGACATCAGAATAAGTATAGACTGTTTCCACCGCTGGATTCTTTTCGGTTCTTGACACACTGATATGCCAATAGCTTCGACTTTCATCTATAAATTCTTGATGGATTTCAACATATCGTTCTCGCCGCCATTTGAATCGAAAAATCTTCCAGTTAAGCTAACAAATACATTCATTTTTTCAAAAGAAAACTGATATAGATACATAAAAAGTTTGTTCCTAAAAGGGCCTCAGATTCAATTGAGTTTCTCATTACATCTCATCAAGATGAGATAATCAAGCAATGTAGGCAAAATATGTTTTAATCATCACAGGCCTCATCTCTAATTCTGTAGAACAAAAATTACGTTAAATAAAAAATCAATTATTCTACACAATAACCAAAAATCACTCGCATCAAAATAGGGGTTTAACATTTAGGAAGTGTTAAAAAAACCCAGATACAGAAGAAATAAAAATTGAAAAGAAGCAAAAATGAATCTGAAATCGGAATTGTGATGCCACTCTTTCCCCACGCCGATAATCGCTGCTGTTTTTGGCAAACAAAAACAGAAATGGAGGTAACTGCGAATGGGAATCAGAAACGGAGTTTGTTTTTGGTGGTTCCAAGGGGAGGATGGGGGCGAAGTTATTTATAAGGGGAAATTTGTTAGGGTTTGTTGAAGATAGATTATGATTTATGACTCTTTTGAGTGGGTTGGCCCAATTACTATCGGATCCGATATAGGGCCCGTGATTTTGCGGTTCTGACTTCTGAGCCCGAAAAGTGGAAACAAACCCGAAACAAGGGACTTCTGGGTTTCGGAGGGTTGAGTCCGAGATCCTTTCCTTACAAATCCCAATTCCAAACTTAGATATTTTCGGGTCCCACTTATCGGAAGAAAGGGGTGTATGCACTCAAACCATCGTCTAGCGATTACCTTAGATAATTTATTATATTCAAACATGTTGAAGGAATAAGTGAAGAAATTTTATTCAAGATGCTCCCGAAGTGTTGAAGCAGAAAATAAAAATAATAATATTAAAAGTAAAATCAGATATATGGGCTTCAGCATTAAGAAAAGATTGATGGGTCGGTAAAATTGAATTTCAAGGCGACATGACATATATTTAGTAGCAGATAATTATAAAAATAAAAATAAACAAACAAATATTTGAATCTGAATTGAGAGTTATCATCATATCTAGGTGAGGGATCATTTTGAAATTTGAAATACAATTATCATTGCTAATTTAAATTCAAAATGGCCTATTTGCATCTGATCTCCTTCCCCTATAAATAGGAGCCTCTGTGAGGAAAGGAAGTTAGAAAAAAGAAAGAGTGAAAAGAAAAGAGGAAAACAGAGAGAAGTTAAAGTCAGAGAGCGAAGAGAGAAAAGAAAACTCAGCGAAAAGAGGAAGAGAGAAAAGAAAGAAAGGGAAGGAAAGAAGTCCAGCGGAGAGAAAAGAAAAGCAGAGCAAAAAAGAAGAAAGGAAAAGAAAGAAAGAAGAAAGTGAGTTTTCAGAATTCACTATCTTGAGCAGAAAGAGTTCGTTCACAGTGATCCTGAAGCCCACAAAAATTAAAGGTATAAAATGGTCCTTCTATTCTGCTCTCTGAATCCTTCAAATGGTATAAACGTGAGACTCTCTGTAAATAAAAAATAATAATATTTATGTATGTATAAAAATAATTATATATATAGACATATTTCGAGAAATCTAACATTGCAAGTCTGATGTTCATAACCATCAGAGAAGAGAGAAGTGAATGATCATGATCATTCGGGCCGAGCCGAGGCAGTAAGCGATGTTCTATGGACGATCATGATCATCCGAGAAAACAACATTCTTGAATGAAAATAGTCGATCATGATCGACCAGAAAATTATGATATTCATGGAAATGGACGATCATGATCGTCCGAGCAAATATGATATTCATAAACATCAACATCAGAGAAGTGAATGATCATGATCGTTCGTGGCAAGGAAGCATGCGAAGCTCACTACCTTGAAGGAAATGGACGATCATGATCGTCCGAAAAGTAGGCGACGTTCATGGACGTCATGGTTGATCACGATCGGCCGAGAAAGTATGATGTTCATGAACATGAGTGGACCGTCCATACAAAAGCAAAAACAAAAAGGAAGTTCAAGCAGAGGTCGGTTGTGGTGCAAAACAAAAGAAGGTTCTCTTACTTGATGCTCGTATCAATATCCGCAGAGCAAGGCCGCAGAGCAAGGAAGCTTGCTGTATATCATCCAACAATGGCTGTCAAGAAAGAATCAGAAAAGGTCATGTAGCAAACTACGATCAAATATTCCAAGTTTGCATTAATGCAGAAAACACTTCATATAAATGAAGACCAATTCACAGCAGAAATTCTTCAAATTCATTATATACTCTAAAGCAGTCAAAACAAATGAAGATGGGTTCATTGCGATGCATGCGGCGGCGTAAAGAAAGAGTTCATTTATGGACTTTCAAGCCTACAAAGAGTGAGGAAGGTTTCCTCCTATAAATCATATGGACTCAAAGCTATAGACAAAATGAGAAGATATATATTCTCTCAAAGGTCAACAATCATGATAATGGCGGCCTGCTATTTTGCGATGACCATGGCAGCATGGAGGAAAAGATGAAGTAGCGATTTCTCATGCATGAAGGGAAAGGAAGTTAATAAAGCTACAGACAAAAAAGCTAGTAGCAAGGCGTGGTGTGGACCAACTAAAGCTAGTAGCAACTTTGTTAAATAAAACAAATATGATCTTACCACTCAAAGAAAGCTTCGAAGACGAGTAGCGGGGAAAAGAAAATAAACCAGCAAGCAGCGATGAGCACGAGAAAACTGAGAAAGAGGCGGAGGATGACGAGTAAAGGAGTAGTCCGTTTCTTGTATGAGCAATTATCCAAGTTTTAATCTTGGAGCTAATCTGATCGTCAGATAATGATCAGGCTTGAAGTAGAGGCCTATTGGAAGGCAAACTCATATCAAAAAAATTTACTTCGGCAGATGCATCTGAAGCCAAGCTCAGAAATCCAATGCAGTTGGGCCCAAAAATAATTAACGAGTCATCAAAATAATCATTAATTAAGTCCAAGTCATCATAAAAGCTTAATCCGCTACTAAATCTCCCAGGCCCAAAAACTCCATTATCTAAGCCCAAATTTGTCAAAAATTCAAAAATACTTCACAACTACGCCAGTTTGATCCTATCAAAGGTACATGGTTAATCTAAAATTAACCTAGATGCAAGACCCCACCGCGCCCACCCCCCTCTAGAATTAACAACAACCCCCCCGGTGGGTAATCTAGAATTAACCTAGGGTGGACAAGCTCAAGAGACGTGATATGAGTTGAGCATTAACTAATGTCTTGTTTATCATCATGTGACCAAACCGCCAGAGTACGACTACATTGTAACCAGAATCTAAATAAAGCGTAAGCTTTAAATCAATCAGTTTATGTTTACTGAATACTAATTAGGTGCGAGTAAAAAGTATCAAAACTAAGATTCATACTCAGTAGTTAGACCCGATGCTCATTTAAAAATCCAAAACCACTTTGAACATAAAAGCAAGATAAGCTAATAGTTGTGCTAGCTTGATATTGAGTGATGAGTGATACATTACACTTAGAATAACGAACTCGGCATATATAAGTGTCGAACTCAAAAATTTCTATTATATAATGAGTAAGAATATCCTATGGCTCTAACACTAGAGTCTTTATTAGGGTAGTTTCGCATTCTCACATTCCTAATCATTCTCTTGATTTCTAACCTTACCGCTAAATAAATCAAAAGAAAATTACAAATATCTTCGGGATTATCCCAAGTAATGAGGGAGAGTGGGAAAATGGGTTATGATTAGAATAGGTCTATTGTTCGAATCCAAATGTAAAAAAAAGAAAAACAATTACAAAAGTAAGTGTAGATGTAACGACCCGAACATTTAATTCGTAAATTGCTGTAATTTAATTTGGAAAAAGATGAAATTATCCTTGGTTTTAAAGGGGGCGCGGAAGTCAATTTTGTGTGGAGCCATTTGACAGTTCTTGCGGGTACCGTTGCGTAGGTCTCAAACTCACGAGTTCGTAGAGAGGCGGCACACGGAAAATGGAGACCGTGCGAGAAAATGTCGGGTCTCGATTATTCAGGGGTATTTTGGTAATTTGGCTTGAGTCTATGTACTTAAACCTTCAACCCAGGCTGCACAAGGGAGTTGTCATTTTAATCATCCTTTCCCACATCAGACCGCGACACCGACTGAACCAAACACGTCCGATTTTAGACCTTCAAATCCAAGGAACGTCAGCCAATTTGGTGGAAACCATCATCTTCTGCTTCTTCCCGCGAGCAGAACCGTACCCACCACCGAAGGCGGCAGCTGCGGGAGACACTGAACGGAGGAAAAAGAAACCGACGTGCTCCGATCCATTTTCTGATCGGTACATGCAGTACTGCTCCGGACACTGCAGAGGAGCGTACGACGCGGGATTGAGCTATCGGTGAGTGGACTTTGGTTTATAAATTGTAATGCATGCAGGAAAGTATCTTTGAGTTAAATGCTATGGCTATTATATATTTTTGTGATATGTTTCCGGGATTTAGAACTTATTACTGGACACAGGTTTTACATATTTCAGTGAAAATGTGTTTTGAGGAAATGACCTGGTTTTTGGACTCGATTTTGATATCGTTTTAATGTGGTAATTATGGAGTCCATGGTTTCGGGTTAAACCCGTATTTATGATTTTACTGGATTTGGCCATAGATGATTTTTCAATGAATTTGGCTTAGGCCAAGAAACAAGGATTTCAAAAAACGAATTTTGGTTTTCACTGGTTTTTCTGTCCCTGAGGGTCAAGGTTTTCTCCGACTGGCATTGAGGAGTTTTGCTCTGCTGGTTACGAGGGCTCCGACAATGGTGTTGAGGGGTTTTGCTCGGCCAGGTCGCGAGGGTTGTCTATGCGTAGCATAGGGCTCTGCACAACTCGAGGTATATCGGGTGTGTGGAGGGTATTTCGGGACAGTGGATTATGTTATATTTTGATATACATTTTGTGTCCAGGTAAAGGATTTTAAACTCATGTGAAGAGGATTTTCAAACTATATTGTGGACCACGGTGTGTTTTTCATTATACAGATTTTGCGTGGGTCCAACCAAGTGGTTTTAAAGGAAAATGGAATTACAGTGATTTTCATATGATGATTTATTATTATTAACTGTTTTATGTAATGCATGCATGATTTTATTCGTGGAGAGGGAAAAAGGTATGTTTTCCTCGGAAATAGTTTTTAAATGATTATTTTTGTCCACTCACAATTTTGATGTTTTAAATCCCCTCCAGGTTATTGAGTTGACGTGGGCAGATCTAAAGGCGGAGGCATTATAGTTTAACTGCGCGTTTATCGAGAGTAGGATATTATCTGTGTATTAATTTATCCTACCTAGATGCTCTGATAAATCTGTTGGATTATTTGTAATTATTGGTAGTTATTCGGACAGAGGTTGGGTTGAAAGTTTGTGTGCTATCTGATCCTGTGTTTGACAGGTGGATGACGGTTAGCTAGTTTTAAGGATAAATTTTGTCGGATTTTTGGCAGAATTCTCATAATTGTTTGCCATGGCTTAAGGGTATTTTGGGTAATTTTTAAGTTGTCAAACGGGAGCATGACCTTTTTCGGGTTTCGAGGGGAAATTCGGGATGGGTTCTGTCAACTTGGTATCAAAGCACTAGGTTTAAATTCCTGTAGACCGTACACTTAGTGTACATCTTATTGTGTTATTGGTGATTTATGGATCTTTCAGCGTAATGCCTCCGAGACGCGAGCCCCATCAACGGTCTGGAAATGGTGCGGACACACCTGAACCCGTAGGAGAGCCGAATTTGAGGCAAACCCTGGATCAATTGGGTCAGACTTTGACTACGGTACTTCAGGGTAGGACTACTACTGAAGTATCTGATATTGAGCGAGCCCAGAGGTTGGAGGCGACCGTATTTACGGGCGAGTTAGGCCCGGAGGATGCGGATGAGTGGCTTACTCGTTTGGAACGAGTGTTTGCTGTTATGAGGTGCCCTCCGGAGGATAGGGTGCGGTTGGCCATAATTCTTTTAGGTGGTTACGCATACCGCTGGTGGCATGCCTTGCAGCAGACAAGCTGGGATGTTTGTACCTTTACTTGGGAGACTTTCCGGGAGCGCTTCCTCGAACAGTTTTATCCTCGTTCATATCTAAATGCTAGAGAGGTTGAGTTCCTGCAGTTACAGCAGGGGGATATGACAGTGGAACAGTATGAGCAGCGATTTCTTGAATTGTCAAGTTTTGTACCGGCTCGTGTGGTGACAGAGATGGATAAATGCCGGAGGTGAGGGTAGAGGATATTCCTGTGGTGAATGAGTTTCCAGATGTGTTTCCAGAGGATCTTCCTGGGTTGCCACCTCACCGGGAAGTTGAGTTCACTATAAAGCTTCTTCCAGGCACTCAATCAATATCCCAGGCACCGTACAAAATGACACCGGCTGAGTTAAGAGAGTTGAAGACTCAATTGCAGGACTTGGTGGATATGGGATTTATTCGACCAAGTGTATCACCTTGGGGTGCGCCGGTATTATTTGTAAGGAAAAAGGATGGTGGTTTGAGGCTTTGTATCGACTATCGGCAGAAAAACAAGTTTACGGTACGGAATAAGTATCCTTTGCCACGAATTGATGATATGTTCGATCAATTGAAAGGGGCGAAATATTTTTCTAAAATTTACCTTCGATCCGGATACCATCAGTTGAGAATCAGGGAAGTGGATGTTCCTAAAACAACTTTTAGGACCCGCTATGGGCATTATGAGTTCCTGGTGATGCCTTTTGGATTAACTAATGCCCCGGTAGCATTTATGGATTTGATGAACAGGGTATTTCGACGTTATTTGGATCAGTTTTTGATTGTGTTCATCGATGACATCTTGATATATTCGAAGAGTGCTAAGGCACATGAGCAACACTTGAGGTTGGTACTGAATATGCTGAGGAAAAAGCAACTGTTTGCCAAGTTCAATAAATGTCAGTTTTGGTTGACTAGTGTGGGATTCCTAGGTCATGTGATTTATGCTGAGGGTATCAGCGTGGATCCCCAAAAAGTTGAGACAATGGCAAACTGGGAACAACCAAAGACAATGTCAGAGGTGAGGAGTTTTCTAGGTTTAGCGGGATATTATTGGCGATTCGTAGACGGATTCTCTACGATAGCTGCCCCGTTAACTCGGTTGACGAGGAAAGGGGTCCAGTTTGATTGGGATGCTAAGTGTGAACAAAGTTTTCAAGATCTTAAGATGAGGTTAACTTCTGCCCCAGTGTTAACCTTTCCGGATGGTAACGGGGGATTTGAGGTGTATAGTGATGCATCATTACGAGGATAGGTTGTGTACTGATGCAACATGGAAAGGTAATAGCTTATGTGTCCAAGCAACTTAAACCGCATGAGTTGAATTATCCCACGTATGATTTAGAATTAGCAGCAGTGGTGCATGCACTGTAGATTTGGAGACACTATTTGTATGGGGAAACATGTTGAATCTTCACCGACCATCACAGTCGATTGTATCAGACAGAGATCCCAGGTTTACTTCAAGGTTTTGGCGGAGTTTGCAGAAATCCCTAGGAACTACCTTACATTTCAGTATAGCTTTTCATCCTCAGACTGACGGTCAGTCGGAGAGGACAATTCAGATTATGGAGGATATGATGAGAGCTTGTGTACTGCAATTTAAAGGGAACTGGGATTCACACCTGGCTTTAATGGAGTTTGCATACAATAACAGCTATCAATCTAGTATTGGAATGGCACTTTTTGAAGCCCTATATGGGTGATAGTGCAGGACACCGATATGCTGGACTGAGGGAGGTGAGAGACGACTGTTGACACCAGAAGTTGTGGAAATGACTAAGGAAAAGATTCAGATCATCAGGGAAAGGCTGAAGACAGCTCAGGACCGCCAGAAGAGTTATGCAGATCGGCGGATCAGAGATCTTGAATTTGAAGTCGGAGATTGGGTTTTCTTGAAATTATCCCCTTGGAAAGGAGTCGTACGTTTTGGTAGACGAGGGAAACTGAGTCCTCGCTACATTGGGCCGTATGAGATTGTTGAGAGGATAGGGCAAGTGGCGTACAAACTTGCTCTACCCTCGGAACTGTCAAGGGTTCATAATGTTTTTCATGTTTCCATGCTCCAGAAGTACCTGTATGATGAGTCTTATGTATTGGAAGAACAACCACTTGAGCTGAGCGATGATTTAACTTTTGAGGAACAACCAGGGCAACTTCTGGATTGGAAAGAAAATGTATTGCGCAGAAAGACTATTCCTCTAATTAAAGTTCTGTGGAGGCATCAAAACGTGGAAGAGGCCACGTGGGAAACCGAAGCACTGATACGGGCACAACATCCACATTATTCCAGTGACAGGTATAAGTTTCGAGGACGAAATTTCTTTAAGGGGGGTGAGTTGTAACGACCCGGACATTTAATTCGTAAATTGCTATAATTTAATTTAGGAAAAGACGAAATTACCCTTGGTTTTAAAGGGGGCGCGGAAGTCAATTTTGTGTGGAGCCATTTGACAGTTCTTGTGGGAACCGTTGCGTAGGTCTCGAACTCACTAGTTCGTAGATAGGCGGCACGCGGAAAATGGAGACCGTGCGAGAAAATGTTGGGTCTCAATTATTCAGGGGTATTTTGGTAATTTGGCTTGAGTCTATGTACTTAAACCTTCAACCCAAGCTGCACAAGGGAGTTGTCATTTTAATCATCCTTTCCCACATCAGAGCGCAACACCGACTCACCGACTTAACCAAACACGTCCGATTTTAGACCTTTAAATCCAGGGAACGTCAGCCAATTTGGTGGAAACCATCATCTTTTGCTTCTTCCCGCGAGCAAAACCGTACCCACTACCGAAGGCGGCAGCCGCGGGAGATACCTAACAGAGGAAAAAGAATTTGACGTGTTCCGATCCATTTTCTGATCGGTACAGGCAGTACTGCTCCGGACACTGCAGAGGAGCGTACGACTCGGGATTGAGCTATCGGTGAGTGGACTTTGGTTTATAAATTGTAATGCATGTAGGAAAGTATCTTTGAGTTTAATGCTATGGCTATTATATATTGTTGTGATAAGTTTCCGGGATTTAGAACTTATTACTAGACACAGGTTTTACATATTTCAGTGAAACTGTGTTTTGAGGAAATGGCCTGGTTTTTGGACTCGATTTTGATATCGTTTTAATGTGGTAGTTATGGAGTCCATGGTTTCGGGTTAGACCCGTATTTATGATTTTACTGGATTTGGCCATAAATGATTTTTCAATGAATTTAGCTTAGGCCAAGAAACAAGGATTTCAAAAAACGAATTTTGGTTTTTCAAGGGCTCCGACACTGGTGTTGAGGGCTTTTACTCCGTCGGGTCGCGAGGGTTGTCTACACGTAGCACAGGACTCTGCACAACTCGAGATATATCGGGTGTGTGGAGGGAATTTCGGGACAGTGGATTATGTTATGTTTTGATATACATTTTGTGTCTAGGTAAAGGATTTTAAACTCTTGTGAAGAGGATTTTCAAACTATATTGTGGACCACGGTGTGTTTTTCATTATACAGATTTTGCATGGGTCCAACCAAGTAGTTTTAAAGAAAAATGGAATTACGGTGATTTTCAGATGATGTTTTATTATTATTAAATGTTTTTTGTAATGCATGCATGATTTTATTCGTGCAGAGGGAAAAAGGTATGTTTTCCTCGGAAAAAGGTATGTTTTCCTCGGAAATAGTTTTTAAATGATTATTTTTGTCCACTCACAATTTTGATGTTTTAAATCCCCTCCAGGCTATTGAGTTGACGTGAGCAGATCTAGAGGCGGAGGCATTAGAACTTATTACTAGACACAGGTTTTACATATTTCAGTGAAACTGTGTTTTGAGGAAATGGCCTGGTTTTTGGACTCGATTTTGATATCGTTTTAATGTGGTAGTTATGGAGTCCATGGTTTCGGGTTAGACCCGTATTTATGATTTTACTCGATTTGGCCATAAATGATTTTTCAATGAATTTAGCTTAGGCCAAGAAACAAGGATTTCAAAAAACGAATTTTGATTTTTCAAGGGCTCCGACACTGGTGTTGAGGGGTTTTACTCCGTCGGGTCGCGAGGGTTGTCTACACGTAGCACAGGACTCTGCACAACTCGAGATATATCGGGTGTGTGGAGGGAATTTCGGGACAGTGGATTATGTTATGTTTTGATATACATTTTGTGTCTAGGTAAAGGATTTTAAACTCTTGTGAAGAGGATTTTCAAACTATATTGTGGACCACGGTGTGTTTTTCATTATACAGATTTTGCATGGGTCCAACCAAGTAGTTTTAAAGAAAAATGGAATTACGGTGATTTTCAGATGATGTTTTATTATTATTAAATGTTTTTTGTAATGCATGCATGATTTTATTCGTGCAGAGGGAAAAAGGTATGTTTTCCTCGGAAAAAGGTATGTTTTCCTCGGAAATAGTTTTTAAATGATTATTTTTGTCCACTCACAATTTTGATGTTTTAAATCCCCTCCAGGCTATTGAGTTGACGTGAGCAGATCTAGAGGCGGAGGCATTATAGTTTAATTGCGCATTTATCGAGAGTAGGATATTATCTGTGTATTAATTTATCCTACCTAGATGATATGATAAATCTGTTGGATTGTTTGTAATTATTGGTAGTTATTCGGACAGAGGTTGGGTTGAAAGTTTGTGTGCTATCTGATCCCTTGTCTGATAGGTGGAGGACGGTTAGCTAGTTTTTAAGGAGAAATTCTGCTGGATTTTTGGCAGAATTCTCATAATTTTTTGCCAGGGCTTAAGGGTATTTTGGGTATTTTGTTAAGTTGTGAGACGGGAGTAGGACCTTTTTCGGGTTTCGAGGGGAAATTCGGGATGGGTCCTGTCAACTTGGTATAAGAGCACTAGGTTTAAATTCCTGTAGATCGTACACTTAGTGTACATCTGATTGTGTTATTGGTGATTTATGGATCTTTCAGCGTAATGCCTCCGAGACGCGAGCCCCATCAACGGTCTGGAAATGGTGCGGACACACCTGAACCCGTAGGAGAGCCAAATTTGAGGCAAACCCTGGATCAATTGGGTCAGACTTTGACTACGGTACTTCAGGGTAGGACTACTACTGAAGTATCTGATATTGAGCGAGCCCAGAGGTTGGAGGCGACCGTATTTACGGGCGAGTTAGGCCCGAAGGATGCGGATGAGTGGCTTACTCGTTTGGAACGAGTGTTTGCTGTTATGAGATGCCCTCCGGAGGATAGGGTGCGGTTGGCCATAATTCTTTTAGGTGGTTACGCATACCGCTGGTGGCATGCCTTGAAGCAGACAAGCTGGGATGTCTGTACCTTTACTTGGGAGACTTTCCGGGAGCACTTCCTCGAACAGTTTTATCCTCGTTCATATCTAAATGATAGAGAGGTTGAGTTCCTGCAGTTACAGCAGGGGGATATGACAGTGTGTTTTTCTTTATACAGATTTTGTGTGGGTCCAACCAAGTGGTTTTAAAGAAAAATGGAATTCTGGTGATTTTCAGATGATTTTTTATTATTATTAAATGTTTTATGTAATGCATGCATGATTTTATTCGTGGAGAGGGAAAAAGGTATGTTTTCCTCGGAAATAGTTTTTAAATGATTATTTTTGTCCACTCACAATTTTGATGTTTTAAATCCCCTCTAGGCTATTGAGTTGTCGTGGGCAGATCTAGAGGTGGAGGCATTACAGTTTAACTGCGCGTTTATCGAGAGTAGGATATTATCTATGTATTAATTTATTTTACCTAGATGCTTTGATAAATCTGTTGGATTGTTTGTAATTATTGGTAGTTATTCGTACAGAGGTTGGGTTGAAAGTTTGTGTGCTATCTGATCCCTTGTCTGACAGGTGGAGGGCGATTAGCTAGTTTTTAAGGGGAAATTCTGCCGGATTTTTTTGCAGAATTCTCATAATTGTTTGCTAGGGCTTAAGGGTATTTTGGGTATTTTGTTAAGTTGTCAGACGGGAGCAGGACCTTTTCCGGGTTTCAAGGGGAAATTTGGGATGGGTCCTGTCAGTAGAAAGAAAGACGGTCATCATAAAAAAATCACATTTTTTAAAGAGCAAATTATATTTTAGTACTCTGTGTTTTACACCAAATTTCAGAGTTATACATAATCTTTCAAATTTTGCATTTTAGTGGCATGCACTCTTTAAACGTGATAACTTGACTTCACTATTAACTATTCTGTTAAAAAATCCATTAAATGTTGATGTGTTACTAATGAGACCTATCTTTTATAAAGATAAGTTTGTCAGGTAGATAAAAAAAACAATGAAAAAAATCAAATTGAAACCAAGCAATAAAAATTGAACCAAATAAATAAATAAACAACCTTGTTTTGCCATGATGATCAGAAAGAAGGTTGTTTATTTATTTATTTTTATTGTTTGTTTTTAATTTGAGTTTTGTTATTATTATTTTTATGGGCAAATATCACTTTACACTTCAAGATTTTGGGGGTCAATTTGAAAATGGACCACTAGGTTTCAATTTCATCATTTTACTTCATGTGGTTAAGAGATTTCATCAATTTACTCCATCTTCCTATTTCAACTATTAAATCATCAATTAATGTATCACTAATAGGACCTACCTTTTAAAGCTAAATTTGGGGGTCAATTTCAGAATGGACTACTAATTTTCAATTTCATCATTTTACTCCATGTGGTTTTGAGATTTCATCAATTTACTCAATCTGAACTATTTCACTATTAAATCATCAATTAAGTTAAAGGCGCTCTTGGTATTCATTACAAATTATCCATTTTATTTTTCATTAAGTGACTAATTATTTTGATTTAGCTACCTTTTCAAATTAGTGTATTTAAACAAACTATAAGATCATAATTAATTAAACTTAATGTAAATGTAAATTTAATGCCCTTATAGTTTGTTTAAATGCATTAATTTGAAAACAAAATAGCTAAATCAAAATAATTAGTTACTTAATAAAAAATAAAATGGATAATTTGTAATGAATACCAAGAGCGCCTTTAACTTAATTGATGATTTAATAGTGAAATAGTTCAGATTGAGTAAATTGATGAAATCTCAAAACCACATGGAGTAAAATGATGAAATTGAAAATTAGTAGTCCATTCTGAAATTGACCCCCAAATTTAGCTTTAAAAGGTAGGTCCTATTAGTGATACATTAACACTTAATAAATTTTTTTAATGGAACTAAATTGTCACGTTTTAAAAAGTTTGGATGCTGAAATGAAATATTTGAAAAGTTAAGTATAATTCTAAAATTTGGTGTAAAATACAGAATACTAAAATATAATTTGGTATTTTTTAAAGGGGTAATTATATATAGGTCATTTTTTAGAGTCCAAGATATAAATTAGTCCATTACAGTAAATGGAAACAGTAACTATGAAACAACGTAATTTTTTTACTGTTGTTCAATCTGTAGCATTAGTTTTAGTCCGTTGTTTTTAAAAAAATTATAAGCATGCCATTTAAATTTTCAAACACACATTTCTTCACTTTTGAATTTTCAAGAGTTTTTTATCTGATTGTTCAAATAGGGTCCTTATACCTACGGTGATTGTTAGGGTTTATTCATATAGGTAGATTATGGTTTAATTTACCTGCGTACTCTGATAATAACAATTCCTTTTCGGAGTTGGAAAATATGGAATCCTAAACTAAACCCAACAGTGTTGACAAAAAACTCGAAACCCACAGAAAAAGGACTAAACCAAATCGTATTCAAACATAAAATGGGGCAGCAATCTGTTCTCAAATCAAAAATCCCCACTTTCTCTTAAATTCAATTCATCCAAAAACATCGGAGTTTCTATGCTCAGTCTGCAACAATGGAAGCAATCACTGGTTTGAAGATGTTGGAGTACCTTTCCTTGGTTTCCAAGGTTTTGTCGGAGGTCAAAACCAATATCGGGATCGGGGACAAAATTCTAGCTGAGTTCTTTATTGAATTAGGACGAAATTGTTCGAGCGTGGTTGAGTTTGATTCCAAATTGAAGGAAAATGGTGCGGAGGTGCCGAATTACTGTTGCGATTGGAGAGGCCTCTTTCTACCCCCCGACCTCTAAATCGGAGGTCAGCTAAGTTGACCGACCACGGTTGTGTTTACATGGGTCGGTTCATTGACCCAAGGATAAAGTGGCGGATGTGTCGCTCAGTTTGAAAAGGGTGATGTTGCCGATCATCAACGACGTCACCTAGGGGACGGCCATGGAGCTGTCGGAGCTGGAAGCCTTGCCTGAGCAGTCGATGACCAAGCGCATGGAGAATTCTCTCCTCATTGATGCTCATGTAAGTAACTTGGTATGTTTTTCCTTATATATTTTTTTTTATGTTTGTATATGAAAACTTGTTTGCTCTGTCTTGCAGTCATTTGGTGACATGTTCATCAACTACATCCATGCTCATAGGCGTGTTGCCCAGGCCGAGAGGGGAGGTCTGCCGTGTTGTTTGCCCAGTTAGAGTTGTACAGGGGAGAGGCTGAGCTAGCCAGGGCTGCCGAGGCTGAGCTAGCCAAGGCTGCCGAGGCCGAGGTAGAGCAGTTGAAAGAGGAGATTCGTAGAAGGGAGGCTGAGAGGGAAGCCAAGAAAGAGGCTTACCAAGCGGAGAAAAAGAGGTTGAAGGCCAAGATGGTGACCACCAAATCGGTTGGTGTGGACGAGTTTCTCATGTCCAAGGACTACGAGCGTCGACTGGACTCATTTGCATTTGAGTGTGAGTGTTGGATCTATAGGAATATCTTCAAACATAATGAAGGTATTTCCTTCGACTCCCCATGGCTCGATATGCAACTGACAGCCGATTTATTAACGGTTGAGGAGTCTAATGCCAACCCGAAAGGCAACCCTCCTACTCCTAATGAGGAAGAGTAAACCAACAAGGCTGACCTCCGTCGGGGGATGAAAACAAGACTAGCGAGGCCGATCCTCCTCCTGCCTAGATTTTGTTGTATATTTCTTGTTTACCGACATGCGTGTTTGCTTACTATTTTTTTTTTGTAAGACAATTTGGATAGACCATGGGGTCTTTGTCCTTTAATTTATAATAGTACCCTTTTTATTTATGTTATGATTGTTTATTTTCCAATTGTTGGGTCGACCTCCTGTTCGGACTGTCTAGGTTTATTTTAAACAAGTACTTGTTTAGCATGCATAAAGTTGGTTTGTTAGACCGTATAATGTGGTTGGCCTAAATTGGAGTCGCACCGACCGTATAATGTGACAATACTTAAAATTTATATAAGTTGGTGTTAGGGTAGTCATGCCAGTCGGTGTGCATAGTTTTACCGTTTGTGTATCCAGCAATTGGAATATTTGCACAAGTTGTTTGACCGCGATATGTGGTCGGTCTTAAGATTGTTACACCAATTGGTGCTTCAGTTGGTGTTCATTAGGTTTGAGCTAAAGTAAAACATGTAGTAAGGTGTTAGGCCGTATGATTTGGTTGGTCTTTATAGTGATTACACCGGTTGATGTTAAGCTAACCGATCGGTGTTGTATCGATTTGTGTGCTCGATTAGTTTTGAACGTAAGTAGAAAATGTAAATTTGTAGGAAGAGAGTTATGATTGATAAGTGTGAGGTTGAGTAGGACCTAGTACAATGATAGACTGAGTGCAGCTTTATAGAATGTGTCTTTGTGGTCTTCCTTTTTGTCAGGTCGACCGGCCTACATGTAATATTTTTGAGGTGGTCTGCGTTCCACGGATGACCAAAAGGTCTTCCTTCTGAGTCTGTCAGGTCATAAGTCCCTGGTCATCATATCCTCGTGATCTTGTAAGGGCCCTCTCAGTTGGGGCCAAGTGTGCCTTCCGACCAGTCCTTGGTTGTTAGGTGGTCAATCATTATTTATGCATCTTTTATATGCTACTTAATGCCCTTTTACTTATCTATTAAGTACTTATGTGCCATCAATAGTAGAAAGTGATGCATTTTGTGAGACTTGTGCAGAGTTGGAAAGATAGGGATATTCTGAAAAGAATGCAAAAAGAATGGCTCAATTTGGAGTTATAATGAGGAAGTTGTCTTCATTGCAATATCGGGCCCTAAATCGTGTCCTGATCTGAATCCATGCACCCTATTAAGGGCCAGGATCAAGAACCTCGAATCAAGCCATTCGGGTCCTAGAATCATGTCTGAGGACCATCAGATCAAGTCCAAGGTGAGTCGAGGTTCGTGCCAAGACGTGTGCTTGACATGTCTCAAAGATACCTCATATGTGCCCTAAATTGAGTCCTAGAACCAGCCCCAGACGAGCCATGGCGAGCCCTTCAGAGCTCTTAGCCAAATCCCAATCGTGTCCCCTGACACGCCTCAAGCCCGTGGCCCAGCCCAGCCCGCGACCCACCCTGTGTCCCTGCTAAGCTATGAAAGCACTCTTAGGGTTTCATTAAGGTTATTTTAGGCTTTTTTTTGTTAGTTTCAATTCCTAGTTTTAGGGGAAGCCCTAGGTCTATTTAAACAATGTTTTAACGCCAGTTGAGGGTTCCACCCCTTTGTAGTTGCATAGTTTTCAGTTTTAGACAGTTTGTGCATTTTTACTTTTGATCGTGCTTTTGAAATAGGAGCTTAACGCAAAGAGTGGAGGAGAGTGCTTGGATGTGTCCTTGGCTTGCCATTACTTTCAATGTTTTCTTTTCTTCCCTTTCATCTTTAATTTGTAATCATGACTTATTCTATTGTTTTCAATATGATGCGTGAGTAGTTCTTCATAGAACTAGGGCTGCTTGAAGCCCTAGCCATGTAGTTTGTTAACTTGATTTTACTGTGCATAATGATCTTAGTTTATGAGTTTAGTCATCTTATTTGCATAACCTATAGGTGAATGATTGCTTGATTGATTGACTATGTTCTTGTGATTGTTTGGCACCAATGGTAGTGGATTTACATCTTACCTGTAATCCAACTCATGACAACCTAGGATTGCACATCACTTTTCTAAGGGTAGTGTGATTTCTCAAATTTTCTTTCATGTTTAATACGTTCTTTGAATAGTTGAGGTGGTGAGCTTGGAAAGCCTGCTACATAGGAACTAAGAAGGAAATAAAATGTGTAATTTGACGTTGAGTGGACCTTTGCACGGGCATCAGATTCAGTTAATTCATAGTAATAGAACCTTGGAAATCTTGTTAAGAACTTGTAATGGTTAGTGGTGGATAGTTGGCCTTAGTTCGACTTAATACCTAGTTTTAATCAAAATCAACCTTGCTGCCTAATTTGTTTCTTGCACTTTAAGTTTCTATTTACTTTCAGTATTCGCAATTGTTTCTTGCACTTTAAGTTTCTATTTACTTTCTTGCACATTGTAGCAGTAGAGACCTTGGTCAGTTATGAATGTTGTGTGGATTTGGTTAGCTGGATGCATGAATATCTGGTTGTATCCTGAGTATGCACCCATGAAACTCAAGAGCTCATGACATGTCGTGGCATTCACTAGTTGGTCTACCTTTGGTAGGGGGAAGCTATCCTTGGGACATGCTTTGTTTAGATCCATGAAGTCAATGCACATTCGCCAAGCACTAGAGGGTTTCTTCACTAAGACCACATTGGCTACCCATACTGCTTATACCACCTTACACATAAAGTGTATGGTGCTATGCTTGATTATCTCAGCCTTCATAGCCTCCGACCTCTCAGCATCATAGTTGCGGCATTTTTGCTCCATGGGTTTGTAGAATGGGTTGATGTTTAGGCGGAGGCAGATGACATCTGTTGATATACCAGGCATGTCGACGTATGACCACGCGAAGACCTCAGAGTTGTCATGTAGAAACTTGATCAAGTATGAGCGTGTGGTAGGGCTGAGTGTCGTTCCGATCTTTACTTTACGGTCATCGTGGGTGTAGAAGAGGAAGACCTCTTCAACCTCTTCGTTGGGTTGAGGGTGTGGGGTGGTTGAGTGACCCCTTGGGTCTTCGATTAGTCCTTCCTTGATGTGTTGAGCGACTTGTGGATCTAACAGGTTTGCTTCAAATGTTTATTCAGATACCGCCATTGTTTTCTTGGGCTGAGTTGTGGTCTTCTAAGCAAGAGTTGTCAAGTTACATGTTATGGCGGTGATTTGGTCTCCACGTACTTGCCCTATGCACATGGGGGTGGGGAATTTTATCAAGAGCAAGTGAGTTGATACCACCGCCTTGAGTTGGTTGATGAAACCTCTTCCTAGGTTTACATTGTAGGCTATTGGGTAGTCTACCACCAAGAAGGGAGTGAGGACTGTGGCTCGCTTAGCAATGGTCACGACGAAGAGTGGTAAAGTGACGATGCCAATTGGGACGACTGAGTCGCTGGTGAAGTTGAACAAAGGTGCAAGAGATCGATCAAGGTCTGAATATGGGATGCCTAGCTGCTTGTATGCCTCCATGAAGAGCAAGTAGACAGAGCTGCTGGTATCAATCATGATTCTTCCTACGTCAAGGTTTGCGATTTGTGCCCTGATGACGATTGGGTCAACGTATGGGTACACCCCAGCCCGCCCCGCTCTTCCTCTACTGAAAAAGTTATTGGTTTTCATCCGACTTTGTTAGCCTTCTGTGCTCGCCCATCTTCAATGTTGAAGATCTGGTGACTGCTCTGTGAGGCTGAAGGAAGCTCTTCCTTGCCCTGTTGGAGGTCAAAGGTGAAGATATGGAGGGTCTTCCACTGATGGTGTTGATTTGCGGGTGTCGAGGTGAAGGGGGTGCATGTTACAAAAATTGGTTGATCTTCCCATCCCTAGCCAGAGCTTCCACCAAGTCCTTGAATGCCACACACTGGTCAATGTTATGGCCATTGTATTTGTGATATTGGTAGTAAGTATAGTTGTTCTTGGCAAGCTTCCCAGTAGCTGGTGCCCAAGGTGACTTGGGGATTATGTGTTCGACATTCATTAGGACATTCTCATATGAAGTGTTGAGGATTGTATAAGTTTCATACTTTAACTGAAGGGGTGGTCAATCAACATTATTGTGGGTTTGTTGTCCTGATGACCTTGGCCTTGCTGGGGAAGGTTAATGTAATTGGGATTTTTGCCCTTCTTTCCTGGGCTGTATCATTCATGGGAGTATTCTTTTCTCTTTCCTCCATAAGAGTGTTGAGCTTGGTTGGAGTAATGTTGGTTGGTGTGTTCGGGGTTTGGATTAGTCGGCCGATATGTGTTAGCCAAGCTAGGATTGTTTGGCTGGTATGTGTTCGCCAAGTTGGTGTCCACTTTGTGGTTTAGAAACTCGGACTTGGCGTGTATCGCCGCCTGTTTCATGATCTCACTATAGCTAGACCAACCTTGTGTGTGTGTGTGTGTGTGTTGCGTATCTGAAAGGGGATTCCCTGAGGCCATATTTGAAGGCTGTGAATGTTGCCTTGTCGTCCGTTTCTCCGCACCAAAAGTACTTGTGGTTGAACCTAACTGCGTACTTCTGTAGGGGTTCGTTCTCTCCCTACTTTAGTAGGAAGAGGTCTTCCGCCGAGAACAAGCAGTCAGTTTGGATCATGAATTGGTTAAGGAAGATTGTTTGTAGCTGCTCGAAGGAGTCAATGGTCTCTGCCCCTAGTCGGTAGAACCAGTTGATCTCTGCTTCAGTTAAGGTCGAGCTGAATATGAGGAAGCGTGCTTCATCTGAAAGGTTCTTGAAGATGACATCCGATTGGTTGTTGTTCAGGTGGGTGATAGGGTCTCCCTGGCCAGTGTAGAGTGGGATCTTGAGAGGTTTGATCTCTTGGTCATGCTTGAACTAGTTGAACCTTTCTGTGAAGGGTCCGCATCTTGTTTTGCCCCAGGCCGACAATCATGACTTTTCTTTCTAGATCTTAAGCCTCTTGACTTGGTCCAAGAGCTGTTGGACGAGGGGGTTGGCCCGAGGAGAGCAGTTATGACCCCCATGACGGCTGATGTGTGTAGGCCGGTCGGCATCAGCCTTTGAAGGCGACCCATTGGGCTCCCTATGATGATCATTGCGTGTAAGCCGCTCGGCCCCCCTACGTGTGGACGACTTATGGCGTCCCTCCAAGGGATTGATGCGGGATTGTAGGTCGTCCCTTGGGGCGCTCAGAACTTCTTGGGAAGATCCCACACCTTCATGATCTGAAATAGCAATGTGGGGTCCCTGTTCGGCCTGATGGGTGCGTAGGGGGTCGATGTCATGGACAGGCCGATCAGCCTATATTTGTATCGGTCGATCGATCGTTCCCAAATTGAGTGGGAAAGTCAACTTGGTTGGTGCGAGGGATGATCGGTCCCTCCTCGACCCTCCGCTAAGGGCCTCCCTTGCGTCTCAATATATCCTTGCCTCGGCCTAACCTTTGCTAGGGATGATGAGTTACCGAGCAGCATGGTCGGTGGGTTAAGCATGCTCCTTCCCCTTGTTCTTTTTGCTAGCTCGGTGGACCCGCTCAGCACGTTCGGCCCAATAGACGACGACTTGTTCGGCCTCACGCATTTCTGCCCTGGCTCAGTGGATTTCGAGCTCGATCTAAGCTATTTTGAGTTGGGCCACCACGTCAGCATATTGCTCGTTAAGCACTTGGTTTCTGAATTCAGTGTGAGTGCCGCTGGCCTTTACCTCGGCCAAGTCTTGCTAGAGCTTTTCCAGTAGCTACATTAGATTGGGGTCCCTCGGTGTTCTGGGCCCTTGGGCGGGTGTTATCTCACCATCACCCTGATCATTCTGTATGTTCGCAAAGTGGTCAGAGCTGAAGCTCGATTTCAGTAGAGTAATGGGGAAACTTAGTCAAAATTCACACAGACAGCGTAAACTGTTGATGCACAAAATGTACCAACTTAGAAATAGTATTCTGCCCAACCAGCATGTGCCACGTGGTCTTCGTAAGACCTATAAAAGGGAGAATGATTGGTCGTCGGTTAGGGATAGGCACCGGTGTGGTGTCGGCGACCTAAAGGGTCTCTGTCTCCCAAGTTAGTATGTGATCTATAAGAATAGTGTGGTAAGTGGTAACTTTGACAGAGTAAGGGTAAATAATGAATCTTAATTACATTTTTGGGAAATGTGCCTCCATTTTGTATTAATGATTTATGGAGGTTTGATAATTGATGAATAGTTTCGATGTGGAATAAATATACTTCTACTGTGGCGCTGACACATGGCACCCAAATGAGTGTTGGATGTGTGTCCACGTGTCAGTGTATTATTAGTTCATGCTGGGATAATTTGCTTGTATGTTTGGATCCATTGGGTATTTGGGCCTGTTTGTTGGGCTTGGACCTGGTTTGTGGTTTTGGGCTTGTTCCGTCTGGCCCACTGAG
Source organism: Oemleria cerasiformis (assembly GCA_037349345.1). NCBI lineage: Eukaryota > Viridiplantae > Streptophyta > Magnoliopsida > Rosales > Rosaceae > Oemleria > Oemleria cerasiformis. The sequence goes on along the minus strand of JAZGTL010000007.1, from coordinate 31,465,550 downwards.
TCTAGTCCAATATGGTGTCAACATCATGCTTTGAAGACTTACATCAACATCACTTAAACATTCCCAAGAGAATTTTTTTGGGAGAGAGGAAATCTTGGGAATGTTTAAGTGATGTTGATGATCATGGCTTTCAGTCTTCAAATAAGGAGAAAAACAATTGAATTCTTAGGGTTTATGTTTTTGGGGAAGAAGATTATTTGATGCATAATGAAATTCTTAGTGTTTATGTTTTTTTTTTCCGAATGAGACAATTTGATACATAATGAAATTCTTAGGATTACAATAAGTAAATACTTTTTTTTTTAATTTATCTTCTATTTTTTAATTTTTTTATATTTGATTTTATTTTTATTTTTATGTTGAGATAAGTAATTAAAAAGAAATAACGTGGGATTACCACATGGTATGCTAAATGTGATGAGATACAAAAAATGAGATTATAGATAATACTCGTAATATTATTCATAAAAACGCACTTGAAAAGAATTATAAATCAGTGGAAAAATACGACAGATAAGGGGAAATAACAACACCCTAAAATGAAGACCGAAGAAGGGGGGAAATGGGTAAGAGTCGATTATAGAGATTCGTGAAAGCCCAGTTGGATGCTGTCTTGTAGATAATATTTGGCCCATTCAATCCCCTAGAAACCCTAGCTCTCTATCCCTATAAAACGAGGCCGAGCCACTGCCTTTCAGTCAACTCAGCCCCGCCACAACCTTTCATCTTCATCTTCATCTTCATCTAGGGTTTAGTCGAGCTCTCGCTCTCACCCTCCCAATTTAGAGGGAAATTTATTTATGTTAGCGTTTGAAGAGAGAAAGAGATGGCGGTGATGACCCAAATGAAATTCAAGCTCAACAGACCGTAATGTAGGCTTCTCTTTCTAGAGAAGTTTTCAGGTGTCGACAACCCCGCTGAACTGAGCCATCTCTTTTTCTTTCTCGTTCTTGTTTTTACACACTAAAATATTTTCCTTTGATTTTCTTCCTTCAATTGGTTTTGTTGGATTTTGTTTTGTCTGTGGGAAAAGGAAATTGCGATGAGGTTACGAAGCTCCCTCTTCTGAGTTAAAGTTGAGGAAACTTGCCGGCAGAATCGAACCTAATAATAATCGCCACCACTGAGTCAATCTCTTTTTTCCCACTTTATCTATTTTATTGAAAATTTTGAATTGCGTTTTTTGTTTGTTTATTATTATGTGTTTGGATTGGGATGAAGCAATCAAATTATCCAACACTTGATCTGAGATATTTGTTATCGAGTGATGCTAACTGATGTACTTCTGAATCTAAGTTCATTATTTGATTCTGGCTCTTAATTTACCCCTCTTTTTTGGGATTTCAAATGTTTTAATTCTGTTTTTTATTTGTAATTGGTTGGTTGATTGATTGAATGTTGAAGTGATAAATCAATGATGAAATATGGAATAATCTTAGGACACCTTCCAACACAGCATATTGCTGTGGATGAGAACAACTTTCCATTCTGATGATGATCATCTTCATGTCTTTCAATCAATACATGTTTTTGTGTTTTTTGAACTTAATTAGATTGCTGTCTGTCGATCTTGATTTGTATTTGTTGTCTGTGCATGAACGTTGTACGCTCAAACTGACGGTGATCATAATTGATCGTTTTGTATCCGTTGGTTTCCACTCCTTTAATTATGTGATTTTTTCCGACGAGTAACGAATTGCTGTGTTTCCCTGCTTGCTCTGTTTCTGCTTTACCCCATCTTGTATTTGACAAGTCGGAACGAAACAAAACTGAGGCTTGAACTGAAACCGAAGGACATAGTCTAGAAATTGGTAGGCAAAGAGTCTCAACCTGAGAACGTAAACTGAATGGAACGGAAAAGCCTAAACTGAACCACAATGCTAATTGATACACTTCAGAACCATTTGACATTTTGAAATAATTTGACTGAACTGGAAGACAGCCTAAACCCTTAACAACGAAACAACTTGCGAGATTTGAAGGAAAACCAGCAAAAGAGTTGACTGCTTATGAATGCTTAAAGTGGCTAAAAAGTGTGCTTTGACTGGAAGTGCCATACGAACCAACCCTTGAAATTTCTAGTTGAGAGTCACCAAACTCTTTAACAAGAGAGAAGCGAGCTTACCATCATTCCTGTCCTGAGCAATTCCACCTTTGAAAATCATTGGAAAAGTGAGCGAAGATACATGGAACAAATAAAAAAGAACCAATCTACCATCATTCCTCAGTAATCCTACCTTCCACAACAACTAATACAACGAGGGAGAAGTTTTGAAGTGGACACCGTCACTAAGGTAATATAAGTTCACCTTTTCGTCTTCTTCTTCAAAAAAGGCCTCAATGTACGCTCACCTCTCTAATTTGGATGCTTATAATGCCAAAGTCTTCATATGTAGGATCCAAGTCAACAATCCGCAAGTGCTGGTTCTAATGATAGTGATTTGAGAAGAAGTAAAAGGAGAAAACAAACTTGATTTCAAGGTGAAATAGCTAGCAAGTAGAGTTGATTTCAAGTCATGTAGTTTTGCTATTTTGAAACTGAGGTTCTAATGTATGTAATTATGATACTTGAATGGTTGAACCTCATATTTTTTTGGTAAATTAGCTAGGTTATTGACAGGTTCAATTGAAGATGTTATGTTTGAATGGCTTTGTCATGTTGATGATTATTGTTGTGGAGTTGTATGACAACTTTGTATTATGATCATGAAGGTGAAGCTTTGTTTATTATGTTTGAAAATGAAGTTGAATCTTTGCATTTTTTCATTATGTAACCAAAATGCACTCATAATTAACCATGCTCCACTCTTGCAAAACCTCCAAAACACTCATAATTAAACAAAGCAGAACATTACATTGCAAATTCACCATTCATATTACAATGACCATGAATACCCAATTGCGTAATACAATTAAAACTCAAGAGCTAGATTCACATTCTTACTGGATATAGCCCTATCATTTCCCCCTGCTCCACCGATAATCATTCCCACAAACAAAACCACCAACATCTAGGAAACAACAACCAAAACCACCAACATCTAGGAAACAACAACCAAAACCAACAAACACCTCTACCTCTTCACACCAGCTTTAATCTGCTTCTTCAAACCCACGATTTCTTTATCTTTCAACTCCAATTTCTTCAATAAACCTGGAATTGGATCGGGTGACTTCTCGTTGAGCTTTGGGCCGCACCATTGAAAACAATTGCACCCACTACCTCCTACTCCTCTCCGATTTCTCTGAATCTCAAATCGAGTTTGAAATTATAATCACAATTTGAAATCTATACTACAAATGTAAAACTAAATGCCAATTAAGATCAAACATAAACTTACCCCATAACCATCACAACCTTAGAACCTTCTCCCTGGATTTTCATTTGTCAGACTTGTCATCAACTTCGCTTGTTTACCACACTGACAAATGGGGGCTTCAAATTCCATCATGCCTTTTTTCCATCTCCGACATCCTCGCTTTACGACTGGGAATTTCAAATGAGAAGAAGAACATGCGAAAACTCGTTCAAACCTTTGACAAAAAGCCTTCACGCCTTCGACTGAGATGGATAATATTACTCTGCAGTGCGCCATTGGAGGAAGAAGACGAAGTCGCCGTTGGACCAACAGGGCTGTCGCGCGTCTGTTCTACAAGATTAGGGTTGTAACCGTTGGGTGGGTTTCTTCGAGATTTGGGGTTGGATTTCTTCACTCTCTTCGGGTTTGTCGTGATACAGATTTGGGGCTGGGTTTATTCAAGATGGTGGTGTTGGTCGTGCTAGAGATTTGGGTCTCAACCTCCCCTCGAAGCAATTCTTATTGAAGGCTGGGTTTCGCGGCGGGGTAGAATAGGAAAGAATGAGTTATTTTGTGATAATCTGAAAATGCCCCTTCAAATTGCGTCACATCACGAGCTGAGTGGACAAAATTTGTGCTACGTGTACTTTTAACGTTCTTTTGGACGGAAAATGTAATGTAGGTACCCTTCTGTTAGTGGTAATATAATTTGGGTACTCTTTTGCAAAATTTCATAGTTGGTGTACGAACTTGAAATGACCCCTATAATTTGAGTATTTTTACGTAATTTATCCTAAAAAAAACCTAACCCTCATAGCAGCATCTTCCCTGAGCTGTTGCTGGTGGTGTAGTGGATCAGTAGGCCCATTTAACGCCTGAACAAATGCGTCATAGTGAGGTCTTGTCCTACAGTTTTACAAGCCCATTTAAAAAGCACAAATTCATTTCATGTGGCCCACTAATAGAGTTGGGCCCAATACGAGCTTTTTAGCATGTGCAAAAATCTGTGCCATGGCACTTGCATTGCTCCCTAGATACCAGACAAATTCAAACTCAAAACACTTTTGCCAACTTACTCTAATTTTCTTTCTAATACAAGAGGAATTAAAAAAGCTAGTGATTTGAACACATAATTTCGAATACAAAGTACGTAAGTGTAAGTATTGATTTTTCACTTTTTTATATTAGAATATTAAAATAAAAAATTATATATTTTTTTATATTAAATATTAATTTTTATCTTTTACAAAAATTGAACTTAAAATAACGCATTATGTAATAATAAAAATTATCATTAAATAATAATACTAAAGATGTATATATATACGTGTATATGTCTTTGAGATATGTTTTGGTTAATGATAAATTCATAAACCAAGTTGGCCACCATATACATATATAGTGACATTCTCAAACTCTATACGTGCACCCTCAAATTCCCATCAAAACTGGGGGACCACTCATCTGATTTACACGTGGCAAGATCAGGTCACTTTGTGTTGAGGATTTGGATGAGCATCCAAGTTTCCAACCCAGGAAGGTGGAAGAGTCGGAGTTATTGCTTGCAACCTCTGCACACCGGAAACAGAGGCTAAAAAGCGAATTGCAATGGTGCTGTTTGCTTCCGCCATGCTTACGTTGCCACGTGTGTTCTCGCTTGAACTGACTCATGGACCTTGTCCACGCTATTTTTCATTATCTTATCCTCTCCCTATATATAATTCTAGCAATAAAATATGATTCAATATATATTGATAAATGATCTTTTCATTATAGCAAAACGAATATATGTCCATAGTCGAGAGAAGAATGATGTTGAAGAATATAATCAAAACCTCCTCAATTTAGAAAAAAATAAATACAATAAATGATGTTTGAGGATATGCCTTTTTTAATATTAAGAGTCTTTTATAATGTAGATGATTAAGTATGAATACTTTTTACTGTTGTTAATAACGATGTGATGGATTGGATTTGAAATTTTTACATGGTATTTAACCGGGACGTTTTGTTAAGTCCAATTGAATCCAAATTGGCATCTTTGAACCTCAATCAAAATCCGAATTGTAAATGTTCGATTGATTGTGCATGAACGCAAAACTCAGTTACAAATGTGACCCACTACACTCTAATCCGACGTGAAAGAAAGTATCGAGCATATAATGGACGGTTCAACTTCTAATACGACTTCTAATACTACCCACATTATATAGGTTAAGTGGGGACACATCAATGATGTTTTTTTGCTAATCTATTAAACCGAATATGAAATCTTAATATCATCGTCAATCAGTATTTACGTAAAAATAAGTGTACTTCAATTAAAATTTAACTATTCTTCCAAATAAACTTGTAAATTCCAACTTACAATCTTCTCTGGCATTAAATGGATCACTTAGTTTATACAATCTCTTTGAAAGTTTTTTCATGTAGCAAATGATGATACTTGGAGTGATCAATCATGATATGATTAGTTGGAAGGCGGTGGTGGGAATTATGTGTCATTGTAGTGCGTTATTTGTGGGTAAAAATGATCCCATTTGCCGACCTCAACTAAAAGTAAGTAAATGAAAATGGAAGTGTTATATGTCATCTCACGGGTTGTGCTATTGTGCATATCCACATCAAACCCCATTCTAAATACCACTCACTTGCATGCACAAACTTAGTCCCACACTAGTTTTCAAACCTTGAAAAATAAACCAAATTGAAAATGCACCTCAAAGCATTTGAATTCATTCTCTTCATCTTCCTCTTGATCACTGCCTTCTCTTGCTCTTGGGCTTATAGTGGTAAGGCTGGTGTTGGTGGAAGGAAGGCTAGTTCTGACACAATGTCGTCTCAGCTGAATGGGGAGACAGGCCCGCCAACTAGTGGCAGCGGTTCCGCCCATGGCCCCAATTGGGGTTATAATTGGGGGTGGCATGCAAGTCCGGGAAGCGGGTCGGGTTATGGCTCCGGATCCGGGAGATCACCAGCTGGGTTTGGTAGGGGGTATGGTTATGGGTTCGGGTCTGGGAATGGAGGTGGCTCTGGGTCTGGGAGTGGTGGAGCTCATGGTGGTGGCTATGGGTCAGGTTCCGGGGGTGGTGGAGCTCATGGTGGTGGCTATGGGTCCGGAACCGGCTATGGAAATTCGGGCGGAAGCAGTGGAGGCGGAGCTGGTGGAGGTGGAGGAAGAAACAACCATGGTTGAGAATGATCTAGATATTGGGTTGGGAGTAGTTCATGGTTTCATCATAAGCTCCAAGCCAGTGCAATAGTATGACAATATTATTATATCTAGGATCATGTGTGTAAGCTTTATGTATGCTATTACTATATAAGACTTCACAATAAAAAGCATTGCTAGTTAATTTAGTGTTGTGATGTGGTGTTTCAATTGCAATATATGCCTTATGTTTTTCATTTAACACATATATTAAATAAGACTTTGCAACATTTTAAATAATAGTTTCCATATTTTAGCAAGTACCCAAATATTTTTCACTAAAAAAAAGTTAATTCAGTTGGTAAGAGCCTTAGTTATAGTTTGATATTATTTTTTTTTCTTTTAAAAAACTGTTTTATTTGAAAGTAAAGTCGTGCAAGTGTTTGGTAAAATAATTTTGTTTTGTTTTGAAAAACGATTAATTTTTTTACAACAACTTATAAAAGTAGTATGTATATTGCTTTTGAAAATTGATTTTACAAAAATTATTTTACTATATAGCTACTTAATTATGAAAGTAAAATATAAACAATTTTTCAAAAAAGCATAGCTGAGGCAATTTTTTTTAAAAAATAGAGCAATCCCAAATTGGCGCTAAGTCTATAGATTAGTGATTTCAAATTGGAACTCTGATGACATTATATCTGTAAAAAAAAAAACCCTTTTCCTTAAATTAGAGTTAAAATATTATATTTTTTTATAAAAAAATTAATCATCAATTTTTTGTTTTAAATTGGCCATCTAAAATATTACCACATGATCTCCAATGCAATGAGGAATTTTTTGTTCAATTTTGTAAGTTAGAACATGCTTATCATCACATTTTTAATGTATAGGATGTGCCAAATGTAATAAAATAAAAAGATACAAATCGCTGTAGAAAAATATGTTCGAACTTTTTATGGAAGTTTTGATTTAGATCGAGATTGGTAATGTGACTTCACAAGAAGTGTGAAATCGATAAGTTTTTTACTACATTAGTCAATTTGAAAAAACTTGCTCAAGGATGAAAAGCTCAAAATTGGGCAAAAAATAAAAAGAGGGAAAGAGGCATTCAACCTCAGATTTGAGCAAAAAACTCAAACAAACACCCACAAAGGGGTGGAGAAGAGCCACCGACTCTCAAAACTGGAAATTGGGGTGGATGAAAACTTGAAAAGCCAAATTTGAACCCAAAACATTAAAATTAGAATAAAAATAGAAAATCATAAGCTTATATTGGGCTCAAATCAGAAACCTTTGACTTCTTCTCTTTGTTGACACCAACAAGCCCATCAACTATACACCAAAGGCCAAATGGGCTTGAGCCCATATTTGACCTTGGCTCACAAGTCAAATTTTCAAAAACCTATACATTTGGACTGAACTCAATACAGAAAACCCACAATTCCCAACCATTTCTAACAAACAAACAAAAAAGTCTACATAAGAGAGAATATGTCATGTAACCGGTGTTATATATATCTTCGGATACAAGAATCTCCCTCTAAACAGCCAGCTGTTTTTGATGGGTCGATTCGTCTTCATCGAAGGAGCAATGAAGCTTTAGACGCTTTGCCAAATTCAGAGGAGATTCAACTACAAGTAGAGGAGATTGCAGCAACATTTCTCTTTGAAGGTAAGAAGTGTAGGTGTAAAAACTTGCAGGTGTCACATTCAATTGAAACCCCAATCCAAACAAGAAGTCCACCTCAAGAAGGTTCATCTCTGCTGTGCTGATCCCTCCAACTCTAGCATAATAGGCATTGTTGTAATATCTACAACAAATTAACAACCCATAAAAATGGATAATTATAATAGTAACCCAAGATTTTGACTAATTAAAGAAATTAAACCCATAAGTTAAAAATACTATCTTTGCTGTCATATTGGACCTCCACCAGCAGATCTTATTAAAACATTCCAAAAATGCTCATGGAGCTTGCTTCATTTGAGCGTGATTGAGCTGTCATTAGCATGAATAAAGACGCCAGCTGTTGAAATTTATGCTTGTAATTTTGCCACAAACGCATGGAATTTTTCAGACAGCATGCGTTGAGAGAAATGGACAGCAATTACACATCTTAGGCTGGCTTGTCTAGTAAAAGACGATAAGCTATTCACATGGCTAATGCTTCCAAACGCTGATGCCATAACAATTATGAACCCCATTTTGATCCAATTTTCAGATTTGGAACAGTATGGACCCAACTTAATTTTCCAACTCACCCCAATTTTCCGGTTCTGTGTTCAAGTTTTGCCTCCTACATATAATTTCTACCCACCACACTTTAATTCTCAAAGCATAAATGTGTAAATTCAATAATGATTCTTTCCTAATATGGAGAGATCATGATTGTTGCCTAAGTAGTCGAATGGTTGGTAAAAGCTTGAATCTTGAAACCCAGATTTAAAAAAAAAAAAAAAACCAGTTCAACAAGTAAAGAAACCCAGTTCGATCCAATTTGAACTAAGCTGAATCGACCCATTTAGTTAACTAAGCAAAACCCAGGATCAAAATTAAGAACCCAACAAAAAGTTCAGTGCTTTCAAAGAATAAGAGGGAAAAAAGTACCCAAATTCAAGAAACTGAGAATGAAAGAAGCTATGGGTGAATGGGGCTTACATGTCGTCCATGAACTTGGCAGAGACCAAGACGCTGGTGATGAGCAGGCGGTGGACATTGAAAGAGTTGATGGGCAACAATGGCTGCATCTGATTGAACCGGTCGAGGTAGACGTAGGCGACGACGAAGCAAGATGGGCTGCAATCCGCGTACTTGAAGATCCTCTGGAGGTAGCTGTGGATGGAGATGGTGGGCGTGGTCAGGCTGTGGAAAACCGATAGCCTCTGGGTCGACTCCAACCGCCGGTTCAGGTCGTTGGATTTGGAAACCCGGTCGAGGACAGAGGACATGAAATCAATCATTCTTGGCATTGCTTCTGGACAAGTCGTCGGCTCAAGCTCATCAGCCATTGCTAATTTGCTTTGCTTCTTAAATTTCTGTTGGTGTTTTCTCCTCGCTGCTTCTTATATATATACTAGCCTCCCTATTTTATTTGTTTATTTAATTAAAAAAAAAATTTGCTATTTTTTATGTGTTACTTTTGTGAAAGGTTACATATTTTTGGTTGGGAGAGAAGGTTTTTGTTATAATAGAAAAGATTTAATGAGTCCTGATTATATATAAATTCAATCTACTATGGAACGTTAATTTGTTTGGAAAAATTTCATAATAAGTACTTTTATTAATAAATGTTTATTTAGAATTATAATAAAATTTAAGTGCTAACACTTGAAATATAGAAAATATTTCTAAAGCTACGAAAGCGATTTTTCGTTCTTTAATTTTAAAAGAAGATACGTAATTTGTGTTAAATGTTTTTAATTAATAAATCTACGAATCTTGACGCTTTTAGTAAGTTTTAAACGAAAAATAGAATCAAACTGTATAAAATCTCATTATAAATTTTGGTTGCATTCTAGGTGTGACATGTTAATGGAAATTGTCCCATTACTTTAGTTTTGTCTTTAGGGGTTTGGGGGGTTAAAAACTTAAAATGGCATCCTCATTATTTCAAAACCAAATCCAAGAAGTAAAGGTGAAGTAATAGGGTTAACAAAAAAATGAAAAGAAAAAAGTGAAGAAATAGGCCAACAATTCCTATGAAATTCCAGCTACAATAATTTGGAATTAGACTGTGTTTATATGGGGGCTTCAATCATCAAATTGCCAGCTTTCTTACCAAGCAAACAAAAATCAAAATATAAAAACTACAAATGCCCTTTTCATTAATTTTGAAGTGTGATTGCAGTAAAACTCCTAGCTACCTTCACCTTTTAAGTTTTAGCTCTCTGCCTCTTTCTTCTCTTGTCTGATAGCTTGTTTCTTGTCTGATTTACAATTCCCTTTTTTAATTCAAATTGGCTGGCATTGGCACTTGGGCCTTGGCATTTGGCATTGGCAGCTTGTTTCATATCTCAAGTTATCTGTATTTATAAACACGGGTAGTACGAGGAATGTATGGTCCGATAGTCTCACAAAGTAGATGATTTAACATATTTGTATTCATAAGCTAAAAATTATACATAATCACATGATCTAGCATAAATATTGTACCGTACCGCACAGGCGGAGATGTGATATGATGATATAATAAAAAATAATAATTGTTGAATAAAGAAAAGGGTGCATGGTATTACAGCAAGAGGTCAATCTGTTGATGCTCATTAACATGCTGGCATGGCATGTCACCCAGTGTTATAGTGACCGTGCTGTCACGTTGTTTCAAAATGTTGATATTTAATTTGGTTATAGTTTTAAAACGTTAAAGAGAAGTAAATTCATGTATTGGTATGCAAGGCAAGCATGTGTCTCATTCATTCACATTCACTAGTCACTACCCATGTGTTTTTTTCTTATGTGAACCACCCACCTAATTCAAATAGCAACACACATTGATTTTGCACTGATAGAATTCTACTAATACGACGTTTAATTAAGTGAATGAGACACAACGACACAACTAAAATGTAAGAAACAAAAATAAGAAATTATTTCTCCTCACATGACTTAGTCACGTAATAAATCCATACCTCTTGTTATGCCAAGGAGTGGGCCTCATGTACCCCCGATAATCTAGGCCTGTAGCCCTTCTGGAGGGAGTGGCCATTGGAATCATGCCACTTAAGGGAGTTTTAAGCATAGCACCATAGCTCCTGCTCACAGGTTAATGGAGGGCATTTATTGTGGGTGGATTTTTGCTAGGCCAGTCACCCATGCGCAAGAGGTGACTCATCAACCGTCCATATTTTGTGGAAGTCCCCAAATAAATCCACAAAAATGGACGGCAGAGAGCCACCCACGTGCCCGTGAGCGTTGTCCCCAACACATTTCACACATGACACCCTAGCATGAATGCTTGAATTTTGGAGTAGCAGAAAATATGGAATGCATATCATTCCTAAAACAATAAAGTTAATCCAACAGCACTTGACAGAAACTTTAATAAGGTTAAAGGTTTGAGATTACATAGACTTTGGTCCTAAGAAAAAACAAAGGTATGGGTTACCTGGAACAGCTAATGGTGCTTATATTATACATTCACAAAAGATATTTCCAGACAGACAGAACAGTGAAGACACCAGCTCAGTTCCATATGTTTCCAATAGTAGATGAAAAATGTGCAACACTACAATTTATTATAGATCCACACACTCACAACATGGAGATATCATATTATCATGGATAATTTACTAGGCATAGTATGAAAAAGCTAGTTACGTGTATGTGTCGTCGATATGGACAAAAGCACCAATCTATGAACAATACAGCGTTTGGGTATAGCGAATAAACTAGCCATAGCATCGGATTGGATCGTTGCATCCTTTCTCAGTTGATTGCTTGAAACCAAAGCGGCCCCCTTTTGCAAGGTACTGCTGATGGTATTCCTCAGCTCGGTAGAACTTCTTGGCAGGAAGAATCTCTGTGACAATCTTTCGGTTTATTTTCTTCTGGTGTTGTTCCAAAGATTCTCGTGCTGCCTTCTCTTGCTCAGGTGTGTAGATGTAAATTCCTGATCTGTATTGCGTTCCCACATCATTTCCCTGCCAATTACAGATGTACAAACTGTTATGGTTACGTCAGTCACAGACAAATGCACTTTTGGTTCACACTCAAATTCAGAAAATCAAATATCAGATAATAGGATTTTGTGTGAGAATACTCGGGGCATATACGTGAATACAACCTCTAAGTGTGGCTTGTGGATATGAGAAAAAGGAGAGCCAATAAAAAAGACGAGCAATAAGAGAAAGAGGGACTCTTGAGTTTACAAAATCAAAATGTAATTAGAAAAAGTGAATCACAAGCAAGCCAAGTTTACTGTTTCAAGAATCAAATGTTTGCAGATGCTAATGTCCAGTCAATCCCAGTGAACTGAGTTCTTCTTGACATCCGCCGCTGTGTGCAGTTCATGAAGTTCAGTTCAAGAACTTGTTCTGCAATTTTTACCATTCCCTTGTTTGCTAACTTTGAATTGCCATGCAAAGTACTGGAACTTTCTGCATGTTTTACAAGACACAAAATGGAAGTAGAAATGGGATTTCCCACAACAAGAGCATCCTAACGAGCAGGTCTATCTCTATTATAGTAGAAGCCATGTGTGCTAGGCTGCCTTTCTATATATAATGAACTATTGGAAGTTTGGGATGGAAATTGAAATGAAACACCTCCTTAATAAAAACCTCTGCATGTTTCCATAACTGAACGCGGAAAAGTTAAAAGATGGAATTTCGCTGCAATAAGAGCATCCTACTCAACTGGTCATCTCTATTAGTAGGAGCCTTGTGCAGTAGGCTACACTTTTTATATATAATGAATACGGCAGTTTGGGAGGGAAAATTGAACAGCAATAGCTTCTAAATAAAAATGACCACCATTCAGACTACGCCTTAATGATGCCAGACACCACTCATATAGTGCCAATTAAGTTCATAATAAGTAAAAGTGCCAAACGTTAAGAGACCTATTTACTATTCCTTTCCCAAATGCTTTCTCTATTTATATTAAGGGGTATATCTCTGGCACTTAAGACTTAGATGGATAAATATGTATCATGATCTACAGGATCTATATTATTATCCATACTATTAATGAATATGTATGTCGACCCATATCAATTATTTTGTAGAATAAACAATCATACAAATTACTCATGTGCCAGGAACCAGATTTGAAATGGTGACACGAGGATTTTCAGTCCTCAGCTCTACCGGCTGAGCTATCCCACCATTCATGACACAGCATCCTCATTTATTTTAAATTTTAATATAGAACTTGGGTCTATGTCAATTACAAAAAACACAAAAGTATTACAAAGTATTATACACGCCTGATATAAAAAAAGATGATACCAGGATTGATGTAAAGAAGTTGAAGGATGATATGTCCAGGAGCTTCCTAACAACTGGTGAAGATAACTTAACGGTCATCACAAAAAACTACTCAAGAAAGAAGTAATTGTTATACCAGAAAGCATCTTTGTTTGGAATGGAAACAAGGTTCTAATTAAATTTCCTGAATTTAATCCCCTACTCTTGGTTGTCCCAATTAACAACAGTCTATGCCATCTGCTCTAGAGATCTAAGCCTCCAATAATCGTATGTATCCGAATCCAATAACCCAGAAACTAAGCAGAAACCAAATAAAATTGGACCCACAAATGAAACCCTGTTGCTATTACCCTTTTTTTGTTTTTAATCATGCATTCCTGCTCGTGCTACCCACCTTATCCCAAAATTCAAAAAGAAACCATCCAGTTCCTAGGTGAGTGCTATTGACACTCAACGACGGGAGATTGATTGAAGTAACAGCAAGAGAGCTACTTGGGCAAAGTTCCTAGCATGAACCGTCTTGATTATAAAGAGTATGCTTTAGTTTGGATCATAATGAACATTCATTCTAATCAGTTCACTCACTCCTATGACGTGATAGGAAAAAGCCTAAATTTAAAGCAATACTAATAATTAGAGAATATAGACAAAGATGTCCACACAAGGAGGCCTGAAGAAAAAAACATAACAGCAATATGATTTTGAAATCTCAGCAGTGACTTGCTTAAAATAGCTTCCCTAATAAAATAAAAAACGTTAAAATATATGAGCAAACTAGGACTAATGTTTCAGTACACGAAGCCGTGTGTAGTGAATTACAATCTCCTTTTTTAAGTGCTTGTGTGACTGCGATTGATACGTACTGATAGCCTAACCTCAATTGTTTCAAAAATCTCAATAACACACACAGGAATCAATCACACACTGACACAAGAAAAACCCAAATTTCTTCAGTAATTCATCACTAAAACACACACAAAGATGAACCTATCAAACTACTAAAATCAAATCCCAAATCAACAAATTTGAGAAAAACTAGCCAAACCTATCAAAAAGCCCAAAATTTAGAGCAACCCACCTGGCGATTGAGCGTGGTTGGGTCATGCCTGGACCAGAAAAGATCAAGCAGGGTCTCAAAGTTACACTCTTTAGGGTCGTACTGAACTCTCACGACCTCAGAGTGGTTGGTGGTGCCCGTACACACGTCCTCATAAGTTGGGTTGTGCAGAAACCCTTGGGAGTACCCAACCTCGGTCTTGGTCACGCCTGGGATTCTCTGAATAGCCAATTCGACACCCCAGAAGCAGCCGGCGCCAAACTGAGCGAACTGCTGGCCTGGGGCCGGAACGTCATCGTCTGGTCCGAGAGCAATTGACGAGAAGTCGGAGGTGGGGTCGGAGGTCTTCGCGCCGAAGCCGAGCTTGTTGAGGAGGTTCATTTTGGGCGTGGTGAAAGAGATGGGTCGGTGGGTTTGTGGGAAAGGAGAGGTGGGTTTGTTTTGCAGTTTAGAGAGAGAAAGGAAGGGTTTAGAGAGAGAGAGCTTCGGGGTGGTTATGGTGGAGGAGATGAGTGGTGAAGTGGTGGAGATGGTGGCTAAGGTTTTGAGCATTTTCGGGTGTAACGTGTTGTTCTTGGCTTTTTAATATTTGGGCTAAAATGGAAGGAAGCTCATTCGTCTTCATTTCTTGTTTATTCTATTATTTGATTCAGAAAATGGAAAATATTTTTTCTTTGTCGGAAAATGAAAATAGGAATATGCGATTGGATAATGAACATATTTGATATTTGATTTATTTTTTGGCATAACAAAGATTTATTTATTTATTTTCTTAAATTTGGTTGCCTAATTTATATATATATATATAGAATTGTTCAGAAATTCTGAAATTGTGTCGCGCCTTCTGGTAGCTTTGGCGCGGGGTCTCCCTGGCGGGTACTTAACCACACGAGGTGGGACCAGGGAAGGATAAGAATCGAAAATGGAAATTCCCTCTTTTCAACATTGTTTTGTTTCATTCATCTAATCGACCAAACATTAGAAATCTAAATGAAATCATACAATCTTTTGCTTTAGACATGTGTCTCATCTTTTGTATGAAATTGAATTTGAGATACACACGACGTAATGAAGAGAATTATTATTCGACCCTAATGATAATAACATGAAAATTATTATTAAATAATATTAGTAATTATATTATTAATAAGATTGAAAATAAGATACAACAATACACGTAGATTTGGGATTTTGGATTAGAAGGTTTCCAAAGCAATTGTTTGTGTGTTTAATTTCCATTTATCTATAGATTATCACAAGTGGAAGAGCAAAAGTCAAAGGTTTGATTTGATGTAAACTAAGACGTCGGTCCTTAACCTAAATGACAGGTTGTTGTCTTGTTGACGGTGGTTAATACAGCTACACCTACACCTACATATAATAAGATGATAATAAATCAAATTATTGTTTCATTTGACCCGTTTCTTTATGTAGATTGTAGAAATCAACGTTAATTAATATCAATTCCCCTCAAAATTCTTTTTTTCTTTGTTGGAATGGAAGATAAGCAATTGGCCGGTAACTATTTTATTTTGGCTAAATAGTTGGTTATCGTCTTTAAATTTTATTCAAATTTATTAATATTTTTAAAATTTTACTATTAGAGTCTACCATTTCTAAATTTTACTTAATTTTTACTAATATTCCTTAAATTTTAATATTAGAGTATACTGTCCCTGAATTTTATCCAAATTTTATCAACCATTATTAAATTTCAATATCAGAGTCTACCGTCCTTAAATTTTACCTAAATGTGCAACTATGATCATTCAATCAATTTTTTGAATGTTTTTCGTTAAAAATAAGGGTAAATACGTCATTTCACATGACGTTTTTTAACCGAAAACGTTCAAAAAATTGACTAAAATACTATCGTTGCACATTTGAATAAAGTTCAGAGACGGCAAACTATATATTGAAGTTTAAAGACGGTTGATAAAATTTGAATAAATTTGAGCAAATTCAAAGACGTAATTGAAAATCATTTGGCTATTTTATTTTTCTGAATTATAATAATTTAACTGAATCGAATATTGAAATTATTCTAAAGTATATTATTTACTAACATACAAGAAACCTCTAAAGTATATTCTGATTTCCAACACGAAACCTCTAACTTATCCCCGATCATAATCTCACAGCAATAATCAAATCTTATACTTCGAAAAATTAGAAAAGAAACTTTATTTTTCAAAAACAAAAACTCAAATATATAACATGGCAGCTACAAGACCAAAGACAGCCAACACAAAGCCATTATTATGTCCAGTTTCCATGAAAGCAGTTGAAGTAGGAATATTGTTCTTAGAAGTAGGGTTTGGAAGGTCCCCAGGACCGGAACCAGTCGCCGCCTGCGGAGCACCGGCCGGCGCATAAGCTTGGTTGCTTTCCACTTCTGCTTTAAGCTTCATCCCTCCCAAGCAATACAATTTATTCCCACTAATAAAATACCAGTCACCAGGTTTTGTCAATGTGACCGTTGTGTTTCCTCCAGTGTATGATTTCAAAACTTTGGCCGTGTTGCAAGCCTCAAAGCTCTCTTTGGTCACTTGGCTAACACTATTAGATGAGGAGTACTGGAACCCTAAATAATTAATTACAAAACAAAACAAAACAAAACAAAATATGAAATCAATAAAAATGTATTAATTATTTACTTAATTTCAATTATTATTTTTTATTTTTGGTATACTTACATAGGATGTCGCCGACGTTAAATTTCTTGTCGTCGGACCATGTGTTGAGGTCGGTGCTAATGTCCCAGCCAGAGGTATCTCCCACCGTGTAAGATGTAGCAGAACATGGTGTTGTTAATGCAAATATTCCCAGGATTAATGCAAGAACACAATAAATTACGGGATGAATCGGATGTGAATTCGCCATTGATGGAGGAATTGAAGAAGATGATCGAGATGTGAGATAGAGGGAATTATTTAGTTTCATTTATAGATAACATATGTTTGAGGAGTGTTTATAATTAGATGACCTAACTTCAACTGTGAGAATAACTTGCATTTCCAGTTTAATTATTTCCCTAATAATTTGATTTTAATTAATTTGTGTTTTGAGTGGGAGAAAAAGTTCCCTTATTAATTAATTACAAGGTAATTAACCTTGGTAGATGAGTGTTTAACCAACTTATATGTACTTCCCTTTCTCGATCATATAAGGAATAAGTTGGTGGGCAGTTAAACACCTCCAACTTCTTCAAATCCTCTTTTTGATGACTTTGGCCATTACATATATGAATATTTACTTTCAGATTAGTGAAATGGAAAGATATATCGCCCTTTTCAAATCTCCCTGCGAAGACGGACGTTCAAGCAAGAGGTTCTTTTTCTTTTTGGGGGTTTTGGGGGTGGGACCAAGCTGAGCCTCATGTTTGGGTGGCCTGAGTTTTTTTTTTTTGAGCGTTGGATTTTTTAGCTGTTGAATTTTGATATTTTAATTCAAACAGTTAAAAGATCAAAATTCAGTCGTTGAAATATCCGATACACTTTCAATAATCATAGAATTTTCATTTGTTTTAAAGGGTGGGAAATCAGTTTGCTTTTGTAACAGTGCAAACACTCAAATCAACAAGTCTTGCAGCTTCAAAATTGCATTATCTGGTTTTGATTTTGTTGGATATTTTTTTTTGGTTTCATTCTTTCATTCTCATCCCCATTGACAATTTGACTCAAATAAATATAAAATGAGCCTTATAGTTTGTAACTTTTGAACAGTCATGAATATAGGCGGGGATCCTCATGAATAATGTGATTTGTTATTACAGAAGCAGCACCCAAATGACAAATTTGTGATTCCCATATTGCAGGATATATATATATATATGTGCAAAAGGATAATGCAAAAGAAAGAAAAGTCAGATCTCCATACAACTTCAGCTTCCCAATTCACAATATATAATTAATATTGCAAAAGAGGGAAAATGTCTTCTGTTGCAGCATATATCCCAACCCCCAGGAGAAAAGGGGACATTGAGAATAATGTTGTTTTATTCTCAATTTTCTCCCCTCTTATCCAGTCAAGCTCAAACTGGCCGGTATGATTCAATATCTCAACAACCACAACCAGTAGTATATTTTTGTTGTTTACAAGCAAATATATATAAATTTCTGACCATGAGGAAGTTGCAACTCAAAATTCTCTTTTTTTCTGACCTAATTTGGCCATGAATGGGCAGTGCTCGATCATCATTAAATTATGAGTGACATTATAATAACCATTTCGATTTTTAATTTTTAATTTTCATGATATGATAAGTTATTATCCCTTTTATTTTAAACTTGGTAAAAAAAACAAGGGGACGAATTAAGAAAAGGGAGGTAGCAAATCCTTGAAATGAAGGAGAACGTATATACATATATAAAACAAAAACTTGAAATAAAAGCGTACAATTTAAAATAGTTCATCAGTTTGGTGGTCTAATTTTCATTTTGAGTAACTTTTAATATACATTTTTTTCACGTACTTTATACCATCCTAATCATTTATCTCGTTTTTCTTTGGTCGATCTATTTCCTCTTTAGTTATCTTTAGCTAACACAAAATACAATGAAAACTGAAAATTCAAAGATGAATAAACGATGATTATCAAATAGACTTTCATTGACAATTTGATCCAAGAAAAAGGTTGAAATATAATGATCCAATTTTCCTTCAAAAGTCCATGAAGAAACAGAAGCTAGTTGCTAGGAGCACCAATATGAGAAATTGGTGATTCCGATCCCAGAATATGTGCAAAAAAGATGGGGGAAAAGTTATGATCGATGATCGATGATCGATCCAGTAGTGATCAGTTTCCCACTACTCTCCATCTCCATGATAATAATTCAAAAGAGGGAAGCTGTCTTTTATTGCTTATTAATTATCATCCCGTGATTTCCAAAATCCCATCCCTGTCCGGCCAAAGTCCAAAAAAAGCACAATCTTGTCTCTTTGGAGAAAAGGTGGTACCAAAAATTAGGGATTGCATTATTCAATGATCTACTATATATGGTCTAGCAGACAGCAGGAGATAAATCTATTGATATTTGATTTAAACATTTGAAAATATCACACTCGTCGATTAATCTTCATAAGTAAACGAATATATAACACTTTTAGCCCCTATTGAATGGTTTAGAACCACTTCCAAGTTAATATACCATATGATTAGTCTACTAGTCGGTCATTTGTCACCGTTCGTCTCTAGCTAGCTACTATTTCATACCTAATATGATAATGAGAAATTATATAAAATAAATGAATAATAAAAAATAAAATTCATTATTTATCGAATAATCCTTTACATATATAATAATCGAAATTGTTCAATTCCTAAACTCATTATTTCAAAATTATTTCTACAAAAAACTAAAAACATTAAAGATCCTTTAGTTATTCATTTGTATCAAATAAATCAACGGTATTGGTAATAAGAAGAACCTCATGGTGACCGTTCATTTAGTTTATACATATACAAATGGCTAAAAATGATCTCCAATTTGGTTGATTTTTCTTTATAAAATTATCTTGAAATGATGATTTAGGAGTTGAACGGTTCAGATAATGAGGTGCCCCCAGAGGGGGATGCAAGTATTAATTAGAAACCAGCCAAGAACCAACTGATTGGTTCCATAATAAGGACCCAGACACTCAATTGGACTCATTACACAAACTAATATTGCAATCTAACTGTTCATTTTGTAGGACCTCCTTCAAACATCATCCCTATAAAAATTCATTCATTCCTTACAACCAGTTGTTGGTTTGTTAGCATCTATATATATATATATATATTTATGTATACCACTTTTTTTTGGATACAATATGTATACCATTAAGCTTAGCAAATATTACATTTGTTACCGAGCTTAATAGTGTGGGCTTGTAATTACATAGGGCATTAAAAGAATAGGCATGAAAAGCACATCTTACATATATAATTTGTCCTTCAAATTAAGTTTGGACATATATATCATGTTTGAATTTTTCAGTATATGTAGCTTCTACTACTTAAAGAAGTTTTTTAAAATTGAAACTAATGAAATCTTATTTACGTTCTAGTATGTCACAAGGAAAATTAAATGGATTAGCCACATGGTATCTATTTTTTAAGAAATTATGCTAAAAAAGGTTAAATATGAAAAATTAATTAGTAATTTTGCATCTAAAAAAACAAAAAGATTAATTTTTCAATAAAAAAAAGTTATATTTAAATATAAATTATGCCTAAGGCCTCGATGTAAAATATGTTCTAGGCCTCATCTTCTATTAGGACGGCTCTGATTTAGACATATATATCATGTTACGGGATATATATATATATATATATATCTCCTTTTTCTGTTGATCTTATCCAGTCAAGGGTAGATAGCTCAAAGATTACAAGAATTTAATGGTATAAAGCCATTGGTATTGAATAATTCGTTTGAAGCAAAAAAACAGCTGCACCAAAACCAGAAACTACGAACCTGGAATCCTGGACTAGTAGTTCTTCTTCTCTAATCTCTAGTAAGAGAACCTGGAACTCGATCATCATCATATATCATATATATGCCAATATGCCATGCCCCATCTGCATGGCCAAATACAAGGAGACTTTGTGGACCTCGATCATTCATTTCCCACATATTGCCAAATTCTCACTTTCCTCCTTAATCCCTAGTTTCAAAGATTTTTCAATTTCCCCAACATGCATTTATTCTTCACAAATATTGCCAAATCTCTATTGGCAATTAGACTCGCAGAGGATGATGATCTCCTTGATTGCAAACAGAACCAGTTGAACTGATTAAGAGGAAATGCAAAAAATCACAAGGTACGAATCCCTAATTTCACTTTTAGCTGAATTGAATCGAGGCTAACTCGTGATGTCTTCAATGCTACTTTCTTTCTTCACCTAAATCTGGATTGAAATTGAATTGGAAATCGGGTGATGATCACTATGATGATCGGTGCACCCCAGGTGTTTGTGTTTTTGCTTGAGTGAATTTTCTGCTTTCAATGGAGGTCAGATATGACTGACTTCTCCGTGTGTATTTTCTACTTCATCGAATGATTGAATTACAATGCATATAGACACTCACACCCTCTCCTTGATTCAGTTAGAGATGATAACAATATGATGTCATCATACACACACTTCTTGCAGCTCACTCAAAACTGCTCACACTCACAATTACACTAACTGTTTCACACACTTACAGCACACACATTCTCTCATTTAATGCCTTCATCTTGTGACACTTGTCCTCCTAGAGTCAGCAGCAGGTATGCTGCCAAGTCAGCTGCCAGTGATGCAGCTTAGTCACCAACAGCTCCTCCTAAGCTAGTCACTAGAACTACTCCCAGTAAACCCCTTAGGTAGCAGAACCTTTCCCTAGGTAGAGCTTTGGTGAAGATATCCACACGCTGCTCTTCAGACTTGCAATAGTGTAGTGTGATTTCTCCATTTTGGATTGCATCTATGATATAATGAAATCTTCAGTTGATATGCTTGGTCTTTTGATGAAAGACTGGATTTTTGGTCATGCAATGGCTGACATGTTGTCACACAGTAGAGGAGTAGCCTCTAACTGTTCCTCTCCAAAATCTCCCAATACAAACCTTAACCAGACAGCTTGAGTAGTTGCCTCAGAGGCACTAACATACTCAGCTTTTGCTGTTGAAAGAGCTACACTGCTCTGTTTAACAGATGCCCAAGAGAAAATCCCACTGCCAAATGAAAAAGCATAACCTGATGTGCTTTTCATGTCATCTTCAGAGCCTCCCCAATCTTTATCACAAAATCCCATCAAAGTAGCAGCTTTCCATTTCTTGTATTCAATTCCATAGGTCAGTGTACCTTGGATGTAAGGACCCTTCCTGAATTTTACCTCGAAATCCATGTAAAGCCCTTATTCCTTATGACAACTCTTCAAAATTTAATACCAGGAATACCCTTTATCCTTAATATATTTAACAACCCTTACAGGGTTCCCGACAACACCTCTGTACTTATTGACAACACCTACCT
Organism: Oemleria cerasiformis; assembly: GCA_037349345.1. NCBI lineage: Eukaryota > Viridiplantae > Streptophyta > Magnoliopsida > Rosales > Rosaceae > Oemleria > Oemleria cerasiformis. The sequence goes on along the minus strand of JAZGTL010000007.1, from coordinate 31,443,108 downwards.
GTCAGACGCAGTATAGCCTACAAGTCATAGCTGAAACCTCGGAATAGTGGTGGTCCAAAAAGTGACACGCTCTGACACCAAATGTCAGTAGGTCAGACACTGCTGAAACCTTACTGGAATAACACAAGATAACAACTGGTCAGCCACTTGTGAACCGTCAATAACTCGTCACTCTGGGTCACCGCCCACACCAACCCACTGACCCGGATGATGAAAGAACCAAACTTGGTTGAATTGAGTCTCACTGACTCAACCCGAGTCAAACTCGATATCCCTGCTCCTCTAGAGCACCCCGAGTGATAACTCGATATCCCTGCTCCTCCAGAGCACCCTGAGTGATAACTCGATATCCCTGCTCCTCTAGAGCACCCCGAGTGATAACTCGATATCCCTGCTCCTCTAGAGCACCCCGAGTGATAACTCGATATCCCTGCTCCTCTAGAGCACCCCGAATCCTTGCTCCTCCAGAGCAATCTTGGACCTCAACGATATGACGGAGAAAGATCCCTCGAATGTCACCATTGGAGAACCCCTCGACGATCTGGCGAAGACATACCCTCTAACGCCAATTGGAGTACCCTCAACAATGTAGCGGAGAAAAACACCCTCCACACCAATCATCAGAGAATCCCATGGTATAACCCAATACCTAGAAGTATGCAAACCCAAGTAATTCCGGAACCCTAGTCCGTTCACAGCGCGAATAAAATACCAAATCATAGATGCTCTAGCCCCAAGGAACTCTTGACACATTATTGACCCAACTACCTTAACCTCCCGAGCTTAAAACCCGCTCCATGGTCAACTGTTATCGCTGGGATTGCCCAACCGGGGCTTTAAACGAACTCCAATGGCCTCAAAACCATCAAAATCTGATCCAAAACGTCCCAAAACCAAGCCACGCGCGAACGTGACCCCGGATTCGGCTCTACGCGCCGCCACGCGCAGGCAGAAGGCCGGACCACGCGCCGCCACACTCAGTCACGCGTGCCCACGTGCAGTCACGCGGGCCCACGCGCATTGACCCAGGCTAACCCGGCCTAACTCGACCTGACCCGGTCTAATCCAACCCGGTTTAACCCGACCTGACTCAACTCAACCCGATCGATTCACTCAACTCGACCTGTCCACTCGACCCAATCAGTCCACTCGACCCGACTGGTCCACTCAACCCGACCGATCGCCGGTGACTCGCCGAAGAAGATGATTGGACCGCCGTCCGTCGCCGTCGTCGGAGAAAACGGTTGCGCCGCAGCTCCGCCGCCGTCCGCCTCGCCGAAAACTGGAATTTCTCACCGGAAATCGCCATTTCCAGCGAGCTTCCAACTCCTTCATTTCTTGACCGATTTTCATGATCCACACATGTAAATTCATCTACTTTTTACCAGGAATCCAAAAATAAGGTCAAAGTTCCGAGATCGTACCTGGTTTGGCAGAAAATAGGCCGAGAAGTTTCGGTCCACCTTCCTCCTCCGTCCGTCGTCTACGGCGGTGCTCCCACCTCGATGGTGATCCCATAATGCTCGTGGAGTCGTGGGGAAGACCCTTTCGGCCTTGGTTTCAGTCAAGTCGGATCAATGGTTTTGATATATTATGTGTCCGGGGTGAATTAAATAATTTTAAACTCCTTTGAGGAGGATTTTCAAACCAAACTGTGGACCACGATGTGTTTTCGTTATATAGATTTTGTGTGGGTCCAACCAAGTGGTTTTAAAGATAAATGGAAAATTAGATGGTTTTCAGATGATGTTTTATTATCATAAACTATTTTATGTGATGCATGCATGGTTTTATTCGTGGAGGGGAAAAAGGTAACATTTCCTCGGAAAATGTTTTATAAATGATTATTTTTGTCCACTCACAACTTTTGTGTTTTAAATCCCCTCCAAGCTGTTGAGTTGACGTGGGCACTTTCTGAGGCGGAGACATTAGTAGTATTTCAGCTGCGCATTGTACCTAAACTTCGAGTAGGATATCTAATTTTGTATTATTTATCCTACCTAGATGCTCTGATAATATATTTTGGATGGTTGTTATCTGTTGGAATTTTGGAGTGCTTTGAATCCCTTGTTTGACAGGTGGAAACCAGTTATTTAATCCTTAAGAGGAGATTCTGCCGAGCTTTTGGCAGAAATCTCATATTTTATTTGTAAGGGTTGAAGGATATTTTGGGAACTTTTCCTTACGTTGTCAGACGGGACAGGGTTCTTCCCGGGTTTCGAGGGAAAATTCGGGAAGGGTCCTGACACTGGCTTGCAGTCTTTGAGTCCAAACATCTCTAGAAATGTAGATGCATACTTCCTTTGATGAATGAAGATACCATTGCTAGATTGTAGAACACCCATCCCTAGGAAATGATGTAGTAATCCCAGGTCTATCATTTCATATCTACCCATCATGTCTTGCTTGAACTCAGCCATCATAGTAGCATTGTCAACTGTGTAGATAATGTCATCTACATAAATAGACACAATTAGAGTTCTTTCATCTTCCTTAACCTTCAAATACAAGGTTGCCTCACTGGAACTTCTCTCAAAACCACAACTCAACAAGTAGGAATCAATCTCTCCATACCAGGCCCTTGGTGCTTACTTAAGACCATAGAGTGCCTTGTTTAATCTGTAAACTTTAGCTTCATTAACTTGAACTTCAAACCCTTCAGGCTGATCCATATATACCTCATCTTCTAGAACATCATTAAGGAATGCTGACTTCACATCAAGCTGAAATAGCTTCCATTCTTTCTGTGCTGCTAGAGAAATTAGGGTTCTGATAGTGTCAAGTCTTGCAACTGGTGCAAATGTCTCATTGAAATCAATTCCTGGTTTCTGAGCATATCCCTTAGCTACCAATCTGGCCTTGTGCTTATGAACAAATCCATCCAAATTGAGTTTAGTTTTGTACACCCACTTGACACCAATCACTCGTTTGTCAGTAGGTATCTCCATCAGCTCCCATGTATCATTCTTTTCAATCATCTGCATCTCAGCTTCTATGGCTTTCTTCCAAGCTGAATCCTTGATTGCTTTATTGAAACTCTCAGGTTCTATTATGCACATGTGACATCTAGCATAAACATCACTTAGGCTTCTTAGCTTCACTGGTGTATCACCTGAACTTGAACTAGATGAATCACTGGAACTAGGGCTTGAGCTTGTACTAGGACCAGAATCAGAACTTGAACTTGAACTGGTGCTAGTAGCATGAACACCATGTGTTATTAGTGTAGTTTGATCAATTCCAGTGTCAAAGCTCACTGGTATATACTTCTGGACTTCTGCATGTTTCTTCCAATCCCAGCATCCTGCTTCATTAAAGATTACACTTCGTGACACCACAATCTTCTTAGTTTCCAGACTATAAACTCTGTAGCCTTTTTCCCAGCTACCATAGCCTACAAATACACCTTTCACACTAGAATCATCTAGTTTCTGTCTCCTCTTGGATGGAACATGCATATAGCATATAGAGCCAAATACCCTTAGGTGTGATACTCCTGGTCTTCTATCAGAGAACTTCTCAAATGGAGTCCTACCATGCACAGTCTTGGATATGACCAGTGGCGTACAGACTTGCTTTTACCCCCGGAACTTTCAAGAGTTCATGATGTCTTCCATGTATCCTTGCTCCAGAAATATCTATTTGATAAGTCTCATGTGTTGGAAGAGCAACCACTTGAGCTGAAGGACGATTTGGCTTTTGAGGAGCATCTAGTGCAAATTCTGGATTGGAAGGAAAAAGTCGCAGAAAGACTATTCTTCTAGTTAAAGTATTGTGGAGGAATCATAACGTGGAAGAGGCCAAGTGGGAAACCGAGGCACTAATGCGGGTGCAGTATCCTCATTTGTTCCAATGGTAGAGATGAATTTCGAGGACGAAATTTATTAAGGGTGGTGGATTGTAACAACCCGGAAATTTAATTATTGAATTTACGTAATTTATTTTTGTAAAAAAACAATTTTACCCTTGGTTGTTAATGGCGTGGAAATCAAGTTTTGTTTTGGAACTTTTTAGGCTGTGTTTTGGATACCGTTGCGTGGGTCTCGAACTAACGAGTTTGTAGACAGGCGGCACTCGGGAAACAGAATTCGTGTACGAAAGTTACGGGTCTAGATTGTTAGGGGCATTTTGGTAATTTTGGCTTGGGAGTAGATATTTTTTTAACCCCTAAACCATCACTTCATCTTCATTTCACACTCATTCAGTATGAACCACTCATTTTCTCCCAAAAACTACCGAACCCGTGCGACCCCAATACACCTAAAACCCACAAATTCCTATTTTGATTCAAGGCCTAGACTTCTATTTTTGTTCCACTAATCGGAATCTACTCATTCCCACGATCACAACCACACAAACCATCGAAGGAGAGGACTACGGGAGGCATCAGATCGAGACAAAGAACAATCGAACCTTCCGATCGATTGTTCAGCTAGCACAGGTACGGGTTTAATGTTTTGAGGTCATATTTGGATTCCTGAGTTCGAGTAAATAGATTTAGACGTAAAATTGGTGAAAATGGTTGATTTTTGAAGAAGTTAGGAAAAAGCTTATGTCAGCCGAAAATGGAGGATTCCGGCGACAGAGACGGCGGCGTTGCGGCTGTCCGATCATCTTCTCCAGCCAGACTCCAGCAACGGAGATGGTGGTCTGGTCGTGATCTCGGTGAGTCACCGGCGACCGATCGGGTCGAGTTGGATAGGGTAAGACTGAGTGGATTGGTCGGGTCGAGTGAACCAAGTCGGGCTGGATCAAGTCAGGCTGAGTTGGGCCGGGTTGGATCGGCCCAGGCGTGTGGGTACTGTAGCAAGCACGTGACGGTGCGTGGTTCGACCTTCCGCCAGAGCGTGGCGGCGCGTGGGGCCGAATCTGAGGTCACAACGATGCGTGACAACTAGTTTTCGACGTTCCGGATCTGTTGGCGCAGGTTTCAGATTGATTCGACGTCGTTTAGGGGTTGTTTTGGGTGTCCGAAGTTGCTGCATTTTTAGGACAACGTAGGCGGATCTCCCGGGGTTTAGGGAGTTTATATATAAGGTTTTATTATTAGCCGGTAATCCCGATTATTAATTTGGATAGGCGATACTACTTCAGGAACTTCAGGGGAGCGTACAATTCGGGATTGAGCTTGCTTGGACACGTGGTGAGTGGACTTTTGATTTATAAACTGTAATGCATGCATAAATGTATCTTGGATTGAATACTGTTATGTATTGTTGCAATGAATTTCTGGAATTTAGAAATGATTTATGAACACAAGTTTTCCAATATTTCAGTGAAAGTGTATTTTGGAAAATGGACTGGTATTTTGGACTCGATTATGATATCGTTTTGACTTGGTAATTATATGAGCCCGTGATTTGGGTTTGACCCGAAATTATGATTTTACTAGCTTTGGCCATAAAAGAGTTTTCAAAGAATTTGGCTTAGGCTAAGAAACAAAGGTTTCAAAACACGGATTGTGGTTTTCACTGGTTTTCTGTCCCAATGGAAAAAGGGTTCTCCGATTGGCGTTGAGGGGTTTTGCTCCGCTGGTTGTTGAGGGTTCTCCGATGCTGGTGTTGAGGGTGTTCTCCGCCGGGTCGTTGAGGCTGTCTGTGCATAGTACAGAGTTTATGCACAGCTCGAGGTATATCGAGTGTGTGGAGGGTTTTGAGCTACGACTCGGGATTTTATTTGGGAACAGTGGTTTTGATATATTATGTGTCGAGGGCGAATTAAATGATTTTAAACTCCTTTGAGGAGGATTTTCAACCAAACTGTGGACCACGATGTGTTTTCGTTATATAGATTTTGTGTGGGTCCAACCAAGTGGTTTTAAAGAGAAATGGAAAATCAGATGGTTTTCAGATGATGTTTTATTATCATAAACTATTTTATGTGATGCATGCATGGTTTTATTCGTGGAGGGGAAAAAGGTAAGATTTCCTCGGAAAAGGTTTTATAAATGATTATTTTTGTCCACTCACAACTTTTGTGTTTTAAATCCCCTCCGAGCTGTTGAGTTGACATGGGCACTTTCTGAGGCGGAGGCATTAGTAGTATTTCAACTGCGCATTGTACCTAAACTTCGAGTAGGATATCTAATTTTGTATTATTTATCCTACCTAGATGCTCTGATAATATATTTTGGATGGTTGTTATCTGTTGGAATTTTGGAGTGCTTTGAATCCCTTGTTTAACAGGTGGAAACCAGTTATTTAATCCCTAAGAGGAGATTCTGCTGAGCTTTTGGCAGAAATCTCATATTTTATTTGTAAGGATTGAAGGGTATTTTGGAAACTTTTCCTTAGGTTGTCAGACGGGACAGGGTTCTTCCCAGGTTTCGAGGGGAAATTCGGGAAGGGTCCTGACAAGTGGTATGAGAGCACTAGGTTTAAATTCCTGTACACCGTACACCTAGTGTACATATAAGTTTGGTATGAAAAAGTTACAGTTCTTTTCAGCGTAATGCCTATGAGACGCGAGCCCCGTCAGCAATTTGGAAACGATGGGGACACACATGAACCCGCAGTGCAGCTTGATTTGAGGCAGACACTGGAACAATTGGGTCACACTTTGACTTCTGTACATCAGAGTAGGGCTGCTACTGAAGTTTTGGACATTGAGAAAGCCCAGAGATTAGGGGCGACAATATTTATGGGCGAGTCTAGCCCAGATGATGCCGCGGAATGGATTACTCGTTTGGAGCAAGTGTTCTCGGTTATGAGATGTCCTCAGGGGGATAGAGTGCTGTTAGCCACATTTATGTTAGGTGGTTCTGCTTACCATTGGTGGCATGCACTGGAGCTGTCAGGCTAGGATGTCAGTACAATTACTTGGGTGACTTTTCGGGAGCGGTTTCTTTAGCAATTTTACCCTTGCTCGTACCAGGTTGCCAGGGAGGCCGAGTTCTTGCATTTACAGCAGGGAGAGATGACTGTGGCCCAGTATGAGCAGAATTTCATAGAGTTGGCTCATTTTGTACCGGTTCTGGTGGCAACCTAGAGGGACATGTGCTGCAGAGTTGAAAATGGACCGAGGTGCGAGATTCAATTAGCGGTAACGGTTGTGGCTCATACTTCCTCGAGAGCCGTGTCTGACGCTGCACCTCGTGTAGAGTAAGTTTGGGTTTGCCAGTCCAGCAACAGTTCAGTGGTTCCAGGTGACAGTGGGATCGCTGGAATGTCGGAGCCTCTAGTCAAGTACCATTGAAAAGAGGCAGTTATAGTTCTAGATCTTCTGGGGGTGCGAGATTCAGGTCGAGAAGTGGCGGAGCCGGGCAGGCACCATAGTCATCCGCTCAGTCTAGCGATGTTTCAGTAGAGTCAACTAGAAGACATAGTGACAGCTCTGGTGACACTGGATGTTTCACTTGTTGGGAGACTGGTCATTTCAAGAGAGAATGTCCACATCGTCGTCCGGGCAGTAGTTTCTTGGGTCGTCGCACTACTGAATAGAGTCAGAGGACAGTGCAGACGTCTGGTACTTCTACAGGGAGCCAGACCCAATACAGTGGGGACAATAGGGCCAGTTGGTCCAACAGGGCCAGAGGCAGACAATGGGGTCGTGGTCGATCTACGGGTACACATGCTCGAGTTTTTGCTATGACGCAATAGGAAGCCCGAGCAGCACCAGAGGTGGTCACTGGTACGTTATCTATTTTTAACCGTGATGCTTATGTTTTAATAGATCCCGGGGCGACTCATTCTTTTATTTCTCGAGGTTTTACCTTATTTACTGATAAAGAATTATCCCCGATTGGTTGGGACATGGGTATTAGTACTCCTACAGGGGGTATGTTAGTGGTGAACCTCATGATTCGTAGTTGTCCAGTAATAGTGGAAGGTCATGCATTGGAGGCAGATTTAATCTCCTTAGATATTTTTGATTTTGATGTGATTCTGGGGATGGATTGGTTGACCATGCACCATGCCTCTATAGATTGTTATGACAAGAGGGTGAATTTTCGGAGTCCAGGTTTTCCAGAACTTATGTTTCGGGGAGCTCGTAGGGTACTTCCCTCAGGAGTGATATCGGCTTTGACTATGGAAAGGTTGTGAGGGTTACTTGGCTCATGTGTTTGATTCTCGGGGTACTCCGGTGAGAGGGAAGGATATTCCTGTGGTGAATGAGTTTTCTGATGTTTTTCTAGAGGATCTTCCAGGATTGCCACCTCATCGAGAGATTGAATTCACCATAGAGCTTCTTCCGAGTATCCAACCTATCTCGCAGGCACCATACATAATGGCACCGGCAGAATTGCGAGAGTTGAAGACTCAGTTGTAGGACTTGGTGAATATGGGATTTATTTGACCAAGTGTATCACCTTGGGGTGCGCCGGTGTTATTTGTAAGGAAAAAGGATGGTGGTATGAGGTTGTGTATCGACTACTGGCAGCTAAACAGGGTTACGGTGCAGAATAAGTATAATTTACCAAGGATTGATCATTTATTTGATCAACTGAAAGGGGTAAAATATTTTTCAAAAATTGACCTTCGATCCGAGTATCATCAGTTGAGGATCAAGGAAGGGGATGTGCAGGAAACGGCTTTCAGGACACGTTATGGTCACTATGAGTTCCTGGTCATGCCCTTCTGGTTGACTAATGCACCGATAGCGTTTATGGATTTGATGAACAGGGTGTTCCAAAAGTATTTGGATCGGTTTGTGATTGTGTTCATCGATGATATCTTGGTGTATTCGAGGAGTGCCAAGGCACATGAGAAGCACTTAAGGTTGGTGCTGAATATGCTAAGGAAAAAGAAATTATTTGCCAAGTTCAGTAAATGCCAATTTTGGTTGACCGAGGTGGGATTCTTAGGTCATGTGATTTCGGCTGAGGGTATCAGCGTGGATTCCCAAAAAGTTGAGGCAGTGGGAAACTAGGAGCAACCGAGGACAGTGACAAAGGTGAGAAGTTTACTGGGTTTAGCGGGATATTATTGGCGTTTCGTAGAAGGATTTTCTATGATACCTACCCCATTGACTCGATTGACTAGGAAAGGAGTCAAGTTTGATTGGGATGCTGATTGTGAGTAGAGATTTCAGGAGCTAAAGAAGAGCTTGACTTATGCCTTAGTATTAACCCTTCCAGATGATAACGGGGGATTCGAGGTGTATAGTGATGCATCATTGCGGGGTATAGGCTGCAAGTTGATGCAGCATGGGAAGGTGATAGCTTATGCTTCTAGGCAACTAAAACCCCATGAGTTGAATTACCCCACGCATGATTTGGAGTTAGCTACGGTGGTGCATGCACTAAAGATCTGGAGACATTATTTATATGGGGAGACGTGTCGGATCTTTACCGACCACCAAAGTTTGAAATACTTGTTCACCCAGAAGGATATGAATTTAAGGCAGAGAAGGTGGCTTGAGTTGATAAAAGATTATGATTGTACTATAGAGTACCACCCAAGAAAAACCAATGTTGTGGCGGATGCCTTGAGCATGAAGTCCATGGGTTCCTTGGCCCATTTGCCTACAGTATACCTACCGTTGCTAGTGGAATTCCGTAGAGCGGGAATTGTACTTGACATGGATAGCCAGGGGGCTTTGTTGGCTAGTTTCCATGTGAGGCCTGTTTTGATTGATCGGATTATTGAGGCTCAACTCCAAGATCCTACAATGTGCATTATCAAGATGGGGTTGGAGGCTGAAAACAGGCAGGATTATGCGCTTAGGGATGATTGGGCCTTGGTTAAGGATGGACGGTTGTGCGTGCCGAATGAACTGGAGCTAAAGAGGGAAATTCTTGATGAGGTTCATAGTTCTGCTTATGCTATGCATCCCGGAGGTACCAAGATGTATCATACCCTAAGGGAACACTATTGGTGGACTGGGATGAAAAGGGAAATTGCTGAGTTTGTGAGTAGGTGCCTGACATGTCAGCAAGTGAAAGCAGAGAGGTAGAAACCATACGGGGCATTACAACCATTACCTATTCCGGAATGGAAGTGGGATCACATTACGATGGATTTTGTGTATAAACTTCCAAGGACACATAAGGGAAATGATGGAATTTGGGTAATTGTAGATAGACTCACGAAGTTGGCACATTTCTTGCTAGTGCAGGAAGATTTCCGGATGGGTCGGTATGCCAAATTGTTCTTGTATGAGATCATAGGGCTACATGGGACTCCAGAGTCAACTGTTTCAGACAGAGATCCGAGGTTTACTTCCAGGTTTTGGCGGAGTTTGCAGAAGCCTTTTGGCACTACATTGCATTTCAGTACAGCTTTTCATCCTCAGACTGATGGTCAGTCTGAGAGGACAATCCAGGTTTTGGAGAATATGATGAGGACTTGTGTATTGCAGTTTAAAGGGAACTGGGATTCACACCTATCTCTGATGGAATTTCCATATAACAACAGTTATCAATCGAGTATTGGGATGTCACCTTTCGAGGCACTGTATGAGAGGCAGTGCAGCACACCGTTATGCTGGAATGAAATAGGTGAGAGGAGACTGTTAACACCCGAGTTAGTGGATACGACTGAGGAAAAGATTAGAATCATCAGAGAAAGGTTGATGATAGCCCAGGATTGCCAGAAGAGCTATGTAGACCGCCGAACCATAGATCTTGACTTTGAGGTTGAAGACTGGGTGTTCTTGAAATTATCTCCTTGGAAGGGAGTGGTACGTTTTGGTAGACGATGAAAACTAAGTCCTCGCTACATTGGGCCATATGAGATTGTGGAGAGGATAGGACCAGTGGCGTACAAACTTGGTTTACCCCCAGAACTGTCAAGAGTTCATGATGTCTTCCATGTATCCTTGCTCCAGAAATATCTATTTGATGAGTCTCATGTGTTGGAAGAGCAACCACTTGAGCTAAAGGACGATTTGACTTTTGAGGAGCAACTAGTGCGAATTATGGATTGGAAGGAAAAAGTAATGCACATAAAGACTATTCCTCTAGTTAAAGTATTGTGGAGGAATCATAACGTGGAGGAGGCCACGTGGGAAACCGAGGCACTAATGCGGGCGCAATATCCTCATTTATTCCAATGGTAGAGATGAATTTCGAGGATGAAATTTCTTAACGGGGGTGGATTGTAACAACCCGGAAATTTAATTATTGAATTTACGTAATTTATTTTTGTAAAAAGACAATTTTACCCTTGGTTGTTAAGGGCGTGGAAATCAAGTTTTGTTTTGGAACTTTTTAGGCTGTGTTTTGGATACCGTTGCGTGGGTCTTGAACTCACGAGTTCGTAGACAGGCGACACTCGGAAAACGAAGTTCGTGTATGAAAGTTACGGGTCTAGATTATTAGGGGTATTTTGGTAATTTTGGCTTGGGAGTAGATATTTTTTTAACCCCTAAACCATCACTTCATCTTCATTTCACACTCATTCAGTATGAACCACTCATTTTTCTCCCAAAAACTACCGAACCCATGCGACCCCAATACACCCAAAACCCACAAATTCCTACTTTGATTCAAGGCCTAGACTTTTATTTTTGTTCCACTAATCGGAATCTACTCATTCCCACGATCACAACCATACAAACCATAGAAGGAGAGGACTACGGGAGGCGTCGGATCGAGACAAAGAACAATCGAACCTTCCGATCAATTTTTCGATGAGCACAGGTACGGATTTAATGTTTTGAGGTCATATTTGGATTCCTGGGTTCGAGTAGATAGATTTAGACGTAAAATTCGTGAAAAATGGTTGAGTTTTGAAGAAGTTAGGAAAAAGCTTATGTCGGCCAAAAATGGAGGATTCCGGCGACGGAGATGGCGACATTGCGGCGGTCCGGTCATCTTCTTCGGCCAGACTCTGGCGACCGTAGTCTGGTCGTCGCTGGCGACCGGTCGGGTCGAGTTGGATCGGGTCGGACTAAGTGGACTGGTTCGATCGAGTGGACTAGGGTCAGGTCGAGTGAACCGGGTTGGGCTGGACCGAGTCAGGCCGAGTTGGGTTGGGTTGGACCGGTCCAGGCGCGTGGGTACTGTAGCAGGCGTGTGACGAGTGCGTGGCGTGTGGTCTGACCTTCCTCCGACGCGCGGTGTGTGATCCGGCCTTCCGCCGGCGCGTGGGGCCGAATCTAAGGTCACGGTGACGCGTGACAACTAGTTTTCGACGTTCCGGATCTATTGGCGCATGTTTCGAATTGATCGGACGTCGTTTAGGGGTTGTTTTAAGCTTCCGAAGTTGCTGTATTTTTAGGACAATGTAGGCGGCGGATCTCCCGGGGTTTAAGGAGTTTATATATAAGATTTTATTATTAGCTGGTAATCCCGATAGGCAATACTTCTCCAGGAACTTCAGGGGAGCGTACAATTCGGGATTGAGCTTGCTTGGACGCATGGTGAGTGGACTTTTGATTTATAAATTGTAATGCATGCATAAATGTATCTTGGATTTAATACTGTTATGTATTGTTGCAATGAATTTCTGGAATTTAGAAATGATTGCTGGACACAAGTTTTCCAATATTTCAGTGAAAGTGTGTTTTGGAAAATGGACTGGTATTTTGGATTTGATTATGATATCGTTTTGACGTGGTAATTATATGAGCCCGTGATTTGGGTTTGACCCGAAATTATGATTTTACTGGCTTTGGCCATAAATGAGTTTTCAAAGAATTTGGCTTAGGCCAAGAAACAAAGGTTTCAAAACACGGATTGTGGTTTTCACTGGTTTTCTGTCCCAATGGAAAAAGGGTTCTCCGACTGGCGTTGAGGGGTTTTGCTCTACTGGTTGTTGAGGGTTCTCCGATGCTGGTGTTGAGGGTGTTCTCTGCCAGGTCGTTGAGGTTGTCTATGCATAGTAAAGGGTTTCTGCACAGCTCGAGGTATATCGAGTGTGTGGAGGGTTTTGAGCTACGACTCGGGATTTTATTCGGGAACAGTGGTTTTGATATATTTTGTGTCTAGGGCGAATTAAATGATTTTAAACTCCTTTGAGGAGGATTTTCAAACCAAACTGTGGACCACGATGTGTTTTCTTTATATAGATTTTGTGTGGGGTCCAACCAAGTGGTTTTAAAGAGAAATGGAAAATAAGATGGTTTTCAGATGATGTTTTATTATCATAAACTGTTTTATGTGATGCATGCATGGTTTTATTCGTGGAGGGGAAAAAGGTAAGATTTCCTCGGAAAAGGTTTTATAAATGATTATTTTTGTCCACTCACAACTTTTGTGTTTTAAATCCCCTCCAAGCTGTTGAGTTGACGTGGGCACTTTCTGAGGCGGAGACATTAGTAGTATTTCAGCTGCGCATTGTACCTAAACTTCGAGTAGGATATCTAATTTTGTATTATTTATCCTACCTAGATGCTCTGATAATATATTTTGGATGGTTGTTATCTGTTGGAATTTTGGAGTGCTTTGAATCCCTTGTTTGACAGGTGGAAACCAGTTATTTAATCCTTAAGAGGAGATTCTGCCGAGCTTTTGGCAGAAATCTCATATTTTATTTGTAAGGGTTGAAGGGTATTTTGGGAACTTTTCCTTACGTTGTCAGACGGGACAGGGTTCTTCCCGGGTTTCGAGGGAAAATTCGGGAAGGGTGCTGACACTGGCTTGCAGTCTTTGAGTCCAAACATCTCTAGAAATGTAGATGCATACTTCCTTTGATGAATGAAGATACCATTGCTAGATTGTAGAACACCCATCCCTAGGAAATGATGTAGTAATCCCAGGTCTATCATTTCATATCTACCCATCATGTCTTGCTTGAACTCAGCCATCATAGTAGCATTGTCAACTGTGTAGATAATGTCATCTACATAAATAGACACAATTAGAGTTCTTTCATCTTCCTTAACCTTCAAATACAAGGTTGCCTCACTGGAACTTCTCTCAAAACCACAACTCAACAAGTAGGAATCAATCTCTCCATACCAGGTCCTTGGTGCTTACTTAAGACCATAGAGTGCCTTGTTTAATCTGTAAACTTTAGCTTCATTAACTTGAACTTCAAACCCTTCAGGCTGATCCATATATACCTCATCTTCTAGAACACCATTAAGGAATGCTGAGTTCACATCAAGCTGAAATAGCTTCCATTCTTTCTGTGCTGCTAGAGAAATTAGGGTTCTGATAGTGTCAAGTCTTGCAACTGGTGCAAATGTCTCATTGAAATCAATTCCTGGTTTATGAGCATATCCCTTAGCTACCAATCTGGCCTTGTGCTTATGAACAAATCCATCCAAATTGAGTTTAGTTTTGTACACCCACTTGACACCAATCACTGGTTTGTTAGTAGGTCTCTCCATCAGCTCCCTTGTATCATTCTTTTCAATCATCTGCATCTCAGCTTCTATGGCTTTCTTCCAAGCTGAATCCTTGATTGCTTCATTGAAACTCTCAGGTTCTATTATGCACATGTGACATCTAGCATAAACATCACTTAGGCTTCTTAGCTTCACTAGTGTATCACCTGAACTTGAACTAGATGAATCACTGGAACTAAGGCTTGAGCTTGTACTAGGACCAGAATCAGAACTTGAACTTGAACTGGTGCTAGTGGTATGAACACCATGTGTTACTAGTGTAGTTTGATCAATTCCAGTGTCAAAGCTCACTGGTATATACTTCTGGACTTCTGCATGTTTCTTCCAATCCCAGCATCCTTCTTCATTAAAGATTACACTTCTTGACACCACAATCTTCTTAGTTTCCAGACTGTAAACTCTGTAGCCTTTTTCCTAGCTACCATAGCCTACAAATACACTTTTCACACTAGAATCATCTAGTTTCTGTCTCCTCTGGGATGGAACATGCATATAGCATATAGAGCCAAATACCCTTAGGTGTGATACTCCTGGTCTTCTATCAGAGAACTTCTCAAATGGAGTGTTACCATGCACAATCTTGGTAGGGCATCGATTGAGAATGTATACTGCAGTGTTGACTGCTTCACCCCAGAACTCATAGGGTAGTTGTTTGCCATGTAACATAGACTTAGCCATCTCCACTATAGTCCTATTTTTCTTCTCAGCAACACCATTCTGCTGAGGAGAGTAAGCCACTGTTAAATGTCTCTCAATTCCATGTTCTTCACAGAATCTCTTAAATTCATTTGAGGTATACTCTCCACCTCTGTCACTTCTCAACTTCTTCACTTTGAACCCACTTTGTAGTTCAACCACAGCTTTAAACTTTTTGAACACATTTAACACACCTGATTTATGCCTCAGAAAATACAGCCAACACATTCTAGAATGATCATCAATGAAGGTAAGAAAATACAGATTTCCTCCTATTGTTTCTGTTTGCATTGGGCCACACACATCTGAGTGTATTAACTCAAGAGGTGTAGATGCCCTCCAAGCCTCTTCTGTGTCAAAAGGACTCACATGATGTTTCCATGAAAGGCATCCTTCACAGACTTCTTTGTCACCTTCTATACTAGGCAGTCCAACCACCATGTCCTTTAGTCTTAGCATCTTTAGGCTTGAGTAGTTCAAATGGCCAAATCTTTTGTGCCATAGTTATGTGTTTTTCTTGGCTTCTGCTCTTCTAGCTACTGGATTCACATAATCCAGAGAAAGCTTGAAACATCTGCTGCCTGTCATAGGAACCTTAGCAACCCTATGCTTCATGTTCTTATCTTCATAAACCTCTGTTGAACTATCTCCAAACACTAGGCAGTATCCATGTTCCACCGTCTGACGTACACTTAGTATATTCTCATCCAATCCAGGTGCAAGCATCACTTCCTTGATGTACTTGTCACCTTGGTCAGTATGAACCAACAAAGAACCTTTCCCAGCAGCTTGAACTAGGTCACCAGTCCCCATCTTCGCTTTCACATTCAGACTTCGATCAATATTAGTCAATAAAGACTCATGGTCTGTCATATGGTTACTACAATCACTGTCCAGATACCACACATCCACATCTTTCTCAATGAAGGCTGAATGGCTAGCATAGAGCATGTTTCCTTCAACTTCATCTACTTTCTGAGCTAGATTAGCAGTCAGTTTTTTCAGGACATTCTTTGGCAATGTGGCCAAATTTAGAACACTTGAAACATTTCACTTTTCCTTTGAACTAGCATTCACCCCAGTGAAATCTGTTACAATTTTTGCAAGCATCCTTTGAACCACTGGTTTCTCCTTTCTGATTTCCAGAGAACTTGTTCTCATACATAGCATTGTCTTTGAATTTGTTGTTAGTCCAACCCTTGCTTCCACCTTTGAACTGTTGCTTCTTGAACTTTCCTTGATTAGAACATGGTTGTGCCTGTGACTTGTTATTCACACTCATACTTGAGAATTCTTTCTCAACATCACCCTTGGTGTGCATCTCCAGACGTTGATCAAATGCCCAGATCGATGCAGTGATAATTTCAACACTGATATGCTCTAGATCTCTAGTTTCTTCAAGTATGGACACAATCGAATCATAGGGTTTAGTCAAACTTATCAGAATTTTCTGTGCTAATCTCTTTTCAGTCACTTCTTCACCATACGTTTTCATTTGATTAACAACACCAAACAGTCTAGTCATATATGTAGAAAATGATTCATCATTTTTCATACGTGTATACTCAAAATCTCTTCTAAGACTTTGTAATTTAACTGCTCTCACCTTAGGATCTCCTCTGTATTCCTTTTTCAGAATATCCTAGGCACTTTTAGCTATCTCCTCATTCGAGATTCTTGGGAAGATTTCTTCAGAGACTGCGTTCTGAATCAGATTCAAGGCCTTGGCATTCTTGATCTGATCAGCATGACATTCTGCCGTTTCAATCTCCTCATCTTCACTGTCATACTCAGGATCTGGTAAGCCTTGAGTGACAATCTTCCACAGATCACATGCTTTCAATGTTGTTCTCATTTTGATATTCCAGAAATCATAGTTAACTCCTGTGAATACAGGAATTTCTGGTTCTCCTCCTCCAGTACCAGCCATGATGACTTGGCCGTGAAGAAACTTCAACTCCTGCTCAGGCTTCAACTCCTGCTCAGGCTTCAACTCCTGCTTAGCTTCACCACAGTCAGACGCCCCAAAGATATGATCTCAGAGTAGCTTTGATACCATATTGGCAATCAGACTCGCAGAGGATGATGATCTCTTTGAGTGCAAACAGAACCAGTTGAACCGATTAAGAGGAAATGCAAAAAACCACAAGGTACGAATCCCTAACTTCACTCTTAGCTGAATTGAATCGAGGCTAGCTCGTGATGTCTTCAATGCTACTTTCTTTCTTCACCTAAACTGGATTGAAATTGAATTGGAAATCGGGTGATGATCACTATGATGATCCGTGCACCCCAGGTGTTTGTGTTTTTGCTTGAGTGAATTTTCTGCTTTCAATGGAGGTCAGATATGGCTGACTTCTCCGTGTATTTTCTACTTCATTGAATGATTGAATTACAATGCATATAGACACTCACACCCTCTCCTTGATTCAATTAGAGATGATGACAATATGATGTCATCATACACACACTTCTTGCAACTCACTCAAAACTGCTCACACACTCACAATTACACTAACCGTTTCACACACTTACAACACACATATTCTTTCATTTAATGTCTTCATCTTGTGACACTTGTCCTCCTCTAGTCAGTAGCAGGTGTGCTGCTAAGTCAGCTGTCACTGATGCAGTTTAATCACCAGCAATCTCTAGTTTATTTCCTTTGTTTTTTAGCCCCCCATTGGACTTGATTCATCTCTAGATAGACATAATATATATATATATATATATATATGCATCACAAAGTGCTTTTGGAAAGTGCTTCTGTACCAGCTGCTTTTCTCCAGCATAATATAGTCCACATTAATTGAACATATATATGCAACCGCTTTTGAGTTTGTGACACTAAAAAAACTTCCTATATAAACCCTTGCTTGCATTGGGCATCAAACCGGCCATCATCTTTTCTCTCATCAATCTCTTTGAATTCGACTGTTTTCTCGCCGAGGCGAATTTAATTAGGGTTTCTGAAAAGATGGGGGATGACAAGAGCTCAAGCTCATTTTCAATGGGGAAAAGTGCACAAGAGAGGGGCTTGTCATATGTACCAGAGTGGTACAAGATTTCAACCTCACATCGGGCAAGCTTGACACCGGACGTCGCCGATGTTCCCACTATCGATTTCGGTAAGCTGAAACAAGGCTCCGCTGAACGGGCACTTGTGATTGAAGAAATGAGAGCAGCTTGTCGTCAATTGGGATTCTTTCAAGTGAGTTCATATATATATATATATATATATATATATATATATATATATATATATATGTATGTACATTTCTTTTAAATTTACACGTATTATTAAAAAAAACAAAAAAGTGTACATATATTACTCATGACCATGCAAATAAAAAAGAACGTTCAGATTGGGAATCATGGAATCTGCCAATCGGTGTTGGACGATGCGCTTATGTCAGCTTCGGAGTTTTTCAAGTTGCCAGGTTCAGAGAAGGCAAAGTTCATGTCTAATGATGTTCACAAGCCAGTGAGGTATGGAGCAAGTTTCAAGGATGGAGTTGACAAGATTCAATTTTGGAGGGTGTTTCTCAAACACTATGCTCACCCCTTGGAAGATTGGATCGGTTCCTGCCTAACAATCCATCCAAATACAGGTACAAAGTCATCTATCTTATTTGTTTCACCACCGACTAGCCAACTAGCTACACAAATATCTAACTGTTTAGTCTTTATCTTATTATTTAATTTGTTACGTTTTCCGCTCTTTGTTTGTAATAATTTGAAAACGCTTCAGATTAAATATAGTATATTGCCATATATGTAACAAAATAGTATAGCTTCATGTTTGTCCATAGTTTATTCTTTTCTGTAAATACCACTATATATTGACTTCTATTTTCCGATCATACATTTATAGAAAATTTTCGGTACTTAAGTCACGTAATTAATAACTTTATAACAAAAGGTGTGACTGAGCCCACTTGAACTATTTGTATATACACGTCTAAATATATATTTTTTGTTAGTAAACTAGGCATCTTTTTTGTTTAATTAACTCATCTTAATTAATGAATAAATACATGAATTTTTTTTCCCATATTGTTTTTAGGGAAACCATGGGAAAGTATAGCAAAGAAGTGAAGAAATTGAGCATGGAGATAGCGGAAGCAATCACTGAGAGCCTAGGGTTAGGTCCAACCTACATATCCATAAACATGGAAAATAGGAATTAATGCAAGTGATTACACTCAATTGCTACCCACCATGCCCAAATCCTGAAATGGCACTGGGGTTACCACCCCACTCAGACTAAAGCTGCCTAACCATTCTCCTCCAGAGCTGCCCGGGGCTCGAAATCATGCACGTCGGCGACGGGACATGGAAGCAAGTCCCCCAACTCCATGGTGCCCTCCAAGTCCATGTGGGTGACCACTTTGAGGCGATGAGCAATGGCTTATACAAAAGTGTGGTGCATAAAGCCACGCTAAATAGTGAGAGGACAAGAATCTCAATTGCTAGCCTTCACAGCTTGGGACTGGATGAGAAGATGGGGACTGCCAAAGAGCTTGTGGACCAAGAGCATCCTGCCAGGTACAAAGATAGTAGCTTCAATGATTTTCTCAACTTTCTTGCCACCGATGATCTTGCTGAAGGGAAGAACTTCCTCAACATCCTCAAAATAAATTGATGAAAATAAATTAAAATAATGTCCAAGTTGGCTATACCTATATGCCTATATCTTTTCTTTTCGTATGAAAAAAACCATGGGTTTCTACATCTTCAGATACCTCATCGCTTCATTCTTTCTACTTATTGAATTTTCTTTTATACATATATTATAATGGTGCAACCTCATAAATAACCATAGAAAGATTTTTTATACAAAAATAAATAGATAAATAAATTAAAGATCGTTTAATTTTTTTTTTTTTTACAAGATACGAAAATTCATTGATCGAATAAAGATATAAAATAAAGACAAGCTAGATTGCAATAACTTGATGACAAATATAGGTACATACCACCAATGATCAGGCTTGATATCTGTCGAACCGATCTAGAGGGAATAACGTACAAAATAATATAACTTGAATCCCCTAATAAGCATCATTAAGGCCATCACTGGCAGAACAACTAATCTTTGCAATCCCACAAAAGGGAAAACCTAACACAGCCAACTGAAAATAAGAGTTGTTGAACTTATTTGTATAAAGCAAACTAAGAATAAAAAAATAATAACCCAACAAAAAGTACAAATGGGCTACTTCCATCGTTATCACTGTCTATCACTACCATTATTGCCGCTTCCACAGAATTCCGAAGACGACGATGATACCGTCCACCACCATATCGCAGATGTTTCAATTCACCATCATTGACACCACCACCACCACCAATGGAGGACCGCGATCGCTCGATTAAAACCAACTAGTCCTCATCACGAGTCAAAGCCTTATGAAGGCAGATCAGGCTCCTGAAGACAAGATTTTCACTGGCAACCTGACACACTGGGACGCCGAAACCCGTGATTATGATCGACTTCACGATGATAAACGAGAAAATGAAGCTTGAAGACAAACAAACTTTAGAGAATTCGACACAAAGACTAGTTGAATTATCCAATTTATTCACTACATCCCTATGGGTACTGTGGCACCAGAAATCACCCGAAAATTATGGAGCTGCCACGTGGCCCATAATCTCATAATGTCGATATTACCCCTGGTATAGACGACAGCGGCATATCACGGTCTCCAAATTAATTTAATATATTTACCAGCTAAATATATTAATTATTCAAATCAATGCCAATAATAAATAATCTCCCCGTGAGTTATTTATTATTATTTATATAGTTAAAAATAAGTGATTTTCCTCAGTAGAATCACCTATTAAACACTATCTATGTAACGACCCGGACTAGAAATTAAAGTAATTTGGGAATTTAATTAGGGAAAAGACAATGTTACCCTCGGGGCTCAAAAGTCAGTTTTCGTTTGGAGATACTTTTGGAAACTTTTCTTGAACGGTTGTGTAGATCTCGAACTCACGAGTTCATAAACAGTCGACACACGAAAAACGGAGCCCAGATGTGGGAGATACGGGTCTATAACCTTGAGGGGCATTTTCGTAATTTTTTAAGGTAGATATTTTGGGAAGACTTTATCTTCCTTTTCTCTAGATTTTTCTGATCACACTTTCTCCTCTCTCCTGAAACTTCTCTTCCCTTTCTCCCGTGAGAAACCAAGAACCCCCAGAATTTGGGATTTTGATTTTGGCTTAACGAGATATCAAGTTACGGCTGGGGATGAGCCGGGATATTGAGCTACGGTTGGGGATGATCCGGAATATCGAGTTACGGCTCGGGATGAGCTGGAATATTGAGCTACGGCTGGGGATGAGCCGAGGCATCGAGCTACGGATCGGGATGACGGCTACGTCCCAGATATTGAGGTACGGCTCAAGATGAGCCGGGATATTGAGCTACGACTAGGGATTAGCCGAGATATCAAGTTATGGCTAGGGATGAGCCGTGATGTTGAGCTACGGCTAGGAATGAGCCGAGTCATCGAGCTATGACTCGGGATGACGGCTACGACCGAGATATCGAGGTACGGCTTGGGATTATGGCTACGACCGGTATATCGAGCTATGGCTCAGGATGATGGCATCAGCCGAGTTACTCATATGGCATGCACATGTAAAGATAGCGTGGGTTTCATCGGGGTAAATCAATTGGATTCTGATAAGTTGTATTTACTTATATGCGAATCTTGTTGCATATAAGGTTTGATAAAGAGGTGGGATATGATAGTCGAGAGTTAAGCCGATTGATAGGAGTTGACGACGACTTTCACAGGTTTTTTATAGGTGATCGATGCACCTCTGAGCAAATGCTCGTTACTGTGGTCAGTGGGTTGGTATAGGCGGTGACCCGGATTGACGAGTTGTGATTGGTTCGCACGAGTATGACATTTCAGTTATTTAATACCGTCTTGAGAGACGAGGTTACAGTTGTGGATATATGAGGCTAGGTGTAACACTGTTTGATTTATTTTAATTTTATATCCTTCGTCTGACAGTAAAGTGTTTATAAGACAGTAAGGGTATTTTATGAATTATTTTGGATAAGAGATACAGGATTCCGTGGTTGAGTTAATTTGGGCAGACCCTGGATCCGTTGGGTCGGGCGATGATTAGGATGTTATGGAGTAGATGTACTATTGAGGTATGGGACATTGAGACTGGCCATTTTAAGAGAGACTGTCCACACCGTCTGGGCAGTAGTTCTTTGGGCCAAGATGCTGCTGAACGGAGTTAGAAAGTGGCACAAACATCTGGTACTGCAGCAAGGAGCCAGATCCAGTCCAGTGGGGCCAGCAGGGCCAGTGGGAGGTCATGAGTTGGAGGCAGACTTAATCCCCTTGGACATTTATGATTTTGATGTGATTCTGGGGATGGATTGGTTAACCACCCGTCATGCCTCCATAACTTGTTTCGATAAGAGGGTGGTATTTCAGAGTCTAGATTTGCCGGAACTTACTTTTCAAGGAAACCATAGGGTGCTTCCCTTGGGAGTGATATCGGCTTTGACGACCGATGAGTTATTGAGGAAAGGTGGTGTGGGATATTTAGCTCACGTGATCGATTCTCGGGATACTCTATTGAGGTTAGAGGATATTCCTGTGGTGAATGAGTTTCCAGGTTGCCACCTTACCGGCAGATTGAGTTCACCATAGAGCTTCTTCCGGGTACTCAACATGTGATGAGGGAATTGAAGACTCAATTGTAGGACCTAGTGGATATGAGATTTATTCCACCGAGTGTATCACCTTGGGGTACGCCGGTGTTAATTGTAAGGAAGAAAGATGGTAGTTTGAGGCTATGTATCGACTACCGGCAATTTAACAGGGTTACGGTGCGGAATAAATATCCTTAGCTACGAATTGACGATTTGTTTGACCAATAGCAACAATGAGATTAACACAGCAACAATCTGATGCCAGAAAATCAGCTTTGGACAGAAAAATCATAGCACTTGCATTTGAAATACGTGGTCTTGCTTTCATACCAATCACAGCAGCGCAACAACACACTTCACAACAGCAGCAAGATACAATTACTAGTAAACACCAACCTCTCAGCAGAAGATCATAGGCATATGGGGTCAAAACACAGCAAAAAGCTGAATTGAAATTCTCCAGCACACTCAGACATCAACCATTCCAGGACAATTTGACAAAACACGATATGGCAGTCCAGACCAAAAAAAAAAAATACAGCAGCTCATCTCATATCAGAATTCAGCAGCAAAGACCACAATTATAATGCAGCTCAAGCCAATTGCATCAGCACATTACAGACAACAGATCATTAGCAGAAACCAGAATACAATCACTAAACTCAAATAGGATAACTCAGCTCATTTACACACTACTCAGCTCAAAAGATACACCAGGTCAACACCACAACAATCAGCTCAGCACGAAAATACACACCCAAGTCAGAAGCACAAACACTGGAGCATAATAAATAGGTCTATTCCAGTCAAATAGACGGTAGAATTCAGCTCAATTCACCGATAATGCAAACCATCACAGACAATATAACTCAGACACAAATCACTAGCTCATCTCAGAATGCATCACCACATATCAAACATAATCACAGCAGCACAACTCGTTCATGATAACTCAGCTTAACATCACAATTAACAGCAACTCAACTCAGACAGTAAAATTCAGCTCAACTCAAAATGCGTGAATTACATGATTAAAGGCAAGTGAATCATAGACAAACAGTCACACCAGTAGCACAAACAATACATCTCAACTCAGACAGAGAATCGAAAAGAGGGTAGAAACAAAGAGAAAGGAAGAACGAAGAAGATTGAAGATCGAAGTTGAGAAGCAAGATTGAGAAGGAAGAACAAATTCAATTCAATGCAATTCAGAATCAAAGATAGAAGACAAATTCAATTCAAAGATTGAAGAAGAAAATTGAAAGAGTCGAAGAATCAAGAAGAAGCAAGAATCAAAGAATAAGAAGAGTCAAGATCGAATGCAAGAATTAGATCGAAGAAGACATCGAAAATAGAAGAATCAGATAGAAGAATCAGGCCAAATTCGCACAAGACAAGGCTCACAATATTCATGTGTTTAATCAAGAAATGGAGGATCAAAATAAGGGAGCAAGAAAATCGAATAGAGGATCGAAAGAAGATTTAGGAAAAACCTGAGCTCAAGGATTGAACCTCCATACCAGACAGAAAGCAGAAATTGAAGATCGAAGAACAATTGCAAAGCAATGCAATTCAAAATCAGAGAGTGAAGACACATTCAATTCAGAGATCGAAGAAGAAATTGAAGAGAGTCGAAGAATCAAGAATCGAAGAAGAATCAGAAGCAGAGAATACTTAGCTGAGAATAGAAAACCTGAGCGGAGAAGTTTGAAGAACCAGAAATGAAAAAGTCTGAAGAACGAAGTCGTCGCAGACAAAGAGCTGAATGAAGAGGAAGAGCATTTCTGATGAAGAAATCGAAGCAGTCTGATGAAGGCTGAAGAACTGAAATCTAGAAGATTTCAATCGCACCAATTCTAGGTCAAACACGTACCAATTGAACGAAGAAGTCTAAGAACTCTTCAAGCCAAGATTCGAATTCATCACAGAATTGACAAGCTCGAAGGATCGAAGCTCACCTGAAGTAGAAATTGAAGAGCTCGAACATTCGATGCAGCAGAAATCTTGATAATCCGAGAAGCTGACCAACATCGAAGCAGCAAGATTCAAGAATTGAAAACGAGTTGAGGATTCGAGGATCGCCAGAGACACTCTTCGAGGATACGTGGATTGCAGGATTCACTGGAATCAAAGAACAAAGAGGACTTCATCACCATGGAAGCAGCCTAAACTTCGATCAAACAGAGGCAAGATCGAAGCAGAAATTGTCGTTAATGCAAGAATCTTCCGCTCATGAAATAGAAGTAGTCACATGATGAAGAGACCGAAGCAAGAAATAGCAGACGAAATGCAAGATCGAAGCAGAAATTGTCGTTAATGCAAGAATCTTCCGCTCATGAAATAGAAGCAGTCGCAGGATGAAGAGACCAAAGCAAGAAATCGCAGACGAAATGCAAGATCGAAGATGAATTGTAGTGGAACCAGAACTTGAATCAAAAAAATTAGGTCAAACATGTACCAATTTGAATGAACAAAAAATTTAGGAAAAATTGAAAACAAATTTAGGAAAGGAAGAACAGGATCAAGAGCTATGAGCTTTGCAGCTCTGATACTATGAAAGAAATCATGGATCATTATTCAATTAAGATTATGTTAGTGTATCAATGGAGTTTAGATAAGAATGTTAGTGAAGATGATATAAGATTCATGGATCAAACAAGATAAGGAAAATAGAGAAAGTAGTGAGAATAAATTTTGGTATTTTCATTATGTAAATGTTTCAATATAGAGTAACTTTCACACTCACTTTATATACTACACAATTTACATACTACACACTTTACACTTCACAATACAATGACTTAACACTACACTTAACACTACAATGACTTACTTAATATTCTAACACTCTAGGCGCACGTCGGTGCCTGCCTTCTACTCTCCTCAAGCGCCAACATGCTCCAAGCCGCACCGACCATTGCAGCGCTTGTCCATTCCCAACCTGCTTTGAAACGCCTGCCCCACCGGCCAATATCTTTTATGCAACACTCTGATGCGCTCCACCACGCGCCCCCAAGGAGCCTCGCGCCAGCAGATCACTCCCAATCGCACGCACGCGTCACAATAGTCAGGCCGCTGCTGTCACCACCCCACTCGCTGGACTTTGGCCATCCATCAATCGTTCTCTCTCTTCTTTGCGACGGTCCCGTTGGCCCTCTCTCCTCCGCTGTGTGGCCTCACCAAAGTCCACCTGCAAAGACAACAACAAAGAAAAAAAAACAAAAAAAAAATCTATTTTTTTCCCCTTGCTTTGCTCAGCCACAAAACAAGGAAGGAAGTTGATGAGGGAGTTTTGTGAATGGAGGCTACAACTGCCCTCATTTAAATAACAAAAACAACCCTCAACTATTATTGGCTTCAAAAGTCAACCGAGAGCAAACCCTAAGCTAAGATGGGCCTTCTCTTCTCAACATGGAGCTACACTCTAGGCCCAAAACTTCTGTTTCGACCTGCAGCCACATCTTAAGCCTAATGGAATTCCAACATCGATAAAGTTTGGAATATTCAAGACAAAGCGGAGTCCTATTTTCATACAAAAAATAATTTATTGGGACTACAAAAAAAAACCTACACCCCTTAGGATTCCTTAAATTCCTAAGCGATGTGGGGGCATTTGTAGAATCATAAATCACCCGAAAATTATGGAGTTGCCACGTGGCCCATAATATCATAATGTCGATATTACCCCTAGTATAGACGACAGCGGCATATCACGGTCTATGCATTAATTTAATATATTTATCAGCTAAATATATTAATTAATTATATCAATGCCAATAATAAATAATCTCTTTGTGAGTTATTTATTATTATTTATAGAAATAATTATAAATTAATCCAGTTTTAAGGTATAACATATAAGTTAGTCTATTTACTGATTTATCATATTCTATTTAAGTATTTTACTTCTTTTTTTTACTTTATTGTTTTTTTTTAGTTTCCTAATACCCGTTATACCATTTTAACCAACTACTTATCTACTGCACCTATTTATGGGAGTCTGTTTATCAAATGTGGATGAGAAATTTTCAAAAATTTAAATATATTTAATTTTTAATATTTATTTTGATAAGATAATTTTTCCAAATAAATTTCCTAAAGATTTCTTTTAAGAATTAACTATAAACTAACGAGTAATTTTAATCGTCCAAACTTCTTGGATATTATCAGATACTTTTGTAAGATTACAGTCATACATGTATTTTATTTATCTTAATTTTTTTGGTTTTATTCCTTATTATTATAGTCATACATGTAGAAATAAAGGTTTAGTAGGTAAATTTGATTTGTTTGATTGCGTTCACAAGTGAAATTTAGTCTTCTTGTTTACGTTTTCATCCACTTTCTGTATTTTTCTTTGGGTTCTTTTTCGTTTACTAATCCTTTCATTCTATGAATGTTAATTTATCTAATTTACATATCGCTGAATAATAGGCATAATATTCAAATGTGCATATGCAAGAATATAGGTTTTAATTTACCTACCGAAATTGTTAAGGTAAATTCTATATAAGTATATTATTAAGATGGAATATAGGTTAAATATGTTAAATAGGCTATCTTATTATGTGGCAACATAGGTTAATAAATTTCCATTCATAATATGGAATCCATTCATAATACAATTGATGAAGCAGGAGGCAACTGAAAAAGCTTATTGTTTGACTTGTCAAAGATCTACAATTTTCCAATTTCCACATATGTTTGGTGTTTGAATGAGGAATGATATCGATGGTAGTATACGGAAATACATGTTAAATTTTCATTTTTAATATTCAAAATTTAACCTAGGGCAATATAATTTTTCTATATATTGGCAAAAAAATATATATTTAATTTTTCTATATATGAATGTACCTGCGACAGATAATAATAATAATAATTAATTTACCTACTATATCTTTATTTATACATGTATGACTATAATGAGAAGAAATAAAACAAAAAATTTAAAAGATATATAAAAATACATGTATGACTGTAATCTCGCAAAACTATCAGATAGTATCCAAGAAGTATAGACAATTAAAATAACTTGTAAAAAGAAAATATAAAATATTTAAATTTTGAAAATTTCTCATCCACATATGATAAATAGACTCCCAAAAAATAGGTGTAATAGGTAAGTAATCGGTTAAAAAGGTATAAAGGGTATTAGGAAAATAAAAGAAGCAGTTAAGTAAAAAAAACTGGTAAAATGTTTAAATGGAATATAGTAAATCAGTAAATTGACTAACTTATAAGTTCATTATTAAAAATGGATTAATTTATAATTAACCCTTATTTATATAGTTAAAAAATAAATGATTTCTTTCAATAGAATCACCTATTAAACACTATCTCATTCAACCAATAAGACGCTCTGATAACTCTAAAGGCTTTACTAAAATAGAGGGTCTCACCTCGCTTTTAAAGGTAATTCAAAACTTATACAAAAACTCTGCCGGTTTATTATTTTGATTAAACTAACTTAGGCATCAGAGCATTATTGGTTGAACTACTCCCCTCCGGGATTCAACTTTAACCCTGTTTGTCTCTTTTTACTGTGTGTAGGGATTGAAAAGGAATTCTACAAGTCTGGACGATTTCTACATCAATAGGTACCAAGGGGAAGTCCCCCTGAACTCGAAGAAGATTAGTCGAAGAAAAAGTTTTTCGAATGAAGATTTTTTTTTTAGAGGGGGTAGGGTTTTGGTGAGTGAAATCGGACTCTGAATACGTTAATTATTCATATGTATTGATTAAATATTGATCATGAGAATCTTAATTATGATTTTATTGATATATATATATATATATATATATAATGAACTAAACAAGCTTCGATTTTGTTATTTTTTTGGTTAGATAATTTTGAAATTATGATTTAGAGAATTAACGAAACCGATGAAGAAATGTTGATGTGAAAATCCATAAATTAAAAAAGGTGAAACAAGAAGATTCTCACGAAGATGAGATATAAATATTGTCCTAATAAAATATCGTACTTTTGTAGAAAATCTGAGTTATCCTAATACTTATGTGCTCTATCATATTCATATATCCGCTTAAACTCAAATCCTCCACTATTTGCAATTTAAATTAATTTGATTAAGATCTGTGGCACATCATAAATCTTTGATTATGCTAGAAAGTACAATTCCGACATACTTAAATAATAATAATCCTAATTAAATTGGGAATAAAGACAAGCTGAAAATGAGGGATCGGAGCAAAGATCTAAATAAAGACCATTTTAGTTTTGACATTGGTTGCATATACATTATTATTAATTACAGTCAAAATATGATCCAACAAACCAGTTCTGATCCCAAATCCTAGCCGTTTTCCTTGACCTCATTTCCATGTCCTTTCTTTTTGCTCCTTTCTCACACTTAATTCACGCTAATGAATACTACTCATATCATTCTCATTGTCCAAAACTCATTCGATCGAGTCGATTGTCGTGAATTAGTAAAAAGAAACTAAGAAAATTAAGATACAAGAAATTCATTAAGATGCATAGGTCGGCCAGTTGGAGCCGCGGCGCGGCAGATGAGTACTACATGCACTCATCCTCGTCGCCTTCACCCGGGAAGGTGCCCTCGGGGCTGCGAGTGTCGGTGTCGTTTGATCAAGGCGGCGATCAGCTGCCGGTGTATGATCCGATAGTTGAGTTGGCCAAGAAGGAAAAGTCTCGTGTTAAGTTTGCTGAGAGTGCCGTGCATGTCATCCCCTTTGTGCTTCTTCTATGTGCTTTTGTTCTTTGGTGTTTCTCTAATCCAGGTCATTTTTTTCCCTGTTGCGTACAAGTTTCTCTTCTTAACATATTACTAATATTAATTAAATTTTATACATTAATTCATGGATTAAGTTTCAGGTTATTTTGTTTGATTTGATTTTCAGACATAGATGTGAGGGTTAAAACGGATCCAATAGCAACGAGGATCGAAGGACTGACATTAGAGGGAGAGATTGAAAATGATAGCGACGGTACTCAAACCGGTGCTCTACCGCTTGTGGATTTGGATTTGGATTCGACTACAACAACAATGTCAAAAAAGCAAATTAGACATAAATTGGCGAGCTTAAAACATTGATAATATATGAATTACAGAATATATATACACAAATCATCGATGCAAATGTGATTGCTTACATTTTTGTGAACTTGAGAGAATTAAAATGAATAAAGCAGAAAGGATAAACAATTGGTTTGTATTTTTCGGTCAACGGTTTGTATTTTTTGGTTACACTTGGTTTCTTTTTGTTTAGGCTCTCAATGCATTGGTTTATAGTAATGTACATTTTTCTTTTGTCCCCAGCTTCTTGGTTATTTAAAATTGAAGATGTTTGTTGTAATTCACTAATTCCTATATTGACGTTGGTGAGAGAGCAATTAAGAATTTAGTCAATTTGAAGCTTTAACGGGAAAGAACACGATAAAAGTTTTGATAAAAAATATTGGTTAAATTGGAGCAACCGTCTTTGAATTTTATCATAATTTTAGCATTCGTTCTTAAACTTCAATATTAGTGTTATCCGTCCCTGAACTTTACCAAAATAATTGAGTTAGTCTCTTCGTTAAAATGTCAAACAAAATCCATTAAAATTAAGGGTAAAATCGTCCATTCAAAATCCGTTGGTTCGTTTGAGTGCTGGAAATTTTGTGGTGATTGAAGACCATGAACCAGCAGCAAAATGGCTCGCTCTCGTAAGCCAAGCCCTTAATCAACCCCAATATTCATGCTTCATTAATCAGAATAATGTTGATTCCAACAACAACTCATCCATTCACAAGGAATATTCCAACAAGTACGTCCTCCTCAAAAGCTTCGAGTAACTGCTGTGCGGTGCCATTTCTGCACCTCTCTCTCTCGGCGAACTTGGATCAGTGAGGTAAGTTTTAGTTATGGGTCTTGTCAACTAATTTTCCTTGTGATTGTCACTGTCACTGTTATACCCATCGTGATTTTTTGCCTACTTTTTATGCGTTTGAGTTAGAACTTCGATTAACAATGGAGAATCGGCAATTAGGAGAGCTTGTCGAAAAATCAGCAATGGAGAATCAGCAAAAGCTTCAAGGCAAATAGCAGTCTCCTCAAGTCTTGCAACTGCCCGGTGGAATTTCCGCCCTACGATTGAGGAGGAGCCAATGGGAGATATCCCATCTACATTGAAAAACCCCTAGAATAGACGATTTTGCTCTTAATTTTTAACGGATTCCGTTTAACATATGGTAAAATTCAGGGGTGTGGGACATTAATATTCAAGTTTAAAGACGGTTGTTAAAATTATGGTAAAATTCAGAGATAGTTGTTCCAATTTAACTAAAAATATTATAATGAAGATCCTCGATCTATTGATCCTAACACTTGCATCTCCTAATCCTAATTATTCATAGGTGACTTGTACAAAGTCTTGAAGACTAGGCAACTACTTTACTCATATTGTTTATCATGGGATTAAGATCAATCAAATACATTCAAATGGTAAATTTATTCGAGGGATCCAATGTTTGGGACTTTCTCATATTCGATTTAGTTTTTAATATTTGAGCTCTGTTCGATTCAAGATAAATTGTCTTTTTGATACAAAGATAAATTCTCTTAACAATTAATATTAGTAAAAATTATCTTATCAATTAATATCATAATGCAATTACGTAATAAAATGATTCCAAATTTTCTCACATTTTATTTTAATTTTCAAATTTTGAGCTTTATTGAATTCATTAATAAAATTTAATTTTCCATTAATATGTAATTAAGTGAAATAAACTCATGATTGTATATGTAATCAGTATTTTATAGAAATGATTGTATTTCGTTACTCTTTTGTCAATCATTGAAAGAAGAAGTACGATTAAACCTAGACAAGCAGACTTAATTCAATCAAAAAAAAAAAGGACACGGAGACTTGATCTAAATAAACGACGGACAGATGGACACACAATCCATATCCATAAATCACAGTAGTACACCTAACGGGCCAAGGTTCGGACCCCGGCCCATGCCCAAACCGGAGGCCCACATGCAAAACAGTAAAAACGTTATTTGGCTCCAAATTCTTACGTGGTTTTTTTCCGGTGAAATGCTTCGTCTCCATATAATCCGAACTTTTCGGTTCCATCATCACTCGGTCATTTTTTGTTGTATTCTCCAGCTTTCCTTGTCCTTGTCCATCTTTCTCTCTCCTTCAACTTGCCTTCTCCAAAGCTTTTCCTTCTGAGAATCTAATCTGGTCTAGATTCTGTTCTGGCTAGACCGGTCCAATCCCGGTCGAATTCTCCGTAGATCAACCGCTCACAGTCATGAATCCTGAATAGTAAGCCTCCGATCTCTTTGCCCTTTCCTTTTGTTTCCAATTACCCAACTTTTACTCCTTCTTGCATCTGAGTATTTTTGCACCATAAAATGTATAAGAATTAAAAAAGGGGGTCTGTTGATTCCTTTGCTTTCGACGAAAGCAGACTGAATTTTGGTTCTTTTTTTTTGCTGCACAAATTATGCTTTAGATCCGATTTTGGGCAAACTCTAATGGGTGTGTGCCCAATTTCTGTTTCGTTAAAAAATTTATCAGTTTTGGTTCAAATTTTTGTTTGTTTAATTCGGTTGGAAACCCAAGATATTGAATTTCCAGTTACTTTCGGTATATTGTGTCTTAGCTTTTGATTATGATCATTGAAACCCAAAGGAGCGTTGGTTTATTTTGTTTAAGATCTTAATTTTTAGCTTGGATCGTGTAGGTTAATGGGTCAACTGAAATTTTGTTTGAGATCTTGATGCTCAGTTAGTTTCTGGGTTCAGTCAATGCAATTTGTTATTGATAGATTACATTTTGCTCCAAACGAAAGTCTTTATTATTAGTTTGCAGCTAAACCTGTTGAAATGAGATTTAAATTTTTTCAAATGATTGATTATGTTGAAATGTTATCTCCTGCAGTGATTACTTGTTTAAGCTTTTGTTGATTGGAGACTCTGGGGTGGGAAAATCATGCCTTCTTTTGAGGTTTGCTGTAAGTTGGTGATACTTTGACCATTTAGTCCTTTATGCTTTTATGGAACTTCTTATTAAAGTTTATATGGATTCTTACCCAATTCGGTGTATCCATTACTGCCTATCCCGTTATACTTAAATGCTTAATTATGCAGTACAGGACTTATTGTAATTCCTTACATTGCTCATGTGTTTGTCAAATTGTTTTTTGATCAAAAGGAAATCAAATGTATGCCTTTTACTACAATGATATTTGGGGAAACTAGCATATATTGTCTCTTCGATCGTTTTGGGAAATTTGAAAAATTGGAAATTTGTTGATGTAAATTCGTTGGAAATTGTCTTGCCTGCGAAAGGAAATATGTTTTTTACTAAGCTGAGATGATATTTGGGGAAACTAGAAATTATTGGCTCTTCAATGGTTTCGGGAAATTTGGTAATGGAAATGATACTGAAGTAATCTTCCAGATATTCCTGAAGAAAAACTTGTAATGGCTGTCGTTTACTGCTAATTTTTTTAACTCATTCTCATCAAGTATTGATTTTCTCAAAATTTTCATGTAATTTATTAACATTATGCATCATTTGTTTTTTTTTCATATAATACCTATTAGCAAATGTGTCATTCAATGCGGATATTATATTGTTTCCCATGACAAATATTATATGCATCGATCAACTCAGAGAATTCTGACTCACTTGTCCATTTAGATTTTAGTGTTTGTGAGCTTTTGAAAGATAGTATAACATGGTTAATCTTTTCTGGAGCCGAGTTCATGAATATAATTTCTGACTATTTTATCTATCTGTATTGATACAGGATGATTCATATCTGGACAGCTATATTAGCACAATCGGAGTTGATTTTGTAAGCTCTATATTATGGGTCTAAATAATGTTATCGAACTCATGAATCCTGATTAAATTTTCTTGTCCTACTGTAGAAAATTCGCACAGTGGAGCAGGATGGGAAGACCATTAAACTTCAAATTGTAAGCCCCTCTCTCTCTCTCTCTCTCTCTCTCTCTCTCTCTCTCTCTCTCTCTCTCTCTCTCTCTCTCTCGCTCTCTCTCATGCCATTCATTAGTTAAGGAATACCTATTGCTTAAATATCTGAAATGTTGATACCAAAATCTCATCGCTAGTTCTTTTTTCTGAAGTCAAGTGTTTTCTCTTGTTTAGGAGTTGCTGGTGGGTTATTTGCCTTTAAACTGTCTTTTCAACTTCTCAGTAGAATTTCTTATTGGTTGAGGTTTTCAATGACCTGTTTGCATTTTGTTGATTGACGTCTCACTTATGCATATTTGTACTGTGAGAATGGACCACTTATTCTAGCACTATATTGGCTCAAATTTAGTTCTGGTGTATATTCAGTGTTTATCTTATAAAATGCTGTTATTTAGTCAATCTGGCTATAGGACTTATCTATCATATTTTTCGTTTTTTCCTCCTGGGCATGTAGTGGGACACTGCTGGACAAGAACGTTTTAGGACAATTACTAGTAGCTACTACCGCGGGGCACATGGAATTATAGTAAGTTTTTCTTTTTCATTATTGGTAATGGCTTTTCTTTGAGTTCATGTACTGTGGATTGTGTTTATTAATGTCAATGTATGTGGCAGATAGTTTATGATGTGACAGACCAAGAGAGCTTCAACAATGTTAAGCAGTGGTTGAATGAAATTGACCGCTATGCTAGTGAGAATGTGAACAAGCTTCTTGTTGGCAACAAGGCTGACCTCACTGCTAACAAAGTTGTGTCTTCTGAAACCGCTAAGGTGAAAAAACTGTGAACCTCTCTCTTTAGTTCCTCATACCATATTTTTCGCTATGAAGTACTTAGTATCTAGACATTGACTCTTCTGTATCGTCCCAATTGGTTTGTTAAAAAGGCATTTGCGGATGAGATTGGGATCCCTTTCATGGAGACTAGTGCAAAAAATGCTACTAATGTGGAGCAGGCTTTCATGGCAATGGCTGCTGAAATCAAGAACAGGTACTTTTGTATACGTTCTGTGTATGCATGTGTTTTAGAAAATGGCTGTGCTCAAGTTTGCCGCAACTTTGAGTTGAAAGGATTCAATTCTTCTCCAATGGTTTCACAAATCTAGTTGGCTCATTTCTTTCTTTACACATTGTAGGATGGCAAGTCAGCCAACGAACAACGCAAGGCCACCAACAGTGCAGATTCGAGGGCAACCTGTCAACCAGAAATCTGGCTGCTGCACTTCTTAGTTGAACCTGCTGCTGATCGTCGGTGGCATAAGTTGATGTGAGAGAAGGCCTCTCTTTATTCTTCTCTAATCTGTAGGGGACGACTATCTGTGCCTACTGAAACCATATATGTTGACAATCTGCTCCGGCAGTATGTTCTATAAAGTAACTCCGAAATTTCATTCTTTAGTCTTTAATTGGCATGTACAAATGATGTCTGCTGCTCAGCTACATTTCTTGTTTCTCTGTTTTCGTCGGTTTAAAGTGACTTGTCACGTTGTTCATGTGGATGCTTAAAGAAAATTTGTACGTTTCTAATGTTATCATATGGCAAGTAGCCAAAATCTTACAGTCTTCAAATCTGCTGCTGCTAATATTTGATGCATATTCGTGATTGTGAAATGGTTGCCTACACTGGGGGGATTTTAAATTCTAGTAATGCTCCGGGACACCAAATTTGTGGCTCTTCGGATTACCGATTTATTAAGAAACTAGGCAGCGTCTGTTAATTTTACTCAAGCATGAAAGTCCAAATAAATTTGTTCACCGCAAGCAAAACAATTGTATTTTAAATTGTAGATTATGAAAATGAGTGTATTTTAAACTGGAAAGTGTCCCTTACGAAAATGCAGTTTTTATTTTGGGGATTCACCTCTTCTAGATATACAACATGAATTCTGATAATCCAATGTAATTGGACTCTATCTCATCTTGTGATGGGCAGCATTGAGGCCATTGGATCCAAGCTCGGAGCTATAACTTAAGAACTAGCCCGTAGTGGATTTTTCATCCGCATCAACCATAGAATTGGGATATTACTAAAAAAAATTCGACGACTATTAATTTTGAGTACCGTTTTTCTTATAAGAAGTCAATGTTTTTTTAAATAGTTATTTGACAAGACACATTCATGAAAAAAAAACCTTAAAAGACACATAATAAAGTACATCCTACTATTGCTTTAATATATTTTGAGATGGAAAAGTTGGAAGAAAATAAGCAAAAATGTATATCATTGTCCCAAACATTACATGTAGTGCATCAACCAAGCCATATCTCTCCCTCTTCATTTTTTTTGGTTGAAAAAAAATACCATCTCATTTGTCTTCATCATCCAAAAGCATAGGACTTGGAAGACTCTTTTTTTTACCCGCATTATGCATTATACAATTGTACACCTCTCCGTGAAATGAACATGCTCACTCGATTATTCTCGTAATAATTCTACCTCAGCTTGAATCAAAATTGGAAAAAAAAAATTATAAAAAAGATGGAGCGGTAAAATCTCTTTTTTTTTGGTTTTTTTTTTCTATGTCACTCTGATGGCACCAGAAGAAGGGGAAGACAGTTTGGCTCCTTGAGAGGGTTGAGGCTGCCCAATTTTAAGCTCTAGGGCATCTTTTTCGGCCGGAGAAGGCATACCGGTACGTCCCCCGGCCATTGATGGACTGCCTGGGAGAGACCTTGGTGATGGAATCCCAGAAGGGTGAGAAATTACAGGTGCACAAGTAGGAAAGTTACCATGGGTTTTGAGCATGTAGTGGTAACTAGGTCTAGCAAAATGCATCACAGGGGCATATGAGACATTTCCAGGAGCAATCCCTACCTGAAGAATCACATCATAAATGAGTTCATAACTTAAAGTTTAGGAAAATCTCATTCATTTTCACATTTTGATAGATATTATTTTGAAACGAGTAATGTTAGAAACACCGACTATTTCTACCAACGGTTGTAAGCAATGTTTTGTTTTCTAATTGAATTTGTTCTCAAAAGAAAAATAGTCATATATCAGTTATAGACCAAATGTTAATGTAATAAGTTAGTGTCTTTAACGCCCAATTTTGAAACTTTTCACAAACCTACCATACGTCCATTATTCTCTTCAAGTTTTTGCCAGTGATCTATAAGTTAATGAATCATAGTAACAGGAAGACCACCCACTAGACACAAATTAGGGTTCTTAAGCTTAATAACCAAAAATCAAAAATTAGGGTTCTTAGTTCTTACCATGTAGGTCATGGCAGGGTAACTTGGAACACTGCAAGCTGTGGACAATGGAGGAGGAGCTGGAGGGCTATCCAAGCATAGCTTTGGAAATCGATTTAGAACCTGAGCCGGAAGGCTAGCCTGCAAGATTATCAAATTAATTTTTTATTTTTCACACATTGTTGATCATATCTGATTAATGATATATAATCTGGGATTTACATTTACCTGAGGTGGTGAGTTGGTAGATGTATTAATCTTCTGTGGCACAACTTTGGAGCTACTAGGCTGTGGTGAATTTTCAGCTGTTGATTTCGTAGTAGAAATTGGTAATTCTTGAGCAACTTGATGATCCTGCAATTCCATCAAACCCTAGTCATTTTAATGACAAAAAAAAAATCAAAGAAATTAAATAAATGTAACATTTTTTATGTGACAGTGAGAAAAATTACAGTGAGTTCTTTAAAGTGCATGTCGAAAAGGCTTGATCTGCGTTTTCTCTTGTCATTTGTAGCTTGCCTGAGGAAATATTTCTGTGCGTGGCTAGCAACCTGGGTGGGTGTTCTTGTGGTCACAAAATTTCTTGCTATGCCTCTCCAATCACCTTTTCCAAGCTTTTTCAGACCGGCAAGGAATACACGATGTTCTTCTTCAGTCCATGGCCTCCCTGAGGATATATATATATATATATATATTCATTCAAAATCAAGCTTCAAACAAAGTTTATATATGATTTAACATTTGGATTTTGGTAGAACAAAGTTTGCCCTATCTGCAAAGTTCAATTGGTAAATGATGATTATAAAATCGCAAACTGATTCAAAGTAATCATTTGTGTCTCATGACAATAAAGAACAAAATTAATGTGAAAAAACAGTGTTCTACACTTCAGACTTGTACAATATGCACACCCTAACCATTGATCAATGCAATTTAATAAATATATACAAAGAAACAAAATTCGAATGCAAATTAATCAAAGTGCAAATTAACAACACATAATTAAATAAATAATTACTTAGAAATTAATTTTGATGGAATTAAAAAGGTTGATCATGTACCCTTTCTCCTCTCGTGGGCGGCTTTGTGTCTCTTGTTATGAATGAGGCCGTCGGAGAGATAGCCGGAATCATGATCAGTTGTAACGGCATTGCTGTTGTGGTTGGGGTTTCCGGCGGCCTGCAAATTCCCCATACTATAACTCTTCTTCATCGAATCGTCTTGTTTTTCCATAATATTAACCCCGAAAAG
Source organism: Oemleria cerasiformis (assembly GCA_037349345.1). Lineage (NCBI taxonomy): Eukaryota > Viridiplantae > Streptophyta > Magnoliopsida > Rosales > Rosaceae > Oemleria > Oemleria cerasiformis. Next base: position 31,405,045 of record JAZGTL010000007.1, on the reverse strand, counting down.
CTTCAAACAAATCGCCTTATCAATCCCACCACCACCGGCGCCGCCGTGTCCATGGTTGCACGTCCTTGAGTTATGACCATTGTGACCACAATGTGAACACTTCCTTAATGATTCCTTCACCATAATCGACAATACCCTAACCCTTTTGCTCCTTAATCTTCAATAAACAGAAAAATAATCTTATTGCCGAAATTCCAATAATCTTATTGTTGAAATTCGAATTTGAATTCGAAGCAAGACGACGATTGGATTTGATTTGGTTAAAATTTTTTTTTCTCTTTCGTGCAGTGAAAGGTCTATGAGTATTTATAGGGATTTTAGTTTCCCTTTCTATAATAAGTCTATAACAATCAAACACACGTTCACAAGATTTTCTTTTAACTTATTTTTTTCCTCTTTGTCACTAAGCTCACTATATTATAATTCCTCACAACGAAATTAGGGAAACACAAAAGCAAAGGGTTGTGATTTTGTTGATGGTGGGTCAGAGAAAAGGTGAGCCGTTGGATTAGAATTGAAAATTAAGTTTCCTTGTTGACTGCAATGGGAAACTGCCACGTGGAAGTAGTAATGCAATTCTGTGTGAAGCTGGTCTTACGCGATGATATGTGCCCCTCTGGAAAGTCGGTAAGAACCCTTGGTTCTACCCTAAAAATAAAAAATAAAAAGGAAAAAAGAAAAAATAAAAAATAAAAGTACCTTTTCCAGCTCTTTGGTTGATCATGGTCAAAATCCAATTTTAGATATCTAATTTGGGAGATTAATCCAAATATTCAAAAACGCTAATCAACATATATATATATATATATATACCTAATCATCTGGATTTTAATTCAAGTCGGCCTTTGATATATATTGTACACAGCTAGGTAAAAGCTACCGTCTCTGTAGGTCGTTAATACTCAAAAATTAAACTAATTGAACTCCTGAGACGTATGTAGTGCTCTATTATTACATGTGTTATAATATGATTAAATGTGTAAATAATAATAATATAATTGAATTAATAAAACTTTATATCTGTATACATTTAAAATTTGAACAACCAGATTAATTTGTTGATAGTTTATCAAATCACTTGAGAATTGGATAAATAGGTTCATTTGTTTTGGTTTCAAATTTCAGGCAATTTTGTCAATTTAGATTAAAAATAGCCGTGATTTTCATTTTCCATTTTTCTTTTATGCTTTTCTATTTATAAAAAGTTTATATAAATAAAATGGAAGTTCGAAAATCACTTATTTATAAATAAATGAATAAGTAATAATTGATTGTTTTTTTTCCAACATACGTAATCATTGATTGATTTTCTGTTTTTGTCGATAATTATGACTGACTTAACTAATTGAAATTATGTTTAGATAATATTCTGAAGATATGGTTAAGCCCTATTAATTAGAGTGTGACGATAAGCATATCTATTTAAAAGCTGGCAACTTGTTGAGAAATTATTAGGTGGTCATGTCAGTTAATGGTATTCACGTTTAAAATTTATCACATGTTTATTCTTTTATATGTAGATTAATATTTTTTTTACATTTTAAATTTAAATTAAAAAATCAAATAAAAAATTAAAAACCCAAAAACAAAATCCTTGTCGTTCTCTTCCCCCCCAAAAAACCAAACCGCAGCCTCTGGCGCTCGTGGTAGATTTGGCTTTATTGTCGGTCGCCATTTTTAGTTTCAAAATTGCAGTTATTTTACTAAGAATTTAAAGGCAGAATCAGCCATTATTGTGGTGGAAGAATGTGGTTTTGATAATTCTATAATTTGAATAAACCAAAATGGATGAATTGAGAAAAGGGAAAATCCAAAGGTTGTAGCTTTTGGCTGTGCAGAAACTGAACTTTCTTTGTCTGAGATATGCAAAGGAACTTCAAAGTCCCTGAAATCCCTTTGGATTATTACTACAAGAGGGTACGTGAAGTTCCTCATGATTAGATGCAATGCTTGGAGTTACGGCAATAATGGCAGAGGGAGGGGGCGGGGTGGATTTTATTTGATTTTTTAATTTAATTTTAAAATATAAAAAAAATATTAAATCCACATGTAAAAGAATAGACACGTAGCAAATTTTGAATGAAATAATTTCTACAATTTGTTGCTTGGATACGAAGAAATAGAGTTGTGAATAGTAGTAGCCAACTATAGATAAGAGAAATGGCATTTGAAAAGCATAATTACTATTACTATTACCGTTTCAGTAACAAAATCTGGTATCTTTTTTTTGTAATTTTGTAAAATGGTGAAATCTATCCACAAAAAAAATCTATTTTTGTTACCGAAATATTTTGTAATTCCTGAGATCTTTATCCGAATATGCAAATGAGTCCATTTTGTACATTTATTTTTATTTTATGCTCTTTCATTATCAATAAATATCGCATATCCTTAAAAAATATACTACAAGGAAGAGTTGCAGCGGAAGGAAGGAGAATCGAAATCGTATTTTAAAAAAATGTGAACCCCTTCAATTCGTATCACTTTTTTTATATATGGAATAATCTCTAAAGATATAATATTATAATTAGAATCGTTCATTTCCTAAATAATCATTTCAAGATCATCCCGCAAAAAATCAATAACTTTGAAAGTCGTTTAATCATTCATATGTATCAAATAATTCAACGGCATGTGTAATAAGGAAGATCCTTATAGTGAACCGTCCATTAAGTTTATACATACGAAAAGCTAAATGATCTCCAATTTAATTGATTTTTTTTTGTATAAATGATCATGAAATGATATATAAATTAGGAGTTGTACAGTTCCAATTATGAAATATGTATATGAATTATTCAATAAATTAAAAGGGTAGTACGATAAGTTACCACCAGGGATGAGATGTAAGTATTATTTTAAATATATATATACATACCTATTGGGTTTTAACCTTCACTTTATTAACTAGAATTTTGATTCTGGTTAATGTTTTTGTTATTTCAAGTCTCAATCAGTTTCTATTGAGAGAGACCAATTCACTCATGTAGTTCACCAGATACATCGATAAAGGCTGGATTTGTATGATTTAGCTACAACTTGGATGAAAATGTCAAATTAGATATTGTTGAAAAATCTAATAAATTGTATCTGGTGCACCATAAAACAGTTCATCCATTGCACAAAGACTGGTTTTATATTTCAATTACTTAGATTTTCGTTGAAAAATCTAGTGAATTTGTGATATTTCGTGACTTTAACATAACTATAAAAAAAACGATAAAACTTGGGAGCATGTGTTTTTTTTCTTTGGTAAAATGATATTGGTCGGTAATTATATACATTGAGTATATATGACTTTTTAAAAGAGCCGAAAACCCAAAACCACAAAGAGTCAACGATTGACCATCCCATCGCCGGAAAATTGCCTATGGAGGTTGGAAGTTGACCCCCCAGTCCCTTGCAAATTTACCCTTGAAGTTGTCCACAACCTGTTCGACGAACTTACTCAATGAATCTTTTGTGATTCCGTCCGCAACTCTTTCGTTTCTTTTTTCTTACATTGATTGGCCATTAAATAACCGGCTAAGTGCTGTGGTTGTCAGCATCGACGGGTTTCAGTTTCAGTTCCAGAGGCTAACAGTGAGGATGAAGAACAATTTTTTGTTCAGTGATGTGATGAAACTACAACGTTTGTGTTTTCTGGAGCAGGAACTAGAGTCCAATTAAATTAACATTATCTTATTATCAGTGGATGATATTGTGGCAGGTGTGTCGTCGTCATAGACATATATGTTGATGTTGTTGTCCCAATGTGAACCTCTCCTCTCATTCTTTGTTTGTAGTCGTAGATGCATAAGTCATAACTGCGAAGGAAGGGAATTCGTATTCGTAGATGCATAAGTCATCTCAATCTTTGTTTGTAGTCGTAGATGCATAAGTCATAACTCCGAAGGAAGGGAATTCGTATTCGTAGATGCATAAGTCATAACTCCTAATAAGGAAGGGAATTCGTATGTGGGCAAAGCCAGATTATTCTCCTCTTCTTTTCAGACTATATACCACCAACTCCTTGATTCATTTCTGGCTATAGTAAAGGCTACACACCATCCATCACAATCCATTCATCCATCCATCAAAATTCAAAGTAAAGGGATTCTTGTGGGTTATTAAATTAAGAAGAGTAGCAGCAGCTAGTAGAAAGCAATTCATGGTAAGTCAATCAGAAGATGATGAGCAAGTGAATAGTGTGAGGAACAACCTGGTGATATTCAAAGACTGCTATGTGTCTGGCTTCCCCAAAGAATCTCATCTGCAAGTCATCACAACTGGCACCACCTGTTGGTGTTGAGATTGTCCACTTGGCACTTCAGGTGGCAACTAGATTGATCGGATGATGTGGAGGAAATCTCTAATAGAATTCAGCAAGCATTTGAGTGTGTGTGTGCGCGCGCGCGCTTTACTTGATAGCCAAGTATTTCTAGAAGTTAGTTTGACATGTGGAGGTGTGTAATTGGATGTGTGTGACATCACAGTGTCATCACTAGATCTGAATTCTAAAATGTAATGTTCGTGAATGTGAGTGTGTATCTATCAATTGAATCAATAAAAAAAAAACTATTTAGTCATAGCTGAGAGTATAACCCAGAAAATCCATTCAAACATTTTATCAAAAACATAATGAACAAAAATCATTACAGTGATCATCACTAAAATTGAGTGTTCATTCAATCTAGAAATTTGGAGAATAGAATCCTAATCTAATCCTAAACCAATCGTTTGCAGCTAGGAGTCTAGGATTAGATGATTACCTGTGTTTGGAGCTCATTCGTCTTGAAGTTCTTTGTGTTCTTCCTTGGAATTGACTCTGAAACCAACACCACCAAGCTCAAGCTTCCACAAGGTTCCAGTGGGTTTCGTTGAAGGACCTCTACTTGTCCTGTGACCCTTATATGTGGGGCCGCATGACCAACCGCGAGTCTGACACCAGTTACATCGATTCCTTCAAACCCGGTCAGGTCAGTATCAGTATCAATATGAGTATGAATTTAATAAAAAAATAAAGAAATATTGCTGCTTAATTGTAAGTAGATTATTAATAAATTGAGGTACTTGAAATCTATCATGATCATCCTCTCCACACTAACACTGAAACTGGCACTGGCATTGGCAGCCTATTTAAGGTTATGGAGTGACTAAAGTTTTGGAAACTAGGGATCCAAAGTTTAAGGAAGGAGACTTCATTTAGGGCTTACTAGTTGGGAAGAGTACAATGTCATCACTGCGACAGACTCCTTCTTTAAGATTCACAACCCCACTGATGCGGATATCCCTCTCTCTTACTATACTGGACTTCTTGGTAATCAATACTTTAATATCTCCCATGCTTTTCCATTTATATATCCGATATGACTGACTCATCTAATTAATAAATTATAAATGTATGTAATGTAGGTATGCCTGGAATGACTGCTTATGCTGGTTTTTATGAAGTGTGCTCTCCTAAAAAGTGATCCCGACGTTGCTTGGAACAACTGAACTGATGTTTGGCTGGCAAACACATCTCAACCTTGGCAGCAGCGTCTGATAAAGTCCTCAAAGAAGTATGTACCACGGCAGTAACTGCTGCTCTAATCTCGTCTTTCAGTCTATACTCAAATCATCGGCATTTGTCCGACTCATTTGCCACTAGAGCTGGCGCAAATCGAGACAAGTCAAGGAACCTTTGGTCATATTGCGCTACCGTCATGTCCCCTTGTCGCAACTGCAGGAACTCAGCCTCTCTGGCATCCTGGTACGAGCGAGAATAAAACTGCTTGAGGAAGCGCTCTCGGAAAGCCTCCCAAGTAAGCGTACGGACATCCCAGCCCGTCATGACCAAGGCGTGCCACCAACGGTATGCATAGCCATTCAGTAGAAAAGTGGCTAAACGCACCTTATCACCCGGAGGGCACCTCATGACATCAAACACTCGTTCCAAACGACTAATCCAATCATCATCATCATCTTGGCCTAACTCGCCCGTAAACACTATAACCCCCAGCCTCTGGGCTCGCTTTATGTCAGAAATCTCAGAAGTAGCTCTGCCCTAAACCCCGACCCAATTGATCTAGGGTCTGCCTCATATCAGGCTCTAATATGGAATCCTATGTAGCCCTAACATTATCTGCCTCTTCATCGTTTCCAGGTCGCGGACGGGGCACGCGTCTCGGAGGCATCTTGCTGAAAAGAACCATAATTCGTCAATACCACAAATAATATGCACACTAAGTATGTGGTTTGCATGAATTTAAACCTAGAGCTCTGATACCAAATTGACAGGACCCTTCCAGAATTTTCCCTCGAAATCCGTGAAAAGCACTGTTCCCGTCTGACAACCCAAAAATAATTCCTAAAATACCCTTACCGCCTAGTAACAACACTACGAGAATTCTACCGAAAATTCAGCAGAATCTCCCATAATATTTGACCAAACTGTCTTCCACCTGTCAGACGAAGGATTTAAATACTCATCTAATCTCCAAGTAATCCAGATCAAAGTCACAACCAAACAACTCCAAGTCCAAAATAACCAAACTATGGAATAATTTACAAATAATCCCAAATAGTTCATCAGAGAAACTAGGTTGCAAAATTAGATTAATAAGTCCAACATACCTTACCCAAAAAAGGTACGGTAGCAGCGCAACTAAAATGGGATGTCTCCGCCTCAGAATATGCCCTCGTCCAACTCAACGGCCTGGAGGGGACGTAAAACAAGGAAAAGTGTGAGTTGATAAAAATAATAATGGTTCAAAACATAATTTCCAAGGAAAACATACATTTTCCCCTCCATAATTAAAATCATGCATGCATAATGTAAAATCCTTTTTAAATAGTTACTAAGTAAGCATAAGCTAGAAAGGACTTACCAGAAAAACATTTAGAAATTTAAAACCGGTGGGACCCATGAAAAAAATCGGTGCAAAACTATAACAACCAGTGGTCCACAACCATGAATGAAATCCCTCCTCGACGGAGCTTAAAAACATAGGCAAACCTGGATAAAAAACCATAAAATATTCCACCATTCCCATAATGAAATCTCGAGCTATGGCTCGATGTTCAGGGCCATCCCACACGGGACAAGCCCTCCTAACCACCGCCGATAATGCCTCAAGCAATGGCTAGAACCCGAGAGGTCCAACCCAGGAACGTACTCTCCACACATCCGATATTACCTCAAGATGTGCGAACGTAACCCTGTACTACAAGTTGACAACCTCAAAGATCGTATGACGGAGAACACCTCAACGCCAAACGTAGGAGAAATAACCCTCAACGAGCACACGACCGATAAGCACACGACCAAAAATATAAGCTTGACCAAAACCAAAACCCAAAAATCTGTAAAATTGAAGTCCATAAAACCATAATTCAATAAATCCAAAATTCTTAAAACCGGGCTATAGCCCCAAAACCTTGAAAACCAGGCTTAACCCAATTATATAATTCAAAGTCGTTTCAAAGTCCGTGAAACCGGGTTATGCCCAAAAAATCATATTAAAATTCGTTATTGAACTCACATCCAATAATAAATTACTAGAATAATTATTCTAAATTTCTGAAATTCATCCAAATTAATAAATCAGTTTAGAATAATTATTCTAATTTATCAAAATTCATACTTAAAAAGAATTTATTTAAAATATATGATTATGCATGCTTATAATTTACAAAACCAAAATCCACTCGTCGAACGTCCAACTAAGCTCAATCCCGAGCTGTACGCTCCTCTGTAGCCCCCGGAGCGGTATCGCCTGTCAAAAGTAACAATCGAGATTACCAATGATAATTAAAAACCTAAACCCCCCCCCCCCCCCCCCCCCCCCCCCAAAATCTCGGATGTACGCGTGCATTTAAACAAAAAACGCAGCGACTTCGGACGTCCAAAATAACTCTTAAACGAACTCCGATTGACCCGAAACATACGCCAACAGGTCATGAACTTCGAAAACTTAAAAACTTGTGTTCGTCAGAGCTCGAGGAGAAGCCTCACGCGTCGCCACAAGCCGGTGGACGGCCGGGAACTCCTCCCCCACTCGTTTGCAGCTGCGACTGCAAAGCGTACTCGCCTTCAACCTCAGACACGATTACTATTCATTTTTGTAGAAAATCCTCCATAACCACCCAAACTTCAAAGCTTAATATCTCCCTCATTTCTCAACCAAATTTGATGTTCTAATAATGGGAATCTATCTACTCGAGCCAGGGAATCCAAATATGAAGTCCAAATTGAGATTCATTATCTGTGGTGGTTGGAAAATGGCCGGAAAGATACGGTGGTACTGTTCACCTTCGTATCTTTTTCCTCCGACACTGTCAAGCTCGATGGTGGATATGGTTGAGCTCAGAATGAAGAAAGGAAGATGATGATGTGAATGGTTTGTGGTGTTTTGCCTAAATCGAAAATCAAAATTTGAGGGTTTTGGTGTGTTTTCCTTTTTGGCCAAGAGAGGTATCAAGAGAAATGAGAGAGAATGATGATCAATCTGATAAAAATATGGGGATATTTAATTGTTTTTAAAAAAAATCTCACAACCCAAAATTACCAAACTACCACTGAACCTTCTAGACCCACAACTCTCTCACCGGTTTTCCGTTTTTCGCGTGCCGTCTGTCTACGAACTCGTGAGTTCAAGACCTACTCAACGGTCCAAGAAAAACTTCCAAAAGTGTCTCCAAATAAAAAGTGACTTCCGAGCCTCTTATAAAACCAAGGGTAAAATTGTCATTTCCAAAATTAATTTGTGAAAAATCACTAATTAAATTCACAGGTCGTTACAAGAATGGTGGAATTTTGGAAAAAAATTATGTTTTGGAGGAGTCGTTTTAGTGAATATGAAAAAATTTATACGTAAATCGTCCAAACCAATCCAAATATTAACGGTTTGGATTGGAACGATCTCCATTCTATTTTTGTAAATCCAAACTGTATCGAATAGTTAAGATTTTAACGGTTTGAATTTGGATGATATCCGCATTGATCCAAACCGTGCGCATCCCTACTTATGATAACCACAAACAAAGAATCAGATAATGTTGATTGCTTTAAAATTCCAAAAATTTTCTTGAATAATTAAGATGCAAAAATACAACCCCGAGAATGACTGATATGATTAACATATGATTAACATACAGGGAGTCAAGGATACATATTAGATTGAATTTCAACGTAATGAAAAGGCAAAAATGCAAATAGCATGCCAAGAAGCAATCATACAGAAAACTTAAAATTACCCAGTTCTTAAATGAGTGTGAAATTAAATTAAGAAGCTAAAAAACTTGAACGTTGTACCTGAGGAGATATCAAAACCATTTGAAAAATCATATTTATTGAACATTTAGCTCACATTAGACCTTTTTGCCCTTAAAATAATGGTTCATTACTTTAACTTTATTTTTTATTTAATCAAGGACTTTTTACGAATAAATCAAAATTTGCTCACACATTAGATCTTTTTGGCCTTAAAATGTTTCATTATTTTAACTTGATTTTTTATTAAAGCAAGAAATTTTTAGGTTTAAATGAAAATGTAATCAAATTCAAGTTTTAGCTTTATCTATATATATATATATATATATATATATATATATATATTAAAGTGTAGAGAACAATTACATGAAAAAATACCTCTTATTAAAAATAAAACCTTTTAAATGAAAATTCCTAACAGATAATTTATCAACTACTAACTAATCATTGGCAAGATTGTATTTTACTTAAAAATTGGAATATTACAATTCTTTAGTCTTAGGTCCCTCCACTATTTTTTAGCCATGCATGTTTATTGTCATCTTTTTATACAATGCATGATTAGGATTCTAACCACTATTATATAATTTAACTTATATATTACAATTGATTTTTTTTTTCTTTAAAACCAAGAATGAAATTAGTTGTCTAAGGTTTAACGGTAGGGTATAGAAAGTTTTAGGGAGGGGTGGGGGTGTTCAGGTACGGGGCGGTAGTGGTGGTGGAAGAGCTTATGACTTAGGGTTTATTTTTTGGATTTTGGGCACAAAATCCAAGAACTAAACCATAAACCATAAGCGATTAACCTAATTTTTTAATATCGGATAATAAAAAATTTTCAAATTTGAAGTTTAAAAGTATTTTTGAAGAATTCTTGTTCTTAATTATCTTTTTTAAGTTTTATTGTCCTTTTACTCCTTAAAATGAATAAGTGAAAAAGTAAAAAAATTATAAGTGGGAATAATGTTTTCATAAAATAGAAAGGAAAAAAATGCTACTAAATAGAGATTAAAAGCTTTAAATGGTCAATTTTATTGTTTGAGTAATTATTATGGTGGTTAGGGATTGGAAAGTTTCAAAAATATGGTTAGTGGAGTTTTGAATAAATATTAATGTTGTCAATGACTCATCAATGGATAACCCTTTAATATATGAAAGCAAATTATCATTACAAAATAAAACATTATGGTTTTTCTTTTGTGGTAAATAAGTTTCAAATTCGATATATGAAGAGGATATATGTATATGAAGTTGATCGATATCATCTCTTGGCCTACCTGCCAAAAAAAAATCTCTTGGCCTAGCCATGTGCGACGGAAGCTTGTTCTTACTAATATTTTTGTAACAAAAATAGGGATGTTTTATTTCATATGTGAAACATTATGATTGATGAGTATCGTTTATTTTTACAAATATTTTGAGTAAAAGATTTTCGAAAATTTATAAGTTGACCCCCTATAAAAAATTCTTGCATCATGCACTATATGAGACCATCCGTTACACACAAGGGAGATCGAGAAAAGAAAGAATGCCCTCTATAAGAGTTAAATTTCACCCATTAAACTGTAATACTAGTAACTGTTTTGTAATTTTGTTTCTAACTATTCATTTCTTATGTCAAAAATGGAATTTTGTTGGTGAAAACTGAAAAGAAAATAAATAGCAAGTAGCTTATTAGGGCGGGGCGGTGAGAAAGCAAAATTACGAAAGATGTCAATGGAAAAGGTAGAGAAGTTAGTTTTGGTGGGTCTGTCTTGTTGTGAGTAAAGAATGGGAAAGAAAGGCATCAAAAGTAGAATTATAAGGACAAAATGGAGAAGCAGTCAGCATCACATGAAACCTTTTGTCAACATATCAAGGTGCATGGCTTACTTTACTTATATTCATCCAACGCGTGTTAATTTGCATGCGTTTCAGTTTCAGTTTCAGTTTCACAATATTCACAATTCTCACTTGACACTTAAGCATTCTACGCCCTTCCATGCATAAAAACTGCGTCTTTTCTTCTCCATCAACGTGCTTCTTGAGGTTCCTAGGGCCCACAAAAAAAATATATATATATACACGTAAGATGGGCTCCACTTCATTTCTTGAGTCAGTCAGAACAAGCATGAGAGAAGCCAAATCCTCAAGTTATGTTTACCGGTATTTCTATTCACTATAATGTTGAGTGGAAGATTTTAAGTTCGATTATATATATATATTTTTTAATATGAAAGTGTCGTGTTTGGAGATCTTAGAGAAAACCAACTAGGGTTTGCTAATTACAAGCTTTAAAAATATTGTATGTGGTTTGTCGTAACTAATAAGACTATTAACATTTAACAATGCTAGCATATATATATACACACCAACTATGAGTAATGATCATGCGATTGAATCGTTTGTTGGTCTAAGAGTCTAATTGGTAAATCGGAATTTTGTAGCATTTTCGAAACATAAATGAGAAGAGAAGTGTCGTACATTGAGAACTAATCGGTATATTTAGTAATATAAATAATTTTAACTCGTATATATTTGGAGAGGGATAGTAAAATAATTAGGAGAATTTACTCCATAGATTAATTGAGAGGATTTTTAAAATCAAGACATGTTGACTTTGCTGTCTAAAATGCGAAATCTGGATTCTAAGATTAGATTAGATTAGGTTTAAAATCTCATATAAAGGTTATATATCTTCGCATTATTAGTATCACATTTGTATTATTTAAACTCGTTCGAATTCTCAATTTGTAAAAGTATTCACGAGACAGTCAGCCACTTTACTTCAATCTCGAAGATGAGAAAAGAAACTGTACTTGAAGACTGCTTATCATCAGCCTTTTTTATCAAGCTCACCTCCATTCGACTCCCTCTCTCTCTCTCTCTCTCTCTCTCTCTCTCTCTCTCTCTCTCTCTCTCTCTATGATTCAATATTAGAACTCGGTGCCTTACCCTCCACCTGGATATACTCCCGAGAAATCATATTCCGAAGCAAACTGGAGCCCGTCTAGCCCTCACCATCGCCCTAGTCTTAGACTCTTAGTCTATGTTTGGGAATTCATTGGCTCCTAAGTCCTAACTCGATCTACTAATTTGTTATTCTAATTAATTACTACCCACATTAGATATGTACGTATCCATTTGTAACAAGCTGGAGTTTTTCAAACAGAATCCTGATTGCATGTAGAATTCGAAATTCCAACTTCTTTGAGATCTATTATCATTATGGCTTTTTTTTTTGCCAAATTAATCCACTTAATAATAAGTATTATTGTTCCACATAAAATTATTTTGTGTCTGGAGGTTTGGGAATTGATAGAGTTTATAGTAGGCACCTTATTTGCTTTGATCAAAGTACTTATCTGTGTTGAGGATGATCGAGAAAAAAATAAATAAAGTTAATTATTGTACGTGTTTGAGGTTGGGAATATGGATTTAGAGTTTTTAGTCTCTTTTGGTAAAAAAGTTTTGAGTGTGTTGAAATGTTGAATAATCGAAGTCAACACTCCTAATCTCTGGTTGACTTTGTAAGTTTTTTTTTTCATACAAATAAAAAGGGTCAAAACACAAAAGAAACAGACGAAAATTTGCTCAAAATACTCTTTATCTCCACTTATTCACTCCTAATAATTAATTTCTAAAGGTCTTCAATTAATTAATGAACTTGTTGCCTATACAAAGTTATAAACCCTAATTTCGTTTCCTTCATTTTTCTTTTAATTACCAAACCCTTTTTTTAAAAAGAAAAAAACCCTGGCCAAATTCAAGGACGTACATCTCTGAATCAAACTCCAGAACTCGAGTCCACCATATCACCATGCCACTTACAACCTCCACGTGTAAGTCGCCATGCATTCTCCATTTACCACGCCGGTAATAATTTTCAACGCCCGTTAACTCAACTCCAAAAGGGCAGAATCGGAATCTCACTTTTATTGTGACGGATCATTAGCGCGAGTGAGGCTAGCTAGCAATGCCCCAAAGTCCCCATGCACACATGGCGGTAGCTGCTACTTTTAAGCCAACAAATGTCTCACTCTAGTAGTGCAACCTTCCCAAATGACATTCCACCCACAAAAGAATATAATTAATTACGAGATATATTCAGTTCATATGTTATAATACGGAAAAAAAATATTTATATTTATTTTGTAAACAATATCTCTAATAAAGGTAGAGTCCACCTGTATTAGACAATAGCCTAGCTACAATGTTGTCTGCCTAGCATTACCTATTAAACATGCAATATCAACTTTATAGTTCACTCATATAATAAAACGTGAACATGCATCATATATGGTGCAATCAAGCTAAGGTCGCTAGTATTACAGATTTAGTAATATTCTTGTCAACTATATAATATAAGGTTTTAAATTCACTAAAATGAAATCGATATTAAATGCACACATAGATTCTCAAACTCCAATATTGGTGCAAAAAATAGAAGAAATTTCTCAACCCCCGATTTGACGTCCGTTACACTAATATATTGAGGTGATTTACCTCACGGTTAAAACTTTTTAACCCCATCCCTTGTGTAGCCACTATAAATGCACCCTCTCTTCCTCCCCCTCCTCACTCCCGCCATCAATCCCTCTTAGTTTCTCTTCTCTCGCAGCTGAAACTATGTTTCAAGCGGTGAATCGGGGCTACTACGAGCTCTCGTCCGACCCGAACCACATGAACTACTGCGGGGGAGCCCTATCGACTCCGGCAGAGTACACTGAACATGTGGTTGACAACGCAATATTCGGGTCCGACGAGTTCCGGATGTACGCCTACAAAATCAAGCGGTGCCCCCGCCTGCGGAGCCACGACTGGACGGAGTGCCCCTACGCCCACCGTGGCGAGAAGGCTCAGCGCCGGGACCCCCGCAAATACAGCTATTCCGCCATCGTGTGCCCGGAGTTCCGTGCCGGGAGGTGCGAGAGGGGCGATCGGTGCGAGTTCGCTCACGGCGTTTTCGAGTACTGGCTCCACCCGACCAAGTACCGGACCCGGGCATGCAATGCTGGACCGTACTGCCAGCGGAAAGTCTGCTTCTTCGCCCACACGGCGGAGCAGCTCCGCCCTGAGCCCAAGTTGGTACCCGCGCCACCCAAGTACTGTACGATCAGTCATTACCAATACCCACAGCCACAGGCGGCTGCTGCTCCTTATTTCCACCAGAATAATGATTTAGGTCCGGTGGGGAGTGCGATTGTGAGCGGTGGAATGGTGGGCGGGAGCGGAATGAGGTCCGGAGCTGCAACGGCGGCGGTGACGGTGGAGGAGTATGAAAGAATGATGAACAACAAGAGGATGATGGACGAGTCGTTTGAGAAGGTGGATAATTTCCTCAACAGTTTGAGGGCACTGAAACTGAGTGATGATTTGATGGAGTTTGAAGGAGAGGAAGCTTGGAAGATCGGGGTGGAGACATCGGTTCCAGATTTGAAGGACGTAACGGATTTGCTGGAGATGAATTGGTTGACGGATTTGTTCGATTAAGAACAAACAGAAATTGTTGGAGATCGATCATTAGCGTTATATTATTATTAATATTATTATTGTTACTACTATTATTAAATATATATGTGAAGATTTAAGAGTGTAAGTGTTTGTGTATGTTATTTTGAAGTTTGTGTGTTGGACTTGGTGATGTCAGTGAATGTTGTAGCAGTCGGTGGTAATTAAGTGTTTGTAATGTAGTGGTAGTTGAAGCCTATGTATGTTGTTATATGTGGAACCAAGAACATGTAAATTTGTTCTGAGCTAAATGTAAGTGTTTTTACTTATTATAGGATAAAAGTACTTGAATCCTATATAATATTTTAGTTTATTAAATTTCTCATATGTCATAAATATAATAGTTGATTTTGATTTAAATCGAACATTTCTTGATCATATCTCTAATAAAATAAAAAAGATTGGAGGCATGCAGGTGCCATATGTAAGGGCTAAGGTGTGCGCTCCCTCCCACCCGAAATTGATTATCCAAAAAACAATTTATGTAATGTTATCTTATTATCTAGCTCATCTCATTAATTTGTTTTACACTTAAATTAGATGAATAATGAATTTTTTGGAGATCGTATGATAGATTGTCCACATAAAAAGCACCACAGCAAAATCCAAGTTGCCCGGCGAAAGGACGTCGTTGAGCAACCGTAGGACTTCGTCGAGCAACTATGAAAACGGCGAATCGCCGTCGGGTAATCTTCGTCGGGCTACTTCGGTCGGGCATTGAATTTAGTCGACGACAACAGTATATTCGTCGAGCATCATTATATTGGCCGGCGGACAAGTTCGTCGCTGAAGTCTTCGTCGAGCAACCTAAAAGTCAACAACATATTACCGATGTACACTATCCGTCGGGTAACCTTAAAATATTCGTCGGGTAACAATTCAAATAGTTGTCGGGAAATTCGATAAATAACCGTCGGGTAACGTTTTACATATCGGGTAATTATTTTCATATCCGTCGGGTAACGAGTCACATATCCCTCGGGTAGGGTGTTACATATCCGTCGGGTAACTATTTAAATATCCGTCGGGTACGTGTTTTACAAATCCGTCGGGTGAGTTTTAAAACATCCGTCGGGTAATATTATACACATTCGTCGGGTAAATTTATACACATCCGTCGGGTTACGTTTTACACATCCGTCGGGTAAGGTGTTACATGTTCGTCGGGTAAAGTTTTACGTATCCCGTCGAGTAACGCTTTACGTATCCGTCGGGTAACGCTTTACGTATCCGTTGAGTAATTTTCCCACATTCGTTGGGCAAACGATGCATATTTGTAATAAAATATTTAATTAAATAAATAAAATTAAAAAATTCAATTAAAAGAATCAAAATAAATTAAAAATAATATTTATAAAAATTAATGTAATATTTTTACATCATTAAAACAAAAAATATTTTTTATATATAATACACTCTAACTACTCATCGAGGGGTCAAAGTAGGCGGGATCCTGAAGGGGATGTTGGGTGGGCGATGAGAAAATGTCATCCAATCCACGGTCACCCAAACGTTGAAAGACCTTGTCAAGGGCGAAATTGATTTGTTGGTTTTGGGCTTGAATCTCCGCGCATTGGGCTTTGATCATAACATTTTCGGCCTCGAGGTGTCTCAAACGGTCCGGCGTCTCCTGGGGATTGCGTATCCGAGATGAACTGGATGACTGAGTCGAGACATACTACACAATACCGTCCCCCCCCCCCCCCCCCAAACGATCCTCCTTGGGCGCCTCCCAAGTATCGCTCTAGAATAGCGATCGACATGTCGGGATTAGGGAGCTGCTGCTCCAACGGCACATCCGGATGTTGTTGGGTGAGCTCAGCTTATGTGTGCTGGACGTCTTACTGCATCGCGTCTTACTGCACGTACACCACCAGTATCTTTGCATTTGTCGTCCTGCAAATCAGCTGGAATGTCAAACCGCGGTTTATCCCGCGCACGTTCACCAACCTACCTGCAAATTCGATGAAAATTGGTAAATAAAATTAGTAACAAATAAAAACGGTTGGTTAAATAAACAAAATAATGAATTTACCCTTAGGGAGTGTGCCGACATTAGGCCTTGTTTCGTCTACTGGGACGTCGTCATGTGGGGGCTGGGGGTCAGTACGGGGTTCCCCCCGTTTCTTGCTATGCTGTCGACGTGCCGATCGGGCACCGGGTCGCTGATGGCCCGACAACAGTATATGAACCGACGCTATTATTGAGGCAACCGAGTCCTCTAGGGCATGATCATCAACGGGATCAGGGTAGGGGGGGATCATAGATGTGATTAAGCTGCGATGCGACACCTACAATAACATATATAAATTAATTAATAAAATATGAACCAACATATATTTAATTAATTAAAAAAACCAAACATTTTTAATATTAAATTCAAAAAATAAAAACAAAATCACATTTAAAATTAACCAACATTTTATAATACCAATAAACGTAAATAAAGAAAGGAATAAATTTTTTTAGTAATAATTAGTAAATTGGTATCTAAAAACTAAAACCACCAAATTCTAATTTTTTTAAATAAATCCAACACAAACGAAAATTAAACTTAAAAAACTAATTAATCCAAACGTACTAAACTCAAAATTCACAACATTATGCCTAAATTTCTAAATCCAAATTTCGGGACCAAAATCAAACTTGCAAATTAATCCAAACATATAATAATAAAATCCAAATCCTAAAATTCACAAATTAAAAATTTATAAAAATCACATTTCCAAAATTCACTTATACTACACCATATCAAAATTTCACAAAATTGTTTTTAAAATTCAAATACCCAAAATGCAGAAAATTCACATATCCAAAATTCACATAAATTTCATATCCAAAATCAAAACAAAAATCATACCATTATATCAAATTCAACATTATACCAAACATCAAAATTTCAACAAATCTTCAACTAGTATATATACATTAACAATAACAATAAACCAATAACAAGCAAGAACAAATATATATCCAAATATATATACATAAAAATTAACAATAACAATATCCAATTTCATAAATTTTTTTTTTTCAAATTAAAATTAACAATAAACCAATATATATACATTAACATTAACAATAACAATTAACCAATAACAAATATATATATACATAAACATTAACAATAACAATATCCAATTTCATAAATTCTTTTTTCAATTCAAAATTAACAATAGACCAATATATATACATTGACATTAACAATAACAATTAACCAATAACAAATATATATCCAAATATATATACATAAACATTAACAATAACAATATCCAATTTCAAAAATTCTTTTTCAAATCAAAATTAACAATAAACCAATATATATATATTAACATTAACAATAAACCAATAACAATTATATATCCAAATATATATACATTAACATTAACAATAACAATTAACAATAACAATATCCAATTTCATAATTTTTTTTTTCAAATCAAAATGTTCAATAAACCAATATATATACATTAACATTAACAATAACAATAACAATAAGCCAATAAAAAATATATATACATTAACATTAACAATAACAATATCCAATTTCATAAATTATTTTTTCAAATCAAATTTAACAATAAACCAATATATATACATTAACATTTGACTGCGGGGCGGTAGATGGAGGGAGAGCGAGAAACAGTGGTGTGGTTCTTAAATTTGAACGAAACAGAGAGGAAATTCGAAAGAGAAACAGAGAGCAAAGGAGTTATCTGAAAAAATGAAGAAGGAAGAAGAAGAAGACTTGTCTGATATATATCTCCGATTGACATATTGCCCGACGTACTAGTACGTCGCGCTTCCATTTAATGAATCGTCGGGTATGAACAAACGGTGGACATTCGTCGGGTATCTTGTTACATATCCGTCGGATAACTCTTCACTATCTTCGTCGGGTCACATGTTGGATGTCCGTCGGGCCACATGTTTCATATCCGTCGGGTTAATTTAAACATATCCGTCGGGCAACATTAGGCGATGAAATTGAGATTTCACGAATATTTTAGGTGCAATGTAATTGTCTGTGTCCGTCGGGTAATAATTTCAACCTCCGTCGCGCAACCACTTCAGTGGGACTTTTGAGAATCCGCGTGAATTTAGGTGCAGTGTTCGTCGGGCATAATTCAAAACAGTCGTCGGGTAACATCACATGTCGATAGCCCGTCGGGTAACATCTCCAATATTCGTCGGGGTAACATACGCGGGAATTTTGAGCATGCGCAAAAATTTAGGTGCATTGTACGTCGGGCATAATTCAAAACCGTCGTCGGGTAACATCACCTATCGGTAGCCCGTCGGGTAACATCTCCAATATTCGTCGGGTTACACTACGCGAGAATTTTGAGATTTCGCGAAAAACTACAAGGGAATTTTGAGATTTCGCGAAATTTTTCAAAACTGCGCATTTTATTACCATTACCCGACGACGTTACTAATGTAGCCCGACGGTTCGTGGCCCGACGAATATCTATATGCGTCGGGCATGACCTTTCTCAATCCGTTTTTAGCATTTATCTGAAAACCAGGTCCGGCGAAAGAATAATCCACATCGGGACCGTTCAAATTTTGGTTTTACATGCCTAAAGCCCCATCTAACATTTTCGTGATGTTTTGAGGATTTGAAGCTGTCCAATCGTGAAGAAATATTGTGTAACCGTTGAATCGTCGCACAACGTTACCTAATCCCGGGATTTCCAAATTGGGTAATTTTTTGCGTAGGCGATCTATGGGTACCTACTATAAATGTGGATTGTTAGATCGGTCAATTTCAATTTTTAAGTTTTGAAAGTAGGAAAACAAGCATATCGACCAAGGAGTTACACTTTTGACGGAAAATTCAATACATTTTGCGAATTTTTGGTTCTATTGATACTCAAACGATTAAATTTGACCGATCTAACCGTTCACTTTGTGGTTTTACGTGCATAGATCTCGCCCCTAGAAAATCTTGATGTATTGAGGATTTGAGGACGTCCGATCGTGAAGAAACGTTGTGTAACCGTTGAATCGTCGCACACCGTTATCTAATCCCGGGATTTCCAAATTGGGTAATTTTTCGTGTAGGTGATCTATGGATACCTAAAAAAAATGTGGACGGTTAGATCGGTCCATTTCAATTTTTATGTTTTTGAAAATAGGAAAACAAGCATATTGACCAAGGAGTTTACACTCTTAATGGAAATTTCAATACATGTTGCAAATTTTTGGTTCTATTTATACTCAAATGATTGAATTTGACCGATCTAACCGTTCACTTTGTGGTTTTACGTGCCTAGATATCGTCCGTAGAAAATCTTGATGTTTTGAGGATTTGAAGTCGTCCGATAGTGAAGAAACGTTGTGTAACTGTTGAATCGTCGCACACCGTTACCTAATCCCGGGATTTTCAAATTGGGTTATTTTTCGCGTAGGTGATCTATGGATACCTACCATAAATGTGGACGGTTAGATAGGTCAGTTTCAATTTGCTATTTATTTTAAAAAGTTGTTAAATAAAAACATGTAAATTAATTATGCTCAATCATACCCGAAGAATATTCATGTACATTCGTCGGGTATTTACAAGCGGAGGCCGGTCGTCGGGTAAACCGTTAAATATCCGTCGGGTAACACCAATTGTTGTGATCCGTCGGGCAATTAGTACTATATCCGTCGGGTCAAGTGTTACATATAGCCGTTGGGTAATAGTTACGTGTCCGTCGGGTTACACCAATTGTTTCGATCCGTCGGGCAATATTTGTAATACTCGTCGGGCAACATAATTTAAAGCAAATAATTGTTTATAAATTAATGTAAATTTAATCTGGTAAATAATTTTTTATAAAATTATTATCAAAGCACATTTTATAGACAATATTTTTTTATAAAAAATTGTTGTATCTTATTTGGTCAATATGAATGTTGGGTTCAATGTTTTTTCACTTTGAACTAAAGCGTAAAAATTGACCCTCATGATTTATCAAATTGACTTTCATGACTTATCATCAAAATATTTGACTAAATCTTCCCAATTAATTTATTTTGAAGTTGCGTATTTTGTGGAGTGCATGTATGGCCTCCTCACTTTAAGAAAGTAAAAAAATTATTTTTTTGAATTAAATCATACAACATACATATAAATCAAATTTATTGATTCGAAGATGTACAGTACTTGATTCATCCGAATCACTTTCAATTTGTTCTAATTCCCCTAGATCAATAAAAATGTCATCAATCGTAATTGGTGGGAAGATGTCATTGGTCCGTACTCCATCCACGTTTGGGGTGGATGCCTATGAATCCTCCTGGTAAAAGATTTGGTCATCGTCTATTTCCCCATCTTCTTCATGGTATCGATCATCCAAGTCCCAAATGTTTTTATGATTCACTATCTCAGCTACTCTCCAACCACCACCAGCTTTTGGATCATCCACATAGAATACTTGTTTCGCCGTGCTAGCGAGGAGGTAGGGATCATTCTCAAACAACCGGATGTTTGTGTTTATAGAGGTACATAACTGATCTTTGATGACACCTCCTGGGATACTTGGGTTTGTATCAAACCAATGACACTTGAACAAGACGACTTCCTTCCGGTCGGTGTATAACACCTTAACCACAGTTAACAATTTGCCGTAGAAACCCGTATCAGCTTTTACCCCCTCCCTCGGCACGAAGACCCCGCTGTTTTGCGTAGATAACTTGTCGTCTCGTTCTATGCACACGAACTTAACTCCGTTAACGTGACAACTAGCGTACGTTTCTCCTCAGAATAGGCCAATGGCCAGTTGTATTAATTCTTTATTGAAATTTGGCGAGTTGACTTTCAGCTATGCCATCTGGTAAGATACACACAAGAAACGAAATAGGTAAGCTTATAACAAATTTAAGAAATTTTGAAATAAAATATTTGACTTACATGCTTGGAAAATCAACGTGGAAACAGTTGTTTGTCCATTTCTTCCCAATTAGAAGGAAATTGGGCCTTCATCAACGCCTCGTGTTGCTCGTGGAAGGGCCAGACTTCGTCATCATTGTTTAGTATGAACCAATGAGCCACCTCCGTGTCGCTATTGATGAAGGGCTCCGAGAATTGACCAGTGCCGAATGATCGTGCGGGTTGGGCAAATACAGATAGGGTCTCTGGACGTTGACCACCATCGTCGTTGCAAATGCCCTATTCAAGGCAGTTTCAACATTTCGAAGGTAAATTCCACAAAATGTCAGTGCCTCTTTTGCAATGTACGCCCCGGCTATAGAGCCTTTCGGACGTGTCTTGTTCAGAACGTACCGCTTGTACCTACCTAACATTCTGCAAGGAAATTTACATTAAGATTCACAAATATACATGAATATTATCAAATAGCAGGGATAAGTTATACCTCTCGATTGGGTACATCCAACGATAATGCACCGGGCTAGCTAGTTTTGCCTCATCCGCCAGATGTATTAGTGAGTGCACCATTACATCAAAGAATGCAGGTGGATATATTTGCTCAAGCCGACACATGATGTAGACAATATCCTCGTTAATTTCTTGAAGGTCCGCCTTAACCAACGACCTAGCACATAGTATCTGGAAGAATTGAGACAAATAAACTATCGTCTCAACAACACCGGTCTCCAAGAAGGGTCGAATACCATTCAGAATAAGTCGTTGTAGCAAAACATGATAGTCATGGCTCTTCATACTAGAAATTGTCACACCGTCCGTGCTAACATTCCAGGATATGTTGCCGGCGTACCCGTCTGGAAATTTCACACCCTGCAACCACTTCAGGAATTTTTTCTTATTCTCTGGCGTAAATGTATAACTTGGATGAGCCATGATGTATCTACCATTGACGACTTTTGGTCACAAATTAGGCCGAATCCCCATTTCTTTCCTGCCCAGACGAGTCTAGTTTGTGTCCTTTTACTTACCTTCAATGGGTAAAGTCGTTCCCACAACACTCTCAACATCATTCTTCTCGATGTGCATAGGATCGGCGATGTGTCTGATTTTCAACTTCGACCAATATGGCAACCGAAAGAATATACTTTTTTTCGTCCAATTTTCCTGTTCAGTTGGTTTCGATCCTTGGGTACGAAGTCTTGTATACTGTTCAGTTTGGATAATATCTCATCATCGGACCTCTCCCTTGGTCGACCTCTTAACTCTGATTTACCATCAAATGAGTCAGATTGCATTCGCCATCGATTATCCCAGGGCAGAAACCTTCTCGCACCCAAGTAGCATACCTTAGATACGTGCCAAAAGGACGTTGTGTCTAGTCCACATGTCGGGCAAGCAAGATAGTCCTTAGTGCTCCATCCCGACAACATACCATAAGCAGGAAAATCATTAATTGTCCACATTACAGCCACTCGTAGGGTGAACATTTCTCCACCGCACTTGTCGTATGTTCGGACACCATTTTCCCACAGATTCACGAGCTCGTAAATCAACGGTCGCAAATACAAGTTGAAGGAATTACTCGGTGATTTGGGCCCCGGTATCAAAGTACTGAGGATTGTGAATTCTTTCTTCATGCATCTCCAAGGAGGCAAGTTATACGGAACCACAACCACCGGCCAAGTGCTATAGGGCTTTGCAAAACTCCCAAACGGATTAAACCCGTCAGTAGCGAGCCGTAATCTGACATTTCTTGGCTCCGCAGCAAACTCGGGATACATTTTATCAAATTCCTTCCAAGCCTCTCCATCATCCGGATGCCTCAGTACATCATCATCAATGTGTTCATCTTTATGCCACCTCATATCACGGGATGTGTGGGACGACATGTACAATCTTTGTAACCTTGGCTTCAGTGGAAAATAACGCAACACCTTGTTAGGAATCTTGTTCTTTTAAGACCTAGGCTCATTGCACACGGGACATTTGTCAAGCTGCTTGAATTCACCGTAAAACAATGCACAGTTGTTCTTGCATGCATGGATCCTGATATACCCTAACCCAAGGCCCTTCAACAACATCTTCGAGCTATAATGATCTTTTGGAAGACTGTTGTCTTCAGGGAGCATTCGGATGATGATGTCCATCATGTGATCAAAATGCTTGTTCGTTTGATTATACTGAACTTTCATGTGCATCAACTCCACAACTGCCCCTAGAACCAACAATGATTTTCAACCAGGGTACAATTCGCGCTGAGCTTCTTTCAACAATCTCTCGTAATGGAGCTCAGAGTCTTCGGGTTGCAACCTTGGCGCATCATGTTCCATATCATCTGATGCGGGAGGAAAAGCATCGGTTAATAACTCAACGACTTGATCATTATCACATCGCCGATCCAAACCACTTTCGTCCCAACGGGTCCCAGGAACCGAAAATGTAGAAGCGGAAAATATTTCTTCACCGTGATAGATCCAATTAGTGTAGTTGTGTACGATCCCATTCCATTCCATATGAGTTTGGACCTCATTCAACGGCATCCAAATGCAGTTATTACATTTACGGCACGAATACCTGATACGTCTTGTATCAATGTAATGACTACGTGCAAAGGCAATGAAACTGTCGATCTCATCCAAATACTGATCAGAAGATCTATCAAACATTTGCATCCACCTTCTGTCCATCGTGCGTACTTTCACAACATAGAGTCAACGTAAGTAATTGAGTTAAAATTGTCCCGTAAATAGAACAAGTTAAAATAAAAAAACAGCTCTTCTCCTTATGCCTCCGGTGATTAGGCCCTATCCCATTCGAGAGTGCACGTTATGTGCTGTGTAGTTTGCGAGCTACGAGGCTAAATTTCGATCAAGGGAAATTTCGGCAGCATCTCCCTACAGTTCCCCAAATGCACAACGTAGATATTATAAACAAATATCTAGTATGCATTCAGAGAACATTGAGGGGATACAAACTGAATTTCCCACAATCGAAACCTAACCTCGTAGACCGCCAACTACACAACACATAGTTGCACACCCCCAAACTGTCCGAATAAATGGACAATTCAAGAGTCAGTCAATCAATCTGATTCATTGACTCTCAAACGGGTCTAAGGTTTTTCATTGAATTTCATTATACGAAGTTAATCAACTCGATTAACTTCGCATAAACGGTTATGAAATGTGAACGTATTTCACTCCGTCGGAATTAAATAAAGCGTTTTACAAAAAATATCACAACAAATTCACAAATACAAACATATATTAATTATGCATAAAACAGAATTTACAATTTTATAATTTCCATACATATTTTCTATTTCCCTATTTTCCTAACATATTTTATAATTTCCTAACATATTTTCTAATTTCAATAATTTCATTACTTATTTTTTATTTTCATATTTTCCTTAAATATTTTCTAATTTCCTAATATATTTTCTATTTCCCTAATTTCCTAACATATTTTCTAATTTCCAAACATAATTTCGAATTTTAATAATTTCTATACATATTTTTTATTTTCCTAAAATATTTTCTAATTTCATAATTTCCTAACATATTTTCTATTTCCCTCTTTTCCTAACATATTTTCTAATTTACAAACATATTTTCTAATTTCAATAATTTCATAACATATTTTCCTATTTTCTAACTAAATTTTCTAATTTCTTAACATATTTTCTATTTCCCTAATTTCCTAACATTCTTCCTAATTTCCAAACATATTTTCTAATTTCAATCATTTCATTACATATTTTTAATTTTCCTATTTTCCTATTTTACAACAAAATTTCCTAATTTCCTAACATATTTTATATTTTCCTAATTTCATAACATATTGTCTATTTTCATATTTTCCTAACAAATTCTAAATAATTTCTACACATTTTCCACAATAAATACAAAATTTCCTAACATAATTATATCCAACATTCTTATCAAAATTAAATTGAGAGGTAAACACACATACCTTTTTATAAGTTTTCCTTCAAATCAACCACAAAATTCCTACAACACAAAACATAATTAATTCCTAATCAAAAATCAAAATTTCAAAACTAAAAAAAATAAAAATTTCAAACCTTAATATTTGATATTTGGTGATTGATAGAGAAAAAAGATTTGATTGGTAGTGAAAATGGTGGTGAGAAGATAATGGTAAGTAGAGAAAAGAGAGTGAGTGAGTGAGAGATTGTGAGAGAGAGCAGAGAAGTGCTGAAGCAGAGAGGAGGAAGAAGAAGAAGAAGAAGAAAAGAGAGAGTCTCGGGTATTTAGTGTGTTTAGACCTTTGCTCGATGAACCACATTCGCCGAGCAATTTTTAATGACCCGTCGGGCAACAAAGAGTCAACGCCAAATGTTACCCGACGAGGATTATTCTTCGTTGTATATAAGGTTACCTGACGGGTTGTACATATCGTCGGGTAACACCTTCCAATTTTACGCGCCAACGGCATGCTCTTCTCGCCAACAGGTTACCCGGCGAGTATGCTTATTCGTCGGGTAACATGTGATTTCCCGGCGAGTAAGCATCCGTCGGGCAAGATCTTGTCGGGTCAGACACGATTTCTTGTAGTGAGGGGAGCTTATTGAAATTTAAGTGTTTTATATTGCATTATATTACTTGATTATCTGTTTTTTCTACGCATAAAAGTATGTAATTTTTACTGAGTATATATTTTTTAATCAATGAAATCCACTCATATACCGTCAATTTGATAAAATAAAAAATTCACGCTAAAAATTTAGTACGTCTACCTCATTTTTAATTCACGAGTTCGTACATGATTAGAGGTCTTTAGTTATTTGTATGTATTAAATAAATAATAATAATTAAGATTATCATGGTGAATCGTTCATTTAGTTGATATATTTATATATATTTATATATATATATATCACTACAATAAAATCCATCTTGCCCGGCGAAAGGACGTCGTCGAGCAACTCTGAAAATGGCGAATCTCCGTCGGGAAACCTGCATCGGGCTAGTGCAGTCGGGCTTGATGTTAGTCGACGACAACAGTGTATTCGTCAAGCAACTAAAGCTTGCCCGGCGGTGGAGTTCGTCGCTTACACCTTCGTCGAGCAACCTAAAGGTCAACAAGAAATTACCGACGGAGAATGTGCGTCGGGTAACCTTCATATATTCGTCGGGTAACGTTTTAAATCTTCGTCAGGTAACTCGATACATATCCGTCGGGTAACTGTGTACATATCCGGGTAAATATTTACATATTTGTCGGATAGCGTTTTACATATCCATCGAGTAATGTTTTACATATCCGTCGGGTAACTTTTTGCATATCCGTCGAGTAACTTTTTACATATCCGTCGGGTAAGTGT
Organism: Oemleria cerasiformis; assembly: GCA_037349345.1. Lineage (NCBI taxonomy): Eukaryota > Viridiplantae > Streptophyta > Magnoliopsida > Rosales > Rosaceae > Oemleria > Oemleria cerasiformis. The sequence continues at coordinate 31,378,093 of JAZGTL010000007.1, read as the reverse complement.
TTACATATTCGTCGGGTAACATTTTACAAATCCGTCGGGTAACTTTTTACATATCCGTCGGGTAACCGTTTACATATCCGTCGAGTAAATTTTTACTTATTCGTCGGGTAACGTTTTGGTATTCGTCGGGTAACGTGTACCCCATTCGTCGGGTAACTTTCTTAATCTTCGTCGGGTACAGTTTTAAAAAATTCCATTCCTATGCCCAACGCCTTGACTATTCGTCGGGCAAACGTTGAAGATTTAAAATATAATTTTAATAAATTATTTAATTAAATAAATAAATAATTAATTAAAAAATTCAATTAAAAGAATCAAAATAAAATAAAATTAATATTTATAAAAACTAATGTTATGTTTTTACATCATTAAAACTAAAACAATATTTTACATATATTACAATCTAACTAGTAGTCGACGGGTCGAAGTAGCTGGGATCCTGAGGGGGCCGTTGGGTGGGCGGTGAGAAAATGTCATCCAATCCACGGTCACCCAAACGATCAAGGACCTTGGCAAGGGCGGTCTTGATTTGGTTGTTTTGGGCTTGGATCTCCGCGTATTGGGCTTTGATCTGAGCATTTTCGGCCTGGAAGAACTCGAAGTTTCTCCTAAGGTCTGACGTCTCCTGGGATTGCCTATCCGAGATGAACTCGATGACTGACTCGAGACATCCCGCACAATCCCGTCGCCCGCCCCCCGAACGATCCTCCCTTGGCGCCTCCCAAGTTGTCCCTCCAGAATAGCGATCGACATCTCGAGTTTAGGGAGCTGCTGCTCCAATGGCACATCCGGATGCTGTTGGGTGAACTCAGTTTGTGTCTGTTGGACGTCTTGCTCCATCGCCTCCTACAAATTTGAATAAATATTAATTAGAAATATAATTATCAAATTATAAAATAATGTTTAATCTTCCAAAAAAATAAACTTACATGAATTTTGTCAGCCTCTTCATCCCCCCATCCAGGGTACACCTGCCCCTAGGCATCCACCTCTAGGAACATCGACCCGGCGATGCGCCGATCCTCCTACCGGGACGATAAGGATCACGACCCCCCGTGGTGGTTGAATTTCTTCGCTCCTCGATTCGATGTGTTGGCAATCGATTTCCGCTATTCATTCGTAAAACCAAAAATTATATTTTAAAAAGGAAAATAACATAAAAATTAAATAATTTAATTAACTAGATAGATAATACGTACCAGATAGGTGGGGGACACGAAATGGTCGCATAAACATAACCACCCTGGCAGTTTCGGCCCGTCCAACTCCTCTGGAGGATTTGCCCGAGCTTCCTCCGGGGAAGGCCAAGTCAAGAAGTACTTGTGGAGCTCGTACTTCCAGTCGGCGGACCGTAATTGCCAGTGGTGGCTCAGGTATCTACTGAGCTCGACGTTCTCCAAGTCGAACTCAAAATTGATCTGCAATCAATTATTAAAGTTAGTAAAATAATTAAAAAATATGAAATTAATGTTAAAAATGGGAAAAACACATACCGATAACTCTCCCCAACAACGCGTGATCTCCTCCGGGGGTTGGGTACTGAAAGTCTCCCCCATCATCAGGGACTTGGTGCGAAGAATAACACCAATGGCATGCACCAGGTGGCTGTGAATTTTAACCGGCGCAGACCGGAGGCGCGACACGTACACCACCAGTATCTTTGCATTTGTTGTCCTGCAAATCCGCTGGGATGTCAAACCTCGGTTTATCCCCCACACGTTCACCGACCTACCTACAAATTCGATGAACATTGGTAAATAAAATGAGTAACAAATAAAAATGGTTGGTTAAATAAACAAAATAATGAACTTACCCTTAGGGAGTGCTTCGACATTAGGCCCTGTTTCGTCTGCTCCGACGTCGTCCTTTGGGGGCTGGGGGTCGGTAAGGGGTTCCCCCCGTTTCTTGCTATGCTGTCGACGAGCCGATCGGGCATCGGGTCGCTGATGGACCGACATCGGTGACTGAACCGACGCCGCTGTTGAGGCAACCGAGTCAGGGGCTGCCTCCTCCGGCGCATGATCATCAATGGGATCAGGGCAGGGGCGGGTCCTAAACGTGATTAAGGTGCGATGCGACATCTACAATAACAAATAAATTAATTAATATAAAATTAACCAACATATTTTTAATTAAATTAAAAAAACTAAACATTTTTAATATTAAATATTAAATTCAAAAAATAAAAACAAAATCACATTAAAAATTAACCAACATTTTATAATTCCAACAAACGTAAATAAATAAAGCAATAATTTTTTTTAGTAATAATTAGTAAATTGGTATCTAAAAACTAAAACCACCAAATTCTAATTTTTTAAAATAAATCCAACACAAACAAAAATTAAACTTAAAATACTAATTAATCCAAACGTACTAAACTCAAAATTCACAACAGTATACCTAAATTTCTAAATCCAAAATTTGGGACCAAAATCAAACTTACAAATTAATCCAAACATATAATAATAATATCCAAATCCTAAAATTCACAAATTAAAAATTTATAAAACTCACATTTCCAAAATTCATTTATACTACACCATATCAAAATTTCACAAAATTGTTATTAAAATTCAAATATCCAAAATTCATAAAATTCACATATCCAACATTCACATAAATTTCATATCCAAAATCATAACAAAAATCATAACATTATATCAATTTCAACATTAAACCAAACATCAAAATTATCAAATCCAAATCCAAATTTGATAATAATTCCCTTGTTGTATCTGTAAATTTGACAATAATGCACAATCTGCAATTATCAAATCCAAATTTAAATTCCTTTTTCAATACAATTTCATAATATCCAAACCAAATTTAACTTTAAATTTCAATCCAAACAAAAATTAAAATTTAACCAATCCAAATTAAAAATAAACTAATATATATACATTAACAATAGACAGAGAGAAAGAGAGAGAGAGAGAGAGAGAGAGAGAGAGAGAGAGAGAGAGAGAGAGAGAGAGAGAGAGAGAGAGAGAATGAGTTCGACCTTCAAGGAACTCGGTGAGAGATCGGTCCGGCGAGGGGAGCGACGGCGACAGCAAACCTCGCTGAGACAGAGGCGGCGCGATGGATAGCTGGGGCGGCGGATTGAGGGAGAGCGAGTTGCGGCGACCGGAACACAGCAGGCGGGCTAGAAGGTGATATTTGCAGAGAGCAAAGAAGGAAACTGAGGAAAATGAAGAACAGGGAAGAAGAAGAAGAGTTAGTCTGATTTATCTGTCTGATTGACATTGCCCAACGAACGTATCCGTCAGGCAAAACTTTAATGATTCGTCGAGTACGTACAGCTGTCGGTATCCGTCGGGTAACATTTTCAAACTACGTCGGGTAACTAGACTGGTCGGTTATCCATCGGGTAAATAATTTCAAACTCCGTCAAGCAACAAAACGCGGAATATTTGAGATTCCCGAAAATTTAGGCGCAGTGTTCGTCGGGTATGACTTAAAAACCTCCGTCAGGTCAGATCACCGGTTGGCTAACCGTCGGGTAACAATTCCAATATTCGTCGGGCAACACTACGCGGGAATTTTTAGATTTCGCGAAAATTTAGGCGCAAATTTTGAAATATTTTGGGGAAAAAAATTACGCATTTTATTTACGTTACCCGACGACGTTTCTAATGTAGCCCGACGGCCTTTTGTCCGGCGAATACCTTTCTTCGTCGGGCTTGACTTTTCTGATGTCATTTTTAGCATTAATCTGAAAACCAGGTCCGATGAAAGAATAATCAAGATCGGGACCGTTCATTTTTTTCTTTACGTGCCAAGATCTCAGCCGTCGAAAATCTTGATGTTTTGAAGATTTAAAGTCGTCCGATCGTGAAGAAACGTTGTGTAACCGTTGAATCGTCGCGCACCGTTACCTAATCCCGGGATTTCCAAATTGGGTAATTTTTCGCGTAGGTGATTTATGGGTACCTACCATAAATGTGGACGGTTAGATCGGTCAATGTCAATTTGTAAGTTATTGAAAATTGGAAAACAAGCATATTGACCAAGGAGTTTAAACTCTTGATGGAAACTTCAATACATTTTGCGAAGTGTTGGTTATATTGATGTTCAAACAATTGAATTTTACAGATCTAACCGTTCATTTTATATTTTACGTGCCTAGATCTCGCCCGTCAAAAATCGTCATGTTTTGAGGATTTCAAGCCATCCGATCGTGAAGAAACGTTGTGTAACCGTTGAATCGTCGCGCACTGTTATCTAATCCCGGGATTTCCAAATTGGGTAATTTTTCGCGTAGGCGATATATGGGTACATACCATAAATGTGGACGGTTAGATCGGTCAATTTCAATTTGTAAGTTATTGAAAATTGGAAAACAAGCATATTGACCAAGGAGTTTAAACTCTTGATGGAAACTTCAATACATTGTGCGAAGTGTTGGTTATATTGATGCTCAAACGATTAAATTTTACAGATCTAACCGTTCATTTTATGCTTTTACGTGCCTAGATCTCGCCCGTCAAAAATCGTGATGTTTTGAGGATTTCAAGCCGTCAATCGTGAAGAAACGTTGTGTAACCGTTGAATTGTCGCGCACCGTTACCTAATCCTAGGATTTCCAAATTGGGTAATTTTTCGCGTAGGCGATCTATGGGTACCTACCATAAATGTGGACGGTTAGATCGGTCAATTTCAATTTGTAAGTAATATCCAAAATGTTGTTTAATAAATAAATGTAAATTAAATCTGCTAAATAATGCCCAACAGATTTTCATGTATATTCGTCGGGTAAGTACAAGCGGAGGCCGGTCGTCGGGTAACCCTTTACGTATTCGTCGGGTAACCCTTTACGTATCCGTCGGGTAACACCAGTTCTTGCGATCCGTCGGGTAACATGTTTAATAAACGTCGGCAACATTAATTTATAAAAATTGTTTGATAAATAAATGTAAATTTAATCTGCTAAATAATACCCGACGATTAATCATGTATATTCGTCGGGTACATACAAGCGGAGGTTTGTCGTCGGGTAACCCGTTAGCTATCCATTGGGTAACGTTTTACATATAGTCGTCGGGTAATAGTTACGTATCCGTCGGGTAAGACCAATTGTTGCGATCCGTAGGGTAACATGTTTAATAATCGTCGGGCAACATTACTTTACAAAAATTGTTTAATAAATAAATATAAATTTAATCTAGTAAATAATTCCTGATGGATTTATAAGTACATTCGTCCGGCAAATTGGTAGCATATGGAGTTTTCACTTCCACTTCAAAAAGGGTTCTGGACGCCTTTATGAATCTCCATCAAATAATAAATAATTAATTCATTGAATCAAGAAAGAATTAAAAAGAGACAGAGATGAGATTAGAGCTAGAGAGATAGGGGAGCTTACAAGTTAGATGTCTCTTGAGAAATCATTTATAATGAGCTCGAAAAAATAAGGTTTATTAAAGGAAAATGTTGGAATGTGATGAAGAGAGGCCATGGTTGAAGACTTAGAATAAGCGATTCAAAAGCTTGATTTTTGAGAGGTATTTGAAATGAAGGTAGCTAGCTAGGGCTGTGAGAGAAGAGCATGGAGTCATGGAACTAGGGAAATGAAAGAGATAGAGGCTTGGGGTTCGAGAATGGTGAGTGTGGCCATAAATAGAAGATGGGAAAAGATTTTGTACGAGCAAAATTGTGGTGAGTACTGACTAGACTACACTATGATGCAATCAATCCTTTAATCTTTCATCTCTGAACAAGACGAGTTCCTTGCGGTCTGCGTATAACACCTTAACCACAGTTAACAATTTGCCGTAGAAGCCCATATCAGCATTTTCCCCATCCCCCGGCACGAAGACCTCGCTATTCTGCGTAGACAACTTGTCGTCTCGTTCTGTGCACACAAACTTAACTCCGTTAACGTGACAACCATCGTACGTTTATCCTCGGAATGGGCCAATGGCCAACTGCATTAATTCTTTATTGAAATTTGGCGAGTTGACATCTTTCAACTGTGTCATCTGGTAAGATACACACAAGAAACGAAATAGGTAAGCTTAAAACCAATTTAAGAAATTTGTAAATAATATATTTGACATACATGCTCGGAAAACCAACGTGGAAATAGTTGTTTGTCCATTTCTTCCTAATTAGAAGGAAATTGGGCTTTCATCAACACCTCGTGCTGCTCGTGGAAGGGCCAGACTTCGCCACAATTGTTTAGTATGAACCAATGAGCCACCTCCATGTCTTTATTGATGAACGGCTCCAAGATTGGACCAGTGCCGAATGGTCGTGTGGGTTGGGCAAATACAGATAAGGTCTCTGGACGTTGACCACCATCGTCGTTGTGTGATGCCCTATTGAAGGCAGTTTCAACATTTCGAAGGTACATTGCACAAAATGTCAGTGCCTCCTTTGCAATGTACGCCTCAGCTATAGAGCCTTCGGGACGTGTCTTGTTCCGAACGTACCGCTTGTACGTACCTAACATTCTGCAAGGAAATTTACATTAAGATTCACATATATACATGATAGTAAGGAAATATTATCAAATAGAAAGGATAAGTTATACCTCTCGATTGGGTACATCCAACGATAATGCATCGGGCCAGCTAGTTTTGCCTCATCCGACAAATATATTAGTAGGTGCACCATTACATCAAAGAATGCAGGTGGATATATTTGCTCAAGCCGGAACATGATGTAGACAATATCCTCGTTAATTGCTTGAAGGTCCGCCTTAACCAACGACCTAGCACATAGTATCTGGAAGAATTAAGACAAATAAACTATCGTCTCAACAACACCAGCCTCCAAGAAGAGTCGAATACCAATCGGAATGAGTCATTCTAGCAAAACATGATAGTCATGGCTCTTCATACCAGAAATGGTCCCAACGTCCGTGCTAACACTCCGAGATATCTTGCCGGCGTACCCGTCGGGAAATTTCCCAACATGCAACCACTCAGGAATTTTTTCTTATTGTCCGCTGTAAATGTATAACTTGGATGAGCCATGATATATTTTCCATTGACGACTTTTGGCCACAAATTAGGCCGAATCCCTATTTCTTTCATGCCCAGACGAGTCTTTTTTGTGTTCTTTGACTTGCCTTTAATGGGTAAAGTCGTTTCCACAACACTCTCAGCAACATTCTTCTTGATGTGCATAGGATCGGCGATGTGTCTGATTTTCAATTTTGACCAATATGGCAACTGGAAGAATATGCTTTTTTTCGTCCAATTTTCCTATTCGGCTGCTTTCGATCCTCGTGTCACGAAATAATGTTTACTGTTCAGTTTGGATAATATCTCATCACCACACATCTCCCTTGGTCGACCTCTTAACTCTGATTTACCATCAAATGAGTCAGATATCATTCGATATCGGTGATCCCAGGGCAGAAACCTTCTCGCACCCAAGTAGCATACCTTAGATGCATGCCAAAAGGACGTTGTGTCTGGTCCACATGTCGGGCAAGCAAGATAGCCCTTAGTGCTCCATCCCTATAACATACCATAAGCAGGAAAATCATTAATTGTCCACATTACGACCGCTCATAGGGTGAACATTTCTCCACTGCACTTGTCGTATGTTCGGACACCATTTTCCCACATATCCACGAGCTCGTCAATCAATAGCTGCAAATACACATCGATGGAATTACTCGGTGATTTGAGCCCTGGTATCAAAGTACTGAGGATTCTGAATTCTTTCTTTATGCATCTCCAAGGAGGCAAGTTATATATAACCATAACAACCGGCCAAGTGCTATAGGGCTTTGCAAAACTCCCAAACGGATTAAAGTTGTTAGTAGCGAGCCCTAATCTGACATTTCTTGGCTCCGCAGCAAACTCGGGAAACATTTTATCAAATTCCTTCCAACCCTCTCCATCAGCCGGATGCCTCAGTACATCATCATCAATGCGTTCATCCTTATGCCACCTCATATCACTGGTTGTGTGGGACGACATGTATAATCTTTGTAACCTTGGCTTCAGTGGAAAATAACGCAGCACCTTGTTAGGAATCTTGTTCTTTTGAAACCTAGGCTCGTTGCACACGGGACATTTGTCAAGCTAATTGAATTCACCGTAAAATAATGCACAATTGTTCTTGCATGCATGGATCTTGATATACCCTAAACCAAGGCCGTTCAACAACTTCTTCGAGCTATAATGATCTTTTGGCAGATAGTTGTCTTCAGGGAGCGTTCAGATGATGATGTCCAACATGTGATCAAAATGCTTGTTCGTTTGATTATACTCAACTTTCATGTGCATCAACTCCAAAACTGCCCCTAGAACCGAAAATGATTTACAACGAGGTACAATTCGCGCTGAGCTTCTTTCAACAATCTCTCGTAATGGAGCTCAGAGTCTTCGGGTTGCAACCTTGGCACATCATCTTCCATATCATCGAATGCAGGAGGAAAAACATTGGTTAATAACTCAACGAGTTGATCATTATCACATCGCCGATCCAAACCACTTTCGTCCCGATGGGTCCTAGGAACCGAAGATGTCGATGCGGAAAATATTTCTTCACCGTGATAGATCCAATTAGTGTAGTTGTGTACGATCCTATTCCATTCCAGATGAGTTTGGACCTCATTCAACGGCATCCAACTGCAGTTGTTACATTTACGGCACGGACACCTGATACGTCTTGTATCACTGCAATGACTACGTGCAAAGGCAATGAAGCTGTCGATCCCATCCAAATACTGATCAGAAGATCTATCAAACATTTGCATCCACCCTCTGTCCATTGTGTCTACTTTCACAACATAGCGTCAACGTAAGTAATTGAGTTAACATTGTCCCGTAAATAGAACAAGTTAAAATCAAAAGTAACTCTTCTCCTTATGCCTTCGGAGATTTGGCCATATCCCATTCGAGAGTGCACGTTCTGTGCTGTGTAGTTTGCGACCTACGAGGCTAAGTTTCGATCGAGGAAAATTTCGGCAACATCTCCCTACAATTCCCCAAATGCACGACGTAGATATTATTAATAAATATCTAGTATGCATTTGGAGAACATTGAGGGGATACAAACCGAATTTCCCACAATCGAAACCTAACCTCGTAGACCGCCAACTACACAACACATAGTTGCGCACCCTCAAACTGTCAGAATATATGGACAATTCAAGAGTCAGTCAATCAATCTGATTCACTGACTCTCAAACGGGTCTAGGTTTTTCATTGAATTTCATTATACGAAGTTAATCAACTCGATTAACTTCGTATAAACGGTTATGAAATATGAATGTATTTCACTATGTCGAAACTAAATAAAGCGTTTAAAAAAAAATATCATAACAAATTCACAAATACAAACATATATTAATTATGCATAAAACAGAGTTTTAAATTTTATAATTTTAGTACATATTTTCTATTTCCCTATTTTCCTAACATATTTTCTATTTTCCTAACATATTTTCTAATTTCAATAATTTCATTACATATTTTTTATTTTCATATTTTCCTAAAATATTTTCTAATTTCCTAACATATTTTCTATTTCCCTATTTTCCTAACATATTTTCTAATTTCCAAACATAATTTCAAATTTTAATAATTTCATTACATGTTTTTTATTTTCCTAAAATATTTTCTAATTTCATAATTTCCTAACATATTTTCTATTTCCCTATTTTCCTAACATATTTTCTAATTTCAATAATTTCATTACATATTTTTATATTTTCCTATTTTCTAAAAAAAAAATTCTTATTTCCTAACATATTTTCTATTTCCCTAATTTCCTAACATTTTTCCTAATTTCCAAACATATTTTCTAATTTCAATCATTTCATTACATATTTTTAATTTTCCTATTTTACAACAAAATTTCCTAATCTCCTAACATATTTTCTATTTTCCTAATTTCATAACATATTTTCTATTTTCATATTTTCCTAACAAATTTTCTAATTTCCACAAATTCTAAACAATTTCTACACATTTTCCACAATAAATACAAAATTTCCTAACATAATTATATCCAACATTCTTAACAAAATTAAATTTAGAGGTAAACACACATACCTTTTTATAAGTATTCCTTCAAATCAACCACAAAATTCCTACAACACAAAACAAAATTAATTCCCAATCAAAATTTCAAAACTAAAAAGACAAAAAAAATTCAAACCTTAAAATTTGATATTTGGTGATTGATAGAGAAAAATGATTTGATTGGTAGTGAAAATTGTGATGAGATGATAATGTTAAGTAGAGAAAAGAGAGTGAGTGAGTGAGAGATTGAGAGAGAGAGAGCATAGAAGTGTTGAAGCAGAGAGGAGGAAGAAGAAGAAGAAGAAAAGAGATAGTCTCGGTATTTAGTGTGTTTAGACCTATGCCCGACGAACCACATTCGCCGAGCAACTTTTAATAATCCGTCTGACAACAAAGAGTCAACGTCAAATGTTACCCGACGACGATTATTGGTCGTTGTATATAATGTTACCCGACGGGGGGTACATATCGTCGGGCAACACCTTCCAATTTTGCGCGCCAACGACTTTCTCTTCCCGCCAACAGGTTACCCGACGATTCTTTTTATCCGTCGGGCAACCTGTTCTTACCCCGCGAGATTGTTTTCGTCGGGCAAAATCTAATCGGGCAACAACGATTTTCTTGTAGTATATATATATATATATATATATATATATATATATACGAGTGACTAAATGATTGTATATTCAACTTTTAGATCATCTATTAATTAAGATTGTATATTCAAAACATTGACTAAATGAGAGATCATTTAGTCACTCGTATATATATATATATATATATATATATATATACGAGTGACTAAATGATCTCTCATTTAGTCAATGTTTTGAATATACAATCTTAATTAATAGATGATCTAAAAGTTGAAAAATTTATATTGATATGTGCATAAAGATAATTTGATAAATGAAATGAGCTAGTGAGTCGAGAAGGACCCCATATATATTTATATTTTCTTTCTTAATTTTCATTAATTGATTCAACCTGGTTTAAACCTAGTTTTGAAGGGTGGTTAGTGTAGTTGCAATAAATAGTCTTTCATATAAGATACAAAATTGATTGAAGTTAACTAATTAAGAAATGTTTTTGGAAAGGTGATGAATACAAAGGTTTGTATGGTTAAAACTTAAAATAATGAGCTATTTAGCCAATTTCTCTCAGTGTCTACTTTTCAATTTCCCTCAATGAATTTATATGTCTGTCAATTTCTCATCCTCAACTACTATAAAGGCCAATTTCTCTTTATAGTCAAATTTTGTCTAATTTTTTATTTTTTTTTCACATAATTTTAAGAAAGTATATGTATATGTGAAATAGCTCTATAATGTCATTTTGTTTGGACGGAAACTTGGATAATTGTGAGGAAATATGATAGGGTGAAAATTGGAATAGCTTAGAGAAAAATTAACTAGAATAAAAGTTTAAGAGAGAAATTAGGAAGGGGATACAAATTCTTCGGAAAATTGCAAAATTAGTCAAAATAATATTCCTTTCTCTCAACAATAAAAACATTTTATGCACAATTATGATTAAACAATTCTTATTTTAGGCAATTACAATTATCCATACGTGGGTAATCTTTACTATTTAAATGTTTGGACTAGGCGACAACCAAAATCCTTTCGCGCCCTTATCTTACCAGTTGAATGCCCGTGTACTAGGCGACAACAACTATCATTACGCGCGCAATCTTACCATTTGAATATTTGGACTAGGCGAGCACTAAAATATTTTCGCGTCCTATCTTACAAGTTGAATGCTCGTGCACTAGACGACAACAACTATCCTTTCGCACGCAATTTTAATAGTTGAATGCTTGTGTTCTATGTGACAATAACTGTCCTTTTGCGCATTATCAAATCAATTGAATGTTCGTGCACTAAACGACAACGATTACTTTTTAGCATGCAAATCTTATAACTTAAATATTTGAATTAGGCCACAACCATATTTCTTTCACACATGTATCTTACGATTTAAATTCTTAGATTAGGACAATAGGTATTGTTTTTCACTCTCTTACAATTTGAATGCTCATATAGTAGGTAGGTGAGATTATTATTTAGTACGTGCATTAATCTTAATAATTACAATTTAAATGCGCAACTTAGAAAACACTAAAACCATTCAAATTCCTATATTAGGCGGCCATTCAATAGCTTTCTAAGTCTAATATTTTAGATTTTTTTTTTCATCGGTGTTAGTAATTCATCGATCCATCATCAAATTCGGATGATAATTGTGCGGCAATAGTAGTCAAGATTTTTGGTTTATTAAAAGACATGTCTATAAGCGTGGAATAAGATAATGATTCTTTTTATTAATTGGGTACGTGTGGAAGCATTTTTTTGCAGAAGTGTACTTATTTTTTTGGATACAATCAAAATAAAGGTTAAAGAAAAAAGTCTTTAGAGCAACTAAGGTCACACGATCAAATTAAAGAGTTTTGTAAGTTGCTGGTGGGATCATGTAAACCCAAACATGAGCTTTATCCTTCAAAGAATGACCCAGCGAAGCAAAAGCATTGGCCACAAAATTGGCTTCACGAAAAATATGTCTAAACTGAATAGAATTGAAATGCACCATGATCTCCAAGATATCCGAAATAATAGTAGGGATCTTCCAAGGAGCATAGTACTTTTTGAGGATACAATCGGTAATACGCTTGAAATCACCTTCAACTAGGATATCAGAGTAGTCTGCAAGCAAAGCTTGAACTAATCCTTCTCAAAGGGCCAAACCTTCAGTGACACTACATTAGATGGTCCAATAAGAGTAGATCCAGCAATTAACTCTATTTTGTGTGGGAGCATGCCATCTAATGATAAGAGAATCTGAAATACACTTCTGTAACTCAAGATCATGTCCGTAATTTGAAAAGAGCGCCAAAAATCAGAGCCAATGTGCCCCCCATCACAAAGAATCTTGGACTTCCAAATTTGCTAACATAAGATAAGCACTTTGCTTAGATTAGAATCTCCCTAGCTCCAAATTGGTCCCTGCGTCAGTAAGAGAGCAAAGCCACTCCATAAAGGAGAGATTATTACTCGCGAGAGGATTTGAATAGTTATAAACTCATTGCCAAACTTCACTAGTGAAACAGCAATATGTCGTCAAAAGAGATGATTGGGATCTTCTATATGTAGCTGACAGAACACACAATTAGGATCAATACTAACATATATAAGTGTGTCATTGTAACACTAATGTACCAATTAAAAATCTTTTTGTTTAATTAGTTTTTTTTTGTTTTAGAAAATACAAAATTTCAAATATTAACTAACTTTTTAATTGGAACTTATTTACGTGTATTTATATGTCTATTTATTTTAATATTTTTTATAACGAATATTCTTATTTTTTGGAGTTATTCATTAACCGTATTAATGGCTTGATCGATGCCCATATTCACACACTCATATCTCCAAACTCCGATTTAATTATGCACCAATAGCAGAGGACTGACACCTTGAAATACATAATTAGTCGGTTACACCTTCAAAAACTTGTATGGCCATGGCTATCCATGCCTAATACAATATTAATATATTATGAAAAACTTGTATGGCCATGGCTATCCTGGTGGGATGTCCTCGTACCATCTTTTCGATTTATCAAATTGTCTTTGTACATATATCATAATCGAAACTGTTTATTCTCCAAATCATCATATCAAGATCATCTCCGAAAAAAATCAGTAAGATTTGAGGTCGTTTAGTCATTCATATTTATCAACTAAATGGATGATTCTTCATAAGGATCCTAATTCTTACCAAAACCGTTGATTAATTTTATACTTGTGAATGACTAAACGAACTCCAATCTTGTTAATTTTTTACGTAAATGATCTTGACATAATGATTTAGAGAATGTAACGGTTCCGATTATGATATATGTCAATGAATAATTGATTCATATCAAAATGATGATATGAAGGCATCCTATTAGAATGAGATGCAAATATTAAGAAAACGTAAATCAATTTACATATTAATAAAAGTTGTACGTCGTAACGTCATCCACCAAATAAAACGACCCCACGTTTTCCCATCTGATCCTACTGCTGAAATGGAGTGCCTTCATGCAAACATTTCGACCCCCGCGGACCCCACCTTTTTCAGTGATCCCACCACCTGGACAACCAGTCAAGCACCACCAGCTGATCATCACCACTTCGCCACCGCAACCTTCCTCCCCCACCTTCCTCTACTTGCCCCCACACTTCCACATCCTTCCATCCTCTAACTTTAGCTTTATCTAATTCCCCTTATTCCATCATCTCAACAGAATTAAACCCCACAAACATAAAAAATAAAAAACTAAACAAAACACTCCATGTCCTCCTCAACCCCAACCTCTCCGACTCCCATCATCTCCAACCTCCCGAGGTGACCACCGTCACGTTATTTCTTATGCACTCTTCAATTTTTTCTACCCGTCAGATTCATTAACAAAATGAATAGGCAGAAATAACGGTGCTCGATCAGCTTCCTATAACAGTTATGTTTATGGCTGTTCTTCACTTCTTCTCTGAGTATTGCTTGTGGGTTTTAATTTTCAGGTGGAACGAGCTGAAGAGTAGTTGTTGTAACACAAACAATCTCGGCGGAAGCGAAACCTACGACGACGGCGCCGACCCAATCTCCAACTACGAAGAATGTTACGCTTGCACTCAGGTTGGCGTGCCCGTTTTCCACTCGATCCGCTGTGACCCGACCCACAACCCGAAACTCCAGTGGGAGCGCTCATCCGGGTCTTCCTTGACCTGGGTCCGCACCGCGACGACCGTCAAATGTAGCCCTCAGGACCTTACCCGAACCGGCGCAATCGACCCACGTAGCACGAACGTAAAAAGGTGGAACCGACTTGTGGTCATGGCACGTGGGCTTTCGATCTCCGTTGATCCGCTATTCTTTTACGTCATCGCGTTGAGCCAGGGTGGGGCTCCTTGCTTTTACATGGACGTGGCGCTCGCCATCGCTGTGACCGTGGTTCGGACGTGTTTGGATGCGCTGCACCTGGCCCACATTTTACTTCAGTTCAAGTTGGCTTACGTGTCGAGTGAGTCGATGGTGATTGGCTGTGGGAAGCTCGTGTGGGACTCACGTGACATTGCGTTTCATTACATGCGGTCCCTCAGGGGATTTTGGCTTGATGCCTTTGTCATTCTACCAATTCCTCAGGTGCCCTTCCTTCATTTGCAATTATTCAATTAAGCAATTTTATTTTCTTGCCACATCAAAATTTTATGCACGCAATTAAACAGGTTGCCTCTCCTTCTCGGATTGAATTATAACATGTAAATTAATAATATGTGTAACTCTAAATGCCACTGTAACAATCACGTTATTAAATTTAGAATAAACTAAATAAAAATACCCAAATTATATGAGTCATTTAAAGTTCATACTTGAATTATGAAAATTTTCATCTAGGTATCCAAATTACCAAAACACAATATCTAGGTACCCACCGTCAGCAATCTGTTAAAAAAATTATTTAAGTGCCCAAATGACACTTTTGGGGTATTTTTTTATGTTGATATGGACGCCATGTTGATAAAAAAATAATAATAATATTTAAATATTTTAAAAGTAATTAATAAAATCAAATATACAAAAAAATAAAAATCAAAACAAAAACAAAACAAAAATCAAAACCCTCCCCATCTCTCTCTATCTCTCTCTCGCTCTCTCTCTCCCTCTTTCCCTTTCTCGACAAAGACACACACACAACCGGCTTCCACCACCACCCTTGAATCCATCGATCGCCTCCACGCCATCTGAGACCCACGACTCCCCTGCTCTCCAATTTCCAACTCTGCGCCGTGCTGGGGAGTTTACTGGTCGGAGACTAAATATGGATCTAGACGATGTCGACTTCCCACAAAACCCAATCTTGAGTGGCGGTTCTGTGAGGAATGTCGTGGGTCACGAAGTTGCACCACAGCGGCAGCCCACCGTTGGCTCTGCGGAAATTACCATATCGGGTCTTGAGTCGGACCTAGGTTCCCTCTTTGAGCTCCCACTCGACTGAGGAGTACGTCGAGCCACCAGGGCAGAGTTTAGAGCATTTTTCGACCCGTCATGCCGAAGAGGTAAGGCTGATTGTAGGCGATGAGGTACTTGCCGAAGAAGCTCTTAAGTCGGATTATGTTATTGGACTTGGGTACGAACTCGACGGTCCAACGAGCCTTTTTCGACAACCCGTTTCAGTCTAGGGTCACAGACTCCTCGTTCTATTCCGCCAATAGGTACTTGTCCTGGTGGTTGCGGAGGCGCACCGCCTTGGCATTGTGGAAGTGTTCCATGCCAAATCAGAACTTGTTCAAATTGGTTTGTGAAGAAAAAAAGGCTGAAATTATGAGCTGAAAATATTACAGAGATGTGTCTGAATCTTAAGGATTTTAATTTGAAGTTGAAATTGAATTTTTTTTTTAGTTTAGGGTGTCTCAAATTTTATTATTTTTTTTGTCTAAATGTCGTCCATGTCAGCATAAAAAAAACGCCCCACAAATGCCACTTGGGCAATAAACAAATTGCTAACGGTGGGTACTTAAATGTTGTGTTTTGATATTTGGGTACCTAGAATCCAATTTTCATAGTTGGGATACGAATTTGAAATGACGCATATAATTTGGGTACTTTTATGTACGTAGTTTATCCCTAAATTTATGATTGATCTAATTTTATTGATTAGAAATGTGTTAATAAATGTGTCTCAATTGATGTCATAATTGTTGCTGGTAAGATAATACTTGCATTCATTAATTATTGGAGATGTGCGAGACTCCTCAGTGATAGTCGAATTTTTGCAAGACATTTCATAATGGAACTATTCATTTCCTAGATTGGAATTGAAATATGAGGTAAATTGAAGATTATTTAGCTATTCATATGTAACAATTAGATGTATGGTTCATCATAAGAATCTTAATAATTATCAAACTATTTGATTTTTTGATAATGACTAAATGATTTTCAATTTGATTGATTAATTCTTTTTTTTTCCGAGAGAATCTTTATATGAAAGTTAAGAAATAAGAAACTTCAATTATGCATGACATGTTTATATGAAAATTTCATTCATCACAAGGGGGTGACGAACACATCCCCTCAATATATAGTTGATACAAGTATTGTCCGTTATCGTTGCAGACGGTGATTTGGTTAATCGTGCCGAGATTGCTGAGAGAGGAAAGAACTAGACTGATAATGACAACCCTGTTGTTGACGTTCTTGTTCCAATTCATCCCGAAGCTCTACCACACTGTTTGCTTGGCCAAAAGACTGAAGAAGATCACAGGTTACATATTTGCATATGGCAACATTTGGTGGCGTTTCAAACTCAATGCCATTGCCTACTTAACAGCTTCTCATGTACGTAATAAATCAAGCCTTAATTTCTTAATTTACTTAACATCTTCTCATTTTCAATCTGTAAGTAAGTAATTAACTAACTTGTGTTAATCGGTTTACTTAATTCAGATTGCCGGGGGATGTTGGTACGTGCTTGCAACGCAACGCGTGATGTCGTGCTTCCAGCAACAATGTGAACAAAGTAGATACTGTAATCTCTCTCTGTATTGCTCAAAAGGAATTTTCTCAACCGGAAAGCTCTCTCGTGGTTACACATTCACAAAGATGGAGACAATGTGCTTGGATCAAAACACCACATTTGGTTATGGAATTTATCAGCCTCTACTTCTAGTCTATGCAGGACAAACACTTGCGGTTCGCGTCCTTTATCCCATTTACTGGGGTTTAATTAATCTCGGGTAAGCTATCAAGTCCCCCATTTTAACAGTTAGTACTGTTATTATTTGTACATTAATCTCAACTTATAATTTTGTGGAAGGCGTATTCAACTATAAAAACAAATTACGGTACCTTTTTTTTGGTCTGAAAATTATGGTACCTAAGGGACATATTGTTCTCAATTTGCAGCTCCTTTGCCAACAACCTTATCCCTACGAGTGACTGTTGGGAATTGATGTTCTCTTGCTTGGTGACACTTGCTGGCTTGGGGCTCTTTATAACATTACTGGGAAATATCCAGGTGACTTGTGTTCTCTTCCCCCAATTACGAAAGGAGTTGCTTCTCTACTTTATCGTATTTTAAATTCAATGGTAATTTAATTACAATCTCTGAATTAATTCATTTTAAACGATTGAATCTAACATCATTCTTGTCGACAGGGCCGGTTCAAGGTTTCAAAGGCCCGGAAAATTGAAAACGTGGCTCTATTAACACACTACTCACTAAAACCCTTAATTACTTATCACCTAATTGATTTTATTAAGAATAATAAAATGATCAAAAGAAAGAGGAAAACTTTGGTGTACCGTTAAAACTTTGACAATAAAGTATGTTGTGCAATTTAAGTGCTCATTGATTCACAAATAAGATAGACATTTTATGTGCATGGCTAGAAAAATTATAAATCTATCATCATCACATTATTAGTTAAAAAATGATAAACTACTAACTAATTTTAACAAGATTATATTTTACTTAAAAGTATTCTTAAGTCCCTCAACTATTTTTTAGCCATGCATGTTTATTGTCATCTTCTTGTACAATGCATGACTAGGATTCTAACCCCTATTTTATAATTAAACTTAAAATAATTTTATAATTAAAATTTTATATTACAATTAATTTTTCTCTTTGAAACCAAAAATAAAATCCGTGTTGTTTGGTGTTTAACGGTAGGGTGTAGAAAGTTTTAGGAAGGGGGTGGGAGGTGTTTAGGTAGGGGTGGTGGTGGAAGAGATTATGGCTTAGGGTTTAGGGTTTAATTCTTGGATTTTGGGTACAAAATCCAAGAACTAAATCATAAACCATAAGCGATTAACATAATCTTTTAATATCGGATAATAAAGATTTTTCAAATTTGAAGTTTAAAAGTATTTTTGAAGAATTCTTGCTCTTAATTATCTTATTTTAAGTTGGATTGTGCTTACATTACTTCTTAAAATGAACAAGTGAAAAAGAGAAAAGATTATAAGTGGGAGTAATATTTTCATAAAATAGAAAGGAAAAAAAAAACTATTAAATAGGGATTAAAAGCTTTAAAGGTTGTTTGAGTAATTATTATGGTGGTTAGGGATTGGAAAGTTTCAAAAATATAATTAGTGGAGTTTAGAATAAATATTGATGTTGTTAAAGAACAATCAATGAATAGCCCTTAAAAAAAATCAAGAACTTATATATCATAACATGGGCCATAATAATAGGTTATATATTCATTATAATTAATAAACCGTTATATATGAGCACTAAATTAAATTTTGTGTGTGTTTATATTGTGAAGATATTTCTGCACATGGTGATGGCAAATAAGAAGAAAATGCAGCTGAAATATCGAGACATGGAATGGTGGATGAAGCGAAGGCAGTTGCCATCTCATCTGAGGAAACGAGTTCGCCATTTCCAGCGCTGCAGTTGGGCTGCCATGCAAGGACAAGATGAGCTTGAGCTGATCCAACACTTTCCCGATGGCCTCCGCCGCGACATCAAACGCTATCTTTGCCTAGATCTTATTAAGAAGGTATAAAATTATACTTCAATAACACTGACACCCTGTACATCATATTACTATGCTCATATCCTGACTAAATAAGACCCTAACTTATGTGTATATATATTAACCCTTTTTAGGTACCCCTATTCCACAAGTTAGATGATGTTATTCTTGACAACATCTGTGATCTTGTCCGTCCAATTATCTACTCCAAGGGTGAAAAGGTACATATAATGTATTAATAGTTTTTTGGAAAATACTTATATCTACTCTATAGTTTGGGTAATGCTCGTTTTCTTTGGTTGATAATCGAATTTTTATCTAGTAAGTGTAATTATCGAAACTGTTGATTTCTTAAATATCATACATAAAAATTATTATTCTTGCAAGAAAAAAAAATCAATCAAATTGGAGATCATTTAGTAATCCGTATGTATCAAAACAATCGACAATCTAACTGGTAAGAGTTAGATTCTTTTGGTGAATCATGAATTTACTTGATACATATGGTTGATAAATTAAAATCTTCAATTTGTTTGATTTCTAAAAAAATAGTTTTTACTTGATGCTTAAGAAATCAACAATTATTTTATCACATTTGAATAAAAGAAAATTCTATAGTCAAATATAAAGTTCATGTCTGTATTGCTATATTTTTATGAGCTAGCTATAGCAATGCAATTTGTAAAGTACTATATTTTTCAATTAATCATGTTAATTTTGCCATGGAGTTGATCTATATATAGTTAATAAGAGAAGGAGACCCTGTACAAAGAATGATGTTCATGGTTCGTGGACGTATAAAACGTAGCCAAGCCCTAAGCAAAGGGTTCCTAGCCACCAGTGTGCTCGAACCCGGCAGCTTTTTCGGCGATGAGCTGCTCTCGTGGTGCCTCCGCCGCCCATTCGTCACTCGCCTACCTCCATCTTCAGCAACATTTACTTGCATGGAATCGATTGAGGCATTCGGCCTTGACGCAGATTGTCTCCGCTACATCACTGATCATTTTCGTTACAAGTTTTCGAACGAAGGACTCAGGCGGACCGCCAGGTATTACTCCTCGAATTGGAGGACGTGGGGGGCGGCGATCATTCAACTTGCATGGCGGAGACATAGAGCGAGGGCCAAGGGTGTGGTGGTTGTGCGAAATGAGGACATTGAGAACCGGTTGAGGCATTATGCTGCGTTTTTCTTGTCCATAAAACCACATGACCATCTTGACTAGGTTTTGGTATGTAAATTA
Source organism: Oemleria cerasiformis (assembly GCA_037349345.1). Lineage (NCBI taxonomy): Eukaryota > Viridiplantae > Streptophyta > Magnoliopsida > Rosales > Rosaceae > Oemleria > Oemleria cerasiformis. The sequence continues at coordinate 31,357,328 of JAZGTL010000007.1, read as the reverse complement.
AATAAGTTGCCACAACTTGCAACATGTATAAACTATAAACAAAACAAGAGAGTTTAGATAGATTTTTCTCTTATTTTCGTTGAATAATCATTTTTATTTAGCCTTTTATTTAGTACTAAAAACGGAATTTGGTTAGTACTAGCTAATGATGAAAGTTGAAGTTTCATTCCGATCCAACACTAGTTAAAAAATATATATAATTTGCTACCTAAATTGCGGAGTATGGCAGTGCAACGTTTTTTTAACTTTGCGATACTTTAAGCCCGGAGAGTAGCCCAACTTTATAAGATCCAACTTCTTTAAGCCAACGCCCATGATGGAAAGTAGTCCCAACATTTTACAAACCCTTGTACGTTTCTGATAACATTTATTCATTAACTTCTATTAAGACATTTGCAGAATTAACAGTAGTCCAAACTTTTTATATACCCTCTGTTGATGCATAAAATAGATCAACTTAGACCGAGAAGACACGCACGCACCTAAGACACAATCATATACATGGTTCACCCAAATCAGACTACGTCCACGATGTTGTTTTATTCCCATTAATAATATAAGTGTTTGTACATGATACAAGTGACATTGGGCATTTAGATAGAGAGTGAGAATGTAGATTGTAGAGAGAAGGGATAGCTTATATGTCTAGAAAGAGTGGATTGCCTCTTAGAGAGAGAAAGTGGATTGTCTCTTCGAGAGAGAGTTGATTGTCTCTTAGAGAGACTGTGGATTCTCTTAAATGAGGGAGGGGGCTCCCTATTTATAGACAATGTCTAGGTTTAGGTCATGGGCCACAATGGTGGGTTTTAGACATGTGCCTCGTTGATGGGCCTTGATGACGAGTTTGGTCTTGACCCAAGTGATCTTCCAGGTCTTTCCGTTAGGTCCGTTGCTTGGTCAGATTAGGTACGCACAGAAGTCCCCCAAGTTATTGACTGAGTGGACTTCCTTGGTCGAGGACTTGTCCCAAGAGTGCACTGACCGAGCAACTCCTCTTTGCTTCTGTCTACCAATTCTTACGATGCACTATATCCAGTCCCCCAAGTCCTCAGTCGAGGTGGGATGCCGAGGGAGACTCATATGTCGTTGTTATAAGTGTCTGATATGTCAGGGGGATGAGAGTCGTCTTGGTGAGAGTGAAGAAGGCTGACTGCTCCGCTTTGTGGTGGCATGGGCCTGTTTGTGTTGATGTCGAGTTGACCTGGTTGTGATGGGTCTTTGTAGTCCCGAGGTGTTACCTGCAAGGTCGTGTTGGTCGGCCGAGGTGATGCCTTTGGCCAACTTGGTGCCACTTTGCTACCTTGAAGTAGTGGTAGGTGTGTCATGTTTGTACAGGCCATGAAGGGGGAACCTTGCATGGTCATGTGACTAATCGACTGTGGAGAATGTCTTGTTTTAACCGATCGAGAGCCACTTTGATGTGGGTTTGCCACTGTGACTGATCAGCCGTGGAGAATGTCTTGTTTTAACCGATCAAGAGCCACTTTGATGTGGGTTTTCCACTGTGACCGATCGGCCGTGTATAGTGTCTTGTTTTAACCGATCGAGAGCCACTTTGATGTGGGTTTGCCACTGTGACCGATCGGACGTGGAGAGTGTCATGTTTTAATCGATAGAGAGCCACTTTAAGATGAGTGTATGTCATCTTGTACGGCCCGCATGAGCGGAAACTTGCACGAATATGCGACTGATCGGCTAGGATGATGTCCATGGTCGATTGAGTGCCACTTCGAGATGATTGTATGTCATCTCGTACGGTCCGCAGGAGCGGAACCTCGCACGAATATGTGACTGATCGGCTAGGAAGATGTCCATGGCCAATCAAGTGTCACTTCGAGATTAGTGTATGTCATCTCATACGGCCCGCAGGAGCGGAACCTCGCACGAATATGTGACTGATCGACTAGGATGATGTCTATGGCCGATCGATTGCCACTTCGAGATGAGTGTATGTCATCTCGTATGGCCCGCAGGAGCGGAACCTCGCACGAATATGTGACTAATCGGCTAGGATGATGTCCATTGCCGATCGAGTGCCACTTCGACATCAGTGTATGTCATCTCGTACAGGGATGCCTGCGAGCTCATGCCAATCGGTAACAGGGAATGCATAGGAGCTCATGGTGTGTGCATGATGATGCGCATGTGCCGAGAGCCAATGATGTGAGCATGATGATGCGCATGTGCCGAGAGGCAATGATATTAATATGATGCTCATGTGCCATGGGCAATGATGTGAGCATGATGATGAGTATGTGCTGAGAGGCAATAATGTAAGTATGATGCTCATGTGCCATGGGCAATGATGTGAGCATAATGGTCAATGATATGATTCATGTATAGTAAAATGTGACGAGAGGAAATGATACTTACGTGTCGTGATGTTCGTCACTCAGTGAGAATGTGACTATCCAAGGCTACTGGAGGGGTGACATGTGTCGCTCGACAAGGAAGGTGGTCATTGCAGGGCGAGTCGGCCTAAGCCGAACAATTGTCGTGGATATGCAAGTGGGAGCTGCCGAAGGGATTCGTAAAGCATGTTGCTGGGCAAAGATGGCCGATTGTAGCTGTAGGCATAATAACTAGGTGTAGCCTTAAATATCTTGCGTGTTGCTTGCAAGGATATGTTGGTCATTGAGGTGATGTCTTTTGCTGACCAAGTGTCGGCTGACGGGACGAGGGGAAGACCTCGCATCAAGTGGTAGGTCGGCCAACTAAGTGTCTGTTGGTGGGACTAGAGGAAGATCGCTTCAAGTGGTAGGTCGGCCGTGGCGATGCCTTTGGCCGACCAAGTGTCCGTTGTTGGGACGAAGAGAAGACTGCATCAAGTGGTACGTCGGCCGAGGTGATGCCTTTGGCAATCCAAGTGTCCATTGGTGCGACGAGAGGAAGATCGCATCAAGTGGTAGGTCAGCCGAGGTGATGCCTTTGGCCGACCAAATGTCCGTTGGTGGGTGTTTGCCACCTTGATGGGATCATGAAGGTGGAACCTCGCACAATCATATGGCCGATCGACCAAGGTGTTGCCTTTGACCGACCAAGTGTCACTTGACCTTGTAGTGGCGGGTATGCCACGTTGTGCGGACCATGAAGGTGAAACCTCGCATGATGATGTGGCCGATCGGTTAGAAGATGCTCAAGGCCGATCGAGTGCCACTTTCTACCTTGTAGTGTCAGACTAAGTGATGATATTATTGGTGTAGCCGTTGGTGGTGACATGCATTTCATTGGATGCATGCCAATTGGGGGTGCATGGATAATTATTCTCTAGTCTTTGTTCCTCCTCCCGAAAAATATATGTTGCACTGAGTAATGCCCAGATGTGAGTGATTTGTTTGGGCTTTTGGTTGGGTCCAATTTGAATGGGCATATCACCTTAGGTGTCTTGGACTTGGCTGCAAATCTAGTTTTTGTTATCCATGAAGGCATGCCGATCGGCCTAGGTATCGTGCAGGCTTCCCCCTGCCATGTAAGAGTTGTGGTGTGTCCTTATTTATGGGATTCATGCAGAAGAGTATGGCAAGACAATGGTGTGACACATGTCTGATTTGGGAGGGCCGCCGGCCTGTCGATCGGCTGGTGTGCATCAGTTGGGGCTCCAAATTGTGATGGGACTTGTTCTCCTAAAATTTTTCTTCGGCCATGAGTGGATATGATGGCCGATCGGCCTAGTGATCGTGCAAGCTTTCTCCGATATGTAGATGCGCACATGTGGCAGATGGATGAGAACACGCCTCCCGAGCCGAAGATGAACAAGTCCAAGACGTTCTAGGATCGGACAAACGACACCGCGAACTCACCGCTGCTGAGTTCCTCGATCGGGTCGGGTCGGCTGAGGAAGGAGTCGTCGTTGAGTCAGGACGAGTTAGACCGCCGAGTGGAGGTGTTTATTAAGAAGTTTAACTCTGCATTTGTGGCCTTACGTTATGCATTGGTGACTTTTGAAGTCCTGGCCGATTGGGCAAGTCATCGTGCGAGGTCTCTCTGAGATCTCTCGGTTGAGTTGCGGTCGGCCGAGATGGGATCCGGTTTTCTGCATAGGTGTTTGGATTGGAGGCTAGTTTACTGCATCGAAACAGAGATTGACAATCGAGTGGAGGCGGCCAAACGGCCATGATTTCGTGCGAGCCTTCCCCACCATTTTTCATTAGATAAACGTGTCGTCTACAAGTGAAAAGGCAAATCTGACCGACCGGTTTAAGAATTTTTAAAATTTCCCTCTCAGCCCTAGGTGGATTGAGGAATGACGATGATGATGATCGAATTGAAGGTGGGTGGAGCGTCCGACTCCCAGCTGATCGAATTGAAGTTGCAAGATGAAGATACTTGTTGTGTTTGCAATATATATAATATATATTATGAAGATAATATATAATATATATGTATTGAACGGTGATTTCTCATAGGGGGGTGCTCACCGATTTCTGAAATGGGCTTGGCAGTCCACTCACTTGAAATTGGCTACGACATGCCGATTCAGCTTGGTGTTTGATATTTTGTTTCTTTGGATTCGTAATTGGTGTGTCTTTTTATGTGTGTTTACACCTAATTTGATCAACCCAGTCAAGGCCGAAGAAAATCCTCCAAAATCGTATTTAGCCTCAGCTCAGCAAGACGCACATTTTTAGACAAAGACAACCCACTAGGCCGATCGTATGTCATCGGCCTACCTCCCTCGGCCTACATTCCTCGACCTACCCCCCAGACTACCTCCTCAGCCTACCACTCAGCCTACCCTCCTCTGCCGACTATGTCGATACAGCCCATGGACTCAGGATCACCAGGACACATGGTAGCACCAAGAGCAGGAGCATGTATCCCACATCGAGATGTTCCACCAACATTCAATACCACTATAAATACAAAGGTAACTCCCCTAAAAAAAAGTAATGACATATTGGCTCCTACACTGCCAAATCTCTCCAAACACTTGACTAACTTAAGCATCGGAGACTATTTGGCCGATGCTCCTTCTCTTATTTGCAGGTCTCCTTACACAACGAGCTCGAAGGGACTCTCCTAAGTTAGTCTATTTTTAGCATCAACAATGTGAATTGGATTGTGTTCACGTAAGTGTGCTTGAATCTGCATATGCCATATATAAAATATACATATATTTGCATATGCATCATGGCTCCCCTGAGGAATTAATGAATCTGCATAATGGGTGGGGCCCAATTTTGTTGGTGTGTATGCTTTTGGAAGGATGCCGAGCAGCAGGTGAGCATTGGCAGCTTAGGAGAGTTTTTGGCGGAGGGAGATTTTTTCCTTTGTGTGAGAAGACATGGATTACGCTCTTGGGTTTGTGGGTTTCATTGGGTGTGAGAATAAAGAAAACCGACATAATTTTTTGTATCGATTTTTACAGACGACGTCAAACTGTTGATGCATAAAATGGACAAACTTAGATCGAGAAGGCTCGCACGCACCCAAGACACAATCATGTACATGGTTCACCCAAATCGGACTACATCCACGGTATTGTTCTATTCTCATTAATAATATAAGTGTTTGTACAAGATATAAGTGGCATTTAGCCTTTAGAGAGAGAGTGAGAATGTAGATTGTAGAGAGAATGGAGAGTTTATATATCTAGAGAGAGTGGATTGTCTCTTAGAGAGAGAGTGGATTGCCTTAAATGAGGGAGGGGGCTCCCTATTTATAGACAATGTCTAGGTTTAGGTCATGGCCACAATGGTGGCCTTTAGACATGAGCCTCGTTAATGGGCCTTGATGACGGACTTGGTCTTGATCCAAGTAGTCTCCCGGGTCTTTCCGTTAGATCTGTTGTTTGGTCAGATTAGGTACGCACACCCTCAAATGCATATTTTTGTTTCCAAGTACCAAGTTGTTTGTATAAGGCTATATATATAATCCCTCACAATCACATGTTCCAAGTACCAAATTGTTAATTTTAAGCCCTTGTACCGTACCTTCTCTTCATTTCCAACTTCTTGTAAACACTTATACTCTCACACCTTATATATGTCTTATAAGCGTTGTAAGTCCTCTAGTATTAACATTTTTTTTCTATCAATAGGTATCAATTCATTAATTCAATGTTAAGAGCATAATACTCAAAAAGAACCCAAATACATATTCAATAAAAAATAATAAAGGGACTTAACTAAAGGAAAATAAACACAATACACATAACAATAAGAAAAAAGGCCCATACAACAAAAAGCCTAAATCATCAAAATCCTAACACTACCATTTAACATAGGATAGCAGCCGCTGCCACATCCAGATCCGCCGCAACCGTGAGACCACCAGAAAAGGTAGCCATGAAAGAAGATCATTAGATAATGATGTTGGAGATGCAAGCCGCAAATAGACAGCATACTCAAACGATCCAATAAGTCATCCATGACCTTTGAGCAAACCCACCCAACAAAAGGGAATGGGTAATCGGTGGGCTGTTAAAGAAGGGAAAATTGGGGGATATGGGATTTTAGAACCTGGGGTGGATAAGGGGAGGAGATATGGAGGTTGAGTGTACTGAGATATAGGTGAGAGTGAGAGATGAATGAATCTTGAAATTAAGCTTTATCTACTTGGAAGAGAAGAGGAGGTAGATGGAGTATTGAGTTAGAAATTGAAACTCATATGAGGGAAGGGCATACCGTAGGTGACAAGACCCCTCACGAATTTACCCTTGAAATCCGTAAGAAAGCATGTTCTCGTCTGACTAACCCCAAAAGTCTGAAATTTTTTCAAGACTACCCTCATGATACTAATAAAAACACAAAATGTGGGGGAGAAGCCACACCCAAAATGACAGAAGTGTCAGAACCTTTCCCGAATTTCCCCTCGAACCCCGAGAAGAACCCTGATCCCGTCTGACAACCTAAGAAAATTCCCAAAAATACCCCTAGTCCTTACAATTAAATATGATAATTCTGCCAAAAATCCGACAGAATCTCCCCTTAAGGAGGGGTTAACTGTTTTAGCCCCTCGACTAATGCAACTACCCCGGTGGCTAACCGGCCTGATCATGTTAGGGTCAGAGCCAAAGCTTAGCCACAGATCACACTGTGAGAACCCCTGATCATGATTCGAAGTTTATATCCCTCTGCTAACAAGCTCTGATACCAAATATCAGTAGATCAGACACTGCTGAAACCACAGACCAGTAGTGGCCCTACAGAGCAATCTCACAAACTAGTTTTACGCCCCAGCATCTCGACTGACAGCCTTTATTACAAAAGATCAATACCTGACCTATCATTAACCATTAGAAACATTGAACAGAACCTCCTCAGTACTTGACTGACTTTACCTACCTGTCAGACGCAGGATAGCACAGTAGGTCACAACCTACCTCGGATGACCTCCTCCGTAATTAAACAAGACAACTGACGTGTCACTCTCGTGTGAACCATCAACAACTTGTCCATCTAGGTCACCGCCAACACCAACCCACTGACCCGGATGACGAAGTAATCAGACTTGGTTGAATTGAGTCTCACTGACTTACCCCGAGTCGTAACTCGATATCCCGACTCGTCCTCCTGAGCAACCTCAGTCCTCAACGATATGGCGGAGAAATATCCATCGAACGTCAACAATGGAGAACCCCTCAATGATCTGGCGGAGACATACCCTCTAATGCCAGTCGAAGAACCCTCAATAATGTAGCGGAGAAAGACACCCTCCACGCCAATCATCGGAGAATCCCATGGTATCACCTAATACCTAGAAGTATGCATGCCCCGCGATCCCGTCAACCCAGTCTGTTCATAGTATGTACAACTAAAAAACCAAATCAAGGAAGCCCTAGCTGTAACAACCCACCACGGTCCCACCGGCACGGCGTTGTTATGGTCGCCGGGTCCCACCCAGCGCAGCCCCTAGCTCCTAGCCAGCACAAAGAAGCAAGGCCCCTTGTCCAAATGCTCTAGCTGCAGCCTTTGAGGATCGAACCCAGGCCAAGCCTTTTTATTCCACTCAAGGTGGACACCTTTCACCAATTAAGCTGCAACTCAGTTGGTGAAAGGTGTCCCTTTGAAAGGGAATAAAAAGGCTTGGCCTGGGTTCGATCCTCAAAGGATGCAGCTAGAGGATTTGGACAAGGGCCTCGTTGACATTACCTTTGGGCTGGTGTATGTAACAACCCGGACCAAAAATTAAATTATTTTGAGAATTGGACGATTTTACCCTCGATTTTGGACGGGTTCGGGAGTCACTTTTTGACTGGCAGTACTTTTGGGAATTTTTCTTGAGTCGTTGCGTAGGTCTCAAACTCACGAGTTCGTAGACAGGCGGTACGCAGAAAACGGACACCCGGTGAGTTCGTTACGGGTCTAGAAGTTTCAGGGGCAGTTTGGTAATTTTGGAAAAGTTGGAACTATATATCAGATATTTTCTCTCTCCTCAAATGAGGGGTCCAGATATTTTTTTTCAGTCTCTCTCTCTCTCCTACCCGTTTCTCCCCGTGAGAACACCAAAACCCATTTTCATCGGACGAATTTCAGTCCGATTTGACCGAAACTAAGGCCGGGAGGATCTTCCCCGCGACCCCACGAGTCTTTTGGTGTAATCATCGGAGCGGGAGCACCGCCGTAGGCGACGGACGGAGGAGGGAGGTGGACCGAATCTTCTTGGTCGTTTTCCGGCCAAACCAGGTAAGATCTCAGAACTTTGACCTCATATTTGGATTCCTGGTGAAAATAGATGAATTTTCATGTGTGGATCGTGAAAAACGGTCAAGAAATGAAGAAGTTATAAAGGCTTGAAGTTTCGGTCGGAAATGGGGGATTCCGGCAAAACCAGACGGCGGTGACGGCTGCTGCCGGTCATCTTCTCAGGCCAGACTTCGACAACGACTCCGGTAGCCAATCGTCTTCTCCAGCGACCGGTCGAGTCGGGTCAGACCGGGGTTGGGTCAAGTGAATCGGTCGGGGTTGAGTGAACCGGTCGGGGTCGAGTGAACCAATCAGGTCGAGTTGAACCGATTGGGTTGAGTGAACCGATCGGGTTGAGTCGAGTTGGACCGGGTCAGGTCGAGCCGGGCCGGATTGGACTGGTCCAGGCGCGTGAACACTGTAGCAGGCACGTGATCGACGCGTGAGGGCACGTGGCAGCGAGTAAGCGCGTGTTCTAACCTTCCGGTGGCGCGTGGCGACGCGTGACTAGGGTTTTGGGACGTTCCAGATCAGATTTTATTGGTTTCGAGGCCATAGGAGTTCGTTTAAGGCCCGATTTGGGCAATTCCAGCGGTAATGGTTGACCTTGAATCGGATTTTGAGCTCGGAAAGTCAAGGTAGTTGGGTTATTATTGTGCATGTGTTCCTTGGGCTAGAGCGTCCATGAATTTTGGGTTGGATGATGTTTGTGAGTGGACTTTTGGTTTATAAACTATAATGCATGCATAAATGTATCTTTGATTTAAATACTGTTATGTATGGGTGCAATGGTTCATGGAATTTATAAATGATTGCTGGACAATTGTTGTCCAATATTTCAGTGAAAGTGTGTTGTGAGAAATGACATGGTTGTTGGATTCGGTTTTGATATTGTTTTGACGCAATAATTATTTGAGTCCATGATTTGGAGTTGAAACCGTATTTGTGATTATAAAATACTTGATTTTGGATCCAATACTGTTTTGAGGGGGCCAGGATCCGAGCTAGGATCCGCTGAGACGGTGAACCCGGTGAACCTCCAAAATAAACAATACCGATTTGAGGGGGCCAGGATCCGGGCTAGGATCCGCTGAGACGGTGAACCCGATGAACCTCCAAAATAAACAATATCGATTTGAGGGGGGGCCAGGATCCGGGGCTAGGATCCGCTGAGACGGTGAACCCGGTGAACCTCCGAGATAAACATTGATTGAGGGAGGCTAGGATCTGGGCCAGGATCCGCTATTGGCAGTGAACCCGGTGAACCTCCAAGATAAACATATTTGAGGAGGACCAGAAAATGGGACTAGGATCCGCTATTGGCGGTGAACCCGGTGAACCTTCAATATAATTGGTTATTGTTCTTCGAATAGCATCGAGAGTTTTACTCCGTTGGTTCGTTGAGTGCTCCGACTCTGGCATCGAGGAGTTTTGGCTCCGCCGGGTCGCGAGGCTATTTATGCATAGTTCAGAGAGTTGTGATACAGGACTAGCACACCCCAAGGGATACCCTGGTGGCTAGGGATATGTCGACTGATGTGATATGATAGCCGAATGTTATTTCGGTTGAGGATACGATATGATAGCCGAGGATATTTCCGGCTCTAATATGGTTTGACGACGATTGTCATGTGATTAATCAACCTATGGAAATACTTCGTCATCCGGGTCTGTGGGTTGGTGTGGGCGGTGACCCAGAAGGATGAATTATTGTTGGTTCACAAGTATCTGACTAGTCGGTTGTCTTGTGGTATTCCAGTAGAGTTGTCAGCAGTGTCTGACCTACTGACATTTGGTGTCAGAGGGTATTCCTATTTGGACCACCACTATTCCGAGGTCTTGGCTTTGACTTGTATGATGTCCTACGTCTGACAGATAGGAGTGGTCAATAAGTACAGAGGTTCTGTTGGGAACGCTGTAAGGTTTACTAAAAATTATTTAAAGATAAAGGGTAGTTCTGGTCTAAAATCTTGAGGTAAAAGGGATGTCAGGCGGGATAAGGGTTCTTTCCGGGTTTCGAGGAGAAATTCGGGAAGGGTCCTTACAGTGTACGTGTGCAAGGCTGTCACCAGGGGCTGTGCTGGGTGGGACCCGGTGGCCATAACAATTCGTGCCGGTGGGACTGGGACGGGTTGTTACACTAGCCCCAAGGAACTCTTTGATATAACATATCCCAACTCCTCCAACTTCCCAAGTCAAAACCCGCTCCGTTGGTCAACCATTACCGTTGGGATTACTCAAACGGGACTCTAAACAAACTCATATGGCCTCAAAATCATCAAATTCCGATCCGAACCGTCCCAAAACCCTAGCCATGCGTCATTGTGACCCCAGAATCGGTCCCACGCGCCGGAAGAAGCTCGGACCACGCGGCAGTAGAAGCTCGGACCACGCGCCGGTAGAAGCTCGGACCACGCGCCACGAGCCGGCCACGCGTCCTCACGCGCTGGTACTGTTCACGACAGAATATTCCGTCAATCCTAACAGAATCTCCTGACGGAATCGGAATATTTCGTGAAACCTAACGGCGTTAAGGTTCTGTCAACTCCGTTAACTTTTGACGGAATATGCTAACGCCGTCAGCATATTCCGTCAAACCCTTAACGGCGTCAGTTGACTCAACGGTCAATTGACGGCTTACGTCAGCAACGCCGGGCTAACCAGTCACCGGAGTTCTCCTGAGAAGACGGGCATGCCGCCGTCCACTGCCGTCCACCGTCGCCAGAATATGGAAATTCTTGTCGAAAATAGCGATTTTCGGCGAGCTTCCAACTCCTTCAATCCCCGACCGATTTTCATGATCTACACATGTAAATTCATCTACTTTTCGCCAGGAATCTGAAAATGAGGTCAGAGTTTCGAGATCCTACCTGGTTGGGCCGAAAAACGACCGAGAAATTTCGGTCCACCTCCCTCTTCCGTCCGTTGTTTACGGTGGTGCTCCCACCTCGATGATGACCCCAAACCACTCGTGGAGTCGCGAGGAAGACATCCACAGCCTTGGTTTCGATCGAGTCTATCCGGCCATGGTCCGATGAGGGTGGGAGTTCGGTAATCGCACGGGGGAGGGGGGTGGGTGGGCGGAGTCGGGCAGGAGAGAGAGAAGGGTTCAAAACTAGTCCGGGCAGTGTCCGAAAGGGAGAAGAAATATCCCCAAAATTTTGTACTTTTCCAAAATTACCAAACTACCCCTGAAGCTTCTAGACCCGTAACGATCTCACCGGGTCTCGGTTTTCCGCGTGTCGCCTGTCTACGAACTCGTGAGTTCGAGACCCATGCAACTACCTAAGAAGAATTTTCAAAAGCATTGCCAGTCAAAAAATGACTCTCGAACCCTTCCAAAACCGAGGGTAAAATCGTCATTTCCTTAAATAAATTCTCAAATTAATTTAATTCCCGTCTGACTAACCCCAAAAGTCTGAAAGTTTTTCAAGACTACCCTCATGATACTAATAAAAACACAAAAGGTAGGGGAGAAGCCACACCCAAAATGGCAGAAGAGCCACCCCAAAGGGCGGCGAAATAACGCAAGTTTGCTCAGCAGAGCGTAGTGGGGGGGAAGGGAGAATTTTAGTATCAACTTCTTATAAGCCATTTTTTGCCATTTTTTGATAAAAGACCCTAATGTCTTATAAGCCTTATAACTTATAATTCCTAGTACGTACACAATGTACCTTAGATATTAACTTCTTAGAAGTTATTTGTTCGCTTCCCAAATTTCATAACCTTGAGTCTGGTACAAGGCTTATAACTACAAGCCCTCACGTTAGATATTAATTTCTTGTAAGTCCTTTTCGATGCCTAACTTAATTTCATAACTTCGAGTCTGATACAAACCTTATAACTTATAAACCCACATACGTTATATATTAACTTCTAGCCCTTTTTGACGCCTACCTTTTATAGTTTTGATGAGTTTGTTATCCCGAATATAATTTTCCTACTCAAATGAAAATGTCCTTTTTAGTCAGTTGTAGAGGAGTAGGATTCAAACCCTTGACACGATGGTTCATAACTGCATCATCTAGCCCTCACTTAGTTATAGGCTCTGCTCGACTTTCATTGGCCTGATAATAAATTGATATTCTCGTTATTATAATTACATTCTCTTATCAACTTTTTACGTTATAATGTCATGTTAACTTCTTATATGTACTTATGGACTCGTTTGGTATGAATGATTGAATTGACTTTGAATAATTCATAAAATTTAAGGTATTTTCAAGGTAAAAATAAATATCTTTAATGCAATTTAAAGTTAAAACATATTAAATATAAAATAAAACTTATTCAATCTAATTCCTACTAAGATTAGAAGAAGTTTCAAGTCTCTATTCCACTATAATCTCTTACATTTCATGTTTCTATGTTCAAATCTTCAAACTACCCTTGAATTTTATAAATTATATGATAAATTATTATCTAATTAATATAATCCACTAATGAGCACCATGCCTCGTACGTTCCTAGATTCCACACTTCTTCACATAGAGGAGATTGTTAAGGGCTGTCTGTCCAAATATGGTGCCGATTCTAAAGTGACTAAGTTGTCGGGTACACTCTCTTAGGGAGTTTCCAAGAGACTAACTAAACATTCTCGACTATTTTTAGAAAATAGAATCCTACACCGAAAATGTAAAGAAGAAAAAATACACTATATAATAAATGGTTCCAGTATCAATATCCTCGATGCCTGTTGAGACAAAACTTCTTAGCTATTTAGGTGGTTAAGAGGGGACAATATCGGTGTTATTAGTGGTAGACCATTGCACTAACTTTAAAATTTTAACATGGTGATCAAGTGGGCTGATTTGCTGGGCCCAATTAAACCGAAATTAGAACCAGTTTGAAAACGTAAACCCCCAAGTTGAATGGACTTGAATAATTGAGCCCGAACTCCAAATCCCAAACGAAAACCCCCAAATTGAATGGGCTCGAATGACTAACTCCGAACTCGTTCGGAATCCTGAATTGAAATGAAAACCCCATATTGAATGGGCTCGATTAATTTAGCCATAACTGAAAAACGTGAATTAAAACTGTGAAGAACATAAGAAAAAAAATTCAAATAACTGATGTGAAATTGGTTACATGTATGGCCTACTATGTGATTATCCTACGTGAAACAGAATAACATAAGAACAAAATCTCACACCGAAAACTACAAAAGAATATATACTTTATAATAAATGATTACCACTTCAATACCAGCGAGACTTTTTGAGTTAAAATCCTCCACACCTATTCAGATAGTTAAAAGTGGCCAATAATATCGGAGTTAAAATCTTCAACATCTTATTTAGATAGTTAAGAGTGGCCGATAATAGCGATATTATTGTAATGAACCATTTGGACCGACTCATCAATTTTTAACTACTCTAACTAAAAAACAATAAAACATTCTTAGTTTTGTTAGAATTATTATCGTCACAATTAACCATACTTAAATAATAAACTATTTGTTATTGGAGAGCATCTAATTAATATATAGTTGAATTTTATAACTAGTATTATTGGAGAGCATCTAATTAATATAAGGCTTATTACTCAAAATGCTCCCCGAATTAGACTTCGAGTCTCAATTTGCTCCCCGAACGCGAAATCGTAACAATGTAATCCCTGAACCCCCCTTCTGTCAGCTCTGTTGCACCAAAAGTTATACTCTGTTACTAACGGCAGTTAGAAGAGGGGTATTTTGTCAAAAAATTAAAACAATTACCCTAAAAGAAAAAAAATTATTCCCCAATCCACCCCAACCTCCACAACCTTCCCAATTCTCGCCTTCAACCAAATTACCCAACCCAACACCTCTTCACGTTCAATCCCATCGTCATCCTCTTCTCACAAACCCAACACCCCCATCATTTTCATCTCTCGCTTTGTCTCCCTTCTCTGCCAATGTAAGGAAAATAAATTTTCCTCGGCTTTGCCAAGAGCCCACTAGACATTGGTCTCGGTCTTCGGCTCAAGCTCCTCACCGCTCGATGGTGGGCCCTCCTTCCAACCCACGAAATTGAGCACCGGAATAACCCAGGATCCCTGCTTCTTCTCTGAGAAGTTTCGATACAATGCCTTTCGAATTCCCGAAATGCCCTTCTTCCGCCTCTTTTTCATGTAAAGGCCACCCAGTGGCGCCGAGAAGTGAACTCAGTCGTCCGGTCCAGGAGGATTCGAGTTGGGGTCCAGCGGACCAGAGAGGGCACCGCTCTCTATTGGACCGGAGAGGAAGAAGCCAGCCCGCTCTATTGGGCCAGAGGGATCGTGCTCGCCACCACGTGGTATGGGCTGAAGAGGCAAGGCACTAAAGGAGGAAGTACTCTCGAAACCATTGACTATGCTTCCCCGGACACCACCACCGCAACCACCAAGAACATTCTCAGTGGCATCGTCGTAAATATTGTCAAGATGTAGGACAATTCTGGGAGTTGAGCTATTGGCACTCACAGAAGCCCCTAAGATAGCTTTGAAGTCGATTTCTGGAAATCCGAGACGGGTTCTAGATCCAGGTTCATGAGGGGCTAAGAAAAGGAAAGAGTTGGAAGGGGAAATGAAGCGAACGTAGCAGAAATAGTGGCCTAGGGGTGAGGATAGCCCAAGCAAAGGCAAATCCACCATGTTCTGATTGACACCATCGTTCTCCTGCAATCAATCAAACAATGTCCATTTCCATGGCCTTGTTTTCTCCAACCCATATCCCAATTTTCTCTCCTTCTTCATCATACTTGAAACCCAAATTCACCCACAAATCTTATCTCTCTCTTAGACCCAAGAACCCTATCTTCACCACCAAGGCCTCTGCTGAAAATGGAGCAGGAATCGAAAGTGAAGAGGTGGTGGGTTGGGTAATTTGATTGAAGGCGAGAATTGGGAAGGTTGTGGAGGGTTGGGGTGGATTGAGGAATAATTTTTTTCTTTTAGGGTAATTATTTTAATTTTTTGACAAAATACCCCTCTTCTAACTGCCGTTAGTAAGCTGACAGAAGAGGATTCAGGGATTACATTGTTACGATTTCGCGTTCGGAAAGCAAATTGAGACTCGAAGTCTGATTCAGGGAACATTTTGAGTAATAAGCCTTAATATAAAGACCATTAGCCTAGGCGCCTAGATGAAGAATCCAAACTTCCACTTTCCAATTGTTCATGAGACAAGGTCTTCTGAATAATTTGTCAACACGTATACCACTCACCATATTTGCTCCAACTCCAAGGATGCCATGCATTGCAACACGCGTTCCACACAGCCACGTAGCTACCACATACCATTAATATGTATGTGATACAATTATGTACATTTCTGTACTACATGTCAGCCATTTAATACTACATATCAAACAAATCAAATACTCTGCATCGGCGTATATAATATAATTCCCTCCCCGTCATCGGAGTATATAATATAATTCTCTCCCTTATATAATATAATTATATAATATAATTCTCTCCCTTATATAATATAATTCCCTCCCCGTCGGGGTATATAATATAATTCCCTCCCTTATATAATATAATTCCCTCCCCGTCATCGGGGTATATAATATAATTCCCTCCCGTCATCGGGGTATATAATATAATTCCCTCCCGTCATCAAGGTATATAATATAATTCCCTCCCGGTCCATCCCGTCATCGGGGTATATAATATAATTCCCTCCCCGTCCATCCCGTCCCATGGAGTCTTATCAAAAAATAGACTTGCTACATTCGGTAGCATTTGATTTACAGATAGCCTCCTAGCATTTTCTATCAAGAGCTACAAAATTAGAAACAAATTAAACCCAACGCTTTTGGGTTTATATCTAATTTCCAAAATTTTCTTAGTACATGATTTTTTTTTTATTTGAAAGAGAGGGGTTCAAATTATTAAGCAAGAAAGAAAAACATACATTGAACACAATATATAAACACACACATACACATTCACTAATAAACACAGACTAGACAAAAACACATGAAACCACGAGAGACCGATCGGCAACCAATGAACGGGTCTGATCATCTATATAATGTACTCCAATTCTTATTATTATTTGTAGCCGTACGATCATATCTCCACCTTCAAACTCCATCACCTGCTGATCAAACTGCATGCATGCAAGTACGTTCACACAATTAAGCATTTTGGTGTTGACCAGAGTGTTGTTGACCGTACTGATCAGCCCTGTCCTTCATTTCCCTCGCCTTCCCAGCCAGCTTATGACGAGCACTATCCAGCTGGTCCGCTCCAGGAGGGTGCTTCCCGGTCACATATTTGTAGATCCACGACAACACTGTCACCGCCGCCACCCCAAATCCACCGGAAGTCAAGAAGCCCATGGTTATGAGCGCCACGGTGAAAACAGCCGGGACAAGAACCGGGCTGAATATGACCAGCAACGGAGTTGCTATGGTCAAAGCAATGACTGTCCCGGCTAAGACCAAGCCGGACAAAACCAGCAGAGAACCACCAGCAGTAACGGCGGTGGCTGCTTTGGCAACTTGATAGGACCGCGGGTGCTGCTGACTATAGCTTCCCTGCTGGCCGCCTTGATATTGATGGGATTGCAGGTAAGATCGGTGTTGTTCGTGCTGTTGATCCGCCATTTTTTCTTTTGCTCGAGAAGTTTGATGAAAATATATTTGATTGACACACAAAATATTTTGACTTATGAGGTGAAGAAATGGGGTGGGGCTGGAGGGGGTTTATATAAGAGGGTGTGGGGGTGAGATGGGTGGCACGTGTTGATGGAGCGCATGGCACGTGTTGAGGAGCTTCTCATGCAGGGGCTGCATGTAATGAACTGGCTCTGTTTTGCGACACGTCGTTTGTCCTTATTCGAATGATGTGTTGTGGAGAGAGGTCGTGAGGTTGAGAGTGGAAGGATGTGGAGACTTCGAGTACGTACAAGTCATTTAATAATTTTTCAACAGAGCTGATTTTAGACTCAATAAATTTTTTGATGCATTTTATTATTTTTTTTAATATTTTCTTTTTTTTATAAACTGAATTTCCAAAATTAACCTTATTTTTTTAAAATTTTATTTATTAATTTTTTTTTTATGTAAAATATTTGAATTTCTTTACTGCATATATACATGATAAAAAAAATTAGTTCACTATGATAGGAAGATGCATAGGTGATCGTACATAGTAAAACTCGGTAATGATTTATAATTGGGTGATTAAATTATTGTGAATTTTTAAATTTTTATAAAATAAAGTAAGAAATAAGAACTCCGTGAGGTACGGAGGAAAAGGAACATGAGGTGTACGGAGCAGAGATCCCAGACAAAGGAGAAATGGAGGGCGACATGGACGCTCATCATGCCGACGTTGACATGTCCACTGCCGACGAGGACGCCTTCAAGGAGCTGGACGAGATGAAGAATCGGTTGAAGGAGATGGAGGAGGAAGCTGCTGCTCTCCGCGAGATGCAGGCTAAGCTTGAGAAGGAAATGGGGGTTGTTGAAGATCCTGCAACTGCGGCTGCTTCTCAAGCAAACAAGGAAGAAGTGGACGCACGATCTGTTTTTGTGGGGAATTTCCCCTCTGATTCTTAAATTTTTTATTAGGGAGAAGCAGCTGAAAGAAGTTACTGAAGTATATTTGCTTTTCAGTGAAAAAATTACCCATGTATTTAAGGAACTAGAGAGAGTCTAGGTTGGGTGACTCTTGGATTACCGCACCATCTAAAGGAATCCTCATTTCAATATTGTAGCTGTAATTCTCAAAAGAACATATATGCCCACATGATTTTGAAACTTCTAAAGTGTATAGTTTTAGAAAAGAAAAAAAAAAGATAAAAGTGATAAAGTTTGAAGTTTAATTCATTAAAAAATAAGAAAATATTAAAATAAATAAGTGAAGTGCAATAAGTAATTTATGAAATACTAAAATCAATTCCCATTTTTCAATTATCTCACGATTGTATTGAATATTAATTTTACTCTAAAAAAAAGGATAAAATTATTGAAGCTAAAGTTTATGGTAGGTAATTTTGACTCTAGAGAGCTTCTTTATTGTATCTGTTTATTGATGGTATTCCTACAACTCTAAGACCCCATTTGTTTGTTTGGAATTTAAATTTGGAATAGAAAACTAATTTATATTCTATCAAATAGTCATATTTGGTTTAAGGAAAGTAAAAAATGGAATTAATTAATTGAAATCAATTCCACTTACAATGTGAATTAGAATTACCTCGAAAGATGTGGTATTGTATTTTCATACTACACTTAGAATCTAAAATTACAGTAAATACCTTTATACATTATTTATTTTTTGTCATAAAATATGCTTCCAACGTTTAACGAAAGAGAACAAGCGCGAGACATCCCTTGTTCTGCTAATTCGAGGTCGAGGATCTGCTACTTTTTATTTTTATTTTTTTATCAAAACACTATTTTCAGTATTACAAAAATAATAGAATAGAAATTAAAAAAAATCTGATCTGAAGAATATTGATCAAAATTTCCAGAAATCAAGTTGCTAGATGCAATGAAACGGAGGTAATTGGGTAACTCGCCTGTGAACTTGTTTGTGGAGACATCGAAGATCACCCAAATCGGAATATTGGCTGAGATTTAGAGGGAGCTAACCGAAAAAGCTGTTGTTGAAGATCTTCAGCTATGAGAGATTTGGATTTGCGGCTATGATTTCTGGAAAAAGGGCCTTGGAAATTATTGTCGTTGATATGCAAAGAAACCAATGTGCCCTGGAAATTTTTGTCATTAAAATCTACCCGTGTTTTTTCACCTAAAAAAAATTCTACTGTGTTTAGAAGATAAAGACCGTAACTTGGGCCCTGGTGCGAGAAGGTGGGGGCGTCGAGGAGGATGGCTGGGGTCGTGCCCATGGTGATTAATTCTTTCTTTATGATTATACTTTTATTTTTTAGGTGTTGTAATTTTGATAAATTCATATCAAAATCATTTAATCATAAAGAGATTCACTCAGTTGGTTATTCACCTCTTTAAACATGGCAGATCTGAAATTGGGACATCTGCCATGGTACTTTTTATTTATTTATTTATTTTAAATAATTTGATAAATGATAAAATGGGATTATAAATTATTTCCTTTTAATAATTACTAAGTTGTTCCAATCACTCAAATGAAAATGAAAAGATCTTTTACATTCTATAATAAATAAGAAATTAAATGTAATTAGCATTCTTATTTCAACGTTCCAATTAAAGGGTCTATTTGAATGAAAGGATTTGAATTTGGATTTGAAATTGGAATCAATTGTTTGGAAACAGTATATTTCAACTAAGGATTTGAACAACAATTAATAATTAAAATCTAGAAATTATAAATGAGAAATAATCATTTTGATAGAAAATTAAATAAACCATTGAAAGGCTATATATAATTTAAATTTACAGTAGTAACAAAATAGAAATAAAAATATATAAAAAATCACAAAAATACAATCATGAGCCCTAACTTGGCCTTGATCTCTTCAATGACTTCTATACCTCTGACACCTCCATTGGCCCGTGACTCCATCTTTACAGGCTCATGAGACTGCGTAGCATCCAACAGGATTGAGGCATCGCAGCCCTGCGTGTACGTTTTCGATATTCATGAATTAGATGCTAAGTTGAGCGGTGGAAGAGAGAGATGCAGATGAGGGGCGGAAGAGAGAGATGCAGATGAAGGATGGAGGAAAGAGAGGAGAGAGATGCAGATGAGCAATGGAGGAAAAGAGATGAGTGGAGAGAGATGCGGCGCAGTGGAGAAGAGAAAAGAAGAAGGGAGAGAGGTTTATGGATTTGTCTACTTACAAAAATGATTTCAAATTCTCTTATTTGGGCTTGTAAGATTTAGAGTGGATTTGAGTAAAATTCAAATCCATCCAATTAAAATATATCCAAATAATAAAATTTGAATTTAGAGGTCCAAATTCAAATTCAAATTCAATTTCAAATCCTTATCTATCCAAATGAACTTTAAGCCTCTAACAATGGTGGTTAGTTTCCTACTCTCCAACAATGCCGATCGATAAAGGAATAGATCGAATCGAAATCTGGTTTACGATAAAATCTCCATTCAACTTCAAATTGGGTGAGGATATTGTTCCCTTCTCTTCTTCTTCTTCATTCTATATAAGTTGTTATAAAAGATGGAAGTTGGTTGAAAATAATTGTAACTCGGTTCATATAATTGCACAATTTAATTTAATTTTTATCAAGCGACACATTTATAGCCCTCTTGAAATTATTATATGATAGCACATCTCCCAAATAAGAATGGACCATCATGAATTCTATCAAAATTAATATTGGGCCAGCTCGAATTGATTTCAATTTTATTTGGGTCCAACCCCATCTAACACAAGCAAAACCCATAGCTCCATCTCCATGGACTAAACTACTTACCCATGTCGATTGAATTTATCATATCTTAAGGTTACGTTTAGTACGCCGTATAAAGAATTGCATAGGATAATATAATACTAAATCGGTGTTTGATATCATTCGTATTAATTAGCCACCAAATAAGTTAATACGGTTGAATACCTTTATACAGTTCACACCCGTTAAAATACTACCCTCAAAATTGTCCGTATTAAATAGTCGGATGACTAGTAATCTTGAAAAGCAATAATAATAATAATAATAATTTTTTTTTTTAATAATAATAATAATGTCAATATGTAATCAAAATATTTCTGATCTGAAACTCGGGTTTCATGGTTTCCATGTTCATGCACATAGAACTCTTTAGATGATTTGAATAAGAAAATCCATTTGTCATGTTTGGGTGATCATTTGGTGCTATTTCAAGTGTGTTTTGTGCTATTTTGCAATAGTAATTTTGTTATGAGCTTAATAATTAATTAAAATTGAATTAAATAAATAATTATGATCATAATAATAATAATATACAAAATTAATATTTATGATATATAGATATTTATGATCAACTAGTATAATATAATTCGGCCAATATAATATAGTCGGCATTTTAATCCGGTAGAGCACTAAATGCTTGATTAAATAGTCAGTCTATCCGATGGACAAATTAGTCTATCCAACTGAAATAATTAGTACAATACGGCGTACCATATGAATGTCATTTGTACTAACCTTATTCTTTATAAATATTGAATTGAGAGTTAAAAAGAGATTCACTACATAGTAATTTTCCAAAATCTCTCTTTCTCCAAGAAATTCCTCCCTAGATAAAATAAAATAAGAGATTATTTAGCTATTTTTACGTATTAATAAATCGACCGTACGTTCTGTGTGGGAGTCTTCTTGTTAGTTGTTACAAAAACTTTCAGATTTATTTGATAATTGTACGTAGCTGACTAAATGATGCTCTCAATTCATGTGATCATTTTCTATGAGATGATATATATTTTAAAAAGAAATAAAAAGAAGACGTTCAGTTAAAAAGCGTTTAAGCTTATTAATCGAAATGTCCCTTGAATTTGTTTCGTAGTTTTTTTTTTCTCTTTTGAATAAAAAAATTTCTCACTTAATTAGTTAATCTACAGAATATCTATTGGGAATTGATTTTGGCACTCCACTCATTATTTGATGCACTTCACTTTTTTATTTTAATATTTGGGAATTGATTTTGGCATTTCACAAATTATTTGATGCACTTTTTTATTTTATTTTAATATTTTCTTAATTTTTTATGAATCAAACTTCCAAACTTACCCCTTATCTTTTAATTTACTTTGTTATTATAAAAATTTAACAGTGAACAAGTTATTAGAAGTAATAAGAACGGTATGACTATCAAGTAATGTTAGTTTTTGTTAATAGCTAGAATAATTGGCAGGTGTCACAATTAGGGCTGATTATTTAGGCTAGTCTTTTATTTGTCTCAAGGCCTCAAGTTTTAAAGAATTTTTTCATAATTTTTACAATTACGAGTATTATGTTTCTGCCATTAAAATATAATGGTATTTCTAGAATGCTTGAATTATATAGTCACTTTATTGCGTATATACATGATTAAAGAAATTTGTTGCGATATGATAGAAAGACGCAGAAGTTTGCAATAAATAGTAATGTTTGGTGATGATTTATAGTTAGCTTATTAAATTATTGTGAATTTTTATATTTTTATAATATAAAGTAAATTAAGAGATAATTGGTAGGTTTGGAAACCAAAATTGATTCAATAAAAAATTGGTTAATCACAAAGTATGTACATGAGAAAAAGGTAAGTATGGTTGTTAAAACGTACAACAACTAACAAAAAGTAACGATGATAATTACTTTGAAATGGAAATGATTCAATTTGCTGCTTTAGGACCTTGACCTGTTGCTATTCTTTCTTAAAGAACACTTCAAAATGAAGTTAACCCACCACCAACATAGAGTTGCAGATACGACCATAAAAATTGAACCTATTAGTTAATTATTAATTTTTGACCTAGCTCGCTAGCTTCTTCGTTTTTTGTTCCTCGGTTTGATTCCTTTCACTTGAAAATTTGGCAAAAGATAAAGATAAGAAACCATAGGCTAATATACTTTCAAGGATACTTGATGTTTTTTGTCACTAGATTAAATGGTGGTACGAGGAGATACCACTAGTGTGAGATGCAAGTATTGTTCATTTATACATTGGGTATCGACCTCGCCCATGAATGTCAAACTCGAGACCTCCCACATAACGCGTGAAGAGAAATATCACTAGTTCATAGCATTAAGTGGCAATATTTTCCTTGTTTAGGATAATGGTATCAATAAAATTTGTAACGTTTATTATTACCACATGAAATAATTTCAATAAAAACCTTACCACAACTTCCTTGAGCTTTTGATAAATTATAACCAATACTTATTATATCCATTCTTGTGTCGATATGCTCATTTCTTCCATAATTTGAATTCATAATATATATTCTTTATTATCTAAATGTTATAATCCTATCCGTAAGTTTTTAAACATTTTATAGAGATCATATCCTGCAAATTAAAAGAATCAAAGCAATTGATAAGAATATATATAGTCATTCATATGTATCAATTTAAAATTGATAGTTCACCATAAGCATCTTAGTTGTTATCAAACCGTGGATTATATATTTTGCTATACACGGACTAGTAAAAGATCTCCAATTTGACTGATTTTTTTTTATAGGAATGATCTTCACATTATGATTTAAGAAACTAACGGATCTAATTATCAGCACTTGCATACGAAAAAATCAATAATTAATCAGGAAAGAATTGAACATATCAAAGTCTAGGATGACTCAAGTTTTTTCCATAATTTATTAAGATATGACCATTCTAATTTCTCAGCTAGCTATTTACAGTTAGGTTAAGAACCACAATGACTCGATCTCCTTAATTTGTCAAAAAGCACGTACTTATTAATCTAATCGTTACATTAATTAATTACTAATGAATCTGTCCTGGGGTCTGGCGGCATGAATCAGTACTGCATGGAGAAAATATACATAAATTAAATACTAATTCAACTAATTAATGCCTAATCAATTTGAATAAAGTGAGGAGGGGGGGTAGTCAGTTGGAATGGAAAACTGGAAATGGTACCTAGTTAGGGTACGTTCTTCAAGTTCACCAACCCCCCTCTCGTCTGACTCGATCGGATGGAAAGTAGTCGATATGTCATCACAGATCGACAACTTCTCTTCATTTCCTCAGATTCCACTACAAACTGGCCTTAATTTCAATATTTCATCATCACATGAAAAAGATAGATGTTTTCAATTGGAACCCATTACATATTAATTGGTCGGAAATCATGTGCTACATGCACTAGTGCACATTCCATATTTCACTTGCCTAAAGTGTGCAATGTGTCTGCACAACTTAATAATTAGGGATAATGTTAAAAATAACGCATTTTATTCCATCGTATAATATGTGTACATGTTATGTAATTGACGAGACCATATTATATATATTGGATGTCCTTTGTAATGTTAGTGTCGAATACGAGTCTCCCTAGCTATGTTGAGTAACTTTTAGCTAAGTACGTACCTGAAACATATGTCTCACCACCAAATTGAGACGTGGATGTGTACTTGTTTTGTTAATTAGCGATTTTATGTACGTATCTTACAACTTATTATTGAATGCCAATTGTGTCGCAACAGATGAGCCTCACTAGTATTTCGAGTAACTTTTAAGTATATTTGATATATTATAATATATGTGATTTTACAATTTCACTCATATTATTATAATACATGTATATATATATATATTTATATATAGGGATGGTCAAATGGGTAAAATTAAGAGCATGGGTAAACCCTTACCTAACATGGGTAAACCTTTACCCAACATGGATACAAACGGGTATTATACTCCATCTACACCCATTTTCAATTTTTAAGGGTATATCCAAACCCTACCCAATGGGTAATCGGTACCCATGACAATTTTACCTTTTCTTTTCCTTTTAATTTTTTTTTCTTGCTTTTCATTTTGTTTTTAACTTCTAATTAATTTTTTTGCTTTTCATTTTTTATTTTTTTTTCTCCTCCATTATAATAAACAACATACTATCTCTAGATTTTTAAAGACAACATTAGTTTCTCTTTTCGTCCTAGTGCATGCATAAAAGTTCACGATATTACAAATTTAAGTTCAATCTTATAAAATTATAACAAAATAATGTAGACGTTTGTGCAAGTTTAATCATCTTCATCGTCGTCATCATCATCAACAATCTCAACATCGAGGTCATCGTCAAATGTATCAGATTCAGTATTTATATGTTTGAGATCATTTTGAGATTAATGAATGAGTTAAGTTCTCAAAATAAACTTTGATATTAAAATAAATTCATAACATTTTTCTAGTTGGTTTCCCAAAACAAAAAATTCTAATTGTGGTTTAATTAAATAATATATTAGAAATAATAATAATAAAATAAAATTAAAAGAGGGAATAATGGGTATTGAATACCTATGGGTAATTTGAAGGATTGATAATAAATGTGTTTTTAATTTAATACTCATGGGTAAACCCTTATCCTACCCATTAGATGATGGTCAGGTATATTTTTATCCATATAATTTCTGCCCATTTAAATAGTACCTATGAGTACGCATGCCAATGGGTATTTATGTCCATCCCTATATAGCACCTTAGAAATGAGTACATTCACCTAGCTCGCGGTTCATCCATTTTAAATATTTAAAATGACGTTATCATGTGATAGGAATTTCGGGCCTCAATTATATGTGTAATAAGTGGATATTGATTTGGTTGGTCTATGCGTAAGTATGAAATATAGGGATAAATTTCGAATTTTGTGTTGATATATTTTCCAAATGGATGTGCCACACTGACGAGCCACCCAATAATTGGCAAAAGTTAGGCATTCGTACGTCTAACAAACCAAAAGCTAGCTCTGGACAAATGCGACCAGATATACATCTTTCATCATTAATTATAATTTCAGAGAAATTTATGATAATTCAGTCAATTGGCAAGTTGCACTCACACAAGCGCGCCATCATAACTTGCTGGAATTTTTTTTCATTATGCTCTGAATCCTGCCCTCGATCATTTTCAATGGAGTAAAGTTCATGTGGTTTTTTCTTTGCGTTGCACATTTCTTCCCAGACTTCCATGTACTTATGCTATTGACTCAAACAATAATAACAATAAAAATATGATTGACCCATTCTATTTACTATTTCCGTCAACAGACTCATGGAAAAAAAATAAGCATGATCATATTCATTCATAGATAAAGAAAATTACTTAAATCTAATATATCCATTAAAATTTACACAGATTTTTATCCTGATCAAAACAAAAAAATACCACAAACTAAAATATATATATATATATAATTTTTTTCTACCTAACTTGGAATAGTTTTATGGGATATCCTTGAAAAGTTGGATATCAACCTCAGAGGTTCCAAAGATTCAAAAGTGAACCAATTATACGATGGAAAATATGTACCAATAACATTCACAATTATACGATGGAAAATATGTACCAATAACATTCTCAATTATACGATGGAAAATATATACCAATAATATCCTCAATTATATGATGGAAAATAGATACTCATGAGATCATATAATTATTTGATTTTAAGGTGTGAATCGGGGATCAGCTAAGTATCAAATCCCTATTTCACTTGTGAGCTGGGAGGTGTCAAGTGTGTGTGCATTAATTCAAGGGCGCAGGCAACAAGCTAGCTCATTGCTGCTGCTGCTGCAATATATATATATATATATCAATTTCTGGGTCAAACTGTGTGAAGTCTTGCAACGTAGAAATTATGGCCATCTCAAGCTTAATTAATCTACCTTTCTTAATTTCTTAACACGCCCGCTGTTTGACGAATTGTTGTTTTATATGTTGGCAAATTAAATTAACGAAGGAGAGACTATTCAGGATTTGAAAATGATACATAGATGATGAATTTGACGGGCGAATAATATATACTATCGAGGACAAATTTTTTAGTGTTTCGTGTTGTTCTAGTAGGCCTATATAATATATATATATATATATATATATATATATATAATTTTATTAATTTATGTGTTATAATAAATTAAATTGGACAATATATATAGTTGATATTTTTCATTTGTACAATATGAAAACAAGAAAATTAAATTACGAATCTTATAATGGGAGTGTACTTTTTATAAAGTAAAATAATAACTATATAGCAGCTTTTCTTCTCACCAGTACGTATTATTAGCTTAATTAGTGGTAATTCTAGCAACTTCAATATGTAGTGAGAATTCTAAATTCAACTCTCGTATAATCTCTCAGATGATACCTAATTTCAACATGTATAATCTCTCAGATGATACCTAATTTCAACATATATAATCTTTCTCCTCATATTTCTTGTATAAAATAAATAAATAAATAAGAGCTTCTCTTGGAGGTGGCTAGCTAGGGAAAAACTTAATTATAGCAAATATATATTTTTTTGACATTACGTACATGAATGAGGTGTCATCGCATAATAGATGTCAAACTAGCTAATTCACGTCTATATGGGATTCTGATATTACATGAGTTCAATATCAAGTCACGAGCACCCCTAGAGTTTACGTCCTTGGATAGAAAAAAAAAAGGGCCACTTGAATATATAGTAATTGATAATTTTCAAAATCACAATATACGAAAAGTGAAAAGGAAAACTGAGAATGTCAAATACGCATGCAAAAAAGTAATTAATGAATTGAAAGCAACATTTTCTCTTTAGCTTTTATATATCAATGAGAACGTACGGCCATGATTTAAATTTTGAATTTCCTCTAATATTAGTAGAGAATAAGCGGATCTTAAAATTAATTCGAGTGTATAATATTTTCCTTCTCCCACAAGTAAAATAGAAAATAAAATTAATTAGCTCGATCGTGATCGTGCGTAGCAACGTCACAATACATCCGCCTAACATCATGATTTGGTCCCGGCATGTCCTTCCAACTACTAACCTATATAATGTATACATGCGAGGACAAAATCTACAGCTAATTATTCAAACTTACTGAATTGTTTATACCAGTACTATATATATGTTCATGCTTGTAAGAAATCTTGAGATTGAATATAAGAATATATATCGTATATTTTAATCACATTTAGTAATGATGAGTGCAAATTTATTTCTACCGAATCTTTTCTTATAATTAACCACACGATCAATTACAAAATTATGTATTTTCTACAACTCTAAACTTGTTTTATTCCTTGAGTTGATTAAACAACTATAAATTTAAACATTAAAAAATTGTTAGAGTGAAAGTAGAAACATTTTAAAAGAGTCGGTGTATGATTAAATTAAGAATGATTCATGAGATACCTCTTAAAAAATAATCAGAAAAACAAATAAAGGTTAGCATATATTTTAGTAATCAAGTAAAAGGAGACAAAAAGAAATAAAGTAAATAAGCTACCAAAGTCGTTGGCATATATATATATATATATATATATATATGGTGCAGAATAATATATCATCAGATATGAATCTCTCAACAACGCAAATTAATAAGATACATAACCACGTACAGAGGTTGTTACATTTATAAATGAATTTTCTGGAATTAGTTGGTTATATAAAATGAAAAGAGAAATAAAGAACCAATATGATTATAATTCAAGTGGGTGTACCCATCATTTTTCAGTGTGCAGCGTGCAATTTGACTAGCTAGTTGTTTTTAAAACTCGTTTTTTTATATATAAGGATATTAGGAAAAGGGGATTAAATTATATAAATATTGGATATCGACCTTACCAAACGAGAGTCGAAACCGAGATCTCCCTCATAACAACTGAAGAGGAATACCAGTACTAGACCATATCACGACTATATATATATATAGAAGTATTTGCAGGCTCCTTATAAAAATATGTTGGTCTAGCTTAAACGATTAGAGGTTTCTAATTGTTCCTTTTTGTAGAATTCGACGTCTTTTTTGAGCAAGCTTTCTATTTCTGATGAAAAGATTGTCTCTTATAACTATGGCAAACTTGCTTATTTGGACGTAATTAAAGAAACATTTCTTTCTAAACGAAAGGGAATTGATACAATGATCTATTAAAAAAAAAAAAAAATTGATTTCGAGTCTATAATCTTAAATAATATTTTTAATTATATAAATATAAATTATCATCATAATTCATGTATAGAAATTAAAACCTTAATTCACGAAAAAAAATAGCTCTAGCTACACCGTCCTATTTGTTGTTGAAAGCTGTAGCTAAGCTATGAGAGTTTTGATTTGGATAACACGGTAACCGACTTACCGACCTAATTACCGTCCAGGTGTTCATAGGTTGTTTTCAGCTGTTAATGCGTGTATACTTAGTATCTCCTCACTTTCACACCTACGTACACTTTGCAATTGCCCCTATTTACACACATAAACCTGGCGCATAAGCCCATGACGTGAGCATTAGACTCCACACATTGCCTCATATAGTATCGTATACGTGATATAATGTAAATCCATGTTGTTGATATTTAAAGAAAATATCTATTCACAATATAAATTATTAACAGATAAAATCATAACTGTAATACCGTGCAACTTTCTAGTTCACCCACATACTGATCACTTGACTGAAGCCCTTCCTTTTCCTCCCAATAAGTCCTCCCACCAAATTCTCCCACTTTCATATCTGAATGAAAATTCATAGAAATTAACGACCCACAATTTATGCAAACAATAAAAGAATAATTCATTAAGAAAATATAAAATAAGAAGAAGAAAAAAAGATATTTATCTGCCCTCCAAGTCCAAGACCTCTATATATAGCCATCATTTCTTCTTCTTCCAAAATTCGTCAATACACTCACAGCAATATCAGTCCTCCTCTCTTCCCTCTCTATATTCTTCAGGGCTTTCATTTAATTTTATTTACTTTTGTTTTGCTGGCAAATTAAGATGAAAGAACACACAGTTAGCTGCTGCTCAAGCTTGATTAGTGATCCTAATCAATATCTTATGCCATGCTTAACGGAGCAATGGGGCGACTTGCCCTTCAAATTCGACGACTCCGAGGACATGATCGTCTACAATTCCCTCAACGACGCTCTTGGCTTGGGCTGGTCTCCCGATCACACCCTCCAATCACAGTATCTCAATCCCGACCCCATTTTTGATCTTCATAATTTTGATCATTATTTTCATGATCATGATGTAATTAATCCCATGTTTAATGGTATTAATCATGAACCCTCACAAGTAACACAAGGCTTCCAACCTAGTACTGATTTTCCACCGTTGGATCATGACATTATTAATGATCATGTGGAATTACAAGTACAAGCAGCGGATGCAGCTGATCATCAAGAAGTGCATGTTACAAATAATGATGTTCCGAAACTACCAAAGTCGGGGGTGGCTAGAGGGAGGCATTATAGAGGGGTGAGGCAGCGGCCGTGGGGGAAGTTTGCGGCGGAGATTCGGGACCCGGCTAAGAATGGGGCCCGAGTGTGGCTCGGCACCTACGAGACCTCCGAGGAAGCTGCCGTGGCCTATGATCGTGCGGCTTACCGCATGCGTGGGGCCAAGGCTTTGCTTAATTTCCCTCATCGGATTGGCCTTAATGAGCCTCCGCCAGTCCGTGTCACCGGCAAGCGGAAAGAGCCAGAGGCGGAGGCGGGGAGTAGTAGTTCTTCCACGGCGGCGGCGTCCACAAAGAGGAACAAAGCCAACTTGGGCTCCTCGGCGGCTGATCATGATCATAAAAAAGCAAATGCGTTTCACACAAGGCAAAAGAAGAATATGGGTTTGTTGCCACTTGGCGAGCAACTATTAGTTAATTAATTAGATAGGAAATGTATTAGCTAGTGTGGTTAATGACGTGGACTTTGCATTTGTCATTATTAAAGAGTTTTCGGTAATTACAATTGCAAAGCACCAAAAAGTGAGTTTGTTTAATTTTCCCTTAATTTACTACGGGTTTGGTCATTAAAAGGATATAATTAAGTACAGGTACATAAAAATCATTAAAAAAACAATACGGGAAGATATTAATTGTTTTTCGTTTATAGTAGCTAGTGTCCAAATAGCAATACTTCATCTATTTTTAACTCAATGAAGAGCTCACTTATTTTACATGAAAGACCTAAAAAGAACAACCATCGATCATGGAGGCTATCAAATTGAGTAAAAAGGAAGTTGACACTTTGGAGCTAGAGAAGAATATGGTGCACTGTTCATGATTTTGGAGCTAATCGATTTGGTAGTTTTTTTGGAGTCAATCGATCGGTTTAGCCGGAAATTGTCTTAATATATTGTTCTTTTTATATTTGGCCCAACCTATTTTAACGATAATTAGATGAGATCAACGAAAATAATTGAAATAGTTAAATAAGAGAAATTCAAATTATAAATGTAAAATAATTAAGGGTACATTTTCAATAACAAGCCTAATGGAATGCATGAGAGGCACAACTGAATTTGATGGCTCGTAATGGATACGTATATTAAATTAATGTAGATGAGAAGGCCCACCTAGCTTGCAGAGGGATAGGGAATGGGGATGGCAATGGTATCGACAAATGGGATTTGTCATCTTCGTCTTTGTCTCCCACATAGATCCAAATCGGCCGTCAGAGTTGGTGGCATTTCTCCATATTCAATTCTTATTTCCTCACCTAAAATTAGTGTTTACAAATAGATATTTTAGTACAAGCCTCATCAAAATTAGGATTTTTAGGTTTAGGTTTAGGTTACACGTACGTGTGTGTGTGTATATTGATTGTTAAAAGGAATCACAAATATGTACTTGATATGCTTAGTTTTTCTTTTCTTTTCTTTTCCAAAAAAAAAAACAAAAACAAAAAGAGGAAGTAATAACATAAATGTTATATTCACACATATTTACGGTTTATAATCATTTTCCTCAACAAAAAAGAAAAGGTTATAATCATTTTATTTGATTTTTTTATTTTCATTTTTTTTATTTGAAATATAGGAAATATGGGAAAAGAAGAAAAGTGAAGGAGGAAACACAAAGAAATGTACACAAAATAAAAAGAATAGAAACCAAAAATAAATAACTATTTGAAGTTGTTATTTCTAAATTTTGTTTTCACTCTGTTTTTCTTGATTTCTTTCATTTCATATCATTACTCTTTTTCACTTTTGGCTTCTCCAATTATTATATTCAATTCATTAGTAAAACACTTTTTCACTTTTGGTTTCTCCAATTATTATATTCAATTCATTAGTAAAACACAAAAAGTGAAATTTAAAAACTAAAAGATAAATCGTTATTAAATGGGCACTTTAGGATGTAATTAGTTTGACTTTTGTAATTTTTTTTAATTTTTTTTAATATAAGAATATTAAAGAGCGATATTATATATATTGAATATCAATTTCGCATTTTACAATTATCGAATCTAATATCTCTCATTAAACATTAAATTGAAAAAAAATACAAAATTAGTAGCACCCTAATTATCACATTTCTTACTTATAAAATATATTGTAACCGAAATATAATATCAAATATAATTAATATTAGAGTCAATCGTGTATATACATATATTATAACTATAAATTGGCAAAATCTACCAAGTGGAATCGCTAATAATTTGTTTATACTTTTTGGGCGAACACTAATTATTTGTTTATGAGCTAAAATTTTCATGTACGTACGTGCGTTAAAAAAAGCAACCTGACTTGGTGAATGTACCTTTACATATATATATATGTAATGGCCCTATCAGAGTCTGCTGGGGAAGCATAGACAGGGACATCTTCAACATACATCAGCCCTACCCAATAATTTTCCCATTATCCGCCTACATCCGAAAATAAATAAATAAATAAATATTACACAAACGGCCTAAATACTAATTAAAGTCAATGTCACTCCATTTTTTTTCCAATTTTCACCAACGACGTACATGTACGTAGCCACACAATGTTCGTTGGTGTCATGTGGAACTTAAAATCACCCAAAAAATTATGAAGCTGTTACGTAACTTATAATTCATGTATGTCACGTTTGATACGCCGTATTATATTGATTATTTCAGTTAGATAGACTTATACAGTTTCTTATATAGCGTACCAAACGTAGCCGTAATGTCTATATTTTTTATGATAAAGACATTAACGGCGCACAAACATCCGTACATTAAACAATATATTTAGCGAGTAAATACATTATTTAATCGGATTATTCTTCATATAATAAAATCTTTGACAATTATTTATTATTAAAATTTAATTAATAAATAATATCTTTTATTAAAGAGAATGATTCTACAAAACCTATCAACCAATCAGAATACTCCGTGACTTATGAGCTTTCCAATAAATAGAAAATACCATCTCACTTTCAAGGTAAAGCTCAACTCTCATACTAATATTGTGTCAGTTCATTTTCTCAACGTTAACTTAAGAATCAGAGCATTCTTGGTCGAACCCCCACTTCGAGTTTAATCAACATTAACTCAGTTTGTTTCGTTCATTATGTATAAGGATTGATTAGATATTTTTAAATTCATACAATTTCTATATCAACACATGTATGCATGTACGTAACCACTTGATGTATGTTTTCCTTTGCGACATTCGATATAAATCGCCCCATATGTTATTAGAACTTACGTTGATGATATTATAATTTGTACATAAATTATTTATTCATTATCAAAGTAATTTTTCAATGCAACGGGTCGTATTCCATCTGATAGGCGATCGAAGTCAATTTTTTACAAGAGCGCAATTAGTAATATATTTTAATTTTAATCTCCACCATGGTAAGAAAATTCAACATTTTATTTATGCACGTGGGTAGAAAAGTATTTGATCACAACTAACAAAAAGCATTTGATCACGGGGGATCAACGGTGGAGATGGTGAAATTAAGAGGTAACATAGCTAGGTCAACATTCAACCGTATTCTTCCACGTCATCAATAAAGAAATGAACGTTCAGCAGTTTGACGGGAGTGTTACTGTGGAAGTACAGCGCCAGCACCGCAAAGTTTGAGTCAGCAGCTAAATAACAAAGAATGGTGGGCCCAAGAATTAGAAAAGTCCACATAATAATGTAATGGCTAATTGGCTACGTTCGCTTCTTCATAATATTCTTCCTTGATGGTGAAAATTAATACTCATGCTAAAATAAACCAAAATTTCATTCCCAGGCCACCTTTTGTTTTTTGGGTGTGATCCCACCCAATTGAAGTAGGAATTGAAGAATAAGTTAATATTTCTACTAAACTCCATTCGTGACAAGGAATTAGGAGTGAACACGGATTCAGTTGAGTTGGTTTTTGTCCAAGTTATTAATCAATTTAAGTTCTGGGGACCATATCGTCCCTTGTTCAATTTAAAACCGCATTAACTATCTCATAATTAGTGAAACCATTTAATTTTGAAAACTAACCGAACTTATTTTGGATTAGTTCAGTTCCGATTTCTGAACTGCTGCATATATATATATATATAGTTAATCCAATTATATATATATATATATATATATTTAACCTTCTTTTCATTTATTTGGATTGGATTGGTTCAGTCTTTTTATCTCAGTTACTTAACCCGATACAAAATTGCAACATTTAAGTATGTGTATATATATATATACAAACCACAACAGGTTTGCCCAGTAATTAGGACGTTCCCAAGTTAGGTATATTCCCGGCTAGTTTTGGGTTCGATTCCCCCTGGGTTATATCCTAATTGTAGCCAGGGGTGCGATGTAACGCTTGTGTGAATCTTCCCGGCCACCGACGCAGATTAGTCTTTGGTTGTCAACTTTGAATACTGCGTGTCAATAACAAAAAAAATATGTATATATGTACATGTATAATGCCGAGAATATATCAATTTTCATAACTCTTCTATTCATATCAGCAAACCAATGTCGATTATACATTAATTACCGATAATAAGGGGATTAAAAAATGTATCAAGTTTGTGACATCTGGTGTTCATAAAAGTTTTCAGTTGAAGAATGTCAAACCGGCCCAATGCCCTCCATGATTCATCAATGCTCGTACACATTTACATTCAAATTCACATTTGGAATTCCTAAAGGAAACCTAAGCCCTAGCTACCTTACCTGCATGCATGTCGTTTTGTCGTAGCCACTACTCAATAGTCAACGCCACCTTCTACAAATAAACCGACCATCGGAGTTGGGCGGCGTTGGACTTCCACCGTCGTCCTTTTGCAGCAATATTATGCTGACCGACACCGCATCATGTACGTGTCATGCATGCACACCCTATAATTATTATGGTTTGCCATATACATATAGCTGCTGGCTGCTGCCGTACGTCCTGCTGACCAGCAGTCAATCATATTTGCATGGCTCGATCTACAGTTGAAATACGGGGCACCACGTACGTAGGTACTTTTGACTCCCTGACTATCTAGCACCTAGTGACCAACTTTTCTAGTGTTCATACCTAACCTTTTACATAAATCAAATTTTAAATCCCACTTATAAAAATAAAAAGATATACTATTAAATCATTATATTTGTCTACCTTGAAAATTTATTAATTTGAACATATCACTATCCGAATTGTGAGTCTCTCTGCATTTAATTAGATGCTACATATTTATTCGTATTTTATTACATATCAACTAATTGAATAATGCAGCGTTTTAAGATATGATATATAAATCTACTCGATTAGGACCATTTAGTCTTAATAAAAATAGAATGAAAAAGAATAATGTAATTGAATAATGTAGCGTTGTAAGAAATAATATACAAATCTACCTAGCACCATTTAGTCTAAATGAAAATAGAAAGAAAAAGAATATCACATAACAACAACTCGTGGGCTTAACGTACGTACATGATGTACGTGAACTCTAACAAATAAGATTGAGGTTTTGGTAATAGATTTTGATTTTTTTTTTATTTAATTATGAGGCTTATATGGACGTATAGAGATTGGAGAATGAACTTTGAAATTTTACTATTTTGAGTTTGATTTTGCCATAGTAAGGTTGATGTAAACTATAACAAATGAGATTGAGGTTTCAAAGGTGAAATATTTTTTTCTTCAAACTTTTGAGTATGGATTTTAGAATTATGAGGTTTATATATATGAATTTCAGCGTTTGATATGGTGGATTGGAGAATAAATATTTGAATTTTATTTTGCCATAAGGTTGATATGAACTCCAAAAATATTTTTGAGTTTCCGCATTTGATGTTTTTTTTTCTTTTCAAAATATCGAGTTTGAATTTTGGTATTATGAGGGTTATATGAAATTTATTGTTTGATAGTGCAGAGTGGAACATGAATTTATCTCTTTTTATCATTGTGAGTTTTGTTTTTCCATAATAAGGTTGATGTAAACTCTAACATATATATGAGTTTGGGTTTTCGAGGTTGAATTTTTTTTTCTTCAAAATTTCGAATTTGAATTTTAGAATAATAAAGTTTCAAAGAACTTTAGCGTTTGATATTGCGAATTGGAGAATTAATTTGGACTTTTAACCGTTTTGAGTTTGGCTTTGCTATAGTTTTGATATTGCATATTAATTCGAGATGAATTTGGACTTTATAATGTTTTGATTTTGACTTTGTCACATTAAGTTTGATTGGACTTTGTTCTTGTAAAGACCTTGGCTTTGTCATAATTCCAAATTCCAAATTTGAAAAAAATGAATTTTGAAATCCTAATCTCATTCATTTATTAGTGTATGCATTCTTTATAAAATTTTATTTAGACTTACTTAATTATAGCGGAATTAAAAGGTTAAGTAGTAGAAATATGATGTTTTATATTTTACATATTATTAGAATTGGAATGGTTAAATTAGGGTAAACTGAAGAATTAAGAAAATGATAGGAATATCATATTTATAAGCTACATATTAATACATGCAAAATTTATTTGTATTGGTGGGTCCTAATCGTATTAATATATTATTTAAATGTGGCATCCCTAATATTTCTTTAAGAATTCATATGTATTATTTAAATGTGTATTATTTGAGGCTCATATCAATCATAATCCATGGTTACCCTAAACCGAGAAGTAGGTAAAATATGTGTTACTAGGTATGGCATGCAGGTGGCCACAAAATATAGGGTTGGCTTTGAAAATTCTTATTATTATTATTATTAAGTCCGCTGGGTCAAGCATAGTATAAATGCAATTGGAGATTAAATTAAACATTCAAATGCAGGCATGCCTGATATGCCTCCATCATAATATTCCACTTAATTATTGATCCATGAGATACAAATTCATGCCATCTTACTTTTCTTTGGTAATTGGTTTGTTCCATCACTTACAAATATTTCTTAATTACAATTCGATCTCCCTCAACTCAAAGGTTAATATATATATATATATATATATATATATATTGCCACACAAATATATAACGTACTCTCATTTATACGAGTTAAATATGCTCTTTCAATTATTAAAGCAAACAACTATCACATGATCACTAAGAATGTATAACTATATTTATGAAACAAACGGTGTGACGATACCAATAAATATACGTGAAAACTTCTCCAATCTATTATTTTGAGAGAATAAATTAACATATTTACGTTCAATAATTACTTTAGACTTTAACTTGAGAAAACAACTTTCACATATATATATATATATATATTTACTATTTTTTTTTATCAAAATATTTACTATTTAATGTAACATCTTGACTAATCACGTTTCTAAAACAAATTAAGATCCAAATTATATTATATAGAGTATAGTCTATATATATGTCGTCTCCATCATTGTCACCAAAATAATGTACACATTAAATATAATTAATTAGGATCATTATCAAATATCATCATGTCGGTATCCATAATTTAATATAAGCGATAGCGGTCCAACTAAGCCACAGCTATATAGAAAGCGAGAATCCAAAATTCCAGTTGGCTTCTCTGGTTTCTCTTCTCCTTTTGGGATTGTGAAAGCACCCGATATCTAGCTAGCTAGCTACCAACACTACAAGAAAATCAGACTTTTTTGGCGAAATAGATTCGTCGAGCAAAGTTCGAAATTCGTCGGACCATATCCAACTCGGTGAGTTTTCGTCGGGCAACGTTCTTCGGGCCATTGCCGTCGGGCTTGATGTTAGCCGACGAAAACAGTGAGTTCGTCGAGGGATTGAAAACTTGCCCGGTGGATCCATTCGTCGTTTATGATTTGTTGAGCAATCCAAAAATCAACAACTTTTGCCCAACGAACTCCTTTCACCGGGCAAAGATACAGAAATTTGACAGGTGTACACCAAATTGTCTTACTTTGCCCAACGAAAGTGCTTGTTCGTCGAGCAAAATCTTAATATTTAAAAAAATAATTTTAATAATTTATTTAATTAAATAAATATGTATATAATTAAAATATAAATATTTTTTAAAAATACAATTAAAATAATAAAACGAATCAAATGATTTTTTTTTTTTATAAAACTTAATGTTATGTTTTTACATAATTAAAACAAAAGTAATGTTTTACATATTAAGTTCTAACTACTCGGCAACGGGTCGGGATCCTGGGCGGGTTGTTGGGCCAGGGGCTGAGGCTATGATAACAGCTCATCCAGCCCACGCTCACCCAAGCGGTCAAGCACCTTGGCGAGGGCGGCCTTTATTTGATCGTTTTGGGCATGGATCTGCGTGTGAAACACTGTAGCGGCGCGTGAAACATTGTAGCAGGCGCGTGAGACACTGTAGCAGGCGTGTGGTCGGCCTTCCACCAGCGCATAACGGCATGTGGGATCGGTCCTTGGGTCGCGATGATGCGTGTCAATAAGATTTCGACGTTCCGGACTTATTGGCGCATGTTTCGGGTTGATCGGACGTCGTTTATGGGTTGTTTTGTGCGTCCGAAGGGGCTGTGTTTTTAGTGTGACGCAAGGGGACCTCCCGGGATTTAGGGAGTCTAAATGTAGGGTTTTAATTATAGTTGGTAATCCCGATTGTTACTTTTGACAGGCGATACTGCTCCGGGAATTTTAGAGGAGCGTACGACTCGGGATTGAACTATTTGGATGTGTGGTGAGTGGACTTTAGTTTTGTATAGTATAATGCATGCATAAAGGCATATTTGATATAATTGCTTATTACGTATTGTTTTGGCAAATTTCTGGATATTATTAAATTATTACTGGAC
Source organism: Oemleria cerasiformis (assembly GCA_037349345.1). NCBI lineage: Eukaryota > Viridiplantae > Streptophyta > Magnoliopsida > Rosales > Rosaceae > Oemleria > Oemleria cerasiformis. The sequence continues at coordinate 31,318,137 of JAZGTL010000007.1, read as the reverse complement.
ACGGGCTTTCAATGATTATTTGGAAATGACGTTTTGGGCTATGGCCTGGCTCTATGGTTTCGGGTTTTATATGGTTTGACTTGATTGATTTTGTATTTCGGTCGAGTCCACGATTTTGAATTTAAACCCAGTTTTTCAATGAATTTGGCCAAAGCCAAGAAACCAGGATTTCAAAACATGGATTTTGGTTTTCACTGGATTTTTGTCCCCGATAGTCACGATTTTCTCCGACTGGCGTCAAGGGTCTTTCTCCACTAGATCGTTGAGGGTTCTCCGACGCTTGTGTCTAGGGGTACTTTCTCCACCAGGTCGTTGAGGCTGTCTATCTGTAGTACAAGTTTCTGCACAACTCGAGGTATATCGGGTGTGTGGAGGGTATCGAGCTACGGCTCAGGATTTCAATCGGGGAGCAGTGGGATATGTTTTGATATATATATTTTGTGTCTAAGTCGGTTTACATGATTTTAAACTCCTTTGAGGAGGGTTTTCAAAGCAGGGTTGTGGACCACATAATTTTTCATTATTCGGGTTTTCGTGGGTCCTACTAAGTGTTTTAACAAAAGATGGATTTTTCGGTGGGTTTTCGGATTATCTATATATTATATTTATATTAAAAGGAGTTTTATGTTATGCATGCATGGTTTTACTCGTGGAGGGGGGAAATGTATGTTTTCCTTGGAAATAATTTTTAAATGATTATTTTGTCCACTCACAACTTTTGTGTTTTAAATCCCTTCCAGGCCGTTGAGTTGACGTAGGAATATCCAAAGGGGGAGACATTAAATTTTCAACTGCGCGTTTACCTAGACTATCGAGTAAGATATTTATTTATGTATTTACTTATCCTACCTAGATGCTCTGATAAGTCTTTTGGACTGATTGTAAAATTGTGGTTACATCGTTGGATGGTTGGTGTTGTTAGAATTTGGAGTGTTGTCTGATCCTTCGTCTGACATGTGGAAGACGGTTAACTAGTCCTTAAGGGGAGATTCTGCCGGATTTTTGACAGAATTCTCATAATTAATTGCAAGGACTTAGGGGCATTCTGGGAATTTCTTTAGGTTGTCAGACGAGAACAGGGTTCTTCCCGGATTTCGAGGGGAAATTCAGGAAGGGTCCTGTCAGTGACCCCTCATGGTGGTTGAATTACTTCGCTCCCTGGTTTGATGTGTTGGAAACCAATTTTCACTGTTCATTAGTAAAAACAATAATTATATTTTCAAATGAAAAATAACATAAAAAATAAATAAATAATTTAACTAGGTGGACAGTACCACATAGCTGGGGGAAACGAAATGGTCGCACACCACAACTACCCTTCTAGTTTTGTCCCGTCCAACTCCTCTGGAGGATTTTCCCAAGCTTCCTCTGGGAAGGCTAGCTCTTGTAGTACTTGTGGAGCTCGTACTTCCAGTCGGCGTACCGTAACTGCCAGTGGTTTCTCAGGAATTTACTGACGTTGGTGTCCTCCAGGGTGAACTCAAAATTGATCTGCAATAAATTATTAAAGTTAGTAAAATAATTAAAAATAATAAAAATAATGCAAAAAAAGGGAGAAACACGTACCGATAACTCTCCCCACAGTGCGTGATCTCCTCCGGGGTTTGGTTCCTGAAAGTATCCCCTATCATCAGGGATTTGGTGCGAAGAATTGTGCCCATGTCATGCATCACCAGGCTGTGGATTTTTGCGGCTGTTATTTGGAGGCGAGGCCCGTACACCATCGGGATCTTTGCATTCGTTGTCCTGCAAATCCGCTGGAATGTCAAATCCCGATTGATCCCGTGCACGTTCACCGACTTCCCTGCAAATTCGATTAACATTAGTACAAAATATGAGTAACAAATAAAAACGGTTGTTTAAATAAACAAAATAATCAACTTACACTTAGGGAGTGCTCTGGCAAGAGTCTCCGGTTTGTCTGCTCCGGCATTGTCCTGTGGGGGCTGGGGGTCGGTACGGGGTTCCCCCCGTTTCTTGTTGTGTTGTCGATGATCCGATTGCGTACTAGGTCGCTGATGATCCGAGATCAGTGTCTGAACGGACGCTGCTGTGGAGGCTACCGAGGCAGGGGCTGCCTCGTCTGCCAGCTGATCAACGGGATCAGGGAGGGGGCGGGTCCTAGATGTGATCAAGGTGCGATGCGACATCTACAATAAGAAATTTAAAATAATTAATATAAAATTAACCAACATATTTTTAATTTAATAATAAAAAAAAACCAAATATTTTTAATATTAAATATTAAATTCACAAAATAAAAACAAAACCACATATAAAATTAACCAACATTTTTTAATTCGAATAATAAATAAATAAATAAAACGAAATTTTTTTATTGAAAATTAGTAAATTTGTATCTAAAAAATAAAACCACCAAATTCTAATTTTTTTAAATAAAACCAACACAAATCAACATTATAAAACCAAACTTACAAATTAATCCAAACATACAATAATAATATCCAAAATCATAAAATTCACGTATCCAAAATTTATAAAACTCACATATCCAAAATTCACATATCCTACATCATATAAAAAATTCACATGAATTTTTTTAAATTCACATATCCAAAATTCATAAAATTCACATATCCAAAATCGTAACAAAAATCACATGCTAAATTCATAAGATTATACCAATTTCAACATTATACCAAACATCAGAATTTCTACAAATCATCAATGTTAACCCTAAATTACTAAATCCAAACAAATTTAGTAAACTAATAAATTAATATTCCAATCCAATCCAAATTCACAATATTCAATTAAAAACCCTAAATTCACATTCTGCAAGTTTGAGAAAAATTCACAATCTGCCAAAATCCAATCCAAAATTTAATTCCAATTTCAATAGAATTTCATAATATCCAAACCAAATTTCAATTGAAATTTCAGTCCAAACTAAAATTAAAATATAAACAATCAAAATTGACAATAACCAATCCACATTAACAATAGAGAGAGAGGGAGAACGAGTTCGACCTTGAGATGACTGCCGGCGAGACAAAATGGGCGAGAGAGAGAGTTGCGGCGGCGAGCTTGAGAGAGGAGGAGTCCAAGTGAGAGAGAGCGAGAGAAGGAGGGAGTGATTTTCTTCGCCGGCGACCTTGAGAGAGGAGGAGTCTGGTCTGTGTTGCAGAGAGGTGAGGGTGGGGAGATAATGACGAAAATGAAGAAGAAGGAAGAAGAAGAAAAGCAGTTGTGACTTATCTGTGTCTGAATAACCTTGCCCGACGAAGCCTTCGTTGGGCCAATTTTAATGAATTTTTCGGGTAAAAAAACGTTATGGATACTTGTTGGGTAAAAAGTTTCACTTTCGTCGGGCAAATATACGCGGCAAGTTTGAGTTTTCGTGAAAATTTTGGCGGAATTTATAAAAATTTTGCGCAAATAAAATTGCACATGTTTTTTAATGTTGCCCGACGAATTTAGCATGGTTGTCCGACGCATCCTGACAAATTTCCCGGTGAAAACTACTTCGTCGAGCAAAAAGCATATGTTGTTGAGTTTATGATTGATATAAAACCTGGTCCAACGATAGAATTTTAAGATAAGGACTGTTCACTTTTTGGTTTTACGTGCCTAAAGCCCCATCGATCGTTATCGTAAGGTTTTACGGAGTTTATGTGCCTCGATCGTTAAATTTGTGAATTTCAATGGGTTTTTCGTAGTTTCGGTTCAATTGGTATTCAAACGATGTAATTTCAAAAAATTGACCGTTCAATGGTTACTTTTAAGTCTGTAGACCTCACCCGTCGAAAATTTTGATGTTTTGAGGAGTTATTGTTGTCCGATCGCCAAAAAATGTTTTGTTACCGTTGAATCGTCGCGCACCGTTACCTAATCCCGAAAATTCCAAATTGGCTAATTTTTTTGCATAACGTGCAATAAATGTGGATGGTAGATCGGTCCATTTCATTTTGTAAATTATTGAAAATCGTAAAATAAGCATATTCATCAAGGAGTTTAAACACTTCAAGGAAACTTCATTACATTTTTCGAAGTTTTGGTTCCATTGATATTCAAACGATTGAATTTGACCGATCCAACCGTTCATTTTGTGGTTTTACATGCCTAGATCTCTCCCGTTGAAAATCGCGAGGTTTCGAGGATTTAAAACCGTCGGATTGTGAAAAAAGTTGTGTAACTGTTGAAACGTCACACACCGTTTACCTAATCCCGAAATTTCCAAATTGGGTAATTTTTCGCGTAGGGGATCTATGAGTACCTGCAATAAAGATGGACGGTTAGATTGTTCCATTTCATTTTCTAAATTATTGAAAATCGTAAAATAAGCATATTCATCAAGGAGTTTAAACACTTCAATGAAACTTCGTTACATTTTTTGAAGTTTTGGTTTCATTGATATTCAAACGATTGAATTTGACCGATCCAACCGTTCATTTTGTGGTTTTACGTGCCCAGATCTCTCCCGTCGAAAATCGTGAGGTTTCGAGGATTTAAAACCGTCAGATCGTGAAAAAACGTTTTGTAACCATTGAAACGTCACACTCCGTTATGTAATCCCGGAATTTCCAAATTGGGTAATTTTTCGTGTAGGTGATCTATGAGTACGTGCAATAAATGTGCACGGTTAGATCGTTCCATTTCATTTTCTAAATTACTGAAAATCGTAAAATAAGCATATCCATCAAGGAGTTTAAACACTTCAAGGAAACTTCATTACAATTTTCAAAGTTTTGGTTCCATTGATATTGACCGATCCTACCGTTCATTTTGTGGTTTTACGTGCCTAGATTCTCCCGTCGAAAATCGTGAGGTGTCGAGGATTTAAAACCATCGGATCGTAAAAAAATGTTGTGTAACCGTTGCAACATCATGCATCGTTACCTAATCCCGGGATTTCCAAATTGGATAATTTTTCGCGTAGTCGATCTATGAGTACGTGTAATAAAGGTGGACGGTTAGATCGTTCCATATCATTTCGCAAGTATTTTAAAAACGTTGATTAATAATTAAATGTAAATGGAATCTGGTATATATTGCCCGACGAATGTACATGAATATTCGTCGGGCAAACAATTTGGTAAATTGTTTAATAATTTTAAAATGTTGTTTAATAATTAGACATTTGACAACTTTACCCGACGAATAGTACATGAATATTCGTCTGGCACATTGTCCGACCCATTTTTTTGTCAAAATTTTATAAATGTAAATGAATGAATTTGGTAAGGGATCTGTTTTGCCACTCAACAGTAGCCCGTTGTCACACAGTCATACTGATTTGATGTGTTGCAGATCGCAGAAGACGAGGATGCATGCATATGTAAATTACCAGATGAAACATATATATGGTGAGAGACTTCTCTTCTGCTGCCAGGTGTATAACATGCATTAGTCACTTGTAATCTAGCTCATCATTACTAACTTTTCACTGATGTTGTTATTTGCTATGATGTCATAACTCCTTCAATTCTATTATGTTCTATAATAAAGGAAGAAAAACTGGTAGACTTGGTAATTTCAATGCCAAAGTTACCATCCGGAATGGAGATGGAAATAGCAGCAAGTGCATGAAGGTTACCAAAACGACTATGCTTATGGAAGCATTCATAAAAATTGACATTTTGATTCCAAATATCCTATAGCCTTGGCATTTTTTGTCAATTAACCTTTTTTACTTAATAAAATAGTGTAGAGAATTTAGGGAAAAATAGGTCAGAACCTTTGCCCGACGAATAAGCAAAGCAATTCATCGGGCAAATTATTTGCCCGACGAAGTTTCTTTCCTTGGTTGTCAAGCAAAGATTTTGACCCATTTTTTCCTAAATTCTATACACTATTTTATCAAGTAAAAATTGTCAAAACCGACTATAATTATTGAAGCATTCCTAAAAATTGACATTTTGAATGTTCATGAGAAAATCTTCATCACTGCATTTTGGAAACTGACTAGTGTAAATATCAGGGACATGACTTACATGTAATTCCAGGGCAGGACCTAAGATGAACTGTTGGGAAGCCGAATATTGGATGATGACATCAAAGTTTGTGGTTTTAGTAGATAAAAGATTAATTGAAATTTTTATGAATGAAATCATAATTATATCCAAAATTGTATAATTAAATTGAAAGGCAAACACACATACCTTTTTAAATTATATCCAAAATTCTTAACATAATTATATCCAAAATTCTTAACAAAATTAAATTGAGAGGCAAACACACATACCTTTTTATAAATATTCCTTCAAATCAACCACAAATTTCCTAAAACACAAAACATAATTAGTTTCCAATCAAAAATCAAAATTTCAAAACTAAAAAAATTAAATTTCTTAAACCTTCAAAATTGGTATTGGTGATTGAGAAAGAAAAAGATTTGATTGGTAGTGAAAATGGTGATGAGATGATGATTATTGATGTTATATAGCTAGAGAGAGAGAGTGATTGAGTGAGAGAGAGGCTGTACCATCATATTCATTACTGTAAAATCAAAAATATATTTCAGAATTTTCCTATATTCAATATAATTATGCCTTAAAAAAGTTTCTCGATAACAAAAGAAGATTTATATATCAACCGTTCATCTCAATGGTCTACATATTATAATATGAAATGATATCAATATTATATATCTCAAATATATATATATATATATATATATATATATATATATATATATATATATATATATATATATATATATATACACACACAAGTCCCTTCATCGTCCAATGGGAACAGCATTTAAGATATAATAGCATGCAAGTTGACGAAATTAAAGTGACGTTTGCAAGTGGAGTACTGCGATACAAAGAACTTGCATGCAATCGTACAAAAAATAATTATTTACTTTTCTAATTGAAAGGATCCCGATTGAAAATCATTGCAAAAAGTTTGATTAATAATAATTCAGAGATACCGGAGCCAATGTTTGAAGCAACACGTGGTTTTTGAATTCGACCATTCAAGGCCAGCCAAGCACAAATGTCTTTCAAATCTGGTATGTATTAAAAAATTAGTAAGTATCAAAGTTTACAAAAAGATCAATTCAGTCGCTTTCTTGTTTTTGTTGTTATGTTTTTCGTTTTATTCTTCTACTTATTGGGTTGTAATTAAAGAGGAGAGAAGAAAGAGGGGACAATGCAGATAAGAGAGACAATGCTAGTGGAATTAACATATGGAAAAGAGACGATGAGAAGTGCAAATAATTAAATTGACTAAACTAAAATTTATTTAGATGACAAATTAATAAGAATATATATATATATATATATATATGTTATAACAATAGTGAATACCTAATGTTTATACCATATTGAACAACCACCAGGGAACGGCCAAGAATCACCATTATCAATACATACTTGCCGACCGATCAAGAGATTTCCGATCGGCCCACGTTGACCAACTGGTCTTAATCCATATTCGTCGCCAAGCTTCCTTGCGGTCAGCATACTTTCGGTCGGCATCATTGGTCGGCACCCTTGCCCACACTGGAGCATCACTGCCCTGACACACAAATGAATCACCACCACGTACTCATTTAGCATCCTATATTCTCGGGACACGTGTAATCATCCTGAAGGGTGGCTTAGACCTCACTCTGGTAGGGTTCCAACCACCACATTCATTACTACTATAAATACATGACACATTCCCCGAGAAATAGTAACTATTAATTGCCCTTACGCTGCCTAGTCCATGATTGATTTCCCCCTCGCTTACTAATTTAAACATCGGAGCCTACTAGGGCGACACCCCACCGGTGTCAAGTGTTCTTCTTGTTGTCCCGCAGGTCTCCTGACGGAAGAAAAAAGGCATACCAGCATCCAGCAAGACTATTACTCGTTAGGTCCATTTTTGGATCAAACAATTGGTGTCGTTTGTAGGAATTCTGAATAAGTACTCCCGCTAGTTCACGTACCACGATCTTGTCTTCCTATCGACCACAATGTCGGCCAAATAAGGCGATGGAGAGTTGAACAACACCCCCCTCTCAGGAGGGCGAAGCGAAAAAAGATCAGACTCAGCCTCATAGGAGATGGTCAAGGCACTTGAAACACTCCAGCAGGAGATTGTAGAGCTCAAGAAGAGCAACTTGGCAAACGAATCTCAGAACCAAGTCCGGGGAGAGCAATACCAGAGCACATTCACTCTACTCCACGCGACTAGGGAAAAACTGAAAGAGCAGCAAGCAGCGACGGAAAGAGCACTTGCCAGCCACGCTGAGGCAACACTCAATTGGTTTTATCGATTACCACCAAGTACGATTGATTCCTTCGATGAACTCCATACCAATTTCTTAAACCAGTTTATGATCCAAACAGACCACCTATTGACCACGGAAGACCTCAGATCACTAAGGCAAGTGGAGACTGAAACTTTGCAGAAGTATGCCACCCGATTCAGCCTTGAATATTCCAAATGTCCGGAGACTGACGACAATGCAGCCTTCCGAGCATTTCGTAGCAGTCTCAAGGAGTCTACCTTTGAGTATCAGGCCTTCACACAAGGATGAGAAGACTACAATGAGATGATGAGGCAGGCCGCGATCCATGCTAAGGCTGAATATTTCAACACTTCACTAGTAGAGACCAAACGTAGCACTGCTCCAGTCTACTCTTCCCCCCAAAGTGGGCAAAACAGCAACCCTTATCGTGACACCAAAAATCAGAACCAAGAATACGGTCATAACTCTTACTCAAGTAAGAGGAAGGGCCCATATGGCAACAACTATAAAGGGAAGAAGAAGAAGCATTATGGCCACGATCATGGGAACAAAACAACAACCAGGCTTCCCAGGGAGACCACCCCAAGGGCCCAGTACCCATATTTGAGACTTACACCATCCTCAACACTTCCCTAGAGAAAGTTCTGTTGAATATCAAGGATATGATTGACAAGCCTAAATCAAGACCAGCACATAATAGGCCACCGGTCATTTCCAACTTATACTGCCAATACCACAAATTCAATGGTCATACCATTGGGAAATGCATTGCCTTTAGGGATATCGTGGAAAGTTTAGTCAGGGATGGGAAGATCAACCAATTCCTACAGCTTGTACGACCAGTCGCCAATCATCCCCAGATCAACACCATCAGTGGTGGACCAATGATCTCCTCTGCCTACACCTCCAACAGAGCAAAAAAGGACTTCATTCGAGCCACCCAATCAAACAATCAGATCTTCAATATTGAGTCTGGAAGGGCATGGAAGGTTGGAAAGGCTGGTTGGGAGGCCATCACCGTCTCCGAGGAGAAAGACCGAGGCATCGTCTTCCCTCACGATGAGCCTCTCATTATCCAGGCTCAAATCACCAACTTTGACATAGGACGCATACTTGTAGACACAGGAAGTTCTGTTAATGTGATCTTCATGGAAGCCTTCAGTAAACTGGGAATCGAAGACAAATAGCTTAATAGAGCGGTCACCCCATTGCTACGTTTCTCAGGAGACTCAGTAATGCCAATTGGTACAGTCTCCCTACCAATCGCAGTAGGCACCACCCCACGCATTGCAACGGCGATTGTGACCTTCCTAGTGGTGGATTGCCCCACAACCTACAATGTCTTCCTAGGGCGGGGATTATTGAATCAGATCAATACAATGTGTTCTACATGTTTGCTCTTGAAGAAGTATCCAACAATTATGGGGACTGGCCAGGTACGAGGAGGCCAACTCTCAGCAAGAACTTGCTACCAATTTCCTCTCACCATGATCAACCCTAATGCTAGCAAGGAAACCATGTCCGTCACTAAAAAGGCATATGAAGTTGATCCCGTCGATCCATAAATTATGAGGTAGATCTAATCTAGTCCTCCAGAGGACCCAAGGGATCTATCTACAACAAAAACACCTTAACTAGTTCAGGAGACTGAGCCAATCACACTTCAAGTAGATCATCCAGATCGATAGGTCAGAATCGGAACAACGCAATAATAGGAGACCAGGGATGCACTCATCTAATTCCTCAGGGAAAATAGCGAAGTCTTCGCATGGTCTTATGCTGACATGCCAGGAATATCAATCGACGTAATGTGCCACAGACTAACCATTGACCCTTCCTTCAAACCGGTAATACAGAAAATGAGAACATATGATGCCGAGAGTCAACTTGCTATGCAAGAGGAGATAAAAAAGCTTAGCACAATCCACTCTGTGCAGAAGGCGATCTATGCTCCATGGTTAGCAAACACGATCTTAGTAAAAAAGCCCTCAGGGGCCTGGAGGATGTGCATTGATTTCCCCGATCTTAACCGAGCATGCCCTAAGGACAACTTTCCCCTCCCTAAAATTGATCTCCTGGTTGATGCATCGGCATGCCACCAACTCCTCAGTTTCATGGACGCATACTCCAGATACAATCAAATCATTATGCACCTGGATGATCAAATCCAAACAAGCTTCCACATAAATTTGGGAGTATACTGCTACAACGCCATGCCCTTCGGCTTGAAGAACGCCCGAGTGACATTGTAAGGACCCTTCCCGAATTTTCCCTCGAAACCCGGAAAGAACCCTTATCCCGTCTGACAGCTCTTTACTTCAAAATTTAAACACCAGAAATACCCTTTGTTCTGGAATAATTTTTATTAAACCTTACAGAGTTCCCGACAGAACCTCTGTACTTACTGACCACTCATACCTGTCAGACGCAGGATAGTATACTGGTCAAAACCAAAACCTCGGAATAGTGGTGGTCCAAATAGGAATACCCTATGTCACCAAACGTCAGTAGGTCAGACACTGCTGACATCTCTCCTGGAATATCACAAGACAACAGACTAGTCAAATACTTGTGAACCAACCATAATTCGTCCCTCTGGGTCACCGCCCACACCAACCGACTGACCCGGCTGACGAAGTATTTTCATAGGTTGATTAAGCCCATGACCATTGTCGTCTGTTTCATATTAGAGCCGGATATATCCTCGGCTATCATATCGTATCATCAGCCGGTATAACCTTCAGCTACCATAACATATCAGTCGGCATATCTCTCGACTATCCTGTCCCTAGCCACCAGGGTATCCCTTGGGGTGTGCTAGTCATGTATCATATCATATCAGTCGGCATATATCTCGACTATCATATCATATCAGTTGGCATCTCTCGACTATCATAACATATCAGTCGGCATAGTCGGCATATCTCGACTATCATATCATATCAGTCGGCATATCTCGACTATCATATCATATCAGTCGGCATATCTCGACTATCATATCATATCAGTCGGCATATCTCGACTATCATATCATATTAGTCGGTATATCTCGACTATCATATCATATCAGTCGGCATATCTCGACTATCATATCATATCAGTCGGTATATCTCGACTATCATATCATATCAGTCGGCATATCTCGACTATCATATCATATCAGTCGGCATAGTAGGCATCTCTCGACTATCATATCATATCAGTCGGCATAGTCGGCATATCTCGACTATCATATCATATCAGTCGGCATATCTCGACTATCATATCATATCAGTCGGCATAGTCGGCATCTCTCGACTATCATATCATATCAGTCGGCATAGTCGGCATATCTCGACTATCATATCATATCAGTCGGCATAGTCGGCATCTCTCGACTATCATATCATATCAGTCGGCATAGTCGGCATCCTTCGACTATCATATCATATCAGTCGGCATAGTCGGCATATCTCGACTATCATATCATATCAGTCGGCATATCTCGACTATCATATCATATCAGTCGGCATATCTCGACTATCATATCATATCAGTCGGCATATCTCGACTATCATATCATATTAGTCGGCATATTTCGACTATCATATCATATCAGTCGGCATATCTCGACTATCATATCATATCAGTCGGCATAGTCGGTATCTCTCGACTATCATATCATATCAGTCGGCATAGTCGGCATATCTCGACTATCATATCATATCAGTCGGCATATCTCGACTATCATATCATATCAGTCGGCATATCTCGACTATCATATCATATCAGTCGGCATATCTCGACTATCATATCATATTAGTCGGCATATCTCGACTATCATATCATATCAGTCGGCATAGTCGGCATCTCTCGACTATCATATCATATCAGTCGGCATAGTCGGCATATCTCGACTATCATATCATATCAGTCGGCATATCTTGACTATCATATCATATTAGTCGGCATATCTCGACTATCATATCATATCAGTCGGCATATCTCGACTATCATATCATATCAGTCGGCATAGTCGGCATCTCTCGACTATCATATCATATCAGTCGGCATAGTCGGCATATCTCGACTATCATATCATATCAGTCGGCATATCTCGACTATCATATCATATCAGTCGGCATATCTCGACTATCATATCATATTAGTCGGCATATCTCGACTATCATATCATATCAGTCGGCATATCTCGACTATCATATCATATCAGTCGGCATAGTCGGCATCTCTCGACTATCATATCATATCAGTCGGCATAGTCGGCATCTCTCGACTATCATATCATATCAGTCGGCATAGTCGGCATCTCTCGACTATCATATCATATCAGTCGGCATATCTCGACTATCATATCATATTAGTCGGCATATCTCGACTATCATATCATATCAATCGGCATATCTCGACTATTATATCATATTAGTCGGCATATCTCGACTATCATATCATATCAGTTGGCATATCTCGACTATCATATCATATCAGTCGGCATATCTCGACTATCATATCATATCAGTATCATATCATATCATTATATTGGAGGTTCACCGAGTTCACCGTTAATAACGGATCCTCGTCCCGAGTCCTAGCCTCCCTCAATTTGACCAAATCTGATAAACTCATGTAACAAGGTCAAAACCCAAATCATTGACTCTATAATTCCCTCGTCAAAACGATATCAAAATCGAGTCTAAAACCATGATGTTTCTCAAATCACACTTTCACAGTAATAGTGGAAAACATGTATACAATAATCATTTCTCACAATACAGAAATTCAATGCCACAATACATAACAGTATTTAAACAAGGATATTTGGATGCATGTATTTCAGTTTATAAAACAAAGTCCACTCACAACATCAACCGACCCTTAATTCAAGGACGCTCTAGCCCAAGCAACACATGCACAATAATGTCCCAACTACCTGGACTTCCCGAGCTCAAAACCCGCTAATACGGTCTACTATTACCGCTGGGATTGCCCAAAACCACCTCTAAACGACGTCTGATCAACCTCAAACCTGTACCAACAGATTCGGAACGTCGAAAACTAGTTCCCACGCGCCGCCGTGACCTCAGTCTCGGCCCCACGCGCCGCCGGAAGGTCGGCACACGCACCCATGCGCGCTCACGCACCGGTCACGCGCTACTACAGTGTTCACGCGCCTGGACCGGTCCAACCCGGTCCGGCTCAACCTGACCCGGTCCAACTCGACCCGACCTGTTCACTCAACCCGACCGGTCACCGGTGACTCGCCGGAGAAGACGACCGGATGCCGTCACCGTCGCCGGAGGCTGGCCGGAGAAGATGACCGGACCGCCACCTCCGCCGCCGTCTGGTTCGCCGGAATCCCCAATTTCCGGCCGAAACTACCAGTTTTCTAACTTCTTCATTTCTTAACCGTTTTTCACGATCTATACATGGAAATTTATCTACTTTTCACCAGGAATCCAAATATGAGGTCAAAGTTCCGAGATCGTACCTGGTTTGGCCGGAAAACGGCCGAGAAGTTTCGGTTCACCTCCCTCCTCCGTCCGTCGCCTACGGCGGTGCTCCCGCTCCAATATCTACCCCAAAATGCTCGTGGGGTCCCGGGGATGATCCTCCCGACCTTGGTTTCACTCAACTCGGATCAAAATCCGTCCGATGAAAATCAAGCTTTGTGTTCACACGGGGGGGTTTTCGGGTAGGAGAGAGAGGGACCATATTGACCAATCTGCCGAGGAGAGAGAAAATATCTACTATATAGTTCCAACTTCTCCAAAATTACCAAACTGCCCCTGAAGCTTCTAGACCCGTAACGAACTCACCGGGTCTCCATTTTCCGCGTGCCGCCTGTCTACGAACTCGTGAGTTCGAGACCTACGCAACGACTTTAGAAAAATTCCCAAAAGTCTTGCCAGTCAAAAAGTGACTCCCAAACCCGTCCAAAACTGAGGGTAAAATTGTCCAATCCTCAAAATAGTTTAATTTCTGGTCCGGGTCGTTACAGACATACCAACGCTTAGTGAACTTCATGTTTTCCGATCAGATCGGGAAGACCATGGAAGTATATGTCAACGATATGCTCGTCAAGAGCAAGACAACAGCATATCATGTCCATAATCTATCAAAAATGTTCGAGGTACTGAAGAAATATAAAATGAGGTTGAACCCAGCCAAATGTGTGTTTGGAGTCAGTTCCGGAAAATTTCTGGGTTACATGATCAGCCAGAGGGAGATTGAAGCCAACAACGAAAAGATCAAGGCCATCCTTGATATGCAGCCACCACGTACCATCAAGGAGGTTCATAGCCTCACAGGAAGAGTAACAGCACTCAGTCGATTTATTTCAAGGGCCACCGACAAATGTATCCCTTTCTTCAAAGCCCTCAAGACCAAGGGAAAGACCGTTGATTGGACCACCGAATATGAGAAAGCTTTTGCATATCTCAAAGAGTATATGAGCAAGGCCCCCTTACTGGCCAGACCATACACATGAGAGCAACTAATCGTATACCTTTTGGTGTCCATTTATGCAATTAGCTCCGTTTTAATCAATAGGGCATACGATACAAAACACCCGGTCTACTATGTAAGCAAAGCATTCTAGGATGTGGTGATAGGAACCTCCTAAATTTCCTCTCGAAACCCGAGAAAGGCCTTGCTCCCATCTGACAACCTCTGACACCTTAGTTAAAACCAAAACTACCCTTATTGCCTCAAAAACATCATAATAAATTTTACTGGAGATTCGCCAGCACCTCCCCTGTACCTAGTTGACCATCAACCCCCTGTCAGACGAAAGATACCATATTAGTTTACAAAACTACCCCTTAGGACTTCTTCAGCAAGCAATACAAAATAACCGAAATGTCGCCCGCGTATGAACCAGCCACAACTCATCAATCGGGTCACCACCCACTAACCTTGATGATGAAAGTATGTTGCCAAATGTCTCAAACACTGTCACAACTGTGACCGTAATCATCAAATAATATAAGCTGGTATGTTCTTCGGCTATCCTAAAGTCAATTAAGCTATTCCCTGAATATGTTAATCAGGTCCAGCTTATGTTTCCCCGAACTTGGATAGGAGTCCACACATGCCTCAATGATCGATTTAATTCAATGTTCCAAGACTTGGTTAAATTGAGACTCGTTGACTTTACCTCGAATTGTAAACCCGATGTCCCGGCTCATCCTGAGCCCCAACTCAAGGTAGTGTCCGTCAACTTATCTTAGCCGATATGACCATCGGCTACTACGTATCATCAGTCCATATCATACCCTATCCGCTAGCACCACCTTCGAAATATCAAAATACCAGCCGGTATGTCCCCCGACTATCTTACCTACAACGTCCTACCATCCCCTGAGTATAATCCTGAGCCACGACTCTGTGTCTGGGCCATCCAACACTGGGACAAGCCCTCCTAACCATCGTCGATATTACCTCTAAAGTAATGGCTAGAGCTCGAGAGGTCTAACCCCGGGGGTTTACTCCCTGCCCACCCGATATTACCTCTCAAGGTGTGTGGATCCATGTACTACGCGTAGACAACCTTGACGATCTGGCGGAGAACACCTTGACGCCAACATCAGAGAAACCCCTCCATATATCCGAATATACCTCAAGATATGTGGAACCATGTACTACACGTAAACGGCCTCAACGATGTGGTGGAGAACACCTCAACTCCAACATCGGAGAAACCTCAACGATCCCATGACAGAGAACACCTCAACGTCATGTGTCGGAGAAGTACCCTGACACCCGAGGATGATATACCTATTAAAAACCCTGGTATAAGTCCAAAACCCATTCAAAATATGTCCAATTAGTACTAATAATTTCTTAAGTACGCAACTAACCCGACTACCTTGACCCTCAAGTCAAAACCCACCCCGTAAAAACTCAACACAAACTGATCTTACTCAACCGGTACCCTAAACGGACTCAAATAGCCTTGAAACCACCAAAAACAGATTCAGAACGTCGAAAGCATGTCACCACGCGCCGTCGTGGGCTGAGGGTAGGCCCCACTCCCCGTCACGCATCGGCGGAAGACCAGCGGCCACCCCACGCTCCCCCACGAGTGTCTCACGTGCCAGTACAGTACTGGTAGAATATTCTGTCATTCTGAAAGAATATTTTGTCAACTCTGACAGAATATTCTAACGAAATCGAAATATTCCATCCATATTAACGGCTTTAGGGTTCCGTTATAATGTCGTTAGCTTGCGTCAACATATTATGTCAAACATCAACGGCGTCAATTGATCTAACGGTTGACTAACCGCTGACTGGGCTGCTGACTGTGCCGCCACGTGGCCTCACGTGGCTGTCAGGTGGCGTGACGTGGCTACACGTGGCTTCCAGGTGGCACGACGTGGCTACACGTGGCTGCCAGGAGGCACGACGTGGCTACACGTGCCTGCTAGGTGGCACCACGTGGCTACACGTGGTACTACGTGTCAGCTGAGTCAGCTGCTAACTAGGCTTCCACCTGGCTCCATGTGGCACCACGTTTCAGCTGAGTAAGTACCTGACCAGGCTACCAGGAGCATGGCCGAGCTCATCTCCTTTATCTATGAGAGCTCATTTTGTGAGCCCAAAATCAGACTGTTGACCACCGTCACCATGGTCGGATGCATGCACTCGGACACTTGGGAACAAGTGTTGTCAACATCTGATGTCTGAACAACATCAGGAGTATCACCAAGATGGGCAAAATACGCCTTCAGACCATGGTTGAAGACTAAGCTCTTTAGCGGTTTCAACATGGTGTGGGGGCCGAGCGGCAGCAGAGGCTTGGTGGTCACGATCTCCCTGGCCTTATAGATCATGGGCACTTCTTCCTGCCTTTTCTTTTTTTGAACATGCTCGGCATCCTCAGTAGCCCACTTGGCCAGGAAGGTCACAACCTTCCAACGATGGACTTTCGACGGGTCTAGGCTAGCCTCATCCACCGACCGCTTGTGCGACGGTGCAGCAGAGAGAAAGGGTACCGAGCCATCCTTTACCGAGCCACCCCCTGATGCCCTGGAGATCGACTCCTACGTCCTCCGCTCCGTGCGCAGCAAGACGGGCTCTTTCTGCCATTTGGCAGTGGTTTTCCTCTATGGACACTTACCGGTCCCGGTCGGCTCGGCATGCCCCTTGTTCTTATTAGCAGCCTCTTCAGTAGCCTGATGCTTGGAAATTATGTCACCCATTTTCTTCTCGGCCATTTTAATCACGTCCGCGTGAACTGTAATATAAATTTCTACAAGTTATATTCTGTCGACACAAATAGAACTCAAGTTGGATAACCGATCAAAATAAAAAAAAAACGTATAATATACTAGGACCACTAATGAGTCTGACTACGATGAGCTTCTCCGGTACCTGAAGAATACACCTACTTCGCTTAAGCTTGGATAGTTGACGACAGATATCTTCACAATCCTCCTCTTCGGCAGTTGAGCACCCGCCTTTAAATGTCCCTGCAAACCAACACTCACTGGGTCAGACGACTATGTGAGGTCGACCAACAAAATCATATAAAAAAGAAGGCTCAATAATCCTAAGTCTATATGGTCGACACTAACGACCTTCTGACCAGAAGAATGGTGTGATCCGCTTCTGCAGTCTGCTCGGCTCCCCTCCCACGGGTCGGACACCCAGCAATACTGATGCTTCCAGTTCTTCTGGGAAGACGGTATTTCTGTGATGAAGGCACCCTTCTTCTTCTTCCCCAAAAATTCGATCTAGAACCACTCAGGACTATAATGTTGTTTCCTAAATTTATACAAGGAACACAACTGCCCCCAACTCGATTCCCCTTTATTACACAGTCAGAATGCCGTGTATAGGCTGACCTGCGTGATCCAACCATTCACATTCAGCTGCCCAAATGCCATCCTCGCCCAAGCAAGGATCCCCTGTAACGAGGGGTGGAGCGGCATACGAACACCATGCTCTAGATAGTCGATGTAGAAGAGGATCGAAACCTCTAGGGGCTCACTCGGCCTAGCACCAAGAGGGGGGGATCATGAAATTGATATTGGTCAGTACATTATACAACTCCCTAAATCTCTCTAGGTCACCTTCCCTCAACGTAGTCACCTCGTTAACTACTGCCCACGAAGACGAATTAAGCGAAATTGACATCGCAATCGGATCAGCCTCTTCCTTTTAAACCTCGGCTTGAATTATGCTCAAACATATTTCGCTTGGACACACTTATCTCGGCTGTGGACTACGGTCGAAAGTTCACTTGCTCAATTCGGATAACTCGTCTTGGTCAGTCGAATTCAGAGCTCTAATTTCAAATTTCTGAAAAATGCGCTCAAAAGAATCTCCCACCTATATATAGGCCTCTTGTAACGGTATGAAAAACCACGTCGATCTGCGAGCCGCACTTTATTATCATTAATGATCTGAACCCTTCACATGCACACCTAGGCAGATGCTGACACGCGTCAGACAACCAGACAAGTAATCAAAAAACACCAAGATCGCGCTGATTAGAAAGCCCACAGAGGCTACCGATCTGTCCCATCATTCGAGGTTCCCTCTCGGAGATCGCACTGATCGGTAAGCCCACAGAGGCGACCGATCTGTCGCATCATTCGAGCTTCCCTCTTAGAGATTGTACTGATTAGCAAGGCCCCAGAGGCGACCGATCTGTCGAATCATTCGAGGTTCCATCTCAAAGATTATTCTGATCGATAAGCGCACAGAGGGTACCGATCTGTCACATCATTCGAGATCCCTCTCAGAGATCGCGCTGATAGGCAAGCCCACAGAGGCTACTTATCTGTCGCATCATTCGAGGAACCTATCAGGGATCGCACTGATCGGAAAGCCCACAGAGGAGACATATCTGTTGCATCATTCGAGGTTCCCTCTCAGGGATCACACTGATCTACAAGCCCATAGAGGTTACTGATCTATCGAATCATCGGAGGTTCCCTCAGGGGACTCAGTTGACCATGGCACACTTCCTCACTCAAGAACTTGAGGGACTACAGGGTATACCCCACTGATCGATCGACACAGTCTGCACGGAACTTACAAGTCCTTGACCGAGGAAATCCACCTCAATCAACGACTTAGGGGACTTATGTTTATACCATATCGACCGACCATTAGGGAATGGCCAAGAACCACCAATATCAATACATACATGCTGACCAACCAAGAGATTTCCGGTCGGCCCACATTGACCAGCTAGTCTTAGTCCATATCTGCCGCCAAGCCCCCTGCGGTCGGCACACTTTCTGTCGGCATCACTAGTCGGCACCTTTGCCACACTGGAGCAACACTACCCTAACACACAAACGAATCACCACCACTCATTAAGCATCCAAGATTCTCGGGACACGTGTCATCGTCATGAAGGATGGCTTGGACCTCACTCTAGTAGGATTTGAACCACCACATTCATTACCGCTATAAATACAGGATACCACACTCCCCGATAAATGGTAACTATTCCTTACCATTAAGCTACCTAGTCCATGACTGATCTCACACTCGCTTACTAACTTAAGCATCAGAGCCTACTAGGCCGGAACCCTGTCGATGTCAAGTGTTCTTCTTGTTGTCCCGTTGGTATCCCGACGGACGAAAAGAAGGCATACTAGCATCCAACAAGACTATTACCCATTAGGTCCATTTTTGGATCACACCTATATATTTGTATTTTAATTCTAACTAGCTTCTTTAGATGTATGGAACATTTGTATATCCTCGTTATTTGTATAAGTATATTTTTTATATTTGTTAGAATTGAACTTACAATTATATTGAGTTCATAGTAGAGTCACATTTAACTGACCTTCAAATTTTTGAAAACCATGACCCCTCTTATTTAAATTTGGTTTAATTTTAAAGAGAATTGAATCCACATCCGGTAAAGCATCACATAAGCACAAACACACTCTAATAGCTAAAGTGTTTAAAGGTTGATAAAAATGAAAGTAAATATGATAATATCGTGACGCAGCACAAGCTAACAAGGTTTACAAGCATAAAGGAACATAAACTAGAATCCACCAGGAAATAGTTGATAAACTCTCAAATTTGATTGAATAAAAATATAAGATAATCCCAATACAACGTTTAAAGGTTGTTTATATACCGAGTAAACCCTAGGTTAAAAAGGGAAGCAAAAATCCTAATTAATAAAAATCCCGAAAATATCCAGAAATATTTAAAGCTGATTTTGAGGCCCTAAACAACCTTATTTGGCTAAAAAAGCCTATAAGTCACAATATAAATAATAAGCCTTGTTCCTTTTGTCGTTCCCTTTCTGGAGAGGTATTATATGCCCCATTCTGAGCTCAGACGTCAAATATGTAAATTACTGCAGCGTCCTTTTTTCAATTTTCGGTCCATCTCTTATTGGATCCATTCTGCCATCTGTTCTACATCAGTCCGGTCAACTTTAGGAGAACTCGACCCCGAGTTATCTTCAGGATAAAGAGCTACATCTTCATGGAACTCATACATGTCAGCAACATTGAAAGTGTTGGAAATTCCCATGGACGTCGGCAAGTCTATCACATAGGCATTTTCGTTGATTATTTTCAGCACTTTGAATGGTCCATACTTCTTCGGTTTCAGCTTGATGTATGTATCAGCAGGAACTCTCTCCTTCCTCAGAAACACCATAACAGAATCACCCTCATGAAGCACCTTAACTTGGCTGTGTATGCCCGTTGCTGCTTTGTACCCGGCATTGGTTTGCTCCAGCTTGTGTTTAACTTCATCTCTAACAGCTACTACACCTTCAGCCATATTTCTGCAGCAACACTAACCCCATGACCCTTAGGCAGCTTCACCAG
The DNA here is from genome assembly GCA_037349345.1 of Oemleria cerasiformis. Lineage (NCBI taxonomy): Eukaryota > Viridiplantae > Streptophyta > Magnoliopsida > Rosales > Rosaceae > Oemleria > Oemleria cerasiformis. The sequence continues at coordinate 31,297,110 of JAZGTL010000007.1, read as the reverse complement.
GTCCACCACATGGCTAGGCACAATAGTATAAACAATGGAAAATGGAGACTTCCCTGTCGCACTATGAACTGCACTATTGTAAGCGGATTGTACATGTGGAAGGGCATAGTCCCACTACTTCGGCTTATCACCACAAATACTAAGCACCATGTTCCGTAAATTTATGTTTGTCACCACAGTCTGTGCATCAGTTTGAGGATGGACAGTGCGACTACGATTCATGGCAGTCCCAAACATCCTCCACAAAGTAATCCTGAAATGCTCAAGAACTTGGTGTCATGATCAGAGGTTATAGATTTAGGCACCCCATGAAATCGAACAACCTCCCTGAAATACAGTTTGGCTATGTTGGATGCATCCGCTGTCTTCGTACAAGCTATAAAGTGCGCCATCTTGGAAAACTTGTCAACCACCACAAAAACAGAATCCACACCCCTTTGTGTATGGGGTAGCCCAATCACGAAATCCATAGCTACATCCTGCCAAATATCTTTAGGAACATATAAAGGCATATATAATCTAGTATTTTGAACCAGACTCTTCAAGACCTGACAAGTATAACACTTCTTCACAATAGCTCCAACATCCCGCTTCAACTGTGGCCATTAGTACCTCTCCTCCAAACTTGCAATGGTTTTGTCTCGGCCCAAATGGCCGCTCAATCCTCCTCGATGATTACCTTTGAACAAATACCCCTCATTAATAAAGTAATCTTCTACTGGCTCAAGATTAACGCACTTTGCCCATATTTCTTTGAAATCATCATCACTTTCGTACAACTCCTTCAAACATTCGAACCCCACAATTTCTTGAGAAAGAGTAACCAGCAAGGTATCTCTTCTAATTAGAGCATCAACAACAAGATTTAGGGTTCCTGACTTATGTTTAATAACAAATGGAAACTTTTGCAAAAAAGTCACCCACCTGGCATGCATCTTATCAACGTACTTCTGGCTATTAATGAACTTCAACGCCTGGTGATCTGCAAACAGTACAAACTCCTTCTGAATAAGGTAGTGCTCCCATTGTTTCAAAGCCCTAAAGATTGCATAAAATTCCTAATCATAGGTACTCCACTTCTAACGGGCTTCACTTAGTATTTCAGAAAAGAAAGCTACTGGTTTCTTCTCTTGTGATAGTACAACACCCACTCCTACTCTGCTAGAACTGGTGCGGTACAAAGTTTTTCTTTTATTAGGGCAAAACTCTTTTCCTGCTCTTCTCCCCACTGAAATTTTCTTTTCTTCAAATATTATGTGATGGGTGCAGCAATGGTGCTAAAATTCAGCACACACCTCTTGTAAAAAGTGGCCAAACCATGGAAACTCCTCATCTCAGTCACAGACTTTAGAGCTGGCCAATCACGGATTGCCCTAATTCATCTAAATACCATCGTCACCAACCACGAAACCTAAAAACAATAGCTTATTTGTACAAAAAGTACATTTTTTTCAGGTTCACATACAACTTATTTTCTTGTAAAACCCCTAAAACTTGCCTTAAATGCACCATGTGTTCTACTTTTGTCTGACTATAAATTAAAATTTCATCAAAATAAACCACAACAAAAAAGCCAAGAAAGGGGCGAAGAACCTGATTCATAAGTCTTATGAAAGTGCTAAGTGCGTTTAACAACCCGAAAGGCATGACCAACCACTCAGATAACCCATCTTTGCTTTTGAATGTCGTTTTCCATTCATCACCTGGTCTAATCCGAATCTGGTGGTAGCCACTTCGCAAGTCTAACTTTGTGAACACTTTAGAGCCCTCCAGTTCGTCCAGCATGTCTTCCAAGCGCGGTATAGGAAACCTGTACTTTATTGTTATCTTGTTGATGGCTCGGCCGTCAACACACATACGCCGCGCCTTCTCCTTCTTAGGAACTAGAAGGACAAGAACTGCACAATGACTCAAGATCTCCCTGATAAATCCCTTCTTCAACAAATCCTCAATCTGCTCTCTAAAATCTCATTCTCCTTAGGGCTCATACAATTATGAGGCTGATTTGGTAAACTAGCTCCGGGTACCAAATCAATTTCATGTTGGATATCCCTCATATGTGGTAGTTCGTTGGGCAATTCATCAGACAAAAGCTCCTTAAACTCCCTCAACATCTGCTGCACATCATGAGGGATTTCGACCTTTTCTTTTCTTGCTGTCAATAATCCCTTCAACAATACTAGATAAAAAGAATTAGCTTCTTTGATTGCCTCATTAATCTCCCGTTCAGTGCTAGTCAAGGTCAGAAAACTAGAACTCTATTTTCTTGGTACACTCGTCTTTCCCGAATGTGTAGTAGGAGCCATAGCAATTTTGTGATTATTCCAGGTAAACAATATAACATTATCTCGACCCTTAAAGGTAGTATCCACATCAAACTGCCAAGGTCGTCCCAACAAAATATGACAAGCATCCATATCAATTACAACACACAATATTTCGTCACTATAGTGCTTACCAATGGAGAGTGGTACACAACAGATTTCAGAAACTCGCACTGAAGGCCCTTTCTTCACCCAACCCAGCGAATATGGAGTGCTATGTGGCTCTGTTGGTAGCTGCAAATGCTCCACCAATTTCTTTGACACAAAATTCTTGCAGCTGCCATTGTCTGCAATCACATCACATACCTTATTTTTAATTGAACAACGAGAACGGAAGATACTATTACGTTGCCCTTCCTCTTTTGGAGCTAAAAGAACTCGTTGCATCACCAAATTAACTCTTTCTAAGCCCTCTTCAATTACAAACTCAGCTCATTCATAGTCATCTTCAAACCCTTCTCTTTCTTCTTCATCATGATCCTCATCCACCTCTACTAAATTGGCATGTCTTCGTTCTGGGTAAACATTATAACGATGCCCTAATTTGCCACAACAATAATAGGTATCCCCTGTGGGTTTGGCATAGGGATTCTACTTCTGGGTCTGATTTTGAGTCTGCCCTCTATCAAAAGTTCTACTACTTCCTTCATTAGCTCTTCTAGATTGGAAGTTCGAAGGCTTTGATGTGCCTTGCTGCACTTTTTTTCCCTTATCAGCAAGGACAACAATAGCAGTTTCAGACGATTCTGGCATATTTCACCGGTAAGGCATTTGACGTTTCTCTTTTTCCATCAACTCAACCTTCAACCCCATGTTAATTTCCTCCTGCAAGGACCACAAATTCTGCAACCCAATCTTATCTTGAATGGAAGGTTTCAGCCCGTTCACCTACCTTAACACCTTTTGATTTTTGGTCTCCCTTAGGTTATTACATTCTGCCAACCTCATGAACTCGTCAGTATACTCAGCCACTATTCTATTGCCTTGTAGACATCCCTTAAACATTCGGTACAAAAGTTGTTCATAATCAGCATGTAAGAACCTCTCCATCATAAGTAGTTTCATCTTTCGCCACGTCCGAATTCGGTTCTTTCCTTGTTTCTGACGGGTGTTCTGGAGTTGATCCCACCAAACAGCCGCCGTGCTTTTCAAACGAAAAGCAATCAACTTTATCATCTTAGCCTCATGAATCTCCTTGATCTAAAAAAACCTCTCTACTTCCAATAACCAGTCTAAGAAATCTTCAATCTTCAAATTTTCCGAAAAGTTGGGAATATCGGCTTTAATCCGGTATTCATCAAAGTTGTTGTGGTTGTTGTTATTTTGACGTGGCTCTTCGATTTCCTCTTCAGAATCATACTCACTTTCTTGCTCACGAGGTCTCCTAGGGTTTCCCCTATCGTTACCTCCCTGGCTATTGCATATGTTACATCTTCGATTATTTTCCAGTAACAATTCACGAATCTCCCCAATTTGCATGCCCAATTCAGCAATACGACGGTTCTGGGAATCCAGATCCGCTCTAATGACAGGGGCATCATCTACACGATCACTCATGGATACAAATAAACGATAACAAGAGGGGAGATACCCGCTCTTATACCACTTGACGCAGCACAAGCTAACAAGGTTTACAAGCGTTAACCCTAAAGGAATAGAAATTGGAATTCACTAGGAAATAGTTAAGAAATTCTCAAATTTGATTGAATAAAAATATAAGATTATCCCAATACAACGTTTAAAGGTTGTTTATATAACTAGTAAACCCTAGGTTGAAAAGGAAAGCAAAAACCCTAATTAATAAAAAACCTGAAAATATCCGGAAATCTTCAAAGCTGATTTTAAGGCCCTAAAGGACCTTATTTGGCTAAAAAAAAAAACCTATAAATCATAGTGTAAACAGTGTGTCTTGCTCCTCTCATCGTTCCCTTTCTAGAAATGTATCATTCGCCCCATTCTGAGTTCGGATGCCAAATCTGTAAATTACCGCTGCGTCCTTTTTTCAGTTTTCAGTCCATCACTTTTTCAATCCATTCTGTCATTTGTTCTACATCATATCATAATAGTATCGATGAAACACACCGTGATGTAATCATATATTTAGTATCGAGTAGAGGACATCTTCTCATAATACATATAAATTTGAATCCCATTTTACACTCTATCTCAAATTAATTAACAAATTAATAACATGACAATAACAATGGAGGCCCGACTAGCTAATTAAATTAATATGGCCGGATTCCTTTCTCTTTTATACGGCATGTAGTTACCAATTGAGCAAGTTAACATCTTGACCATTATAACATTAGAAAAATACCTTTCTTTATTTGGCTGAAACTTTGAGATACATCGTACATGATGAATTTGGGAATGAAGTTCATACATTAAATGTTATTTTCTTTCATATGGAATTATAGATGACCATAGTGTAACAAGTGACGATCTACACAATTAACCTCTAAAAAAAAGAATTAATAATTCACATGATATGTACATGTCGAGTATTAGATCATGTTCGATGCTCAATATGATTAAAATATATGTAAAATTCATTCACAAATAGATTATTTCTCATTTAACTAAATTAAAATAATTATCGTCAAACCAAAAATATCGTTTTAGACAAGGAAGTTCCAACAGCACCCTCTCATCATCACCTCGCGCCCTCGTCCTTAGCCAATTGATAAAACTTGTGTTCTTATCACAGCAAGCTACAATTTTTCTAATTTGGGTTAAAACAAGAAGAAATTAAAAAAAAAAGCTTTTGTTTTTTAAGTCGCATAAAATATAAGTTGGTACGTTGTACTCAATCATCTGTATACACTATATATAATTAGTACAATATGTTATCAAAATTTAAATAAAATACTAGTAATAATGTTTGGATTAGGACACGAACACATCGTAGATGGCAGAAAAGACGAGACATCCCAAATAAACAAGGTCTCAAATTCCGGCACGTGGGCTGTATTAAAATAATATTAGTTGGATTAATTACGTAAGAAGGTAATTAAGAAGTTTTGTATTAATATAAAGGAATTACGTTAATTTATATACAATAATTTTGAGCCTCAGTTTTTCTTGCCTCCTAGTCCCAAAAACAAAAAAAAAAAAAACTAAGGAGAAGGAGGGAGAAGATGAGAAGATGATCTTATCTCTCTTCCTCTCAACCGTTTTTTTACTTTTTCTTTTAGGTTAGTAATACAAGTCACTTTGTGGTGACTGTATGGTCTAAGTTATGCTCATATTTGCGTTCTCCATCATGCTATTTTGCTATTTTTTCAATCCATCCCCTTTCCAAAAATCTTTCTTTAAAATTTCTTTTTTCCCTAAATATTGTTCTACTTTGCTGTTGGAGAAGTTTCCCGCAATATCTCCTATTGATTTTGGTCATAGTAGTTAGATTATAATTTTTTGTCCTTTATTCGCTTTATGCGCAATTGGATCGCTTGAGATCAAGTATTTCTCAGATCCGTCATGCTCTTCAAGTTTTCAAGACCGGATGTCAAATACGGTGGCTGTTTCTTTTAGTGGAGGTAGTTTGTTTAGGGTTATAGGCGTTATTAGAGTTTTGGTTGTTTTGGATTTTGTGGGCTTGATTTGTAATTTTACATAATTTACGTGATGTGGGCTTCTTAATTGTTAGTACGGCTTTGTCCGTATTAGTATTGTCTTATTAGCTTGTGGGTCTTATTGTCGTAGCTTAATTTTGATGGTATGATTGTATAATTTATTTATAATATACAATAATATCATTTTTTATCAAGAAAAAATATATCGTATTAACGTAATCATGGTGTTTGTATGTGTAAGCAAAGCATTTGTGAGTCATTATTAGTTTGGCGAGCAAAGCCATCTTAAAATAAACAATTGTGGGTGCATTCAAATAGAATTGTAGAGTATTTTAAAAATTTTTAAAAATTCTCACGCATTCAATCAAAATTTATCAGTGTTTTAAAAGATTTTGAAAATATCTAAGGGTATCTAATTGAGAACTTTCAAGAACTTTTCAAATGTACACACAAATTCTGACATATTCAATTAGGTTTTTAAAAATGTTCATATCCATTTTAGTGAGGTCATATTTGAGGTTCCAATGAAAATGTGGAAGAAAATGAAACTCTCCTCTACATCGAGTAATTTGTTTTTCATGTGAAAATTATGATTTGATACTTTTTTTAGTACTGACTTTTTAAAGAGTGATATTTGCATCCATCATAAGGTGGATGTGTTGTTGAGTACTGAATTCCAAAGTGTAATAATTGAAATTGTTAATTTTTTAAAACATTATATGAAGATTATATTTCCAAAAAATCAAACAAATGGAAAATTATTTAAGCATTCATATGTATCAATTAAATTGACGATTCATTGAAAGGATCTTTACAGTTACCACAAAATCATAACTTGTTTTGAGACATACAAATGACCAAACGATTTTTAATTTGATTGAATTTTTGTGTGAATGATCTCACATGTTGTTTTAAGAAATCAACACTTATACGAAGATATTTTCATAATCAACTACTCTAAGACGGAAGAACATTTTAAAAAGCCATTTCTAACTAGCATATAGAGAAGAAGGAAACATTAGTTTATTTGCATACAACAAGAAGACTCATGAAAGACATACATAATTCCTCCATGAGTTTCTCTCATTTCTTCTCTATATTCTTCTCTCAATGAATAATGTGGATGAGCAATATCCATCGTGAAGTTAGCACCAAGCTTCATTGTTCATGGATGAGAAAAAGTTGAGACCTAATTTGAATTTCCCATAAAATTCTTGTCGTGATCTAGTAAGGTACGTAGGACTAGCAAGTTGCCACTAGTTAGAGCTTTGGAAGTAGCATGGAAACATGGTAATTAAAAACGTGAGCTTTTACAAAAACAATAAAGTATGAAAATTCTGTGGTAATCCACGGTCCAAATTCCACTTTTCTTTTTATTTATTTGTCATGATTCATGAACGATGCTTCCTATCTCCATCCAGGAAGCTCCATATGAAGCCACAAACCCTTTTACTTTTATTTCTTCAGAATTCAAATCAAATTCTTCCAATCATCCCCTTATATATACACTCTTCCACAGCCTCACACTCACTCATTCCACTCTTCATAGTTCATTCTCACTTCTCAATTTCCCACTTTTACTTTTAATTCTAATTTGAATCCCCAAAGTTTAATTTTCTGAAATGGCAGCAGATCATGAGGAAGAAGCTTCAGCTTTGGAGCTCATCAGGCAACACCTTCTCAATGAATTCACCACCATGGATAGCTTCATCTCAAGTCTCAACCTTTTCACTTCCCATATCCCTCAACAACACCAGATTACCCAATTACAATCCTCCTCCACCGCCGCCGCCGCCGCAGAAACCGCTGCCACTGAACAAAATTTCAAAGTGTCTGATTACTTTCTCCCAGAAATTGATCAAGACACCCAATTTGAAACCAAGCCGCAAATTTCCCACCCAAGGCCGCCAAAGCATTCCACTTTGAGCCACCGGAAGCCCGCCATAAACGTCGCCATACCATCCCCACGGCCTCTGTCTTCTTCTTCGTCTGACAACCCGGTCGTTGAAGCTGCAAGGCACTATAGGGGTGTGAGGAGACGGCCGTGGGGGAAGTACGCGGCGGAGATTCGTGACCCGAACCGAAGGGGTTCCCGGGTTTGGCTTGGAACCTTTGATACCGCCATTGAAGCCGCCAAAGCTTATGACCTCGCAGCCTTCAAATTGCGCGGCAGCAAAGCCATTCTCAACTTCCCTCTTGAAGCCGGAAAGTCAACGGAGGAGCAGCCTCCGCAGGGGGGCGCCATTGGCGGCAGGAAGAGGAGGAGAGAGAGCGGTGAACAGAGCACTTATGAGGGTGTGGAGGTGAGAAATAAAGAGATTAAGACGGAGGAGATAAGAAGCTCAGCCCGAGAGAGAGTTCCAACTTCAAGTGCCGTCTGCCCATTAACGCCGTCAAATTGGACGGCGGTTTGGGATATGAGCAAAGAAAATGAACAGGGGATTTTCAGTGTGCCTCCTTTGTCTCCGTTATCTCCGATCACTTCTTTCCTGGGATTTCCTCAGCTCATAGTCATTTAAATTTTAAAACACTAAAATTCTTTCATTCCCAAAGTTATTACCTCGAAAATTCTGTGACTAATGGATAATAATTATAAGTTAATTATTGATCTACAAAACAGAGTGATGGGTTTTGTTACTACTGTAAATAGAAGAAATCATGTTCTGTTTTACTGGATTTGTTTATCCCTTGATTAAATATATAATCAATTAATGAAAAGCTTTGCTTCAACAAATTTTGTATGGATTTGTCTTAATTTCTTTGATTATATTAATTTAATTTAATTAGGCATTAGGGTGTTGCGTATGGGCAACCTGTTCATTACTATTGTTCTTCTTGTGTCCAAATTTCATAAATATAATATTGTATAGGATAATGTTTATATATATCTAAGGGAGGCTCCACATTCGATGTAGCATGTCCATGTTGACGTAGAAATGTCTATTTAATTTAAATTCGAAAAAGTAAAAAGTAATTGTTTTGTATTTGTAAAAAGTAAATGTCTATTTCTTACCTTGATCACATTCTTTGTCCTTAATAAGACTTACTAATCCTGAAAGCTAACCTATCGTATATGCTTGATTCGCTTTTGTCTTTATTCCTTACACGTATCCAACTTGAATACATAAGATGTGAAATCTTATGGTCCTTTCACATCAGAGTCCGACTAAGTTGTATTTTTAATTAGCGCAAACAAAAAATGTTGTTGTATGTCTATGTCGACTCCAATAAATGTGCATTCAATTGAATTGACAAGGTTTAATTTGCGAGAGATAGGGATGGGAGAGAGCTTGGTCTTGGAGTTACTAATTGAACGGCTTGGAGTGAAGAGTGAAGGCACTGGCGGATCGAAGAAGGAGCAAGGAAGGTCGAGGATCGAGGGTCGAGGGTCGAGGGTCAAGTAACCCTCCGGTTGCCGGAAAATCCTTGATTGAGCGAGCCAGTAGATTGACCCCCGTGCCTCTCTTTAGTTTTACCCATAATTGCTCATACATCATAACTTAGATCACCCCAATCAATAACTTAGATCACCCCAATCAATAACTTAGATCATCCAAATAAAAAAATCCATAAAAGGAACATAGAAAGAGTGGGAGTTTGGATGAAGAAAGGTTACCCACTTACGTGTAAGGCAGAAAGAAAGGGCACTTATCTTTTTAACAGCTGTGCTTTCTTTTTTGGTCAATTTTACTAGTAGCTGGATTAGGATTCAAACTTCAAAGAAAGCATAATGGCTAATATACCCTTATAACAAGCTGTACACTAATTCTCTACACAATCTGCTTTGTTAGATCACCAAGGAACAAACATAAACGAGCAATTCAATCTATTGACTAAATATCTTATTCAATAGAAACTAAAAAGTTTCAAACTAATAAGAGCACCTCTAACTACAATTTTCATTTGAGAAAAGTCATACAATTCAAACTCCGGGGCGTTCAACTTAAAATACTAAGCAAGAGTCTCTCGCAAGGAGAAATGGTGTCTACTAGGGTTTAGGAAATAAAGCGTTTTTTTTTTTCTGAAGGTGTCAACGCTGCCTTCTTGTTTGACGGCGCTGGTTTTGGAAGGTGATTTCATTGGCATGGAGTTGAAGCAACCAAGGCAACGAGACATGGATCTTGATGACTTTGAGCAGAGGTTTGGGATGGGATTGAGACTTTTAGAAAAGGAGCAAAGAGGTACTCGTGTGGACCAAGAGGAGGTTGATGATATTCCCCTAGGGTTCCAATTATGTTTGGTGGCGGAGGTGCTTTCTCATAAGGCAATCAATCCATACTATTTCATTACCTTGTTCCAAGGGTTGTGGAAGGGGATAGATGGAGTGGCTATAAATTCGATTGGCGAAAGGAGATTCTTGGCTCGATTTGTGATGGTGCGTGATTTGAAAAGAGTCATGGATATGCAGCCATGGACGTTTGATGAGGCACTGGTTTTGGTTGAAGAGGGAACGAGATCGTGAAACCCAAATCACTTGAGGCTTGCATGGTGTAACTTCTGGGTGCAGCTGCATGACATTCCCATCATGAGCATGACTATTAGAGTAGTGGAGAAGATTGGGAGTCTGTTGGGGTCTGTGATGGAGGTGGGCAAGTCTAGAGGCTGAGAATGTATAGGGAGGTTTGTGAGGGCCAGGATACGGGTGAATGTGCATGAACCTTTTATGAAAGGATCCATGGTTGATTTTCCTGGGGTGGGGATACGTGGGTGGGTTTCCGATATGAGCACATGCCGACGTATTGTTTGGTTTGTGGCCTCATTGGACATCCAACCCGTATCTGTGTGGAGGGGAGGGAGCATGATCAGGGGACGAGAGTGGAAGAGACAAGGGAAAGCCAGTATGCTTTCAAAAACTTGGAAGCTAAATTTGATCTCAGGTGCAACAGGTTGAAGAACCTGGTTCGACGTGGGAGACGAGAGAATATACGGCGTAGGGCAATGCTAGGGGATGAAGTGGCTTCTAGTTTAGCTGCAAGGATTCAAGCAGAGAGGGAAGAGGATGAGAGATGGAGGCAGGTTCTAGCTAGGGCCTTTGATGCTGGTCTTATATCTAAGGGGTGTGATTAGGGGAGAGGAGGTTGGCACGGTGGAAACTAGGATGGATACTCGTGAGGTTCTGGGGGAGGAGGTTGGGGGTGGTACACAAGGTGAGGTCGAGGGTTTGGAAGGGGGTGAGCATGTCGTGCATTTAGGTGAGACGACTCAGAACTCTGGCCCATTTCTTTTGGCGCCAATCATAGCTAGATTGGCCAAGGCTCAGACTAAGCAGAAGAAGGATGAGAACTTGACAGTGGTAGGGGTTGTGGAGGAAGGAAATGTGCAAGCGTCCCAGGTGGGGGACATGGGCACTGAGAACATAGCTGGTGGGGAAACTATTGGGAGTAGGGTTGCGAAGCGTAGGCAAGTGGATTGTAATGGAACTTCTTCAAATGTGGTCAGGACCTCCCTAAATCGGTCTCTTGAGCGGAGGGGTGATGGGTCCACCTCTCCTCGAGAGCTGTGAATAACCATGAGGATTTTTGTTGGAATTGCCAGGGCATCAGGGGTGCCTTGACAATCCACAACTTGGAGGAGCAAAATAGGCTTCTTGAACCAAATGTTATTGTGCTGTTGGAGATGAAAAATAAGAGTAATATGGAGTTTATGCAGATTGTGAAACCAAGGGGTTTGAATGGTGGCTTATGTGTGTTTTGGAGGGTCACTGATCACGTTGACCTTCTGAAGTATATTGACTTCATGATTGAAGTCCTAGTATCGAACGTGGACCTGGGAAGAAGTGGAGGTTTTGTTTCCATTTATGCAAATACCAACGATGGGAAGAGGGCAAGACAATGGGATATTCTAAGGTAGTGGCTGCGCAGGAAAACAGATTTGTGTCTATTAATGGGTGACTTCAATGACATACTTGATGTCCATGAGAAGGAGGGGGTAACCCTCGTTCAATCTCGAGTATGAGAACTTTCCGGTCTTTTGTGACTGATGGGCAGTTGCTTGATCCAGGGTTTACTGGTCATCCTTTTACCTGGGGGAATAAACGTGATAATGGTTTTGTCTAGGAGAGACTTGATAGAGGTTTGGCCACGAAATCTTGGGTCCATACATATCTGAATGTTGCCATTTATCATCTTCTTCTTCCGGGTTCTAATCACTCAATGCTTGTTTTGGATACCACACCAAAAGTTAAGAAAAGATTCCAACGTTTTATTTATGATCCTAGGTGGAATAAGGAGGTACACAGTGCTGAGGTGATTCAAAGGGAATGGACAAAAATGGTGGCCGGTTCTGCATGTATTAGGGTTACGGAAAAGCTAAAGTGGGTTAGAAAGGGATTACTTGTCTGGAAGAGGAAGGCATGGAAAAATGCACAGAAAACAATTGATAAGCTCAAAGATGAATTACGGGGATGTTATCAGGCAGTAGTTTTTTATGGGCAGAAAACCCGGAATTTGGAAGCTGATTGAAGAGGGCAGTGATTGAGAATGAGGTTTATTGGAAGCTGCAATCTTAGGTTCAATGGCTTAATGAAGGAGGAAAAAACTCAAAGTTTTTTCATTCCAAAATGCTAAAAAGAAGAAGATACAACAGAATTCGGGGACTCTTTGATGAGAGAAGAGTGTGGCTTGACAAGGAGGAGGAAATAAGTGGAATTTCTTTGTTTTTCTTCCAGAACTTGTTTGCATCTTTGGGTCCTACTCAAATTGAGGAGGTCACGGCTTGTATACAACCAAGGGTCTCGGATGAGGATAATGCATTCCTAGAGGCACCAATCTTACCAGAGGAGGTCCGCCAGGCAGTTAGGCAGATTAACCCAATTAAATCCCCGGGGCCGAATGGCTTCACTGTGATTTTTTGTCACAAGCATTGGGGTTTAATTGGAAATGAAGTAATCCACACAGTTTGCTCTTTTTTCCAGTCTGGACAAATACTACGGAAGGTGAATTTTACTTATCTAGTTTTGATCCCAAAGGTACCTAGTCTAGGTAATATGTCACAATTGCGCCCTATCTTTGTAATGTTTTATACAAGATAATCTCCAAGGTGTTTTCTAACCGATTAAAAAGGTTGATGAGAAATGTTATTAGCAATTCCCAAACTTCTTTTGTTGCTGGCAGGCAGATCACAGAAAATGTCTTGGTGGTTCATGAAATCTTCCACACCATTAAGAGGGTTGGAGGGGGTGGATATGATGCTTAAATTGGATAAATCCAAAGCATATGATCGAGTAGAGTGGGATTTTTTATTGGCTGTTATGAGACAATTGGGGTTCAGTAGGGTGTTCTGTCAGTCGATTCGTGAATGTATATCTACTGCTTCTTTTAGTGTCTTGGTGAATGGTAAGCCTATAGAGATTTTTCAACCGTCTAGGGGGCTAAGTCAGGGGGGGCCCCTATCCCCTTTTCTACTTGTACTATGTTCAGAGGGTTTATCTGCCCTATTGAGAAGAAAAGAGGAATTGGGAGCATTGCATGGCATACCTGTGGTTCCTGGAGCTTTTATTCTAACACACTTATTCTTTGCAGATGATTCGGTGCTATTTTCGAAGGGGTCAATTGTTGATGCAAATTCTATCAAGGAGGTCCTTCAAATTTATGAAACAAGCTCAAGTCCGATGATTAATTTTGATAAAAGTTCAGTCTTATTCAATGTTGATTGCCCTTCTTAGACTCAAGATCAAATTGTGTCAATTCTGGGGGTCAGTAGAAAGGAAGAGTTTGGAAAATACCTAGGTCTTCGTGCTGACTTTGGGGATTCAAAGAGAGTGGTGTTTGAAGAGATTCGAAATAGAGTTGAGTCTAAAGTAAAAGGATGGTCTGAACAATTCCTATCAATAGCGGGGAAGGAAATTTTGGTGAAGGCTATTGCGCTAGCTCTGCCAAACTATGCAATGTCCTGTTTTCATATTGCAGTGGGGGTGTGCAGAGATGTGGAACGAATACTTGCTAGGTACTGGAGGGGAAAGCATCATCTGCAACGTGGCATTCACTGGCCTTCTTGGGATAAGGTTACCACACCAAAATGTAAGGGGGGCCTGGCGTTTCAGGATTTAAGGTGCTTTAATTTAGCCATGCTGGTGAAGATAGGGTGGAGAATTATTTTAGATCCCAGTTCTCTCATTGCAAGATTTTTAAAGGCTAAGTATTTCCCTCAGACATATTTTCTGAATGCTAAGGATGTGGCCGGGTCCTCATTAGGCTGGAAGGGCATCCTTCAAGGTCAGCGCATTTTGAAGGCAGGAGTAAGGTGTCATGTAGGTAAAGAGGATTTGATTCGCATGTTGGGTGATCCATGACTACCTTCGGGTTTCAAAATTAGGACTAGTGGTGCTCACTTTCCACCACTAGTTGTTGATTTGGTGTGCCACTCGAGGAAGGCGTGGAAGGTAGACTTGGTGGAGAGTGTATTCATGCTGGAGAAAGCACGTACCATTTTAGAAATTCCTTTGAGCGGGTTTGGGCATGAAGATAAATTAGTTTGGCACTTCTCAAAGAACAATTCTTATAATGTGCATTCTGGTTACTTGTTGGCCTCGGAGACGAGTAGAAATGGGAAATTAGCAAGCAAGGGAGGAGGTGAACCTAGTAGCTCCAGGACTAATGACCAGTTTTGGAAGTCTATTTGGCAGTTGCAATTGCCTTATAAGATCAGGTAATTCATTTGGCGTTGTTGTAGGGGCTTCTTAGCAGTCCGCCATAATTTTATGAGGCGTAGGGTCCCGGTCGAAAATGTTTGTCTGATGTGTGGTGAGGAGGATGAGTCTGAGTCTCATTTAATTATTACGTGCATGTATGCAAAGATATTATGGTTTGGGGGACCTCTTCAATTGGAAACTAACATATTTGCGGGTCTTTCTTTTCAAGATTGTTGGACTTACCTGGCAGGTTTATATCAGAAAGTGGATGATGTTTCTGTTGTTTTTCAACTCCTTGCTTTCGGGTGTTGGAGGATTTGGAAGACAAGAAATAGTCGGTGCTTTCAGGAAGTGGTTGAGCCACCGGTTGAGGCTATTAGAAGGTTGCAATTGCAGGTTTCAGAGTTCCTTACTTCCAAGGAGGCAGCTGCACCTCCCGTGAGACAAGTGGTGATGAGCAACCAATCTGAAATGAGGCAGGGAGGAGAGAAGTGGTAGAGAGCGAGTCTGGGCTTGCTGAAATTGAATTGTGATGGTGCATGGACTGCGTTGTTACGACAGGGTTCATTTGGTTGGGTGTTGCGTTCTTGGTTGGGGAGCTTTGAGGGTGCCAGAGCCATGGGTAAATTCCACTATGATTCTGCCATATTGGCAGAAGCCATGTCTATTCGCACAAGCTTGGAGTTCTGCCGTGAGGCTAGGCATCGAAGGGTGATTTTGGAATCCGATTGTCAGCACCTCGTGTCCTTGCTGGAGAGAAAGGAAAGTATGGAGTCCATTTCTAATGTGTTACATGATATTTAGTTTTTAAGCTCCTCTTTTCTTTTTATTCAGTTTCATTATACCCCAAGGGGTTGTAACATGGTAGCACATGAGGTTGCTAACCATGCCAAACGTTTGGGAGGGTGTCACAGCTGGGTGTTTGAACCAGAGTGGCTTTTTAACCTTCTCGCTCAGGATGTTGGTGTTTCTATCCGCTTTTAATTTCAATAAAGATGTCATTCCAGTAAAAAAAACTACAATTTTCATTTGTAAGTTAAATTTTAGCTAGAAAAAATAGAAGTTATTTTTTGAGCTTTCTACATCTTATGTCAGTGAGTTTGGAGACGAATTTTAAGGCATTTTTTTCAAAATTTGAGTTAAGAACTCATTTAACGTAATTAGCTCCTTGTATAAGGTTTAAGAGCATTTTTAGCAATGTTTAGCTAACATTTGATTAAGAAAACTATTTGTAGCGAGTCAAATTTTAATTTTACCTTATCAATAATGTTCCATATATTTGAACAAATTCCTCTTAAGTTCAAAATTTGTACATTTTGAACACATTTAACTAGTTGGCATTTTGTCCATTGCGAATAAACTAGCATCCCTTCTCTATAAAATATAGGGATCCTTTATATATTGACCTTCCTAAAAAAAATATCCTCCAGCATTACCATTCAAGGACGCATGTGCATGTGGAAACTTTGGCATTTTCAAGCCTTAAATGCAAGATCAAATCAATATCGTTTACAAAAATAATTAATAAATTTGATTGGGTGGGATTGGCATGTATAGAAGAACGTCTTGGTTAGACGGTCATATAATATTATTGTAAAGAAAGTTTTATAGATGGATAAGATTTTTTGTATGACAGCTAGTTTTCATTCCATTATTCACTTTATTTTTACAGGTATGTATATATTCATCGGTACTTGATATTATAATTCATCCGATCTCAGATTAATTGGATTCATTTGTGAAAACGCACTATCTTTTAGATGATGCTCCTACAAGCCTTATAAACGGTGCCACAAATGGGACCAGTGTGAGTGTCGAATGGAGTCGGCGTATAAATAACATACAACTCTAACTCGACAATTAATATAATCTAATTAGATCATTTCTTTTAGTACACTGAGGTTGAAGCTCGATCAGCAATGTAATTTTCAAACATTAATCGACGCTCTCTACATTTGAATTTTAAATTAATATAGTGACTTACGAATAACAAAGAGAGAGAGAGAGAGGAGGTTTCTTTTCTTTCTTTTTTTCTTTTTTTGTCAAATATTTTCTTCTTTTCTTTCAACTTGGTAGATGTAGATGTAGATGTAGATGAATATGCTTATGTAAGCATGCAGCAGCCCGCAAGTTGTTGATGAATACGTATATGATGTGCCTGGTGTGACTGTGGCCTAGGCTATTTTGTGGGGGATATTATCCATCCCAATTCCATCTTATTAATTAAATTCTGTAACTTTCAGTGCACACAGCTTTGTATGTAGACACCAGCAACAGTGAGATCCAAAGAAACATTATGAGTTAGTTGCATAGAAAGGGCCCCTATTTACAACTAGTTGCAAAACTTGTTAGTTCATCATCATATCATGTCCTCGATCCTGCTGGCTGCTAGCTAGCTCATGTCCTTCATGTCATTATTGTATGACTGATATCATATATATGTGCCTCCATTACCACCACAGCTGCTTGCTTCTACCTTCTTGCAAGTGGCTCACAAGATGACGCCCTCTGCTCTCGTCTTAGTGTAGCTAATTCTAGGCTTATGTTATGTATACATTAATTATTACACCTCTCGTATTCTTGATGTCTGTAAAACAAGTAAAGATAACCATCATTTTAATTAGAAAAGATGACTTGCATACCTTCATCTATAATTATCATAGTCATTGAGAAGAAGAATGGATAAGGACATGGATTAAATAGTGAGTCGCTTTTATGATGAAATATAGATGGTGATACCTAAAGAAACCACATCTTAGCTGCCCCCAATCCAAAAAAAAAAAAGACTTCAGAGAGAAAAATCATGTCATTTATGATATTCTCGATCGTTAAATAAATCATAATAAATATTAAAGTCAATAAAAATATAAAATCGTTATCGTGCCTTATGATGAGTTCTATTCAATATAAAATCCCACACTTTCTTCAACCCAACCCAAGTTCTCAAATATTTTTTTAGAATATCCTCTCTCTCTCCATCCAAATCATGCATGCCAATCAAATCCCCTTCTCATCATCTCATTTCAAAATGGAAACACCAACTCATGATGAAGAACAAGATGAATCAACTCTTGAGCTCATTCGCCAACACCTCTTAGGAGACTTCAAATTCACAGATTCCTTCTTCACTCATCTAAATTTCCAAAACCCTCATGATCTCTCATCATGTAATTTCCAATCCCAACCAATCAAACCCGAGTGTGAAACAGAGTCCAACTCCCCCATTTCAAATCCCACTTACCACAGCCCTGATGAGCCCTCCTTCAATTTCGAAGCAAAACCCGAAATCGTAGACTTAGAATCCATGGAAGTGGAGCCTCTGATGAAAATGAGCTCAAAGAGGAAAATAAGTACTATTACTTGTCCACATGCCACGTCATCATCACCTGATAAAATACAAGAAGTGGCTGGTTCTGGTGAAGTGATAAGGCGTTATAGGGGAGTCCGGCGGAGGCCGTGGGGAAAGTACGCGGCGGAGATACGTGATCCGGCCCGGAAAGGGACTAGGGTTTGGCTAGGGACATTTGAGACTGATGTTGATGCTGCCAAGGCTTATGATTGTGCTGCATTCAAGCTCAGGGGGAGGAAAGCAATACTGAATTTTCCGTTGGAGGCCGGAGAGTCCGCACCGCCAGTAAACACCGCTCGGAAGAGGAGGAGATCGGTGAAGCAAGAGGAGGTAGCAGAGAGTGAAGAAGTATTGTAGGTTCAAAGTTGGGTTGAACCTGAAGGAGCTCAACGGGCACAGTTATCTCAAGATCCTCATATCCTAACGTAAACGTGTTAGAATATGATTGGACGAAGGAGTTATTGAGTTAGTATACGCATGGTGAAGGGATTACTGAGTTAGTATAAGCACCAAAGTGTGAACAAATGTGTAATAAGAACAGATTGTTTGTTGTAACTTTGTAAAAGGCTAAGTGAGAGTAAAAATAGAGACTAATTAGAAATAATTAATGTGTAATTAATTAGTATTACAATTTTTAGCTTATATTGAAAGTGTTTCAAATGGTAAAAGATATATTTGACATTTCCTTTGGGATTCTTGACCAAACTATATTGGAGTTGTGAAGTTAGAGGTGGTCTTGCTTTGTGGGTGCATGAATTTGTGAATCCTAGAAACCATAAATTTCTGTAACAAAAAATTGTTGTATGTTACTAGAATATTACTATAATATTATAATATAACTACAATTTTATAATAATTTGATCGATTATAAACAAGAATAATTCATCTATAAACTCTATACACATGCGAAAGGTCCATATTTTCATCTAATTCATAACGCTAGGTATAGTGAATTTGAACTGAATTTTGGTAATTTAATTGTTTCAAGATAATAGAACTATAATTGATCCATTGAAAAATCCGATCCATAAAAATGTTGAGGTAATATGCAACCGTCAAAGTGCACGTGCTGTCCCGTTACGGCTTGCCATGCCCTCCGCTGTCTGCCTCTTTTGAACATGCTGGTGTCTGAAAGGGGTTTCTCTTCTGTAGTCTGTAAATCTGCTTGTTAAGTTTGCTGTTTGCTGTTTTCTTTGCTTCCTGCTGTGTGTTGACCTGTGAGGCGAAAATAATCAAAGTCAACTAATGTATTTAAATTTTCAACAAAGAAAGTGGTGAGCAGTGAGTACTTTACTGAACAAAACTGTAGCACCTAACTAAAAAGCTGGTTTGGGTTCACATGATATTCATAGGCATAGTTATGGATGGGTCAGTCAGGTGGGCCAGTGAACCAACTTGGGTTGCAAGGTGGACCCTTCATCGACCCAGTTGTTATTGTGAACGCTTTGGAATTGTCTCCCTCTTCCGTACACGCCTCCTAAATAGCCCAGGTACGCAAACTCCAACCTTGATGCAACTTGATTTCCTCCTGCTTTTGCAAGTTGAAAGTTAAAAGTTGAAACTACATAATCAGGACAAAGAGATATTATTTGTCCACTTTTATTGTCCTTGCCGTCGGCTTATCCAGTTGGGTTTTAAATGGATAACTGTAACACAATAATGCTCAATATCTTGATTCATTGATATTCACGGAAGAGTTCTCAATCTCGATTTTTTTAAGAATCGAAAATGAGCCTTAAATAATTAAAAAATCGTTAAATCACTAGAAACAGTGGTGAATAATGCTAATTTCTAGACAATAAAGTTATTTGGATCTCTTGTTTCCTTTCACTTGCATTTGAGAAGATTTTGTGGGGGAGGTCCGACCAATCATCCTTGCCAGATCGCACATAAGAAATGAGACTTCTGTCATTAGAGTCGACCGTCTCACCCAAGACTCTATGCTTTGGAAATCAAAATGCGATGAAACCATATACCATAGAAAGGGGACATTCTTAGAATAACCTAAAAAGGATTTTAAGTTGATCCTCCTAAAAGAAACTAAACATTTTCATCTCCATACTTGAGATCTTGTTTTCGCATGAAGCTACAAACTTGGGTAATAAGTTCCATTCAGGAGCATGAACTATGTTGACATTGTTTTACAAACAAATGATGAGTACAACCTACACGAATACATCGTTTGCAGCATATAATTATAATGTAATCTTTCCAACAAATTATGGTCCAAATTAATGTCCATATTTCAACGCCTATGGGTCCTAAGATCTTGTGTCTGTTCTCTACCCTCTAAGATCTTATCCCAACTCTGCACTTTCTCACTTCTCTCGTTTTTGTTTTTGTGTTTGTGTTTGTTGTGTTTTTTTTTTTTTTCTTGTAGACAACGTGCTATCAAACAAGCCCCAAGTCATCTCACCTTGGAAAGTGGACGCTACGAAGCCTTTTCAGAAAGTAAGACCAGTTAGCATGATTCTGAGAAACAATGTTGTGCTGTCCACTTGAAAAGAACTGAGAGCTTGCCTCCATAAAAATCATAGAGAAGTAGCTCTCGTGCTGTTGATCACATCAGCACCATCTTTATCTACACTTTCTTGCGGCTCATTGTCTTCCAAGAAACTAGGCTGGTTCGTCGATGCAAGAAGTCTGGCCCACATCCGATCTGTTAAGTTCACTGTGTTTTGCGTCTCTGTCACACGCTGCAATACCGCACATATGCCATTCATGAGTATTCACTTTTTATCTTTAAGTGAAACATAATCATAGACCTCCAAATTTATCCACACAGAAGAACCACACCAGTACACTAACTAGCATATATCTTTAAAAGGCTATCAACCTCGTAAGTCAGTGTTGTTTCCACAGGTCTAGGAACTCAGTTCCGTTTCATTTTATGCTGTCTAAATTAGTTTTGTTCAACTTCAACGTTGTACCCTTGAGAATTTTGTATTTTAGCCTCAATCAAAATAATTGTAGTCACTTTCCATTCAAGAGTGTCAGTTGGTTAGATTATCTAAGTATTTCTCTAGCTTCACTACCAGGAAAAGTTTATGCCTAATTTTGCCTAGTTACTTTCATGAATGCAACTGCAAGTTGAAGCTGCACCTAGTTCGTGTCCAAACGTCTATCCAGTTGGACCAGTTTAAAAGTTCCACTCAGAAATCAAATAAATAAAAGCAAAGAGATGTTAAGTAACTATCAACTAGAGCCCAAGCCACCAAATAAAAGCAAACAGAGGGGAGGGGGAAAGTGCTTACACCGATTGGAATATAAGCATGCCTACTGTTTACAGGCCCAACTGTGAAACCACTGTAACCGGCCATGGCCCCATGAACAGCACTATGAGCAAGAAGAGTGCAGTATATATTATCTGATGCATTACTTGGGATAGCTCGAATCATATACGTTGGATCTGTAGATAAATTGTAAGCAAATTTTGTATGAGAAGATGTGTTATTGAGATATAGAAACCAGAAACTTTCAACAAATACCATTCGGGAATGATAAGATCTTGACTGCTTAGCAGAAGAAAATAAGCCTTAATAAGAATGTAAGAAGGAAAAAGGAGTGTGCAAAAGTTACTTGCGATCTTGAAATTTCAATGTAATTCAGTTACAGAGAGGAAAAGAGTCCCCTCTGAACTTTCATCAGAATAACCTTGAATTAGCTATTGAGGGCAACAAAATTATATACTCCATCTCAGATTGTACCTATATACTTCATATTTATCGCCATCTTCTGAACATTTGTAAAATGATCCTGTGACATAGAATATATAAACAAAAAACTGAATCAATATTACTGGATAATACAAGATGAAACTATAGCAGAAAAAACTACTCGCACTGAAAAGAAATTACTCAAAATGTTAATGCGTGCCACTACACCTTAATCTTTTGGGACAGCCATAGACCAACATCTAGGAGTAGCTTATTTCCTGATGCATCTTTCCCATCAACTGCTTGCATCTCCTGCGCAACATATTCCTGCCCGGCTCCTTCTGCTAACACAATAACTACATGTCCATTTTCTTTAAGCCGCTCTTCAACAAATTCAAAAAGCCCACCCTTGCCTTCCAAAAAGAACGGAGATTCTGGAATCAAGCAACAATCCTGTGGCATCCAAAATCCCTATTAAGTGATCTCCCAGCAGTTAAGTTAAAAATTGTTTAGCACTTCTTTTGAGCAATAACCATTAAGCGATGGATCGCGTTCTTAAAGCCACATCATGTTTATGGACAACATAAGTTAGATATCAGAGCTACTCCAAATTACAACCAATATGTTTCCAGGTATCATAGTACAGCCTCTAAGATAATGTTTAACATCCGAAGTTTTCCAAATAGAATACGGGCTAGATGAACTCTACCTCAAGGTCACTATTTCAGATTACTGTATTATGCTGGAATAAACAAAATCATGATTTCCAAAGCTAATTTTCTAACCATTTAAAAGGTTTGTACATGCTCATTATGTGAAATGACAAGTTTCCACAATCATTCAGATAATTCATGCTCTGGGGTAAGGGCAATTCTTACCACGTCTCGACTTGCCAAAGTCGCATATAAAGCAATGAAACCTACAGAAGAAATAAGAAATTAATACAGCAAGAAAATGTGAAAGTAAATACTAGAGACCTACCTATAAATTAAATAGATGTTCACCATTCATTATATCATTGCACACACTTACCACTATATCTGCCCATGAGTTTGACAATTCCAACTCCATTGTCAACACTTTCAACCTCTACATGTGCAGCATTAATAGCCCTCTGAGCTTCTTCAACAGCAGTGTCAAAACCAAAAGATTTGTCTATCACCTAAAGCCAATTTCCAAATACCATACCAGCAAATTAATAAACCCCTTTTTCTCTAAGCTTAGCATGTAGAAGAATTCAGAAGCAGAAATTTTAAAATGTTCAAATCAATTGCTTAATAAATGATAAAAAGGATTTTTAAAAAAAAAAAAAATTCTTGCTGTTTTCCTTTGAGATCTGGAGCAACTTCTTGAACGTTGACCCTAAAATTGAACAGTATATGATCCAGATTAAATATCGTTCTTCAGTACATGCAGAGAAATATGTTGCCTATTAGGATTTAGAGCATTCATACTGAGATCATTAACTTTCCAGATTAATGCAAGAATTTCACCAACTTTTTTTTTTTTTGCAGATGTCAACAGCTTAATAGTATTAATAAATGTGAACCATTCATAGTTGATAGAACTTACAGCAATATCATTATCAATAGTCTTAGGGATTCCAGCAACTGCCACTTGAAGACCACGTTTCTCAACTTCCTTGAGAAAATAAGCTAATGTCAGAATATGTTCTAACAAGGAAATGAATTCATCTAAGAGAGACAATGTTCACCTTATATATTAGATTCGCTCCTCTTTGGGTGCCATCGCCTCCAATTATGTATACCTGAGAGCAATAATAGCAACTTCCTCTCATCATTTCATTATTATTTCCAGTTTTTTTTGTTCCCATGATCTATCAATAGCAACAAGTTATATCAGGCCACATATGCAGGAAGCAGAGCATACATGAAATATCCACCTGATTTATTCCTCGGTCCTGTATGTTATCAACTATCTTGTTTGTATCATGACCTCCTCGTGAAGTTCGTAGAAAGGTGCCACCACGTTTATGGATATCATTGACAACTTTCGGTGTCAACCTCAATGTATTTTTAGAATAAAAGCCTCTATATCCTCCCTGAAAATTTTCATTAATAGCAAAAGGCTATTTACAATTCTTCAATTAACTGGTAAGAGAAGAAATGGGGCAAACAATACAGTAATGAGATGATAACAACAACTATGCACAGAAATAAGAAAATCAATATTCCTAAAAGATCCAGAATCATTATAGATTCACTCCCTTTAACCTGCATACGTCAACTCAGTCAGTGTTCCTTGCATTGCCATCATGCCACACAAGGGATATATCGAACTTTCATAAGCATTTCACTAGAAGAGTTTTACAGAGTTGGCAACTTTCTAAACTGGACTAACCTCAATTCCAAGTATATCTTCAACGCCATACATGTAGTTCAAGCCACATACAATTTCCCGAATCACAGTATTGATCCCTGGGCATAAACCCCCACATGTCACAATGCAAGCACGCACTTCATCTGACTTGAAATAAACCTAACATTAGAAAGCTCAAGTTATTTATTTGATAAGCAGAATGTTCAAGTCATCAGATAATCATTTTTCCTAAGCCAAGCATATAGTTATTCAGAGGCAAATGTACCTTTTCCCGGGGCCCTGCACGTTGAAAATGTACACCTCTAGGTCCATCCTTTTGAACAACAACCTGGAGCCAGTGCATCATAGAGTCATACAACAATTAAGATGAAACCACAAAATGTCGAAATTCCAGCAAATTAGAATTCGTTTGGAAGCTGGAAAGGAATTAGACTTACTTTCTGCGCAACCGCATCGTCAGGGCTTACAAAAGTTTGCCTAGACACATAAATAGATTATTTGTATGAACGAAGTTTTCAAGGAACAAAAATACATGAATTTATAGAAAATTGCATAAAGAGGCAAGCAAACGTACTTGACAACGGCATAAGCTGCGCTCTGTTTCAATGGATTTGGATATGACTGAAAAGAAGGAAAGAAAAAAGAGAGAACAATTAATTAAACATAAATTGCTTAAAGTTTTCTTTCAGCGCACATGCAAAGTGCTTAATTGCAATTTAGCACCACAAACACAAATTGTACAGAGATTATGAGAAGCTGTAGCGAATTACCGGTAAACTAGGAAGAAAATCAGTCAAGTGAGGAACGTCTTCGAGGACGAAGCCTTCGTTAGCTGGTTGTTGTTGATTCGAGCATTGAGATCGGATTGACTTGTTTTGGCGCGAAGGGAATGGAACGCCGATAAAGCATCTGGATTTGAAGCTCGGATACCGGAGGTTCGAAAGTGGCGGAAGAGATGGAAGAGAAGGAAGAGACGGGAGAGATTGCGATCTGGGGCCAAGTGAATGGGAACGCAAAGGTAGAGGGGGCTTGGAGAGAGGAGTAGACATGGTCGATTCCATTCGAACTCCAATTTCAGAGCCTTGCAAGTCTGAAATGAGAGAGAGATCAGAAGGGAAATGAAATGTTGAAGAAAGAAGGTTTGTCAACGGCCAGCTTTGGGAGGGAGGAGGAGGAGGAGCTGCGTTTTGATTCCGTTACGTGGTGACGGCAAGGACCAATCTGTATATAATTGAGATGGTCGTTCATGATTATTGTCATATTGACTACACATGGACACTTGTCATGTCCAAAATAGGCCACGTTGCTCATTTTGGACCGGTCCTTGCAGAATTTTTGTAGTTTCATTTTTTTTTCTAATTACAAGGAAGCCCCTGCCACGCCCATTATTAAAAAAAAAACCCCACCTACATAGCCTAACTTTTGATTGGAGACAGTTTTTCTTAAAAATAAGAGACAAAGAAGCAGATTAAGAAAGTAATTTTTGCATTTATACATAATAGTAAAGGTCTATCCATACACATTGCAAACAATAACAAACAAATGAACAAAATTTCTAGTAAATTGCTTGCTTCAACACATTGCTTTCAGACGATGCTCTCCTTCGATTGCAAGCTGCAAATCCGCCGATTGAATTAAGAAACACTTTTGTTATGCTGGTAATTCAGGAGAGAGTTTGATAGTGCAGATACCATGGATTTCTCAGGAGTATGCTCGGTGTAGTGTTACACTGAAAGAACTGCATAGGCCCCGAGTTGAAATGACAGTTGCTCCAGCGACGATCAGATTCTATTTGAGGAAACGATCGATCATATGGCGTATGACATCTTCGCCTTCTATATGTACGCTTTCATCTTTGACCTGTAAATTTTCAGAGTGCAAATTTGTTTCTTTAGTGCGTTAGTGCATTTTGAGTTTAGGGTGTGGGGATGTGTATGTAACACGGAGAGATACCTGAATGACACTGTGAGCAGCAAACCTATGTCTGCTGGAGTGGAAACTAACATCTACTTTTTCCCAGGACACACAAGATAGGCCGGTCAACAGTTCACCTGCACATCGAGTCCAATTATCATATTGTCGGCTATGAAACAAACTTATAAGCTTAAGCAATCACTGGACTACGGAGAAAACAAAGATGTTCGGGCAGAATAGTTGTAATGAATATGTAAGTTGCAAACCTTCAAGCTTGTCAGAGCCATCATCTTCCATCGAAGGGTCACACTGCTCAGCATCATAGGCCTTGCAGTGTTCTTCATAAACGACATGCGGATATTTTTCATCAACAGTATCCTCCCACTGATAACAGAAAGCTCCATACATTAAGTGGGAACCAGAAGATAACTACAATTGATCTACAATTACAAAACCATGCAGATGGCAATACCTTTGGCAGTTCACTACTGCGTCTAATACACGATGTTCTCCAGCCGACAATATCTGTGTATAGTATTCGTTATCGAAAACAAAAGGGTAATGAGACTTTGAAATTGGAAAATATGCATCACTAAGATTATTGACTTTTGAAATAGGATACGGTCAAAGCCCACGTTTGAATACACCACCCTCCGTCTAAAACTACGCAATGCGGACCTGTCAAAGAAGAAAATGTGTACCATTCCATAATTACTTATTCAGATTTTTAAGAGAAGAAAGCTCAAGAAAATTGGAATCTCAAATTTAGATTTGGAATACAGATGCAACTAACATACATGAAATAACATTCATCAGAATCTTTTATCATGCGTTTAAGCAGTGGAGGCTTTCCATTATCGTCATCATTAAGAAAAAGATGCCGACCTGTTCTCCTAAATATCAAATGAATAACGGCGCTGGCAACCTTTTCAAAGGCAGGTACACCAAAAAGAAATGGTACCTACAAAAGGTGAATTATTCATAAGTAAAGTGGCAACTGCATATACCAACGGGTTACCACAGAACAACTTAACATAAGAACAGCATAATGTTTACACTCCTGCCTAAACTAAGTTTTTCACTACATTAAGTCAACATAAACAGACAATTTTAGAAGATGGTCCAATAAGTATACCGAAAGTCATAGAAGCCAATACAAGTCAAGAACTTGGACAATCTTGAGATATTAAAAAGCTTCAAGGAATTTAAGTATGTTGTGAATGAACAAGTGGAAATGCAAATGGGTTACCTGCTTGTTACCCCTGGAACCAAGATGAGGAGTAGCAACGGTAATAAAGTTCATAGGCTCCAAGCCACATATTGTACTCCTTGAATCTTCTTCACATCCATTAGGAGATGAATGATCCATATTTCCACTTTTGGGGGGTCTATATAGCCTCCCAATTGCATATCTTGCCACTAGTCCTCCCACCGAATGTCCAATAAATGAGATCTTACGTAGTTTTGGCTTTTTTTGAGTCAGTTCGACAACCTAAGGTCAAAAAAATCAGTTAACAAGGGTACAGAACAGGAAGTGGATGCATCTATTTAGAAATGGAATAGATTCAATTAATTCCGCTATATATTAGGCAGATAGAAACCTCCTCTGCCAGTCGCTCCCCCATCACATCCACACCATCCAAAGTCAGCCTAGAGACATTCCGTTCACTACCTGGAGAAGAATTCCAACCAACTTAATCAGATTGGACACACATTATACTGTCTGCAAAGAATATCAAATGCAATAGATCTCTTAGAGCAATACAGCCCTTATCCCACGTTAAAGCCTTATCTTAAATGTTAAAAGAACTCAAAACAAAAGAAACAAGCGAGGCCATAGAATCCAAAAATGTTGGACATGTAATAGTAACATTAGGTCATCCAAAAGATCATGAAGACCCACATTTTTGCAGATAATAGCATTAAAGTGGCAGGTAAAGATGATTTATTGGAAAAAAGAATACGAACACAAAATTTTCATTTTAGGGGTCACTATTTATGTTAAAACAAAATAACAACCCAGTGTAGAAGACCAGTAGAACACAAAAGGATAGCTGGTATTGCAAAACCTAATCCAAACATAAGAAAGCATTACCAAGTGCTTCTGCATTATTTGAATGCATAAACAAAAGAATGGTTCGGAATTTATCCGAAACAAAAAAAACAGAAGAATGGTCCTTACAATGAACAAAAACTTTGTCAGGGAGCATTTTAACAAATTGCTCCGCTCCGAACTTCCAATCTGCGGCACTGCACGAACAAACACACAACAATATCAGCATTGCACAAAGAGTAAAAGTTTCCATTACAGAAATGCGGACGACTTTCAAATACCCAAAATACAAAATGGAGCACAAGTTGAAAATTTTACTTAGAAACAACCAAAGCAGATATTTTCAGGACCAGAAACAAAGTTTTAGTAGATCTGAGATAAATATGAAACTAACAATTTTAATGGAACAACAAATTAATCATCAAAACAACGAAAAGGGTTAATAATATGAAGGTTGTTCCACTAAAAATTTAAAAATCCCTTTTAAAACAAGCTGAATCGCCATCAAACCTTGTCAATCTCTACAAATTGGAAATTTTGGTCAATATCCAAGAAAAAGAAAGAGAATTATCATGATTGAACCATCGCTCTTCAAATAAAATGATTAAAAGAAGAAAGTTAAAAGGCCATACGTTCCCATAATTCCATGGACCATGACGACGAGATGGTCAGCGGAGGAAGAATCGGATTCCTTCGAACTCCAGACATCGTGACTTCCATTAACCGACTCCGACGAGCAAACTCCGTTCTCTAGGACGCCATTTTCCATGATTCTGCTGCTACCGCCGTTCGGCTACGCGCATTGACCGACACAACGACAGCCGATCGGAGAGTACCGGAGCGATCGACAAAAATTGGAGAGAATCGCCCAGAAGGAAAAAGTAGAGAGCCTTTTTGGTTTCCTCTCAACTTTTGTTTTTGCCAAGAGTTTTCCTCTCAACTTCAGTTGGTTGTTGTGAGAAACTGAGACGATAACAAAAATAGAAAGTACACCTGAGATTGAAGGAAACCAAATTTACTCAATATTTTCACTAAAAGTAAAAAAAGTTTTAGATTTATGAATGGGAAGTGTACGAATTGACATTGTGTTGGAGTTTTTGTTTGATCAATCATATTTATAGGCATCACTTCAATTTCAAAAAAAATTTACCAATGCCTTCAAATTTTTGCTACCAATGCATTTGAAAAATCAATTTCTTCATATTTTACCAGTTGATTTTGAAAAGTAGTCAAAATTTTGACATGTTTAAAATTCTCATCTCCAATGTGTGACTTATTTCAACCATTTTACAGGGTTAAGGCAGGTTTGGAAGTACAAAATATTTGTCACGGAATTGATATGACATATTTTTAGCTATCTATAAAAATCGACACTTCAATTTCTCACTTCTATCGGATTGCTATATTATTTTTATCTTATTCAAATGGTTATATTTCTAAACTTTTTAAAAATAAATTAAAAGATTTGTGGAATATTCAAATATCGCTTTTTATTCACATATCTAAAATTTCAATAAAAAATATCTAAGAATATCAGTAAATTAATTATATTAATGTCTAAAACTCATCTATGTAGAGTATAGTACTAAGTTACTACTGTGATAAAATAAGAGTTAAATTAAAATTAATTTTTTTTGTTAGAAAAATTAAAATGAATGTACCTTAAATTTCAAATTCTCTTGAATTATAATTAATAAATGAGTGACTGAAACAATTATTTTTTTTTTCTTTTTCCAACAAACAAATATCTAATTTTTTGAGTGGAATGCTTATCCTCTGCATTAAAGATAGTATTTATATTTATTACGTCAGATGACATTGCATTGAAAGGTCGGTGCGCGGTTGGTGTAAGTTTTGGCGCTTTTGGAAATTGGGCTCTTTGGGAAAATGACCAAAAACTGTTAAGAGTCGGTTGTAATTCGGTTACCCTACAGAAAAAATATGCGTTTAAAACTCACTGTGTGTAAGAAATTGAGCCTTTGAAGACATTCAACAAGATGAAATCCCTCGTACAATACAACATCAACAAGCACTCAACATCGACATTCTGACTTTTCGAACCTTTGCATTTAGTATCACGACTTATCAATGATGCAACATATAATAAGAATTAAAAATTTTGATAACAAGAATTAGAAATTTTGATACAACATATAAAAAGAATTAGAAATTTTGATGCAACATATAACAAGAATTAGAAATTTTGATACAACATATAAAAAGAATTAGAAATTTTGATACAACATATAAAAAGAATTAGAAATTTTGATGCAACATATAACAAGAGTCAGAAATTTCGAGCTTTTGTATTCGTAGCACATATGAGGAATGACGATTTTTTAGTTTATATAAATTCTTAAGTGTTTGTAAGAGGAAAAAAAAAGTATTATTTTTGTATTCAATTATGCACATTTATATTATTAATATAGAAATAATATAAAAATGGATAATTTTTGCATCTCACTCTAGTGATATATTTTCGTACCACCCTTTCGATTTATCAAATCATTTATATATATATATATAGGAAAATACTTGCATCTCACCCTGGTGGTACCTCCTTGTACCACCATTTCGATTTATCGAATTGGCTTTGTACTTATATGATGATCGGAACCTTTCGATTTATCAAATAATTCATATATATATATAGGACAATACTTGCATCTCACCCTAGTGGTACCTCCTCGTACCACCTTTTCAATTTATCGAATTGTATTTGTACTGAAACGGATAGTTCGCAATGAAGATCTTAATTCTAACAAAAATTGTTGATTTATTTTATATATATATGAATGATTAAACGACCTCCAATCTTATTGATTTTTTACGGCGATGATCTTGACATGGTTATTTAGAGAATGAATGGTTCCGATTATGATATGTATACAAAGACAATCCGATTATGATGATTTAGGGAGGTACCACCATAATGAGATGTAAATATTTTCCATATATATATATATCATAATGGAAACCGTTCAATTAATTAAGTTATCATTTCAAGATCATGTATATAAAAAATCATCTAAATTGGAAATTATTTAGTCATTCATATGTATAAACGAAATTGACGGTTTACTATAAGGATCTTAATTTTTAGTAATACCGTTGATTTATTTGATACATATGATTGACTAAACGACCTCTAATGTTGCTAATTTTTGTACGGTGATGATCTTGAAATGATGATTTAGGAGTTGAATGATTATGATATATGTATAAGGAATACTCGATAAATCGAGAAGGTGGTACGAGGTGATACCACAAGAGTGAGATGCAAATATTATCCTATAAAAAAAATATGTGAGTCTTACATCTAAATTAGGTATCAAATCTCTTTCAAATTAGAAACCAAGTAAAATATTTACAACTTTTTATCTTGATATCGATATATCTTTTTATCTATTTTTTTTATTTATATTTTTTTGGTATATGTCTATTAGATTGAGAAACCAAGAATTTTTCATGTTGCTTGGAATATTGGTTGACTAGTTAGGTGGTAGCCTGGTGCGTACAGATATGCAAAGATATGAAATATAAGGTTGAAAGAGGATACAAATGGAACAAATTGCTTTAAAAATGTGTTAATGATACAAAATTAAGAAAACAATTTGGAGCTTCTTTAAACAACACTTAAATATTTTTTTAAAATTAAAAATAAATAACAGGGCTATAAGAGAGGAGGAGGATAGGGATGATGAGGTGGGAGGAGCTAATAATTTGTCCCTTAGTTTGAAGGGCAAGGGCAACGTTGGATTTGAAGAAGCTCCATTTAAATAAAAGGGATCCACAAATCCTTCAACTAACTTGGAAAACGACATGAGCTTGAGTGGTGCAGCATTTAGCTTATAATGTCGAGTTGTCGACCTCTATCTCTATGACTCTACCTTCATTATTAATCAATCATCAACCCAATACATTGGCGCCAAGTGTATGTACTTATCAGAAATACCCTTTATCCATGTCAAGGGAAACTAATCACATGGATGTTACTTGAAATACCCCATTATTAGCAAATATTTTTCCTACAATGCAAGATGGTTGAATTTGTGTTTAAATCCATTTTCTAGACGAAAATTTTGATTCTCTATCAATATCTTTTCGAGTGTTAACTATATTACGAGTCTCCAGCTTTTTTTTTTATACAAAATGAAAATTAAAACAACAAGAGCCCCTTGGGCACCCACAAATTGGAAGAATCAAAATGCCACGTTGAAACTGCCTCCCTAAGAAGCAATCCCGTCCATCTCTAATTCATATCAACATGATGTCCAAGCGCCGCCATTGAATCCGCCACAAAATTACCTTCTCTTAGGACATGAGAAAATTTGATAACCCGAAAGACCTTCCTCCATCTCCTAGCATTAGAAATAATGCATTGAATCTTTCTTTTTTTATATAAACAATAATGCATTGAATCTTCCTAGGAGGTTTCAAAACTCCATTAATAGCATCAATGATGATTTTCGAATTTCTACGTTCTAAGGAGTTATGGTTATATATAAATCCACCAGTCCACCAGTACCGGTCGAATTATTCAAGGACCATGTAGGTATATGGTTATTGTCAAATTGATACTCCACAGCAAACAAACAACGTACAAGATACAGATCAAACCCGTTCTCATACTATGTCAAACAAACAAATACACGAAAACTAATGCAGCGGAAATTCATAGCTCATGAGTGCAAGGAGAAACTAAGCTTCGTACACCTCTAGGGGATGCAAGTACTTTGTGAACCAACCAGTATATTACTATATGCCGAAGGGTTACAAAGGTTTTTGGAGGGTAACAAATTATAAGTCTAAGCCAAGCCTTATATGGGCAACAAATCCTATATCAACTATGTAAGGACCCTTCCCGAATTTTCCCTCGAAACCCGGAAAGAACCCTTATCCCGTCTGACAGCTCTTTTATCTCAAATTTTAAATATCAGAAATACTCTTTATCCTTAAATAAATTTTTTTCTTTTTTGTAAACCTTACAGGGTTCCCGACCGAACCTCTGTACTTACTGACCATTCCTACCTGTCAGACGCAGGAAAGTATACAGGTCAAAGCCAAGACCTCGGAATAGTGGTGGTCCAAATAGGAACACTCTCTGACACCAATTTTCAGTGGGTCAGATACTGCTGACATCTCTACTGGAATACCACAAGACAATCGACTAGTCAGATACTTGTGAACCAACAATAATTCGTCACTCTGGGTCACCGCCCACACCAACCCACTGACCCGGATGACGAAGTATTTTCGTAGGCTGATTAAGCCCATTGGCTGATTAAGCCCATGACAATCGTCGTCAAATCATATTAGAGCATGAAATATCCTCGGCTATCATTTCACATCAGTCGACATATCCCTCGACTGGCATATCCCTAGCCACCAGGGTATCCCTTGGGGTATGCTAGTCCTGTATCACAACTCTTTGTACTATGATATCACATCAGTCGGCAAGTATCCTCGACTATCATATCATATCATCAGTCGGTATAACCTTCGGCTATCATATCACATCAATCGGCATATCCCTCGACTGGCATATCCCTAGCCACCAGGGTATCCCTTGGGGTGTGCTAGTCATGTATCTCAACTCTTTGTACTATGATATCACATCAGTCGGCAAGTATTCTCGACTATCATATCATATCATCAGCCGGTATAACCTTCGGCTATTATATCATATCAGTCGGCATATCTCTCGACTATCATATCATATCATCAGCCGGTATAACCTTCGGCTATCATATCATATCAGTCGGCATATCTCTCGACTATCATATCATATCATTAGCCGGTATAACCTTCGGCTATCATATCATATCAGTCGGCATATATCTCGACTATCATATCATATCATCAGCCGGTATAACCTTCGGCTATCATATCACATCAGTCGGCATATCTCTCGACTATCATATCATATGATCAGCCGGTATAACCTTCGGCTATCATATCACATCAGTCGGCATATCTCTCAACTATCATATCATATTATCAGCCGGTATAACCTTCGGCTATCATATCATATCAGTCGGCATATCTCTCGACTATCATATCATATCATCAGTCGGTATAACCTTCGGCTATCATATCATATCAGTCGGCATATCTCTCGGCTATCATATCACATCAGTCGGCATATCCCTCGACTGGCATATCCCTAGCCACCAGGGTATCCCTTGGGGTGTGCTAGTCCTGTATCACAACTCTCTGTACTATGATATCACATCAGTCGGCAAGTATCCTCGACTATCATATCATATCATCAGCTGGTATAACCTTCGGCTATCATATCACATCAGTCGGCATATCCCTCGACTGGCATATCCCTAACCACCAGGGTATCCCTTGGGGTGTGCTAGTCCTGTATCTCAACTCTCTGTACTATGATATCACATCAGTCGGCAAGTATCCTCGACTATCATATCATATCATCAGCCGGTATAACCTTCGGCTATTATATCATATCAGTCGGCATATTTCTCGACTATCATATCATATCATCAGCCGGTATAACCTTCGGCTATCATATCATATCAGTCGGCATATCTCTCGACTATCATATCATATCATCAGCCGGTATAACCTTCGGCTATCATATCATATCAGTCGGCATATCTCTCGACTATCATATCATATCATCAGCCGGTATAACCTTCGGCTATCATATCACATCAGTCGGCATATCTCTCGACTATCATATCATATCATCAGCCGGTATAACCTTCGGCTATCATATCACATCAGTCGGCATATCTCTCGACTATCATATCATATCATCAGTTGGTATAACCTTCGGCTATCATATCATATCAGTCGGCATATCTCTCGACTATCATATCATATCAGTCGGCATATCTCTCGACTATCATATCATATCATCAGCCGGTATAACCTTCGGCTATCATATCACATCAGTCGGCATATCTCTCGACTATCATATCATATCATCAGCCGGTATAACCTTCGGCTATCATATCACATCAGTCGGCATATCTCTCGACTATCATATCATATCATCAGCCGGTATAACCTTCGGCTATCATATCACATCAGTCGGCATATCTCTCGACTATCATATCATATTATCAGCCGATATAACCTTCGGCTATCATATCATATCAGTCGGCATATCTCCCGACTATCATATCATATCATATTATATTGGAGGTTCACCGGGTTCACCGCTAATAACGAATCCTAGTCCTGGGTTCTGGTCTCCCTCAAATATATGGCCAATTCCGATAAACTCATACATTCGGGTCAAAACCCAAATCGTGGACTCAATAATTTCCACGTCAAAATGATATCAAAACCGAGTCCAAAACCCATGATATTTCTCAAATCACACTTTAACTGATATAGTGAAAAACATATGTCTAGTAATCATTTCTAAGATCCAGAAATTCAATGCCACAATACATAACAGTATTTAAACAAAGATACTCTGATGCATGCATTTCAGTTTATAAAACAAAAGTCCACTCACATACATCATCCAACCCTTAATTCATGGACGTTCTAGCCCAAGGAACACATGCACAATAATGACCCAACTACCTTGACTTTCTGAGCTCAAAACCCGCTAATATGGTCAACTATTACCGCTGGGATTGCCCAAAATGACCTCTAAACGACGTTCGATCAACCTGAAACTTGTACCAATAGATTCGGAACGTCGAAAACTAGTTACCACGTATCGCCGTGACCTCAGACTCGGCCCCACGCGCCGGTCACGCGCTGCTACAGTATTCACGCACCTGGACCGGTCCAACCCGGTCCGGCTCGACCTGACCCGGTCCAACTCGACCCGACTGGTTCACTCAACCTGACCGGTTCACTCAACCCGACCAGTTCAATTCGACCCGATCGGTTCACTCAACCCGACCGATTCAACTCGACCCGACCGGTCATCGGTGATTCGCCGGAGAAGACGACCGGACTGTAGTCGTCGTCGTCGGAGGCTGGCCGGAGAAGATGACCGGACCACCACCTCTGCCACCGTCTGGTTCGCCGGAATCCCCCATTTCCGGCCGAAACTCCAAGCTTTACAACTTCCTCAAAACTCAACCATTTTACACAAATTTTACGTCTAAATCTATCTACTCAAACCTAGGAATCCAAATATGACCTTAAAACATCAAACACATACCTGTGTAAGCCGAAAAATCGATTGGAAGATCCGAAACTTCATATACTCGGTTCAGCTTCCACCGTGGTCCTCTTCTTCGATGGTTGGTACGGTTGTGATCGTGGGAAGGAGTAGAATACGATTAGTTGATCAAAACTGGAAGTTAAAGCCTTGGATTCAAAGTTGACTTTATGGGTTTTTCGCACGGGTTGGTGTGTTTTGGGAGTGTTTCAGACCGAGAGAGAATGAGGCTCCCGAAAATGATTACCACCCCCCCCCCCCCCCCCCCCCCCCAGATTAATCTGATTTGGGTAGTAAAATATCTCCCCTCCATGGCCAATTTAACAAACTGCCCTTACACTTCTAGACCCATAACTTCCGTACACGAACCCCGTTTCCTGCGTGTCGCCTGTCTACGAACTCGTGAGTTCGAGACCTACGCAACGGTACCCGAAACACCACCTAATAAGTTCTGAAACAAAACTTGATTTCCATGCCCTTTACCGACCAAGGGTAAAATCGTCATTTTAGCAAAAATAATTGCGTAAACCCAATAATTAAAATTCCGGGTTGTTACAAACTAGGACAACAAAACCTAACTTTCCCAATACAAAATCAGAATTCTAAACCAAATTTAATCAAATTTAGTAAGTAAATCAATTCCTAATTCAAACCCAAAACTAATTCCTAATTAAACAATACTTTCCAACACCCGTCAAACTCATAATGTTGCATCTTGAGTTTGCCAAAAATGA
This sequence comes from Oemleria cerasiformis, assembly GCA_037349345.1. Lineage (NCBI taxonomy): Eukaryota > Viridiplantae > Streptophyta > Magnoliopsida > Rosales > Rosaceae > Oemleria > Oemleria cerasiformis. The sequence continues at coordinate 31,260,378 of JAZGTL010000007.1, read as the reverse complement.
TGATGCCAATGCTGATGCAGATACCGTTGCTATGCCAATCCGTTGCTGATGCCATGCCAGTGCGATGCCAATACAATGCGATGCCGACGTGATGCTGATGCGCGTGCTGCTAATGCGATGCCAATGCAAATGCCCATTGCGGAAGCCCAACAAACAAAGTATTAAAGACGGTCTGACGGATCGAAACCGCTCTGATACCATGTCAAATTGATACTCCACAGCAAACAAACAACATACAAGACACGGATCAAACCCGCTCTCATACTATGTCAAACAAACAAATACACGAAAACTAATGCAGCGAAAATTCATAGCGCATGGGTGCACGGAGAAACTAAGCTTCGTACACTCATAGGGGATGCAAGTACTTTGGAAACCAACCAGTATATTGTTGTATGCAAAAGGGTTACAACGGTTTCTGGAGGGTTACAAATTACAAGCCTAAACCAAGGCTATATACAACTAGGACAACAAAAGCTAACTTTCCCAATACAGAATCAGAATCCTAAACCAAATCTAATCAAATCTAGTAAGTAAACCAATTCCTAATTCAAACCCAAAACTAATTCCTAATTAAAAATACTTTCCAACAGTCATGCAGGTACCCGATACCTACTTAGCAAGTCAAATTCGGTCAATTTCCATGAGCAATAATGATAATCTAATCAATCTAAATGGATACTTTGTCAAAGAACAAATGCTACAGAAAGGCCACCATTATAGCCAGACTGTTAGATGTTCCAACTACAAATGGAACATCCCAATTACAGGAACATATTACAGACAGAACAAGTTGAACACTGCTTAGTTCTACATTTTGCTTTATACAATAACTGGAAAAACAAACCTTGCCTTAATCATCTGAGCTATATTCACTTGAGTCGGGAAGTACAGCAATCGCGGCGCAGCAAAATGATTCTTTATCCTTCAGGAGAAGACAGCTCCCATCTGAATTCCATTTTAGATCAAAAATGGTAAACTGTGGGAGTGGGATACTCACGCAGTAAGCACCAGCCGGAGTCCACATGTACAAATGGGAACTTCCGGTGCAAACAGCAAGACGTGTGCACGTAGGGTCCCAGACTGCTGCTCGAATAGGATCTTTCTGCACCAAGATTGCTGCAAGTTCAAGATGGTGTATGTCCCATATCCACAGAATACACGGCATGCTGTCATTGCGAGTACAGATATATTGGCTGTCCTTGCTCCATGACAGAAGACCTACACCAAAACCTTATAGCTTTAGACATATTTTCATATGATGAATCCCAATCAAATTTTCATGTACCATCTAACGGATACGAGTATTTTCAAACAAAATGTCAAACTGATATGCTGAAAGCGCATTTGAACTTCGCATTTCTGCTTACACATATATTATACTAGAACAGCTTTGACTTAAAATTACCTATAAGGGTAATAGTACCTTCCAATTCAAGATCATCAATCGTTCAACAACTCCAACCCAGTTACATATTTGTTTTGATAACCCATACGAATACGGTGATACTGATGTGTTTATGAACACTCAACCTTTTAAGAGCATCCTCTGTGCTAATGTAGTACTACCTAGAACATGGATCAGTTCGATTATTTTTTTCAATAGATCAGTTTTTAGCTGTAGTAAATGCTTTAGGTTGAAAGTGGGATACATGAATAAATAAGGGATTCAGATAATATCTTACGAGCTATCTTCATATTTGAGCTATTGCATACAAACTTTGTATTTATTTGCATCGGGGAACAATACAAGAGGGAGCAAGGGCTTACCAATTCCTTGTTTCGGGTTTGGTTTGTCTGCAGGAGGCTTCTGGAAAGGCAAACTGATGGGCACTTCTGTAACCTCATACCTAACTCTGAAGTGTCCTTCCGAAGCATCTACTTGATCAGGAAAAAATAACACCATAAATATTCAGGGGGGAAGAAAAGTAAAGGGATCCAAGGAATCAAATGTTTTGCATATAACAGAAAGATCTGTGATTTCCTGGCCAAAAGGAGTAATTTTTCTATCATGCAATGGAAGGCCCAGTGGGATACAGTGGCGTTCCCAAAAAATCACTATTTGAGTTTTGCTTTGGAGAAAATACTATTCCATATTAAGAGATGTAGCATTTTCAACCTATTTGTGAACAGAATTATTTACAAGATTTTATTAATCTTATTTGTGTTTACTCTTGAGTTTTGAATGTCAGTTCAAAGGGCAGAAATGAAACATGGCAGACACACACAGACACCACAACAGGAAGGAAAAAAAAACAGATCTAGCATCCGAAAGTTCTGTACTCAAGAAGAATGTATATTCAGAAAAATGATACAGCACATTATTGTCGTAGCTTGAAAACCATTTAAGTTACAAAACAACAGTAATCTTGCTTTTGAGAATGTACCAACATCATGCTTACCATTGTTGCCTTGTACAAAATCATCACTTAAACATAATTCGGACATATCAAGTAGCAGTGGCTCATCTACTTCCTGGCATTATAGAAGTGAAGGGGTGAGAAATCATCCAACAAACTAGAAGAACATGATTTCTGGGTATATAAATATTAATAACCAGTAACCTTAAAAACAGCAGCACAACAGGGAGCCCGGACAGTGGATAGATGCATAAATTCAGCAAAAGTTTTCCAAGTCAGGTGATTCAAAACCCGCAACATCTGGTCATAACTACCCACTGCTAGAAACTGGCCACAAGGAGACCATGAAAGACTTTTCACACCCAATCCACTTTCGTATGCTTGATACTTGTATAGGCACCTCCCATCTGGGGAGTATATTAGAACCTGTATCAAAGCACACAGAAGCTTGTTCAAACTAAACCATTACTTAACAAAATTACTGCACATCCTTTGGCCTTAACAAAGCCAAAAGAAATGAAGTTCTCACCTTATACTCGAGAGGCGAATCCCATATTACTATTGCACTGTCATCAGGCGACCATTCAGTATCAGCCAAGTCCAATGTGTCCACAGAAAATACACCCAATACTTCCCATGTATGACAGGACAGAAGATTAATATAGTCCTTGCAATCACGCCTTGTGCAAATAGCAGCAAATTTCCCATCTTTGGTAAAAGAAACCCCCTTGGAAGGATGCTTTGGCCATTGCACATGTACGCATGCTGTGTTTAGTAGCGACCAAACGGTTAACCGCAGTTGGAAGTCAGACGTGGTAAGTATGTGACGGCTATCAGGGCTCCACCTAGCATAGGCAATACCAGCAGGACCTTCATCTATCTTGCATGTCCATTCGGGTTCGGCCAGCGACCAGGCCTGTATCACTGGTCTTTTATATAGACCACAAAGAATGTACTCAGAATCAAGGGCCCATTCAATATAGCTTATCTTGTCCAAGCATGAAAACAACTGAACAACCTGCATCAGGAATTCAAAACCTAATTATATATGAAATAAAATTACCTTCTAAATATATGAAATGGAGACCAAAGTTGTTGCACAACAGCAATGAATGTGAATGAAGCATGCAGATATTACATATAGGATGCAAAGAAAACAACTGCATGGACCAATTTTCTAACCACCTTGTTTAAGAACAGTCAAAATTCATGAACACAGAGGCCAAAATTCACTTTGACTTGTGTTAGATTTCCAAACGGCGAAAAACTCGTATCATAACTAATGTGCTTAGATCCTTGGCATTATGCTTAAATTGAGGATCCAAGTTTCGACTTTCTTCCTAATTTCTCATCAACCAAGCACATTACAGTACATTGAAGCAGCAAACCTACATTTTCTATGTCAACAGATAAATGCAAAGGCTGAGATCTACAGAAATTTTATTATTCAACTGTAAAGCCAATTGGCCCAGCTTAATTGAACACCATTTGGCTACCGTGAAAATTCAGAGAGGAAAGTGAGAAGAAAATTAAGAGAGGAAAGTGAGAAAGGAATGAGCTAGAGCATTTGAAGCTTCATTGCTTGCATTTTCTAGGCAACCAAACGAACGGTGAAGTAAGAAAAATAATAAATAAACAAATTGGGGAAAATACCTTGAATGAGAGAGTGTCGCGAATGACGAGGCGGTAATCGACGGCGACGGCAATGTACCGAGCATTTGGCGAGAAGCAACAAGGGCCGGTCTGCTTGTAAGCATCTGTGAACTCCATTAACACATTCAGATCAAATTTCTACTGAGACCCAATTTTCAAATTCGTTAGTTCGTGGCCGGCTTACTATGAGTTATTTGTGCCCTCCCAGCTACTTTAATTGAAGCACTGAATCAGTGTTTGTTACTGTTAATGGAGTTGGATGAGATCTGTGAGAAGAAGAGTGAATCGGAGTGAATGTTTTTTGAAACGTTTGAATATGAAAATGTTGGGATTTGGGTTCTCGTTTGAATTTCGAACCAGAAAAAGGCCAAGCGGCCCAAGCCTAATCAGTCACAGCCCACTTTTCCTTTTTCCGGGCTTTGGCTCACGGCCTTATTTAGGAAGAACCCTAATTGTTGCTAGGTAGCTGCGAAATTGTATTCATGGGTCATCGTCGTGGCGGGCGTGGAGGCTTTGGTTCTGGCCATGGTCTCCATGCCGGACCAAGCTTTTCTTCAATGGGCCAAGCAGGCCCCCACAAGCCTGTGGGCTTATAGACCGATCGATGATACCTACTCCCTCATTAAGAGGAGTTGAAAATTTCCAAAGTACATAATTCACAATTTAAACGCCTAGGCTTTTACCTAATTGCCTATCCCACTAGATCATATTTACTTCATCCCGTGTCATTTTGAGTAGTTGATAGCTATGAACCCCAAGAACACAAAATTCGAAATTTTCTGATAATCAAACATTTATGGTATGTTAATAGAGGTGAGAAATGGAATTTCTTATCCTGCGGCCTACATACAACACCAGCCCCTCTATACTAGAAAACATGGAATTGTCCAAACATTTCATTCTATAAACTCAAACGACCAAAACTTTTACAGTTTTCTCCCATGGCGTCTCCGTTAGTAACTCCACCGGAAAAAACAAGAAAAGGGAAACCCTGGACCGGCGTCATTCACAGGTAGTCCCTGAGGCTTTCCCCACTCATGCTCTCCATGTCTTTGAGAATGGTTTGTGCAAGAGATTTAACGGGGAGCACAACATCCTCAAGCAATTCACCCAAGAAGGGAATGGTCTCCGCCAGGAATACCAGATATTCTTCTCTTAGATGCTCCACAAAATACTTGACAATTCTCAGACCCAAAATCCGCGCCCGAATCTGTTTGCTGCGTGTCTGCATCAGTACCTGGATTCATAGTGCAAAATAAATGTGTAAAAATACAAACACAAAAATTAAATAAAAAGCTACAAGGGGAAATCGAAAGGCATAAATAACATAAAATTAAGCAATATGTAAAAAAGAAAAGTCAGCAATAAGTGAAGTCTCATTTGAATGTGGAGGATGAGAGACAGGATTGAAGATGAGATTTGTGTGCATTAGTATATGTTGTTATGAAAAGAAACTCACCTCGTAATTTAAAGGTTTCCATAAAAGGTCGCTTCCTGCAGTCACGGCCATCTGTCCAATACAACTAACCAATAAATTATCAACTTCGTCGACGGATGGTACATCTGGATGCTCTCCTAGAGACAATGGTGGCTCTATGACGAGCTGTGAAACAATAGGCTTCAGTAGAACCTGAAAATACGTGAAGCTTAAATAAATAACAGAAATAATGACTGAAAAGGAACGAGTCTTTAAATTCTAATAGGGAACATTTCTTCCATTAGCCATTTTTAATTCAAAGGTCCGGAAGATCCAAACGCATGCCAAGTTCATTTAGTCAGACATACATAACATAGTAGCAGATGTCACACAGAAAAAACAAAGTTCCCGTTTTCTTCATCTATACTAGGAAGGCTGTGCACACGTGCGCTTTAATCACTCTTTAAACAGTTTTGCCAAATACACCCAACATGTGACAATGTTGATACCTTATGTTGAGTTAAAAGAAACCAAGAAAAAGACAGATTTCAAGCAATAAGTTACATCAAGAAACACTTATTTTCTCAATACAAGTGGAGAGATTTAAAAGAGAAAATGGTTCGAGCACCCATGGGCTTTAATCACTCTTTAAACAGTTTTGCCAAATACACCCAACATGTGACAATGTTGAGACCTTATGTTGAGTTGAGAGAGAAACCAAGAAAAACACCGATTTCAAGCAATAAGTCACATCAAGAAACACTTATTTTCTCAATACAAGTGGAGAGATTTAAAAGAGAAAATGGTTCGAATTTTTAATTTCCAATCATATATTCAACTAAAGGCTGAGGACACATGTGAGTTTTTAATTCCTTTCTTTCAACATATGTTCTCTCCATTAGTAATCCCTTTCTTTTCTTTTCTGTTATATATACCGATCTATATATAGATCATCAAACTCTGAGGACAATCAATATAAACAAGAAAATGAGATGCATTACTTATGAACCGTTAACACAAAATTTGAAGGAAACAAAGAATTAACTAACCTGGAAATTTGAAGAGTCGAGAAACTTCAGGCTTCCAGTATCAAAGAGAAAACATTTATGTAATGATGACAATACCAACGCCCTGAGATGCCAGTTTTCAAGCAACACACTGTTATCCTTCCCTTCCAGAATCTTAGCCTTCTTTCGTGTTGAACCAGAACTCTTTGCATCACCCTCGACTGTAAGGTGACGTACACAATCCTCCATCAAGTATTTGAAGTAAGGAACAAAAAGAGACCTGCAGTTTAAAATAATGTCATTTAACAAACAATAAAACAAAACATGAGTTCACATGAAATATCAGTCCCTCCAAAGATAAAAAAATAGAACTAAACAAATCACATTAAAAACAACCCCCATCCCAACAAGAAAAACAACCAGTAATTCAATCCCAACACCCAACACCACACCACAGAAAGAAACATATGACACCAACACACATTATACAAAAGATGATGCCAGATAAACCCTAAGAAGCAGCAAAGTCAGATCATGAGAGACTATCTCAATCCATGTAACACCAATTTTTCCTGCAAGTATGCACAAAATGTAATGCGAAGCAAGCTACTAAACCACTACTAAACCACATAGCAGTGATGCATCATATATCTCAACATAATCTGTAAAATCAAGGGCTCAAAACAGACACAAAAGGGCAGTCAAATCACTTCAAGGAAATAGAAACAAAGAGGTAACAGATGGAAACTATAAGCACAAACAGGAAGAACTGACTCACCGATGGTTGTCAGCAAGTTTATTTACCAGGCCATAGAAAGATATAGCCCTAGGTATGTTTCCTGTGCATGCAACATCTTCCAAATCTGACTCTGCCCAATCGATACTCCTAATGAAAAGAGGCTTGAACATGGTCTCGGTGAGTTTCATAGTGAGAGAGATCATTGCATTGTATACGCTTTTCTCTACATCGTCAATTTTCTGAACAGATGCAGGATGCTGGCGGCGTAGATCAAGAGCAAGCAAGCACAAGTCAAAAATCTTAGCATGGTAACCACCAACAGATGACCTATCCATTTTACCAATCATGTTTTCCAGCATTCCAAAATAAACTATTAAACTCGAATCTCCAGACTCAACCGTACTAGAGTATATTTTCAGCAAGGGTGGCAGGGCAAGTCGAACCTGGACAACAAGATCAAGAACCACAGTTGGTACAAAATTATGAAATGGAACAATGAAGGAAACAAACTTTTTGCTTTAACTAACGAAGATAAATAAACAATGAACATAGTTAAGATGCGTACAGGTATGTTCTCAGTGATGAGTCTTCGTACTGAGTCAGCTTTCATTTTCAGCTTCTGGTCGGATCCTGACGCATGATCAAGATCAAGCACCATAATTCTTGTAATTTCTTCAAGATACGGGTTCAAGAAACCCCCTAGCTTAACCACAACAGCCTCCAAAGTAACTAGAATAGATGAAATAAGAGATTCCTTGGGTATTTGTAACACATCTGAAGATAAAAATACTTCACGAGAAATCCTAATCAAATTTTCCATTATGTGAGGAAGCTCAGATAGTGCCCTAGGCCCAAGCACGTTGATCAAAGCACCAGTTGCTTGAAGGCAGCTAGAGGACAATGCTAAGTCATGCATACTGATATTTTTAGTAACTGATGGTAGGCACTCACTGAAGATGGAATAATTAGAAGGAAACTTATGCGCCAGAACTTCTAGAGCCAAAGCTGCTGCCACCTTCACAGAGGCATCAGAATCATCTGACGAATTGTCAACTAGCTGAACAATTTTCAAACACATATTGCGAAACGATTCAAGAGAATTCTCATCTAAATGCTGCCACCGATGACTGGAACTTAAATTAAACTTATGCTTTGCTCTGACCATGTCATCGTCCCTTACTGTTTCACGTAGAAGTCCAAGAGCCTACACAAAAATTTAAGTTCATGTGAAGAAACGATTTACCTATTTTGATGTAACTGGTGATTGCACTTTAGGCACTCAGTATTCAGGAGTAGAATTAATTCTGCCAGTTGAATACCAATATCAGTTTCTGAACTTTGATGTTTACACTTCCAGACCAAATATTTTCTATAAAACTTTCCAAATTTAGAAGCAACAAGATTGTCAACCCAAAATGAAAACAGAAACTAACTGTTTCTAAAATACCCAAACTCGTACAATACGGTTTCAACTGATTTGTGTTAGATATTTCACTCCAGTTCAATTGATATGTGAAGAATTACAGTACTTGAAACTAGCAGCCTACAAATCCTACTCAGAATGTCTTAATATATATATGTATTTTGTATGCATGTATATATGTAAGCAAGTAAAAGTCCTAGAAGTAGAATATAATACGTACCTTCTTTGCCACATTTCTATCTATATGGCCAAGCAACTTAGTTATGCCTTTAAAGTGTGTTGGTGGGATCATAGCCATAATAATAGTCCTTAATACAGCATGCACACACTCTTTCAACTCTTTCCTAATAGACACATGAGTAATGTAGTTCTTCCTTGCATCTACAAGTTGCTGGAGAGAGACAACCTGCTCCATGAGTTCTTCCAGTGTACCCTGGGAATATAAGCAGCAAGCACAATCACCATTTGAATACAACAGACAAAGCCTTGATATCAACTAAATGCTTAGGAATCATTCATCAATACAATAACAAGGTAGACTTCGGTTTATTAATGAGGTCATTCTCGTCATGTTTTTGTCAGAAAGAAATCATGATTTTCTGTTAGCCCATGTAAACCTAATCTCTTTTATAATTTACTTCTAAACCAACATAAATAAAATAAAAATTGGGATACACGTTTTCAATCGAAATTTTTTTCCGTATTTTTTTTGAACTAGTTTTTTTATTATTTAATCAGTACATCGCATGCTTTCATTACTGAATTCTTACTGAAGAACACAACGTGCATTACGTGGTCTGAAACAAATCGTGAAAAATTGAAACAAAGAACATTTATGTGGACAAAAATTCAGCCTGTTGTGAGCTATATAAAGATCTGGCTCAAGCATGGGATTGCAAAACTAAAGAGCACCAATTCAATCATCTTTACGTATAACCCTCTTTCCTTTATTTGCATGGAGAAAAATAACCAATAAGACTATAAAGTATAAACCAAACTACACTTAAGCTGGCCAACATCCCTATGCAAAAATAAATAAAATAGTCATGAACAAAAAGTTCCTAATACACAGGTCCTAACAATTTTGTTTAAAAGTACCAAGGAAGGGGACAACCAATGTTCTATGAGCTTGAATACAGGAAATATTAATTGCAAAACCAGTACCTGAATTTTTTCTGAATCTTCCCCTGATGCAAGCTTGAATGCAAACTCTGGATCTTGCAATTTGTGGAATGTGAATTGCATTGCAATTAACAATTCGATAAACAGTTCTTGAGACTGAATACCACTTCCTATTTTCCCAAGCACCGTAACCAGAGGAGGAAGCCATATCATGCAAGAATAATGCTCACATATTTGGATCCCCAGGGTATACTCCCACTCTCTCTGTAAAAAGGTTGTGGAGCTATCTGACGAATGCAAGTTATCAAAGAAAGATAATCCTTTTCGGGAAACTAATGAACGGAAGAGAAGCACAAGTAATGAAGCCAAGCTGTTTGACTCTCCCAAATTCCTGCGGATGAATATTTCAAAGTAAGCAGGACCCTAAATAGGAACATGAAGATCAAATTTAAAAATGGTTAAGCCAACAGTACCTCAGTAGGTATACAACGATTGACAACCTTCTATGCTCAGCAACTTCAGGTAATACATTGATAAAAATCTGAAAGTCAAAATGAAATCATTACATGGTCACAAATATATACCCTCAGAGTCGGGGTGCTGTGCTCATCAACAAAATAAATTACCTGGAGCAATTTGTCATTGTTGCCTGTCCAAGACAACCAACAAGGAACAATTGTAGATATAAGCTCCTCAGACACACGCTGTGAATGGCTGTCAATCTACACATAAAGTAAAACCAAATGACTATTTCAACATCGAATGATCAGAACTCAAGCCAGAAGTTGAAAGTTCAAGACAGGAAAACTTTACTACATAAGCAGTAAAAATATAGATGTTAACAAACCTGTGTGACTGTTGATTCTCCGATAACGGTAAAAATATCCAGTATATGATCCATGACTTTTTCAGGAATAATCTTTGTGATAGCGGAAATCAGTGAAAATACATGGTTGCGAGTAACTCCATCCTTTGCCGAATGGGCACACTCAACCAGCATTTTGACGTCAATCTCTTTTAGTATGTCATTCTGCCACAGAACAAAGGACTATAAAATGAATGAAATAAATAAAAAGAAAATGAAATTGTACTATCAGGTGTCAGCATCTCAAAATAGCATTCAAATTCCAAAATATTGGAACATACCCCCAGTGGAACTGATATTGTGAGAGCAGAACTGATATCTTCTAGGACAATCAGCAGCGTCTGCTGTATGTCAGTTATTGTGCTAGACATGGAGTCAGAATTGCTATGAGGAACTTGAGTCCCCGGTTCCTCCTGGTCTAGAATACCATGTACCCACTCATTGGAAAAAGTTTGGTAGAGAAGGTTAAATAATGGCCCCAAAAGACAACCCCTACAACAAAAAATTCAATACAATTAGTACAGGTATCAAAACCTCATGTTTTACACAAAAGTGGCAGTACAATAATGTACTAACCTGTTCTCGATGGTTTTCTTGAAGAGCAAAACATCAAGGAGGGAGCTAAGGAGAGAGAGTGCATTTTCTCCTCCACATGTCCAATCATGGGATGGATTGGACTTCAGATGACCAGTTAATTTCATTTTCTTCTTTCCATACACTGAATCAGTCGCACCACTTCTGTTTTTGACTATGTGATCAAGTGTCTGAACAATAGTAGAGCACACAACCTGAAACACCCGAAGGTAGGCAATGAGTTGTATCACATTAGATCAATGAACAAAACATCAATCAACTAAAAGAGAAATTACCCAATCTTAATCACATAATCAGTATATTTAAAAATATATTATATATCCCTAAGAAAATATCAAATTTTTTGGAACGTTTAGAAAATTAGCTAGCATGACAAACTTAGGAAATAAAGAAAAACCAAAAGGCAAAAAATTAATTCAAAATTACAAAGCAGAGAGAGAGAGAGAGAGAGAACAAACATTTAACCGCAGCAAGGCCGCTCGAGTTTCCTTTTGTATATCGCCATTAGCATTCCGAAATAAAGAAACAAGTTCTCGAAACAGAAGCTCCTGCACAATACAAGAATATGATGACAAATTTAGATCACCTATATCTTCCATCTACAGTCTATAAGTTTTCAGAAAAAAAAAAGAAAAATAAGATCTGTTTAATCAATTCTAAGGATGCATATGATCAGTGTCTACATTGAGAGAATTTCCAACGCAATAGGGAAGTTTAGTAGAATTAATTGAATATTCTATATACGAAACAAAACAATTAGAATTTTAATAAACTATGATAAGCAGCAAAGTGATAAATTGTGAATATATGAGGATTTAAAGGAAAATATTGTGGATTATGTTTCCGCAGATAGACTTGCTAGTGAGTGCTGACATATGTGCCACAGTTTCATGACTAACACTTACGCATGTCAGACAGATCATTGCTTAAAATTTCTGCTCGAGGAATTAGCTAAACACAAGGACAAAAATGGCATCCATTACACCATTCAAAACATAAAGTAAGTTTACTTCTCCTGGATCAACTTTTTTAAAATCATTCAAACCATATAAGCAAACATGGAGTTAGCCTTTTGATGCAGAAGTTAAAAAAGAGAACCAAATATGCATTCAATGTTTTCACCTTACACCCATAAACATCTACAATTTAGGGATCCCAAGTATCAAGCATAGTTCTAGAGAACTGACAAAAGTTAACCTTCATTTCTTCCGTTAGGCCACTGTATAGTTCATGGTTAAGCTTCTGCAAAACAGTAACACAAGGCTGTATAACAGCAGGGTCTTCTGGGGCCAAACCATCCAACTGGAATACCAAATAATCCAAAATAATGTCAACACATAGAAGGTTAAATAATCAACATCAAAGAACATACTGCATAAAAATCTAGTTGCATATAGCTTCTTACCTTCAAAGCCCCCAACAAATGATCCTCTAAAACATGCTTATCCGACGAAGAAGCCATAGCACAACTCTAGAACAGACAGAAACCAAATTTCCCATTACAGAGTAAAAGTAAGATGAAGTATGCATAAAGTAATAAAAGCATTGAGGACATCATTGACTTACCTCTAGTAGAAGGCATAGTATCTGAACTTCAATTTTTGACAAATTCTGGCTAGAGTCATGCAGCTCATGGTAATACTGACTGCGTCTTCCCAAAAGCTGAGATAAGAATGACTTCATCTGCCTATCATGAATAAGTGTATTGCCCATTCCTCTAAGCAAAGATAGAATCACAAGCTGCCAGAAACAATCAACTCCATTTAACATGTCAAAGATATCGTATGTATGTGATGATAATGGAGATGGTAAATACAAAAACTAGTAATAATAATAATCCGAAGAATTTAGTAGAAGAGCAGGATTTGGATTGTCAGCGGATCAAATAAACAAACCTTTGCATAATCAGGCAATTTTAGGGAAGAATTCAAAATGAAAGCAAGAATCTCCTCTCTTGTAGATTGATCATCCCTAAAAAAATGCAAGACAAATTTAACAGTCAAATGTGGTCTTATCATGCTCAACAACGAACTACAGACCATATTAACCACAAAACAACATATCAAACTGTACTGTTGCATAACAAATGTGGACATTAAAGTAAAAAAGTTGAAGTCAAACACTGAGGTCCATAACTACTCTAATAGCCAAGTTAGAAAGATGATAAATTTTCGGGACAGGTAGAAACCAGAGAAGCAACAGAGTAAGACTTATCCTAAATAATGCAAGATGAAATAATGATGACGAGAATAGTGGTTAACAAGGCCCATAATAACAGCTCTAGGTCACCTTAGCTCAATATTCTTTGGAGCCATGAAGCTCTGGTGGGATGGGTTGAACAAAGAGGCCAAAAGGGAAGAAAGAAAGTTTCTGTCCGATAAGATCAGCCTTTTTTGCTGAACCACCAAGTCCAAAAGCTTATCAAGGAAATGAATCCAAGTTGCATGATTTCCTGGAATTTAACAAGCACAGATTATACAACTATCAAAAAAAATCAGAAAGAGGCAGAAATATTTATCTGAATGATACCATTTTTCTTGCTTGAAGAGTCAACACGAGCCCATAGTGTGTGTAACCCCTGAATACATTCCATGGCAGCATTTCTTACATCCTGAAAGATAGGCAAGAATCCAAAGATAAACCCCAGAAAGCCAGTTAACTGCCTGTACTTATAGCATAAACTAAAACAAAAAACAATAATTAAAACACTTGAAAGGAAAATAAATAAATAACCCGTAAATCATCCTAGACTTTCTAGTACACATGATTTCAATTAGTCAAAATAGGGCAAAGACAATCAAAAAACAGAAAAGGCTACCGAGGCTACCTTATTACAACTAGCCAGTGGAACAAGAAAAGATGGAAACTCTGCAAGAAGTTGGATTGGCAATCTAACTTCTGGTTGAAGACAGAGATATGCAAAACAGTTGAGGCTCTCAACTTGGACTGCAACAGGAACATCTGTAAAGCGAAAAGGCCAGCATGTCAAGACAAGATGATAATGCATCAAAAAATTACAGAGTGATGATATGTCCAAGAAACAAAAAGTTATATGGTCATAAAGCACAAGATGATACTGCATCAAACAATTAGAGCGATGATGCGTCAATGTTTCAAAAGAACACAAGATATACTGAGAAACTAGTCATTATAAACATAACTCAACGTAACCAACGCATTTCTAGCAGGAAGAATAAAATAGAAAAAGAAATTTGTAGAATATATATAGAAAGGGAGAGCCCTGCACCTTCTTCTGTGAAAAACTTGGACAGAAAGCGACCAGCAGAGATCTTGCACTTCGTGACAAGGTAGTGAAGGTGTTCTTTGAAAACCTTCTTAAACTTTGAGACTGAGAAAAAGACAAACAAATCCTGGAGCCAGCTAACCCACTGACCATCATTATCCTGCAATAATTAAAAAACATATATAACATTTAGTACAGGTAACACAAATAAATGCAGATACAAATATCCATGACCATTTCTTGGTAAGTGGATATCCACTACCATTTATCATACTAGTCTCAAAAAACAAACCATACAAGGAACTACTAACCATGGAAACATCTGGAGGCATCACAGATGACAATGTCTCAATTAACCTCCAAAATAAGCATATTAGAATATTTGCATTTAATGCTTTCAAGTTGGAATCAAGTTTATCAAGGAAGCGTCCGCAATCCCAATTCAGTATCTCCGTATCAAACTACAAAAACAACAGGTAAAATGGAAGATAAAGATAATCAGCATATATGTAAGACAAGAAAATAGACATCTCTGGCTAGCTGTGGAGAGCAGGTGGTTGCAATCTCTGATATAATCTCTTTCCAAAAACTAATATATCCAAAAACAATTGTCTCATACCTCTTCTATAGAGTTATCACCCATAGACTCAAATGCTTCCCATTCAATCTTCAGTACAGGAAAGCCAACTTTAAAAAGGCCCAAAAGTTCAGAAGATTCTGACCCAAAGAAAAAAACTGAGAATTAATTACCGTATGTGCCAAGAATAGGAAAGTGGGAGGAAGACAAGAAACACCACAACTGGATGTCTCACAAAGGTTAGAAAGATATACATTGATACAGAAGAACATATTGAGCTCAACACACAATATATCAATTAACAAATGAAAACACAATTGAAGAGTTCAAAAATACATCAAAGAGTCCAAAAGTAATAGAGAACATACTATTCTCTTGAACTAGAAGTGTCTGCATCATCACCAAGAAGAACTGTGTCTTTGACAACTCAAAGTCATTAGAACTCTTAACAAGCCAAGGAATGGATTCTTCAGGGTGCAAAATGAATCTCCCGGCCAAACATGTAATGGTGTCCATGTTAATTGAGGACAGGCTTCCTGGTTGCAATATCTACAATCCAGATAATTCGTATGAAATATAGAGACCAGATAATCATGAATAACTCAAATGCTAAAGCAATGAAATCAAAGAGAAGAAGATCCCACGCTCCAGACGCGGCTCTATATAAGCATATTTACAAATTTCGCCAACTCTTGGTAAAAAGAATAAAGAATTGAAGAGAAACTTACCGATGATGTGTTGGAAGCACCAGCAAGATTCTCAAAAAGTGGCCATTTTACCCTCTTAGCTAATTCCAATGCTTTCAAATTTAAGCTCTGTGTCTGTACTCAGTGAAACATTAATCTTTTAATAAAAAGTTCAACTTGTTGCTCAAACATTTTACAGAATACCAATATGGTACCAGAATGAGATAACAGTGAATTAAATTTTATATCTAGATACCGAAAAGAAAAGAACCTTGGGTAGAACAAGAAGTAAAGGAAATAGCATGGCAACAAGTATATTGCAATGTTCAATACTGTCATCAGTATAATAGCTGGCATTCTTCAGGCACAAAATAGCAACATCGCATGCTAAATTGGTGTTCTCCAATGTACCTAGAAGGAAAAAAAATGTGAAAAATGAGACATGTGGATGCCAGAGTTAGGGAACCGTAATAACTTCCATGACTGAACCCGAAAAAGAGAAAATAAGGGGGAAAGCACCCACAATAAAACTACTCACTTGACATCAGAATACCGACACATCTTTTAAGAACATTATCCAGTGCTTCAAGAAGATCAGTAGAATCTATAATAGTGGACAATCTGTCTAAGGAAAGAGCTGCCCGAACAACAGTGAGATCATCATCATGAAGCTGTCGCAATATGGCATCCTGGATGGTTACAAGACTCTGGTACACAGTAAAATGAAATCATAAACATAAGGACAATTAGAAACCTTAAAGTAAAAACTTCGATACATAGGCAAGGTATCAAATCCCAGCCACCCCCCTCCAAATCTGCTTATTCACAAACACAAGACAAATGAAATAAACCAATCTGGTTAATTTATGCCCAGAAGAAGGCTCCAATACAACGACAAAGTAGTAAGCAAAATCATGATGGTTCACAACATTCACAACTTTGTGACTTTTGTCAAGATCATGGTGAAACACTTTAGAAAATGTTGCATGATACCAAGCTATAATTATTTATTTAAAATTAAACCCATCCCGAACTACTTTACAACAAGCAAATAGTGCTTCTTGTTGATAAAGGTGAAAAATATATCAGAGTAGCGAAAAATTATCAAAACAACACTAATATCAGCAGTATAAAAATAAGCGCGGTCCAATAGATTGACTTAAAAACACAGGGTGATGGAAGATGGATGATGGATAATGGACAACCAAGAAAATTGATGCTATCAAATGATGAACCACCAGTTATTGCTATGCAACATAAGAAGCATATATGATAACAGATACTTTCAACAAATAATGCACTAGCATCAGCTATCAAATGCCTACGCTGAGATTCTTGATTGATAATTAACCTAACAGGAAAAACAACAGTCAACAAGCACCTGACTTAAAAACCAAACAACAAAGTTCAGTCAGTTTAATCCCTTAATCAAATACTTCACAAACTGTTGACCTAATAATAACACAAACTCGCAAAAATACTTCCCATTGGAACCAACATAAGCAAAACAGACCTTAAGACCCAGAAGTCCGAAGCATTGGGAAAATGCACATAGCATCTCCATCCAGAAAAAAAAAATAAGAACCATGAAAATGGTAAATTGCAACTTAATCTATGCAGCGAGAATAAAGTAAACATATCTTCTTTAGATTAGGTAATCGAAAGCTACCAGTGGATTTGTAGAATTGGCTTCCAGAACACCTGATGTGCCTAATGCAGACAGCGTACGCCGACGGACATCAGCCTAGGCCACATTGCAAAGACACAAAGCTTACATTGAGAGAAACTGATTCCAAACCTTAATGAATTATACAGATTCACGAATATAAATAAAAATAAGATGCTAATAAATAATACCTTGGGATGATGCAACCCAAACCAAATTTTTGATTCAGACAAAGCAAGTGACATGTCCGTATTACCATCTAACATTTTACCCAAAATTTCATATACCGATCCCCCTTTCTTAGATTGCACATTCTTTTCCTGTTCAGGAAGTCAACAATCAGAATCTCCCAACAAGAACAAAGACCATGGGCACAAACAGACAGAGAGAAGAATAGAATGGATACATACATCAAGAAATTTTTGAACTGCTCCCTGTAGTTCAGATGGATACTTCTTACTAAGAACAAGTAAGACTTCCTTTGCCCAGCTTCCTAGAAGGAAACCCAAAACTTTGATCAGAAATGCAAAGCAAACAGCTTAAAGATGGTCTTGCAAAGAAGAATGTATAGAAAACAGCTCCAGGATATTATTACAAGGAACAAAAGTGTAGTCACAAGAATGAACACGTTATATCAAGAAGGTTCAAAAAAAAAGTAGCCTAAAATGTCCACATAAATGAACTCCATAACAAACATAAATACATTTTTTAAAACAAAAAAAAAACCTGATAAAGAGGATGATGAACTTTTAATTTTCAGTGAGCTCTGCAAGCAGGATGATAAGATCTTAGCAACCACATGTTGAACAAAACTCTTGGAAGGAATTGTCTCTAACATCGAGATCAAAGCAAGTTTGCACGATTCATTAGAAGAACTGCAAATAATGATCAGAAGTTGAATGAAACAGGAAGGAGACAAGAGCTACATGAATAAGTGAATACCAAACTGGTGTCTCACCTGTACTCAACCAGAGAATCCAAAAGCACCAAAAGGAATCTATCAATGTTGAACTCCTTAAACAGTCCCAAAAGTAGACCAGAGAACGCCCTTCAAGTGGAAATAGAAAAGAACCTTAGAGAACATAAAATTCATGGCAAACACATGAAGGATATAAAACAGTTCAAACAATTAAAACAATCAAGAATACCTAATGTCCATCAAAATCTCCAAAGTCTTGACTGGGAAAATATTGACAGCTTGCAACTGAAAATTCATAAAGTGAAAGAAAGTTACGAAAATAAGCATATACATGCAGACAACCATATCAACAATTCAGGAAAGTTGAGCAACTATTACAAAACAACTCTGAAATAAAGGATTTTAATTTCAGCCTACAGACATTAAAAAATAAGGTTAGAAATGTCCCCCTGGATTAAGGAACACTGAGCACTTCCAGCAAAGATCTAATGCACTGGCATCAGCCACCATGAAATTCGAAATGACATGGGAAATTGCAGGAAAAACTGAGAGATGCTACAATCTACTACGTATAAGAACAAAGCAGTACCTGAACAAGGTTGATCAAAGTCATAAGCGATAAGCGAAACAGCTGAAGATCAGCGGATTGTTTCGCCTCCTCAAGAGCAAATTCAACAACTGACTTAATTAAACTCTTAACAAGCTTGGGAGATAATGACACTTTACTCGCTAGCAACCCAACAATCATCATGGCACCAGCCTACAAAAAGAACATATATTTTACACTTCATTGTTTACAAGAAAAAACACACAGTTAACCAGGACCTAGGCAATTTAACATGGAAAACTAATCAAAATTCAACTTTCAATAGTTTCAGCTTTTCTATCCCTTGTATGCATCCTTCAAAGCATATTTTAATCTCTTTTTTTTTTTTACAGTTTTAGCACATGAATATGCTTCCAAAAGCTGCTAAAATGTCAAAAACATCAATTTGTGGAACATCACCTTGTTTTCTGGATGTCCTTTTGCCCTAGCCTCAAGTCCAGAAATAACAAGTGATAGGATTCTCTGTACAACATCACTGTCAACAGATGCAGCAGAACCCAAAACCTCCATTACAACTGCCGTGCAAAATCGTATCACTGGTCTTGAAGGCCGATACTTCTTTGACGGGGATGCCTGTGGCAAAACAGTCATCAAATGCACCATCACAAGACACCAATCAAACAACCAATTAGAGTTGAAAACACTCACATAGTTACAGAAAATTTCCAAAACCCCCTTATCACGAATGCATTGCTGGACTATAACCTTTCTAGGTGGTGGTGCTCCTTCACTTTTTACACCGTCCAAAAATCCCCATTTACTATTTCTAAACCACACAAGGAAATACCATGTCAGTCTTTGTTAACTTTAAATGACAAACAATATATAAGAGTTATAATTGACGAACCTGAAGTTAATTAATTGAACTATTCGAACAAATGCGTGGGTGTCATGGTACGGAAAAGCGCACAATATTAATTCCTCAAAGTTGTAGACATGAATCCTGAAATTCCAATATACACACATATCACAACCAACAAAAAAAGGTGCAGGTATAAACATATAAGTAATAAGAAATGTATGCAATGATATGACCCCTTTGAAAAGAAATACAATTGAAAAGACCACCTACTTATATCTGCGTATCAAGTACTCAAGAGTCTTGATTGCCGATGGGAGTTCAAAGTATCCTGAGAGCAATCGTAAGTAGGAACTGATGGAAGCATTAATGCTAGTATTTTCATGTATGCCCATCAAATCTCTATCCAATTCTCTGCTTTTTTGGCTGAACAAGTCAGTCGTAAAGACTCGAAACCGCTCATCAGTGCTTACAAGGACCTCCAAACCTGAAAATTGAAAAGCATATTTTCACTTTGCATCAGCAAACAAAAGCCTGTTACAAAAGTTGAGTCCAAATTTCACACCAAAGCAATTGTAACAGACATTAGAAGCCCACTTCAAATTTTTCTCGAGAAACAAATGGAAAAAGGAGAGTGACCTTGGAACGCGATGGAGAAAATGGTATCGATGTCGATGTCTGCAGCCTCTTTAGCGTCGAAGAGAATGGAAGGGCGGGTGAAGGGCCTCTTGGACGAGGGCTCAGTGTCGGCTAGAATCACGGATTTTATGGCTTCTAACTGAGAAACAATGGAGGTCGCCATCTCTCCCCTCTCGCAGCTGATAATTACTAGCTTTGGGTTGAACCTCGATGCTCTTGTGGAAGACAACCAGCGCCGGACAGTTATAGGGTTTGGGGACACACAGGAACTTTGGAGGGAGAGGTTTAGGGTTTTTCAATTGATTTCTATTTTAATATACAGGGAGGCGGTGGGGTCGTTATCATTTTTTTTTGGGAATAATAGTTGCATCCCTCCTCTATTGGGATACCTCCTTGTACTATTTCAAGATTGTTCAATTTTTAAATTATTATTTTAAGATTATTTATAAAATAAATTAACGAAATTAGAGATTATTTAGTTATTCATATATATCAATTAAATTAACGGTTACCATAAGGATCTTAATTATTCCAAATCGTTGATTTATTTGATACATATGAATGATTAAACGACATTCAATCTTGTTATTTTTTACGAGGATGATCTCGAACTAATGACTTAGATAAATGAACGGCTATGATTATGATATATACATAACAACAATTAGATAAATTAAAATAGTGGTACGATGAGGTACCATCAGGGTGGGATGCAAATATTAATTTTTTTTTTTTCGGACAATACTTCTATCTCACCCTGATGGTACCTCATCGTACCACCCTTTCGATTTATAGAATTGTCTTTATACACATATCATAATCGGAACCGTTCATTCTCTATTTCATCATGTCAAGATATTCTCTGTACAAAATCAACAAGATTTGAGGTCGTTTAGTCATTCATATATATCAACTAAATAGACGGTGCGTCATGAGGATCTTAATTCTTACCAAAATCGTTGATTTATTTAATATATATGAATAACTAAACGACCTCCAATTTTGTTGATTTTTTATGGAGATGATCTTGACATGATGATTTGGAGAATGAACTATTCCGATTATGATATATGTATAAAGACAATTCGATAAATCGAAAATGTGGTACGAGAAAATATCACTAGGATGGGATGCAAGTATTGTCCTTTTTTTGCCCTTCTCTGTTTTATACTTTTATGAGTAGTATGCCAATTTGTTCCCATAACTTGTTTATCCTTGTCAATTTACTCATCGAACCTTCTTGTTAATTTTCTTGGTTATTAATGTGATTCGTATAATTAATTTTTTATTTATTATTGTTATTTGATATGTTTCCTACTTAAAATGTAAGAAATTTAAGGAAAAATTAGACCAAATGTGACACCTGAGGGAAATTGACAATAAATAATAGTTTTAGGGGTGTGTTGAAATAAAATTTGATGGGAAAAATTGACAAAGGTACAAACTTAGGGAATATATTGTCTGAACAACCATATTTTATCCTAATTTATTTGTTTAACTTTTTTTATATTTATTTATTAATATTTTTAAAACAAATTGAACAGAAAATTAACAAATTGATTTGAATTGTAAACCTAAAAGGCCAAAACAAAAAATACAATAAACAAAATAAATTTGCAACCAAAACACATTGAAGCTCTTTGTATGTTTATCAAATTGAATTTTATAACTCCCATAATTTGATGATTAGAGCCGAATTGAAAGCTAAGCAGTAATCGAATTATGGAGATTCCTCGAAAAAATTGTGTGAGGCATCTATGGAGAATTTGTCACAATGGGCGAAAGTATGATGGTGCAAGGTTGCATGTAAGTAGAAGTCAAGAACTTATTTTTCCAATCATTGCTCCCCACATATAAGCATCATATTTATATCATTACATTTCGGTACATGTGCATCATAATGCACACATCATTGCTTTTAACATATAAGCTTCATATATGCATCACTATCTTTTGATACATGTGAATCATCATGCTCACATTGTCGCAACCGAAAAATGAGCATCATGTTTACATCGTTACCCCCGCACGCAAGCGCCATGTTACATCATTGTCTTTCGGAACATGTCTAGCCCCAAGCCTCTCGGCAACTAGCTATTACAAGTAGCCAACATGTACTTGCTTATACACTTTGACAACTACTCATGTGCTCTGTCACTAATTCATGTGCTCCTCCACTCATTCATGTGCTCCGCGTCCCACTAATTCATTACTAATTAATGCATTATAAATAATTAAATAGAGGGATTTGCGAGTAACTACATGAACAACTAGTAAGGGAGCACATACACCACATGAGCATAACAAAATCATTAAATAAGAGATTTCCAAAATAACACTTGTCAAGTAATTATTTGCAAATCCCTATGCATCTAGCCATTTGAAGCCCTCCATCTACTTAGATCAACTAAAACGTATTCGGTGAGATGATTGAAAATAATGAAACACTGTATGTCGACGATCACCGAAGCGGGAACAATAATGTGGTTTCATATGTTTCACATACTGGAAAAAAAAAAAAAGGGGCAATGTGACCACATACTAATACAACCCACTTGCATTAGTATGTGATTTACAAATTTAGCCTCTATAGTATTTTTCCCTAAAATAAAATAAAACAAAAGAAAAAGGATAAAATAAAATAAAACAAAAGAAAAAGGAAAAAAAGGGTAGGGTCCCACCGAACATGTTTAGAAACCTACTACCGAGATTGTTAGCTATGTAGTTAACATAGCATTAGTCTGATCTTCCTTTCTATATAATATTTCATGTTGGAGTAAGAGAGAACAAATCCTTATTTTTTGTTACAACGATATCAAGCTAGGGAGGGGGGAGTAGAAATATATATTGGAAATTAAGAACATTATCCTTTTTAAGATAAACAAAAGCAGTTTAATAAGTTAAACAATCCTTGTTAATAAACTATAATGAAGTCATCCTCATTTATATACCAATGAACACAAAAATGGCAATTTTGCTTGAATTGGAATTCAAGTAAAGGGTTATAAATTAATTAGGAAAAAGGGAAGAGATATTTTCAGCAAGTTTCTCCAAAAGAAGCAAGCCTAGCTATATGACATTGACTTGACCACCATATACAGCAACCTGAATTTGTGCCGACTTACTTTTAAGGTTTCCTAACCTCTGCGCGCAGCAAATGATCTGAGACTCTGAGGGGTGTGTGAAAAACTCAAGTTCAAGCTAGCTTCCTGCTCTTCTTGTCTTTTTTAATTATCTTAATTGTATATGTTGTATATAAAAAGAAGAGGAGCAAAACCCTTTTGTGAGACAGCCCCATATATATGCTAATTAATATTGCAAGCATGAACCATTGCCTTCTTCTTCTTCATTTGATCTTAGTAGGCCTTGCTGCTTGTGTAGTAAAAGGAAATGATGACCAAAGGGTACATGCAACTTTCTTTGTCAATTCTAGAATTCTATATATTTATATTATGCTTGATTGATGCCCATTTTTGTAATTATGATATATATATATATATGCAGAAGTTTTACATTGTGTATTTGGGAGATCACGTTGTGAATGAGGATTACTCTTCAGCTGCCAAAACACACATGCAAATCCTCTCATCTGTGAAACAAAGGTTTGGTTGATCACAGCAACTAATTATTAATATTTATGGATCTATATATATCCATCTTGCTGCACTTGCACGCACGAATGTAGGAACTTTTGCTTGCGTTGTATCATTTGATTGATGATGATCTTAATTTACATGGACTCTGCAGGTATGTTGATGCTCAAGAGTCCATGGTTTACAGCTATACAAAGAGTTTCAATGCATTTGCCGCTAGCCTTTCTAGTGAAGAAGCCAAAAAATTATCAGGTAAGTAATAAGTTACTAAATATCAATTATTTTGATGAATCAAAATTAAAAAATTAAAAATCTACATATCTACTTAATCAATGATTCAGATTCACGATTATAACGCAAAATATAGGGATGGACAGTGTTCTCACCGTGATCCCGAACCGGTATCACAAGCTACACACAACAAGATCATGGGACTTCGTTGGGTTACCATTGAAAGCTAGAAGAAGTTTAAAGGCTGAAAGTGACATAATTGTTGGTCTCTTTGATACAGGTTAAAAAATTATCTATATAGTACTTTCTCTTGCTTAATTATTATAATTTCTTAAACTTACGATGATAAAACTTTATTATTAAATATATTTGAATTGTTGATCAGGAATTACTCCCGAGTCCAAAAGCTTCAAGGGCGATGGTTTTGGTCCTCCGCCAGCAAAATGGAAAGGAACTTGTGGCCACTTTGCCAATTTCTCAGGATGCAACAAGTAAATTTATTTTAAGAATTACATAATTTTTGTAGATTTTGCATAATTTTCAATATTTATTATGTCTCATTTTTGAAAGAAAATGAGAGAATTGAATTTGTTACTAGTTTCTTTTATTTTATTTTATACAATGATATTGGGGGAGGGGATTACATTATATATACAATGAATATCGATATCACCTGACAAAAGTTGAATTCGAGACCTCCCATATACAACATATAGAGAGAAATATCACTAGGTCATAACACTAAGTGGCTGAATTTGTTATTAGTTATTACCACTAGTACATGCCATATTCTTGAATATTAATTTGTTGAAAGGCACCAATTGAAAAAATTTAAATTGACACCTATCTTTATATGCATGCATTTTTTCAATTTGGTCATTTATAGCAAGATCATAGGTGCAAAATACTTCAAGCTTGATGGCAATGACGACCCAGCTGACATCTTGTCTCCGGTAGACGTGGACGGCCACGGGACTCATACCTCGTCGACTTTAGCTGGCAACAAAGTCCCAAATGCCAGCCTCTTTGGCCTAGCTAAGGGTACTGCACGTGGGGCAGTGCCTTCGGCTAGGGTGGCCATGTATAAAGTGTGTTGGGCTAGCTCTGGCTGCACTGACATGGACATCCTAGCCGCCTATGATGCTGCCATACACGACGGTGTCGATGTCATATCCATTTCTATAGGTGGAGGGTCGCAAAATTATGTGAGAGATTGCATTGCAATAGGTGCATTTCATGCCATGAAGAAGGGGATTATTACTGTGGCCTCAGCTGGAAATGATGGGCCTAGTTTGGGAAGTGTTGTGAATCATGCACCATGGTTGGTGACTGTGGCCGCTAGTGGGATTGATAGGCAGTTCATTAGCAAAGTCCGTTTGGGAAATGGGAGGGATGTTTCAGTAAGTGATTTGCATTTAATTTCATTTAACCTTTTAAACGAAAATACTTGCATTTAATTTCGGTTAACTTTCTAAACAAAAATACTTGCATTCTACTCATATTCATAGGTCGGAGACATCTCATTCTTTTCTTTTCATTTAACGAATGTAAACTTATACATATATTATAATCGGAACCCTTCATTTTCTAAATCATAATTTTAAGATTATCATGTTTACAAATAGAAAGTTCTGGTACCTATATGTTACATATGAACTTCGATTTGGTTAATTTTTTGAATATATAATTGACCTTATTTATGATTTAGAAGATAAATTATGTCAATTACAAAAAATATAATAAAAAACTTCAAAATAAAAAGGATGAAGTGAAGAGATTCTCTACACTTAAGATGCAAGTATTTTCCAATTGACACTCTTTAACATATTCAAAATTTGGCTACTTTTCATAATTTCCAAATTTAATTGAATATGTGATACTATATGCGCGCAGGGGACTGGAGTGAGTACATTCAATCCGAAAAAATACTCATACCCTCTTGTTAGTGGGGTTGATGTAGCACAAAGCTCCCAAACCAAGGACAGTGCAAGGTATGCATGTATATATGTATATTATTATGGTTTTTCAGGACGATGGATGATGGATCACGTGACATATATAACAGGTACTGCATGCGAGATTCTTTGGACCCTAACAAGGTAAATGGAAAGCTTGTTTTCTGCAAGCTTGGATCTTGGGGAACAGATTCTGTTGTGAAAGGAATTGGCGGGGTTGGGACCATTCTCGAAGATGATCAGTTTCTTGATGCCGCTCAAATATTCATGGCACCAGGAACCATGGTGAATTCGACAGTTGGACACATCATTGATGAATATATACACTCAACTAGGTAATGATTAAAGAGATAATTACTCACAACCAGACTTATAACCAACCTATTCGCACTTCTCGTACTAAGTGGTTAGAGCGAGCTTTTATTTATGTGTGTTGTTTTATAGGTTGTACTGGATTCGATCCATTCAACTTTTTCTTTCACAACTAAGTACAATCCCATCTTTTTTAAGAATTGTGATTTTGCTCGTTTTCCGTTGAATTTGTTCTTAATGAAATTAAGAGTGTTTTATGGGATTAAGCAACTTAGAATTTAGGGTTTTAGAAAGTTTTGGGGAGAGTATTGGAGGGGTGTTTAGGTAGAGGTGGTGGTGGGAGAGCTTATGTCCCAAGGTTTTTAGTTCTTGGGTTTTATGCAGATCTTAAAACTTAAAAGCGCGCTAAAGCAATTAACTTGATATATTTTTTTAAAGCTTAGGTTTATTATATTCAATTTTAGATTTTTTTTACTCAGCGAACCATCTACACCCAACAAAATTTGAAAATTTTAATTTTTTTCTCATTCTACCCAACATTCATTCGAAAATATACCCTTTATTGAATAAATCTAAATTTTTTATACCACAATTTATCTTCCTACCCAAAAAAAGAAATCCCTTTGTTGTTTATTTATTTATTGGTATAGTTTGTGGTCATAATTAAGCACTATAGAAAGCCTCTCGATCCACAGTATAATCCACCATGGGTTTGGTTATAGTTTGTATCAATCTCTCATGGGTACGAAGCTTTTGATCCATTTGTGAAAATAAAAATATTGTTTTTGGCGTCAATACATAATAGTAGATGATCAAATTATGTATAGAATTTGAGAGGAAAAGAGTTTGTGAGTTTTGAGAGTGTTTGATCTACAACATAAGAGCAGGGTTTTTTTTTTTTTTGCTGAAATGGAGGCCGAAGCCAAACAAATAGACAAAGACACAACCAATCAGGTCATTAAAATAGATCGAGTCCGAGAGAGGCTTTGAAATTTTATTTTTACGAATTCGTTTGGGTATAAAAAGAAGTTCCTTATTTTTTTTAGACAGAGATTGTTGGAATTTCAAATTTATTGATAGAAATAATTTATAGTTGTTTATTACACTTTTTATCATTAGTTATCAAATTTCAAATTAAATTGTCCGTAAATGTCAACATTCTTGGATATATTTAAAACAAACGATGTGATGATGATACATTATGAGTAAACAAGTAGCTAATTATTTTAGAATTAATTATATATTAGTCTACTTTTTATAACCAACATTGAAAATAATTCATTTACTCATTATTTTCAAATCAGCATATTATCTTATTTTTTTTAATATTAATTTATTTTTCCAATATTACCCTTATAATTTAAATTCATATTATCTTCCTTTTTTAATACAAGAGATTCATAATATCGCAACTACTTTGTTTTTAATAAAATTTATTTGGGAAGTGTTTGAATTTGAAAAAGATTGAGTTTTCTTCTCTGCAAGTAGAAAACATATAATCTAATTTTAAAAAGTAAAAAACATATAATAGTACGTACAAATATAAAATACATATCCAAAAGGTTCATGGAATAAGCCTATTGGGTAGTAATTCCTTAGTAATGGTAGTAATTTTAAGGTAATACCTTCGATGAAATCATAATTTTGTAAAAATTAGGTTAATTTTATTTTTATTACAAACCTATGAAAGAGGTCGAAAACATTACTTATGAGTTAAATTAATTGAACCTATTTACACAGGTACACAAAATTTGATGACATGCCAAATGAGAAAATATATTTTAGATAGAGAAATTAACCAAATACCGGCTCATTACATAGAAAAACAAATATAATGTGACATGTTATGGAGGTATATAATAATATCAAATAAAAACACCTCCCTCACCAAAATCGAATAACTCAAAATCTTACATAATGAAACTACATCAAAATAAAAAAAGAAATCATTCATCTAAATTAGGTATATAAATAAATACCTGAAAATTATGGGCATCAACTGAACACAAAGAAAAGACTTAGGTTGAAGAAAACTAGAAGAAAATATAGGTAGCATATGATGAGGTTTCAAAATATATAGGATTTCTAGGCTACGTTTGGTACGCCGTATAAGGAACTGGATATGTTAATATAATACGAAACCGGTGTTTGGTACCACTCGTATTAACTAGCCACCAGATAAGTTAATACGGTTGTGTACCTTTATACGGTCATCACCCACTAAAATAATACCCTCAAAATTGATCGTATTAAATAGTTAAATGACTAGCAATCTTGAAAAGTAAAAATAATAATAATAATAATAAATAGTAATAATAAAAAAAATATTAATGATAATAATAAATTAATAATTAAATATATAGTAATAATAATATCAATAATTAATTAAAATAAATAATAATATATATAATTAATATTTATGATATATAGATATTTCTTATCAATTAGTATAATATAATCCGACCAGTATAATATAGTCGGAATTTTAATTCGGTAGAGCACCAAACGCCCGACTAAATAGTCAGTCTATCCAGTGGACAAATTAGTCTATCTGACTGAAATAGTCAGTACAATACGGCGTACCAAACGAGGTCCTACTAGGAGGAAAAATAGGGTTTTTTTTCTTTCTCTAAAACGATAAGTAGATTTTTTTTAAACAGATAAATTTGTTTTTTATTTTAATAAAGGATAACAATATACATTACTTAAATGACATGCCTTGTAATTTTTTAAAAACACATGACTAAAAAAATTGACATGGATTAAATAATCGTCAAAATCTAACGTGGATCTATAGTTACTGTACCTATTTGACTGTAGTTGACTGCTTTATATATTGAATTCTAATAAAAAAACCTATTTATAATTACCCCATTATTTTACAATATTTGTAGATCACCATCAGCAGTGATATACAAGTCTCAAGAAACAAAGAAACGTGCCCCATTTATTGCTTCATTCTCATCCCGTGGTCCAAGTCCAGGATCACAAAGAATTCTCAAGGTATCGACGTACTTGATTCAAATTCGAAATTTAAGACTTGTAATGGAAAACTGATGAACCACGAATGTATGTAATGCAGCCGGATATTGCAGCGCCGGGGATCAACATCTTGGCGTCTTACACGCTCAGGAAGTCACTCACTGGATTGCAAGGTGACACACAATTTTCAGAATTCACACTCATGTCTGGAACTTCCATGTCATGCCCACATGTTGCTGGAGCAGCAGCATATGTGAAGTCATTCCACCCCAAATGGTCACCAGCCGCAATCAGATCTGCCATCTTGACAACAGGTGGAACCTACTAATATAAATATATACGTGGTCTACAAATGTGCATTACATTGAAAAATTATCACTCTAACCCAAGGGTGATTCCGCCATAATATGCTTGTGACACAAGCTAGCTAGCCGCAATATATGCCCTTAACAGTCCTCAAATTCGTTCCCATATCTGATACTCACGTAATTTTATCACTCTGATTACAAGATGTGTTTAATTTTTGATGAAGCAAAACCGATGAGCCAGAGGGTGAATAGCGACGCAGAATTTGCATATGGTGTTGGTCAAGTGAACCCAACCAAGGCTGTGAACCCGGGCTTAATCTACGACATGGATGAGATGTCGTATATTCAATTTCTGTGCCATGAGGGCTACAGAGGGTCCTCATTAGCCCCTTTAGTTGGCTCCAAGTCCATAATAAACTGCTCCTCATTGCTTCCTGGGCAAGGCTATGATGCTCTCAACTATCCCACCATGCAACTTACCTTGAAAAGCAGCAAGCAACCAACAGTTGGTATTTTTCGAAGAATTGTGACCAATGTGGGACCGGCTAAATCCATCTACAATGCCACCATTAGAGCACCAAAAGGAGTTGAAATCATTGTGAAGCCAATGAGCCTGTCTTTCACTAGCATCTTGGAGAAGAAGACTTTCCAAGTTGTCGTGAAGGCGAATTCGATGGCCAGTATGCAGATGGTGTCTGGCTCCCTCGGGTGGAAGAGCTCGCGGTACATGGTGAGGAGCCCCATTGTTATTTACAGTCCTTGACGAGGTTGCTTGGACTTGAAGGTACCTCGTATATAGGAGAACTAATGAATGAAGGACCAAGTCCAAGAACAACGCAATGTCAAAAAAAAAAAAGTCCAAGAATAACGCTCTATCTCATGTAATTGATGAATTTAAAAAATAAAATGGGTATAGAAAGGAATTCGTCCGGCTCTACTAGAGATGTAAATACTTTTGTTTTCTTTCAAAAAATATTTGTATGCACTTGCGTTACTCATGTTATGAGTGTAATGCGTTCAATTACTAGTATTTTTCCAATTTTTTTCTTCACACTTTCTATAAAACCATTATACCTGGCGCTTAGAGATGAGGAAGGGCGTAGTAAGTAACGAAATACTTCACGAAATTGAAAATAAGCATAGACTCAGAGATTTCCGAATAGGTAAACCTTTTGAACTACTGCTTAATTTATGGGCATACAAGGGACAACCTGACGAACTAAAACTTCTTAATTCCTAGAGGTAAAATAAACGTCATTTCGGGTCCATGCCACTATTAGGCTATTGCAGGCATTGATGTTGCCTTACCTTGAATTCGACTCAAAGGAAGACTTTGGTGACAAGGCCATGAAAGGACCATCATCAATTGGTCATTTTTGTGGTCTACCCGCACTCTTTAATCTTTCCTTGGTTGGATTTGCAATCATTGTTTCTAGCATGCACCAATTCCTTTAAGAAGAAGACTAGACTACGAGTAGAGGCTCAGATCAATACAAACAAAAACTCTTGGCTCATATATTGCCGCTAGCGGCTAGCTAGCTCTCTCACCAAACCCACGCCATGATGCCAATCATGTCATGAACCCAACCCAACAAGCATCTCTCATATGGACCATAATGCAAGGCTGCAACCCACTTCCTTTTCGTATAGATTCTCTAAATCTAATCCTAATTCATTTTTCACACGTTGTAACGTAACCATCCGGCCGCCCCAACACTATAAACACCGCTAGTTCATGATTTAATTGATGAAATATTTTTTTTGCTTAAATAAATGATTCAGTTACTTGCACAAGTTCTGCACCAAAAGCCATTTGTTCATCCTCCTTTCTTTCCTATATAAAAATGGTTGTTTTTTTTTTTCTCTCTAGTTTTGACATGAATTAAAGGCGTGCACTTTTGAAGGAAAGAAAAGGTGGGAAGAGCTCAAACTGTCAACTTCAAGTCACTACTTGGCAATGGCATCTATAAAGAAGAAGCTTCTTTTCTTTCCTATATAAATCACTTCTGTAACTAGGCAATCTTCATCCCACATATCCTTTCTCTTTGTTGAGGCAAGTAAAACTAGATCCTAAAATCTCTTCGTATCTTGAGTAATGTACATTCACTGAGCATATTATGTGTCAATAGATGCGCTGATTAACAGCCAAAAATAATTGTAGTTTTTTGCTTATATTCCTTATTATTTGTTGACTAATCCTTTTTTTTCATTTCACAGCTACCATGATCCTCATTGGAACAGTCTTGCTGTTCTTGGTCTTCATGGCTACAAATAAAATTGCTTTAATGGAAGAGCATCATACATACATAATTCACATGGACAAGACCAAAATCACGGATTCAAATCATCAAAAATACTACCAAGCAGTGATAGATTCGATCGCGGAAATCTCATCTCAACAAGAAGATGAAGAAGAAGAAGAAGACGGAAGAACACCAACTCCTCCTCAGCTCCTTTACATCTACAAAACGGCTTTATCAGGTTTTGCAGCAAAGCTATCGACCAGTCAACTCAAATCCTTGAAACAAACCGATGGCTTCCTCTCCGCTGAGCCTGATGAATTTCTTTCTCTCCATACCACGCACACTCCTCAGTTTCTCGGGTTACAGAATGGCAAAGGACTGTGGGATGCTCCAAACTTGGCCTCTGATGTAATCATTGGCCTTGTTGACACAGGAATCTGGCCAGAACATGTCAGCTTCAAGGACTCCGGCGTGTCCCCGGTCCCCTCTCATTGGAAAGGCACTTGTGAAGAAGGCACAAAGTTCAAAATTTCAAATTGTAACAAAAAATTGATTGGTGCAAGAGCCCTTTTCAAAGGGTATGAGGCTATTGTTGGTAGAGTGAATGAGACCGAAGATTTTCGATCTCCCCGGGACTCAAGAGGGCATGGAACTCACACTGCTTCAACTTCAGCTGGTAACTTTGTGAACCATGCAAGCTTATTCAACTTGGCACAAGGGTCAGCCAGTGGGATGAAGTATACGGCGCGAATTGCAGCATACAAGGCCTGTTGGACATTGGGATGTGCCAACTCTGATGTAATGGCGGCTATTGACATCGCTGTTCAAGATGGGGTTGATATTTTGTCACTCTCATTGGGAGGCTTTTCTAAGCCTTTTCACAAAGACAACATTGCCATAGCTTCATTTGGAGCCATCCAACATGGAGTTTCTGTTTCGTGCTCAGCTGGAAATTCAGGCCCTTCTAGTGTCAGCAATGCTGCACCTTGGATCATGACAGTTGGAGCTAGCTACACTGACAGGAGATTTCCCACCGCAGTGAAACTTGGAGATGGACAAATTTTTGAAGGGTCGTCTCTATATTCCGGAAAGAAAATTAAGCAATTGTTGCCACTTGTGTATAATAGAACAGCTGGAAGCCACGGCGCAGAGTTTTGCTCTGAAGGTAAGCTCTCAATACTTTTACTGATATGATCATTCTACACTCATAATAACCTTATACGGTAATTCTGATATTTCACAATTTATTTCAATAGGCTCGCTTGTCAAAAAGTTTGTAAAAGGAAAGATTGTGGTTTGCGAGTGGGGATTATACACGCGAACAGGGATTGGAGAGCAAGTGAAGAGGGCTGGTGGAGCTGGAATGATTTTACTCAACAGCGAAAGTGAAGGTGAAGAACTTCTTGCTGATTCTCACATTTTGCCAGCAACATCTGTTGGAGCTTCAGCTGCTAAGGCCATAAGGAAATATGTAGCCTCAGCAGAGAAACCCTCAGCATTGGTTGTGTTCCAAGGCACCGTCTATGGGAACCCCGCGCCCGTGATGGCAGCGTTTTCATCTAGAGGGCCAAGTTTTTATGGACCGGACGTGATCAAGCCGGATGTGACTGCACCAGGTGTGGACATTTTGGCTGCTTGGCCACCCAAGGTCAGCCCAAGCATGCTTAAAAGTGATAAAAGAAGTGTGATTTTTAACATAATTTCAGGCACTTCAATGTCATGCCCTCATGTTAGTGGCTTAGCCTCACTTCTCATGTCATTGCACAAAAATTGGTCACCGGCAGAAATCAAATCTGCCCTAATGACCACAGCTTATACACTAAACAACAGAGGAGGCCCAATTGCTGATTTTGGGTCAACAAGTTCTCAATCAGCTACACCTTTCGCGTTTGGTTCGGGTCACGTTGACCCAGAAAGTGCTGCTGATCCAGGCTTGGTTTATGACATTACAACAGAAGACTACCTACTTTATTTGTGCAGCTTGAATTACAACTCTTCCCAAATAGCTCTTTTCTCCAAGGGGGACAATTTTACTTGTTCTAGTAAATCAGTTCTTCAGCCCGGCGACTTGAATTACCCTTCGTTTGCGGTGGTTTTTAACAAAAATTCAAGGAATGAGAGTGTAACATACAAAAGGACAGTGAAAAATGTTGGTAGTAATAATGTTCCTAGTACTTATGCAGTTCAAGTGAAAGAGCCTATTGGAGTCTCAATAAATGTTGAGCCTAGGAAATTAAGTTTCAAGAAGATGGGTCAAAAATTGAGCTACAAAGTGAGCTTTATTGCATTAGGAGGAGCAGCATTGACCAATTCATCCTTTGGATTATTAACTTGGGTGACTCAGAAATATAGAGTTGGAAGTCCCATAGCAGTAATTTGGTTGTAATTTGTGGGGATATTGCTATTTAAGGACTATATATTTGTTTGGGTAGATTACATTTTGCTCCCCTCCCCTTTAATTACATGCCAAGTTTCGATTTAGCACTCATCTATCAAAACTTTACACTTCAATCTCATCATCAAATTTCTTACTCAAATCAGATTGTAATAGAGGTGCAACTTTCAAAGGGTTTTGCTCTGGGTTCGGGTTGGCTCAACTCATAAGATTGAACTCACGGGTTTAACTCAAAGATTCAAAGTTATATCATTCAATAGGAAAATTTCAACATTTCTCAATGATTTGAAGCTCAAGTATTCTTAATTTATGTAATTTTTTCCCATAATTATCATAATTATTGCTAGAAAATAAACAAATAAAATTGAAAATTGGTTAGGGCCAATCAACACAGGTTTAAGCAGTATTGGAATTACATGTATGTTTAAATGAACTCTTAGTCTAAAATTATGTTGGTCGGGTTTGGATGAGTTGCGTCAATGAGTTCACTTATAATTTAAAACTATGTCCAATCGAGTTAAAATCCGAATTAGGAATGAACGGATTTAGATTGACCCAATTTTTAATCATTAAACCCTTGTAAAATCTCAGCTCAATGTCAGTGCATAAATGAAGGGGTATAATGCAAATATAAGAACTTGAGTGGAATCAATTTGAAATTTGGAAACCACATGCGAAAAAGTAAAATAAGAAACCCAAAAACCAACCAGTGTGAGTCAGCTGATGATTATCAACTAATTCTATAACCGAACCCCCAACTGTCTCCATCTCCAAGCCCAGTAATTTTCCCGCCAAAATACTCTGTTACCTTGTCTCCAAGAAACAGAGAAAGTCTTTCTCTCTGTGTAAATGGAGTCGTCGTTCGATTTTCTTATCTCTCTTTCTCGTCTGAGAGATGCTTTGGAACCATTCGACGGCATGCCGTTCGCCTCCAAGTCTCATGTGATGGCCGTCTCAGAAGTGGAGGGAGTGACATTCATTTCAACCAGAAACATCCCCATGGAAGATGCCCTCATATTGCCGAGGTTTGCCATGGCGCTCCGCATCAGACCTGCAGCCTTCCAATCGTTTCACTGCCGCCACAACATCAGCCTTAAATTCGACTTTCTTGAATTGTTTGACCATCTCCTCATTGATGGCTACAATGATGATATTGTCGCCATCTCCTGCTATAGAAACCGAATCCAAATTTACTCTCAGATCATTTCTCCAGGTCACTACTTATATAATTTCTTTCATTTTAATTTCAACTTTATGATGATTCTGGTTGGTTTTTGGAGATTCTGACATTGACCCTTTACAACTAATTTACCAATTTGTTTGAAAGATCTCTTCCTTTTCGCTTTTTAATTTGATGATCTTGCTTCTAGGTTAGTTTATCTTTATCATCTTCTTCTTTTTCAAGTTTATGATTATTCTAGTTTCTTTCTGGAACTTCTGAAATCGACCTATCTTACTAATTTACCATTTTGTAATTTGATCTTGTTTCTGGGTTAATTAGTCATCCGTTTCTTGGGGTTTATTCTTTTTTCAAATTTATGATAATTCTATTTGGTTTTTGGAAATTCTGAAACGATCCATCTCTCTATAACTTACCATTTTCTATCAAAGATCTCTTCTTTTTCGCTTTGTGATTCGGTCTGAATAAAAAAAAGAAAAGAAATCGAATCTTGCTTCTGGGTTTCTGTGTTTAAACGTTGATGAATAAATGAATGATTGTCCTACATGCAGGGCTCTCATTACTAACTCCGGGCATGAGGACGCTGCAAATTCCATTGGCTTTAAGGATCAGAGGACCACCTACAGTGAGCATGTTTCTACCGGAGCTCGAATATCTCCATGAAGTCAGGGTCGGCCTACCTTCAATCCGGTTTCAGCAACTTTTCGCCAACGAGCGCCTCGATACTCGCTTGCTAGGTACAACATTTTCCAGTTCTGACTTGTTTTAAATTTTAATCTTAGATTTTCTGAAATTGATGAAGTTAGCAAGCGTTTTGGTGTCTTCATCGCGCAGTTTATTTCAGCATCACAAACACTCAAGTTTCAGTCAATTTTAATGGAGCGATGCAGGGTGTTTTCACCACAGAGGTAGCAATCACTTAATTCATTCTTACTTTTTTTGAATTTCTGATTGATTGTATATTTGTGGATGTGGTGCTATATATATATATATATATATATATATATATATGTAGGGGATTGATAGATGTATACATATATATACATATATGTAGGGGATTGATAGATGTTTAATCGAAGGTCCAATTGGGGAAGATCCATTCAACTTTACATTTGGTGTGTTTTCGACAACGGCAGTGATTCAGGCTTGCAATATGTCGTCGAACATGGTGTGGCTGATGGCACAGTTCAATGGCCCATCTGTGTTGCTCAAATGCCCTGTGCCTTCACTTGGCAGCCTCTCGTTCTACCACTATGACTCTTTCCACTGGTGGTTCATGAATTTAAGTGATGCGGAACAGCTTCACTTGCCACCCATGTAATACTTGCACAGCAAGTAATGTTTTTCTTCTGTGTCTTGCAACTCCTATTATGTACTTAACCCAAAATGTCCCAAATCACTCATCATCAAACTTCTTTTTCCCAAAAAATAGAGATAAATTGAGGTAGATCGAGCTGCCACAAGATCATCCTTTTTATTTGAACAATCAATACATACTTCTTGCAAGTTAATTTCATATAATTTGAAATGGGGTCAACTCAGTTACATATATAGTTGCACTGCAAGTTATGATATTGTCTTGTGTGTTGTAAGTAAAACAAGCTAGCCATATGCTTGAACAATAACAAATGAAAGCATATCTTCATATACTATATCTTGAGATGATAAACTACCGATATTGAGGGAATGAGCAATTTGAATCAGCTTGTTTGTCACATAAAAACTTACATTCGAATCAGGTCATGCTTAGTCAACCATAATTTTACAATGGTCATCACCGGCCACCATGCAACCCCACAATCATCTCTACCACCGCATCCTCCATCATCACCTCCCATATTATATATTGCGTCAACACCATCTCTACCATTATCAACGTGATCGACCACTACTTCCACCACCACTCCACAACCACCTCCACCACCATCACCATTACCCCAACCATTACCTTCACCACCATCAATACCGACCACTACATCCACCATCATCACCATGCACCACGATGTACCACCCCACACCAAAGGCAGAGGCTAGTTAGGGCTGGACTGTGCTGTAGCACAGCCAATATTTGGGGAGAAAAAAATAAAATGTTATTTTATGTGTGTAATTATAAAAAAAATTAAAACTAGCCCAGCCTTTTTTTAAAGAAAATAACTCACATCAATGTGCATTTTAGTCCTCTAATTAAGATTTAGAAGTTAGAATATTACTCTCTTCCCAAATTCCTTTCTAAATTCTAAGCTTTGTTTAATTTTCAAGTTCACTTTAATTAGAAAAAAATTTCTCCTGCGTTTTATTAAATTATTTTTATTATTATTATATTGTTTTGATTTAGGGAAGTGGAACGTGTTAGATTTTGGGAATATTTGTTAATATTTGTCTATATATGATTGAACGTTCTTGATTTATAATATTTACTTGCATTTTTTTAGGGAAAAAAAAAACTCTATAATAGGCGGTAAAATTTATAATAATCTAGGCCTGAGAAATATTAGACAATCCCTATAAAAATTCTGGCTCCGTCCGTTGCCCCACACCCACCTCTACCACCATCACTATCAATCATTAATTAACGCCACCATCGCCCAACTTGCCAACTCCAATCGGTGGCTTTGTATCAAACATAATTACGAATGCACTTTTTTTTTTTTATGTATATGTGTAGATGCCATGTGTTTTTTGTTCGATAAAAATTCACGATTTTGAAACATTGATTTCTATTAATTTAAATTCCATAGTATTAGAATTACCTAGGATAAATGACGCCTAACAAATGCAGTGTGATTGTGCAGGTGGCATTTATCCAAAATTTCCATATTTAAACCCTATATTTTGGTGATCTTACTTGTGATTATATTTCTCATAAAACTGATCACGTAAGATTTATGAATAAAAATATGATACGAGGAGTAGCATTTTTTTATTTGTTTGGGTAAAATTAGATTTTGCTCGCCTCCCCTTTAATTACATGCCGAGTTTCAATTTAGTACTCATCTATTAAAACTTTACACTGCAGTCTCATCATATCAGATTGTACTAGAGGTGCAACACGGACGGGTTGGACTATGGCATGGGTTTTAAAGGGTTTTGCTTTGAGTTCGGGTTGACTCAACTCATAAGATCGAACTCACGGGTTTAACCCAAAAATTCAAAGTTATATCATTAAATAGGCAAATAATCTCAACATTTCTCAATGATTAGAAGCTCAACTATTCTCAATATTTTATATAATTTTTCCATGATTATCATAATTATTGTTAGAAAATAAACAAATAAAATTGAAAATTAGTTAGGACCAATCAATATAGGTTTAAGGAGAATTGGAATTATATGTGTGTTTAAATGAACTTTTAGTGGTTGGATGAGTTAGGAATTCAACCCAATCCAACCAGACAAATACTCGGGGTGAAGTTGAGTTGAGTTAAGTTACGACGGTGAATTTACTCATAATTTTATACCATATATGATCGAGTTAAAAGTCGAATTAAGCATGAAAAGGTTTAGATTGGCTCAATTTTTAATCATTAAACCCTTGTAAAATTTCAGCTCAATGTCAATGCATAAATGAAGGGGTATAATGCAAATACAAGAACTTGAGCGGAATCAATTTGAAATTTGGAAACTACATGGGAAAAAGTGTAAAATAAGAAACCCAAAAACCGACCAGTGTGAGTCAGCTGCTGATTATCAATTAATTCTATAACCGTACCCCCAACTGTCTCCATCTCCAAGCCCAGTAATTTTCCCGCCAAAATACTCTGTTACCTTGTCTCCAAGAAACAGAGAAAGTCTTTCTCTATGCGTCAATGGAGTCGTCGTTCAATTTTCTTATCTCTCTTTCTCGTCTAAGAGATGCTTTGGAACCATTCGACGACATGCCGTGCGCCTCCGAGTCTCATGCGATGACCGTCTCAGAAGTGGAGGGAGTGACATTCATTTCAATCAGAAACATCCCCATGGAAGATGCCCTCATATTGCCGAGGTTTGCCATGGCCCTCCTCATCAAACCTAGAGCCTTCGAATGGTTTCACTGCCGCCACAACATCAGCCTTAAATTCGACTTCCATCAATTGTTTAACCATCTCTTCTTTGGAGGCTACGATGATGATATTGCCGCCATCTCCAGCTATAGAAACCGACTCCAAATTGACTCTCAGATCATTTCTCCAGGTCACTACTTATATAATTTCTTTCATTTCTATTTCAATTTTATGATGATTCTGGTTAGTTTTTGGAGATTCTGAAATCGACCCTTTACAACTAAGTTACCATTTTGTTTCAAAGATCTCTTCTTTTTCGCTTTGTAATTTGATGATCTTGTTTCTGGGTTAGTTTATCTTTATCATCTTCTTCTTTTTCAAGTTTATGATTGTTCTACTTTGTTTCTGGAAATTTTGAAATTGACCAATCTTACGAATTTACCATTTTGTAATTTGATCTTGTTTCTGGGTTAGTTATCAGTTTCTTGGGGTTTATTCTTTTTCAAATTTATTATAATTCTATTTGGTTTTTGGAAATTTTGAAATTCGATCCATCACTCTAGCTTACCATTTTCTATCAAAGATCTCTTCTTTTCGCTTTGTGATTCCGTCTGAAAAAAAAAAACTTTGAATCTTGCTTGTTGCTTCTGGGTTTGTGTGTTAAACGTTGATGAATAAATGAATGATTGTCCTACATGCCTCTCATTACAAATTCTGGGCATGAGGGTGCAGCAAATTCCATTGGCTTTAAGGATCGGAGGACCACCTACAGTGAGCATGGTTCTACCTGAGCTCGAATATCTCTATCAAGTCAGGGTCGGCATACCTTCAATCCAGTTTCGACAACTTTTCGCCAACCAGCCCCTCGATACTCGCTAGCTAGGTACAACATTTTTCCAATTCTGACTTGTTTCAAATTTTTAATCATAGTATTTCTGGATATTGATGAAGCTAGCAAAAGTTTTGGTGTCATCATCGCAGTTCATTTCAACATCACAAATACTCAAGTTTCAGTCAATTTTAATGGAGCGATGCAGGGTGTTTTCACCCAGAGGTAGTAATCACTTAATTCTTACTTATTTTGTTTGAATTTCTGATTGATTTATTGATTGAATATTTGTGGATATGGTGCTACATAAATATATGTAGGGGGTTGATGGATGTTTAATCGAAGGTGCAGTTGGGGAAAATCCATTCAACTTTACATTTGGTGTGTTTTCGACAAGGGCAGTGATTCAAGGTTGTAATCTGTCGCCGGACATGGTGTGGCTGATGGCACAGTCCAATGGCCCATCTGTGGTTCTCAAATGCCCTGTGCCTTCACTTGGCAACCTCTTGTTCTACCACTATGACTCTTTCCTCTGGTACTGGTTGCCGAATCTAAATGAGGAACAGGTTCACTTCCCACTCATGTAATACTTGCACTGCAAGTAATGTTTTTCTTCTGTGTCTTGCAACTCCGATTATGTACTTAACCCAAAATGTCCCAAATGACTCATCATCAAAATTCTTTTTCCCAAAAAATAGAGATAAATTGAGGTAGCTACATGCCTTAAGATCATCCTTTGTATTTGAACAATCAATACATACTTCTTGCAAGTTTCATATAATTTGAATTGGAGTTAACGATCCATTAAATATATATTTATACTGCATGTTAATTATGTTATTATTTTGTGTGTTGTAAGTAAAACAAGCTAGCCATGCTTGAACAAGAACAAATGAAAGCATTTCTTCATATGCTATATCTAGGGATGATAAACTACAGATATTGAGAGAATAAGCAATTTGATCCGGCTTGTTTGTCACATAAAAACTTAGATTCGAATTAGGTCATGCTTAGTTGAGCACAATTTTACTATGGTCATCACCACCATGCAACCCCATAGTCATTGCTACCACCGCATCCTCTACCATCACCTTCCTTATTATATATTGTCTTCAATACGTACACCTCTATCATTATCACCGTGACCACTATTTCCACCACCACCCCACAACCACCTCCATCATCATCACCATTACCTCAACCATTTTCTTCACCACCATCAATACTAACCACTACATCCACCATCATCGCCACCACGATGTACCACCCCACACCCACCTCTACCACCATCATTATCAATCACTAATTAACGCCACCATCGCCCAATAACTTGCCAACACCAATCGGTGGCTTTGTATCTAACATAATTACGAATGTATTTTTTTTATGTATATATATATATATATATATATACATGTAGATATTGCCACGTGTTTTTTAATCGATAAAAAATCACAATTCTGGAACATTGATTCCTATTAGTTTAAATTCCTTAATTTTAGAATTACCTAGTATAAATGGCGCCTAACAAATGCAGTGTGATTGTGCAAGTGGCATTTATCCAAGTGATCGTACTTGTGATATGGCAGTGGATCATTGGCCGGACCTTTTAGTCAAATGCAACCTAAACATAGTTGAAAAAATCATCCAGCCCTTGTGATTTTCCACAACAAAAAATTACCTTTACTTTTTTGTTTGTTCAAATATATGTATTTCTGTATAGGTGGATCATAATTTTAATTTTTAAAAGAAAAACACACAATGCGAAAAGTAATTGAAATATCCATTATATATAGCATAACGCTATTGGAATGTTGAAAAACAAAGCATTAACTCATGCCAATTACTTAAAAGATTTAATCGCTCCAATGGGAATGTTGGAAAGGTATTCCTTAATTGGCATCTTAAATTGACAAGAGCAAATTTCTCAATTCATTCTCACCATTTGTTTTTTCTTTCATATCTAAAATCTCGGTTGTAGAATATCATTGTTAAAAAGAATACAATTTTAATTATTTATTTTATAAGAAATCTGTAACTCAAATTATTAAGAACATTTTTCCAATAATGTAATAAGAATAATACTACAATTTCAAGTGATTTAACTTGTCATCATTTAATAATACTAGGATTTAGTTATATTTTTTTTCGCTTATGAATGAGAAGTTTCAAATTCTGTTCCTATAAATGAGAAGTTCTATTATCGAAAAATAATGCCTAATTTTTTCAAAATAAATTATTCCTAATTTTTCCCAAAATTACATTATTCCTAATTTTTCCAAAGCACTTTGTTCTGTTTTTAAGTAAATAATAACGCGTTATTTAAATATTTTGGTAATGTAGCGCGTTTTTCACTTCGTACTTCTCGAAGAAAAGAAATTGAATGCGAAATACGTTAACGTACGTCAACTAAACGCCGCCGTTCTCCTGATTGGGCGAAATACCTTCACGGTGACGTCAATTGAAGAAAATATGAAATACGAAAGCGCAAGTCTGCTGTTGATGTGGCCGTGGCGCCTACAGCCTAATCCAACCAGAATCTCCCACGTGGATGGCAACCGGCTGAAACTGGAACTTCACGTTGTCAAACACGCAGAAGAAATCATATGAAGAAGATTTTGATCTGAGAAAGTCCAGCTTCTTCCCTTCTTCAATTTTCCTTTTTTCTTCTTCTGCATTTACTTCGAAGGTTCTTGCTTCATCAAACTCGACAAGGTAAAACCTCTCTCTAGTTTTTCTGGGATTCTAGAGCTCTCTGCTTTTTGGGATTTTCTAACTGTTATATAAAACCATAATTCCATTGGGCTCTTCCTAGATTCTTTGTGTATAATATATTTCCCACTAGAAATCAAAACCCTTTTAATCTTTTGGTGTATCAACTTTCCTCTTTCTTAAAAACTCAATTTTAGGTCCAAATTGTAAACCCTCGTACTATAAAGATCCAATTTTTAGGACCCAATAGAAATTTCCTTGAAAACCCTTCAAGCTGGTGCCTTTCTGATCTTGATAGCAAGTTTCAATTTAATCAGTTACTGTTAATTAGAAGTTAAGAAACTCAAATTGAGAGCAAATGGATAATAATGGTTCTTCCTCACCATACCCATACCCATACCCATATCAGAATCCTTATCCCTACCCTCATCAGCCTCCTGGTCAATACCCTCCACCTCCAGATCAATACCCTCCACCTCCAGATCAACACCCACCTGCTCAATATCCATATCCACCTTATAACAATTCATATCCTTATCCATATTCATACTCACCATCACCTTCCCCTCATTCAAGCCCTCTAGACTATAACCAGCCTCCCTATCCATATCCCTACCCTTCGGCTCGTCCAATTGCCCATAGTGGACCTCTTCCAACCATTCAACAGCATAGCAGTTTCAAGTATGGTGCTTCCCAGTACCATTACCAACAGTCTGGGGCTTACCCGCCTCCCGAAAGCCCCCATCAATCCCCTCTGCACCCCAGTAGATTCTCTAGTCATCAACGGCACGATAGCTGTCCTGTAGGAATTGGAGGGGCTTCGTTTCATGATAATGTTGCAGAGCCTATGCCTCCTCACTCTTCTGCTTACCCGCCCTTGGATCAGATTTTGGGTAATATGCATTTGTCTGAGAATCAACCACCTGAACCCACTGCGCCCCCATCACCTTCGGTGCAACAACCAGTGTTAACCTCAACTCCAAGTAGTGCAAGGTATGATAAGCAAGGGGAGTTCTATGGGTATCCTAATAACTCATTTTCAAGTAGTTGGGAGATGTCATATTCAGGTGAGATTGAAACACCGAGTCATTCATCTTATACCCATTCAAGTTCGTTTAACGGGTCTCAACATAGCCAGAGTTTGCAGATTGTTCCACTGCAGAATAAAGGGTCTTTGAAGGTTTTACTTGTACATGGGAATTTAGACATTTGGGTATATGAAGCGAGAAACCTTCCAAATATGGACATGTTCCACAAGACTTTGGGAGATATGTTTTTGAGATTGCCAGGGAGTGCAAGCAGCAAGACGGAGGGGCAGTCTAGCCGCAAGATTACCAGTGATCCATATGTTTCAATTTCAGTTTCAAATGCTGTAATTGGGAGGACATACGTGATTAGCAATTCTGAATTTCC
The DNA here is from genome assembly GCA_037349345.1 of Oemleria cerasiformis. NCBI lineage: Eukaryota > Viridiplantae > Streptophyta > Magnoliopsida > Rosales > Rosaceae > Oemleria > Oemleria cerasiformis. The sequence goes on along the minus strand of JAZGTL010000007.1, from coordinate 31,215,928 downwards.
TGTTTGGAATCAACATTTCAATGTTCCAGTAGCACATAATGCTGCTGAAGTGCATTTTGTTGTTAAAGATAGTGATCTCGTGGGGTCCCAGTTAATCGGAGTTGTGGCAATTCCAGTGGAACAGATTTACTCGGGAGCAAGAATTGAGGGAATTTATCCCATCTTGAATACTAGTGGGAAACAATGTAAAGCTGGTGCTGTCCTCAGACTTTCAATTCAGTACCTTCCAATTGACAAATTGAGCGTTTATCACAACGGAGTTGGGGCAGGTCCTGAATATTTTGGAGTTCCCGGCACTTATTTTCCTCTTAGAACAGGTGGAAGAGTAACCCTTTATCAGGATGCCGATGTCCCTGATGGGTCCCTTCCGAACTTGATGTTAGATGGGGGGATGCCATATGTGCATGGGAGATGTTGGCATGACATTTTTGATGCAATACGTCAGGCCCGCCGTTTAATTTACATTGCTGGGTGGTCAGTTTGGCACAATGTTAGACTAGTTCGGGATGCTAGTGGTCCATCAAATTGCACCATAGGGGATCTTCTGAGATCCAAGTCGCAAGAAGGAGTGAGAGTGCTGTTGCTTGTTTGGGATGATCCTACTTCAAGGAGCATTTTGGGTTATAAAACAGTAAGTATTCGGTGACTTTTCATAATTCTTTGGCTATTTCTATCAAGGGACCATGGTTCTAAAACTTCAGTCGCTATTGTGAAATTCTTGGATGTAAGTCCTTTTACTTTAGTTTACATTAACATCTCAAAAAGTCTAATGTTGCAATTGACTATTGAGAAATGAATGCCGGAAGTTTCCTATCATGATAAAGTGGTTTAGATGAGGGCAACTGAATTTTTTGATAGGTCGCTTATTTTCCCTTTTAAGTTCTAACTGGAAAGGTTTGTTGTATGTATTTTCAATTGACATAGGAACTTATTTGTTGCAGGATGGAATTATGCAAACCCATGATGAGGAAATTCGCCGGTTTTTCAAGCACTCTTCAGTGCAAGTGTTGCTTTGCCCTCGCACTGCTGGAAAACGACATAGCTGGGTCAAGCAAAGGGTTAGGCATAATTAAGAATTTTATGAATATTGTTATGTTTCATTCTCTTTACTTAGCGCCTGTTTGGTGGTGATTATTTTTGGGCCAAAAGTGTTTTTAAAAGAATATAAACACTTTTGTCTTGAATTTAGAGCCTTTGGCTAAAATTCAAAAGTGTTTTTAATGGGAGGCAAAATCACCTAAAGTGATTTTATTGAGAATCATAAATACGGTGTTTCTTGGTGAAAGTAATTTTCATCAAAAACACGCGAATCACTTTTTCTGAGTTTAATGAAAGACCCAGTTCGAGCCTGGGCAACGTTATTTGGCTGTTTTTTTTTGAACTTTTTGGTTGTCCATATCTCTCACGCCCTCATATCTCCATCTTCCCCTTATCTCCTTGCTCAGACTATCTCCAGATTCTCTTCCTCCCCTCACAAATCTGTGACAATTTTGTCAACCATAATTAAATGATTTGCATATATTTATGAATATGAATAGTGCAGTGAAGTTTTAATATGAATGATTTGCAACCATCTCCAGATTCTCAACCATCTTTAAAATTGGGTTGCTCAGTTTTGGCTTGTTTGGATTTGAACAGTGCAGTGAATTTTTAATTTCGACTCTCTTCCTCCAGATTCTCAACCACAGTGCAGTGAAGTTTTAATATGCAATGATGATGAAAAAAAGGGGGAAAAATTAATTAAAATCACTTTGTTTAATAACCAGCCAAATGCCATCATAATCTCTATGTGGAGTGTAAAAATACTTTTCATGTTGGTAGCCAAACAGCAAACTGATTGTATAAGTGATACTGCTAAAAACACTTGTGAGTAAAAACAATTATACAGAAACGATACCAAACGGGCCCTTAATATTGTTTATCTAAATCTATTTTTTATTCTCTTCGTTATAGTATTTTCTGACCATGATTTAATTCTTAAGTTGGTTCCTGTTTTTTTTTTTAGGATTTCTTTGACTTTATAGTTTTACAAAGTTTTGGAAATTTCATAGCATTCACAGTTTATTGTAGTTTTCAGAAACATCAGCATATCTAAGGCCTTCTTTTTTCCTATTAGTTTCAAACTAAGCAGTTGAGTGATTAATTTCACACTTATTTTTTAAAACTAGAATGAATCCGCAGGAAAGCATTTCACAAGTTCATTCTTCTGCACTTGCCTTCCAGGGAGCAAAAAGTTGACTTCCAGGTCATGAAGATAATAATTTTTATAAATCTTCTTAGACTTTCCTTCCTCTGAGGGGCTTATAATGAATTTTTATATTTTAATATTGAAAGGGGAATGACAGATCAATCATGATTGCCTAGAAGCTTTTATTTTATATTAGCTGCTGTATACTGACCTCAATTAGCTGAGATTGAGGATTAACTGATTTAGTAATATAATTGCTTTTAGTGTATATGTCTCATGCTATTCCACTAAATTCCACTAAATTCCACATTTTTTGTCTTTGTTGTGCAATGTTTTTCATTGAATTGCTTCCTATATTTCGGATTTCAGGAAGTTGGGACGATCTATACTCACCATCAGAAAACTGTGATAGTGGACACTGACGCTGGCCATAATAAGAGGAAAATCGTGGCCTTTGTTGGAGGACTTGACTTATGTGATGGTCGGTATGATACTCCACATCACCCTCTATTTAGGACGTTACAAACAGTGCATAAAGATGACTATCACAATCCAACATTCACGGTAATTGAATTACATTCTCTTTCTAATTACAAAGTTATGAGAAAATTTGTATTCATCACAAAATAATAGATAATTAATGCTAACCTCGGAATCATTGTCATCAATTTAAGTTTTTGTTTTTCTCCAAGGCTAAATTGGAGTAGCCGTCCCTGAACTTTACCATAATTTTAGCAACCGTCCCTAAACTTCAATATTAGTGCCCGCCGTCCCTGAACTTTACTATAATAGTTGAGTTAGTACCTCTATCAAAAATTCAAACGAAATCCGTTAAAAAAAAAGGGCAAAATCATCCCTGAATTTTACCATAATTTTAGCAACCGTCCCTGAACTTTACTATAATAGTTGAGTTTGCCCTTATTTTTAACGGATTCCATTTGAATTTTTTATGGAGGGACTAACTCAACTATTGTGGTAAAGTTCAGGGACGGGGGATACTAATGTTGAAGTTTAGGGACGGTTGCTAAAATTATGGTAAAATTAAGGGACGGTTACTCCAATTTATCCCTTCTCCAATATACATTCGTACCATTCATCTGTTTACGAGTTTTTCTCCGCTATTTATCTATATGGTTTTATCTCTTCAAAGGGTAGCACTGTTGGTTGTCCAAGAGAACCATGGCATGACTTGCACTCTAAACTTGACGGTCCAGCAGCATATGATGTTCTGACCAACTTTGAAGAACGCTGGTTAAAGGCTTCCAAACCACATGGGATGAAAAAACTGAAAAAAAGTGCATATGGTGATTCTTTGCTCAGGTTAGAACGGATTCCTGACATCATTGGAGCATCTCATGCTGCTTCCACTAGCGACAACGATCCTGAAACTTGGCATGTTCAGGTAATAGTGTCGGAACTGATTATTGAGGTTTCCCTTGAAATGGCTTTCAACTGGTAAAGGGAAAAGTAACCTATTGAATGTTAGTGCAGGAGGAATTTTTTCCTCGGTAAAGTAACCTATTGATTATTTGTTCAGTTACAAATGAATTTTTTTTCCTGGTGTTTCACCTATGCAGGTTTTTCGTTCAATTGACTCAAATTCTGTTAAAGGTTTCCCGAAGGACCCAAAAGAAGCAACAAGCAAGGTAAAAGGACATTTACTGATAGTTTTCTATCTTCTGTGGTCATTTGGAAGTTAATATTCGAAGTGGTGATTAATGCTCTATTGTAACAGAACCTGGTGTGCGGAAAGAATGTGCTGATTGACATGAGTATACATACAGCATATGTGAAGGCCATACGGGCTGCCCAGCATTTCATTTATATAGAGAATCAGTATTTCATTGGGTCCTCATTCAATTGGAGTTCATATAAAGACTTAGGTGAGGAACTTTTTTATTTGCAGATACCATATTGAAAGCTATAAATAGGTAATAGGTGCTGCCTTTTTAGGAATGCATCTTTACTCACCTTCTCAATCAACAAAAAAACACAGATGGACATAAGTCTTACATATGCCGGACCCAGGCTACCCTGATTCGAAGGTCAATCATTCATTTGATAAGAGTATCAAAGTGCACACTCATTGTGTGCGATATCCCCAAATCTCCCCCATCTATTATGACGACTTTCTTTGTATTTGTTTTTCAAGCTCCACAATTTGATATAGCTAACGGATTAGTTACAGTTGAACTTAATCATTGTCTTCCATGTCCTGAAATTGCTACCATCAATCAATATATAATGTACTTTATTAGGTTAAAAATTAATTAATATAACTTTTGTTCCTTTGATTTTTGTAGTTAATGCAAAACAAAGGTTTTTTTAAATTTTGCCACCTAACCATCAAAGAACTAAAATACCTTGTTTTATCATTTTGAACTTTATACTATGAATCGAGAATCATGGTCAGACTCATACCGGTCACACTAACTGTGAATCTTTATGCAGGTGCTAATAATTTGATCCCGATGGAAATTGCCCTTAAGATTGCTAGTAAAATCAGAGCAAATGAGAGATTTGCTGCATATATCATCATTCCAATGTGGCCAGAGGGTGTTCCAACCGGTGCAGCAACACAACGAATTCTTTTTTGGCAGGTAAGCCTCAATTATTAACTTGGAAGTTGGAACCTTTCCTCAGTCAAGAATTCCAAATTCTCAAGGCTTATACTTATTCCATAATATCTGTGAATTAGAAAAGTTTTACTCGGTATATATGTAAATTTCAACTGAAGCTAGAACTTATAGAGGATGATACGGTAGATACCATCGTGGACTTATCAAATTTAATGCAGAATGGCTTCATTCATCTCTAGTATTAGCTGAGTTCTGAATGTTGATTATTGGGTCCTTTTATTGATTGCTGCAGCACAAGACAATGCAAATGATGTATGGGACGATTTACAAGGCTTTAGTGGAAGTCGGGCTGGAGGGTGCATTCTCCCCCCAAGATTATTTAAACTTCTTCTGTCTTGGAAATCGCGAGGTTCTCGATGGAAATGGCACTTCATTCTCTGGAAGTCCTACTGCAGCAAACACTCCTCAGGTCTATATATTTTATCTTCTGAAAAAAAGAAAACACACCGTTCAGGAGGCACCTACACCTATGTATCTGATGTCTCTCATGTTTCCAGGCACTTAGTCAAAAGAGCAGACGATTTATGATTTATGTTCATTCAAAAGGTATGATAGTTGATGACGAGTATATAATAATGGGGTCTGCAAACATCAATCAGCGCTCTATGGAAGGAACAAGAGACACCGAAATTGCAATGGGATCCTACCAACCTCATCATACCTGGGCAAGAAATCTCTCTAGTCCTCATGGCCAGGTAACCACATAATCATTATTAAACGGACGTAACAAGATTGTATGTCTTTCACTTGAACTTGTTTAATTAAGACATGTTATATGGTAATGAAACTTCTGTCGTATATGTTTCGTAGATATTTGGGTACAGAATGTCGCTATGGGCAGAGCACACCGGAACCATTGAGGACTGCTTCACACAACCTGAGAGTCTTGAATGCGTAAGGAGAATTAGAGCAATGGGTGAGATGAATTGGAAACAATTTGCTTCTGAGGACATAACCGAGATGAGGGGCCATCTATTGAAGTATCCAGTTGACGTTGATAGAAAAGGCAAAGTGACCTCCCTTCCGGGAAGTGAGAATTTCCCCGACGTGGGAGGAAATATTACCGGATCGTTTCTTGGTATTCAAGAAAACCTCACCATTTGACCTGCAAATCAAATCCAGTTGGCGGGTTTTTTTCTTTTTGTTTATCCAACCCACTGTACGGTAGTGCACCTGGATTGCATTGAATCCACGTAATGAATCAGAGCACATGGAGCCATCTTTTTATCTTTCTGTCAAGAAAAATATGGTAGACTAGCCGATATTTAAAGTTTTGCCATTTTTAGATGATTGTTAGACACATGCTTTGTAGATTGCTAAATTCGGGTTTGAGCATCTTGTGATTTTTGTCTATAATTTACTTGTATAAACAAGAACTGATACAATGAAACCCTTACATACAATCTCACCATAAAAAGAGAAATTTTCTTTATTAAAGAGGTTAATGATGCCCACAAAATATTGCTCAATTCAATACAAGTTCAAGTTCTTAACTTTATCTTAATTCTTTTCTTAAAAAAAAAAATTTATCTTCATTAACCTAATGGCTTACGCCAGCCAGACATCAGTCCATATTTGATGTACTTGAATTGCCAGCTTGACATCAGTCCATTGATGTATCAGATTTTTCAACAGTTGAATTGTGACAACTAAAGAATCATCAAACAGTTGGCCTTGTTGCATATTTGTGCTGTGCGTTGGCCTTGTTGCATATTTGAGCTGTGCATCAATTTTCAGTCTCGGTGTTCTGCAAGTTTGGAACTTTGTTTGCCAACATTACCAGAAGGCAAAGTTCCACTAGAGGAAATAACCGGAGCTCCGATTAGCGAAATTCTTCATGCATTAACAAGCTTTGGCCGTCCAGTTTCTGGATTCATCTCTACTCGAAGACCAAGTCAAGCAAAATCCGGCAGATCAACGGAGCCTTGAAGCTTCAAGTTAGCCACGACCTGTATGTTTTCTTCATTCCCTTCCAACAAGTTTCTGACAGACCAAATGCCCCACTCCCTTAAGAAAGGGTTGTCCTCATCAACACCACACTGCTGCAAGAGCAGAAGAATCCCATCCTTTTGCCTAATCTCATTTTGTACAAGCTTCCTTCCATAGGTGCAATTGCCAATGGTGGCAACTATATCTCTCCGAAACCCTTTGTAAGGGCAGGGCTTTGAAGACAATGAGTTTTTTCCATCTTGGTCTTCACCTTGTTTGAGAGCTTTCCTTACTATTTCTGGCGGCTCAAGATCACGAAGCAAATATAAAAGCAATTCTATGAGACCATGGGATAGCAAAACATCAACAGAATCCCCCATGTCCTCGTTGGAGCCTTTTACGGTCTCCTGGGCACATATGTCTCTCAGAATTGTGAGTGAGTATCCTAAAGCATCTATCATAATAGAGCCCGTTGGAAGTCCGGACTTGCCCCTTGTGGCATAGTTAGGAGCCCTGATAGAATTCTTGAATATACCAAAAACACACAAAGCAAACTCAGTAGGGACAGTAATTTCTGCAAGTTGCTTATTCAAGATGCCTGATATGATTCTCAAGAAAAATGCTTGCTCTGTTGAGAAAACGTCTTCTCTAAACTCAGTATCGTCACCATTCGCAATAGCACCAACAGAGCCTAAATTGGAGAAAACTGACTTGAAGTAAGGTCCTTCTAAGCAGGTTCTTGAAAGAAGCAACTTGAACCAATCTTCTCCAAAATCAACTGGCAACACAAAGTTAAAAGGCACAATTCTGTAGAGAAACTCTATTGAAGCTAATGTAGATGAAATGGGTGAAATAAATCTAAGACACAAACTTACCTTCAGCACTCGTCTTTACAATCTCTTTCACAATATTTATACCACTATCCCCGCAAAGCTTGGCAATCAGTTGAGGGCTTCCATCACAACAAGCATAGATAACCATGCACAATGGATCACAAGTTTCCCGGCTCTGAACTCTTGCAAGAGCAACAAATTCTTTTGGAAAGAGTTGCTGCCAAATTGCAGCCTGATGTCGCTCTCCAGCCAACGAAACATTAGCAAGAACTTGCAACCCCATAGGAATGATCTCAGAATCCGGCTCCGAATAAAGATTAGCAGAGTTGAAAACATTCGATATGATTGCGACACCATTGTTTTCAACAAACAAGTTCTGATTTGCAATCTCTCCGGCACAAAGATTTCTCAGGAGCGTTAATGACAATGTGAGGAGATGGCGACCGGAGGGGTAAGGGAGAGATGGTACAAGCTGGAGGGCTGTGGGAAGAATATTCTTAGAGGTAAGGTCTGCACGGCCATTAGCTGTTCTACAAACTTGTATTAAATTATACAATGAATTTATCAAAGTAGATGAATTCGACGCACTTAAAAGTGTCTGGAGAATATGTTCAGGTACAAAGCACTTTTGCAATGCAGTATTATCCATCACAAAACCCAATTCACTTCACTGAAAATTAAACCTGAAAGATCACAACTTTCAATGGCTATATTGGTGAAAGATAACAATGCAGTGAAAAAACCCTAACTTACCTTACAGGCAACTAAATTAAAGCCCTAATATAAAACTGAAAGATTTATGATTCAACGTTGTGTATTTGCATTGATATGAACATAGTATTTATACAGGAGTATTTTAGAGGAATCCTATACAATCTAAGACAAGTACAGAAAAGGGTAAGTGATAATTGCTTATACGATCTAGGATTGAGTACAAGAGAAGATATGCCAAATCTATACTTGATCAAAAGCATAAGCATGGCAATTGGCACCCCCAGTTTTATAAATACCTGGTTGGTGGTTGCTTCGATTTGTGGGTCTGTTTGAGGTGGTAAGAATTTTAATATTCGGTATCTATGGTGAAGAGAAGCTTAGCAAGCCAAAGGGTCACAAGGATCCTGCAAATAAAAAGAGGAGACTCAATTCTCATAATTTAACAAAATAAAATAAAATAAAAAAGACGATGATGATGATGATTAGTAGAGGAAAAGAAGAAGAACACACTCTCTCTAGCATTCGCCTACGAGCGTCTCTCTGCGTCAGTCTGAATGTTGTGAGAACAGAGAAAAAGTGTGAAAATGGAGAAGAAGGACTTCGAAGTAGAGCACAAAAATACCTCGGAGGAGACTATAAGAAGATGGAGGAAAGCCGTCTCGCTCGTCAAGACCGAGAAGAAAAAGCTTCAAATCCAGGATTCACTGATCGTTAAATTTAGTTTCGAAATCAAATCATCGTCGTCGTGTACCAAATGGCAAAGATTTTGGCATTCACGTTTCTTCTCCTTCGTCGACAGCTGTCTTCAAAAACTTTCTTCTCTTTCGACACGTCCCTGCTGCCTTCAATCCCTGCGACAAAACCCACCGCCTCTCGCTTCAACTGATCTTTCGTCTCTGCCTTCTTTCTCTTCCACTTTGACACCCCAACTCTCTTCTCTTCTATCTTTTCTTCCATTTCTCTTCTCCTTCTAATTTTTATCATCTATCAACACCGCCGCATCTCTTTCCATCTTTCCGGACCGACCAACAACTCCACAGCAAATTATAAGGTCAGATTTTTTCTGCTTTGATTGGGTTTTTTCTATTGCCATGGGTTTTAGCCACTTTGATCACCTATTTCTGAAGTTCTGTCTGTTAATTTCTTTGCAACGGTCGTGTTGGACAAATTTGAAGGTAAATCTTCGTTTATGGTTATAAATGATTTGTATTCTCGCAATTGGGTTTTTTCACTTCAATGTGGAATTTTGGTTCCATTGATTTGCAAGATGTGAACTTTTGGGTTGTTTGTCTGTGGCTTGCAGGCTAGAGGATTAACGTCGGTCATTTGGGGGATTTGGCCCCGTTAAGGACATATCCTTGGTGTACATATTATTACAGTAGGTAAGAATGCCCTTTGTGTATGAAAACAATGGGATTATTAGTACTCTTATGTTTGTTTGTTGTTTTGTTTTGAACTTTGAACTGAGTTTTTGAGGACTGGAATAGTTTTTTTTTAATTTTTAATTGTTTAATTGTTTATAGATGAAATGATGATTTTTCTGAACTTGGTGAATTGATGATCTACGGAGTAACCTTGAGGTAGATGTTTTGGATTTAATGCAATTGAGGATGCCGCGTAAATCCTTGGACTGGTTTGGAATAGTAGTTTGTTGTATCTTGTGGCATGATGAATGCCAAGTTTACTGATTTATTATGTTAGATGTTGACCGGATTTGCTTCTGCCCGGGCTGGTGACCTTTCCGATGTTGCGATGATCTGGGTGGCTGCCCCTGCTCGGGAATGGGCCCCTATGTGGGTTCATGAGGAGGAGGACTTAAGACTCCCAACTCTTTCTTGATCGGGGAGTTCATGTTCTCTCGTCCTAACATAGCCCCCAGCCGTCTCCTTACCGTGATTCCAAATTTATTGAATCTGGATGCTATTCTTTGTTGGGCTTTTCATGGGTAGGTGAGGTTGTCTTACAAGTCTATTGAGTAGAGTGCGTGCTGCCGTAACTATGACCTTTAAAACATTTGGAAAGTCGAGGATAAAAGATAGAGATTGGGCTATGAAAACTGCTTAGGATAGTAGTTCAATCATGATGGCAAACAACTCAAATGCACAAACCAGTTAATCTTTAAGGTTATTAATCACACAATTTGTTCTCATTTTTTGATAAATACTATCAGTAAATGGAATTGGCATTTCATTTCATCTTCAATTCCTCTTTCTCAATTACATGTAATTTAACTACAACGCAATTTCAAACATTTTTTTTACCCACATTAAGACCATTTTTTCCTCTTCATATACATTAACTGATCTCTCTTTGCTTATTTATATGACTTCTCTTCCCTTTCTTTTCCAATCTTATAGAATGACGCAATTGAAGGAACTGCTCAAGATGCAGATTATCACTATATTGCACCACAAATCGAAGTTGGCAATATATATGATATCACCAATTTTCGAATCACTGGTGGCAGATCAGACCACAAAGTTGTGCCTCATCAGTATCAAGTGTCATTCAATCGGAAAACAATATTTACTTAACTTTCACAAGCTATTAAACGCATTCCTCGACATCGTTTCTACTTGCTTGAATTCAGTGATCTTACTCCTCGGATAAACAACGATGAAATCCTCACAGGTCACATTTCACACTTCTTCAAAAATAACGAGTTACGTGTAATAATTATTTGTAACTCTTTATAATATTTTCTGTTCATCTACTTATACATATTCATTACATTTGAAGATGATTGGTCTTATGAAGGGAATTCAACGCTTAGAAGAGAAAACAGGCAAGGACAGAATTGACTGTAAATGTGATATGCAAATGCAGAATATAAGGTACATACCAACTTCTTTCTACTTCATTTCAATTCTGACATATTTCTTTCAATATGAAAACTCTTATCTTTCTCATTTACATGATTCTTATGACATATAGTACCTAAACTATATTCATAAAAGAATGATTGTCAATATTACTCAAATAATTTGTCAGGCATCTTATTTCGTAAATGTATTATCTTTCTGATTTCCTTACAGAAAAGAAACAGTCCATCTAACACTCTGGGGAGAGATTGCTAGAACTTTTCAATTGAAAACATTCGTCAACTACCATCACCAATCATCGCAGTTTTCACAAGCCTCAAAGTTAAACAATACCAAGGTACTCCAAAATAGATTATATACTGCAACAATAAACTCTTCCTTTGTAAATCCATAGTGAAACCTGTCTTAAGTAGCAGTGTCTACTGTACAGTTTTTTTTATAAATCCAGATGTTCCAGAATACACAGAATACATAACAATGTAAGTCCATTTATCAATTGTGCATTAACCATAGAGCCCCTCCAAGTTTTATATTAACTGCTATATTCAACATTTTCATATGTACTTCAGATTCTGGTATTAATTCAACTACATTCTATTCCTCTATGATATTTTTTGCTAATTTTCAATTTGATTATCTATTATGTATTACAAACGTTGGAGTTTCATTTGGTTAACAATGAATACTGTTATTGCTTGAATTAAACCATATTTGCATTAGTCAGATCCTGCCTTTCAACATTTGTTATTGCCATTTCTCCTGATGTGGAGGATTCCATTATAGGGTATTGGCTATGATATGGAGGATTCCATCATAGGGTATTGACTATGATGTGGATGATTCCATCATAGGTTATTGGCTATGATGTGGAGGATTCCATCATAGGGTATTGGCTATGATGTGGGGGATTCCATCATAGACTATTGGCTATGATGTGGAGGATTCCATTATAGGGTATTGGCTATGATGTGGATGATTCCATCATAGGGTATTGGCTATGATGTGGATGATTCCATCATAAGTTATTGGCTATGATGTGGAGGATTCCATCATAGGGTATTGGCTATGATGTGGAGGATTCCATCATAGGTTATTGGCTATGATGTGGAGGATTCCATCATAGGGTATTGGCTATGATGTGGAGGATTCCATCATAGGTTATTGGCTATGATGTGGAGGGATTCCATCATAAGGTATTGACTATGATGTGGAAGATTCCATCATAGGTTATTGGCTATGATGTGAAGGATTCCATCATAGGGTATTGGCTATGATGTGGAGGGATTCCATCATAGGGTATTGGTTATGATGTGGAGGATTCCATCATATGATTTTGGCATGATGTAAAAGGATTTCATCATAGGGTATTGGCTATGATGTGGAGGATTCCATCATAGGGTATTGGTTATGATGTGGAGGATTCCATCATATGATTTTGGCATGATGTAAAGGATTTCGTCACGTGTTCGGGAGATCGAGCTACGGCTGGGGATGACCGCTACGGCCGGTATATTAAGGTACGGCTCAGAATGACGGCTATGGCTGGGATATTGAGCTACGACTCGGGATGACAGCTACTGCGAGATCGAGCTATGACTAGGGATGACGGCTACGACCGGGGGGGGGGGGGGGGGGGAGCGGGGGGGCGGGGGGGAGGAGATCAAGCTACTGTTAAGAAGGACAACTTCGACCAAATTATGGAGATGACGGCGCATGTAAAGGTCGCGTGGGTTCCACCGAGGTAACTTAAGTGGTTTCCGGTAAGTGGTATTTATTTGTATATGCTGATCTTATTGTATGTAAGGTTTGGTAACAAGGCGAGATTATTGTGACTAGTATTGTTATTTTATTCGCAATATCATGCTTTTATTGTAGTTGATGCATTTGCACGGTGGTCACATATTTATTCTATTGTCCACTCACAGTTGTTTTGGATTTTGTGCCCTCCAGGCCGTAGTGGGACGAGGCGCCGGGACTAGGAGGAGGCATCACCTTCTACTTCGTTGCCAGTGTAGGTTTTGGTTGGGTTGTAAATGTAATTTAACGTAGTTTGCTCTGAATGTCTTATGGGTTAGCTGTTGTGAAGTGTGGTTTGATTGGATTTAGATTTAACTGGACTGTTGGATTTGTATTCATTTTGCATCCTTCGTCTGAGAGGTGGAAGATAGTTTGACCCGGTTACAGGAGAGATTCTGCCGAATTTTCGGTAGAATTCTCGTAACGTTGGGTTGGTAGTGTTAGGGCATTTTGGGGATTTCTTTGAAAGTTAAAGTGTTGTCAGACGAGAGTAGGACTTCTCACGGATTCCGAGGTGGAAATTCGAGAGGGGTCATGTCTGAAGGGTTATATTTTAACATAACCATTTGAAGCTAAACTATTACTATTTTAATATTTTATTATTATGTTTATATTTTTTAAATTTAAAGATAATTTTAATTAAACTAATAAATCTATCGCATTTAAATTCACAATTTTGAATAAAGATATATTGTTGAATAACATTTTCTTTCTTCACTTGACATACCATATTTGTCCAATAGAATTTTTAACGTCTCGTATCAACATAGATGTAACTAGATCTTGTGGGTTGTTTAATAGTTTTGAAGCGGGTAAAATAATTTTGTAAAAAGATTTTTGGGTGTCACGTGTCAACATGTGAATAAATCTCCAAATTTTTGATTAGATCATAGGTTATGTGCCTTGTGTCATTATGACATCCGTAATATTGGGGATGAGAGATTTTTATGCTCACCGTTCTTCTAATTCTTGCACTTTAAAGAAATAATTCTTCCGGATCCGGTTCTTACATTTTTTTTTGTTAGATAGTTCTTACAATTTTAAGAACCAATTCTTCTAATTCTTATAATATGTATCTATCACTTTGTTTTGCTCTCTAATCAGTACGTTAAACAGCTTTAATTTTTACTTTGAGGTGAATATTGTGTTGTCACAAGTTCTGAATGAACTTACATTCACTCTACCAATAACAAGTCATGCTTTGAGATGAATATTGTATTGTCACAAGTTCCTAATGAATATAAATTCACTTCACCAACAAGTAGTCATGAATGAACATGAAAATTGTTTTGAAAAGTTAAAACTAAAAGTTAAGTCTTCTAAACACGTGTTTAGTTGATGAGCGGAATAATTCCATATAAGATTATCTATTTTTTTTTGGCTAATGTGTTTTGTTTTGTTTATTTCATTTCATGGCTTTGCGTAAGTACAAAAAAAATATTTTCCAACCAAAAAATAAATAAAATGTAATTATTTATTTAAAACAAATTATTCATTAATGAGAAAAGACCATTATTACCACAGGATAAGGTGCTGCTAGTGCTACTAATTCGCACTAAACATTTTATTTAAATTACTTCTAAAAAGATGATTAGAACTTGAGATCACCGCCATTATTGAGACAAACACTGAGCATTTTATTTAAAATTACTAAGAAGACCATCACTCGTCGTACTGAACTTGGTAAGTGTAAGTACGTGCCGGCTCCTTCTTAGAAATCACACAAGAATGCATACCTTACATAATATGCAACGTAAGATATCTTATTAGTTACTTACCGAAACACATGGAACAAAATCACAGAAGTTGGGAACTAGGCATCTACTGTAATGCTTGTTTCCCCAAACCCAAAATAGCGTCATTTTGTGAAAGTGCATATGTCTTGGAGACTCACTTCAATGCAAAAGTTAAGGTCAGAGTCTTCCTATGTTTTGCAATGAAGTGAGCCTCCAAGACATGTGCACTTTCATAAAAGGACGCTATTTTGAGTCTGGGGAATTACATTAGATGCCTAGTTCCCAACCTCTATGATCTTCTTCCATGTATTTCGATAGGTAACTGATCAGATATATTACCTTGCATAATATGCACGTTATGCGTTCTGGCGTGAATTCTAAGAAGGAGTCGGCACACACTTGCACTTTCCAAGTTCAATACAAAGTGATGGTCTTATTAGTAGTTTTAAATAATATGCGATCTTGTTCATCATCAGACTCTTGAGATTCAGAAATTTTCAATTTTTTGAGTTTAGGAAGCCAAGTGATGATCTAGATATTTGTGGTGGTGGTTAGAAAAGGAAAGAGGGGTTTTATTAGGCATTTGGAAGACATATATATATATATATATATATATATATATATATATATATATATATGTCATGCATTTTTGTTTAACACATAAATATCATGCATATATATCATGCGTTTGGAGAGACAAATAGAGGTTTCAGGGCCAGCCCTGAGGGTAGCTGGGTAAGGCGGCCGTGGGGGCCCCAAAATATTTGTTTTTACATTGTTGTTATGGCAATTTGTTATATAATTATTTTACTTCAATAATAATCAAAATATGATACTTGAGTGAGTTGGTTGGGGCATTTGCTGCCTTCAATGAGGCCCCCTATTTGCATACTAGTGGGGGGCCTTTGTTAAGAGTTCTTTCCCTTTTTTTTTTAGTTTCCTTTTCCTTTTCACACAATTTTTCATTTTGGTTTTCCTTTCCCTTTCACACAATATTTTCTTTTTCTTTTCCTTTTTCTTTTGTTTTCTCTTTTCCTAAATCAAACATAATATTTTCTTTTGTCGCAAAAAAGATTGAATGGCTTGGCTACTTTATCAATTGAAAAAAAATTGGTAGCAAAACTAGATTATGAAAACTTAATTAATAATTTGCCTCTCAAAACGCAAGACGTGCGATATTTAAGTGAAGTTTCCTTATATTTATTAAGTACATGTATTTTTTTTTTTGGAAAATTATTAATTAAGGAATTTAAGTACTTATTTGATTACATTGTTTGGTAATTGTGTCTTGTCCTAGTTTTAATTTTTGTGAGTTTTGATAGAAAAATAATTTTTTAAAAGTGTTAGAAATATATATATCAATATACAGACACTTTGAGGGTTGAAGAATGTGGGGGGCCCCAATTTGAAGGTTCGCATTGGATCCCCAATATCTCAGGGCTGGCCCTGAGAGGTTTAACACATAAATATCATGCGTTTGGAGAGACAAATAGAGATGGTCTAGTGTGTTTCGGTATGTAGTTACTTTATAGTTGGAATGCAATTGTATTTTTTTATTTTTATGTTCTTTTAATTCTTTGTGAACCTAATCAGGCCGCATATATTTTATCGATTGTGCTATTGACCCTGATGTTCACGATTGGATTCTTGATGAACCTAGTGTATATCCATGTCGTAACTTACAGTGTTTTTGAATAATATATCTCTTTTAACCAAAAAAGAAAAGAAAAGAAAGCTTATAGATCTTGAATTCTATTTTTCGTTTAAACATGTTGGATGCCACTATTAGGAGGGAGAGTTGACATTTATTTTTAATATAGGAGATTAAATATTGAGTAGAGAGATGGTGAAAATTCATTAAATTTATTATTTCTATTTAATTCAATTTATTTTTAAAATTTTAAAAAGTCATATTATGTATAATCTTAACCCGCAAAAGTCTTTAAATATTTTAAATGTTGAAAATTGTGTCAAAACTTGTGTTCAAAATGTGGTACCATGGGATCCCCATAATTTTACACTCTTTTTTGGCCTTTAGATCAATTACCATCAAATGGATATAATTAAAGTGATGTGGATGCTCTTAAATCTTAAAATGAGGTAGATATTGATGTGGATTTTAACTGAATTAAAATTCTTTTGGTTTGGAAAGTAAAAACTTAAAAATTATAATTGGAAATTTGACAATATATATATATATATATTTTTTTTTCTTTTTCTTGTGAATTAAATCTTTGTTTGAAAACATTTCTTCGTTCAATATTGTTAATTGACTCAATATCTTGATTTAGTATTCTCCAAATAATTTGAAATGGTTTCGTCATTGTTAACAATTGAGAATGGACTTCAAAGTCTGACTGGGTTGGTGAAGTTGGTTCTTTATAAGTACCGTAGCTAACTTGAGACTTAGTTTGGACACCTTTTAACTTTAAGTTTTTTAATTCTTTGTTGATGTCATGATCTCTTGTGGACTCAGTCATGGTAGAAGCAGACCCATCAAAAGAATGCCTGGAAATGTCAACTTTTGCAGAAGATGAAGTATCTTCGATGTCTTTAAGTTGGACACTAGACCTGGGTCTTTGACTATCAAATTTTATTTTTACTGTACCATCTAGATATTGTTGAATATCATCAAAATTTGTAAAGTTTCTTTGAACGTTAAGCGGTTCATTTTCATTTACTAATGTCCAAGCATCTGGGAGATTGACATCGGACCAACTGATTGTCTGAGAGACTCTGATTCTGGAGTTTTGTTGGTTACTTTGTATGAGTAAAGTTTGATCTTTAGGACTTTTATTAAGAGCTTGGAAATTCATGTTTGTTCATGTGGTTTTGTAATAAATTCGGAATATTAAAGCTAAGGGTTGACTACCTTTAAGCACATGATATCCTGAGGTTTTAATATTTAATGTTAAAGCTTTTAAGACATGGGGATCAGAGAGACTTATTATGAAATCTGGATAACAATAAAAGTGGATTGGTCCATTACACAAACTTGACTCAATCATTCCAAGAGTGCTATCACCAAAATTAGTGAATCTTGCATCTCGGAGACATAATAATACTGAAGCATTAAGACCTAATCTTGTTAGGGGTTTAACTGCGACTTGGACTAAGCCGATATGTAAGAAGTTATGACCATCTTTTCTGTGTTTTCTTAAGGACTCAGTATTAAACAATTGACAAGTTTCATGTTCTTTACTTAAAGCATAAACTTGTTCTACTGTATTAACAAGATGTTCACTTTTAAATGAGGAAATTTAATATTTCTTGTTCAGATAAACCATCAATATTCCATTCATATAGTTTATCAGCATATACTGTAAATTGATTATGAAAGATTCTTTCTTCGTGTTGGATATCTGGAGGGGTTGGCCTATTATACCAGTTTTTGGTAAAACTCGTTACTTTGTGAGACAGTCGTTTTAATTCAAGGGTTTTAAATGCATTTTCAATTTTACTGATGTTACTAGAATCAGACTCATGTGAAATTGTACTCTCAGAATCTTGACTGTATAGATCAATTACTTGTAAACTTTTCTGTGGATCTTTTGACGGGGTGAAAGCTAAATCTTTTATCATGCGTTCGACTTTTATTATGGAAGATGTAGGTTTGGATAGTAAGCCAATTTTACTTCCGGAGAACGTTAATAAAGTGATTCTCTTTTGGGTTTTTGGCTTTTTTCGTCAATGACTGATTTATCAATTTTTGTTTCAATTTTATCTAATTGTTTTCCTAAGGTTATGAGACTTTGATTTCTATAATTGTTTTGTTCAATTAATTTTTTAAAATCTTGACCTGTTTCTTGTGTGGCAACTTTAAATGGAGATGCTACAACTTTGGCTTGATTGACGTTGATTATGATTGTTTCGGGAGAAGGATGACTAGATGCGATTTGGGTTGAATCTACCTTTGTCCAATGTTCCTTAGTAATGACGTTTAAGTTATTAACTTCTTGGTAATGTTTATCAACAAAATCAAAGAAATATAAATTAGTTTGGGTTTGATTCATTAAATGTTCGAAATGTTGAAATAATTTTTTTTTTCTTGTGAATTAAATCTTTTTCTGAAAACATTTCTTCGTTCAATATTGTTAATTGACTAAATATCCTGATTTATATATACTAAACTCATCCACCCGCGTACGCGTGTGTACGTTAATCATTTTTATTTTTTCTAATTTTTAAGAAATAAGTAGAAATTAAAATAACAAAAAATAGAAAAGAATAAGGGTTGAAGTAACTACCCATTACCCATTACTCCACTAAAATATTTAATTTTTAATTTAAAATATTTAATGAGTAACTACCTAAAATGTTTAATTTTTAATTTAAAATATTTAATTTTATTATTTTGTCCGTATGAATTAAATTATTTCTTTTTTGAAGCCAAGGATATTTTTGTTAGAAAAAATTAGTGAAGCCTACTCAACCTCTTGGTTTTTTTAATAATAGAGATGATCTTCTCTATCTCTATTTTTTATCTATCTATTAACCTTAGGTTACTTTTCTATCTTCGTTAGAAAAAATTAAAATAAAAAAAAACTTTTAATTTAAAAAATAAAATAATAAATAATTGTGCGCTCCTTGACAGTCCTACAATTACTTTAAAACTCTCAACATGTATATTAGAAAGACTTCTGCTGATCGTCTCAAAATAATGCTGCCTTCAGTCATTAATATCACCCAAAGTGCTTTTGTTCCTAAGCGAAGTATACTGGACAATGTGATGGTTGCTTTCGAAACGATGCACACATTTAAACATATGAACACAGGTCAACGGATGTCAATGGCACTTAAATTGGATATGGCCAAAGCGTATGATCGCGTGGAGTGGTGTTTCCTAGAGGCAATGATGCTTCACTTGGGTTTTGATCCGAATTGAGTCAAGCGGATTATGGGCTACTTGTCTTCGATTTCATTCTCAATCCTTTGGAATGGAAACCCATTTGGTCACATTGTTCCGCACATGGGGATTGAGGCAAGGCTGTCCTCTCTCCCCATAGTTGTTCTTAATTGTTCTGAAGGCTTTTCGGCTCATCTTCGTCAAGCTGAGAGTGAAGGGCGAGTATCGGGAGTTCGTGTTTTGAATTCAAGCTCTCATATCTCACATCTTCTATTTGCTGATGACATCTTTCTTTTCTTGGAGCTATATGAGGATGTTTGTCACACACTTTGCACCATTTTCGAAGTTTATGAAGAAGTTTCCGGCCAACAGATTAATCTCAACAAATTTTCCCTATCATTTAGTCCTAATGCCCTTCAAGAGTTGCAAGAGTATCTAGCTACTACTTTGGGTGTCCCATTGGTCTATTGTCATGAACGGTACCTCGTTTTGCCCATCTTAGTGGGCAGAGGACGCCAGAAGCTATTTACCTTAATTCGTGATCGAGTTTGGTGCAAGCTTAATGGTTGGAAGGAGAAATCTCTCTATATCGCAGGAAAGGAGGTTATGATTAAAGCAGTAATCCAAGCGATTCCTTCTTACTCCATGAGTATTTTTCATTTGCCAAACGGTATATGCTCCGAACTCACCTCCCTTTGTGCCAAGTTTTGGTGGGGTAAACAACACAATCGCCGTGGTATTCATTGGCTTCAATGGAAGTCTCTCTGTCGACATAAGGAAGAGGGGAGGGGGGGTGGTGGTGGTCAAGGTTTCCGGGACTTTAATGACTTTAACCAGGCTTTATTGGCTAAACAGTGTTGGCGTATTTTCTACAATCCAAACTCCCTGGTTAGTACAGTTTATAAAGCACGTTATTACCCGAACATAAATTTCTTACACTCTGCCAAGGGACGATCCTCCTATTTTATATGGCAGTCCTTGTTATGGGGAAGAGAGATTCTTCCTCATGGTCTCCGTTGGAGGGTGGGGGATATGGACGATCCATCAGTATTTATTCTGACGCTTGGTTACCATACCTAACAAGAATGCATATTCGCTCTCCACATCTCCTTCCTCAGTATACGTTGTGTCAGGACCAGTCCCGAATTTCCCCTCGAAACCCAGGAAGAACCCTGATCCCGTCTGACAACCTAAGGAAAAGGTTCCCAAAATACCCTTCAATCCTTACAAATATAATATAATTTTACTTTCACCTGCCAGACAAGGGATTCAAAGCACTAAACAATTCCAACAATAATTGACCATCCAAACAAAATATAATATCAGAGCGTCTAGGTAGGATAAATGGTACAATTTAGATATCATACTCAAGTTTAACTACACTCGCAGCCGAAAAACTAATGCCTCCGCCTCGTAAGAAATGTCCGCGTCAACTCGACAGCTTGGAGGGGTTTTAAACACAAAAGTTGTGAGTGGACAAAAATAATCATTTAAAAATCATTTTCCGAGGAAATCTTACCTTTTCCCCCTCCACGAAGAAAACCATGCATGCATCAAATAAAACAGTTCATGATATAAAAACATCATCTGAAAATCACCGGAATTCTATTTCTCTTTAAAACCACTTAATTGGACCCACACAAAATCCGTATCATGAAAACATATCGTGGACCACAGTTTGGTTTGCAAATCAACCTCAAAAGAGTTTAAAATCATTTATTCCGATATGGAGACATCAAATATCAAATCCAATATTCCCGACATAACCATTAGCCACCAGGGTATCCCTTGAGGTGTGCTAGGCCTGTACTACCTTCACCTTTTATATTGGAGGTTCACCGGGTTCATCGCCAACAGCGGATCCTGGCCCCAGATCTTGGTCCTCCTCAAATTGGTGTTTATACTAGGGGTTCACCGCGTTCACTGCCAACAGCGGATCCTGGCCCCCCTAAAATATGGCCAAAACAGATAAACTCATTCATACGGGTTGAAACCCAAATCATGGACTCAACAATTACCACGTCAAAACGATATCAAAACCGAATCCAAAAACCATGACATTTCTCAAAACACACTTTAATTGAAATATTGGAAAACATGTGTCTAGCAATCATTTCTAAATTCCAGAAATTCAATGCAACAATACATAACAGTATGTAAACAAAGAAACATTGATGCATGCATTATAGTTTATAAAACAAAAGTCCACTCACCAACTGTACAAGCAAGCTCAATCCCGTCTTGTTCGTTCCTCCGAGGTTCCCGGAACAATATCGCCTGTCAATAACAACAATCGGGATTACCGACTAGTAATAAGACTCTTATATAACAACTCCCTAAACCCCGGGAGGTCTACCTATGTTGTTCTAGAAAATGCAGCAACTTCAGACACCCAAAACTACCTCTAAACGACATCCGATCAACCTGAAACCTGCTCCAACAGATCCGGAACATTGAAAACTAACTGCCATGTACCACCGTGACCCCGGACTCAGCCCCACGTGCCGCCACGTGCCTGTAGAAGGTCAGAACTCGCGTCCACACGTCGCATGCGCTGGCCACGCGCCGTCACGCGCTGCTACAGTGATGCACGCGCCTGGACCGGTCCAATCCGACCCAACTCGGCTTGACCCGGTCTAACTCAACCCGATCGGTTCACTCAACCTGATCGATTCACTCGACCCTACCGATTCACTCGACCCGACCCGACCTGGTCTGACCCAACCCGATTGGTCGTCGGTAACTCACCGAAAAAGACGACAGGACCGCCGTACCGTCGTTGGAGTCTGGACAGAGAAGATGACTGGACCGTCGTCGCAGCCGCTGTCTGGTTCTCCGGAATCCCCCATTTCAGGCCGAATTCCAAGCTTTTCTAACTTCTTCAAAACTCAACCATTTTTCACAAATTTTATATCTAAATCTGTCTACTCAAACCCAGGAATCAAAATATGACCTCAAAACATCAAACCCGTACTTGTTTTAGCTGAAAAATCGATCGGAAGGTTTGAATCTTCCTATACTCGGTTTGGCTTCCCCCGTAGTCCTCTCCTTCGATGGTTGGTACGGTTGTGCTCGTGGGAAGGAGTAGAATTCGATTAGTGGAACAAAAATGGAAGTTTAAGCCTTGATCAAAATCAATGATTTGGGTTTCTTGGTGTTTTTCTCTCACGGTTTCGGGATGGTTCGTGTGGTTCAGAGAGAGTGAGAATGAGATGATAATGAATTGATGAAATGAAGATGAAGTAAAGGTTTTTGGGGTTTAAAAATATCTACCCCAAGTCCAAATTATCAAAATTCCCTTGAACATCTAGACCCTTAACTTTCGTACACGAACTGCATATCCCGCGTGCCCCTTATCTACGAACTCGTGAGTTCGAGACCTACGCAACGGTCGCCGAAACACCTCCTAATATGTTTCGAAACAAAACTTGAGTTCCACGCCCTTACCCGACCAAGGGTAAAATCGTCCTTTTACAAAATAATTGACAAAAATTGATAATTACATTTTTCCGGGTCGTTACAATCCATCCCCCTTAAGAAATTTCGTCCTCGAAATTCATTTCTATCCTTGGAACAAATGAGGATATTGTGCCTGCATTAAAGCCTCAGTTTCTCGCGTGGCTTCCTCCACGTTATGATTCCTCCACAACACTTTAACTAGAGGAATATTCTTTCTGCGCAGTACCTTCTCCTTCCAATCCAAAATTTGCACCGGTTGCTCCTCAAAAGTCAAATCGTCTTTCAGCTCAAATGGTTGCTCTTCCAACACATGAGACTCATCAAATAAATATTTCCCGAGCAAAGATACATGGAAGACGTCATGAACTCTGGATAATTCCGAGGGTAAAGCAAGTCTATATGCCACCGCTCCTATCCTCTCCACAATCTCATACAGCCCAATGTAGCGAGGACTCAGTTTTCCTCGTCTACCAAAACGTACTACTTCCTTCCAGGGAGATAATTTCAAGAACACCCAGTCACCTACCTCAAACTCAAGGTCTCTGGTTCGGCGGTCTGCATAGCTCTTCTGGCGATCCTGGGCTGTCTTCAACCTTTCTCTGATGATCCTAATTTTTTCCTCAGTCAAATCGACCAACTCTGATGTTAACAGTCTCCTTTCACCCACTTCACTCCAGCACAATGGTGTCCTGCACTGCCTCCCATACAGTGCCTCGAAAGGAGACATTCCAATACTCGACTGATAACTGGTATTATAAGCAAATTCCATCAGAGCCAGGTGTGAATCCCAGTTCCCTTTAAACTACAGTACACAAGCTCTCATCATATCCTCCAAAACCTGGATTGTCCTATCAGACTGACCATCCGTCTGAGGATGAAAAGCTGTACTGAAATGCAATGTAGTGCCAAAAGCCTTATGCAAACTCTGCCAAAATCTGGAGGTAAACCTCGGATCCATGTCCGAAATAATTGACTATGGAGTCCCATGTAGCTGTATGATCTCATCCACGAACAATTTGGCATACTTGCTCATCCAGAAATCTTCCCGCACTGGCAAGAAATGTGTTGACTTCGTGAGTCTATCAACAATTACCCATATTCCATCATATCCCTTTTGTGTCCTTGAGAGTTTATACACAAAGTCCATCGTAATGTGATCCCACTTCCATTCAGGGATAGGTAATGGTTGTAGTGTCCCATAGGGTTTCTGCCTCTCCGCTTTCACTTGTTGACATGTCAGGCATCTACTCACAAACTCAGCAATTTCCCTTTTCATCCCAGTCCACCAATAGTGTTCCCTTAGGGTATGATACATCTTGGTACCTCCTGGATGCATAACTTAAGCCGAACTATGAGCCTCATCTAGAATTTCCCTCTTTAGCTCTAGCTCATTCGGTATGCACAACCGTCCATCCTTAACTAAGGCTCCATCATCCCTAAGCGCATAATCCTACTTGTTTACAATCTCCAACTCCATCCTGATAATGCACAATGTAGGATCTTGGAGTTAAGCCTCAATAATCCAATCAATCAGAACATACCTCACATGGAAACTAGCCAACAAAGCCCCCTAGCTATCCATGTCTAAAACAATCCCCGCTCTCTGGAACTCTACCAGCAACGGTAGGTAGACTGTATGCAAATGGGCCAAAGAACCCATGGACTTCCTGCTTAAGGCATTGGCCACAACATTGGCTTTCCCTGGATGATACTCAATAGTACAATCATAATATTTTATTAACTCAAGACACCTTCTCTGCCTCAGATTCAGGTCCTTCTGAGTGAATAAGTATTTTAAACTTTGATGGTCGGTGAAGATCTGACACGTCTCCCCGTACAAATACTGTCGCTATATTTTCAGTGCATGCACCACTACAGCCAACTTCAAATCATGTGTGGGGTAATTCAGCTCATGGGGTTTAAGTTGCCTGGAAGCATACGCTATCACTTTCCCATGCTGCATTAGCACACAACCTATAGCCCGCAATGATGCATCACTATATACCTCGAATCCCCCGTTACCATCTGGAAGGGTTAATACTGGAGCAGAAGTCAACCTTCTCTTTACCTCCTGAAAGCTCTGCTCACAATCAACATCCCAGTCAAACTTGACTCCTTTCCTAGTCAACCGAGTCAACGGGCCTGCTATCGTAGAAAATCCTTCTACGAACAACCGATAATATTCCGCTAAGCCCAGAAAACTTCTCACCTCTGTCACTGTCCTCGGTTGCTCCTAGTTGCCACTGCCTTAACTTTTTGGGAATCCACGCTGATACCCTCAGCCAAAATCACATGACCCAAGAATCCCACCTCGGTCAACCAAAACTGGCATTTACTGAACTTGGCAAACAATTGCTTTTTCCTAAGCATATTCAGCACCAACCTTAAGTGTTTCTCATGTGCCTTGGCACTCCTTGAATATACCAAGATATCGTCGATGAACACAATCACAAATCGATCCAAATACTTTCGGAATACTCTGTTCATCAAATCCATAAATGATGTCGGGGCATTAGTCAACCCGAAAGGCATCACCAGGAACTCATAATGACCATAACGAGTCCTGAAAGCTATTTTCTGAACATCCCTTTCCCTGATCCTCAACTGATGGTACCCGGATCGAAGGTCAATTTTTGAAAAATATTTTCCCCCTTCAGTTGATCAAATAAATCATCAATCCTTGGCAGAGGATACTTATTCCGCACCATCACTCTATTTAATTGCCGGTAGTCGATACACAATCTCAGACCACCATCCTTTTTCCTCACAAATAATACCGGCGCACCCCATGGTGAAACACTTGGGCGAATAAATCCCATATTCACCAAGTCCTGCAACTGAGTCTTCAACTCTCGCAATTCTGCCGGTGCCATTTTGTACGGTGCATGTGAGATAGGTTGAGTACCTGGTAGAAGCTCTATGGTGAACTCAATCTCCCGGTGAGGTGGCAATCTTGGAAGATCTTCTAGAAACACATCAGAGAACTCACTCACCACAGGAATGTCCTCTACTCTCATCGGAGTATCCCGAGTATCAAACACATGAGCCAAGTACCCCTCACAACCTTTTCTCAACAATTTCTCAGCGGTCAACACCGATATCACTCCAAAGGGTAGTACCCTACGATCTCCCCGAAACGTAAGTTTCGGCAAACTTGGACCCCGAAAAACCACTATCTTGTCATAAAAATCTATAAAGGCATGGTGCATAGTCAACCAATCCATCCCCAGAATCACATCAAACTCAAAAATATCTAAGGGGATTAAATCTGCCTCCAACCCATGGTCTTCAACCATCACCGGACAACTGCGAATCACGAGGTTCGCCACTAACATATCTCCGGTAGGAGTACTAATACTCTTGTCCCAACCAATCGGGGACAATTCTCTATCAGCAAACAGTGTAAAACCCCGAGAAATAAAAGAATGAGTCACCCCGGGATCTATCAAAACATAAGCATCACGACCCAAGGAACTACTACCCGGACGACGATGTGGACATAATCTCTGGATGTGACCAGTCTCCCCACAAAAATAACAATTGGGGCCACCAAATCTGCCACCCTGTCTTCTGGTTGACTGCACTGAGGCACCGCTAGACTGAGCAGCTGATTGACGTTCCTGGCCAGCTCCGCCACTGCCTGACCCGGATCTCGCATTCCCAGAAGATCCAAAACTATGACTGCCTCTCTTGGATGGTCCCTGATTAGAGGTTCTGACAGTCCAGTGATCCCGACGTCGCCTGGAACCACTGTACTGTTGCGGGACTGACAAACCCAAACTCAACTCTACTCGGGCTACAGCATCAGACAAAGTCCTCAAGGAAGTGTGAGCCATAGACGTAACTGCTGACTGAATCTCACCCCTCAGTCCACCTTCAAATTTGTGGCACTTGTCCCTCTCGGTCGCCACCAAAGTCGATGCAAAACGACACAGCGCTATAAATCTTTGCTTGTGCTGGGCCACAATTATGTCTCCTTGCTGTAAATGCAAGAACTTGACCTCCTTAACATTCCGGTGTGAGCGAAGGTAAAATTGCTCAAGGAAGCGCTCTCGAAAAGCTTCCCAAGTAAGTGTATGGACACCCCAGCCTGACACCTCCAAAGAGTGCCACCAGTGGTAAGCAGAACCATCTAGCAAAAATGTGGCCAACATCACCCTATCCCCTGGAGGACATCTCATGATCAAGAACACCCACTCCAGGCGAGTAATCCACTCCTCAGCATTATCCGGGCTAGACTCGCCCATAAATATCGTCGCCCCCAATCTCTGGGCTCTCTCAATATCAGAAACCTCATTAGAAGCCCTATCCTGGAGTACAAAAGCTAAAGTCTGACCCAACTGTTCCAGTGTCTGCCTCAAATCAGGCTCTACTGCGAGATCATGGGCATCTCCACCATTCCCAGACCGTTGACGGGACTCGCGTCTCGGAGACATTACGCTGAAAAGAAGCTATAACTCATCAATACCAAAAATTCACTTCTACACTAGGTGTACGGTCTACAGGAATTTAACCTAGTGCCCGGATACCAAGTGTCAGGACCCGTCCCGAATTTCCCCTCGAAACCCGGGAAGAACCCTGATCCCGTCTAACAACCTAAGGAAAAGGTTCCCAAAATACCCTTCAATCCTTACAAATATAATATAATTTTACTTTCACCTGTCAGACAAGGGATTCAAAACACTAAACAATTCCCACAATAATTGACCATCCAAACAAAATATAATATCAGAGCGTCTAAGTAGGATAAATGGTACAATTTAGATATCTTACTCAAGTTTAACTACACTCGTAGTCGAAAAACTAATGCCTCTGCCTCGTAAGAAATGTTCGCGTCAACTAGACAGCCTGGAGAGGTTTTAAACACAAAAGTTATGAGTGGACAAAAATAATCATTTAAAAATTATTTTTCGAGGAAATCTTATCTTTTTCCCCCTCCACGAATAAAACCATGAATGCATCAAATAAAACAGTTCATGATATAAAAACATCATCTGAAAATCACCGGAATTCCATTTCTCTTTAAAACCACGTAATTAGACCCACACAAAATCCGTATCATGAAACATTTCGTGGTCCACAGTTTGGTTTGCAAATCAACCTCAAAATAGTTTAAAATTATTTATTCCGATATGGACACATCAAATATCAAATTCAATATTCCCAACCTAACCACTAGCCACCTGGTTATCCCTTGAGGTGTGCTAGGCCTGTACTACCTTCACCTTTTATATTGGAGGTTCATCGGGTTCACTGCCAACAGCGGTTCCTGGCCCCAGATCCTGGTCCTCCTCAAATTGGTGTTTATACTGGGGGTTCACCAGGTTCACCGCCAACAGCGGATCCTAGCCCTCCTCGAACCGATGTTTATCTTGGAGGTTCACCGGGTTCACCGCCAACAACGGATCCTGTCCCCAGATCCTGGCCCCTCTCAAATATGGCCAAAACCGATAAACTCATTCATACGGGTTGAAACCCAAATCATGGACTCAACAATTACCACGTCAAAACGTTATCAAAATAGAGTCCAAAAATCATGACATTTCTCAAAACACACTTTAATTGAAATATTGGAAAACATGTGTCCAACAATCATTTCTAAATTCCGAAAATTCAATGCAACAATACATAATAGTATGTAAACAAAGATACATTGATGTATGCATTACAGTTTATAAAACAAAAGTCCACTCACCAACTGTCCAAGCAAGCTCAATCCCGTCTTGTTCGTTCCTCCGAGGTTCCCGAAACAACGCATGTCAATAACAACAATCGGGATTACCGGTTAGTAATAAGACTCTTATATAATAACTCCCTAAACCCTGGGAGGTCTACCTATGCTGTTCTAGAAAACGCAGCAACTTTGGAC
Organism: Oemleria cerasiformis; assembly: GCA_037349345.1. Taxonomy (NCBI): domain Eukaryota; kingdom Viridiplantae; phylum Streptophyta; class Magnoliopsida; order Rosales; family Rosaceae; genus Oemleria; species Oemleria cerasiformis. The sequence goes on along the minus strand of JAZGTL010000007.1, from coordinate 31,187,096 downwards.
GCCCAAAACTACCTCTAAACAACATCCGATCAACCCGAAACCTGCTCCAACAGATCCGGAACATCGAAAATTAACTGCCACGCTACACCATGACCCCGGACTCGGCCCTACGCGCCGCCACGCGCCAGCGAAAGGTCGGAACACGAGCCCAAACGCCGCCAAGTGCCGTCATGCGCTGCTACAGTGACTCACGCACCTGGACCGGTCCAACCCGACCCAACTCGGCCTGACCCGGTCCAACTCAACCTGACCGATTCACTCAACCCGACTAGTTCACTGGACTCGACTGATTCACTCGACCCGACCCAGTTCACTCGACCCGACCCGGTCCAACTCGACTGGACCCGATCTGACCCAACCCGACTGGTCACCGGTAACTCACAGGAAAAGATGATCGGATCGCCATGCCATCGTTGGAGTCTGGCCGGAGAAGATGACCGGACCGCCTTCGCCGCCGCCGTCTGGTTCGCCGGAATCCCCCATTTCAGGCAAAATCCAAGCTTTTCTAACTTCTTCAAAACTCAACCATTTTTCACAAATTTTATATCTAAATCTATCTACTCAAACCCAGGAATCCATAAATGACCTAAAAACATCAAACCCGTACCTTTTTTAGTCTGAAAATCGATCGGAAGGTTCAAATCTTCCTATACTCGGTTTGGCTTCCCCCGTAGTCCTCTCCTTCGATGGTTGGTACGGTTGTGCTCGTGGGAAGGAGTAGAATCCGATTAGTGGAACAAAAATGGAAGTTTAAGCCTTGAATCAAAGTCAATGATTTGGGTTCTTGGTGTTTTTCTCTCACGGTTTCGGGATGGTTCGTGTGGTTCAGATAGAGTGAGAATGAGATGATAATGAATTGATGAAATGAAGATGAAGTAAAGGTTTTTGGGGTTAAAAAATATCTACCCAAGTCAAAATTACCAAAATGCCCTTGAACATATAGACCCTTAACTTTCATACACGAACTCCATTTCCCGCGTGCCGCCTGTCTACGAACTCGTGAGTTCAAGACCTACGCAACGGTAGCCGAAACACCTCCTAATATATTTCGAAACAAAACTTGAGTTCCACGCCCTTACTCGACCAAGGGTAAAATCGTCCTTTTACAAAATAATTTACAAAAATTGATAATTACATTTTTCCGGGTCGTTACACGTTGATTAGTCATCTTATCAGTGAACATGATTGTTGGGATCTTGAGCTTCTTAACCATTAATTTGAGATTCAGAGATGGCTTTAATCTTGTCTATCCCTTGCCAGACCTCACTGTTCCAGATAAGCTGATTTGGAATTTTCAAAAAAATGGTCAATACAAAGTGAAAAGTGGATATGGGGTTGTCCACACATCAAGATAACCTTTGGCACTCGGTTTGGTCTCTTAAAATCCCCAATAAAATTAAAATTTTTCTATGGCGTTAAAGTCTCTTCTCTCAGCCCCTTCTCAGTTCTCGACTAGGAACACAAGCTTTTCCCTCATCCCTACTACCTCTCAAACTAGTCCTGGAGGAATCCCAAACATATCCCGACTACCATTCACTCTAGTCTTTGAGGTCCCCATAAACTCAACCCTTGACGTATCACCGTCGTTTGAATGCGCATTTACTTTTCAGTACTTGTATTTTATTTTCTTTACATTTCAAAGGATTTTCTTAAGTGGATTTACTAGTATTTGGAGTATACCAACCATTGCATTTTGTGACTGTTTCAAGTCATAAAATCGCTTATATGTTTTTGGTCCAATACCATCATCCCGACTTAAGGAAATTCTCGTATCTAATTGCTTCTAACCAATAACAAGCTGCTAACATGGACAAATCCGAATTAACATAAATTGAACTTGGACTAGATTGGAAAGAAAATTTATTAAAGTCCTTGGATACATTAAGAAGAAGGCATAGAAAAGAACAGTGTGAGCAATTTGCCCGCTTGCCTCATAATCACTTGATTAAAGAAAGGTTTTTGGGCCGCACATGAACCCACTATAACTATCTAGTAGCAACTTCTACTAGTGGCACGCCTACTTTGAAGGCAGCTAGGGTCCGCTTACTTCCTGGTCAGCCTATCTAGGGAAAGATCGTGGTATTAAGGCCTCCAAGCCCACAACCTTCAACCTAAACCCAAATTCCGAACAAGTCCATATCACCACCACCACTAAAGAAACTCATACGAGCCCTCTCCTTGAAAACGCATGTCTCTCGGCAGGGATCCACCGAAGGCGACCCCTGGCCCGCTGTCACATTTTTGGGCAGAACATAATCTAGCATGCCTAGTGGGACTCTTTTTAGTGCATGCCCAAGTTCAAATATTCCGAACGACGCCGAGATGCTAAAGGGAGATTTCTGAAAAATACTTCCCGAGAAATAGTGTCTGAATTATCTCTACCAGCAGTTGACATGGAGCCTCCTCAAGAAGGAGTAGTGGAAGAGATTTTTGCCAAGGAGGTGCAAATATCTGTGTCCTTGGAAGATGTGATGCAGGCTATCAAGGACAACATGTCACCAATCCTCGCCCATATCGAAGCTATGAACATACAAATCCTAGATCTTAAGCGAGAAAAGGCTGAAACATCTGGCAGCAGTTTACTAGCAAGTGAACTACATGAAAGGGGATGTCGTTACCCACGAGCAGCCCGAGCATTGATTGAGATACCAACGGACCATGAGGATGATCAGAGCATCATCTCGGAATCCAACCTACGTAAAGGAAGGATGATGTTCTCGAATTCGACTTAAGAAATGACGGATCACTTGCGGCCCATCTAGAAGGGATCCTAATTGACAAAATAATGATTGATGGAGGAGCATCCATCAACATTTTACCTTCAATGATGTTAAAGAAGCTTAGCAAAAACCTCCGAGACTGTTTGCCCACAACTGCCATAATGTCCAACTTTAGTGGGACTCTCACCAAAACTCATGGAGTTTTACCTCTAGAGATTGAGGACGGGTCCAAGAAAATATCGTTAGCATTTTTTGTGGTAGACAGTACTGCCAGTTACAATGTACTTATGGGAAGAGATTGGATACACAAGAGCATGTGTGTTCCCTTCACATTACACCAACAAATCATTATCTGGAATCCTATTGAAGTTGCCTACGAAGGAGGTTTCTGGGAGATAATTCAGGCCGATTCAAGGCCTTTCAAAGCCAGTCCCACAGTTGTTGAAGCCAATTTTTATGACCGAAGGTGGGCAATATCAAGTTGGCTGGAGAAGATGAGAACTGCTGCCCTACCAAGGTGATGGCCCACAAAACAAGGACTCATAACTCATGAGGAGTGGGAGAGGCCCTTCCTGAAATGGGACTTCCAAAATGAATAGCACACCTAACAAGGAAATAGATCAAATGGAAGCAGTCAGGTCTATCAGAAAGAGATTGCTAATACATTGGAAGGAGTAGAGGAAGGTAAGATCCTCTCTGTTTAACGAAGAGAGGGACCAGCTCCAAAGGGTAGAAAAACAAGACCTAACGCTGAAGGAGTCAGCCATTGATATGGAAGAATTCATTTGAGATGAGGGAGAAATGGATGAAGAGGATGAAATCCCACATGAAGTCATTCGTTTTTGGTCAATAGAGGTGAACAAACCTCCCCCTGAAGCTCAAGATCCTTTAGAAGAAGTTAATTTGGGTTCCAAGGAAGACCCTCGACCAACCTTTATCAGTGGAATGCTAGAAGATTCACTGAAACAATAGATGGTGGCACTTTTAAGAGAGTTTAAAGATTATTTCGCATGGCACTGCACGAAAATGCCAGGGTTGGACAGACAGCTCGTGGAACATAGATTACATATCAAGGATGGATATAAACTTGTGTGTCAAGCAAGAAGAAGGATGTCAGTAGAAACCAAACTCAAAGTTAAGGAAGAACTTGACAGACTTCTCAAGGTTAGTTTCATCCGAACGACCAAATATGTAGAATGGGTGTCCAACTTAGTACCTGTCATCAAAGTAAGAATAGGACAAGTCAGGATATGTGTAGACTATCGCAGCCTGAATGAAGCCACCCCGAAGGATGAGTATCCAATGCCAATGGCTGACATTCTAATTAACGGTGCTTCTCAAAATCAACTTTTGTCATTCATGGATGTCGCATAGGAGGACATCCACAAGACCGCATTTAGGTCTCCTGGACACTTGGGGACATTTGAATACGTCGTCGTGCCATTCGGATTGAAGAATTCCGAAGTTACATACGCAAAAAGAATGACTCAAATCGGAGTTCAGATGAAAGAGATGTCCTCGTTTCAATATAAGGTCCTGAACTGGGTCCTGAGTGCGCCAGTGCGCCTATTTTGGGTCCTTGGCCAAGTACCTCAGAACATGCCATCCGGGTCCCAAACATGTGTCTCATGACATCAACTTCATGTCCAAGATGTGCCAAGGTCATGCTAGGACATGTCGAGTACATGTCCCAAGAACGTCCCATATGCGCCTAGTTTCTGCGCCAATTCTGAACCTTATGCGCTTAGCCTGAACCAAGATGCGCTATGCTCATGGTGTGCCTCAAAAGCGTAGTCCCAGATCCCTATGACGAAGACATTCCAAGGGCCAAGTTCTAAGTTCCAGCGTCTGACCGTGGGAAGACCGCGGGCTGTCTGCGGCCAGCTTATGTTCCCACTTGCCAGCTTGCATTCACACTCCCAACCGTGTTCTGATTGGTTCTGATAGATTTTAGGGACTTTGTAATTACTTAGAAGTACAATAACTGTTCTATAACACTCTAGGCTAGGGTTTCTAATTTCAATCCTTGTAGGACAAGGTTTTCCCTTTGTCTATAAAAGGAAGCCTTTGTTCAGTGTTATAGAAAGGGAATTTTCACACATTATTTTGGAGATTTAGACACTTAGCCGCAAGACATCATTATACTCCAGTTTCAGTTTTAAACAGTTTCTTATTTTCTGCACTTTTTGGGCGTGGAGCTTGGAAAGGAAGGCCTTGTCGTGTCTTCTGTTGTGCCTATTCTTCAACAATCTCTTTTGTAACCGTATTTTTATTATTGCAATTTACTCATGATTTCAATTATAGTTATTTTAATTTCAGTTATGAGTGAGTGGTTCCTTTTAGGATTAGGGCTGCTTGAAGCCCTAGCCAGGTTAGTTCATTGATTATATTTCTGGCTCTTGATTATGATTGCAATGCATGCGGAATAAGTTAGATTACTTTGCTTAATGACCTTAATTTGTGCCTATAAGATTGATCACCTTGTTTGCATATAATTATAGATGTAATTTCTTGAGTGAGCATCATATCATCTTGTGATTTACAGCATCATGGGTATTTGGGACACTTACCTGTAATCCTAACTTATGACGACCTAGGATTGTATGTCACTTTTCTAGGCTAGTGTGGTGTCATTAAATTCTCTTTGTACTTCATGCATCATCTTAAACGGTAGGTGATAGACGTTATAGGCATATGCCATGTTTAGAACATGCTAAGTAAGAGGGAATAAGTTGTGTCTAGTGAACCAACGCCAGGACCTAGGCACATACACCTAATTCAGAGAATGCATAGTAATTAGGTCAAGGAAATCTGATTAGTAACTATAATTGGTTAGGATGGATAGTAAGCCTTAATTCGCCTTAGTTAACAAACAATCCATCTTTCAATCTTGCATTATTATTTTCTGCACTTTAATTTACTTGTATTTAATTTTCAATTCTAAAATCATAAACCCACACCAAACCCCACCACCCCCGCCCCCACCCCCCCCCCCCCCCCCCCCCCCCCCCCCCCCCCCCAATTTGGTGTGTGTGTGTGTTTTTCTCTAAGTTAACGAATATGAACTTAATTGGGTTAATTGCTGAACAAGTCCTCGAGGGATCGACCTTTGCTTGTCATTATACTATCTCCATCGATTTTGTGCACTTGCAAAGTTATACTTAGTAGAAATAAAGTTCATAATTATTGTGTTCAATATCTTTTCTATCAGCAAGATAGATCATAATTATCCAAGATGGACTGAAATTGCACTATATGTGTACGATAGATCTTAATTCTCTAGGATGTATTAAAATTGTACTATGGTTGCAAGATAGATCCTAATTGTCCAGAATGGACTGAAAATGCGCTATATGTGCACGATAGATCATAACTATCCAAGATGTGTTGAAATTGCACTATATGTGCAAGATAGAATGAGATTCAAATTTCACCATATGTGCAAGATAGATCTTAATTCTCCAGGATATACTGAAATTGCACTATATGTAGAAGATAGATCATAATTCTTCATGATAGACATTTGACTAAAATTGCATTATAGGTACAAGATAGACCATAATTCTTCAAGAGCGACTGGAACTACAATATATGTGCAAAGAAGACTATAACAACATTATGTGTGCTAGATCGACTGAAACTGTACTATATGTGCAAGATTTTTCAAAAATTGCACAATTTGTGCAACATAAATCGTAATGTCCAAGATAAACTAAAACTGCACTCTATGTGTGAAATAAACTGTAACAACATAATAAGTTCAAGATATATCACAAATCCATTATGTCAAAAATAGATAAAAATATGTACCTAAGAAATCGTACTTGTATTATATAGCCCTATTGTATATGTACATGATAATTGTAATCGCACTGCAATTATAATTAAAATTGACAATATGATAAAAAGTGAAAGAAAAAAAAAGACCAACTATATGTGTTTGGTGGTGTAAATATGAGTTTCATTTGGTCCTACCATTAGAAGAAAACTCTATATTAGATATTAGAAGATATATTTGGAAAAAAGAATTAGAAAATATAAATTTTATAGGAGAAACAAATAAAAGAAGAAAGAACCCCATCACATCATATGTAGTATCCAGAAAGTTAGAAACCTCAGGATAAAGCGTGGAGCTTAAGAGCAAGTTTAGTGATAAAGGCAAGGGCAAGGGGCTAAAGGCAATGTTTAGTCCCTCTTTGTGACATTGTTCATGCATTTTTCCTAAGACTATTTTTTGTTCTTCTAATGGGGAGGGGCAAGGGGCAAAAATTTAGATTTTTTGTGAATTATTTTCTTAAGAGATAATAATGTAGAAATCATCCGAAATACTATTAAAATGTGTGATGAATGATGATTACGGAATGAGTATTTATAGGAGTTTAAAAAAAAAAATTCCTAATGGCTGGTTTGTAGAGTTAGTTAAAAAAAAAAAAAAAAAAAGCAACGGCTAGTTATTTTGAATTATAGTGCCATGTGGCATCATTTGATTGACTACATTTTTGTAGTCGTTAGAGCACATGCAGAATCACAAGTGGGCTGCAGAGTTTGTTTGGTGGGCCACCAGCCTAGCTCGGGTTGGCAAAGAAGCCAACTTTGCCTCTGGGCATGCCTTGCCCAGTCCAAATGAGAATGGGTTAGAAGCTGAAACCAAGGGGCTGGGGGCTAGGTAAGGCCTACCTCAGGCTAGGTTTGTTGCATTAGATCTGCTCTAAGCCAGAGTGCATGATTTTATTTAGTTTCAGTGGCAATTATGTAATTTTAATAATTTTTTGTTCATTGTTTTGGGTCAAGGATGAGAGAGTTGCAATTTAGCTAATGCAAGTTTATCATTATATTCAATAGTTGTCAAGGACCTATTGATCTATTTCCCAAAAGAAAATGTGAGAAGTAATTACCTCAATTCACTACCCATTTGTTTATTCCTCAATTTTTCTATTAACCATTAATTTTTTTTATTTATAAATTTGATATTTAATTTTACTATTATATCCTTATTTATTATATTTTTTTAAAAGGTTACTGACATGATTGAGCAGAAGACGCGGACCATAGATCTGGGAAATATATTCCATGTTATCTGAATATGTCCTCCTTGAAATGGGGTGGAAGATGGTTGAAATCGTACAAAAACAGACTTGAAAGAGGAGATCTTGTTGTGGAGAATATATTCTCTCTTCTTCCCTTTCAACTTCAAAAACGTATCAAGCGCCGTCTCTTCTTATCTTCACTAAAGAAAGTAAGCTTGCACCACGATCGGTCGATATACCTTTTTTTTATATATGTATATAGGTTTTGTTATTAGTCCTCCTCGATCATTAGTTTTAATATCTTACCTAGGATGCAATCTGCGATGAACTTAATCCAGTAAACTATAGTGGGGGCAGCTACATTATTCGACAAGGGGAGCCACTTGATATGCTTTATAATAAGAGTAATGCTAGGGCCGATACGCATCCCAAATTTGTACACGAAATTGAGTCTCAAAATGATATGGTATTTTCCATGTCATTAAACTTTAATTATTTCATTCCAACATGGATTATAAATTAATTTTAATTTCCTTTTAACTTGATTAATTAATATCCCTTGTAACCCTAGGAACAAAACCTATGGTCTCCCGCCGATGATTCATTCTCCACCACCACACCCTCTTAAGTCTTAATTCAACATTCTTCACCACCACACCTAGCCTTAAGTCAACAGTACTATGATTGATACAAAATGCTCTTCCACCGAAAGCAAGCCAAAAATGATCAAGGTATTGGAATCACTCTTCCTCCGCCACGAGGCACACCAACACTGGAGATGGAGCGATATTCTCAAGTCTACCTTTATAGAGAAGAGCCTTTGTTGGGTTGTTGAACATACATGTGTTCCCTGATTCCACATTGCTGAAATTGATTCAACCATCTAAATCAAACGAAACATACTACTGGGATCAGATTCACATCTTGGCATTGTGTCTTTCTAGGATCACCAAATGCCCTAACATTCAATTCGGTTAATTTTTCAATGATAAGTTACTAGTGCCCTATAGTTACACATTTACATCACTTCACTTAATGATTATCATATCCGATCCAATAATTTAGAAAGGATGAAATCTCAGTGACGGTGGAAAGGATGATGCGACGTAAAGCTTTGATCATTGAGGTCTTGCAAGGCTAGCAGAAATTTGATGACATGAAAAATACCACATCATTTGGGACTCAATTTGAAAGCTACTAGAATTTCTTCAACTTTTTTCCCATGGCTTCACTAACATGTTTGCCATTTTGATAAAACTCCCACTACCCTATCTGAAAAATCCTTAAAAATACGAACCACAATTGGCTGCCCTTGCAGCGATAAAACGCATGGGATATAATAATGGATTTATCGAAAAATAAGTATGTAGGGAGACAAGATTTAGCTGAAAAGTTGTAGTGCTTAATCAGAATCGTAATAACAAGATTTTGGATGTTTGGAATTTCACAATCAGACCCCTGAGCGGAAGGGGGTTCAGACCCTCATCGACATTGCCGTAGCAGGAAGTTCAGATAAGATCCCAAGTGCTGAGAAGATTCAACATTCACGCACATGAAGGTTCTAATGACCGTACTTCTGAAACTCCCATTCGCTATTATCTGGGTTTAACAAAACAAAAATTAGGAAAAAAAAACAACAATGTTGTATAAAGATAGAATCCCCGCAGAGAGAAAACAGCCACAACAAAAATTAGAGAAAAAAACAACAATGTTGTATAAAGATAGAATCCCCAGGGAGAGAAAATTTAATTCAAGACCAAGAAGGGAATGATTACGGCATGCTCATACCTAATGGACAGACTTGGCGGGTCTTGAGCCATCGGCTGATGCAGTGGAAGTGAAATGCATGGTTGCAAACCCCTGCAAAGATAAAAATGGCCAGTTAATGAATAACAAGCTTAATGCTAGATGCAACTATTGTCAGTCCGATTTACTACTTTCAAAACAAGAAAAAACTGAGGTGCCCACACACCGAAATTAAGAAACCATGATTACCAATTCAAGCATTAACAGACGGTTTCTCACCATGAAAAACAGAGACCAGTGCCACAAGGTGATTAAGTGGTGCAAACACAATAAAATATCGTTTAAGTTGCAGAGAAAGCATATCAATAAAAGGATTTCAAGCAAGCTGATTCTGGAGAAATATTATGATTACTTATATAATACCATCAGATGTGTAATTTGATTATCACCATGTATATATGTGCATGATCTCAGGTACAGTGTGAAAGAAAGTAATTGACTTAATTGTTTCCTTCCCCTCAATTAAACCTTCGACAGAGAATAAAGTATAAGGTGCTCCTATTGAGCAGAATGTATCGGAAGGAGAAAAGGAAGAAGAGAAAAAAATTATTAATTTGATGGTGAAATATTACAAATGTGATCCACAAAAGCTTCTATGCTATACTTAATCAACATCAAGGGCCTAGAAAATAGAACAAAAATATTAGCATATATATTACATATATATAAACTTAGCATTTAAAAGCTGAAGCATACATACCCCAAGCAACTGTACACTCCTCACTTGTGGCGCTTGCCTGGTTTGCTTGGCATTCAATGCCTAATCATCACCAGATAACAAAAATATGATTAATAAATCAATAAGAAAGTACAAAGAACAATGAAATTTAAAAATTCACTCACAGAGATCCATGATATGGTTCCTGCAAATGGCACAGTTATCAACAACAATATCTGCATACAACAAAACAAAATAACATCAGTACACGATTCAGATACCCAATTTAGTTAAATACTGGACACAAAAGAAATCAGAGGAACCAATATTCGGGTTTGAAGGGGTTACCCCAGGCCCAAAGAGCAACAGCATTCCACTTCTTGATCTCGAATCGCTTGGGCTTCTTGCTTGAAGCACCTGCACTGCTTGAAGCCTCACCGACCAGAACCATGGGCACATCTGAATCCAATATTGCCATTGCTTTTCTTTGAGCTTAGTACACAAATTTGGGTGCTTCTCACTGTCTAAGGGACGAGAAAAGGCAAGAGCGTTTCGGATCCTGTTTATTTAAAACAAGAATGCCTCTGGCTTAAGATGATTGAATAGCGAATTCCTTAAAATGTATCATAAGAAATTAATACCCTTTTTGTCTGGTTTAAATTTTGTTCAAGTTTTTTATTTCTTTATCTTCTCTTTGTTTTATTTACCAAGCATTCAAAAGGATATTATTCTAGAATTTGTTAACGAAAATTCCTAAGCCATATACCAATCAAGTGATAAGTTAAGCATGTCTAATTCAGTCCATTAAGAACAATCCACCAATTAAATTTGTGTTTTTGGAAAAAATCATCTATTTTATTTATTTTTTTACAAAAATAGCTTTGAGAAAACAGAAAATATTGATCATTAGACACACAAAAGAAAACCCATTAATCAGAATGAAAATCAAACAGTAAGCGCAGCACAAAAATCAAATCAATATATTTTTCCAGGAAAAAAAACAGAAAGAAAATAAGTAAAAGGAATATTGGGTTCAATTGAAGTATGCCAAAACATAAATCAATGGAATGATAAACACAGAACACAGATAGAATTGAAGAATTAATTCAAATTTGGGCATATAATAAAAGGGATGAACAAGATCAATCGCAACACATTCCAATGCTTAAAAAAAATTATAGAAAGAATTCACGAGCGAGAATGAAAAATACTAACCTGAGATTGGGAAAAGATGTTGAGTGGGATCGGAGGCAAAACGGAAAATAGAAGATGGTGCGTCAGGTGGGAGTGCCTAGAACGCGTGAGATAGCCTCAGAACGGGAGGTCGAGTAGGAGAGAGAGGCGATGCCTATTTACTATTAGATAATAATTGAATCTCACTTTCGTGATGTCACCTCATATTATCATTTTGTTTTATAAAATAATCCTTATAAATATATCATAATTGGAATGTTTCAAGTACTAAATAATCATTTTAATATCATTTAAAAAAAAATTATTCGGAATTCAGAGTTCAATAATTCCGATTATAATATATTAGATTTCCTATACGTGCATTTCGCTTTGATATTAGTTTTTAAACTCGGCCAGTGCGGTTTTACACGCTATGCGCGACTTTTTAAATTCATTTATATAAATTCTATAGAAAGTATTTTATTTTATAAGTTCATGTATATAAAATATATAAATAATAAATAAAAACTAAAAAAAACATAAAATGAGTGGGAAATAGGAAGTGAGGATTAATCACCAAAAAGTGAGATTACTAATGTACCCTCATCATTAATATTTGATTAAACTATATTATACTGTTAAGTGAAGGGCATATATGAGAAGAAGAAAAAAGCTTCATCAAGCCATCCTCTTGGCTTTATAATAATTGAGATAATTGAGATATATAAAGATTATTCAAGAATTATAAATAGTGATATGAGAAGATACCATGAAATGTAATTATTATCCTTAACTATTTAGGTTTACTGGAGATAGGAAAAATTAATATTAGGGGAATATGCAAGTAAATCAACCACTGCATTAGATAGTATCCCCACCCACTCAATTGTTGAGTAATTTATTTTCATGTGTAATTTGTTTTGTTTTCGTGCCTTGTGAATAAATTTTAATTACGGTCTTTATAATTGCAGCATCAAATAATGGAAACACAAACCATAGTGGTCTCGAGGTGACAACTGACTAGAACATTGAAGAAACGAGGCACTATCGGAGCATATAGATGGGAGATTGAGCCTTTGTAGCTTTATCTAGTTGAGTGTCTGGTTGAATATCGTGCTTTTAATCTATGTTTTATGAAGCAAGAAAAATGTAGTGGGAAAAACAAAAAGGTAGTGGGAAAAACAAAAATTCATGTTGTCAAGTCAAATGATGAGGCTCATAATTTTTTTCAAATTTAGGCGTATGTAAAAGCACAATTAGATTAAAGAGCTTTTAGTGGCTTAGTCCTCCTCAATATGTTTGTGACTTTGTGCATAAATCCTATGCATGATTTTCTTCATACAAATTATTTTCTTGTTCAAGTTTAAGCGTATATTATAAAATAGTTGTTACATGATCATGTGACTGAAGTACCAAAATATTTAAAGTTGGTCATGGTAAGAAGATACTATATACAATGACCGTAGTACGGACAAAACAAATGAAAGAAGCATAAAAATTAGAAGATAGGGTTCTTTTCGTTTTCAATTGTGAAAATTTTCAAGCTCGAAGTAAAAACCTTCCCTATTTCGGATTTGGAATGTCCCTCTGGGGCAGTGGCTCTGTTTCACCTCTGGGAGGTGTTCGGGCCTTTCTGGACCTTGCGCTTGGTGGGCTTTGCCTTTTTATATAATTTTTGATTTAACAAGAAAAAGAAAAAATTACAAAGCCCAACTTTAACTTGATCCAAAAAAAAAAAAAGAACCCAACTTTAACCACTCTCCGACCTCTGTAATTTCTCAATCTGAGCAGTGAGCACCACCACCCTCCACCACCTCTTACTTTCCCGTCCACGGCAACTCAACTCTATCTAATTCTTTGTATCCTACAGACGCTTAGCACCTACAGCTCTGCATTTTTAATTTTCTTCTTTATACTATTTTGGTTCCCCATTTTGATTTAATTTATGCCCAAACCTCAATCAAACTGCTTATCAAATTTCCAATATTTATAATTTTGTATGCGTCTCCGACTTCAATTCGCCTCAGTTTTGACAGAATTGAATAAGGTAAGCATTGTGATTCTTCATTCATTTTTGGCTGTGTTCTAATTTCAGTATGTTGGGTTGGGTTCTTCAATGTTAATTTTGGCTGCATTAATTTCCTCTGTAAATTGATGTTAATTTGGGCAAACACATTATAACTTGCTCACGGTGAATTTTGATTTCAATTAATTATTTTTCGTATTATCATATTTGTTCAATCAAAAATATCTGTGTCGGTCAATATAGTAATTTTATCTTTATTAATTTTTTTTTATTATAATTGTTTTAAAATTGGATAATTTAAAGAAAAAATAACTAACTAACCAAGACATGGCAGATTAGCCCCAAAAAAAAAAAAGAAAACAAAAAAGAGAAACGTGGGGTTAGCCAGACTTCCACACCTACGTTGTCCTTGCCGTTAAAATTACCACGCGCTCTCTCCCTTGTAGGGTTTTGGAATTAGTTTCGAAATCTCCCAAAATATTTCCATAAACTCGAAATGAAGATTGTCTGATTCTTAGTCCAAAGGTCTGTGCTTGTTTTCTTCTATCCGTTTTAGCTCATGATGTAGAGTTGTAGGTTCATACTTTACTTTCCCTGCCTGTTTTGTATTTGCCTTAAGATTGGTAACTTTGGTTGATGAGAAAATAAATAAAACTGAGCAAAGGCATGATTCTGGGTTTTTGTATTATTTGGTTCAAGTTACTTTTGAGTTTGAAATTGTACTCTTATTTTTCAATAGGGAACTAGAAATGTTGCCAAGATGGAGCAGAGCTGTCACTCAGCTCTCGCGGCTGGGTTCGCAGCATAACTTGAATCTCAGAAACGATTTCTATGTCATTTCGCGCCAAAGCTATGGCAGGGCTGCTGCAGCTGTGGCTCCAGATACGGCTCATATTGTGGAAAAACCTCTCCCGACCCAGCCACTGGTACGTTTTCCGGCTACCCATTTGCTTTGATTTGTTTGAAGGTGCTTCCTTTTCTGTCTATTTTGCTCATTAATTGAGCTTGATGACTTGGGGTAATTTTCGGTTGTTATTCAATTGCGTTTGATGATTTAATTGTCATTGGGAATGGATCATCCTGAAATGAAGTCATTAGTAATGAATCTGTTTTCTGGTGATCATGTATTTGTGTGTTTGTGTTGTTGGCCTTCGTCGGGATCAAGATTTTGGAATTGGTTCATTGTTGAGACTCAGTGTATAATGGTTTGCAGGTAAATTTGGACAAACTGTTTTGGTCTAAGCCGTGCTCACTAGCTTTGGCCCCAAACTCCCCATTGAGAATTGAGGAGCCACAGTATGGGGGCTTTAAGCGTGCAATTCTTAGACTCATGCTGTTTTATAGCAAGCAAAGCACGTCTATTCGAGGGGCTAATGTGGTTTATAAGCGAATTGTTTCACAAGTTGATAAACCTGCTATTTATGAAGGTCAATTTTTCTCTCTTGTTTCTCCTTTATTAATATGTCGGACTGAACTGTTGTCTACTTCTGTTATGAGGATTGCAAGTTGCATCTCATTGTTTACTGGAACTTTTGTAGCTTTACTGACAAGCATGTGCCGAATGTCCTCCTAGAATATATGTCTTTAACTCGTATATGTTTTGCTTTCTTTTCATTTTCTTCTATTTGTCTATGTATTGAATGGGCTGGGATTCTCAGAAGAGCATATGTTTAAGAGATGGGCTTTCTTTAGGAAGCATTGTATTGACCGCCAAAAACCCCTTTCTTTTACTGGAAACTGCTCATATGTGTTTGAAAACTGCTTAAAGTTACATTACTACATAGCCCTGGGTAGGACAGGGAGATGATATATAGCTAACTTATCGCGACCTTAACTGTCTCATAAATATACAGTATTCAACTTGGAAAAAACCTTCAAGACAACATTCTCTCTACTTGTACTTCATATGTGGCTTTGCTTACGCCGGTTGAAAGAAGATGGAAAGGATGGTGTTGAATTTGGGCAATACATATACGAGATTTACAATCATGATGTGGAACTTAGAGTATCTAAGGCTGGGGTAAGTGATTAGTTATCTTATGCTATTCTACTTTAAATCAAAGCTTATTGAGAGTTTATTTTCTGCTTGTTAAAGTTATTTTCACTTTCAGATAACATTTAAAAATCAATTTGAGATAATTCTATCTTTGAAAATATTTAACTATTGTGCTTTTGGTAGGTTATGAAAATATGATTGCTAACCCGTATTTTTGGTTGTCATTTAGGGTACCCTACCTTTAAGCCAAAGGATGCTTAGATTTCCATGATTTATAGGACTGTATCTCCGTTATGAAATTGGTCCATCAACGCTTTAGGGCGCATGATGATGCTATTTATTTCTTTGTTTCTTGGTATCCATTTGTTCCTCAATGCACACAAAAATTGATACTTAGTTTAGTGTGCTCAATTCCCAAAACCATACATGTATAGGTATCTCCTAGTGTCTAGTATTTTGGAGTTGCTACATCCAGTTGCGTATAATATCTCTCTCATAAGGCACTCGTTCTTTATGCACATTGAAGTTTTCTAATTACTCGACCCAGTCATCATATTTGCCTACAAATAATGCTTGAGCCTTGGAGGCAATATATTAGAGCATTAGGGTTATTCATACTAATTTATTTACCAATGAAATCTCAGGTCAACTTGCTGCTGACTAGATGGATGAAGGATTTAGAGAAGATATTCTATGGCAATATTGTTGCTTATGATGCTGCTGTGCTTCCGGAGGCTAGGGAGGATGAGCTGCAAAATGTGATATGGAGGTAAACCTTTAGTAATATTCTAAGTCAATTAATGGTGTTCCCACACTGAGCCCCAACATAAAAGTTCTCAACCTTGAAAAGAATAATAATCTTCTGTATCGGCTTTGCAGGAATGTGTTTTCTGATGATGGTTCTTCACAACCAACTGGTGATGCATCACGAGCAGTCCAGGCATGTTCTCGCCCTTGCACTTTAGTTATCTAGTTGGATTTCGCTTTGTGCTATACCCTGGGAAACATGTGATTTTCATCATTTAGAATTAGTAGAAGTGTTCTTTTCCCAGCTTCCTGTATGTAGACCAATTCTCTCTATAAGATGTTGCCTCGTTTACTTACCTTTTTAATCAAAGTTCTATCTGGGGGGTGGGTTGGTGGTTAACTTCTCAATATCGTTTAGTCATTTAACTTCTCTATATGATGCAAACAATTACAATGAATGTCTGTGTATATTTGCAGGCTATGGCAAGATATATTCGCCGGGAAGTTAGTTGCCTGTCATTAACAGGTACTCATTGTTTGTTCTTCGTGTTTCCTTTTAGGCATTAGGTATTTCTGATGATTCACTAAGTTCCTATCGACATTGCACACAAAAGTTCTATCTCTTCGTTCTGACAACGTTTTATAATTTCATTGTGCAGATAAGGAAGCTATTTTGTCTGGTAATTTTATGTTTACTCTATTGAAGGGTGAGAAACCAAAAACGGAGGCATCCAGATGAGGATCCATCTAAAGTCTTGTTCAAGTTTCTGCCGTTTGGAAGAAGATTTTCATTAAAACAAATCATAAAGAATTTTAAAAGACCATCACAATAAACGAAAACCTTTGTATAATTATCAAAAGCAACTCATTTTTTATAAAATTAATTTCTCATTGATCATTTTTTGGACAAATATACAGTTCTGTTGGTTTGCTTATGTAATTATACGTTGGTTGTGAATGGAAAGTTGACCCATTGGTGTTGTAGAGTAATACCGGGCTCCTGCCCACATTGAATAACACCAAATATTACCCTAGAACCTATCTACTTTATATACCATCATTTTCTCTCTCTGTGTGGAACTGTGAACTGTGGAGTGTGCCGTCTCTTAGAGCTCATCGTCTCCATCACACCATCCTGCAGCTCCATTGCTCGGTAATTTTCTTATTTATGGCTGTTTTCTTTTTCTGATATTAGTCTGAAGGAGATACATCTCTATATGTGTGGGTTTTATTTATTTATATATATATATATATATATATATATGAGTTTATTTAATAAGATGTGTGAATTTTTATTTCTGTTTCTTATTTTTTTCTCATGTTTTCTGTTTGAGTAATTAAAGGTAAATAAATAAAGAATTTGAGAGAAAATGATGGATCTCTGGTGTACAATATTTGTTGGGTTGATAACGTCATTGATTCTGCTTCCCACACACCCCAAAGAAACTGAGATTCCAAAACCAAACTTCCCACACACCCCAAAGAAACTGAGATTCCAAAACCAAAAATACAGTAAACGAAAACTTACTTGAGTTATAAAAGAAAATAACATAGAATTGAGCCCGTTGATCGAGTCCTTGGTAGATGGGAGCCAAAATATTGGAAGTTGTGCACTGATAAACAACTGCCACTATAGCTCCTTGAAAGCCTCTCACTTTTCTCTGAGATTTAGGTTTGCAACATTAGAACTCAAGGTAGCATGTACTTTTTTCACCTGAGAATTGGAGCTTAGCTGATTGATTAATCAGATGCAAGTGGGAGTGATTATGTAATTAGATTCCAATCAACAATTGGACTTGTGCCCATCTTAGCATTAGGGATGTTATCTAACTAAATGTGTGTCTAATGTTTCTACGAGCAGTCCAGGCACCATAGGGCAATGACGACTCACCCAAACCACTGCCAGTGGAGGGTTTTACAAACCTGGGTATCGTTACAATTTAATTCACTTTGTTCCCGAAAGGGATCACGCCAATTAACCATTCGAAAGGGGGTTACTCGGGACCAGTCGCCGAATCCAGGAAGCTGAACTCATTATGTGCACCTAGCTTGATTAATACTGTGTACATTTTCATCATCAGATTTTTTAAGATGAGATGTACATCCACAAAAAAAAATCTCTCTCCACCGTGAGAGCTCCCCCTTCTCCTCTGTGAGATCACTAACCTGTCCTGGGTCCGATATCATACTATACATCCCATAAACCCACAACCAATATATCACATTAATTAATCTTAATACCTTTTCATTTACTCCACCTTACCGCCATTCATAGCAATCGACGCCTTCAAGAGCGGTAGTAATTGCAGATGTTGTCACAGTGCAAAACCCCATCATACTACCCACTACTATTTCCTGGCAATTTGTGGGTCGGGCAAAACTTTCAAGTCCCAACATCATAGACACCAGTATACAAACCATATCAAACAGAATCCATTTCAATCACCCTACCAAATAAACACTTACCTAAATCACACCATGGCTTCACACTTACCCAAGAACCTCACTCGAAAAATGGTGTTTACACTCGAAAAATCCCACTCTGGGCCAAAGCAAGTGATCAGTCAAAATAAATATCCAACTCACAAGGCCCAGCCCAAAAGACACCCACTTGGATGTGGGAAAGTAGAAACGTGGAGAAGGGGAAATCGGCTCTGAAGCGCCAAACGTGTCAGAGGGCAAAGGAGATGTTCGAGACAAGCAGACTGCAACCCACATCAGCTCCTCCACCGCCTATAAAATGGAGAAGAAGCCTTCTTCTCAGGACAACCAATCAATCAACCAAACAAACAAATTGATCAAAACAACTGCAAACCCTCAAAAGTTTCTTTGTTTAAAGGCTCGCCTATTTAGGCATAACCTGTTTCTTCGATCCAGGATCAAGATTCAGTCTCTTTCCTCACCTCTTTCTCAGTTCCCGACTAGGAACACTAGCTTTCTCCTCACCCCGACTACCTCCTAAACCAGTCCTTGAGGAAACCCAAACACTACCTCATCCCGACTACCACTCACCCTAGTCTTTGAGGTTCCCATACACTCAACCCTTGACATAACACTGTCGTTTGAATACTCTGCCAACCTATGGCATGATTCCGACTGATGTTAATTTCAGTTGATGATTTATAGAAGATCGCGCCCCTCAACGAGGCTTGATTGCGAATGAAATGTTTACTTACAACACTTCTATTTTGTTTGTTGCATTTAACATTCACGCATTTACTTTCTAGTAATTGTACTATACTTTCTTTACATTTTGAAGGATTTTTTTAAGAGGAATTATCAGTATTCGGAATATACCAACCATGACATTGCACTTAACTGCTTGTAACCAATAACAAGTTGCTGACATGAACAAATTGGAATTAACATATATGAACCTGGACTAGATTAGAAAGAAAATTTATTAAAGTCCTTGGATACATTAAGAAAAAGGCATAGAAAAGAACAGTGTGAGCTATTTGCCCGCTCGCCTCATAATCACTTGATTAATGAAAGGTTCTTGGGCCATAACAGAACTCATTCATCCCTATCTAGTAGTAGTTTCTACTAGTGGAACGCCTACTTTGAAGGCAGCTAAGGCTGTATACTTCTTGGTCAGCCCATCCAAGGATAAACCGTGGTATCAAGGCCTCTAAGGCCACAACCTTCAACCCAAATCCAACATCCAAACAGTCCACACCACCACCATCACTAAAGAAACCCACACGAGCCTGCTTCTACAAGCACATATTTCGACGGAGATCCACCAAAGGCGACCACTGGCCCGCTGTCGCATTTTTGGGCAGAACATAATCTAGCACGCCCAATGGGACTCTTTTAGTGCATGTCCAAGTTTAGAAATTCCGAATGACGCTGGGATGCTAGAGGAAGATTTCTAAAAGATACTTCTCGAGAAACGGTGTATGAGTTATCTCTACCACCAGTCGACATGGAGCCTCCTTAAGACGGAGTAGCGGAAGAGATTTTTGCCAAGGAGACGCATGTATCTGTGTCTTTAGAAGAAGTAATGCAAGCTGTCAAGGACATCATGTCACCAATCCTCGCCCGGATTGAAGCTATGAACTCGGAAATCCAAGAGCTTAATCGGGAAAAGCTTGAAAATAAGTCAAGATCCAACATTCCACCTTTAGGGTTTTTAAGCCTAGACAAAGGCAAGAGAGCCATGGGGTTTGGAATGGTTGTGATGGAAAATGTCTTTCCTGAACCTAATTTCTCAAAAGGGTTCGGGATCGAAACCCCGGAAACAAGCAAGAATCGTGATGGACAAGTCCGGGAAGAGACCGGGATATCTTCCAAGTAGATACCACCCATGGTCAATCAGAAAAAATCCCAGTCAAAACCAAGCTAGAACACTCAGATCGGGGAAAAAAGCAATTTGAGGAATTGGAGGAAACCTGATCCAAACGACACTAGATCAGAAGAAGAAATCAGGATCAATCACAAAGCGCCACGTAATCCCGAACACCAAGCCATCATGAATGAGATGGTAGAAATTAGGCGAATGATGCAGAGCTAAGCAGCGGCCCCGAGAAGAGCTAATGTTCCAGTATACAGAAATCCATACCCGACTTATATAGACCAAGATAATTCGTTCCCAAGGAATTTCAAGTCACCAGCATTTTCACTCTTCAGCGGAGATGGCAGTACTTAGTCCTTAGAACACATCGGAAGATTCTCAGCATAATGTGTGGCTATAGAGGATAATTCATGCCTCAAGCTCCGATTGTTCAGCAGTTCTTTATCTAGAGATGCTTTTTCTTGGTACACTTCACTATCGGAAGTTTCCATACTCACTTGGGGGCAAATGGAGGCCAAATTCCACGAGGAATTTTACAGAATTGAACTCGAGGTAACCATTAGTGATCTAACAGCCATAGAGCAAGGGAAATATGAGTCAACTGAAGATTTCATTGCAAGATTAAAAAAATTGAGAATGAAATGTAGATTCCCCATGAACAATGCCCAAACAATGGCCATAACACAAAGGGCTCTGAGATTCTCTCTCAGAAAGAAATTCGATGATACTACCTTCTCTGACCTTCAAGTGATAGTAGTGTCAGCAACCAAGTTTGAAAGGTTGCTGGAAGAAGAACAGAGACAAAAACACAACTCTAAAGTACCCCCTTTCTACAAGAACAAGATCACTGTGCATCAGATGGAGCATAAAGAAATCGAAGAAGAATCCTTGACGGAAGAAGTGAGGCAGGAACTAGAAGTTACGTCAGCTGAAATCCAGACCACTGGAAAGGGACCAGTGACTCTCAAATCGTTAGTTAATCCCGCTCGGGATCAAAGGCCAGTCAACCCGACTGGAGGTTACTTTGCAAACAAGGTTCTAGTGTTTAACTCGTACTCATTCGACCTTACCAAAGAGGGATAAATCTACGACGAGTTAGTAAAGGCGAAAGTAATCAAACCTGATCCCAAGTAGGAGATGCCTTGACCAGAGGATATCAAAGGAAAGCAATTATGCAAATGGCATGTCTCACCACATCATGCCACAGCCAACTGTGCCCAGTTTAGGGACACGATTTAGAGACTGATCAACCAGGGGCACATCTCATTAGCCCCAATTCCAAAAGCGCCGATGGGACTAGACACAAATCCTTTCCCAATGGCATAAGTGAATATGCTCAACCTGTAATGGCTACAACCTGAAAAGAAGGCCAAGACAGCCAAAGAAGATCAATTAAGGCTTCATGAGGGAACTCAGCAACCCGAAAAGTTGCTAGCCACAGTTGTTGCTGGAGTAGTTATGTGCAACAAATGCAGGGCATAGTGTGTCCTAGAGATCCCAGCACCAGGTGCTAAGATAGACCTGGAACTCAAGGAATCGAGAGATCGTCGGGATGAGGATTTCCTTAAGATCCCAGAGACAAGCTTTGGACCACATAGTCCTAAGGGAATGCTACCTCGCAGCTCTGTTTTCCAGAGGTTGGGAAA